>JAVRXN010000008.1:65497872-67897872 GCA_033556935.1 Timema podura
GAGAAGATACCAAAGAAGGTCATGTGAGGAGAATGTAGAAGGAGAAAATACCAAAGAAGGTCATGTGAGGAGAATGTAGAAGGAGAAAATACCAAAGAAGGCCATGTGAGGAGAATGGAGAAGGAGAAGATACCAAAGAAAGCATGGGAGGAAAATGGAGAAGGAGAAGATACCAAAGAAGGTCATGTGAGGAGAATGGAGAAGGAGAAGATATCAAAGAAGGTCATGTGAGGAGAATGGAGAAGGAGAAGATACCAAAGAAGGTCATGGGAGGAGAATGGAGAAGGAGAAGATACCAAAGAAGGTCATGTGAGGAGAGTGGAGAAGGAGAAGATACCAAAGAAGGCCATGTGAGGAGAATGGAGAAGGAGAAGATACCAAAGAAGGTCATGTGAGGAGAATGGAGAAGGAGAAGATATCAAAGAAGCCCATGTGAGGAGAATGGAGAAGGAGAAGATACCAAAGAAGGCCATGTGAGGAGAATGGAGAAGGAGAAGATACCAAAGAAGGCCATGTGAGGAGAATGGAGAAGGAGAAGATACCAAAGAAGGCCATGTGAGGAGAATGGAGAAGGAGAAGATACCAAAGAAAACCATGTGAGGAGAATAGAGAAGGAGAAGATACCAAAGAAGGTCATGTGAGGAGAATGGAGAAGGAGAAGATACCAAAGAAGGCCATGTGAGGAGAATGGAGAAGGAGAAGATACCAAAGAAAACCATGTGAGGAGAATAGAGAAGGAGAAGATACCAAAGAAAACCATGTGAGGAGAATAGAGAAGGAGAAGATACCAAAGAAGGTCATGTGAGGAGAATGTAGAAGGAGAAGATACCAAAGAAGATGCTGGATATAGAAGTGTTGGGTAGGAGGCCAAGATGAAGACTAAGGGACAGGTGTTTGAAGGGTTTGTGGAGGAGAGAGGATAAGTTTGGGTCATGGTGGAGGAGGAGGTGTGGTGGAAAGAAAGGAGGCGTTGGCGAGGCTAATGTTCCAAACAGACCCGGCCAGGGGGTTCAACCTTATCGTAGTTTACTGTAGTATGATTCTGGTCAAGGGGAATCGTGCACGTTATAAATTGGTCATTGGCCGAGTTGAGTCCCAAACAAGTAAATACTATAAAAATGACCCCCTTCCTTTCCCTCCTAAAACACTGAAATATATCTGCTATGGCTCTTAAGAACTCACTTGGGAGTAAGTCTCACCAGGACTAAGATTTATGTTACTCTTCCACTAAAAAAACTGCTACACGATAAAAAAAAGGTACTTGAGTCCTTTTAACACAATAGATAAGCCAACAATTACTATCTTAAGTGAGGCAGTGAACACCGGTCTGAAAGTGGAGTGGGAAAGAGAGAGAAATTAATCGTTCAGATAAGGCACCACGTCTTACTACCCGTCCACATTATACGCTTATGTACTAATTAGGCTAATGGTATTAGGGATTAAGAGGTTATATTTAGAGAAAGCGTACCCACATTTGCGTGGAGAGAAATAGAGAGAGCGAAAAACCACCCTCAGTACACCCGACCGAGATTCGAACCTCGATCTCCCCGTAATAGGAAATCTAGTCTACTGCGAGAGTAGCGCTTGACCATGCGGTCACAGAAGCGGGTGATAGCACAGTTAACATTCACCCTGACACTATAGGTTGAAGCCACCCCTTGTGTTTGTAAAAACTAAAAAACATATTGTGAGGCAAGGGTATGAATCCCAGCTGGGACACTTGTCATGGTTTCCACTTATTGTTTTGAAAGCTACTAACATAAAGATTATTAATATACAGTAGTTTATATTAATAAGCCGTACTTTACTCGATTCACCAAATGAATTAATAAAATAAAATATAGCAACTAATTCATTTGTAAAGTTAATTTATTGCAAGTTTCTATGGCATATAAATATACTGTAGTGAAAACTGACCATGAAAATTATCTATAGAATAACATATTGTTACCCGTATCTGTGAGCACGCGGAATAAACGTCAAGATCGCTTCGTCTGGTTTCATGGTGACAGTAAGGCTTGGGCTCGAATCCCAGCTGGGTGCTCTGCTGGTGATTTTACTAAATGGTTTCCCACTCTCCCTCTACGCAAATTCGGGTAAATTTCGATTCAATTCTAGCATCCTTATTCCTACCCCAATAGTGATATTAAATGTGGAATATCCTGAACGAGTAGTAAGATGAGGTTCAAATGATAAATTCGTTCATTTCCTCTAAATAAGACATTCTCAACCTTTCTACGATCGTGGCACCCTTGTAAAAATTTTCGTAAACCTAAGTTTTTCACATTTTTAAAAATTTTCTTACAGATTAGAAAGGCGGCATTCTTAACTTCATGACAATCACTGTTGTTTTACCATTATCTTTCCATGGTAATGCGAGTACACAATCTCTAAAATTATCCTATCCTATTTTGGATTATCATGGTTTCAAACATATACTCCATTCGCGGTAGGAATTACTCTCTGAAAGGTCTTTTTCTACCAAAATCCTACTATATAATAGCTTTCTGGTAGGGAAAAAGGCCTTCAGAAACAATTCCTAGCTGAACAGATTTATTAAAAAGAAAATATATTAGAAAACTCGATTCCTTATAGTTTCCTTAGATTGAACGGGTTTTTTATATAGAATTTTACTTGTACTTTCAAATGATTTAGTAAAACTACTTTATTTTATATAATAAATTATATTATGCAAAGTGACAAGGCTTGCTGACGCTAAAATGTCATTTTATTATCTTGTTTTGATTAACAAAAATAATACTTACCAACTAAACAATTCAATGTTGAAAGAAAATAACAGAATAAATCGAATTATTTTTTTCCTTCTTTTTTTTCCAGTCTGCTTCACATTTATCACAAATTTCGCTTTTACATTTTTGTATCACATTAAGAACTTCTCAATTTATTGTATAAAATAAATTGAATTCTAGTTTGTTTTTTTAAATCTTAGAACTGATACCTTATAAAAACGTAATTTTAAAAAACAACAATAATGTTTTGGCACTCATACATCCATTTCAAAAGAGAATCTGTTTCGAAGTGACTCTGATAGAGTTTGAGAACGTTTTGTATACCGCGAGTGAACAAATAGAATCCCCCGCGCATGAGCAGAAGCCCGATAACACTCACGGGAATGTTGAATATTTTCCTTGAGTACACCTCTAGTAGTAGTAACCTGTTATGTAAATCTTCTCCCCCTCCTCCCCTCTTTTCCCCTCCTCAACCATTTACCTTTCTTATCACGGACGTTTTGTCTCCGTTTGACTCATATACTTTACACAACCCAAGTTACATACACCTCAATTATCATAGGAAGGGCCTTTGAGAAAATACGAGTTTATGGTGGGTAAGGGGAAAGGAGGGGGAGGGGGGCACACACATTTTTGCAGGACACCAACTTGTAAATATTAGACCCCTCGACGACGTTGCTTACTTGAAGATTTCAAAACTAATTTGTGAAACGGGTTTCATCTTAACTTGACGTACCTAAGCAGTCTCAAGCACTACCACACTTAGACGCATTGTACAAAATAGAACGAGAGTGAATAAAATGAGAAGATCACCTGAGAGGGCTTTTGTCTATGTGCTGATAACCTTTTCCCTCTTCATCTGACGAGTTTACACAGTCACTTTAATATTGGCGCCCTGAAAACATTGGCTTTCTTTTTAATCTTACCTTTTTCTTATTTTATATTCTAGACATACGTATGCCACCACGGACTTTTTTTAATCTACATCCTGGAGGAAGATTACTAATGGCCATTTTCGTGATCAAGTCATATCCTAAGTTGTAGAAGATATATAAAAAAAGTTTAAAAAAACTACTTCAAGATAAAAATAATGATTTTGTGACAATGTAGGACTATATTTAGAATTATTTAAGAATTTGTGGTTTTTGTTTCAACGATAAATCTTTCACTCGCTGAGTGAAATGTAAATTCACTAACATGGGAAATCCCATCTTGACTGGCCGTGACGTCACAGGTCCCTAAGGACCCTAGCACATACTTTTTTTTAAATATTTTAAATATGACAGAGCCTTCTACTTTTTAATTTTTAAATTTTAACTTAACACTGCGTCTTACTACCCGTTCAGGTTATACTTTTAAGTACTAATTACGCCAATGGGTTAGGAATTGGGAAGGTTGAATTTAGAGGTAATGAATCCGCATTTGCGTGGAGGAAGGTGAAAACCATTTAGAAAAAACCCTCAGTTCACCCGACCGAAAATTTGAACCTAATCTCCCCATCCTTGGCAGTCGAGCTCAACACGAAACTAGCGCGTTAGCTAACTATGTTAAAGCCCTCTACTAAACATAATCCAAAGTGCATTAGAAGGTCTCTTGATTGTCTAACATTTAGCAGCACTCACTCAATTTGAGTTAAAATTGACTTTGCTCCTTTTTCCCCTGTACCTTTAATATATTACCGTTGTAAACTCTGATAACATTAACATGTTACTGTACTTTAAGTGTTATTTTATAGGTATTGAAACTTTATATCAAGAGTGACAGCTGCTGATCACATGATTTGACGTATGAATACGGGAAAGTATATCTAGTAACTTTTCTAGCTGTCAGAGAAAGTCTTTCGTGTGAAAATTGAACTATATTTGAAACAGCCGCAGGCTACTAAGAAACGGTCGCAAACGGTTAGTTTGTCAAACAACTTTTTATTTCAAGAACAGTTAATAGGATCCACAAACACACTGGCTGACTAGGGCGTTTAATTAGAATCATTATATTTCGGTAGTCACCGTTTTATTATCGCGTTCATTGTAATTATTATATGGAAAATGACTGAGACTCTCTCCCTGTGTATAAGTGGTTGAAGTGCTCGACCACTAGTCTAGACTCTAGAAGACCCTGATTCGATTCCGGGTAGTGCTGACGAGGATATAGAGGTTTGGGGCAATTAATATTATGCCAGTGGTTTCCAATTACATACCAGTCAAGGAACCACCAAGAGGATCTTTAAGATCGGTGGACCCCCGTTTTTTTCTAATCATTAGAATCTAATCTATTCTAGGTATAGAAAATACCCCCCATATTAATAATAAATGTCAGAAAACCTACAAAACTGCGAATTTGGTACAATAAATCCGAGTCAAATGTGTTTTTACAAACTTTTATTTTCATACTAACCTTTGGGATGCACAGTAAGCACTGCGCAGGGGGGTGAGGAGGAGGGGAAGCTTTTTATTTATTAAGATTAGGCCTACTGTTGTTTAATTAGTATTTAACTTTTTATTTTGTTAAATTTTGACGGTCGTTGTGGACCACCCAAGAACAACTTGCGTACTCCCGGGGGTCCGTGAACCACCTTTTAGGAACCACTGTACTATGCCACAAAATAGTATTTCTGAGACAGTAGTATTTAAAGTTTAAAAAAAAAATCAATAATTCACAAGTCTGAATAATTCTACTTCTCCCCTAATTTGATACAAACTTTGAACTTTCAGAAATCATTACAAATAACCTCGTTGCTCTATTTAATGAAGTATAGGAACACAAATATTAACAATAAATAAAATGTTTGTGACATAGCACACTGTTGTACCCAAGCCCTTCATATATTATATTTGATAAACGGGTTCGTCCTGGTATCTCATTATTAAATATTTAGATCCTTGGGATAGGGCGTGTAGTATTAAATGTAATGTCCTAGAATAAGTTAGTCTCTAGATCGGATGCTGATATAATATTCATGCCTAAAAAACTAACGTATAATAAATAGCCCAATAATAAACCTGTAACAGAAATCTATTGCTGATAAGTTGATTCATATTTAACCTACTGCGGCAAAGTGTAGCTCATCAATAACATTTGAATGAATATATTTTTGTGTCCATCATCGTTGATGGGGAGATCGGGTTTCGAATCCCTCTCGGTTATAGTAAAGGGGATTTTTCCTAAATGGTTTTTCACTTTACCTTCACCCAAATACAGATACATTTCCTCTCAATTCTACCTTACTCCTCCTTCCCATTAGTGTAAATTCATGCGGATAGCACGCACAGATAATTAGACGTAGTCTACAGTATATATATATTGTGTGTGTGTGTGTGTGTGTGTGGGATAAGTAAGGTAGAATTTAAAGGAAATATGTAAAACTAGTTAGGAAAAGCTACCTTCCGTTATTGTAGACCAAAATTTCAACTCCGACCTTCCTGTTCACCTCAAAACCAGACAAGATGAGCTTGACATTTTAATCCTCCACCGATGTGGGTAAATGACACGTGGACAGATGTCTATCTATCGTGGTTCGCCCGGTGATAGAGAGGTCTGTTTCGATCTGTATTATCTATCTAACACTAAGCGTTATTCGTAGGATGAAATGGGCTCTAAAAATTACAAATGCTCAAGTTTGTAACTAGGTTAACGTTGTTGTTTACATTCTATATTTAAGCTATCTACTCTATACCCTTGACACCTTGCCTATAGTTGGATATATATAACAGTTTAGAAGATTTAAAAAGTAAATATAGTTAAGCTAACATTCACTAAAGTACATACATATATAATTATATATATCCAAACAGTTTAGAAGAAGTCACTAAATAAATAGCTATCAAAATGAACACTATATGTCAAAGTTGCTGAAAATATGGCTTGACATATTTGTACTTATACATGATAGCGGTTTTAGTAACTTTTTTGAACAATTTGATAAGGGTTTTCTTAGAGTGACCCCAACTATAGATAAGTACATTTTATGTGTTGTATTCACATTTGCATTGAAGTAATTGGTCATAAACTCTGTTAGTTATGCGGGCATGAAGTGAAGGAAATGTAAAACAATAGAGGATTAGAGCTTTATTATCAATATAAAATACAATAATAAGTTTGAAGAACCAATTATAACTCTCACGGTATCAGGTAGAATGTATTAGCTTCAGAAGGTTGCAATTATTACAGTCTATTGTTCATAGGAAGAACCTTAACTGACAGCTAGAGTTTTTTTCTTAGCACCACGTCTTACTACCCATTCGGGTTATATTCTCTAGAAATGTTACTAGATCTACTTTCAAGTACTGGTGAGTCAGGTCATAATAACTGCAGTTGTCACTTTTGATAAATATTATCAATGCCTATAAATTAACACTGTTAATTCAGTAAAATATTTTCACTTTTGTATGCAAAAAATACTCAACTTTGTATTTTTCTAATCGGGCCTTCCCAGGAAAATTGGGCTGTAGTTCAGCGAATGCAAAACATTGAGACTTTTTTTTTCTATTTAAGAATAATAATGTTACGGTTCTTACTTACTACTATTATTTCTAAACTACAATATTGCAAGGAATTAGTACTTATTAATACGCCTATTAAACACACATGTCTTTAGTTCATCACACACGTCCATTACAGTGTGAAAACACGCACTTTAATGTTGACACTCTCAGTCCCGTTGCTCGACTGTCTCTCTTGTCACACCTATCCGGTTTAGCCCTACACTCGGCCCGTTGGAATGTTCCCCACCCCCTTGCTATGAGGGGTGGCCCAAGCCTGGTGACTGTTCAGGGCTGGCTAGAGAATGGTCTCACTCGCTACATTACCCCCTCATAAATTGGGCACGACCCAGTTTCCACAAAATTATACCCGGCTTGATACCGCTCTGGTACACGCGAGTCTCGTTTCGGGTAGCGCCGTTGGACTCCGTCCCCTGCTCACACATTTGTGTTTGTTGAAGCTGCTCCCTCAGTCCTGCTGGTACCAGTTTTACCTGGAGGTGCTCTTGTTTGAGAGGGTGGGTGTTTTGCCCCTCACGTGACAGCTGGTTTGCCGGTGCCTTTTCCTCCTCCCGTTTTTCAGGTTCTCCTACAACCTTAAGGGCTTCTTTGTTATCAACTTCGGTGGACAGAGCCTGATACAACTTGAGCCTGTTGAAATGGACAACTAAGCTCTTTTGGCCTTTCTTGACACGATACGTGACAACGGAAACTCGTTTTACTATCACGAATGGCCCTTCCCATGGGTGGTGTAGTTTCGGTGTGCATCCACGTTTAACGGCACTGCTAAGTATCCACACTCGCTGCCCTTCCTCATAAGAGGAACCTGAGCATGGTGGATCATAAAGCGTCTTCTGTACGTGTTGGCAGTTTCCCAGTTTTTCTCGGACTCTTTCGTACGCCAACTCGAAACGGCTTCGCATGTCTTGCACAAATAAGGTTTAATTCAAAAACACTTTTTCCGGGTGACCGAATGCCTCATCGACTGGTAGTCGTACATCTCACCCGAACATGAGGTAAAACTGTGTGTAGCCTGTTAATTCATGCTGACTAGACCTGTAGGCTAACATAACTTGGGGGAGGAAGTTGTCCCAGTCATTGTGTCGCTCATTAACCCACTGGCTCAACATGGCTAGAAATGTGCGGTTAAACCTTTCGACTAATCCATCTGATTGGGGATGGTATGGTGTAGTCCTAGTTTTCCTGATTCCCAGAAACAAGCACATTTCTTGAAATATCTTAGCTTCGAATTGACGCCCTTGGTCACTGTGGATTTCATCAGGAGCTCCAAATCAACACACGAATTCCTCAATTATTATCCTTGACACTGTCACAGTTTCCTGGTTAGGCATGGCATATGCTTCTGTCCACTTCGTGAAATGATCCACTAAAACCAGGATGTATTTATTGTTTTGGGCGGTCTCAGGTAGTGGGCCCAAGATGTCTATGGAGATCCGTTGTAATTGGTATCCTGGTCGACGATTGATGAGTGGTGCTCTAGCAGCCATATTTGGGGATTTCCTACGTGCACAATCATGGCAGGATCTGCACCACACCTTCACATATTCCAGATGCCCAGGCCAATAGAACCGCTCCCGAACTTTCTCTAACGTTTTCTTAAATCCCAGATGACCTCCTGTTGGTGAACTATGGAGTGCCTTCATGACTTCATTTTTTAGGTCTCGTGGTAGAAGTAGCTGAAGCCTTTTGTTCCAAATATATCTCTCCCCCTCTCAATACACCAAGCCATCCCTTAGCGTCAAACTATCCTATTGTTCCCATAGTCTTAGCACCTGACGACTTTCTTGCACGATTGTGTCTCGGGGTGGCTGTTCTCCCACTTTGCACCACTGCATTGCATGTTTAACTACAAGATCTTCGTCCTGTTTTTCTGTAGTTCTTCTTAGCAACCACCCGAAGCTGTCGATCGCAAAAAAAAAAACTCACATCCAGTGCCTTACTAAACTTTCCTTGAAATTATTCGGCGTTTCCTGTGCTTTCATTGCTTCGAATGCATCTTCCTTCACACTGTCTCTTCAACATTGTTGGCATGGTCGCCAAGATAGCCCATCAGCATTCCCATGGGGCCTTCCATTTCGGTGTTGCACTGTGAACTCCAGCTCAGCAAGTTGTCCAGCCAGTGCGCAACCTGCCCTTATGGCTCTTTGAAAGATTGAAGCCAGCGTAAGGAGCTATGGTCTGTTCTGACAATAAATAGCTTGCCGTATAAATAGTTCGAAAAATGTCTGGTGGCAACAACTAGAGCCAACATTTCCTTTCTTGTCACACAATACTGTCATTCTCCTTTATCAATGTGTGACTCATATAGACTACTACCTTCTCTTCGCCATCGAATTCAATGCTCAATACAGCACCTATACCTATATTGCTTGCATTTGTATCTAGAATAAAGAAATCTTCGGGTAAAGGAAATACAAGAACAGACTGGAATTAAGGCGTTTCTTTAGATCTTTGAAAGCTGTCTCACAGGTTTGATCCCAGGTATACTGTTCACCTTTTTGTGTAAGCTTGTAAAGAGGAGCAGCCACGGCTACAAAACTTTTTATGAACTTACGGTAATATGAAGCAGTTCCTAGAAATGCCTTTTGGTGCCGGCCACTCCTCAATAGCACGCACCTTCTGTGGGTCTGTTGAAATTCCCCGTCCTGTGATGGTGTATCCCAAGAAATTGACTTGAGGCTGCATGAGCTGACATTTTGAAGGCTTTAGTTTGAGCCCTGCTTCTCGCAAACGTGAGAATACTTCTTGAAGTCGAAGTAAATGTTCGTTCGAATGTTTTCCCATAAACTATTACGTCATCTAGGTAAACCAATGTGGACTTCCACTGCAACCCAGCTAAAATTAAGTCCATTAGACGTTGGAAAGTACTAGGTCCATTGCACACACCGTAGGGTAGAACTTTGAATTCATATAGCCCCCCTTCCCCTGTTGAAAATGCGGTCTTTGGGCGATCCTTGGGAGCCACTTCACATTGCCAGTACCCTGATGCCATATTAGAGTACTGAACGATGTTGCACCTCCTAGTGAGTCCAGGAGATCGTCAATCCATGGAAGAGGGTAAGCATCCTTTTGTGTTACTGCGTTTAGCTTCCTGTAGTCCACGCAAAATCTTGTTTTCCATCCTTTTTATGCACAAGGACCCAATGGGAGAACTCCATGGAGGTGACGATGGCTGTATTATATCATCCGAGATCATGTCCTCCACTACCCGGCTCGCTTCTCCCCGCCGGTGTATTGGGAGACGTCTTGGTGGCTGCCTGATAGGAATAGCACTACCTGTTTCGATGTGATCATATATACGATTAGTTCTCCCCAGGTCATTTGATCCCTTGGATCAGATATCACTAAACTCGTTTAGCAAGCTGCAAAGTCTTTGGCGTTCTTCCTGGTCCAGTTTGCATTTTGTAAAGTCAAAAAGATGTTCTACTCGTCCGTCACTCATGTTTCTTTTTTCAATTGTTGCAACTTGCATCTCTTGAGGTACTTCAAAGAACTTAACGTCGTGCCTTCCCGCAATGTAATAGACGACGGACCTGGGTTAATAAGTCTAATTGATAATTCCTTGTTCTGTATACATGCCAATACATGGGCAGCCATAATTCCGTGCTTCTCCCTAAGGTTGTCCGAAGGCTCCAACAATCCAGTCACATTATCGTGAACTGCATTAACCGATCCACGAGTGAACACCTCACTATATGATGGCACTATCATTGTTTTGTCCACAACTATGTTCCACACGCTAGTTACAGTCACATAATTCTTTTTCAGAACTATTATTAACCCTACCACTGAGTCACCAAGCCTTAGCTCTAAGCTAGAGTGTAAAACATCCCCCTGATTTTTTATGAGAAAATTTGCTCCAAGAATGCACTGTTGGGTAATATTACACATGACTAAAAATCTGTGTAGCACTTGAGTACCACCAATCTTCACAGTCATTTCGACCTCTCCCTCTGTATTTATTGGATCTCTACTCGCGCTCACGATACAGGTTAATGTGGGTACTACCGACATTTTAGACCGTCCTTTAACACTTTCCCAAAGTTACCCGCCTCGGTGGCGTAGTTGGCTAACGCCAGTCGTGTTGAGCCAGACCACCAAGGACGGGGAGATCGAGGTTCGAATCTCGGTCAGGTGAACTGGGGGTGGTTTTTCCTAAATGGTTTTCCACTCTCCCTCCACGCAAATGCGGGTTCACTTCCTATAAATTCAACCTTCCCAATTCCTAATTCATTAGTGTAATTAGTACTTAAGCGTATAACCGAACGGGTAGTAAGACGCGGTGCTAAAAAAAAAACACTTTCCCACACATTTATGCGTATTAAAGACACGGCGGCACCATGTCAGTTAAAATACGAACAGCACAACCTTCTACATGTCCGTTCACGTATACTGCCCCGTCTGACTCTACACTCCATACCCCAAATGTGACAGGGTGCCTTTATACATCCTCGCAGTCCACACTGACATGTGGGGATGCAGAACCAATCTCGCGCCCCTCACGCACGTGTGATTTTACCTCACAGCTACCATCCCCATGTGAATGCTTCTAAGCCAGCAGGCGTTCCGTGATCCTGGGTATATCCTCCTCGGGTGGCACGCGTTTACCGGTCTCTTGTGAAGACTCCCCATTCGGCGCGCGTTTCGCGGTTCCATGTGAAGCCTCCTCGGCCGTCGCACGTTTCGCGGTCCCGTATGAAGTTCCGGCCAGCATGAACTCGTTCACAATGGCCGCTGGCCGTTTCCCTGAGGGCACTGTACCCGTCGGTGGCCGTTTTAACTACACGCCCAACATCTCATTGATCGACCAGATGATGATTGTAATGGGCGTCGGTCACCCCGCTCCCGTGATGCAGAAATTGTTGTTGATAATTGCTGCATCGCTGACGTCATGGCCTGAATCGTCTTTTGTTGTTCCTGAAGCAGCTTGCCCATATCTTGCAGAGTAAGACCCGCCACCATGCCCGGAGGATTGGTGGGCGTCTAATTACTACTTTTATGGGTTGGTAGCGTCCTCGAACGTTCCACTTTAAGGGTAAATTCTGTTTCTACAGCAACAGTCATAGCTTCCTCAAGCGTTTTAGGTCTAGCCTGTCGCACAAATAAACGCAATTGCGGGTCATTTAACGCCTCTATAAATTGGTCCTTGGCGAGAACATCTCTCACAGCCGCATCTAAATTTGGGAAAGCTTTCGCGGAAAGTCAGCGTAAATCCAGCCCAAGCGACGTGGAGTGGTTCTGCGGGTGCATGACGTCGGTTACGAAGCATGGCTTTAAAAAGTTCGTCTCCTTGCCCCGGGGCCAGAGCTTGTTTTAATCATTTTTAACTTTAGAATATTGTTTTTGTTCTTCTTGGTCCAAAACAAGATACGATTGTAACGCTTTACCGGCCAAACTTGCCGCGAGATACACGCACTTCGTTGCGTCATCCGACCAATTGTTCACTGTAGCCACTAACTCAAAATGTTCTATCCACTCGGACACGTCACTTTGACCGTCGAATGTTCGGGGCAATAATATAGCGCTAGCCATTGTAGTTTAATATAACAAAATAAGTTTAATACATATTATCCCACCGCTGCCACCACTGTTACGGTTCTTACTTACTACTCCTATTTCTAAACTACAATATTACAAAGAATTATTGCTTATTAATACGCCTATTAAACTACACATGTCTTGAGTTCATCACACAAGTCCATTACAGTGTGAAAACACGCACTTCTATCTTGACACTCTCAGTCCCGTTTCTCGACTATCTTTTGTCACACTTGTCCAGTTTAGCCCTACACTCGGCCAGTTGGAATGTCCCCCACCCCTTGCTATGAGGGCCGCCAAGCCTGGTGACTGTTCAGGGCTGGCTCAAGCATGGTCTCGCTCGCTACAATATTATATTGGGAAAGTGGCGCCTTAGCTTGGACCATTCGGCCACTGATCCAGATCAATCGAAAGTCGGGTGGGCACGTTGGACCCATGTTATCTCCCTTTTATTGCACCACCACCCAGACTACAAACACTAAGACCGTGACTTGGGACATTGCCCATATATGGCGAGAATGTTCCGAGCAATTAGCACTGCTCTTTCTCTCCTCATAAGACTACTCTTATAATATGTTCTGTTTGTCCTGAATACATTGTCCGATAGACTGAGGCTAGCACTGAGCTGAGGGTTTGAAGCTCTTGGGTTTGAGGCAAACTCACCTCGTGGAAACGGGACGGGACAAGAAGTTCCCCTCTCTGCCTTGGGATTTTTTAAATGTATGTTTAGCACAGGATATTACTACCCGTTTGGGTTGTACGCCTATGTACTAATTACACTAATGGTTTGGGGATTGGGAGGGTTTATTTGAGACGAAGTGCACCCAAATTTGCGTGGAAGGAGAGTAGAAAATAATTTATGGAAAAACACCCTCAGTGAGACCAGGATAGAACCCCGATCTCCCGTCTTCGGCAGTTTAGTCTAACACGAGAGTAGCGCGTTAGACCACGTGGCCACCGAAGCGGGTCTGGGGAACGTTCCTCGTCCTGAAAATCCCGGCAGTAGTATTTCCTCGTGGTAGTACCCAACTGAGGTAAGCTGGTCAAAGCAGGATTTTTTCCCCCAGTGGTCCGGTGATGAGAGGGTTGACGGCAGGCACGTGGTCGATGGTTTCTAATTTGCCCTCTGCGCATGTAATGTGCGTGGCTTCTCTTGAAGAACACAGCCATTATGGGTTGAAGGAGCCTCGCAATTAGTGTTTGCTCCCCAGACAAGTGGATGCTGAACCCTGATACGGCAGGTGAGTTTCCACTTTGAAAAGTTTCTGACCAATATTAGGTGTCAGACTAGTGACGTAAGGAGTTTTTTTTAGTACCGTGACTTATTACCCGTTCGGGTTATTCACTTACGTACTAATTACGCTGGTGATTTTAGGCATTAGGAAGGTAATATTTAGAGGCAGTGTACCTGCATTTGCACGAAGGCAAAGTGAAAAACTATTTTAAAAATCCCTCAGTACATCCGACCAAGATTCGAACCTCAATATCCCTGTTATTGGCAGGCTAGTTAACTGCGAGAGTAGGTAGCACGTTAGACCACGCAGCCACCGAAGCGGGTCCCATATACTCGCGAGACTCACAACAGTCTAGTGGACGCTACTAAGTACTAAAATCTTCCTCCGGACAAAAAAAAATGTTAAAAATACAAGGTTAGATACAAGCGCGTAGGTCTAAAATTATATTTTAATCAAAATCAATCGCACCACATAATAATTAATTTCAACAATAGCGGTAATTACGCCAAAGCTTCTTGTAGTGATTTATGGGTTAAAGGGGAATTCTAAGGGTGGGGAAATAATTTCAAATCAAGTTTCTAAAGTATCAAGTCTCATCAACATCGATAAATCGACTTATTTTTATTAAAAATGTAAATGGATCATAATGTTACTCTACACCAGAACCTCAGGATAATACTTTTTGCAGTGTATCCCAATATTATATCGTACAGACTAGAAAATACATGTTTATTTATGCGCCCTAAATTTATAGCAACTCTCTAGAAATCTATATTATTAGTTATTTTAACACCGCGTTTTACTACCCGTTCGTGTTATACTCTTACGGACTAATAGCTCTAATGGTTTTAAGTATTAGGGAGGCTATAGGGTATTTATAGGAAGTATATCCGCATTTTCGTGGAGGGAGAGTGGACATTTTTTTATTGGAAAAACACCTTCAGTATACATGACCTAGTTTGAACTTCGATCTTCCGGTCATCGTTAGTCTAGTCTACTGTGATAGTAGCGCCTAGAACCATGCGGCCACCGAAGCGGTTATTATTAGCGTTATTTTATAGGTATTGATTGGCGTTTAAATAGGTGAAACTGGATCTAGTAACTTTTCTGTCTGTCAGGTAAGGTTTTAATGAAATTCGGATTGAACAAGTAGTGTGCCGATTGTACAGTTGGCAAAACTGCTCCGGTGCCATAGACTTAGTTCCCGCCACGAGCGACCAATTAGCGTCTCTTCAAAGACTGTTGTTAACCGGCACTCAATGTCATCCAAGGTCGGCAGCAGGTGTGAGAAAATTTCAACTCCTCCTTCACTCCTATTATTGTTTTTTATTATTGGTGACTCAGGATTCTGCGTAAAGGGGTATGGAAAGTTTCTCTAAATTTCCTGGTTTTATACACGCACGCTCTCTAATCACGGAGCTTACTAAGCGACTTCTTGTTTAACCTGCCAGCACGATTTAAAAAAAATCTGAACTAATAAGTCAATATATTTGCTTAAAGCTAAGAAGTTATTGTTTTTATAAAAACATATTTCAAATACAAGTTTTTTTTATCCTTTATAGTACTACAACTTTACAATTAAATTATTTCGTATCTCAAATAGTTGCGTATAAATGATGAAAATTGGAAAATTTCCCTAGTGTCATTTTCTCATGAAAATGAGAAGTGCCATCTTGTTTATAGTGATAAACAGTGTCTAAATATAGAATTTAATCAAATTCGTTATAGTGAATTTCGAGAAAATCTATTTTCTTAATAGTTTTCCCCATCAGTAAACTATCCGTAATTTTAGGGTTAGATAAATAATTCCAAAAAATCCTCAGAGGGTCTTCATGAAAACCCCAGTTACCAAGTTTTAACCCAATCGGTAAAATAGTTTCGGCTCTAGCTCGAGGTACAAATGGACGGACAGACAGACAGACGGCATTGCGATAACATTTTTTTGTTTGTTTCAGGGGTCATGAGTTCGATTTTTACTTTCTCTCTATCTTACAGGTAGAGAAAGTATTGTGATCGTCAAAAAAATCGAACTCGAGATTTTGATGAATTTTGACGTTTCATGACTTCCTGAATCCGAAAAAGTGGTTTTTGAATTTCCGTCTGTCTGTCTGTCTGTCTGTCTGTCTGTCTGTACCTCCAACTAGAGCCTAAACTATTTTACCGATTGAGCTGAAACTTGATATCTAGGGTTTTCATAGGGTTGCCCCGAGGGGTTTTTGGAATTGGATATCTACCCCTAAAATTAAGGGTAGTTTACTGAAGGGAAAAAAGAGAAAAAGTTGATTTTCTCAAAATCGGCTCTAACGATTTTGATTAAATTTCATTTAAGAACATTAATAAATATTCCAAACAAAATGGCTACTCTCAGTATTTCGGAAAAATCGCTTTAAGGGCTCCAGTCTGATGCGTAAATTAACATTTTTTATAATATCTCCGAAACTATTTGAGATATGAAATTACTTAGCATTACAAATATGTATATATATTTATAATACAAATATTTTATTCAAAACATATTTTTATAAAATCAATAATTTTCATTCTATACGCAATTATATATATATTTTTAGCTTTTTGGACATTAAAGCTTAAGTATTGCAATCGTAAAAAAAACCAACCTGAAATGTTGATGGATTTCGACGTCTCATGACCCCCCGAACCCTAAAAAATAGTATTTGCAATGCCGTATGTCTGTGTGTCTATTAAAACTTAAAAGTAAGGGTAGTTTACTGAAGGGCAAAAAGAGAAAAAGTCGATTTTCTCAAAACCAGCTCTAACGATTTTGATTAAATTTCATTTATATACATTAATAAATATTCCAAACAAAATGGCTACCCTCAATATTTCGGCAAAATGGCTTTAAGGGCTCCGGTCTGATGCGTCAATTAACATTTTTTATAATATCTCCGAAACTATTTGAGATATGAAATTACTTAGCATTACAAATATGTATATATATTTATAATACAGATATTTTATTCGAAACATATTTTTATAAATTCAACAACTTTCAATCTATACGCAATTATATGAATTTTTTAACTTTTTGGACATTATAGTTTAAGTATTGCGATCGTAAAAAAAAAACTAACCTGAAATGTTGATGGATGTCGACGTCTCATGACCCCCCGAACCCTAAAAAATAGTCTTTGCAATGCCGTCTGTCTGTGTGTCTATAAAAACTTAAAATTAAGGGTAGTTTACTGAAGGGCGAAAAGAGAAAAATTTGGTTTTCTCAAAATCTGCTCAAACGATTTTGATTAAAATTCGTATCTAGGCGTTGATTAAGATTATAAATAAACTGGCTATTTTCATTTTTCTATGAAAATGATTTTTAGGGTACTTTACAGAAGCGTTAATTTCCATATCTCCACAACTATTGGAGAAACTAAACAACTTATCATTGCAAAATTGTAGGACTATTAGAAATAAAAAACTTTTATTTGACATATATTTTTATAAAAGCAGCAGTTTCTGAGATATTTGCAAATATATTAATACAATTTTGTGAGCTTTAGTTGTAAACATATACTACTTAAGTCTTAACGCAATAATTCTCCAATACCATAGAGTAATTAAATATAAGTATCTAAAAAAGTATGTTATTTTTTTCCTTAAATCTCTTAGGAGAAATGTTTGCATAGCAATGATCTATCTCCATTTTAGACTCAATAGTCAATATTTACATTTTTTATTAGTCAAAATGTATAAATGAATAATTAAATATCAATGCGATGACTTGAAGATCTGCAACACCATATAAAATGTTAAAATTTTAACCAGAAATCGAAACTTTAATACGAAGTGTTGACCCTTGTGGAAGACATTAAACTGTTTGAAATGCTCTTAGGTGGACAAAGATGCGCCTCTTTTCTCATTGATTATATATCATTGTATATTATTTTATGCGTGTTCTTATGTGGAGTGGTGATGATACAATGTACATTATTCCGTTCAGAAATCTTACGAGTTTATAGAAAGAGAGAGAAAGTCTGTGCGGTCTGCCGTACCATTTATTTTTTTTACGATCACAATATTTTTTCTCCGAGATGTCGAGAGAAATTAAAAATCATGATGCCACTCAACAAAGATGCCAGATGGCTGGGCACACGCCACCGAGAAGGTTTCGTCGCACACGGGCTCGACACCTACTTTGGAGATGTCACAGATTTACAGTCCGATTTAGATAGAAAATGATCTTTTTTGACAGTTATAAGGTGACTAAAACAATTGGTATGACATAATACTAATAGTATAATATATTGTCATCAAGGTTGACCGCAATAAATATGTTATGTTTGCATTTTTTTTAAAACTTACTTCCTACCAAAATCCTAATATACTAATTCCGAGCAGGTTTAACAATTTGTGGGATGGCTAATCGAGCTGAGCTATTATCATTAAATGAATACTATTCAACTACTAACTGTTTAATTGCCTGTAAAAAAACTCTTTGAATATTTAAAATTTACATTTGGTAACCTAGGCCTTAATCAGAATTTTAAGTGAGTTTGTTTTGACAACAATTTTCTATGTAAAAAAAGGTGTTGATTCCAAAAATATCAGTATTATTATACCCACCCAAGACAAAATTACATTTTTGGCCTATTTTGACTCCATTTGATCATAATCAATGTTTCTTTAAGGAAAAAATATGTTTATTCTGAAAGCTACTATGCAGTATATCAAATTAAAGTGCTTTACATATAGAATATAGATTTTAAGTCAAAATGAAGGTATTTATGATCGTTTGTGAGTTATTTTGAATTCAGTGGTCAAAATCTAAATTCATCATGTTTTTCGGAAAATTAATTTTATTAATGACCCGTAGGAAAATTAAACATAAAATATAAACATAAATTAATTCCTTATATATATATATATATATATATATATATATATATATAATATATATATATATATATCAGAAAAAACCTTTCAACAATGAGATTAAAATGTTAAATCATATTTTTTAAATGTGCAGCAAAAGTTCATTTACTAATCATTTCCATCTCATCTTCATCAACACGTTCATCGTTATTATATAAATCATAATCAATAATGCTATCATTATCATCATCATCATCATCCTTATTACATCTGCAACATCTTCTGGTTCCGTGGTTTCGGAAAGTATAGTCGGCATCTGACTGCCAGTAAACCGTTTCATTAACCTCCTTCCAGCCATGACCTGTTGAATATTCTCTAATGGATCTCGTAGTTTTTCATGTTTCCTGAGATATGTAACATATTTGTAACGCGCCAATTTTTGTACCAGAACGTCTTTGCAGGGTGGAAGCATGCTTGCATCAATTCCTTTTATTTTATTTTTTCATTAAAAGTGCCAATCTCGCCTCATTGACAAAGGATAATCCTTCCTGGCCGTATAGTGAACATACACACTTTTCTAGTAGACTATTATCTTCAACAACGGTAGTGTTCTCTCCAAATCTGCCTAAACCTTCAAGATGGAAACGACTCTTTTCATCTTTGTTAAATGTATTCCATTTTTTCTTCCCAAAGAAGGATTACGTGTAAACACAGCCTGCCAGAGCATGATATCCTGCTAAAGCCTTGCACAGTACTGGACCAATGTGGTTTGCTGCTGCAGGGATATGTGCATATCTTCTACTGCTATCACCCAAATGTCCAAGGTCCATCCACACATTGACCTTTAGTTGGCTGGAATGATAGAGGAGAGTAAGCATGATATCAGTGTCTGTTGCATGGACAACAAAATTCTGTCCTGATGATGCTTCTGAAACTATGCTGAGATGATAGAACAGCATATTATATACCTATTTTTTGAGATGGTAAACCGTCTTTGATTACTATGGAGTTTCATCCAGACCACATTGGTACTTTTTGTTGGTTGTGCAAGATATTGTCCATTCAACATCTCTTGCAACACACGCTTTGTAGTTTGCAAGAATTACCATCTTGTATAATAAACGAAAACTTTGATATGCTGAGTTTCGTGTTCACTGGCTCTAGTTCCGTATTTTATATTTCAAGACTTATTATTTTTTATTTTTGTAGTAAATGTTTTCACTGTCTCTGTTGGCGATAATGTAACTAGAATCTCATTTTGGTTAACGATGCCCTGTGTGTCATGATACATTGGTTCATCATAGTTGTCCCATGCTAAGTTTGTACTTAGTCCTCTTCTTGGTTGTACGCCATCGGGAAGAACCTTCTTATTTTCAATAATTTTGGTGGAAAATTGAGTCTCATATTCTTCAGCAGTAGGATATCCTATACAATGGTCGAAGTGACTAACAACTTCCTTAACCTTTCTGCAACCAGTAATTCGCTTCAAGCCCATTCCAAGTAATATGTGTTTGAATGTTTTCACTTTCCCACAAGTTTATTTGTAGATGTCATCTTAACCTGATGATTCAGTAAAACACTCGACTCTCTAGCTGTCCTCATCTTTTGAGCCAGTGTACATGATTCATGAAATTCTGACAGCTCAGCAGGTGTATTCAGACACCGACCAACTATGATAGCATATTCTGTAATTAGGTTTGGAAGACTGCTATTCTCAACGAGCTTCTGGACCTTCGCTCTGAGGAATAGTTCCACATTCTGTATTTCCTTGTTCGAAATAAATATAAACACCTTGTTTCTTCATTGGTCAACCAAAGCTTACTGCCGTAATGTTCTCTAATTTTCAAAAAATAGTGTATGGCTCTGGTTTAGGCTCCTTAAACCCTTCTTCGACAAGGAATTCAGTGTAAGTTTCATCTAAACCTAACAATTTCTTTGAAGATTCTTTCAAAAATATTTTAGAGTTTATATATAACAGTGGTTTATTGAAAGCAGTATCTCGTCTGATTGCGTTTGTAGTGGCTTCATCTTTTATTTGGACCTTAGTACACTTAACGACACCTCATACGTTCATCCATCTATTATTTATGCTTTTTTAGTGAGGAATTCTCAATCTAGATATCATATTTTGAAAATTGAAAAATGACACCTGGAAACGGGAATCGAACCCGGGACCTTTGGCTTAGTACGCCAATGCTCTAACCACTGAGCGATCCAGGAAAAAAGCATACATAATAACTTCAGCTATTTGATTCTTAAATATGCAATCCCTTACAATTATAATAATTGTACAAGTGGCAGCATTAAGCCAACTACTATCTGATAGCTCGTGATCTTAATAAAATTACACATTTGTAGCCGACGATTTGCGCACGTCCATCATAGACTCTGCCTTAAAATATGAGTGAAGAATGACCCAGAACACGGGACGATTCCTGGATAGCTCAGTGGTTAGAGCATTGGCGTACTAAGCCAAAGGTCCCGGGTTCGATTCCCGTGTCCAGGTGTCAATTTTCAAAATAAAACACATTCACACTAGCTAAGTCGGTAGAGTATTAGGCTATTAAATTAGGGGTCCAACGTTTGATTCCCTATTCTGGCAATGTTTTTACTTTCAAATATTAATCATCTGGTTTTTAAATTAATAAAATTTAACGTGCGAATTTGTTCACACAAGTTTGCTAGTATAATATAAATCATGAAAAAAAAAATAGATTTGGTCCACTAAATTCAAAATATTTCCCAAACGACTACAGCTAACTCCGTTTTGACTTAAAAACTATATTATAAATGTAAAGTTCTTTAATTTGATATACTGCTAAGTAATTTTTAGAATTTTTTTTCATAAAGAAAGATGGATTATGGCCAAATGGGGTAAAAATGGCCAAAATTGCAATTTTGCCTTAGGTCGTATTTTTGGAAGCAGCACCTTTTTTTTATATAAAAAATGGTTTTCAAAACAAATTTACCTAACATTCTGATTAAAGCCCTCTCTATCTTTTAGACTATGAGGAATCAGGGCTTCATAATGAATGAAAGGCAATAGACTCTTAAGGGGGCTGCCTAACGGAAGGCACCACAAGCTTATTTTGGCTGTGGAACACCCTCCTTCCACTTCTTCCTCCCGAACCAAAAACATTCCTACGTATCTTCCAGGAAGATTTAATGTAAATACCGTTAAAACATGGTGGAAGGGTTGTAGCCAGGCGCGGATTTAGGGGGAGGGGGATCAAAGGGTCAGTTGATCCCCCTGTGAGAGTTGGAAAATTAAAACAAAAAACAAAATGAAAGTTCAAATTTTAGAAAAATAAAATACAACACAGAAAAATAATACAATTTGCTTTATCTTTTTAGACGCAGACACCTTTAAATCCGGGTCCACATGTGCGTTATTCATCCACGTTTATTCAATGTTCGATATGACTCAAGCAAGTGTGGAAAAAATACTGGTCTTCACGTAAGAATATTTGTTGTGTATAGCGAGTAACGAACAATGTTCCACATAGAGACGGTAGACTACCACACATCAAAGAAGACTAATAATAGCCTGAGAGCAGTTCAACCACGAACACCGAATATAGAATATGTGTGGAGAGCAGGAGTGACGGAACTGTGGGGGACTCTGCCCCCCTGGAAATAATTTGCCCCTTCCTGGAATTAATTCCCCCCTAGATATATTTAAAATTCTCTGATATTATCGAAAATGAAGAGGAAAGATGGCCTTAAATCAAACTCCAAATGACTTCTAGATGAATTCTATTGTCAAAAATTTGCCGAAGAATACCGCTTCAAGTAACTACTAGACTAAAGGCATCTAACTTGCAGAAAATGTCAGAGGTAGACAACTCCATATAGCTTCTAGATGTATGTCATTTTGAAGAATTTTCGGGTGGGGACCACCCAAGTAGCCTAGTTTCTTAAATAATTTAATTTTCAAAATTTTGTCGGTGGAAGACAACTTCAAAGATTATCTTCTAGAGTTATCTAACTATCGTAAAAAAAATAAAGTGAGGATCATTTTAAATATTTTCGAGGGACATCCAAATTTCAAAAATTTCCAGGTGAGGAACACTTTAAATGGCTTATAAAAGAATCTAGTTACAAAAATCAAGGCAAGACTACTCATAGATTCTAGAGTGAAACATTTTTAAAAAAATTGTTGAAGGAGGGCAGCTCCAAATACTTTATAAAAACTATTTGATTTTAACAAAATAGGAGAGGATGATCACGGTTTAAAACACACATAAGATTAAATATGAGTGATAAATTATTAAATGGCTTCAAACAGAAATCTAACATTGTAAGTAATCATGTTGTTTATAATTATGATACCCCTATTAAAATGATCTGGATCCGTCCCTGGTTGTAGATGGCAGTATTTTTTTTTTTCTAAAACTTATTTAATATTACTTAGGTAAAGTCGTGATTTGCAGCTGTAATTTTTTTTTGTAGATAATTTAGACAACCATAAAATAATACTGATAATATAGTGTAATGACATCTTATCAATGTTGACTATAAATAATATGTTTTTGGGGGTGCCCTGGAATTTAATGAAAACTTTTTGTTTTTATTAAATAGTTTCTCATCTAACGCAGCTTTGCTCATGAAGGATATTCAGGAACTGTTGATATCAACATGTGAAGAAAATTAAACTCTATATTTGTACTGGAATAATATTTTTTTTATTTTAGCCAAATATTATTATGCCATAAAAACTGAGAAAGCACTGGGCTTTTCACGTGTCCCCTTCCATCCTACCTTAAGATAGCGTTTTGGAAGTGCTTTCAATAAATGGGATTGTCTTTGAAATTAGGTTATTTTTATTTCAAATAATTATATAATATTATTATAGAAAACAATAATTATGAGACGGTTAGTTTATAATTAATGCTTGTCTTTTCTGAATTTATTTGTTTCCCAAATTTCTTTTTTATTTGGTATTGGTAATATAGGCTATTGTTAGAAATTCAGGGCTGGGCTTTGTGTTTCGTGGCTGTCCGATTTAATGGAGCAATATAAAAATATCAAAATAACGTTTATTGATAGCTTGAGTTTATATACAACAAAAACTGAAGTTTGCCAGCTTTTTTAAACCACAAGTCTCGTAATATTTTAAATATAACTTAGTTTTTTGGGGGGCTTAGGGCATGCGGCTACCGTGGCGGTGAAATTTGCAACCACCACTGTCCGCAAACCCCACGACACTTAAGATGACCTTGATACGCCCCTGACTATAACTCTCTAAAATATATGTTTACAACTGGATTTTAATAGGAAGAAACCTTTAGAAAATACCATCATGTTATTACGATCAACATTGATAGCATTTTATCTTATACTTATTGTTATTTTATAGGTATTGACATTAGGTTATCTATCAAAAATGACATCGGCAGATAGAATGACTTGACTTATAAATACGTGGAAGGAGACCTAGTAACTTTTATAGTTGTCGGATAAGATTCTTCCTATTCAAATTGGACTGTGTATTTATATTTACATTTAGTCCAGAGGTATTTTTCGTGTGTAATTTAATATCTTCTCTCCCACGTCACGTCCAAGAAACGACCTTGCTCTTGATGATTCGAGTTGTTTACATAGCCCATTGATTGTGCAAAGTTGAAAGACATGGGGACATACTTCGGCTGTTTATTTATTAGCTGGCCTATTAGCACCCTCTCCTAATTAGTTCTAGGAAAAACACAACAATATTACAGGTCTCTCTATACCCTACCAATCACACGCTTCAGGAGAGTCAGTCAGTCTCCGTTTGGTAAGGTTTTCCAACAAGAAGGCTAGTGCTTGAATACCGGCTGGATGAACTAAGATGTCTTTTATTGAATGATTTCCCAATCTAGCCCTACTAAATGCAGGTGCATTTCTTATACCATTGCGTGGAACTACACTCAAAACTTTTATCCATCCTGGTCAATTTTTTTTACATATTTTTGTAGCTTCTTCTTTCAACATCGTTCGCTATCTTATTCGTGCACTCCAGTCTTGGCCTCCATTTCTCCTTTCTACATTGTGGTGCTATCTTTGTTAACACTATCTTAATTTTTAAGTATAGTATATTGTATTTTAAAGTTATTTAGCTTGATTAATTTCTATAAATACTTATAGTTTTAATTTATTTTGGTTATGTTGATTACATCATCTTTGGATGAAATACCATGGTCGAATATTTGGATAAAGAAACAGTCGATTATTTATTAGCTGTCCTTTTCTGAATCATAATAAATATATATTAAAATAAATATTGATTATTTTCAAGGGAGCGATGCTGGCGCAACCTGGACCTCGACGACAGTCGGGTGAACTAACGTTCAATGTTATTTTTAAGAACAGCTGATCTATTCGTGGCCAATTCGAAATAAATATGAAGTTTATAATTTTAATTTTTTGTGACTTAAAACTATTCCATTGTTTCTAGTAAAGTATTTCTCTTCCATTGTATTATTCTGTTGTATTATATCTTGTTGCTAAATCTGATTATTTTCAATACTAATTATTGGGAGTTTTCAAGAAGTTGCCTAAATAGAACACCTCTCAAATTGTCCTAGATTGTTAATTCATAACATTGTTTAGATAAAATTCTTCTTTTTTCTATCTCAAAAATGGCTATAATCGAGTCCTAGACCATTTGAGCTTTAAATACCTTAAAATAAGTCAAAATTGGGGTTTTAACTTTTTAGAGTGTTTTAAAAAGGAGGCCTAGTCCTCAAGTGATAAAGCTATCACACTACTTACTAGTGTGCATTTCAATATATTTTAATTACCAGAAGGGCAGAAGAAAGGTGCTACAAGTAATTTATCTTTCTCCAATAAAGTCAGCCCTAATTCTTTAATTCTTTGGAGTATATGGGTCATCTTAAATCATTTAAAACTTTGGGATGAACCAATGAAAATATATTTTGAACGCTGTCTAACCAAATATTATCTTCAACAATAATATAATATTGTTAACTTTTCAGTAGTATTTCTCTATTATATTATATCCGTCGATCTTCAAGAAAACTTTTTTCATCGCGTTTTAAGCCATGCAAGAAATAATAAAGTATTAGTAATGTAAATTAGTAAGGAGCCTCACACGCTGTATGTCGACCCATAATGCATTGCAACGCTAATTTAAAACAGCTGCTTACTAACATATTTTATTTCCAAGTGGATAAACATATATTTTATACGATTCTCACGATGGAAGTTTTCATATTATAACGCTGTGTCGTGGCACAATCCAACACATCGACACATACACTTTACATTAACGGGTTATTTCAAATCTCCTCACAACGGCCAATGAAGATGTCTGCTTGCTTTTAGCTGCAGAGCGATTGCGTTGTCAAAGGCGCATGCGTACTGATTTGAGATGGTTGTGTCTGAGATTTGATTGGTTTTACTGTGCCGAACATCTCAGGCAGAGCGGACAGAGTAAAGAAGAGCTAAACTTTAGCGGAATAGCTCGCGCTTATTTGGCGGAAATCTTGTGATTGGCTTATGGCTCGTCACATGACCACGTTTCTGTACTGCGCTAGCTGCGAATCATGCTGCGAATGTGTGAATCCACAGTAAGGGTGAGTCCCAATAATATTATATTATTAGGTGCAAATAATAATATAATTATTATCATTCAAGAGAAGGTTGTGATGTTGTTTATAAGATAAAAATTGACCCAAACCTCGTCCATAAAAGCGTTTTCGAAATTGTGTTCCTCGAGGTGTGATTGGGTGTTCCGAGGAAAAATTTAGAAATCACAAATAAAAATATAATTATTTTTTATTAAATTCAAACCTAACATATTTGACGTGTAGTTTAAGATACAGTAAGTCCTGCAATAATGTTAATAGTTAATACTGTTAATAGTCTGTGACCCTTTTTTTCCCATAACGTTGTCCACGACTGGTTATAGTGTTGTTTGTCAGCCGGGTATTCTTTTAAACAGCACCCGCCATGGTGACATGTGCCAATTAATTTTTTTTTAGCACTGTGTCTTACTACCCGTTCGGGCTATACGCTTAGGTACTAATTCCGCTAATGGGTTAGGAATTGGGGAAGGTTGAATTTAGATTAAATTAACCCACATTTCCCTAGACGGAGATTTAACCACCATTTAGGAACCCCCAGCTCACCCGACCGAGATTCGAACCTCGATCTCCTCGTCCTCAGCAGTCGAGCGCTGTTAGCTAATTATGCCACCGTGGTAGGTGACAATGAACAGTTGAACATTGAGTGCGGGCAAGTCATGTAACGCTACCAATAGAGTACCAATAGAGTGCTTACGTAACAAAACTAACTTCACTCGATTAAACATATTTGTAGAAATTTTGTGAAAAAAAGTTTTTCCAAGTCAACATGGAGTTGTGGTTGAAAGAAGGAATTTTAAGTGAAACGTAAGTTTATCTGGTACTTCACCTGTGTCTGAAGTAAATGACAAAAGTACGGTGGTAGCTCAAAGTGTCAGTGAGAAGTGTAATAAAAAACCAGAAGGTGATAAAAGACCAAATCGAAAGTATTATGAAAATTATTTGTCTTTCTGTTTTATATGTGTTGAGAACAAAGATGCTTCTGATGCGCAATACATTGTGTGTAACAAACAGTCAGAGTGTGTAGCCAACAGTTCTGTGGGTCCTAGTAAACTTCGTAAGCATTTGGAAACCAATCCTCCTGAATACCAAAACAAAGATTTACATTTAAAAAAAAGAAAGAGCAGTTTACTTGAAAATGCTCAACTTTCCACGATTAAATTGTTTAAAACGGACAATGAAAAGGCAACAGAAGCATCTTGTCGTGTAATTTACCGTATTGCGCTTGCTGGAGAAGCGCACATTATAGGAGAAACTTTTATCAAACCTTGTGCTAAAGATATTTTAACATGCGTATTGAATGAAGACTCTGGTATAAAAATTGATACATTAATATTGTCACGTAATAGACTGTTTCACATCTCATTCATGATCTGACCAAGAATATTGAAAAGGAACTAGTTTGCTGACTGAAAAACTGCCATGAGTATTCTTTGCAGTTAGATGAGTCTACTGACGTTTTGGGACTTTCTGTGTTACTGGTATTCATCTGATATAATAATGGGATTAAAGAGGAATTGCTCCTCTATGAATTTTTGCCAATCAACATAACTGGAGAAGAAATATTTAACTGTATCAACAGTTTTACCATAAAACACAAGTTGGGGAAAATGTATCTATGTTTGTGCCGATGGTGCACGAGCAATGGTAGGAAAGCTGGAGGGAGCTGCAGCAAGAGTCACTAATGTGGCACCACAAATCACTAAAAGCCATGGTTTTATACATAGGCAGTCACTTGCAACTAAAAAAATACCAACATATCTAAAAATTGTGCTTGCTAATGCAATACAAATTATTAATTATGTCAAATCTCGGCCACTTCAATCCAGGCTATTTAAAAGTTGTGTTAGGAATTAGGTAGTCAGCATAAAGCACTCCTGTTACATACTGAGGTAAGGTACTGTTACATACTGAAGTAAGGTAATGTTCCATACTGAAGTAAGGTGGCTATTCAGAGGCAAAGCTCTTGTGAGGAGTTTTGAATTTCGTAGTGAACTACTTGTAAACTTCGCTTCAGATGATGCAGGACGAAAGTCTAATGACTTTTTGACAAATTCATCGTGGCCAGTGAGACTTGCATACCTTGCAGATATTTTTGCAAAATTAAATAAACTAAATCTGTCCATGCAAGGAAAGAACGTGACAATTTTTACTGCAGTTGATAAAATTTCATCTTTAAAAAAATAAACTGGAAATTGGGACATCTTCTGTAGAACAGAATAACTTCGAATACTTTTCTACTCTAGACGAATTTCTGACTGAAATAAATTCTACAGTCGATACAGAAGTTTCTAGCGCCATCTCACAGAACTTACGTGACATGCAGTGTTCTTTATCAGAATATTTTCCTACTACTAAGGATAATAATGCTTGGGTACAGAATCCATTTATAATTACATCCAAACCAGTGGGTTTTAATGCGCATGATTATGGAAGACTAATTGACTTGGTTTCTGACTTTAATTTAAAACAAACGTTTAAAGTTCTCCCATTGAATATTTTTTGGGGAAGTCTACTGTAAGAGTGCCCGAATGTGGCTAAGAGTACGGATTGAGTGCTCCTTCCTTTTGTTACAACTTATTTATGTGAAACTGGACTATTATTTTGCAAAGAAAAGCAAATATAAAAATAGACTTGATGCTGCACCTGACACAAGGATTCAACTTTCCAGCATCATTCTGAATATTAAACAAATTTGAGATGAAATTAAGCAGAATCATCCATCTCACTAAAAGAAAGTTTTATTTATGTTTTAAAGATTGATTTTTTTGGTTTAGTAAAATAAATTGTATTTAAGTATTAGTACCGTAGCTTTTTTTATTTGATGACTAAATGTAAGTAAATTTGAACAAAGATAACAAGTGTTCCGTGAAAATGTACTAATATAAAAAGTGTTCCGTTACCCGATAAGTTTGGGAAATTCTGGTCTTATGGTCTATAGTGATCTTTGTTAAACTAAAGTATCAAGTCACAGTATTTGGCCTACCGTGGTAACTCTTCTTTGTTGTATTCGTGGAATTCAGGGCTACCAACAAAACTAATGATAATAAACTAATTTTAGCGTATCATAGTTTGTATTGGTATTTATTTATAATAAAAAATTATAGATTTTTATGTTTATGCTATTTAAAATAAATATTAGATTTTGGGTTATAATAAAACCAATATTGACGTAGTCATTTCTACTATAACTATTTTTATCATTTATATATTATATACAGGTAGAACCCTAGTTTATAGCTATAAAAATTAATAGAACAACTTTCACCTAATATTATTATTATTATTATTTAGTACCGCGTCATAATACCCATTCAGGCTATACGCCTAAGTACTAATTACGCTAATGAGTTAGGAATGGGAAAGGTTGAATATAGGGGAAGTTAACCAGCATTTGCGTGGAGTAAGAGTGGAAAACCATTAGGAAAAACCATCCCAGTTCACCCGAGAGAGATTCGAACCTCGATCTTCCCGTCCTCGGCAGTATAGCTAAACACGAAGCAAGCGCGTTAGCTAACTACCCCACTGAGGCGGGTAACTATTCATACGTCAAGCCATGTGATCTGCAAATTTCACTATTGATAGATATTATTAATAGCTATAAACTAACACTAATGTCAAGTAAAATTTAATCAATATTGAACACAAAAAATATTTTTCAAATGCTCGAAAGGGGGCTTCCTATAAAAATCAGGGACATACATAAATCAGTTTTAGCTGAAAAAAATCTTGGTAAATTATGGTTCTTAGTCCCTTTAGTTTTTTTTGCTCTTTGATAATTAAAAAAAGTTATACTTATAAAAGGATGTTATTCTCATAAGCTTTAAAAAACATGTTTATTAAAAAGATAATCTTTCAAAACATGAGATATTAACTACTTGAACTAAGAGGTATGAATGAGTAGATTAGCTTAGAGCAGTTTTTTCCCAACCGTGATACAAGGATCGCGATATATAGCTAAGTTTTTCCCCAGCCATGGTATGAAGATCGCGATATATAGCAAAGTTTTATTAATCACAACATATTTTTATATATTAGTGATTTTATTTAGCAGGTTGTACGTATATGCAATAATTATGCTAATGAGCTAAAAATGAGGAAGGGTGAATTTAGAATAAGTGTATCCTCATTTGCATGTAAGGAGAGATAAAAACCTTTTAGGAAAACCAACTTCAATACGCTTTACCGGGATTCAAACAGGTCTCCTTCTCTCATTGGCAGGCTAGTCTGTTGCGAGAATGAAGCCTGGCTGGGGTCTTCAAACTTATTGTGCGGAGGGCTTGATTAGGATATTGAAAGGGCTCGGTGGGCTGGATCAATAAAGAGACATAAATATATTATATATGATCATTACCTAACACGGATAGATGTAAGTATATTTTCTCTAGGGAATAGTGGAGGACAAACCAGTTATACAAAAATACACATCCATTAGGCCTAATTAAAAATTGTAAGAGTTTTTTCCGTGAAATACTGGAACACGTTATGTTGTATGTATGTAGGTATGTATATTGGGCACTGCATACAGGACCACCATTATTTCACCACTAAGAATTTTTTTTTATTAAATTTTTTTTTCAAAGTTCGTGGGTCAGATAAACCCACAATCCGGGCCGCATTCAGCCCGCGGGTCGTAGTTTGGGAACCCATACCTTAGCCCACGCGGCCATCAAAGTAGGTGTTAGGGAATCGTATCAAAATACTAACTCAGATTTTGACGTGATATCATGCATGGACATTCATAAGCTTTTTACATCCTTTGTGACAGCTTTGCATTATAACCACTAAAACTTTATTTAAATCTGGAATTATCATTTATAATTTACAAGATATTCTCTCTTTTTTTACGTAGGAAATTACGAACTTTACGATATTTTGGGAAACACTGGCTTAGAGGAAAAACATCATCATAAACCTTTAGAGAGATAATGGTGAGAAAATCACATCGATCATAAGCGGGGAAAATATAAACATCTACCCAGCGTATCCAGCCGGAACCTATTACCCTGACCTGCCCGACAATGGTGATCATACGATTATAATGACTTAGATCAGAGGAGTGGTATTCAGCCTTTTTTTGGTTCGAGTACCCCTAAATATAATTTTTCTTCAACTTTGTGTCCCTAAAGATGTTAGTGCAGAGTGCGATTTTTACCTATTCTATGATCTACATCCAAAATTATATATTAAATAATAAGTTATAAATAATATATATATGCGCTTATGTGTATATTTTTAAAATTTTACAAACTCCCTAAGATGTACTTATGTACCCACAAGGGTCCGCGTACCCCAGGTTGAACACCACTGCCTTAGATCATGCATCTACCGTTGCGTGTTCAAATGTAAGACTTAAATTTAACCAGTTTTGAGATTATTAAGTATGATTCAAATCAAATGAGTACAAACAGAACATATCAGTGATTCTCCCACTAGCAGAGGGTTGGGGTGGGGAGAAAACGAATCAGTTGACAACCACCATACCTACTCAAAACTACAAATAATGTTGATAAAAGCTTAAAACATATTAGGTACAACTTTAAAAATAAAATTGTGTTGAATAAACAGGTTAGATTTTACGACCAGACTTTCAATATGCTATTTAAAACGTATACCTGTATACATTTTGAAAGTATCCCCTAAAATTCTCAATTGTAAAAAAGTACAGAAAATAGCTTCAATAAAGTAAATTCCTGGGTGCGTACTTTGTCTACCAAGCTCACGTATTTTATAGTTCAGGATCTACCAAGCCCAAGTTTTCTAGACCACATATCCTATAGATCAGTATCTATCAGGCCCTCATATCCTATAAATCAGTACCTGCCAAACCCATATATCCTATCAGGCCCATGTATCCTATAGATCAGTATCTATCAGGCCCACGTATCCTATAGATCCGTATATACCAAGCCCACGTATCCTATAGATCAGTATCTGACAAGCCCACGTATCCTATAGATCAATATCTGACAAGCCCACGTATCCTATAGATCAGTATATACCAAGCTCACCTATCTTATAGATCAGTATCTGACAAGCCCACGTATCTTATAGATCAGTATCTGACAAGCCCACATATTCTATAGATCAGTATATACCAAGCCCACGTATCTTATAGATCAGTATCTGACAAGCCCACATATCCTATAGATCAGTATATACCAAGCCCACGTATCTTATAGATCAGTATCTGACAAGCCCACGTATCTTATAGATCAGTATCTGACAAGCCCACATATTCTATAGATCAGTATATACCAAGCCCACGTATCTTATAGATCAGTATATACCAAGTCCACGTATCTTATAGATCAGTATCTGACAAGCCCACAAGTAGGGATCATTTACGGTCCTCAGGGCGGAAGTGACGTCATAATAGTGGGGTGGGTAGTTTTTGGGATAGGGCCTTATACATAGGTACGGTTTTCAGGGCAGAGAGGGGAAGGTATGGGAGGTATCGTGATGATGTGTTGGAGGTGGGGTGGGATGGTGGTTGGTGGGGGGTTGAGGGTTTATAGCTCGCGTGTGTTGGATGGTTCTGCGGGGGGAGGGGGGCGGGGGTGGCAAGCGGGAATAGGGCCTTATACATAGGTACGGTTTTCAGGGCAGAGAGGATAGACCCCTTATACATGCATATGGTTTTCAGGGCAGAGAGGAGAAGGTAGTGGTGGTATCGTGATGATGTGAGGGAGGGGGGGTGAGGGTTTATAGCTCGCGTGTGTTGGATGGTTCTGCGAGGGGAGGGGTGGCAAGTGACGGCGACCTCGGGAGGGTGTTTTCTCTCTCTCTCTCTCATAGATATAGGCCGCCTCACTTAAACATGCATACGGTTTTCAGGGCAGGTGTGAAGGGGTGGAGGGGAGGGGTGGCAAGCGACGGTGACCGCGGGAGGGTGTTTTCTCTCTCTCTCTCTCTCGGTGTTATAGATATACCTTAAACATGCATACGGTTTTCAGGGCAGGTAGGAGAAGGTAGAGGAGGTATCGTGATGATGTAGGGGAAGGGGGGTGGTGGGGGAGGGGCGGGGGGTGGTGGTGGCTAGACTATCGAAGACGGGGAGATCGAGGTTCGAATCTCTGTCAGGTGAACTGGGAGTGGTTTTCCCTAAATGGTTTTCCATTCTCCCTCCACGCAAATGTGGATTCACTTCCTCTAAATTCAACCTCAACAATTCCTAACCCATTAGAGTAATTAGTACATAAGCGTATAAACCAAACGGGTAGTAATATGCGGTGCTAATAAAACCTTCTAAGTCAGTTATGGCTCTTAGTATATTATTCAACAATCAATCGCTAAATGGTTTTCCCATTCTCCCTCCACGCAAATGTGGATTCACTTCCTCTAAATTCAACCTCCCCCCCCCAATTCCTAACCCATTAGAGTAATTAGTACGTAAGCGTATAAACCAAACGGGTAGTAATATGCGGTGCTAATAAAACCTTCTAAGTCAGTTATGGCTCTTAGTATATTATTCAACAATCAATCCCTAAATGGTTATTCCATTCTCCCTCCACACAAATGTGGATTCACTTACTCTAAATTCAACCTCCCCCCCCCCAATTCCTAAAACATTAGAGTAATTAGTACGTAAGCGTATAAACCAAACGGGTAGTAATATGCGGTGCTAATAAAACCTTCTAAGTCAGTTATGGCTCTTAGTATATTATTCAACAATCAATCCCTAAATGGTTATTCCATTCTCCCTCCACACAAATGTGGATTCACTTACTCTAAATTCAACCTCAACAATTCCTAACCCATTAGAGTAATTAGTACGTAAGCGTATAAACCAAACGGGTAGTAATATGCGGTGCTAATAAAACCTTCTAAGTCAGTTATGGCTCTTAGTATATTATTCAACAATCAATCCCTAAATGGTTTTTCCATTCTCCCTCCACGCAAATGTGGATTCACTTCCTCTAAATTCAACCTCAACAATTCCTAACCCATTAGAGTAATTAGTACATAAGCGTATAAACCAAACGGGTAGTAATATGCGGTGCTAATAAAACCTTCTAAGTCAGTTATGGGTCTTAGTATATTATTCAACAATCAATCCCTAAATGGTTTTTCCATTCTCCCTCCACGCAAATGTGGATTCACTTACTCTAAATACAACCTCCCCCAATTCCTAACACATTAGAGTAATTAGTACGTAAGCGTATAAACCAAACGGGTAGTAATATGCGGTGCTAATAAAACCTTCTAAGTCAGTTATGGCTCTTAGTATATTATTCAACAATCAATCCCTAAATGGTTATTCCATTCTCCCTCCACACAAATGTGGATTCACTTCCTCTAAATTCAACCTCCCCCACATTCCTAAAACATTAGAGTAATTAGTACGTAAGCGTATAAAGCAAACGGGTAGTAATATGCGGTGCTAATAAAACCTTCTAAGTCAGTTATGGCTCTTAGTATATTATTCAACAATCAATCCCTAAATGGTTTTTCCATTCTCCCTCCACACAAATGTGGATTCACTTCCTCTAAATACAACCTCCCCCCCAATTCCTAACCCATTAGAGTAATTAGTACATAAGCGAAATAAACCAAACGGGTAGTAATATGCGGTGCTAATAAAACCTTCTAAGTCAGTTATGGCTCTTAGTATATTATTCAACAATCAATCCCTAAATGTTTTTCCATTCTCCCTCCACGCAAATGTGGATTCACTTCCTCTAAATTCAACCTCCCCAATTCCTAAAACATTAGAGTAATTAGTACATAAGCGTATAAACCAAACGGGTAGTAATATGCGGTGCTAATAAAACCTTCTAAGTCAGTTATGGCTCTTAGTATATTATGCAACAATCAATCCCTAAATGGTTTTTCCATTCTCCCTCCACGCAAATGTGGATTCACTTCCTCTAAATTCAACCTCCCCCCCAATTCCTAACCCATTAGAGTAATTAGTACGTAAGCGTATAAACCAAACAGGTAGTAATATGCGGTGCTAATAAAACCTTCTAAGTCAGTTATGGCTCTTAGTATATTATTCAACAATCAATCCCTAAATGGTTTTTCCATTCTCCCTCCACGCAAATGTGGATTCACTTCCTCTAAATACAACCTCCCCCAATTCCTAACACATTAGAGTAATTAGTACGTAAGCGTATAAACCAAACGGGTAGTAATATGCGGTGCTAATAAAACCTTCTAAGACAGTTATGGGTCTTAGTATATTATTCAACAATCAAACCTTTGGTTGAAAACTACGCTACGAGTGTTATTATCAATAATGTCAATCTCTATTAAACCTTATTACTGATTTTAATATTTGAAAAATGATACCTGAACGTTTAATTTGGTGCATTTGATATATTTATATACAACCCACCAACCCCTCCATAGACATACACGCATTTACCCATACATATAGTTAAATAAAAAAAACTATATTGATATATTATTACATCAACTTTCTAGTGGAAACCACTCTCGAGTAACCAAACTTTATCTTTATTTGTACATACAATCCCATACACATCATAAACACAAACATACAAAAGCCACAACACACAATCTAATACTTAAAATACACAAAACACAAACATCACATAAACCCTGAATCCCATTGTGTGTATGTGCGGGTGTGTGAATGTTCATATGTGAGGATGTGTGTTTGTGAAGATGTATGTATATGAGGATGTATGTACTGTATGTGAATGTGATTGTACAGTCTGAGCGATTTGTTGACAAACTCAAAGGACATGTTATTATACAAACATAGAGAAAGCTACTCGTGCGGTCGGCGGTAGGCTCCCTACTGATATATCGGCTCTGCTCGTAAGCAGATGAAATAAATAATAGCGTGGGCCTTGGATAAAAGTGGACTGATTATTAGGAAAACTTTTTTTTCAGTCCCTAATAACCCCTCCCCCATCCCCCCTCCCCTATCCCTCAACTCCATGGCTGAGTGGTCAAGCATTAGTCCTTGGAGGGCCGGCCTCGGCTACTGATTTAGAGGTTCCAGGCTAGATTCTTGGAGGTACCATATGTATTTTTCCCGAAAGGGTAACTGTACCTATAATCACCATGATAGAATTAACTATGCGTAAGATAAGTATAAGATTTCCACAAGATCTACACCTCCATAATCACTATAATCACGTTATCTCATCGCTAGTATGACGTGTAGATACCTCCAAGGTATACCCTGGGCAACGTTCTCTTTCCACAGAGCGGCTAAAAGTCTACATACACGGCGACCGAACTAGATACTGCACCTCTCAAAAGGTCGGGTGTATAGTACTGTATTAGACGTAATGTTCTGTGGTGAGGTGAGGGTTTATAGCTCAAACAAAGTAATAATCTTTAAAAACATTACAAGTATTCAAGAAGGATAAATGAAAAAAGTTGGTAGTGTAGACTTATACATACCTTCTAAAGAATACGAAGAAAAAAGTAAAAAAGTTTTTTTATGGATTCATAGACTTATACATCTCTTCCTAAATAATACGAAGAAAAAGTAATAATCATTAATTCTTTTTATTTAAAAAAGTTTGTTGCATTATTAGACTTATACATTTATTTCCAAAAGAATAAATTTTTTATATACTCTAATTGATTAAATATATCTTATTCTAGAGAAAACAAAGTAATAATCTTAAAAAACATGATTAATACATTACAAGTATTCAAGAAGGATAAATGAAAAAAAGTTTGATACATTCTTAGACTTATACATTTATTTTCAAAGATTAAAAAATTATTCCTCTAAATGTTACTCCCATATTATGAACTGGTTTTCTAGTGATGTAGTGGTCGGGAGGTTAAAATCCTAATCATTTTGAGTGAGGTTCTATACTTATAGTCTAATTGATTAAATACATCTCTTTTAAAGATTACAAAGTAATAATTGATACATTACAACCTAGGGGGACATCAAAGAAAGATCAACAGAATATTTTATTTGAAACTAACCTAGGGTATCAAAGAAAGATCGATGAAAAAAGTTAATACAAATCTTTTCGATTTACCGTCTCTGACTTTAAGCACTCGTTCAAATACAAGTCTTTTTTTTTTTTCAAGAGTTTCATTAGTGTATGAAATTAGTACCAGTTATACTGTGTATCCACTTACCCATCCTTCAACTCGTCAAGGTTATGTTATGAAACAATGCTGGAATAACTGCACTCGTATAGTTCTGTATCGTACTCTTGGTCAGATCGTAGGATAAATGAAAAAGTTTGATACATTCTTAGACTTATAAATTTATTTTCAAAGATTAAAAAATTATTCCTCTAAATGTTACTCTCACATTTATTTCCGAAGATTAAATTTTTATAGATTCCTATACTTATACTCTAATTGATTAAATACATTTATTTACAAGAATAAAAAAAATGTTTTTTTTATGGATTCATAGACTTATACATCCCTTCCTAAAGAATACGAAGAAAAAATTAAAAAAGTTTTTTTTATGGATTCATAGACCTATACATCTCTTCCTAAATAATACGAAGAAAAAGTAATAATCATTCATTCTTCTTATTTAAAAAAGTTTGCTGCATTATTAGACTTATACATTTATTTCCAAAGAATATATTTTTTATATACTCTAATTGATTAAATATATCTTATTCTAGAGAAAACAAATTAATAATCTTAAAACACATGATTAATACATTACAAGTATTCAAGAAGGATAAATGAAAAAAGTTTGATACATTCTTAGACTTATACATTTATTTTCAAAGATTAAAAAATTATTCCTCTAAATGTTACTCCCATATTATGAACTGGTTTTCTAGTGATGTAGTGGTCGGGAGGTTAAAATCCTAATCATTTTGAGTGAGGTCCTATACTTATAATCTAATTGATTAAATACATCTCTTTCTAAAGAATACAAAGTAATAATTGATACATTACAACCTAGGGGGACATCAAAGAAAGATCAACAGAATATTTTATTTGAAACTAACCTAGGGGTGAAAAAAGTTAATAAAAATCTTTTCAATTTACCGTCTCTGACTTTAAGCACTCGTTCAAATACAAGTCCTTTTTTCAAGAGTTTCATTAGTGTATGAAATTAGTACTAGTTATACTGTGTATTCACTTACCCATCCTTCAACTCGTCAAGGTTATGATATGAAACAATACTGGAATAACCGAACTCGTATAGTTCTGTATCACACTCTTGAGAGCATCAAAGAAAGATCGACAGAATATTTCATTTGAAACTAGCCTAGGGAGTATCAAAGAAAGATCGATGAAAAAAAGTTAATACAAATCTTTTCGATTTACCGTCTCTAACTTTAAGCACTCGTTCAAATACAAGTCATTTTTTCAAGAAGAATACAAACTAATAATTGATACATTACAACTTAAGGAGTATCCAAGAAAGATCGATGAAAAAAACCTTCTCGATCTACTGTCTCTGACTTTAAGCACTCGTTCAAATACAAATCCCCTTTTTTTCAAGAGTTTCATTAATGTGTGAAATTAGCACTAGTTACACTGTGTATTCCCCTACGCATCCTTCAACTCGTTAAGGCTATGATATGAAACAAAGCTGGAATAACCGAACTCGTATCGTTCTGTATCGCACTCTTGGTCAGATCGTAAAAGTTTTGTATACTTATAGTCTAATTGATCAAATACATCTCTTTCTAAAAGAATACAAAGTAATAATTGATACATTACAACCTAGGGAGTATCAAAGAAAGATCGATGAAAAAAGTTAATAAAAATCTTTTCGATCTACTATCTCTGGCTTAAAGCACTCGTTCATATACAAGTCCTTTTTTTTAGGAGTTTTGACAGTGAGAAATTAGCACTAGTTACACTGCGTATTCCCTTACGCATCCTTCAACTCCTCTCCTAGTCAGATCGCAAAAGTTTTGTCTGATCAGACTTAAACCATTTGTAGAGTAGCCGGACATTTTCTGTGGCGCACGAGTAGACGCTACCGGAATGGGTGGAACACTTGTTTACGTTGTACAGATTTTTAAGCTTACTCAGAGAAGGGCAACCGAGATTGCCTAGCTCGCAAAAGTCGTACTTGTCACTATCGCGGCGATGACACTCTGTAGCCAAGTCATCTTCTCAGTTCCTTTAATATAGATTGATAGTCGCGATGCGTACCGCTCTAGATGGGAAATTATGATAGAACGAAGATTCGAGTACTGTACTTCTCCGTCACACCAGGATAGCCCGTGATAATTCTCGCTCGCCCAATCTACATTTCTCCTGCTCGATGCGGAGAGGTTGTCGATCTTGAACGGGGGGAGAAACTTGTAGTTGGCTTCCTCAAAAGGTTCGAAATGTAGAACGCTCACCTCCTTGAATATGAATACTATTTCATCACTCGAGTAACCCTGCACGTCGATCAACATAGCGAACCACTCTATCACGTATAATGAGGCAAAACGCCTTGCTGTTTGCTGAGATATTCTCCTCTAGAATGTAGATGGTAACTAATGATTTCACCTAGAAGGGGTAGATCTCTATATATAAGGCCGAGAGGATTCCGAGCCGCACCCTCTACAGAGCGTGTGACTTTGACCGCGTCAGATCATCACGTAATCTTCTCAGGGTTGAAGTATAATGACTTGGAAAGCTCATAGTTCATCTCGCGCAGATGTTCACGTGTGAACCGATTCGAGGAAAAGATTATCACCATTCCTACGACCTAAGTTCTAAGCCTTGTCTGGTGAACCAAAATTTATCGTTGAAATCCCATGTCGTGGGCGGAAGTCATCCAGCAAAATAAGAGAGGCCGGATGTTATCAAGATTCCCATCCTACAGCACCTGCTTCCGTTACTAGTCGTTCTGTGAATAGTGGACCTTACTCCCCTCCCCATGTTCTTACCATTATCATAGTCTTACTAGTATTTCTGTGAACAGCGGACCTTACTCCCTTCATATTCTTACTACTAGTTCTGTGAGCAGTGGAACTATACTGACAGTGCTAGAGGCTGTATTTCACTTAGAGGATACATACTGTCATTCACTAGGAGGATATATACTGTTACAGACTGTCATTCACTAGGAGGACACAGACTGTCATTCACTAGAAGGGTAAAGACTGTCATTTACTAGGATGATATAGACTGTCATTTACTAGGATGCATACTGTCATTCACTAGGGGATACAGACTGTCATTCACTAGAAGGATAAAGACTGTCATTCACTAGGATGATATAGACTGTCATTAACTAGGATGCATACTGTCATTCACTAGGGGGATACAGACTGTCATTCACTAGAAGGATAAAGACTGTCATTTACTAGGATGATATAGACTGTCATTAATTAGGATGCATACTGTCATTCACTAGGGGGATACAGACTGTCATTCACTAGAAGGATAAAGACTGTCATTTACTAGGATGATATAGACTGTCATTAACTAGGATGCATACTGTCATTCACTAGGAGGACACAGACTGTCATTCACTAGAAGGATAAAGACTGTCATTTACTAGGATGATATAGACTGTCATTAACTAGGATGCATACTGTCATTCACTAGAAGGATAAAGACTGTCATTTACTAGGATGATATAGACTGTCATTAACTAGGATGCATACTGTCATTCACTAGGGGGATATAGACTGTCATTCACTAGAAGGATAAAGACTGTCATTTACTAGGATGCATACTGTCATTCACTAGGGGGATACAGACTGTCATTCACTAGGATACAGACTGTCATTAACTGTAAGGATACATGCTGTCATTCGCTAGGATACATGCTTAATTCACTAGTAGGACAGAGGCTAACATTCACTATGAGAACAGAGAATTTTTTCACTAGGTAGAGGATACAGACTGTCATTCACTAGAGGGATACAGGCTGTCATTCACTAGGATACAGATTGTCATTCACTAGGATACAGACTGTCATTTACTAGGATGATATAAACTGTCATTTACTAGGATGATATAGACTGCCATTAACTAGGACACATACTGCCATTCACTAGGAGGACACAGACTGTCATTCTCTAGAAGGATATAGACTGTTATTCACTAGAAGGACACAGACTGTCATTCACTAGAAGGATACACGATAAGACCTATGGAGTCCGCTATGAAGGTAACTCCACCAAGCTCGGAGATACCTGAAATAAGAGGCTGTACTATTCATTTAAGTTTACGATCCCGTTAAGATGAAAAAAAGGATCGAGGAAGAGATTTTACAGAAGATATTTAACCTTAATTCCTAATTTCCTTGTAAGAGAGAGAAAGAGAGAATATATAGAGATAGAGAGTATCCCTTTAAGATTTATAATAATCATTGTATGGAAGATATATAAAAAAATGGATAGAGGAAGAGATTTTATAATAATACTAACTGTACAAAATATATTTATGTATTGTTTAAAGAATCCATACTATTTAACCTTAATTCCTAATTTCCTTGTAAGAGAGAGAGAGAGAAAGATAGAGAGTATCCTTTTAAGATTTATAATAATCATTGTATGGAAGTATAAAAAAAGGGATAGAGGAAGAGATTTTACAATAATACCCACTGTACAAAATATATTTATGTATTGTTTAAAGAATCCATACTATTTAAACTTAATTCCTAATTTCCTTGTGAGAGAGAGAGAGAGAGAGAGAGGGCGAGAGATAGAGAGTATCCTTTTAAGATTTATAATAATCATTGTATGGAAGTATAAAAAAAGGGATAGAGGAAGAGATTTTATTATAATACTCAGTGTACAGAATATATTTATGTATTGTTTAAAGAATCCATACTATTTAACCTTAATTCTTAATTTCCCTGTGCCAGAAAGTTCATAGTTCAACTCGCACAGATGTTCATGCGTGAAATGATTAATACTGTTCCCACAACCTGCGTTCTTAGCCCTTGTCTGGCGAGCCGTTTACCAACATGATTAAATCAAGGGATGCTCTTTCACCAAGCCGAGAAAATAATATTACAACCCTTAGAAAGAGATATTCGCAGTTCCCACACGTTCTAAAAAAACACATGTCGTGGAGCGGAAGTCATCCACCGGTGTAAGAGAACCCCGGATGTTATCGAGATACCTGAGGTGTGTGAGGTCTCGGAGAGAAACATTATATCTGTTAGCCTACAGGATCAATAAATATCTCCCCAGTACGCCTTAATCTCTATGTTCCCTTGTAAGAGAGAGAGAGAAGGGCATCCTCCCACGGTCTCCGCCACGAAAGAGCTTGCCACCCTCCCCTCCCCCCCGCAGAACCATACAACACACTTGAGCTATAAACCTTCACCTCACCACAGAACATTACGTCTAATACAGAACTATACACCCGGCTTTTCCTCCTAGATATTTCATAGTTAATAGTAGGACTTACACAATAATTTTAGCCAGAACATTACGTCTAATACAGTACTATACACTCGGCCTTTCCTCCTAGATATTTCATAGTTAATAGTAGGACTTACACACTAATTTTAGCCAGAACATTACGTCTAATACAGTACTATACACTCGGCCTTTCCTCCTAGATATTTCATAGTTAATAGTAGGACTTACACAATAATTTTAGCCAGAACATTACGTCTAATACAGTACTATACACTCGGCCTTTCCTCCTAGATATTTCATAGTTAATAGTAGGACTTACACACTAATTTTAGCCAGAACATTACGTCTAATACAGTACTATACACACGGCTTTTCCTCCTAGATATTTCATAGTTAATAGTAGGACTTACACACTAATTTTAGCCAGAACATTACGTCTAATACAGTACTATACACTCGGCCTTTCCTCCTAGATATTTCATAGTTAATAGTAGGACTTACACACTAATTTTAGCCAGAACATTACGTCTAATACAGTACTATACACCCGGCCTTTCCTCCTAGATATTTCATAGCTAATAACAGGACTTACACACTAACTTTACCCGATTAGGATTTTAACCTCCCGACCACTACATCACTAGAAAACCAGTTCATAATATGGGAGTAACATTTAGAGGAATAATTTTTTAATCTTTGAAAATAAATGTATAAGTCTAAGAATGTATCAAACTTTTTTTCATTTATCCTTCTTGAATACTTGTAATGTATTAATCATGTTTTTTAAGATTATTACTTTGTTTTCTCTAGAATAAGATATATTTAATCAATTAGAGTATATAAAAAATTTATTCTTTTGGAAATAAATGTATAAGTCTAATAATGCAACAAACTTTTTTAAATAAAAAGAATTAATGATTATTACTTTTTCTTCGTATTATTTAGGAAGAGATGTATAAGTCTATGAATCCATAAAAAAACTTTTTTACTTTTTTCTTCGTATTCTTTAGAAGGTATGTATAAGTCTACACTACCAACTTTTTTCATTTATCCTTCTTGAATACTTGTAATGTTTTTAAAGATTATTACTTTGTTTGAGCTATAAACCCTCACCTCACCACAGAACATTACGTCTAATACAGTACTATACACCCGACCTTTTGAGAGGTGCAGTATCTAGTTCGGTCGCCGTGTATGTAGACTTTTAGCCGCTCTGTGGAAAGAGAACGTTGCCCAGGGTATACCTTGGAGGTATCTACACGTCATACTAGCGATGAGATAACGTGATTATAGTGATTATGGAGGTGTAGATCTTGTGGAAATCTTATACTTATCTTACGCATAGTTAATTCTATCATGGTGATTATAGGTACAGTTACCCTTTCGGGAAAAATACATATGGTACCTCCAAGAATCGAGCCTGGAACCTCTAAATCAGTAGCCGAGGCCGACCCTCCAAGGACTAATGTTTGACCACTCAGCCATGGAGTTGAGGTGGAGGGGAGGGGGAGGGGTAATTAGGAACTGAAAAAAAACAAAAGTTTTCCTAATAATCAGTCCACTTTTATCCAAGGCCCACGCTATTATTTATTTCATCTGCTTACGAGCAGAGCCGATATATCAGTAGGGAGCCTACCGCCGACCGCACGAGTAGCTTTCTCTATGTTTGTATAATAACATGTCCTTTGAGTTTGTCAACAAATCGCTCAGACTGTACAATCACATTCACATACAGTACATACATCCTCATATACATACATCTTCACAAACACACATCCTCACATATGAACATTCACACCCCCGCACATACACACAATGGGATTCAGGGTTTATGTGATGTTTGTGTTTTGTGTATTTTAAGTATTAGATTGTGTGTTGTGGCTTATGTATGTTTGTGTTTATGATGTGTATGGGATTGTATGTACAAATAAAGATAAAGTTTGGTTACTCGAGGGTGGTTTCCACTAGAAAGTTGATGTAATAATATATCAATATAGTTTTTTTTTATTTAACTATATGTGTGGGTAAATGCGTGTATGTCTATGGAGGGGTTGGTGGGCTGTATATAAATATATCAAATGCACCAAATTAAACGTTCAGGTATCATTTTTCAAATATTAAAATCAGTAATAAGGTTTAATAGAGATTGACATTATTGATAATAACACTCGTAGCGTAGTTTTCAACCAAAGGTTTGATTGTTGAATAATATACTAAGAGCCATAATTGACTTAGAAGGTTTTATTAGCACCGCATATTACTACCCGTTTGGTTTATACGCTTACGTACTAATTACTCTAATGTGTTAGGAATTGGGGGAGGTTGTATTTAGAGGAAGTGAATCCACATTTGCGTGGAGGGAGAATGGAAAAACCATTTAGGGATTGATTGTTGAATAATATACTAAGAGCCATAACTGACTTAGAAGGTTTTATTAGCACCGCATATTACTACCCGTTTGGTTTATACGCTTACGTACTAATTACTCTAATGGGTTAGGAATTGGGGGGGAGGTTGAATTTAGAGGAAGTGAATCCACATTTGCGTGGAGGGAGAATGGAAAAACCATTTAGGGATTGATTGTTGCATAATATACTAAGAGCCATAACTGACTTAGAAGGTTTTATTAGCACCGCATATTACTACCCGTTTGGTTTATACGCTTATGTACTAATTACTCTAATGTTTTAGGAATTGGGGAGGTTGAATTTAGAGGAAGTGAATCCACATTTGCGTGGAGGGAGAATGGAAAAACCATTTAGGGATTGATTGTTGAATAATATACTAAGAGCCATAACTGACTTAGAAGGTTTTATTAGCACCGCATATTACTACCCGTTTGGTTTATACGCTTACGTACTAATTACTCTAATGGGTTAGGAATTGGGGGAGGTTGTATTTAGAGGAAGTGAATCCACATTTGCGTGGAGGGAGAATGGAAAAACCATTTAGGGATTGATTGTTGCATAATATACTAAGAGCCATAACTGACTTAGAAGGTTTTATTAGCACCGCATATTACTACCCGTTTGGTTTATACGCTTACGTACTAATTACTCTAATGTGTTAGGAATTGGGGGGGAGGTTGAATTTAGAGGAAGTGAATCCACATTTGCGTGGAGGGAGAATGGAAAAACCATTTAGGGATTGATTGTTGCATAATATACTAAGAGCCATAACTGACTTAGAAGGTTTTATTAGCACCGCATATTACTACCCGTTTGGTTTATACGCTTACGTACTAATTACTCTAATGTTTTAGGAATTGGGGAGGTTGAATTTAGAGGAAGTGAATCCACATTTGCGTGGAGGGAGAATGGAAAAACATTTAGGGATTGATTGTTGAATAATATACTAAGAGCCATAACTGACTTAGAAGGTTTTATTAGCACCGCATATTACTACCCGTTTGGTTTATACGCTTACGTACTAATTACTCTAATGGGTTAGGAATTGGGGGGAGGTTGAATTTAGAGGAAGTGAATCCACATTTGCGTGGAGGGAGAATGGAAAACCATTTAGGGATTGATTGTTGAATGATATACTAAGAGCCATAACTGACTTAGAAGGTTTTATTAGCACCGCATATTACTACCCGTTTGGTTTATACGCTTACGTACTAATTACTCTAATGTGTTAGGAATTGGGGGAGGTTGTATTTAGAGGAAGTGAATCCACATTTGTGTGGAGGGAGAATGGAAAAACCATTTAGGGATTGATTGTTGAATAATATACTAAGAGCCATAACTGACTTAGAAGGTTTTATTAGCACCGCATATTACTACCCGTTTGGTTTATACGCTTACGTACTAATTACTCTAATGTTTTAGGAATTGTGGGGGGAGGTTGAATTTAGAGGAAGTGAATCCACATTTGCGTGGAGGGAGAATGGAAAAACCATTTAGGGATTGATTGTTGAATAATATACTAAGAGCCATAACTGACTTAGAAGGTTTTATTAGCACCGCATATTACTACCCGTTTGGTTTATACGCTTACGTACTAATTACTCTAATGTTTTAGGAATTGGGGGGGGGGAGGTTGAATTTAGAGTAAGTGAATCCACATTTGTGTGGAGGGAGAATGGAATAACCATTTAGGGATTGATTGTTGAATGATATACTAAGAGCCATAACTGACTTAGAAGGTTTTATTAGCACCGCATATTACTACCCGTTTGGTTTATACGCTTACGTACTAATTACTCTAATGGGTTAGGAATTGGGGGGAGGTTGAATTTAGAGGAAGTGAATCCACATTTGCGTGGAGGGAGAATGGGAAAACCATTTAGCGATTGATTGTTGAATAATATACTAAGAGCCATAACTGACTTAGAAGGTTTTATTAGCACCGCATATTACTACCCGTTTGGTTTATACGCTTATGTACTAATTACTCTAATGGGTTAGGAATTGTTGAGGTTGAATTTAGAGGAAGTGAATCCACATTTGCGTGGAGGGAGAATGGAAAACCATTTAGGGAAAACCACTCCCAGTTCACCTGACAGAGATTCGAACCTCGATCTCCCCGTCTTCGATAGTCTAGCCACCACCACCCCCCGCCCCTCCCCCACCACCCCCCTTCCCCTACATCATCACGATACCTCCTCTACCTTCTCCTACCTGCCCTGAAAACCGTATGCATGTTTAAGGTATATCTACAACACCGAGAGAGAGAGAGAGAGAAAAAACACCCTCCCGCGGTCACCGTCGCTTGCCACCCCCTCCCCTCCACCCCTTCACACCTGCCCTGAAAACCGTATGCATGTTTAAGGTATATCTACAACACCGAGAGAGAGAGAGAAAACACCCTCCCGCGGTCGCCGTCGCTTGCCACCCCCTCCCCTCCACCCCTTCACACCTGCCCTGAAAACCGTATGCATGTTTAAGTGAGGCGGCCTATATCTATGAGAGAGAGAGAGAAAACCCCCTCCCGAGGTCGCCGTCACTTGCCACCCCTCCCCTCGCAGAACCATCCAACACACGCGAGCTATAAACCCTCACCCCCCTCCCTCACATCATCACGATACCACCACTACCTTCTCCTCTCTGCCCTGAAAACCATATGCATGTATAAGGGCCCTATCCTCTCTGCCCTGAAAACCGTACCTATGTATAAGGCCCTATTCCCGCTTGCCACCCCCCGCCCCCCCCCCCGCAGAACCATCCAACACACGCGAGCTATAAACCCTCAACCCCCCACCATCCCACCCCACCTCCAACACATCATCACGATACCTCCCCTAACTTCCCCTCTCTGCCCTGAAAACCGTACCTATGTATAAGGCCCTATCCCAAAAACTACCCACCCCACTATTATGACGTCACTTCCGCCCTGAGGACCGTAAATGATCCCTACTCCCACATATCCTATAGATCAGTATATACCAAGCCCACGTATCTTATAGATCAGTATCTGACAAGCCCACATATTCTATAGATCAGTATATACCAAGCCCACGTATCTTATAGATCAGTATCTGACAAGCCCACATATCCTATAGATCAGTATATACCAAGCCCACGTATCTTATAGATCAGTATCTGACAAGCCCACGTATCTTATAGATCAGTATCTGACAAGCCCACATATTCTATAGATCAGTATATACCAAGCCCACGTATCTTATAGATCAGTATATACCAAGCCCACGTATCTTATAGATCAGTATCTGACAAGCCCACATATCCTATAGATCAGTATATACCAAGCCCACGTATCTTATAGATCAGTATATACCAAGCCCACGTATCTTATAGATCAGTATCTGACAAGCCCACATATCCTATAGATCAGTATATACCAAGCCCACGTATCTTATAGATCAGTATCTGACAAGCCCACGTATCTTATAGATCAGTATCTGACAAGCCCACATATTCTATAGATCAGTATATACCAAGCCCACGTATCATATAGATCAGTATCTGACAAGCCCACGTATCCTACAATTCAGTATCTGCCAAGCCCACTTATCCTATAATTCAGTATCTGCCCAGCCCACGTATCTGACTGTTGCCTTATCCCCGTAACTTGCGGTGAGGGAAGAACACTTTATATGTGTTTAACTTGATAAACATAGTAGTCTTAACTTTGCAAAAGATGTGTCTGGCTTATAATAATTTAACCTGATTGTGTAACATATTAAACATCTTGCATTGGTGAGTATTGTGATTGAAATAGTATCTGCATTTATGAAATTGTATGTATATTTAATTAAAATAATACAACAGTTATATTATTATTAATATCATCAATTTAATTACATCATCTCCTGAATACATTACAGTTTTGTTCATAAAATCAGTGACTAGACATTCTTTGGAATACAAATAAAAGTATAATATGAATGTGAAAATAGATAAAGAAACTTGCTGAGCTGCAAAACAAATCACAAAACATTACATTGTTATAGTAATTATTTAGTGTCTAGGTAAACAAAGATCCTGTTTGTACAAAAAAAATTTTTGCCATACAAATGCAGGTGAAGTTAATAAGTTACTAAAAGGTCTCGTTTCAAACAATCTTATCTTATCCCTTTTATTAGTTAAAACATTGTTTACCTTCTTGGGAAGTTACAAATAAAGAGGAATGAGTTAGATTAGTTAGTAGATCTAAAATAAATCCTTATTTGTTGTTGAAAAGATGTGGTTTATATAAATAGGGCCTACCATAGAAATAATATATCATATCTAAATCTTGTTAAACAGCGCACATTAAATAAAGGCTTTTGATAAATCACACATTTTTGAAAAAGTATATATATGAAGATACCATAAAAATCAAAGAGCTACAATAATTCATTTTGAATTTAACATAGTTTATAAAACATTTTAGTTGATATGCCTAGACATTACAATTTTAGGGTTGTGCAGTAACCAAACAGCTCTTGCACATGCACCAACAAATTGCAGGTGATGGAGAGCCGTAACTAAACTCGTGGTATGTTACACTTTGGTAGATATACCCTCAGCAGAATTATATTTTCTGTGTAAAATAAATTTAATTTTAAGTTCAGTTTTTCCTGCATTGTGATGGCATGGTGTAGAGGTGTAGGGCTTGTAGATTATTTTAAAATTCGTCTATTCATGTTGCCACAGAATTTACATTGAGGTGTTACTATTTTTTAAGAAATCATTTGAAATACATTTAAAATGGACCGACCGGATTTTTGTTTTGAACAAACGACTCGTTTTTAACTGATAAAGAGGAACGCAGAAGTTGTAAGTTTTTAATCTACCACCAATCCTCCAATAATGTTAAGCAAGTGTGTGTGACGTCATTACATGGTTCCAGTTCAACCAGTTTGAAAAAAAATGTTGGTAATTTTTTCAAAACGAAACTTTAGCAGTACTTTTTTGCAACAAACAATACATTATGTTGACATCGACAAAAGTACACTTATATTAGGAAGGAAGTGCTAATTAGTTAGTAACGATTGGATTTTATATAGTTGACGGTAGCTATTTTCATTTTCATTCTTGAAATGGAACGTGTCTACTTTTGGCAGTCTTGAATGGGCTGTACACTAGACTAGATATGCATGGACGGATTAATATAAAATGACGATCCTCATTATTGTGTTATTTTTATCATCTACCTTATCCTCACAAAGGACCCTTCGAAAAAGGGATTAAATCTTGAACGCGAGGCAATTATTCCCCCAGTCCCGATATTACTTTCTCTTGACACCTCTTAGAGAAAGTATTGGGATCGTCAAAAAAATCGAACTCAAGATTTTGATAATTGTCGACGTTTCATGACCCCCTAAAACCAAACAAGTTGTTTTCGCAATGCCGTCTGTCTGTACCTCGGGTTAGAGCCGAAACTATTTTACCGATTGGGCTAAAACTTGATATCTTGGCTCTTCATATGGTCCCCCGAGGATTTTTTTTAGAATGAGATATTTAACCCTAAATTTAAAGATAGTTTATTGAAGGAAAAAAAGAGAAAAATCAATTTTCTCGTAATTCGCTTTAACAATTTTGATTAAATGTTATACCTAGACACTAGTTATTATTTTAAACAAGATGAAAGTTAATTTGTTCATGAAAATGACTTTGAGGATACTTTAATGGGAAATTTTTTTTCCAATTTTCATAATTTCTCCGCAACTATTTGAGGGTACGAAATATCTTATCATATTTAAAGTTGTAGTAGGCTACTATTAAAGAGAAAAATCTTTACTTGAAATATATTTATAAAACCCAATAATTTCTTAGATATTAGCCAATATATACTATACTTTTTAATTCAGGTCTTTGAAAATTAATTTGATTCTTATGCTCTTTGGTGGACAAGAGATATTTCTCTTCTCTCTCATGTTCCCTCTGTAACCCAAACTCTTTCTCGGATAACTTCAGTCCTTATTCTGTTTCTCCTCATGACAGTTAACACGCTCCTCACAAACTTTAATCTTCATTCTATGTCCATGTTTCTGCTGCCTTTAGCCCGATGCTTTTGCACGCAATTGTGCGTATTATATAAATAATATTTATTTTATTATGTGTGTGTGTGTGTGTGTGTGTGTGCAGTGATTAAATATTTATGCTAAAAATCAGTAACTCTACAAACTTATATTAAAATACCATACGTTAATTCTTTGTATGGACAAGTTTTAATTCAACCATTGGTTTAATAAATTACAAAAAATATTATGTGATCCAAAACTTTTGGCACCACTGTATGTAGGTCCTGTACTGAGGGCTGTGTTTTGAGGGTTAAAACTCCCCAAACCACCGAAAATATAATTGATAGTTTATATTTAACTTCCTTCTTTAATGACTTGGTTAGACACTTTAATCATATACAATTCATGGCACCTACGACCTCAATTATGCTATAAAATTTTTAAATTATTTCAAGAAGGATTCATTGTCATAAAAATATCCTTGAAATCTCGTGTTCTCTGACTTCACCACGAATCATCACAGATGGACCTCTCCAAAATACATTTCGGGTACGGCCCCGGCTGTTTCTATTGTAGCAACTATAATAATTGAAGAATTTTGTCTAACTTACTTGGTTCATTTCTTTTAAAATTGAGATATATCTAAACTTAAAATGAAATCTAGATTTTGGGAAAATTTGTCTTTTCATTGGTACTGGTAACAAATCAATTGGTTTTGCCATGACTCCGATAGAAGGTGCTGCAGTATAGAATAAAAATTGACATATTTAATTGTTTGAAATGTATGAAATGGAATATCAAAATTTGGTGGTTTAATTATTTTTGTATGAATTTGAATGGATCTAAAAAATATCTAATTTGATACATTCATAGGACTTTATTTGCCCGGTTTAGATAAAACCTTAAATATTTTTAATATCACACTGTATAGACATAAACTACACTATAATAGGATACACATATTAACTAGCATGACTACAACGTATAAAAATCTGTACATTTTCTCCATATTATTTCCATCGAGACCAACAAATAAAACTCCTTTCCGAGGCAATACCAAATATATCCTCCAAATAAACAAATAAAGATAAATAGTGAACACATCCAGCAACTTTCCCATTCATATAAACTCCATTGCATTTATATTTCCTCTCAATCATCTCTAGATATCTTTCCTCACATTGCCAAAGGCTATAAAACCAGTATTGACTTGAACTAGTTGTAGAATGATCTTGCCTTGAACAAACATGGCCTCTTTTTAAATATGGTTTTTAGGGGTTCTAGGTTATGTGAATCTCAAGTTTTTCGAGTTTAAAATTATTAACTCAATAAGTAACTTAAAAAAAAAATGAAGCACACTTTCACTACACTGTAGTGATAATTTACATCTTATATGCTCAAATTCTTGTCAATATTATCAAATTATTATGTAAAATGAAAGTCTCGTTTTTCTTACCCTACCCTAAAGACCAACCAGTTTTGTTAAAAAATGGCGAATGTATATGCTTTACACTACCTTCTTCTAAAGATAGAAAACAAAACACGGAATATAACCTCAACTCAAGCTTCTAAAAAAAATTAAAGTCAAAGGACATTCCTAAAATCAAATATCGCACAAAACATCCGCATCTTCTCATGAAGCTTGTGGAGTTTTTCAACTACGGCGAAGTGTTTCTCTACCGCAAAGAATAAAAAGAGCTCTTTTTTCCACCTCCAAAACATCTTCAACCTGTAGCCTGGTTCGCGGTAGTCCTGTGCACGGCCGGCAGGTCGTAGTAGAGTCTGGAAGGCGAGAGTTCAGGGCGCGCCTGGCGGAATAGAGGCAGACTACTATGACGGAGCATCTGTTTGGGTTGCTCCGATAGCGGTGCACCCCCTCTCGCCGCATTCTTACCCTCGCATACCATCAGGACGGTGTAGTAAGGCGGGGGGTGGTCACAAGCTACGATAGAGTCGTAGCTCGGGGGGAGGTCACCACTCACTACCAACTGGAGTTGACTGCTTACTGACGTCATACCGTCCTGGAAATATTTATGAACTGTACATAAGAACGTATCTGGGATCAATTTCGGGTACAGATACAATTATTATAGGATTTAACTTTTTTTTTAGATTCAGGGACACAAAAGTCTAGATAAATCATGATATCAAGGTTAAAAAGTTCACGTCTATAATAATTTACCATATGAGTAAGTAAAAATGTTAAAAATGGTTCAAACCACGCTGAACTCCCCCAATAACACTCTGTTAATCGTACCAACACAAGTAGTTACTACTACCAGTGTTGAACCTCTGACGGAAAGCGGTGGAACGGCGTTCCGGTACCTTTATTAAGGCAAACACGAAATTTATTCAAACAAAATCACATTATGATGAATTTTATATATATATTTTTTGTTTTTAGAAGAAAATAATGGCTTAAAAACACGTATTTTTAAGCTTAAATTAAAAAAATTCTGGGGGGGGGGGGGGCAGACCGTAGTGCGTTCCGGTACCTAAAATTTTAGAAATCAATCAATGACTACTACTATTTTACTACTATTTACCTGCGCACTCTGTTGAGTGGCCCCCTGTCTTTCACGATTGTGCGCCTCCCAGATGCACAGACCAAGTCGGTGGGTGACGTAGCAACACATGAGCAGACTCACACACAACAGAGCTAGTCCCAGACCCAAGACATTCCATCTGCAATACAAGACAGAAACACCTTTAAAATGTGAGTAAAGAAAGTCTGGTTCATTGGTCGAGATATTGAACTTTAAGACGAGTGCTAAAATTGAATTAATGGACAGTTATATAGATGTGGTGTACACTTCGCTTACCCTGAAAGGTAGCAGTCTTACCTTGGATGATTGCACTATGGCCCTATCATGCAAGTTATACCACAGTGGGACCATGCAAGGTAAGCTTGCTACCTTTCAGGATAAATGAAGTGTAGGAGGAGGATGTGGGGGAAAGATACATAAAATGCACAGGCTAAATTTTAAGACCAAACTTACAACTTAATATAAAAAAAGGTATACTCCTATTTGCATTAAAAGTAGTCCCCAAAATTCTCATCTAGACTAAAGCACAAAGCTATTACATTATATGGCCCCTCTAGGAAAATGTCTGCATGTGCCATTGATTACTCTGGGAAGGATTGATGAAGCTTTTCGTGCTTGTAGCATTTTCCTGAAACTAAAAATCCCCCCCCCCCCCCACACACACACTACGATATTTCTTACTAGAATTGTATCTCTGACTATTCAAAATAACAAACCAAAAAACAAACAATTAAGTTTGAATTTTCTTTTGAGACCCCATAAAAACAAAACATATTTGTCAAAGGAAGGCTATATCTAGTCCCTTATGCCCTTCAAATTAATAACAGAACTGCGACAGTTTGCTTCAAACGTATTTGCAAATGAGCTAATTTTACATGTCCATATGCATATTTTAAAGTATTCAACTTATGATACCTATAAGAATGTTTATGGTATTGGTATCTTCAAACTTCATTTTGGTGTAAAACCTATTTCGAAACAACAAACTACTATTTAAATATTGTGAGACAGTTGAAAGTCTGCAATGAGTTTAAACTCTTCAGAAGTTATATAGCTCCAACAAGACGTCGCATCGTGGTGCGGTTTTTCATATTCTAAATTAGAAAACAGTGGGATAGAGACAAATTTTACCACATCAAAAATAATAATAATAAATAGACAAATATTTTTACTAATATTTAAAAAACTTCTAAACTTTTCATAAAATCGATCTTGTTCAAAAGAAGAATGTAAATGTGTTCCTCGTTTATAATTTCACAGTTATCTGGCTGTGAGATGGTATGGAAAGCAATGTTAGTATGTCTATGTTACTTTCAAGGTCGTTTAACAGGGAGAAATGCAGCGGAGGGTTGACTTTAACATTTATAGTAGCTATGAGAGGAAATTATATGTTTACATATCCATTAAAAAATTAATCTATAGAAGCAAAAAATGAAAATCGGAATAATTTAAACTTCTTATAAAGTCATTGTTAACATATTTCCTTCACTAACAATACCTATTAGTTACTGTATTATACAGGATGTATTATAATTGGTGTCAAATATCTTAAGGGCGTAATCCCATCCATCGAACATTAAGAAAATTTCTTATAAATATGGTTCTAGAAACGTTTAGAGTTTGTTCATGATATGTTCTTGCCTGGATGTTAGTTTTAAAAATCATATGTTTAGGTTTTGGGTTGCCAACACTTGTAAAATATAAATGCTTTGGTATAGATGTTACATATTTTAATTACCTGCTATATTTTACATTTAAAATAACGTAGAATTAAGTTTTCTCATACTATTTCATTACTTTTAATAATTTCTTTCTATCAAACTCGAACCAATATTTTAAACATAATTAAAAGTAGCCTACTTATTCTTCATTTTGGAATGTTAATGACTATGTGTAATATAGTGCATACATCAATACCTTTTAATACAGGCATTGTATTTATTTGGAAAAGAGAAAATATGTGTAATTTTTTATATATGATAAATTATTTTATGATTATTTTATGTATTTCAAAATATTTAACTGAATAAAATATTTTTATCCACTGCGTGGGTGCATCATAGTAGAAAACGTGTTTCCGTCATGTTTAACCACATGGTTTAAATTATTCGATCACCATTTTGAAGATATTTTCATTAGACCTTTGTGAAAGTGCTGCGAATAATAATTTTTTTAAGTGGAATAAAACGATAAATAAGCTTTGGTGTCTGAGCTCTAATAAATATATAAATAATATTGGACTAAATTACTGTGGTTAACTATCACATTCATTTATTACCATCTGTTTTCATTACAGTTATCCAAAGTTATAGATGTCAGCTGTCAGCTTTTTGAGCTGTCATCCAAGTAAACTAAGGTCATGAATGAATGATAGTTTTAGAGTTTTTAAAAGTTTTCCCCTCAGAGATGGATTGGTTGCGGGTAATACATTGAATGGCTCGCTTAGTCATTAGATTTGAAACCATTGATTTAAAAAAAAATATCTGTGGACATTTAAATTCCATTGTTTACGTAAATGGTGTGGCTGATGTTGGGTTTTTAAGAGAGCGTATCCTAAATGGATGTGAGCAAATACGTAACTTCCCAGGTGTAATCAAAAGAGAACAACAAAGCATGTAACGTAGGCTCAGAGGATGCATCGAAGCTGAGGACACTATTTTAAAAAAATTTTGTAACAAAATGCTCTGTCTTGTTCTTGTGTTTTTGTTTGTTTGTTTTTGTTAAACTTTGGCTTGTTTAGTTGCATTACTTTTTCTGTTGGATTGATTATTAACTGAAAAATAAAATTCCACTTACCTTAGAAAATGAGCGTTTCAAGACCTATATTTAAGAAAACTTTTCTTAATAGGGCCCCTACACGATCAGTCAGACTGTCAGTATTGATAAAGTAATAATTAAAACTGACAGTTTGACTGATCATGTAGGGGTAGTAGGCCTACTGATGGAGTGATGGATGGACTTACGAAAATACTAATGTGACTGAATTTTCTGTCACATCAGTCTCAGTCCATTAGTTTTGAAAGTCGTGGGAGAGATTGACAGTAAGGGTTCAGCCAGACTGGAGAACGAGCGAGCACGTGATTAGCAGATAGCTCTCAATTGTTGTTGTTGACGAGGAGGCAAAGGTTCGAATCTTGGCTCAGTGAACTGAGAGTGGTTTTTGACAAGTGAGTTATTGTTGTGGTTTTCCCATCCTCTATCCACGCTAATGGTTATTCTTATTTGTAAAGTCCTACTTTGATTATAATTTTGAAGTATTTTAACATATCAGTAATATATATATATATATATATATCTATTACTGATATGTTAAAATACTTCAATATATATATATATATATATATATATATATATATATATATCAGTAACTAGCTAAATATATATATACTAGCTAAATATATATATACTAGCTATATATATATATATATATATATATATATATCAGTAACTAGCTAACCCGACAGACGTCATTCTGTCAAACTCTATTGGACTGTGGCAGTTCCACAAACTTATCTTTTCTGGTCAAGTTCTGGTGATGGCGTCGTTTATAAAGTGCACATGTCATGATGACATCTTTAGTTTTCAGTAATGGTCACCAGGACAATTAAGTTTGTGATACTATACAGTCACAAATGTGTAATTTAAACAAAAAATTGAATATAAACGTATTTCAGAGTGATCATTTTATTTATTTACTATCAAATAATTACCGTGGAATAAACAATAAATTTGCATAATGTTAATATACTTTTCTATGTATTTTTAATGTCATAATCATAAACAACAAACAACTACTTACACAATTCAGTTTTCTATTTTGTACACTGCAATACTTTAGTAATATTGTGTTAAATGATTTTTTCATTGTAATGCTTTATGGTACACGATATTTTTTGTTTGATAACCTGGCGCGTAAACAAACAAAGCTGATGGTTTTCCAACACGGGAACAGGCAACTTACAATTGGCCATGCGAGAAACATGGGTTTTCAAGATTAATGCCGCAAACACTCAATGACTGCCCCTGGGATTTATTTATGGTCATAGCGAAAGCAAGCCGCACTGGAAACTGCAGTCGTTTAAATTCAAATGTATGTCAGTCGGAATCATTGGGATGCGTGGTATCAAAACTTCTTCTCCTTTATTCTTTCCCTTTAGAATGGTTGCTTCGATCACGTTGTTTAGTAATTTTTTCACTGCTAGCCGTGTGCCGTTACAAAGACGCGGTTGGTTGATATTTCGTAACATTATGATCACCGATCCGACCTTTAATTGAAGATTGTGAGGCGGCAATCCTGGCAAATCCAGCTAGTTCAAAAATTCGGGTGGATAGTTGAAGACATCATCTTGGTTAGTAGAGGAATCAACTGATTTGTGTGTCCTCAATTCACCGGCAATTTCATTTTGAATTTTGAAATTTAATTCATTTACATCAATGTTTTTGGGAGCCAATATAGCTCGTTCGCTCAATAAAATATGATATCTGTAATTTTTAGCAAAGTTTGGGAACACCTTTTGAATGAGTTCGGTTTTTGAATCAGTAAACTGACAAAAATTGTCAGGAAAGTTAAGGCAGCCAGTGAAAAAGTCTAAAGCGAAGTTGCCATTACCTATGTGAATGAGTTGTTTTGAAAATATTTATCTAAATCGATGATTTTACAACTCGACACGCATATTCTTGCTTAAATTTAGTATTTTTACGTGTTTCCACAAAACGGAGGACTTTAATCATGAATTAAGTTCATCAGCTGGCGTTGACCGTGGAATCACTGGCAATGTTTGACGAAAATCTCCTGCTAACAAAATCATCGCACCACCAAATCGGTTTTGATTGTTCCGCAGATCTTGCATGGTTCGGTCTAATTCCTCCATAGACTTTTTATGTGCCATCGTGCATTCATCCCACACTATCAATTTACATGGCTGCAAAACCTTTGCCATTGTAGAGTTCTTCGAAATGTTGCAGATCGAAGTTTCGTTGCTTTGCATATTCAACGGCAATTTTAGCGCTGAATGGGCTGTTCGACCGCCTTCCAACAATGTAGCTGCAATGCCTGATGAAGCAAGTGCGAGTGCAATTTCATTGTGTTAGCGAATTGTTGCTAAAATCAAAGAAATTAAAAAAGTTTTTCCTGTACCACCGGGAGCGTCTAAGAAGTAAATCCCTCCACTTCCATCATGTACAACTTCCATAAGAGTATCAAATACATACTTTTGTTGTTGGTTCAACAGCGGAAGATTTATTCGAACTGATTCTCTTAAAGCATCGAGATCGTACAGTTTTTTTCGTTTCAACTCTTGATTAAAAGCGTCGTGCATCGGGCGATTGGGCGCGGCCATGCCTAATTGAGATAATACTTTGTTTGTCATCATCAAGCACATGTCCTCAATTGATATTAACGCCTCGTTGTAAATTTCCTCACTGACTTGTAAATTTGGATTTCCTGTTCTAATGCGCATTTGATGCAAGATATCGTCACACATATCATCTTTGTATTTGATCCATAAATCAATTGGTTTTGATGGGAAACATGTTGATATAATTATAGAAAACAATGTTCGTATTTGATGAGCTTGTGAAGAAATTATAGCATCATTGAGAGTTTGATCCCACTGAGCGTCATTTTCTAATAGTTGCAAACGTTGACAGGCTTCTCTGTGAGAGCCACACAATTCACCATTAACAGTTCGTAAATGTTGGAATGATGTTGGGCCTCGAACATTGACTAATAGCAATCGCATATAAAAACACTCATCATTGCTTGGATGGACTGAATAAATTCGACCTATTGCATCGGTGGAATATACATTTGGGTAACCTGGAACTGGTTTTCCTTGTTTCCGTGGTTGAAATTTCTTTGAGAATTGATTCTAAGTATAATATTTTGTTATTTCGGAGTATAGCAGTGTTCGGGCGAAGTCATCATTCTGACACATTTCAAAAAAACAGGTCAAGGTTGTAGATGGTGGTTGAACAGCTCGTTGTAATGCGTTCTGTGCCGTGAAATATACTCTTTGACCATTTTCTAAGTGTATGGCTAAGTGAACAACAGTGGGGTGTCTTTCATGAATGGGAAAAGAAAAAATGCGCCAAATTGCTTCATTACTGATTGAGAAGCGAAGATTTAAAAACAACCAAGAAAATAACACGCACTAATTGAGAATCTACTGAAAAACTGTCAGTCAAATTGTATAAAGTGTCAAATCTACGAATGCATTCAAGTAGATTATATTAATTTTAAGGTTAAGTTCATAATTATAAAGTTACTAATTAAATTTCAAAAGTTTTTCTTTATATTATTGTTTGGTACTCTTTTGTTTTATTTGAATAAAATGAAACAATAAGTAAATGTGTTGGTTGAGAAGTGAAGATTTAAAAACAACCAAGAAAATAACACGATTTAAAAACAACCAAGAAAATAACACGCACTAATTGAGAATCTACTGAAAAATTGTCAAAGTCAAACTGTATAACGTAGAAAGAGAAAGTGTCAAATCTACGGATGCATTTAAAGTTACTAATTAAATTTCAAATGTTTCTTCTTTATATTATGGTTTGGTACTCTTGTTTTATTTGAATAAAACGAAACAGTAAGTAAATGAATTGAAAGTCGATTTTAGGGTGTCTTGAGATCGATTCACTTAATCGATTCATTGCTCAAATCGATCTTCACGACCCAAAAAAATCGATTCTTCGATTAATCTATCTCAGTTCGCCATCCCTATAATTGACAGCTAGAAACAGTTTGAAAAATGTGGTTTTTACGTTTTTCAGTGCCATTTTTCCAATTTTTCTCTACATAAGAACCTTCCACGGACTTCAACGAATATTAGAAAAAAAAATTAGCCGAATTGGTCCAGCCGTTCTCGAGTTTTGCGGTTAGCAACACATTTAGCCATCCATTTTTATATATAAGATATATATATATATATATGGTTTATGATCTTACCAATTAAACTAGGCTGTTAGTAGCAAGTGTGCTACACCTATCGATAATTATAAAAAAAAGTCAAATATCATGTCAAATTGAGAAGTTTTCCTAGCACTCAATGAACCAACACACAATAATAATGCCTAGCGCCTGTAAACTAGACTGTACCGGGTCGAGCTAGAGCGCGCGCTGTTGAAAAATAGAACCAATTCTATCTTTCAAGCGCGCGCTCTTGCTCGCTCCGGTCTGGCCACCTCTCATTAGAACCAATGTGTTCTATTTTATTTTTTAGTCTCTCGCTCACTCGCCCAGTCTGGCCGTACCCTAATACTGACAGTATGACTGATCGTATAGGGGACCTATTATGTTTGGTCGATGGGAATACGCCCTTGGAATATTTGCCATCAATTAAAATACATCCTGTATATGTAAATAATAGTTATTAATTTAATTTAATCCTTGAATACCATTATTGATATATTATTTTAATTTTCATTGAGTGAGTGAGGTTGTTAACCCTATCCATGGATACGTCCACGTTTACATAACTACCTCTATCCTGGCATCTCAGGCTTTGAATAAATTAGATAGCTTTTACTCATCACCTGACTTCTAGAATTTCCTTTACTAAGCCTAGTTTATTTATCTGTTCAATTAAACTAGACTGAATTATTTCAATAATTCTAGCTCTGAATGCGTGTTTTAATGGGCGTACAAATCATTTTCCACTTCTCTAAATTTATTATATGTTATTATTATTATTATTATTATTATTATTATTAATACGTGCTTATATTTACAATACAATTACATTAACATAGGGCAGTTCAAGTATCTGGGAAGTCTGCTGACAAAGGAACCCTACTGCACCAATGAAATTACGTTGAGGATCGCCATGGTCAAGGAAGGCGTTCAGCAAGAAGACGTTACTTCCGACCAGCAAGTTGAGTTTGGAACTGAGGACGAAACTGATGAAATGCTACATTTGGATCATCGCGCTGTATGGAGCAGAAACGTGGTCTCTTAGGAAGATGATAAAGACATACTTGGAGAGCTTTGAAATGTGATGCTGATGAAGACTTGAAAAATATTGTTGACAGACAGTGTGACAAAAGAAGACGTCCTAAGAAGAGTGGGTGAGAAGAGAATCATTTTGGATGTGATTCTTCGGTACAAAGCAAACTGGATCATTCGAGCACATCCTTAGGAGGAAATGTCTTTTGCAAGATGTCATGGAAGGAAAGGTTGAGGGAAAGAAGAGCTTAAGAAGAAGGAGGATTCAAATATTGGATGACTTTGAAGGAAAGAAGAAAATTCTGTGAGCTAAAGGAGGAAGCAGAAGACAAGGCAAATTGGTGGCTTAGGTTCGCTGACAAAAGGAATGGGCCTGTCTTAAGACAAAACACCTAGTAATCATAATACATTTACAACGTTTCACCTAATCAATAAGAGCCATTAATATAGTTATCACTACCACCCTTCTTGTTTATATTCCTTCTTGATTACAGCTTCTGACTGGTTTGTACCTGCTCTCCGCATCCTGCGTCCAATCTCCCCTCATGTTCGTCTCCAGCATTATCCCGAAGACGATGAGGATAGGGACCACCACCAGTGCCACTATCAAGTCCACAGCGGGCTGCTTGTTGCGATGACGGCGAGACATCTGTCGGCAAGAAGTACAAACAACTTCAGAAACTGTAAGCTAATCTCACGTCCGATTAACAGGGAGATTAGAAAAACTAGTATTGAAATTAGGCTTTATGCTTTCTTCATTTGACAACAGCTAATTTTTGTATCAGTTATTATATCATTTTGAGATATTTTTGGTAATTTAAAAAAAAATATTGTAAAATTGTTTTCACTGGTTTCAATTCCTACTGAACTCCTGTTTTGTTTTGAAATTACCAACAAGACATATTATAAATCCGCATATCTGGACATAATCGACTATATATATATATATTGCTGATGGTGGGGATATTAGGGTTCGAATCCCTGTCGGGTATACTGAGGGTAATTTTTCCTAAAGGGTTTCCCACTCTCCTCCCATTCAAAGTTAGGTAGATTACCTCTAACAAGATTCCTTCCTCATCCCTGATCCATCAAAGTAATTATCATGTATGCGTATAACCTGAACAGCTAGTAAGACATAATAATAATAATATTAATAATAATAATAATAATAATAATAATCATAATCATAATTCAAAAATTAAATGTTTACTAACTTTAACAAAAGTAAAAACTTGTTTGTTGTGTACAATTTGAGTGGAATTTTATCTTATCTGACTGGCTCTGTTCATTTGTCAGTGCTGGGCAAGATGTTATTGATATCAAGTTTATTCATGAGTAAAAGGGCCCCAATAATATCTCTCTTCCCCTCTCTAAATATTGTGTCTGCGACACTAATGGGAACTACAAATTTTACTTCCGAGAATTCCTTAAACTTGTTCAGCTACACTAGATGTATATTTACAATTCTTTCTAATTCACATGCCACCTTTGGTCTAAGCGCATACTCAGAACTATGCACGCAAGTTTAGTTAAGAGTCCCCCTATGACACTCTTCACTCTACAGCATGTAAAAGTTCTAGTTACAGTGATAAGACATTTAAGCCAAAAAGCGCTAGTATTTCTACATATTAGTACGCACACAATTCAAATACTGTAGAGAGGTTTGGAATTCTACCTTTTCATTTCATGGCTTTAGGTAATATGGTGAGCATAGGAAATAATTAAGATGACCAAAAAAGGAGCTCATTAGTTAAAATCAACTCTAATAATTGAATATTCTTGATTTTTAAAATATTTAAATTTACTCGGTTAGGCTATAAATATATATTTTTAAATCAAATTTAGCTCGCTACATTGTGTGCGTGTGTGTAGCGGGGGAAAAGGGGACGATTTTACTCAATCATTTAGACTTTTTACAATAGTGGTAATATTATAATGTTTTATTTTCAATTATATGTCTACTTTAAAAATACATCATCATTTTTAATTTTTTTATGTCATTTACCGCTCTTAATATACATACAAATTATTCAAAATGCCACCTTACAGGAGTCAAACATGAATTCGCTTGGATGTCTTGAGCTAGTTATAAGACTGATGCCTTACTGACCTCCATAATGTGTTTCTGGTGGGGTCACAGGGCTTATTGAGGCTATAGAGTTATATTTACTCTATTAATTTATTAAAATTATTGTAGGATGGTGCAATATCAAAATTAATGGAAATATAAGCGCTTAAAGTGATAAAAAAAAATTGCTTGTGTTCCTTTTAGTTATACAACCACTTTGACTTATTTGACTGTAGCAGCCCAGTATTTGTGTGAGTGGGTGTGATGATTCTCTCTAGCGACATCTTGGTCACATTCGTATAGTCTTTAAACGAACAATTTATGGTAAGAAAAACAAGTACCAGTGGGCATGTATGCTTAACATCACTCTAGTTTGATTTCTTTTTTCGGTGATGGGGAGGTCAGAATTCAAATTTTGGCTGGGTGTACAAGGGGTAATATATCGTAAATGGTTTCCACTTCTCTCTCTAACAACTTAACAACTGTAATTAAATTCAGGTAGTCGCGGGTGCAATGGAAACAATTATTAAAAACTGGGGCTTTAAGTTTTAACGCGTGTAGGCTATCAAGATGTGATGGTCCCAGGCTAAAAAAAAAGTGCAAAGGTTTGGAAATCACTGCTTTAATATATTCTATCTATAATATTTCTATAATTTAAATAAAATAGAGTGTATATAGAAGCCCACCTCACCTTCTCTCCCAATGCACAGAGCTAATTTATGTAAATAAAATGCATATATTTAGCATTACCAAGTAATTTAAAAGGTTTGTTTTCAATTTAACTCAATTTAAAGGTAGATTGTAACGGCATTTTTGTTGTTAACATTGCAAAAATATACTAAGCACTATGATACGCAGGAAAGAAACAGGATGATTTTATTGTATTTATGCTACAGTAGCCCCATGGCTTCTATGGTGCTTACTGACAGCTGACGGCTTTGAAATGCTACCAGACCAAATTATGTATCCCTACGCCGAACCATATGATCTGCAAAAAACATGTGTTTATCAGCTGTCACTTCTGACAGTCAACATTTAGGTATATACCTAAATGTTGACTGTCAGCTGTCAGCTGTGATCTGTCAGTCAGCACCAAAGAAGCCATGGGGCTACTGTAGTTATAAGAACACACACAAAATTCGTCGAATAGCTTTTTGCCCAAAAAGGAATACATCATAAAGTAATACTGTGAATAGCGCAAGTGATAATGGGACTAGTTACAATTGTCAAATTCCATTTTTTTTAACTATCTGAATAGCATAAAAAAAATTAAATTACCGAATAGTAATGGACATTGAATTTATATATATATATATCAGGTGTTTAGTTAACAATCGCTTTGTTGGATGTTGGATAGCTAAATTAAATGGTTATCAATTCGTAAGAGGCAAGTCGTTCGTTACATTGGTTTATAAGGTGTAGGCCTACATATATCAAGGGATTATAAGTAGCTTTGGTAATTTAGATAGTATGACTAAACTATTATATTAAATTGAAGATTATTACAGGCTTAATATATTTTGAGTTGGTTAAATACATTATACTTTAAAAATTATTAGAGTACATTATGCGATATTTGTTATTTAAATTTTTAGTATTAGGAATGAATAAACAATATAAGCAGTATTATTATTTAACACATATGTTCGTTAAAATGCCTTGGTAATATTTTTTGTGATTAAGGTATAATTTAAATCTTGGCAAAATGATACAATATGAACACAGTTTTTAATCCACAACTTAGTCACTCATATCAGTGACACAATTTATACACATGTACCTACGCTTTCCGTCAGTGCATCATTCATGTGCCCAAATTTTATATTCAATGCATTGTACCCACTTCTACTTTGGCTTCGACGATTGGTAAGAACCCATTCACACAAGACAGAAATAATCTTCTGAATCCTCCGCTTCATTTTAGTGTGAGCTACTTGCATTTAAAAAAAATTTCTATCTCTACCAAATACCAGTATTTTTTTTTGTTTCTTCAATAACTAAACATTCGTTTTATGATGTGTCAGAATTTCTGAATGACGCATTTTGCGTCATATAGTTTGTTTTTTATTGGTCCTGCCTTACGAAATGGACGTATATTTATTGGACTTATTTCACTTGAAGAAGCGACAGGAAAGAAAAGAAGGTCTCCAAATAAAATAAAAATAATGTCGATAAATTAGCTTACAAAATTTCAGCAAATTTGGAACGGCCAGGTGGGAATAAATCCTCAAAAACTTTCCCTTTGTTGGACTCAATTTATTCACGGTACAGACAAATCATACTATTTGCCCTTATTTTAATAAGGTTTTAAACTGCTACTCTCTATGTATATATATAACTAATTTAATATAATCACTGATATTTATAAGTCAAACAAACCATTTTCAACTATATTCTGTAAATAGTTGACATTTTACCTTTGTGAGGTTTGAGTTTCGCGGCTGGTATGCAACACCGCGCCGCTAGGTAGCAGCACTCTAGTTTTCGCTTACGCGACTGTGTTATTACCATAGAAGTGTCCAGTATTAATATCATAAGGTATTTGGTGCTACTCTCGCAGTAGACTAGACTGCCGATGGCGGGGAGATTGAGGTTCGAATCTCAGTCGGGTGTTCTGGTGGGTTTTTCCCCCAAATGGTTTTCCACTCTCCCTCCATACAAATGCGGATACAGTTCGTATAGATATACCCTCCCTAATACCTAAAACCAATACATAATTAGTACCTAAACGTGTAGTCCGAGAATGTAGTAAGACGCGTGGCTAAATAAAAGTACTCCCGGCTGGACTGGGGGAGGATTTACTTTGGTTATCCCACCCTCTCTAAACTCTAACGTTGATGAACTTCTCTAAGCTAAAATTTAGATAAGCTGCAAGAGAGCACTCGTGTTTAATGTGAGCATTTTAACAACAATTCTTAATCACACGTACATCTGTTTACACACCACAACAAGTAGAAGAAATTCGACCCCAGTGGGATGTGAAATGAGAAAATCTCTGAGAAATTGTTAGGGAACATTTCAAGGCAAAACACTTTAATCAGTCTAACAATAATAATAATACATCAACGGAACTTATACTGGTTACAATGAACGGGCTCTATTTATGGAAAAAATATACAAAATCTCATGGCACGAATAATGGAAGTTTGTTAGAGAGCCGTGTCATATCCAAGATAACTCGTCATTCTAGTCAATGAATGCATGACCTTCAATACAAGAAGCTTAACTCATGTTATAAACATGATAACATTTTCATATTTATATCAGTGATAAACCCTTCACTATTGCCTTCAAATTAAACGTGAGGGGGGGGGGGTACACCAACAAGTCACCCGGCAAAGGATCGAATCCTGACCTTTCCCCGTATAACGTTCGCTACACTTAGGAGATAAACATTTTCCTTTAGCTTTAAAATTGGATAATTTCTGAACATGAAACCCAGAGGAAAGGGATGTATTCATAAATGTTTATTTTGATAAAGTTTTTGGTGTTATCGTCCTTAGAGTAAATTTAAATGAAGTATAAACTTGAAGAACTTTAAAATTTTAAATATCTTGATTACATTAGTTCCTACTAAGTCGTGGAAAAATTTTCCGGAAAAATATTAAAACAAATTTTTGAGCATCTCATCTACGCTACTTGTGCTAGCTTCACCGATTTCTATGACATTTCAAACGTACCAAGATATGAAACAAAGCTACTGTCCATATTTTACCTGTCATCCTTGTCTGTGCCATTGGTTCACGCCCAAATATTTCAGTGCAATGAGTTCAATGTCCGATAGTAAATGTATTAATATCGTTGAAAAAACTTGTCCGTGGACGTATTTAAACCATGGACCTTTGTTTTAACGTGATTGGATCCTCATTTAGATGAGATAATGTTCTATATCTACCCTTATGAAAATGAACATTAGAAAACCAATAGAATTTTAGAATTACTATTGAATTTAATGGAAAGGTGGATAAAAAATATAAAAAGGAAAAACACAGTATAGCTTAAAAAAAACACAACTTACACTTTACACTGCTGCCAATGGATAGAGGAAATGGCTGCCTCGTGAAGAAAATCTATCGCTACCGCGACGGGCGCACTCGAATTGTGGAATAAGGTGTACATACCAGCAGACATTCAATTAGGGCCCACTCGAATTGCGGAATAGAGTATACCTGTCAGCAGGTCCACATGAATTGCGGAACAACATGTTATCCCATTTAAATCCTAACCACTAACCTAACCTAACCTAGCCTAACCTAACCTCCATGTTTCATTTTGAACAAAGGCATTATGAATTTAGTTTTTACTCCGTAGCTCGTGGAAGGGTATTACCGAGCTCGGATGAGTTGCTCCGTAATTCGTGTGCGCCCGTATTAGTTGTCCCGCAATTCGTGTGCCCCAACCACGACCTGGGTTTTATACTCTCGGGACTCGGAAGTGAGTTTGAAACTTGCAATGAAACTTCCTAAAAGTCCTCGGTTATGATGTTGTAACAGTTTACACGTTCACCACAAAAGTGCTCTAAACAATTTGCACGTGAGACAGAAGTAGAGGAGCTCAAATGTACGACGTAATATTAAGAATGGAAAAAGGAAAGTTTACATCCCAAGATTGTTACAGGTCATTAATGAAGACGACCCTGATGGAAGAATGCAGTTGGCCTACCGTGAGTGGTTTCAACACAACGTACACGAGAATGAGGAGTTTGTGAGAAAAATTGTTCGGTCTGATGAAGCACAATTTAAGCTTAATGGTACATTGAGCCACCATAATTGTGTGTACTGGTCTTCCGGAAATCCACACATTCATGTGGACAAGGCGATCAATTTGCCAAGATTCAATGTTTGGTGTTGACTGTCATCCAGGGGTTTATTTGGACCATTTTTTTTTTAGCAACAGCTTTGTGACACTTTAGCCCCAGTCGGTAGCGTGTCTGTCTGCTGAGCAACAGGTTCCGGGTTCGATTCCCGACATGGCCGAAAAATGTATCGTTTGTGAAATGTAGGTTTACCCTTTCACAGTGATGCCGGGGGCAATGTTGTGCCTGTCCTAGACTTAAGTTAGTTTATAAAGCATATGAAGCTACTACAACAGTCCGAGTCAGCCGGTAGTGGAAAATATATGACTTGAGAATAAAAACTGACCCAGGCCACAGGTTGGAAACAGTAATGGATGTAAGGTTACTGGCCTTGTGTACCTTGACATGATTCACACATACAATTTACCTGCCATCCGTGGACTCTATGGGAATGAGAGATTTTACTTTCAACCAGATAGTTTATTTATGTAGTATTTTCCACTTGTTTATTTGTGTAATATTTTTGTGTAGTAATTCCCAATATGTTATTTGTTTATTGTTTTCAAATAGTTTATTTGTGTAGTATTTTCCAATGATTTATTTTTGTAGTATTTTCCAATAGTTTATTTGTGTAGTATTTTCCAATAGTTTATTTGTGTAGTATTTTCCAATATTTTAGCTGTGTAGTATTTTCCAATTAATTATTTGGGTGGTATTTTCCAATATTTTATTTGTGTAGTTTTTTACAGTGATTTATTTTTGTAGTATTTTCTGATAGTTTATTTGTGTAGTATTTTCCAATATTTGCGTAGTATTTCCAATGATTTATTTTTGTAGCATTTTGCCATAGTTTATTTCTGTAATATTTTACAATAATTTTTTGTGTAGTATTTTTCAATGATTTATTTGTGCAATATTTTTCAATGATTTATCTGTGTAGTATTTTTCAATGATTTATTTGTGTAGTATTTTTCAATGATTTATTTGTGCAATATTTTTCAATGATTTATTTGTGTAGTATTTCTCAATGATTTATTTGTGTAGTATTTTTCAATGATTTATTGTGTAGTATTTTTCAATGATTTGTTTGTGCAATATTTTTCAATGATTTATTTGTATAGTATTTTTCAATGATTTATCTGTGCAATATTTTTCAATGATTTATTTGTGTGGTATTTTTCAATGATTTAATTGTGTGGTATTTTTAAATGATTTATCTGTGTGGTATTTTTCAATTATTTATTTGTGTAGTATTTTCCAATGGTTTATTTGTGCAATATTTTTCAATGATTTATTTGTGTAGTATTTTTCAATGATTTACCTGTGCAATATTTTTCAATGATTTATTTGTGTGGTATTTTTCGATTTATTTGTGTAGTATTTTCCGATTATTTATTTGTGTACTATTTTTAAATATTTTTTAATAATACATTCATATAGTTTTGTTTAATAGTATCAGCTTGAAATTGGTCCACATTTTCCCATTAAAATTTCTCAATATTATTTTTATTATTTTTATTATTTTATATTATTTATAATTTTTAATAAGGGTATGTTGTAGTAAGGTTCTCGTGTGAAAACAGTATTAGAAAATACAGTTATTTTGCGGTCACAATTGGTTTTATTTTACTATATACATTAGTATTATCTTATTATAATCTATAATATCCATTAACAATGACCCGTTTCTATGGCTGGTGTTTGTTTTGTACAAAATGTGTGTTTGTCCGTGACATGTATATGTGTGTGTTCTTGATGTTTCAATACACATTACCTACACAAAAAAAATTACAAAAGACTGAGCTGCCAATGGCGCAAATATCGGGATTCAGATACCAGTCCGGTGAAGACAACTTTTTCTTTTCATAAATGGTTTTACTCTCTCCCTCACGCAAGTACAGATACAATTCCTCTATATTCAAGTTTCCTCATCACTAATTACACATTAGTTTAGTGAGTAAAGTTTGATTTTCATAGGGAGTTCGTTATTTAAAAATTGGAATCTCATGTTGCCACAATGACGAATGTAAAAATATTACATTTGGATTTAAATTCTTGGAACATTTAATTGGTTATATAAAGCTATATTATAGATTATCCCATAAGAGGAAATATTACAAGCTTTTGATAAATTTTTAATTAACAAATAAAATAAAGCATATTTATATAATGCCAAATTTAGTGACTTTCAATTAATGTTGGTGATTGAAAGTGGGCTTCCTATAAAATATCAGGAGTATACGTATGTGTATAGCCCGAATGGGTAGTAAGACGAGGTGATATATAGATAGGCAACTACAGATCACATGAATTGACGTATAAATTTATAACTGCAGGTACTTGTCGTGAATTCCTCTCCCAACAAAATTTGTCAAGGATTTTTTTTTTTACATTAAATCCAACTTAAAGCATTTTGAAGTATCTCAAAGATAATTTGGATTGTTAACATTATGAATTTATGTGTGTTTAATAAAATACCAGACTAATCATTCAGAAGGAATACAAAAATACGCTATTTAAAAAATATATCTGAGTGGGTTTAAGAGCCTTCTCTCCACACAAAATACCATTCGGTACAACCCAGGAGTAAACCTACCCTTATCAAACAGGATCAACTCAGACCTCTCTACACTTAAAACCCTAGAGTCTAAAATATATAAACTTCAATATTTAAACATTTTAAATCAGTAATTGCAATGATTAATTATTACTTTTCATTAGTCAAAAAAGGACAGGAGTCAAATTGAAAAATTAATAAATTTCGGATTAACAATATATAGTCTACTACAAAATTAGATTAAATAAAACTACCCGGGTGTAAAACCCGGCACTGTTGTTATTAAAAATTATAATTTAACGCCTATTAAAATGTTAAAAACTATCTTTCTTTCACGTATTATAATTATTATTTAATCTTTTCCTGGACTTCTCATGTACTGTATGTAATTTTGGACTAAATTTCAGTACCATTAATTCAATACATTTTCTTACCTATGAACCAATAAAAAGCAGAAATAAATGCAATATTTGACCTTAAGCTGGTAAGATTATTTGGAAAAGATTTTCACACTTGAATAATAAATATTGATAATATTGGTTTCAAGTGTAATCTTGTCATCAATATAGATAATTACTGTCGTTAATTGGTTAATGTCAAGACGCTATTATGACATAGTTACAATGTCACTAGTCACTAAAAAAATTGAGGTTATAAAAAAAAGGTCTTGAGGTGTCGACTTGCGCGAAAATCACAAAACATCTGAACTGCTGCTGTGCTGTACAATGAACCCTGGGATTTAAACAAGCAGAAAGTTTTTTTAATCCTTTTACATCACATTTCACTACCTGTTTTGGCTATTAAAAAAAGTATAATTGTAACGATACTGTGGTTGAGATTAGGAAGGTATAGTTGATAGGAAATGTACCCGAATTTGTGTAAAGGAAGAGTGGGAAACAATTTATGAGAAATCCCATTGAAATTCGAAATTTAACCACTTCGTCACCGCAAGCAATTCAGACTAGATGAGTTTGACGTTTGGTTCGTGTTCCAACTGATGCAGATGGTAATTTATGTGGAATGTATAAATCCACGTAGATAGTTCTATGTGTCCTTACGACTAGTTCTCTATTCGATTCTCCACGTTACTTCTGGAAGCCCAGTGTATGCAACTCGTGGTCCTGGTTACCCCAGTATGTGCTACACGCATGCCTGGTAGTCTCAGTATATGCAACCCGTACTCCTGGTAATCTCAGTGTATGCAACCCGCACTCCTTTTATATCTATGCATGCAACCCGTGCTCCTGGTAATCTCAGTGTATGCAACCCGCGCTCCTGATAATCTCAGTGTATGCGACTCGCGCTCCTGTTATATCTATGTATACAACCCGTGCTCCTGATGATCCCAGTGTATGCAACCCACGCTCCTGTTATATCTATGTATGCAACCGGTACTCCTGATGATCCCAGTGTATGCAACCCATGCTCCCGATAATCTCAGTGTATGCAAACCGTGCTCCTGATAATCTCAGTGTATGCAACCCGCACTCCTGTTATATCTATGTATGCAGCCCGCACTCATGGTTATCTCAGTGTATGCAACCCGCGCTCCTGTTATATCTATGTATGCAACCCTAGCTTCTGATAATCTCAGTGTATGCAACCCTAGCTTCTGATAATCTCAGTGTATGCAACCCACGCTCCTGTTATATCTATGTATGCAACCCGTGCTCCTGATAATCTCAGTGTATGCAACCCGCGCTCCTGTTATATCTATATATGCAACACGCGCTCCTGTTATATCTATGTATGCAACCCGCGCTCCTGTTATATCTATGTATGCAACCCGCGCTCCTGTTATATCTATGTATGCAACACGCGCTCCTGTTATATCTATGTATGCAACCCGCACTCCTGTTATATCTATGTATGCAACCCGCGCTCCTAGTAATCTCAGTGTATGCAACCCATGCTCCTGATGATCCCAGTGTATGCAACCCATGCTCCTTATAATCCCAGTGTATTCAGCCCGCGCTCCTGGTAATCCCAGTGTATGCAGCCCACGCACCTTTTAATTCTAGTGAATGCGTCAATCTCGATGACCAGATACATCCGGTGCAGAATTGACCCTTGACTGTCAGTGGGTGAATACCAGTGATAGCCAGTAGTTCGTAGACAAACAACCGTCAACAACACGTTCTTATGGGACAAAGATCACTTATGTTTGTTTTGGAAACAAAAACTGATTGTAAACCTTGTTGTCAAAATCAAACAAACAGATCCTTGTAACTATTTTTCCAAGCATTTTGTTTGAACAAGACAGACGCAAATCATTACAAATATTTAGTTACCTAGTTCGCTTGTTCTATTAAGTTTGGAAGGAAATGGTTTGATTATATCTCAACGTTTGAATTGATTATATATTTAATAACAGACCCCGTGGTATAGTGGTCAGAGGCCCTGGCTGCTGACCTAGAGCTACCTGGTTCGATTCTCAGCTGGTATCGTGGGATTATTCCCGAAAGGGTAATAATTCTCATAGTTAGCAGGGTTTGGTTAATTAGGCTTCAGTTAGGTTAAGATCTTAATTGGCTTTATCCCATCCTATTCACTACAATCATCCTTTCATCTCATCGGGACATGAAAATAGCCACCACGAAAAAGAATATACGATTAGTATATTTACAGATTGATGTAGCCCATACACGCCATTATTATTATTATTTATTATTATTATTATTATTATTATTATTATTATTATTATTATTATTATTATTATATCTTTAATTGGATTAGGCAGGATAAATTTGTAACCATTAAAAAAATAATTTTCAAGAATATCAAATACATACCCGTATCGGTGTGCATGATGGTTGAGGCTAAGTCTCACCCAGTCTAGTTTACTGGTTATGGTTAGGTTTGGGTTCAGATCCCTGCTGGATTTATTTTACTGTGTGTTTTATTGCTCTTACGGGTTACACGCATTTTTAACTACGATGGTGAATATTGATGAGATAGATAAAATTGAGAGGGAATGTACCCATATCTGCGAGGAGGAAAAGTTGGAAAGTATCTATGAAAAAAAATCCTTGCGCCTATCCTAGATTCGAACTCCAGTCTTTCTGTTACTGTCAAAGCAGATTATAGAAGCCTCACGTTTGATCCGCTTACCCACCTAAGAGAATCCTGTTGGGTGTATTGGGGATGTTTTATCTAAATAATGTTTCAGTAGTCCGACACCTTAGCTCAGTCGGTACAGTATCTACCTGCTGAGCTAAGGGTCCCTGGCTCGATTCCGGACATGGCCATAACATTTAGCATTGAGGAACTGTGGGTTCCCCCTTTCACAGTGATGAATTAACGGCTGGATGTTGTGCCTGTTTCCTTTTTAGATTTAATTTAGTTTATAAGTCGTATGCTGATACATCCAATCGGTTCAGAAAATGCATGTTAATTATCTCAAATAAATAAATGAAAAGGATTTAACGCTATCCTCCCCCCTTCCCCCGCTAATTTGGCTATATTTACTCTGATTTTCAAATTCCTCATCCTTACCCCATTTGTGCAAATATCCGGTTATCCCGGATGGGAAGTAATACATGGCGCAGACATAAAACTGTGTGAGGGTGTATTCTCAGACCATACACTAGCATTGAACGATGGAAAGCCACAATGAGAAAAATACTTCCAGCAGGTATCGAAACTAGACCTTTTAGAGTCAAAGTCAGAATTTCAAACCCCTATATTCATCGGACTGATGCACCTCGTCTTACTACCCGTTCAAGCTACCTGAACTAATAAAATAATAATGTTCAAGATTAAATTTTAGAGGAAATATATCAGCATTTGTTTGTAGAGAGAGGGGAAAGATATTTAGAAAAAAAGAAGAAAAACTCAACACACCCGGAAAAAATACCAACTTAATATATTCAGCTGGAAGTTGAACCCCAGCCTACTTATCTCTGTAAAATCAGGCCAGAATCTTGTTGACACCATAACCCACGTATCCACTGATGTGAGTCCGGTAATATTCCACCTTCTAAAAGTGTTTGCGTTGTAAAAGGGAAAGCACATACTTCAGACAATAAAGATGATAAAACCAAGATTTCAGATATTTCCAGAACGACACAGTAATATTATTGAGAGGAGTGCGCACTAAGATAAGATTAGAAAGTTAAATCTAAAAAAAAAAAACAAGGAAGCAAACAATTTCTTGTAAACAGTCTAAAGGCGAGTGTTTACGAAACGTAATCTATTGCGATCATTTGTATAAGTTAGTTAAATAGTACAACCAAATCGTATATACTTTCTCAAAAGGTACAGTAGCCCCATGGCTTCTTTGGTGCTGACTGACAGTTCACAGCTGACTTCTGACACGCAACATTTAGGTATATACCTAAATTTTGTTTGTCAGAAGTGAAAGCTGCTAAACACGTGTTTTTTGCATATCATATGGCTCGGCGTAGGGATATATAATTTGGTCTGGTAGCTTTTCAAAACCATCATCTGTCACCTGTCAGCTGTCAGTCAGCACCAAAGAAGCCATGGGGCTACGGTAGCTGTGATAAAATTATCAACATTTAGTCATCAGTTCTTCTAAACTCTTGTTTCATGTTTCTTTCACAAATGGCTGCTTTGGTTTACAAGCGCCATTAAACTACAATAATATTAATACAGTCAACTCTGGTTTTTAGTGAACTGGTTGTAGTGAACATTTGGCTAAGATAAACCTAATTCATTGGTCCCAACCCACATACATCTCACTGTGTGTTAAAAAAAATTAGTTTATCATGAACCCTCAACTTCGGTTTTAGTGAACAGAAAAATTGAATCTTTCGACAAGAAATGTCATTCTAACATCATAATTCTTTAAAAACCTAACTTTTTGGTTGTTTAAATTGAAGAACCGCTTCTCTACCCGAATTCGTGTTAGGTAGCACAACGCTTGACTAAAAGTACGGAATGTTTAGGGGGAGGGTTGAGCTTAAACAGTTACTGTACCATTAACCTGGCTAAGTTTTAATACCTTTGTCTTGTGACAAGTAAAGAGAGACAGTTTTATGAGTTGTATTAATATGCCAGGAGCGATGAAACAGTGAATGACAGTTTGTGCCATTTATAATGTTTTCACTCATCCCTTTCTTCAAGAGGGTATATGAAACTCAAAAAAATTAAACTTTTCTACTAATTTTAGTTTTTTGAATGTATAGATAATGTGGAATCAAGTGTGTAAAAAGCAGACTCTAGAGAAGGATCTGGGAAAAAATATAAATTAAAACAGTATACGATAAACAGCAGCATTTAACGAATTTTGCAAGATTAATTAATAGATTTCAATGAAGAACTATTGTATTTGAACTCTTATTTTGTTTGTCACTAAACCACTTCTTTCAGATTAAATAAAAGATTTTTTTGATGAACCTCAGACATAGTGAACAAAATATCTTAGTCCATAGAGGTTTATTATAACCAGAGTTGAGTGTAGCTAGTCGAACCCAGGTGAAAAACCGCGTTAGTCAACTTTCTTGCTTGTTGGAATCGCAGGGCTTTAGTAAATCCCGTGACAGTTTAGAGTTTAGACCATACAGGCGTAGGCGAGCTCCATCACGAGGAGTTTGACCTAGAAATACTTACCAGAAAGCATATACGTGTTTCATCACCGTATTTGATTACCGATTTATTATGTCATGGTTCAATTCCGTCACGAGAAATCAAATGAATCATGTTGTGATCAGCTGCCATCATGAGGCTGTTAATAATGTGTGTAACTGGAATGTGAATTTAAGTATGCCGCGGCTGATTCTTCCAAAAATGGGAGCGTCGAGAAGTAGAGTAAGTCGAAGTTTTATACCAAACAGGTGGAGTGCATTTTTTAAAATTAGTTTGGACGAATGCCACAAACACGCGAGTAAAGAGGACAGGTTACTGAGAAAGGACGTAAGTAACGCGTGCAAGCGTAGAGCTACGGTAGATACTAACCCGCCAAACAAGATAATTATTAGTAGTGGGACTACTTTACTTAGAGATGATTTTGACGACGACGTTATAACGAGAGATATAGCAAGAATTCGCAAAAATATATAAATCTTACGAGCTTCCTCGATATGAACAAGATGTGATTTAATGGACATCAACACAAACAAAGGTGATCATGTTTTTCCCATCAAGCAATATTGGGGCTGGTATTGTATTTTTTTCTAGCTAAAGTAATTGGATGTTTGACGCGTGGTAAAAAGGTTGCTCGTCAATTGCACATTCGTGTATTGACCCAAGTACTATACCCAGGTATTCACACAACACAGTATAATAAATAATCACCACAGTCCTGTTGTTTATGCTCTTCTGCTAGATAAAAAGGAGGAAACACAAAAATTCTTATTCGAAGAAGTAAAAAAATGTGCGCACATTTCATGAACTAGTTTTTGAACCCCGTAAAACCTTAATTGATTTTGGAATTGCAATTCATTCAGCAACTCATTCAAATTGGTCAGATTTACACATTATTTGGCGAAAGTTTCACTTAAAGAGTGTGGAGATGACCTCCCCAGGTTATGATTAAATAAAGAGTTTAAAAACAACAGAGATCAGCTTCTTAATTTATTCAGACTGCCACATCTGGATTGAAAAGGAAGTGAGCAATTCTTTCGCAGAAGACATGATGTCTAGTGGACCTCTAAACAACGCCAAGGAAAGACAGTTCATGGATTGTTTGATCGAAAACTATGTTGATCATGATTCACATTTTCCACCTTATATCTGGGCTGAGCATTCATCCGATTGACAATGAACAACAAATTTCTGTGAATCATTTCACTCTTAGTTCTCGGCTTTGTTATACCATCCTAATCCTAATATATATAGTATGGGTTTGTAAAAGAAATCGTTAATATTCAGCAAATAGCTTACATAAAAATCAATACTAATATAACTTCAAAATACCTGTTTGGTGGTATGTTAACAAAAATACAGATTGCACGAATCTACAATTTTGTCAGTTAAAGGAAAAATCAATCGCAAGGTAAGCTACCAGTACGTTAAATTTATATCAGAATTCAGCTGGTTTCGGGCTATAAAATACATTTTCATTTATAGACGAGACATGAATCTGTTTTGAGCTACTACCTAAAATGTGATGACTTCTGAAAATAAACATAATGAGTATTTATCTAGCATTATCTCTTTCTTTTTTTACTTTCATATAATTTATAATATTTAAAAAGCCAGTATTTTTAATGACGGAGCTCGTTTGTATGTTTGATGATGATGATGACAGAATTGAACAATGGCCGTGAAGGAGCTTAGCTGTGGCCTTTTTGCCTTTTCCCTCTTGTCATTGGAACTCATTTTTTCCCAGACAGTACAATCCGAACTGGTAGTAAAACACGATGAAAATATATATATATACAATGGAACAATAGAGGTCCGAAAACCTAGTGTTGAATAAATATTAAAAATATATTTTTAATGCTTTTTATCATTGCCTTTTTCAAGCATACATTTAGATGGGAGTTATTAACTTGTATAAGACCCCACGAGCCTCTCCTTGGTATCTGGTTTGCTCGTCAAGAATAGAAAAGAAATCACGGGGTCTCAGAATACGTTTGGGCTACACGCATAGGCTATATTAATTACGCTAGTTTGACCCGCCTCGGTGGCGTAGCTGGCTAACGCGCCAGTAGTGTTGAGCCAGACCACCGAGGACGGGGAGATCAAGGTTCGAATCTCGGTCGGGTGAACTGGGGGTGGTTTTCCCTAAATGGTTTTCCACTCGGCCTCCACGCAAATGCGGGTTCACTTCCTCTAAATTCAACCTTCCCAATTCCTAATCCATTAGTGTAATTAGTACTTAAGTGTATAGCCCGAACGGGTAGTAAGACGCGGTGCTAAAATTAAAATTACGCTAGTAAAATAGGGATGAAGAAGGTCGAACTTTATAGGAAATGCACCCATATTAGTGTGGAGATAGCGGGAAATATTTATTAAAAATACATCCTTACTACACTGGGAAGGGACTCGATCCCCGATCCCTACGTTATAGGTAAACCAGACTCATAGTCCACGTGTCTACCGACTTGGGTCGTGTTTACTAATTCGTCCCTATTTTATTAAATTATAACGAAAAATGTCAATAAGTATTGTAAAGCTATACGATTACTCGAAAATTCGAGCTATAGCCGACTTTTTAGTAATCTTTTCGAACTTGAATGAATGTTTTTCCAAAACTTTCCAAATTTGAGTACTGTACTTGAAATATTCCGTTTATTTTTAATAAACTTGTATTTAATTTTAATATAGCGAGTGTTTTTATAGCAAACGGTATCCCAATATTTACTTTTATCTGATTAAAATACATTATTACTTGTACGAATATATTAAATTTAGTTGAACATAATAATGTTTACGTTCATAACATTTTTTTTTACAAAAAACATTATTCTAAAAAAACGTGTATTTATGTTTATGGTTTATACACGAGTATCTTACAGCAATAAAAACTTGAAATATTTGAAGTACAAGTATTATTCTACACTACTTGAACGCGAATAAAACTCGATGTTTTGATTCAAACTCTATGTGAACTCGACTCAAAGTGAAAATATCTCTCTTGCACACCTTTAAAATGTTGTAAACGGTACGTTGGTACTAAAACGGACTGTTTAGGTGGAAAATGGAGGTAAGGTTTTAAAAACAATATTTTTAAGTGAACCGGATGGATCCATTTTTCGTAACCTCGTATTCTACTAAGCGTCAGAGTTGTCTACATTTTACTGTACGCTTCATTTATCATGAAAGGTAAATTTAAAATCTAATTTTTTTTTTAGCAACGCGTCTTACTACTTGTTCAGGTTATACGCTTATGTACTAGTTACAATAATGGTTTTAAGGATTAGGGAGGTTATATTTAGAGGAAATGTACCCGTATTTTTGTGGAGGGAAAGTGTAAACTAGTTTTTTTTAAACCAACCCTTACTAAGCCCGACCGAGATTTGAACTTCAATCACCCCGTCATCGGCATTCTAGGCTACTGCGAGAGTTGCACCTTAGACCGTGCGGCCACAGAAGCGGGTCAGTCTTATCTTGAAGGATTACACTATGACCCTATCTTATTAGCTATACCATGGTGTAACCAATCAAGGTAAGCTACAGTAGGGCCATGGCTTCTTTGGTACTGACTGACAGCTGACGGCTTTGAAAAGATACTGGACCAAATTATGTATCCCTACGCCGAACCATATGATCTGAAAAAAACATGTGTTTAGCAGCTGTCACTTCTGACAGTCAAAATTTAGGTTTATACCTAAATGTTGACTGTCAAAAGTCAGCTGTGAACTGTCAGTCAGCACCAAAGAAGCCATGGTGCTAGTGTAGCTAACTGCTAACTACATGAACTATAAATATGAACTATAAAAGGTATCCTACCTGTATCTCGTACGTTCGACGTTGCCTTGTAAACACACACGATCTTATCCCCAACATATTGGCATCACCGTCACTCCTGTTCTAACTTTGTAGCGAGTGTTATATGACTGAAGATCCTCTAACCAGTTGAGCCGACAACTCTATATCCCGGCCGATAATTGACTAGTAACTAGTTAGAACAATCCAAGCGACTGGACTGACACGTTGATAGTAATTATCATAATACCACGTTTCAAGCTAATGTATTTCTCGCCTCACATTTTTTTTTTTTTTTTGTTCACAGATAGCGTTAGGTTTTCAAGATACGTATTTTTTGTAATCACTTTGCGATAAACTCATTATCTTGTTTACAGGCATAATGGGGTGAGAAGTTAACATTAGGAGCAAGATATTCTTTTTTTCGGTTCCCTCCATCTCCTTGTCCATGAACTTACAAAAAAAAAAGTTATTGTTCAGTAGTTATAAACACATGTCCACAATCCAAAGTTCTAAGCTAATCAATTCATTCTAATCTGAATTAATAAAATGAAGAATTTGTGTAGCTATCTGTCACAAGCGTTGCGTGATACATATATCGCATGCAGCTATTTGAAATTTAAATATTAGTAGCTTCTGTGAACAAACACGTGCATATTAAAGCAAGAATTTTGAAATTTTGACTAAAATTATTTTAATTAATTAAAAATCGAAAATATGAAGAAATATTAATACTACTTTGTAATGTATCTTGGTGGCCACGGAAGTTTGGTTGTCGTGGAGAGTAAACAAGAAGAGTTTGATATCTGCAATAAAGTCTTCTCATGTGGCCATGATATATTAATTGTTAAATGTTGTGATTTATTTCTAATAAATAGCTTTTATTTATTAATACTTTTTTCCTGTAAACATTTTTATCCTTTAGACTACCCTTTCTATCCGACACAATTTTTATAACCTTTTTATCGTTTTACCATTTTTACCCTAAAATATTTCTCCGGGGCAAAGACGGGTGATTAATGTAAAAGGGGTAGAAAAAGCAAAAAGGCCAAAAAGATACGAAGTATCTATAATAAAAAAGGCAATTAAGACCAAAAGGGAAAAAATTGCCAAAATGTACAAAAATGACTTAGGTGTCAAAAAGGGAAAGAAAGGCGCAGTTGAGCAAAAATGGTAAATGGGCAAAAAGGGAAAATCTTAAAAAGGTATAAAGGTTAAAAGGAGTAAAATAAATAAAAAAGGTAAAAATTTTAAAAAGCCACAAAAGAACCAAAAGGGGTCAAAAGGGTAAAAATGTTAGCTGGGTAAAAAACGTAAACTGGGTGGAAAGGTTAAAGAGGGTAATAAGGGAAAAAATAGTGTAAGGTAAAAAGGGTATAGGGTGAAATGGGTATAGAGTAAAAAGCGTAAAAAAGGTTTAGGTTAAAAATTCTAAAAACAGTAAAAAGTAAATATAACCAAAAAGGGCAATAAGACCAAAAGGGAAAAAAGTAAATTGTAAAAAAATAAAAAGGGAAATTAGCTTAAAAGGAGTAAAATAAATTAAAAATCAGCAAACGGGCTAACATGGGAAAAAAGTTTAAAGGGGTAAAAAGCGTAAACGGGGTCGTAAAGGTAAAGAATGTAGGAAAGGTAAAATGGGTAAAAAGGGTGTAAGGTATAAAGGGTAAAATGATAAATCTAGTAGAAAGTAAATCTAATAAAAAAGGACAGTAAGACCATAAGGACAAATATTGCAAAAGTGTCAATAAATGACCAAAATATCAAAAATGTCAAAAAGGAGGAAAAAACACAATATTGATCAAAAATGGAAAAAGGGAAAAATTGGCAAAAATGTCAAAAAGGGCAAAAAGCTGATCATAAAAAGGGGTATAAGATTAAAAGGGGTAACAGAAATAATAAATGTAGAAAGATTAAAAAAGAAGCAAAAAGGTTAAAAAGGGAAAGAAAGGGTAAAAAGCGTAAACGGGGTTGAAAGGATAAAGAAGGTAAAGGGGTCAATAGCGCAATAAGGGAAAAAAGGGCAAACAGGTTATTAATTTAGGGATAAATTGGATAAAAAGTTTAAAAAGTTGTAAAAAGTGAAAAAATTGGTAAAATGGATAAAAATGATTTACAGGTTTAAAAGGTTTAAAGGAATAGATAATGTAAAAAAAAAAGCTCAAATATTTTCGATTTCATTTGATTACTGCCCTTTAACAACCAAATATTAATGCAATGACAATCTTTTTTCTTTTTTCTTAGCACCAACAGGCAAGAGTTCAAAGTATTGTGTATAGAGATGTTAAAACTCAATCTTATAAAAGAAATGTCAGCTTTTAAAACATGTTCAGATTATATCTCTATTTAACATTGTGTATTAGTCAGCCTACTTTAGCGCTTTGTATAACAATTTAAACCAATAAAGGATTAATATTTAATCATAATTTAGGATGGAGTTAATTTTATATACTATAAATTATTATTATTATTAGCACCGCGTCTTACTACCCGTTCGGGTTATACGCACTTACGCTAATGTGCAATGGTAGGGTGATTGTGAGATGAAATGGAGGACATACAGTTTAACGTGGAATCCGAACCACGGTGGAGGCCTGGTATTCCTCACATTCACAAGTTGTGATTAATACACATCTTGTCAGAGGTGAAGGAAGGGTTTGGCAATCAGATAAATCTGTGCCAGGACCGAGGATTGAACCCCGGAACCCAGCACAGAAGTCTGACACCTTACCCCTAGACCACCAGGTCACCTATAAATAACAAAGCTACTTTATAGATTCCCCGTACGAAGAACAAATACACCAGCTAGTTAGTAATAAACGCCAAACGATGCCAAGTTTTAGCCTGATCGGTAAAACAGTTTATGCTTTAGTTGGAGGTACAAACAGACAGACAGACGGAAATTCAAAAATAACTTTTTCGGATTCAAGGAGTCATAAAACGTCAAGATTCATCAAAATCTCGAGTTCGATTTTTTGACGATCACAATACTTTCTATACCTGTAAGATAGCGAGAAAGTAAAAAACTATTTAGATGTACAGTACCTACTAAACGTAGCAACCGAAATGGTATGTTATTTATTTCTCACAAAAATTGTTTTCGGTTATAAAAACTGCTAATATTTTTTTAATGCTTCAATGGGCCCGCGGATAAAAGGTCAGCCACGTCTCACCTATTTAACTATAGGCCTAATACAAAGACAATAAGGTCAGTAAGTTGTTTGTTCGCTGCCGGCATGAATACAAATTTTATTGAGAAATGCAAATTAATGAAAATAGTGAATGGCTTTAAATTTACTGAACATAAATTACTAGCTAATGGAGTTGTAAGGTGGAGATGCATAAAGAAAACTTGCAAAGCCTTTTTTTAAAACTGTATCAGTTTAAAACTTCAATATTAGTATTAATATTGTATTATGTATTGAAAGAGGAAATATCAAAAGGAACAGCTGCATATTACAGGAATCGACGTATAAATATATAAACACTTTTATTACAACTTTCAACTATAAAAAAAATCTTCCTACCTAAATCGAACCGTAATTTTATTTAACTTGATAATAAAAGGCGGGTGATGGGAGTCAAAGCGCTGTCCTTCTCGTTTGAAAGCCTCGTATGTCCCTCTTGTAACTCATGTCATGTGAAGAGGGCCTCACAAAAGATGATGTGGTTCGTCTGATTCACCACTCGAGATGATAAGAGAGAGCACATAACATCCCAAAGAACCAGGTCAGAGGATTGGTCTTTACTCGGGGAGGCCGGTCTCTCTTTTACGAGTGACGTGGAACGAATGCTGTGTCACGTGTTATAATGACAACCAGGCAATGTCAAGGACGCGAGCTCAACTTCCGAACACATTTCTATCATCACACTTTGATAAGCTAGGTGAATCGAAACGATCATAATTTGAACTTATTTTTAAAAGCATTTTAGGTCAGAGCGGTGTAGCCAGAAGTTTTAGAAGTCACGTATCCCTTTCGGAGCCACGATCCGACCAAAACGTACCCATTTTAGATTTTTTTTAAGGAAACAAATACTTGCTATTTTATAAAGTATAAACGGTCATTTCAATTTTTAGTAAAGATTTAGTGGTAAGCTAAATAAAACCGTTACAGAAGGAACTAAAGGATAATAAAAGTAAATTAAATCACGTAAGAATCAGCGTTGGCTTGTTTTCAGACTTGCAATCATAAAAAAAAAACATATTTTGTGATTAAAAAACTCAGTGGTAGGTCAAATGCCCCTTGAATTCTTTTACGCACACCTTGGGTATACGTACCACAATTTGAGAAACACTACAGTATAGTATCGATTTTTATTTATGCGTGTCTGTGCTACATCACTCGCAGACCAGTTGGTGGGCAGATTAGCCTGATTGCACTAATTGTACATCCTTTCCGTGGAGGTTGTTTCCATGCCCCGATGAGACGAGGTGATGGTGATAGTGAGTATGAGGATGTGGAACTAGTAGAAACATTTAACCTAACTTAACCTAAACCAACCAGACCCTGGTGAACGTTGGGACAAGCCATCTTTCGGGAAAAATACCCATGGAACCCACTGGGAGTCAAACCCGGGACCCCTAGGTCGGTAGACAGGTGCGCTAACTACTACACCACGGGGCAGGTTATGGTATCGATGGTTCTGTATAGTTTGAGGCAGGACAATTATGACTGTTGCCTTGTCTCTCGACATGGCCACCAGAGCGTTAAACCAAGATTGCTAGGGTAGTTTGTCTGGTTTGTACTCGGAGATACAGTTTGGAGTCATGAACCTTTATCCTCTTTGCGTGCTAGGGTAGTTTGTCTGGTTTGTACTCGGAGATACAGTTTGGAGTCATGAACCTTTATCCTCTTTGCGTGCTAGGGTAGTTTGTCTGGTTTGTACTCGGAGATACAGTTTGGAGTCATGAACCTTTATCCTCTTTGCGTGCTAGGGTAGTTTGTCTGGTTTGTACTCGGAGATACAGTTTGGAGTCATGAACCTTTATCCTCTTTGCGTGCTAGGGTAGTTTGTCTGGTTTGTACTCGGAGATACAGTTTGGAGTCATGAACCTTTATCCTCTTTGCGTGCTAGGGTAGTTTGTCTGGTTTGTACTCGGAGATACAGTTTGGAGTCATGAACCTTTATCCTCTTTGCGTGCTAGGGTAGTTTGTCTGGTTTGTACTCGGAGATACAGTTTGGAGTCATGAACCTTTATCCTCTTTGCGTGCTAGGGTAGTTTGTCTGGTTTGTACTCGGAGATACAGTTTGGAGTCATGAACCTTTATCCTCTTTGCGTGCTAGGGTAGTTTGTCTGGTTTGTACTCGGAGATACAGTTTGGAGTCATGAACCTTTATCCTCTTTGCGTGCTAGGGTAGTTTGTCTGGTTTGTACTCGGAGATACAGTTTGGAGTCATGAACCTTTATTCTCTTTGCGTGCTAGGGTAGTTTGTCTGGTTTGTACTCGGAGATACAGTTTGGAGTCATGAACCTATATTCTCTTTGCGTGCTAGGGTAGTTGTCTGGTTTGTACTCGGAGATACAGTTTGGAGTCATGAACCTTTATTCTCTTTGCGTGCTAGGGTAGTTGTCTGGTTTGTACTCGGAGATACAGTTTGGAGTCATGAAGCTTTATCCTCTTTGCGTGCTAGGGTAGTTGTCTGGTTTGTACTCGGAGATACAGTTTGGAGTCATGAACCTTTATTCTCTTTGCGTGCTAGGGTAGTTGTCTGGTTTGTACTCAGAGATACAGTTTGGAGTCATGAACCTTTATTCTCTTTGCGTGCTAGGGTAGTTTGTCTGGTTTGTACTCGGAGATACAGTTTGGAGTCATGAACCTTTATTCTCTTTGCGTGCTAGGGTAGTTGTCTGGTTTGTACTCGGAGATACAGTTTGGAGTCATGAACCTTTATTCTCTTTGCGTGCTAGGGTAGTTGTCTGGTTTGTACTCAGAGATACAGTTTGGAGTCATGAACCTTTATTCTCTTTGCGTGCTAGGGTAGTTGTCTGGTTTGTACTCGGAGATACAGTTTGGAGTCATGAACCTTTATTCTCTTTGCGTGCTAGGGTAGTTGTCTGGTTTGTACTCGGAGATACAGTTTGGAGTCATGAACCTTTATTCTCTTTGCGTGCTAGGGTAGTTTGTCTGGTTTGTACTCGGAGATACAGTTTGGAGTCATGAACCTTTATTCTCTTTGCGTGCTAGGGTAGTTGTCTGGTTTGTACTCGGAGATACAGTTTGGAGTCATGAACCTTTATTCTCTTTGCGTGCTAGGGTAGTTGTCTGGTTTGTACTCAGAGATACAGTTTGGAGTCATGAACCTTTATTCTCTTTGCGTGCTAGGGTAGTTGTCTGGTTTGTACTCAGAGATACAGTTTGGAGTCATGAACCTTTATCCTCTTTGCGTGCTAGGGTAGTTGTCTGGTTTGTACTCGGAGATACAGTTTGGAGTCATGAACCTTTATCCTCTTTGCGTGCTAGGGTAGTTGTCTGGTTTGTACTCGGAGATACAGTTTGGAGTCATGAACCTTTATTCTCTTTGCGTGCTAGGGTAGTTGTCTGGTTTGTACTCAGAGATACAGTTTGGAGTCATGAACCTTTATCCTCTTTGCGTGATTTATTTTAAATAACATGTTTTATTGGTACGATAAGTTACAGTATTAGTAGGTTTTCCGCAGATGAAGGATGAAAACAATTTGTGAGATAGTGTTCTTCGTTTAAATTGATTTGAAGAATTTATTTTTAAATGATGATGATAATAATAATAATAATGATAATAATAATAATAATAATAATAATAATAATAATAATAATAATACTTAGCACCGTGCCTTACTACCCTTTCAGGTTATACGCTAATTTATTTTTAAAGAAGTGTGATCTGGAGGGGGCTATGTGGGGTGGAAGGGGACGCGAGAAGAGGCAAGTGTTTCTGAAGTTTTAATGGCAAAACCTTTTTTTGACCAAATAAATAAAATATTGCTCCAGTACAAATAAAGAGTTTAATTTTATGTACATGTTGATATCAATAGTTCCTGAATATCTGTCATAAGCATAGTAGCATTATATTATGAGCAACTTTTTAAATGATGAAAATAATAATAATTCTTAGCACCACGTCTTACTACCCGTTCGGGTTATACGCACTTACGCTAATGTGCAATGGTAGGGTGATTGTGAGATGAAATGGAGGACCTACAGTTTAACGTGGAATCCAAACCACGGTGGAGGCCTGGCATTCCTCACATTCACAAGTTATGATTAATACATATATCGTCAGAGGTGAAGGAAGGGTTTGGAGATCAGGTAAATCTGTGCCGGGACCGAGGATTGAACCCCGGACCCTCAGCACAGAAGTCCGACACCTTACACTTAGACCACCAGGTCACCCTTATGTGTAAATTCTTTTGTGCTTTGTATTATAGTTGAACTTCACATGTTTTAGGTTTTTTTAGCACCGTATATTACTACCATTTCGGATTATATGCCTATATACTAATTAAACTAATTGGCTAGGGATTAGGAAGGCTCAATTCAGAGAAAATGCACCCACATTTGCGTGGAGGGAGAGTGGAAAACTATTTAGGGAAAACTTCCCTCAGTGCAACCGACTGGGATAGAACCCCAATCTCCCCGTCTTCGGCAGTCTAGTCCAACACGAGGGTAGCGCATTAGACCACGTGGAGAAGGGGGATGCCCAGCCCTTAAAATATTACTACAGTGCCTGTTTGTAAAATTATGTGTTTTAGAGAGTTTTAATCAAATTTAGGCTACATATAATAATAATAATAATTATTATTGTTATTGAAAGCTTGTTGTGGACCTATTTTAAAGATAAACAAATTCAGAATATACCTACTATGGGGCGATATTGATGGTCTTATTGCAAACTCTAGTATCAATGCGCCAAAGGTGCTCGCTCTTCAAGATACTTCCATTCGAAGCAGCGGAAATCATGAGAGCTCTGCGTGGGAGCTAGTAAGGAATAAACCGTGAAATAGATTACATGAATACTTACTTTTATTAATATGATTGAGTTTAGTTAATCTGGGAATTTAATATTTTAAGATCGACAGATCCTGCCGCATGTAGGTCTGAAAATGCCGCATTCGTAAGGTTTGCCAGTGGACCTATCTTCGAGACGTTGCAAGATTGTTTCATTGCGTGAGGGAGGGGGGGGAGGGTCATGTGGCACTCTATTAATGGTCTGTTTAGATGTTCTGGAACAAAATTTCGTTACTTAATGAGCTTTTTTTTTTTTTTTTTTTTTTCATTTTAATGAATCTCACTGGGGTTCAGACATTCAGGATTGTTAATCTCGTAACAAAAAAAATTCGAAATCACTTGTTAGACAAAAGTTAAAATGGTGGAAGTTTGGATGAACTATTTGGTGATCAGAGATACTGAAAAATCTTGAAAATGTATTTAATATAGTGCCACGCATACTTTGTAAATAGGAATAAAGAGGCTTTAGAACAAAGTGAAAATCAATTTATAAAAATTGTTTTAATTGAACCAATAATTTGCTTTAAATTTGATTGGATGCCTTGAAGAAGTAATTAGGGAACCTATTCATGCACCTTCTGGTTATTTTTATTTTTGTTCATTATATTTCACACACACATACACACAAACACACAAAAAGCTTGTTACTCAACAAGAGTAACAATGACTAAACGAAACAAACTATTTCTTACTTGTATTGTGTAAAATGGCTAAAGTGTGTTCTTACTTTAAAAATGTAAACTTAAAATACTCCACACCGGAAGTTTAGAATTTAGTGCTATAAAGTACGATCATATGAAACTACATAATTCCACACAAATTGCGATATTTTAAACTCGGGTCTAGTAGCTTTAAGGTGGGGTGGAAGGGGAGGCGAGATAAGGCCAGTGTTTTTGCAGTTCATATGGGAACATTTTTTTGTCTAAAATAAATCAAATATTGCTCCAGTACAAATATAGAGTTTAAATCTCTTCACATGTTGATATCAACGGTTCCTGAATATCTATCATAAACATGGTGTCATCATCTAATAAACTTTTTAAATTAAGAGAAAAAGTTATCATTAAAATCCAGAACACCCTTGACCTATATTCAAGAAATTTTGAGGTCCCCATATGAAGAAAATTAAATTCTATGTTTGTACTGGAGCAATATATTATTATTTTGGTCAAAAAATGTTTTGCCATAAGAACTTCAAAAACAAATTTTCTAGCGTCCCCTTCTTTCCAAACTTAAGGTATAAAATTACGAACTCGAGTGGAATATGGCGTGAATCGTCAAAACAAGGCGTATGCGATTGTCTAGTTTGGTTTCTTCTTCAATATTCACGCACGCGCACATATTAAATTTACATAGTCCATAACATAACCTCTCTATGACGAAGCGCCCACCAAAATTACATGACATGTTATCTGGCGAGTGATCTGACATCTAACATATATCTTTAGGTTAAACTAATGTAAACATGAGTCAGCGCTCACAGAATTGGCGCGACATAATGATGACTTTGACACATGTCACGTCAAATTGCTGCATGCTCCAATTTTTTATATGTTACGGATAAGTTTGTTCATTTAATTGGCTGGACTTTGTTTATATTTATTAAAAGACTTTCTTCAACTGACACACATGTCCTAAAGTTTGTATCTTGTTTTAAAATAGTAGGTTCAAATTTTCTAAGTAATAAATGAAATGCTTCTTTACTCATTATGTAAAATGACAGTTTTTTTTTATAAATACATTTTTAACTCTTTAAAAGCATTGAAAGAACCACGTATTTTTTTATATTTGCTCGCCAAAAAGGATGTATAAAAAAGCGTCATTTTATTTTTATAATTATTGCATCTAATAACATGACTCAATTCAATAAAGCCAAAGCATCTTTATCATCAAAGGCACGCATTATTACTAAATGAATTGCTGCTAAATCATTCCGGTATGCCTCGAGTCACACGGTAGTATCGTCACTTATATGTCACTGTCATATTTCAGGCATGTTCCTGCCAGATCATATGTCATATCACTTTGGTGGGCGCTTCTACTAAAACAGCGTTAGGACAAGTTTCACGTTTTCACCCAATATTTACTATGAATACATCAATAGCAAACATAAAACAGAAATATGAACACGGAGCAAAAACAAAAATTATCTTTCGTCAAACTTAAAAACATCACTGTAAAATAATTTATGTGCATTGTCACTTCACACGTTGAAATGACATTCATCTCTTTATATAGCTTGTATACTCAAGATAAATAAGAAATTTTTTTTAGTCTAGTAAAATAATAATAATAATAATAATAATAATAATAGTTCTAGCCTATATTACACGGAAACTAACATAACTATAACTACCTTCTTAGAGTGAAATAAATCTTGTTAAAAGTCTTGACGAGCTGTAACCAAGAACTCTCCAGACAAGTGTATTTGTTCGAGTCTCAACACAAACTAAGGATGTTGTTCTAGCTTAGGTCGTAACGCAACAAGTAAAGTCCACCCCACCTTCCCCTCGATTTCCCCAAGCGAAGTAATGGTTCTGAAGAAGGTTGAGTAATAATTGGACGATTGTGTCCGTGAGGTCGTCACATATTCGTTGCACGCCCGCTGGTGAATGGGAAAATCCATTACAAACTTCACAAACCCATGATGGTGACTTCCTGTTTTGGGTGCGGGACATCTCTGGACTTCTCCAGTGGTCGAGTGGTCAGGGAGGTCAACCGCAAGCGGCGGCAGTGAAGGGAACGCGAGTTAAGGGCAGTATTTTTGCAGTTTTTATATAAAAACTATTTTTGATAAAAATCAATTAAATAATTCTCCATTGAAAACATAGAATATAATTTACTTCACATGGAGACCTCAACAGTTCTTTAATATCTGTCAAGGATATCCTGGAATTTAATGACTTTTTCTCATAATTTAAAAGGTTTGTCATCTAGTGCCGCTATACTCATGACAGATATTTAATAACTGTTGACATCACCATGTGAAGAAAATTAAACACCTATGTTTCTACTGGAACAATTATTTTATTTTGGCCAGACATAATTTTGCTTTGGTAAACAGAAAAAGCACTGACCTCTTTCCTAGATTCCCGCCTTAAGAGGACCCTGTTCAGTTCGGCGTCAAACCTAAAATAATGTAGTAGTTTTTTTATCTAGTTTATTTTTGTACCAGGCTCATATCTAGATTTTTTTTGTGTGGGGGGGAGGGGGGAGAGAGGGGTGGGGAGATATGGGTAGAAAGGATGTCCCTACTGTGGTGTTGGAGTCCTTTACAATAGATTACAAATACTTTTTTAACATTAAAGGTGTCACCTACTTTTAAGGGAAATATATTACAATATTTATGATTAAAATGGCAATTCCGAAGTTTTAAAAACAATCAAACCATCCTGAATTTTCATAAAAATTAATAATGTACACTTTTTTTCTAAAAATAAATCTCCTTTGTTTGAGACACACAATAGGTCTATCTTTCTCAATAATTACCTAAATATTAGAAGTAACCTGCAACATTTCACCGGAAAGGTCGTTTTAATTCAATTAATTTTAAACTATAAAACTAAAAGTGTAAGGTTTTCTATTTTGTAGAAACAAGCTGCTGCTACCTTTCGCTTCCATTTTGGTGTGAGCCATAATATATTAAAATAAAAAACCACTTCTTAAATAACGTGATATTTCTGTACGTATACAATGCGTCTTATCGTTTTGGTAAACGATCTCCTTGAATCCTTTTTGAAGCAATTGAATTATTTTTTTAAATTGAGCTTGTAAGTGGTATGGATTTTATAAGAGTTCAATGAACCGTAGTATGATTTTGTGAGAAACAAAGTTTACAGAAAATACAAACTTTTTTTGCGATCAGCTTTAATACTATTTTACTGTAATGTCAATGATATTTTATAGCTATTGATAATATATATCAAAAGTGATAGCTGAAAATCACATTAATTGATGTATGAGTAGATCTAGTAGCTTTTATAACTGTCAAATTAGGTTCTTCCTATGAAAATTGGACTGTAAAATCCTAGGTATTGAAGAGGAACACAACACTACATATAATTATTAATACTTTCGGTTGTGGTGGTGGAGGGATGGGGTGGCTAGTTACCAATAAATACATTTGCTCTCTATCGGTATAGCCCTGATTAGAACTCAAATTATTTCAAGTTCCTGTAGTTTGGGTTATTTACTTATTAAGTGATCTGCAAGTGTTTAAACGACGGCACTGGTTTTGAGCGCGGAGTGGCGCTCCGGCTGATTATTAGAAAATTATTATTATTATTAGCACCGCGTCTTACTACCCGTTCGGGTTATACGCAGTTTATTAGAAAAAAAAATATATATATAATTTTATCTGTAAATTAGACTTGTATATCTTTAATATGGATAAATGAAACTTGACTTTTCAATTACAATTTATATTAATTAAAAGCTAGTTAAATTAATTATAGTTACAATGGGCGTAGGGAGAATTTAATTTTTTGAAAAGCGTTTCAAAATCGTAGGTTTATGACATGATGGCTATTAAGACTTACTATTAATTCCTAAGGGATAATATTGTTATATTATACATTAGTCCTGGAACTTTTTTTGTATAAGAGGGGAGGGGACCAGTAACAATTTTTTTTAGAGAATTTATACCCTCCTTTTCTTCAGTTAATGTTAAGAAATTGGTCTAGAAGTTATTTGTAGTGATCCTCGGTTTTGACAAATTTTGAAAATTATAATCTTTAAAAAGTTATTTAGAAAAGTACTCACTCTCCCTCAACCCCCGGAATTTTTTGAAATCTAGATAATTCTAGAGGCTATTTGGAGTAATCCTCCTTCAACATATTATTTTTTTAAATTGGGTGTCTCTAAAAGCAATTTTAAGTCATGCTCATCAGATATTTTTTATAATTTAGATTATCTGTAATCTATTTGAAGTGGTCCTCATCCAGATTTTTTTTAAATGTGGATGTTTCTAAAAGCTATTTGGAGTGTTCCTTTCCTGATTTTATTTTCAAAAATTAGATCCTCTAAAAGTTATTTGAAGTGGTCTTCCCTCAAAATACTTTTTTTGAATATTACATTCTTTTAGAAGAATTGGAGGGATCCTCGCTTGGATTTAAAAAAATAATTATATGCATGCTTCATGCAAATGTGGGTACCTTTCCTCTAATTTATATTTTTCTCATCCTTACTACATTATAAATCTTAGTATATATATATATATATATATATACACACACACACACACACTAGCCCAAATGGGTAATAAGACGCGATGAAAAAAAAAGTAAAAATGACCAATCGCATTTCATTCACCCTAGTTGTAAAAAAATTCTAGTCATTAATTACCAAACAAACATTATCAAAGCAAACTGTTCTGGCCCTATTCCAGATATAGAACTAGTAGTAGGAGATTATAATTCACATAGTGGTATAAATTAACTTATCATGGTTTAAAATAAACTTCCCAATAAACATTTGGCCTTGTCTGGTGCAGCATCAATATAACATCATCCATTTACTAAACATCAATAAACAGATTTATTTCACAGACTTATTTTCACCTCGTCTTACTACCCGCCTGGCCCCTTCACATGTTTAAAATTATTAGGTTGATACAAGGTACGTTTCAACCTCGATGGCTTTGAGGTAAAGTGTTTGCCTCAGAACCCGATGTTCGTGGGTTCAAACCCAGCTGAGATCGACGGATTTTTCTTGAGCGATAGAAGTCCTTAGCACAACTGTCTTAGTAGGGGAAATAAAAGCCGTAGGTCCAATGTCGATTGTGGCATATAAAATAGTTCTGAAAGATTTGTGAAAATACTTTTCCGGAAAAAACTGGTAGGCTCTTTAAAGGTCGCTCATAGAAATGTATTGTGGAAGGCAACGGGGAATCACCACACTTCCAGAACGCCCCTAGTACATGTGATTTCTACCAAATGGTGCAGCTGGCACTAACCAGCCGAAGGACTGAGTTCATGCCTAGCTCTAGATGGATATAAAATCCCATCAAACGAACCTTTGGGCTGTTGACTTAGAGAAGAAGATAAGGAAAGTATAAAGCAGTGTAAATGTAAGCCTACGCACATTTGCGTGGAGGAGGAATGGATAGCCACTAAGGGAAATTCATTCTTAGTACACCTGGTTGTGACTCGAACCTTGACCTCCTCGCCCCAACAATCCAATGTATTGCAGGATTGACCTTGTTCCTTGTGTTGTGGTCTCGGGTTCAGTTTTTGTCGCACGCGACTATACACACCAAGCTATCTACTTTTCTCTGGTGTGTACTGCCCCACTCACACCAATTCATAAAATAGAGAAAATTGTACTTAAATACAAATGGCAGCCATCTCTAAATAACCAGCGAATTAATAATTACGAAATTTACGAGTTGCACTTACACGGTAATTGTTTTTATCTTGGTTTTGGGATTAATTTAATGCAACCAACAAAATTAAAACTACTCTTAGGAAATATTTTATGAATATATATATATACTCTCAGGAAATTTTTTATGAATATATATATATATTCATAAAATATTTCTGAGAGTATTTTATATATATATATATATATATATATATTATATTACGGGTAGTGTGCGAGATCCGGATAGTGACAAGATTAGCTGGGAGATGTCAATATTATCCAAGTGCAGTGGATAAAGTCAGAAATAGAAGGTAATTTATTTCGATTTCGACCTTATCCAGATAATCACATTAATAAGCAAGACTTGAATAAAGTTGAACACTATTGGTAAAACTAAGCACATGTGAGTACGAATCATATTTTGGAACATTATTTTGATTTCTGAAATTGGATCATAGTGATACACTGATATTTGAAGTACTTCGCTTTGATTCTTTCTTTTCCACCTAAACAAACCAAACCTAGCCTAAGTTCACCTAATATAATCTAGCTTATCATAACCTAGTCTAATTTAACCTAACTAACCTAACCTCAACCCTAGAATTTTGATATTATCCAAGTTTGGGTGGATAATGTTGATATTAACCGGATAAATTTCAATAAACATTATTCAATCACCTCTAATTTAACATTATTCACGAATTTTGGATAATTTCAACATTATCTGTATAATATTGACTTTATCTTAGCTCAGACTTTGCCCGTAGTATATGCATTAAAGGTTTAATGTATATTTTTGAAATAGCCCAATATATTTTGTTAAATCATTAATACATCTATAAAATAAATTTAGTTAAAATCTTTATTCAAATTGATTTAAAAAAACACAAATATATATCCTTTAACTTTTGTTTGAAAGAACATAATATCTTTGTTTCATTTTCCATTCTGACTACTTGCACGTTTTCTTCGCATACGCCTGTAATTGCTGAATATGATAACCTGCATTACCAGCAAATTACAAGTTTTCATGATAACTACTTGGTTTTTCTAATTACTTAATATTAATTAATTAATTAGTTGGTTGTTACAAAGGTAACAGTTGACATGTACTAATGAAAACATCACCTGTGTGTTCGGGTCATGAGAGCTGACTGGGTTTTACTCTTTACAAACAGCTGACGACGTACTCAAGGTTGTATTGTCTTCGTTTTTTGCTTAGCCTGACGAAAATTGGATGATTTTGACAACCACGTAAGATATTGTGATAAATAAAAAGTGATGAAATAGTGAGACTGTCGTAGAACAAGTTTGAAACAAATTGTTGTACAATCTCAGTCACAAAATATGGCATGCTTTTCCTCTAATATTGATAAGTATGGCAAATTATTTTTGCGACCAAAATGTTTTGATGTTTTACTTTTTAATATTTTTTAAAATTTATTCATATAAGCTGATTTTTTTTGAGTATTGCATTCACTACTGTATGTTGGAGTAGAGTTATTTATACTCACATTTGTACTTAACTAAAGGAGAACACGCCTCATATTCGCATCACTGGGCACACAAACTTAACGTCAAGCTCGTCTAATCTGGTTTGGAGGTGAAGTAGAGATCGGGGATCAAATCCCGGCTCAGTGTATTGAGGATGATTTTTCGCTAATAATCCTCCATATTTCTCTCTCTCTCTCCAGTGGAATGTGGGTACCTCTACCAGCACTAACCGTTTGTGTAAAATGATGATATACAGACGGATTGAAAGATTTGGGGTTATAGGAATAGATTACTCTTATCTTGGCTATAGTGTAATAAGATTACTCTTATCTTGGCTATAGTGTAATAAGATTACTCTTATCTTGGCTATAGTGTAATAAGATTACTCTTATCTTGGCTATAGTGTAATAAGATTAAATCTTATCTTGGCTATAGTGTAATAAGATTACTCTTATCTTGGCTATAGTGTAATAAGATTACTCTTATCTTGGCTATAGTGTATAAGATTACTCTTATCTTGGCTATAGTGTTATAAGATTACTCTATATATCTTGGCTATAGTGTAATAAGATTACTATTATCTTGGCTATAGTGTAATAAGATTATCTTATCTTGGCTATAGTGTAATAAGATTACTCTTATCTTGGCTATAGTGTAATACAACGTATGTACCCTTCGCTTATTCTGCAAGGTAGCAAACTGTTGCAGCTTAATAAGACTGGCTCATAGTGTAATCTGTCAAGGTAATTGTTACCCTTAAGGGTAAACAGGGTTTACACTACTATACTTATTATTATATTTACAATTGGATGCAATAACTGGTGTTGCCCAGGTGAAGCTATCAATCTTGTGAAATTTATCTTTGGACTTTAGGTATCATTTCTTCTGAAACATCTTTCTGTGTCCAAGGGAGACATTTTCTACCATTTTTTTAAATTTATTTTTTTCTACCCAAGACAGAAATTCCTACTTGCTGATCAAATAAGATAGAAAAAACAAATCAATAGTGAACAAAGCAACTATCGAATACTTTTTAGCAACACAAACTGGTGGTCACGCAGTCTAAAGCGTCAGACTCGCAATATTTGTAAATTAAAGAAACAATACACGCGAAGGTCACACCTTAAAGTTGCTCAGAGCTTATGCCAAGTTTTGTGTCTCTAGGTTTCTTGGTTTTGGAGTTTTACATACACAAATACACTCTATATTTTATTTAAATGATAATATTATTTTAAACAATAATGTAACTTATTGTTTTAATGAGTGAAGATAAGCAGTAATTATTTTCATTAATAATTTAGATGAAGACCCAATAAATCTTATTATAATTATCTTTACATGATAACCCGGTCTGGACCAGGGGCGGCTTAGGGTGTCAGCTTGAGGGGGGCACCAAACAGCACACTGACCTAACCTAACATAACTTGGTAAGGTATGAAAATAATTCCCGAACTTCACAACTCCAAACTTAACGTAACCTGGGCTTAATAGTGGAGTTGCTAAGCATAACATTCATTCACTTTTTGATACTACATGAAATTTGACATAATGGTATAGTTTTATTGGTGAATAAAATGGAGTATAGTGTCACTCTTAAAAAGGGTTTTTTTACATCCGCCATCTTAAAAAATATTGTGACTTAAAATGTTATTTTGCAATTATTTCTTAAATCGTTCATTATATCAAAATTAAAGAGATGAACATTGTCTACAAAACATGTTCTGATAGTTTTCTTTGTAATCCTAACTATTTTCGTACAATCTGAAGTGAAACGTTTGCACCACTGTTTGATAATCATTTGTGGAGTTTCCCCTTCATAATATTTTCATATCATGCCCAGGCTACGTTAGGTTTGGAATTGCTAGGTTTGGCATGGGCATAGGGAAAATTTAATTTTTGTTTATTGGGGAAGAGGTTTTCAAAATCGTAAGCTTATGACATGATGTTAAGACTTAGGTTATATTAAACCCTAAGAATTAAGATCATTGTTATGTTGTACAATAATGGTGGGACTTTTTTTTAGTAAGAGGGGGAGGGGGCAAGAATCAAAAAAGTTTTTTCTAGACTTTCTACCCTCCTCTCCCCAAGGTAATATTAAAAAATTGGATGCTCCTATAAGCAATTTGAAATAGTCCTCGTTAGAAATTTTTTTAAAATTATACACTTTTAACAACTATTTAGAATATTGCTCCCTCGAAATATTTTGAAATTTGAATGGTTCTAGACGATATTTGAAGTAGTCCTCCCTTGGCAAATTTTTGAAAACTGGACGCCCCTAAAAGCTATTTTAAGATATTTTTTTATAAACTAGCTTCCTTAAAATCTATTTGAAGTGGTGCTTACCCAGAATTTTTTTTTGAAATTTGGAATGCCCTAAAAGCTATTAAGAATGTTCTTAGCCTTTTTTTTTTTTAATTTAGATTCTTCTTTGAGCTTTTGAAGTAGACTTCCATCAACAATTTCTTTTAATTGAATGCCCTTAGGTGCTATATAGAATGACCCTCATCTGGGTTTTTTTTCCTATCATGCCCAGGCTACCTTAGGCTTAGAGTTGTTGATTTTGGGGATTATTTTCATACTATCCTATTATCTCCCGTTTTATATAAGGGGGTGCCAAAATGCAATCCCGCCCGGGTGCAACATTTACCTCGAGCTGCCCCTGTTCTGGACGTGTTAGTCACTTAATTAAACAATGTAAATAAATTAAGCGTTTGGTAATATATTGTATTGTATAGCAGCTCTGTCGATTAACCTTGGCTTCTGAATTTGTTGGGGGAGTGCTAGGGTCACTTTTTAAAATGCAAGGTGAAGTCGAAGCGAAGCAAAGTCGAGGATAAGCTTTTTGTTGCTGTCTTCATATAAAACTTATTTTATTTATCAAGTTTATCAAGCTAGAGAGAAAGGCTTAAAGAAAAAACAAAATGCATTATATTATTTTTTGTTGATTTATCTGAATGTATCTATGCTTAAGTTTCATCTTCTTCTTCTTAAGTCAACAACCCGAAGGTTGTTTGATGTGACACCTGAAGTTAGGTATGCACTCATCTCTTCCACTGGTTAGTGCTACCTGCACTTTCTGGTAGATATATCATGTAATAGGGGAGTTTAAGAAGTGTGATGGTTCTCCGTTGCCTTCCACACTGATTTTCCATGAGCGAGCGCTAAAGAGATTGCCAATTTTTCCGGGAAAGGTATTTTCACATACCTTCCAGGATTCTCTTGCATGCCACAATTGGTATGGGACCGACTGCTTTACTTCCCCTCCAAAGGAATTTGTGCTACAAATTTTTATCTCTCAAGAAAAATCCGTTGACCCCAGTTAGGTATGAACCAATGAACGTCGGCTGCTAAGGCGAACACTTTACCCTAAGACCACTAAGTTTGACCAAGTTATAGTTGTTATTTAATCACTAGTCGGTGTTAAAATATTGTTTATATTTTGAAATATGTCACAACTAGTTATATATTTCAAATATTTTCATGATACCTCGATGTTTCTTCTTCCTTCAAAACACGGTACATCAAAGATGCTTTGGCTACTGTGGCTATCGAAGGTGAAAGAAACTTCGATCTTCGACCTCGACATTTTGAAACTTCGCACAACCTTAAAAAACTAGAGTTTTTAAAATATGTTTTAGAAACACTTTAAACATAAACTTAATCTTATGGTATAAGGCAGGAGTTGACAATCTACGGCCCGCAGACTGACTTTGTCTGGACCGAAAAAGATTTAGCCAACAAACAGTTATTTCGTTCATAAAAATATACTAATAACTATTATTACTGTATGAGAAGCATACAGTTGAAATTTATGTACTCGATATTTTTTTCAAAACCAGCCTACAAAATTTTTTTTTTTTTTAATTTCATACGGCCCACGATGACAATAAGGCATCAAAGCTCACAACAGACTGAATTGCTGGTGATGGGGAGGTTGAGGTTAGAATCTCGGACAGGTGCATTTGGGGGTAATTTTCCCCATGTTACTATTTTAAGAAACCTTTGTGACTGTTTTCTACTTACAATAGTATTGCCATCAGACTATAGCTACGATATTTGCATCCACCCACCATCCCACTTCCAAAATAAACACGAAATTTACAAATCCGTATCCATTACTGCTCTAAATAATCTGATTGGCGTAGTAAAATTGTTACCGCGGCTAATTTCATAGATAAGGTCAAACCTCGTCTTTACATCCGTCCCATTTGACAGATTATGTCAATTTTTACAGTTGTAAGATAAACACTGCGTTATTCTTTCAATATTGGATACCTCCTAGGACTACACTCTTTTTACTTTCTCTATTGTGATCGTCAAAAAAATCGAACTCGAGATTTTGATGAATTTTGACGTTTCATGACTTCCTGAATCCGAAAAAGTGGTTTTTGAATTTCCGTCTGTCTGTCTGTCTGTCTGTCTGTCTGTCTGTCTGTCTGTACCTCCAACTAGAGCCTAAACTATTTTACCGATTGAGCTGAAACTTGATATCTAGGGTTTTCATAGGGTTGCCCCGAGGGGTTTTTGGAATTGGATATCTACCCTTAAAATTAAGGGTAGTTTACTGAAGGGCAAAAAGAGAAAAAGTCGATTTTCTCAAAATCGGCTCTAACGATTTTGATTAAATTTCATTTATGAACATAAATAAATATTCCAAACAAAATGGCTACTCTCAATATTTCGGCAAAATCGTTTTAAGGGCTCCGGTCTGATGCGTAAATTAACATTTTTTATAATAGCTCCGAAACTATTTGAGATATGAAATTACTTAGCATTACAAATATGTATATATATTTATAATACAAATATTTTATTCGAAACATATTTTTATAAAATTAATAACTTTCAATATATACGCAATTATATATATATATTTTTAACTTTTTGGGCATTAAAGCTTAAGTATTGCGACCGTAAGAAAAACTAACCTGAAATGTTGATGGATGTCGACGTCTCATGACCCCCCGAACCCTTAAAAATAGTCTTTGCAATGCCGTCTGTCTGTGTGTCTATTAAAACTTAAAATTAAGGGTAGTTTACTTTAGGGCAAAAACAGAAAAAGTCGATTTTCTCAAAATCTGCTCTAACGATTTTGATTAAATTTCATTTATGAACATAAATAAATATTCCAAACAAAATGGCTACTCTCAATATTTCAGCAAAATCGTTTTAAGGGCTCCGGTCTGATGCGTAAATTAACATTTTTTATAATAGCTCCGAAACTATTTGAGATATGAATTTACTTAGCATTACAAATATGTATATATATTTATAATACAAATATTTTATTCGAAACATATTTTTATAAAATCAATAACTTTCAATCTATACGCAATTATATATATATTTTTAACTTTTTGGGCATTAAAGCTTAAGTATTGCGACCGTAAGAAAAACTAACCTGAAATGTTGATGGATGTCGACGTCTCATGACCCCCCGAACCCTTAAAAATAGTCTTTGCAATGCCGTCTGTCTGTGTGTCTATTAAAACTTAAAATTAAGGGTAGTTTACTGAAGGGCAAAAAGAGAAAAAGTCGATTTTCTCAAAATCGGCTCTAACGATTTTGATTAAATTTCATTTATAAACATTAATAAATATTTCAAACAAAATGGCTACCCTCAATATTTCGGCAAAATGGCTTTAAGGGCTCCGGTCTGATGCGTAAATTAACATTTTTTTAAATAGCTCCGAAACTATTTGAGATATGAAATTATTTAGCATTACAAATATGTATATATATTTATAATAAAAATATTTTATCCGAAACATATTTTTATAAAATCAATAACTTTCAATATATACGCAATTATATGAATTTTTTTTAACTTTTTGGACATTAAAGTTTAAGTATTGCGACCGTAAAAAAAAAAAACTAACCTGAAATGTTGATGGATGTCGACGTCTCATGACCCCCCGAACCCTAAAAAATAGTCTTTGCAATGCCGTCTGTCTGTGTGTCTATAAAAACTTAAAATTAAGGGTAGTTTACTGAAGGACGAAAAGAGAAAAATTTGGTTTTCTCAAAATCTGCTTAAACGATTTTGATTAAAATTCGTATCTAGGCGTTGATTAAGATTATAAATAAACTGGCTATTTTCATTTTCCTATGAAAATGATTTTTAGGGTACATTACAGAAGCGTTAATTTCCGTATCTCCACAACTATTGGAGAAACTAAACAACTTATCATTGCAAAATTGTAGGACTATTAGAAATAAAAAACTTTTATTTGACATATATTTTTATAAAAACAGCAGTTTCTGAGATATTTGCAAATATATTAATACAATTTTGTGAGCTTTAGTTGTAAACATATACTACTTAAGTCTTAACGCAATAATACTCCAATGCCATAGAGTAATTAAATATAAGTAAGTATCTAAAAAAAGTATGTTATTTTTCCTTAAATCTCTTAGGAGAAATGTTTGCATAGCAATGATCTATCTCCATTTTAGACTCAATAGTCAATATTTACATTTTTTATTGGTCAAAATGTATAAATGAATAATTAAATATCAATGCGATGACTTGAAGATCTGTAACACCTTTTAAAATGTTAAAATTTTAACCAGAAATCGAAATTTTAATACGAAGTGTTGACCCTTGTGGAAGACATTAAACTGTTTGAAATGTTCTTAGGTGGACAAAGATGCGCCTCTTTTCTCATTGATTCTATATCATTGTATATTATTTTATGCGTGTTCTTATGTGGAGTGGTGATGATACAATGTACATTATTCCGTTCAGAAATCTTACGAGTTTATAGAAAGAGAGAGAAAGTCTGTCCGGTGCGCCGTACCATTTATTTTTGTATGGGGGTAGGGAGGAAAATGGGAAAGGGGAGATATTTTGTGGTGAAGCACCCCTAATAGGTGACGGCAAATAACTTTGTTAGCATTTAAACCCTCTTGAAACAACTTTTTGTTAAAAAAACAAACAAAATAATTAGGTATTTTCTATGGAGTTCATATTGAGAAGGAATACATAAATAAACTATGCTTTTTTGGAGGGATATAAAGGGAAAAAAGTTAAGGGCCCCCTGCCCCCTAACCCTTGAAAAAAGCCACCCTTCAGTAAGCCCCACAACTATACATTTACTTATCTAGATTGTCTTAAAGGTACTTCCTGTAGCAATCCTACTACAATCCTATTTAAGAAAGGAACCTTTTTATTAGTTACAAAATTTACTAAAACAATTTTCATTTGTAAGGTACTGTGATCTGCAACTGTGACTTTATTTCTAGAATAGAAATACCTATGAAACAATATAATATATTAAGTAAACTGTTATTAATGTTGACCACAAAATAGTATGTTTTTTTTAAATAAAAGTTCCTTTACACCTGAGTTCTACTATATAAACAATGTTGTTGACACACGTATGATGATATTGCGCTGTCTCGTCGTCCACTAAACAGATGACGACACTGTCCCAACTGTCCCAAGTTTAGCCAACAGTGTTTTGGGCAGGTCTGTTGGCGCGTGCCTAGTTCAGCAAATATTTCCCGCAGCTGCTGCTGTTTGTTATTTATTGACGAGTTTGTCGTTTCGACCTCACCTAGGGTGAACACACTCTAGCCTCTTGCCAACTTTGAAACAAAACAGCACCCGCATCGCACAGGTGAGCACACGGCTTAAAGGCGGGTTTTTTTCAAACTGTGCTCCAAGTAGTTCTGGGGGTTCCGCCATAGTTATTTCGGGTATCGTGAGGAAATTTTTATTTTTTCTTTATTTTATTTTTACACAATAAAATAGTATCAGTAATTAGAATTTCTGATTTTTTCAAATCTGTATAAAGAACATTTGCCAACGGTGCAGCCAGAACATGTAATGTTTTCAGTAAATTTTATAATTTAATACATGTAAAATTTAACTGTTGCTATTGAATGTTTATAATTTTAGTGTAGACATTTTTATAAAAGCTTCATAAAGTATATTTTTTCTAATGCAAAGGCTATTTTGGTCAAAAGAGGTTTGGGAGCCCCTGGTCTAAAGCATTGGGTTTGTAGTTTACTGGGATTTTTCCCGGTGATGGCTGTTCAGGGTTTGAACCTCTGACTGTGTGCACTCTGGAATGGCTTATCTCACACTAGAATTTATCATTGAGGTTTTTTACATTCCCTCTCTAGAGTCAACGTGGGTGTATATCCGCTAATCAACCCTAAAAAATACCCAAAAGGGAAGCAACAATTTCAGGAAATTTCAATTCAATTCAACAGCCATTTTTTTATTTCTATCTAATCGATTTCAATTATTTTTTTCTTAAATAAATACATTGATTTTTATCATCATCATCATCATCAAAGCTAACACATTTTCCATGGCGAAGCCGCAATCTATATATAATTTACATAACATTTTCATGAGTATATTAATTTAGTAATATAGCTAAGATAAGGTTTTTCTTAGCACTGCGTCTCCGCGTCTTACTAACCGTTTGGGTTATACGCCTATGCCACTAATGGATTAGGGATTAGGAAGGTTTACTTGAGATGAAGTGCACCCACATTTGCGTAGGAGGAGAGTGGGAACCCGTTTAGGGAATACCACCCTCAGTGCATCCGACTGAAATTGAACCCTAATCTCCCCGTATTTGGCAGTCTAGTCCAACACGAGAATAGCGCGTTAGGCCACGCTTCCACCGAAGTGGGTTTAAGACAAGATTCCCGATGTCATAAAAAAAAGGGTTGAGCTGTAGATTTTCAGAAAATCACAAAACGTCTTTTGAACTTATGCTAAGCTTTAGTATAAGCCCTGTGACTTGGACAAGCGAGAAAGTCAAGCCCACTTCGGTGGCCGCATGTTATAAGGCGTCACTATTGAATAGACTCGACTGCCAATGACGGGGAGATCGGGGTTCAAATCCTGGTTGGGCTTACTGAAGGTGGTTTAACCTAAAATGGTTTTACAATCTCCCTCCATGCAAATACGTGTATACTTCCTCTTAATTCAACTTTCCTCATCCATAAAACGTTAACATAATTAGTAGGCCTACTTATGTGTGTAACCCGACCAGTGCTTAAAAAAGTCAGTTTAGATGATTTTTCACTTGCGTGTGATTCGTTTAAAATAACGAAAAAAAACTAGCGCATACATAAGTGTTTAAAATAGAATACACAATTAGTAAAACATTATAAAAGGCTAAAAAGTTGGTTCAATAGATAGAAAAAAAGAGACCCTAATGTTTTATAAGAAAATATGTGATGTCTCGAATAAATTATTATATTATTAAAGACCGGACTGAAATATTTCAACGACACTTGCCAAACAATTCATACTAATGTGTGCTACCAGTTTTTATACCTGTTCTAAGTTAGTTTTTAAATCAAATTTAATGTAATAAATAGTACAGTGCACCACACAAACTTTCTCTCTCTTTTATCTTAAAATAGAGACATTTACTAAAAAAAAAACTAGCAAGGTTTGTGAAACAAAATAATATACACTGTTACAGAAACATTGAGAAAAGAGTAACATCTGTCCACTAAATAGCATAGCCCTCAATTCCACATCAATTCATACTGTTTCTTTAAAAATTATACTAATATAAAGCCACATGGCTCACTCCCTCACTCAATTACATTAATGTTTACCCACTTCCAGATGAGCTAGAAACTTGAAATTTGGAAAACTTATAGCTTCTAGCCTGTAACCGACGGGAAAATTACAAAAAGTTGAAAAATTTAATTTATAACCCCCGAAAAAAAATTCAAAATGGTGGAGCAACTTTAAAGTCGGCGCGACCTTTCTTTGGAGGTCTCTTGTGGATAAACGGTAAGACCTATCAAAAAACGGATTGACCAGCACTACGGATTTGGCGAGATCAACAAGTTTGGTCCTTCTACTTTTGTCGTATCTCCATCGGTTATACCTTAGATAGAGATAGATTTTTTTGATTTTAGGTAAATTTTGCACATTTTCCACACATTTTTAAATTTCAAAACAACGCTGGAATTACATTAGTTTACATCCACTTGCAAAGAAAACTCACTGGGGGAAGAGCGAGTATATTATATACGTTTGCTAATAGCTCAGAATCTATTGGTTTTATAAAAAAAATACTCCAATTATTTTTATAGTACTAGAACTTTAGAATGATAAGTCATTTCGTATCTGAAACAGTTTCAGAGATGTGACCAAAATTGGAAATTTCCGCTTTTATAAAGTACCCTTAAAGTCATTTTCAAGGGAAAACCAGAAATACTATTTCGTTTGTAATGTTAAACAATGTCTATATAAAAACATTAATAAAATTCGTTAGAACGGATTTTGATTTAAAAAAATCGATTTTATCTCTTTTTACCTTTCAGTAAAGTACCCTTAATTTTAGGATTAGATACCTAATTTTTTAAATCCTCAAAGGGATCTTATTAAGATACGAGGTTTTAGCCCAGTCGGTAAAATGGTTTCGACTCTAGTCCAAGATACAAATATACGGACAGACAGACAGAAAGAAGGCAGTGCAAAAACGACTTTCTTGGTTTCAGGGGGTCAAGAAACATCTAAATTTATCAAAATCTAGGATTCAATTTTTTTTAAATCACAATACTTCTCTCCCCAAGGGCTCGAGAGAAAGTAAAAATAAAGTTAATCCAAATTAATTTACTAACTGCCTTATCACAATGACGCGCCGAGGATCAGGGAAAAGGGAGAAAGTACTTGGGGCTTATATCCACCCCAAAAATATAATTAACAATATATTTTTGTATGTATTACTCCTAAATGCCTCATATATTAACTTATAAAATCATAACACCTCTCATAAACTAAATAAGGTTATTCTACATTTTTAAATTACTTTAAGAAGACTTAGTATTTGAAAATTATCTGCGATTTTTGTTGGGGGAACTTTAAAATAAATTATAACGGGTATAGAATAACTCTGATTGGAAGAAACTTTTAGAAAATAAAACTTGTTTTTGTCGTTAAACCTGATATATTTTACTGTAGGCCTAATATTAGTGTTATTTTATGTGTGGGTTAGTGATTCTCTCAAACGTGATAACATGACTTTACGTAAGTTTATTTATTTTTTATCTTTAGCACCGCGTCTTACTAGCCGTTAGGGTTGTGCGCCTATGTACTAATTACTCTAATAGTTTTAGGGATGAGGAAGGTTACATTTATGGGAAGAATACCCGCATTTGCGTGGAGGGAGAGTGGGAAACCATTTTGGAAAAAACACCTCAGCACACCCGACCAAGATTCTAACCTCAATCTCCTCGTCATTGGCATGAGATAGTAGAGCGTTGTATTATTTTGAATTTTGAACTTTTTTCAGTGCTAAAATATATATTTTTTATCTGACACGTAGTGTTCTCACAACGACTCATGTAAGTTTGGTTGGTTAGTAATTCCTTCTTTTTTTACGACTTCATAATTGTACAACAGTAAATCTCATACTTATTGTTTAACTTCCAAGTTTTAATTTATCTTCATGCGTCTTGAATTTGGTTTTGCAGTTACCATGAATATGGCACCATAATGTGCCAAAACATGTTGGTATGGAGTATACCAGCTAATGCTGGATATGCATAAGGAGTAATGGGACAAAACAGATAAGGCTTAAAATATTCCACTAAATTCTCTAAAATCGTTGGCAGATGTTAACCTCCAAATTAAATTTTATATTATTTTTACCTTAATTCATACTTGAACTTTAAACATGGTTTTATATTATATAATTATATTGTTATATAATGTAGTAACATTTCCTACAAACCTATAACCTAAATGATAGTTTGAATGTAAAACTACTACACAAAGTTGGTCATTCAAACAAATGTAATTAAGTTCAAACTACCTTTTTCACTACAGTTATCGAAATTTCAATATTATAATATTGTTTCTAAAACCAATATATAAACTAATAGCCAAATTAAAATATATTGTAATCTTGGCAGAATGTAAACAACATGAGCAATAATTACATATTTTAATATATTAAAGATTGTATTCGTATTTGAACGATATTAACTTTAAAACTGAATTGTATAACCTTTAACGTAAATGTGTCTTCAGACAAATGTATTATGATACTGCACTATTTTCAAACAATAACACTTTTAGTCACCAGAAACACGTTTTTGCATAAGAACCGTTAAATCTGTCCCCTCGCAACCAAGCAGACGACAAACTTAAGCGTCATGATTTGGTCCGTTGCAAGGATGTGTGTATGTCCATCCAGTATACTGAGGTTACTAGAGTACACGGTAGGCTCGTTTCCTATACCGGCCAGCATTCAGCTCTGCCTTAGCGCGCAGCGCTGCTGTGACGGTCGGCTCGTGACCTAGCCGAGCTTGCTTCTGTTCAGTACTTGTGACTGCGCAGTGTCGCGCTCGTTATTGCCTTCTTATTTATATCAAGTATGCTACCAAAGTCACTATGAATAGTAAATGTATGTGTGCTCTTTGTAAGTTTTCTTATTATTTGTGTGTGAAGTGTTACGAAGAAGTATCGTACCAATACTACAGTTGCCGTGTGCAGTAAAAACAATCTAACTAAGGGATATGGTGTTATAAACAATACTTTCTTAAAGATTCTGATGTCAGACGAAGATGTTCTCCCTACTGAACGGGATGGAAAATGGAATCCTGATTCGTATTTTATTTGCTCAGAACATTTTTTCATGATGATCCCGAACAATTCCTTCAGGCCTAACTGCTAAACTTGCCTAAGAAAAACAAATTAAAATTGCCTGATGTACCATCCCATATTTGTCGTGTCTCTGAAAATGTTATTCAAGAGAAAAATATTGCTCGTGAATCTAGGCATGATATTAGATTGACGAAACAAATAGTAAGTGATATCATGGCAGGTAAAAAATATTTGGAGGACGTGTCACCCCCAATATTTTTACCTCATGGGAAAGTCCATCCATCCATCAAGTTATCCATCTCACCTTAAAACATATTTGAGAAACATTATTTCTCAAATCTAATAAATCACGTGGCTATATTACATAAATATGTTTGGTCCAAGTTCATAATTTATTGTATTACATAAACAAATTCATATAGTACGGTAGTTAATGAAAGAAGTAAGGTGTTTGGTGACGTCAATATTCACTTCAAAATAAGTGTTAATTAATCAATATAAAATGAATAACCATCTTGTATGTAAGCCTATTCATAAACCAACTTGAATTAAGGTTAAAATCTTGAATTTATATTAATGTTCAACTGAGAGTGTCAAACTAAATATTTAAAAGGTAATATTAGATTCGGATACATTTATGCTCTATATAAGTAGTGATTATAGAGAATGTCAATAATAATACCCCCATTATGTGTCCCCCTCCCAAAGCTGGTAAAAATATGTCCACCCACTGAGTTGGAAATAAAGTCGTCCTCCAAAATTGCAAAATCAGGCACGTCCATGGGCAATATACTATATTCTATAAATATGCAGAAAAAGGAAACCAAAGAAGGAGTAGCTGTTTTTAATTGTGTTTCTCAAAACATAAGCAACGAAACAAGTCAACCAATTGTGAATAAGAATGAAACAATTAAAACATATCTTAAATAATTACAAAAGGAAAACCAAATATTGAAATTCAAACTATTGAAACGAAAATCTCTGGAAATCCGTAGGCTCAGGAGCATACTTATCTCATCTATAATTCTATATGCCCCTTTATTATTATAGAAATTACAAGGAAATGGCTGAACAAATTTTGACAAATGAGCTCTCATTTTATCGGTTAGCATGTTGGGGAAAATAGTATTCTAACACGAAAACCCTATTTTCACGGATAGTTTTCGCCATGGAAACCGTTATCTGCGTTAATTGCTGCATGGCTGTAAATATCTGAATAAAATATATTTCTTTGGCTAAAAAATAATAATTGAAGATTGAGATTGCCATGACTAGGGAAGCATTTATTTATTATTGGAATATTGCGATCGTTAATTCAAATTTAAATCAATAATATCAATTATAATTTGCAAATTAAAATGTTAAGTTGTCAGTTTCATAAAAATATTTTATACGTTTTGTTTCGCGCATGAGCTATAAAAAATATATAAACGATACATTGACGTTTAAATATGTTTTAGTATGTATTATAAGATCAAAATGATCTTGATATATATTTAAAAAAATAGCCATTATAATTATCTAAATATGGGTTTTGGCGTTCATTTTTTTCAAATAATGGGTTTTGATATTAATTATATCAAATAGTAACACAATACAAATACAGTAAGTTCAGCTATGTTTCCATACTACCACGTAATTTTGAGGGAATGATATTTCAAATAATGTTTTGTGTACCACACCTATCTTTTCACATTCTCTCTCTCTGACACTTTCTCTCTCCCACACTCTCTCTCTCTGACACTTTCTCTCTCACACACTCTCTCCATCACACACTCTCTCTCCATCACACACTCTCTCTCCATCACACACTCTCTCTCCATCACACACTCTCTCTCCATCACACACTCTCTCACACATCTTCTCTCATTTTGTCTCAGACTTTTTCTCTCTCACACAATCTCTCCGCTCACACATACTATTAAACAATCTTTCAAACATTATATTTATCACACTCGCGCTTATAAGCTCTTTAAACTCACTCGCTTTCTTTCAAACTCTTTCTCTCTCTCAAACTCTTCCTCTCTTTCAAACTTTCTTTCACACACTCTTACATTTTCCCTCTCCCTCAAACACCTTCTCTGTCTTAAACACCCTCTTTGTCTCAAACTCTTTCTCTGTCTCGAATTCTTTCTCAAACTCTCTCTCTCTCATAATCACTCTTTCCATCAAACACTTTTTCTTTCAAATTCTCTCTCTCGAACTTTATCTCAATCAAACTATCTCTCTATCTCTCAAATTCTCTCTCATTCTCTCTTTCTATTAAACTCTCGGTCTCAATCTTTCTCTCTAACTCTCTTTCACTCAAAGTCTCTTTCACAGGCTCTCATATTTTCTCTCTCTTTTACACAATACCTCTCACAGTCTCTTTCCCAAAATTTCACTCACACTCTCTCTCTTTCTTACACACATTCCCCCACACACTTTATCAGGCACTCTCCCTCACACACACTCTCTCTCACACATACACTCTCTCTTTAACATACACACAAACACTCTCTCACTTTCTCTCTAACTGATAATAATAATAATAATAATAATAAGTAAGGATCTAGTCAAACCCAACATTTAAGTTTATTTATATGGCTATTATGATATTGATGTTCATTGGCAAAATTTATTTCACACGTCTCTATTATAAAAATTTAATAATACAATAGACCTAGCTAAAATAATATGTTCATGTAGAGCTAACATTGCTTTTAGTCTAGTAACTTTAGGTGAAAATCGGGCTTCACTTCAGAATAATGCCAAGTGACTGAGCTGAATATCGATTTCCACTTTCATTTTGCCTTTCTAAATAAGTTGTCAAAAGTCCCCATCATTCGATTGTACAATTTTACCCTGCGTAAAAGGTGCTGAAAATGGTGTTCTTTATTGTTTTTCGCTTATATTTTCGTTCCTATTAATTTTATAACCATGAGATAATACTAACAAAGAAATAAGATCGGAAATGTATAAACATAAAAGATGGTTTAGTGTTTTGTGACCTACTGATCTATTTTTACTTTCTCTCTATCTTACAGGTAGAGAAAGTATGGTGATCGTCAAAAAATTCGAACTCGAGATTTTGATGAATTTTGACGTTTCATGACTTCCTGAATCCGAAAAAGTGGTTTTTGAATTTCCGTCTGTCTGTCTATCTGTCTGTCTGTACCTCCAACTAGAGCCTAAACTATTTTACCGATTGAGCTGAAACTTGATATCTAGGGTTTTCATAGGGTTGCCCCGAGGGGTTTTTGGAATTGGATATCTACCCCTAAAATTAAGGGTAGTTTACTGAAGGGAAAAAACAGAAAAAGTCAATTTTCTCAAAATCGGCTCTAACGATTTTGATTAAATTTCATTTATGAACATTAATAAATATTACAAACAAAATGGCTACTCTCAATATTTCGGCAAAATGACTTTAAGGGCTCCGGTCTGATGCGTAAATTTACATTTTTTATAATAGCTCCGAAACTATTTGAGATATGAAATAACTTAGCATTGCAAATATGTATATATATTTATAATACAAATATTTTATTCGAAACATATTTTTATAAAATCAATAATTTTCAATCTATACGTAATTATATATATTTTTTTTTAGCTTTTTGGACATTAAAGCTTAAGTATTGCGATCGTAAAAAAAACTAACCTGAAATGTTGATGGATTTCGACGTCTCATGACCCCCCGAACCCTAAAAAATAGTCTTTGCAATGCCGTCTGTCTGTGTGTCTATAAAAACTTAAAATTAAGGGTTGTTTACTGAAGGGCAAAAAGAGAAAAAGTCGATTTTCTCAAAATCGGCTCCAACTATTTTGATTAAATTTCATTTATAAACATTAATTAATATTCCAAACAAAATGGCTACCCTCAATATTTCGGTAAAATGGCTTTAAGGGCTCCGGTCTGATGCGTCAATTAACATTTTTTTAAATAGCTCCGAAACTATTTGAGATATGAAATTACTTAGCATTACAAATATGTATATATATTTATAATACAGATATTTTATCCGAAACATATTTTTATAAAATCAATAACTTTCAATCTATACGCAATTATATGAATTTTTTAACTTTTTGGACATTAAAGTTTAAGTATTGCGACCGTAAAAAAAAAACTAACCTGAATTGTTGATGGATGTCGACGTCTCATGACCCCCCGAACCCTAAAAAATAGTCTTTGCAATGCCGTCTGTCTGTGTGTCTATAAAAACTTAATTGAAAAGGTAGTTTACTGAAGGGCGAAAAGAGAAAAATTTGGTTTTCTCAAAATCTGCTCAAACGATTTTGATTAAAATTCGTATCTAGGCGTTGATTAAGATTATAAATAAACTGGCTATTTTCATTTTCCTATGAAAATGATTTTTAGGGTACATTACAGAAACGTTAATTTCCGTATTTCCACAACTATTGGAGAAACTAAACAACTTATCATTGCAAAATTGTAGGACTATTAGAAATAAAAAACTTTTATTTGACATATATTTTTATAAAAGCAGCAGTTTCTGAGATATTTGCAAATATATTAATACAATTTTGTGAACTTTAGTTGTAAACATATACTACTTAAGTCTTAACGCAATAATTCTCCAATGCCATAGAGTAATTAAATATAAGTAAGTATCTAAAAAAAGTATGTTATTTTTCCTTAAATATCTTAGGAGAAATGTTTGCATAGCAATGATCTATCTCCATTTTAGACTCAATAGTCAATATTTACATTTTTTATTGGTCAAAATGTATAAATGAATAATTAAATATCAATGCGATGACTTGAAGATCTGCAACACCATATAAAATGTTAAAATTTTAACCAGAAATCGAAATTTTAATACGAAGTGTTGACACTTGTGGAAGACATTAAACTGTTTGAAATGCTCTTAGGTGGACAAAGATGCGCCTCTTTTCTCATTGATTATATATCATTGTATATTATTTTATGCGTGTTCTTATGTGGAGTGGTGATGATACAATGTACATTATTCCGTTCAGAAATCTTACGAGTTTATAGAAAGAGAGAGAAAGTCTGTGCGGTGCGCCGTACCATTTATTTTGTTTGTAGAATTATGATTATAGGTTTGTTGAATCATGATTATAGGTTTGTTGGGGTAAAGCTGTATGTAGAAGACATGTCAATGTTTTTAGAAATATTGTAACTATCTCGCATCAGTTGTGCCTTCTATATTCAGATGAAACAACTAACAGTACTTTTTACTTTCCAAAGATACCCGAATGTTTTCAATTTACATTTTAGGCCAAATGTTTTTAGGCTAAATGACTTTAGGCCAATGACTTTAGGCTAAATGACTTTAGGCCAAATGACTTTAGACCAACTGCCGTGTCCCCGGGAAGACCTAGACGTAAATGGATGGATAAAATTAGAATGAACCTGAAATAAATAGGGTGTAATGGGGTGAACTGAACAGAAATAATTCAAGATAGAGGTAGGTGGCGTACTTTTGTAACTGCGGCAATAAACTTTAGAGTTCCTAATGCCATGGAGTAATTAAATGACGCTTTTAGACCACCGAAGCTGTTAAAACAAACTTATTCATGTTGTTTATAACATTATATCTTAATTGTTATAGTAAAAATGTGGGCAAACGTTCTTTTTTAAAGCTAAGTTCTTGGTTGAAAACGCGTAGAAGGTTGCTGGGTAGAGAGGTGAAGGGCAGTCTGGGAGTAATCAGAGGGCCAAAGGGGGCGGTAAATCCCAACCCGCCAACAGCCACTTGAAAGCAATATTTCCTCCTCCAACAAATTACTCAGTCTCACGGAACCAAATTGAGTATACCGAGTAGGTAGAGTTAATTACGCTATCTATCACGAACGTGACACTTTACGAGGCTAACATTTGAGCGCGTTCCATACGCTTTAATCTCATACTACGTCACATGAACCAAACGTACGTCACTACTGTGTAAAAGAACACAGCATTAATGGACACGTATTATGTACACGTAGTTTGTTAAAACCAATTATTAGTTATCTCAGGTGTAAACATAAGTCTGGAAAGTTTTGATATCGTCGCTTGTACAAGCAATAATAAAACAATATTGTTTGTGTGTGCATCGTATTTTAATATCCATCCGCGACATCAGCACATTTACACTAATGGTTAAGGGATGAGGAGAGTGGAGTTTGGAGGAAGTGTACTCCCATTTGCTTGGAAAATCCATTTACACTAATAGTTAAAAGGATGAGGAAGGTGGAGTTTGGAGGAAGTGTACACCTATTTACTTGGAAAATCCATCAAGGAATAAAACACCCTAGCTATAACCAGCTGGGAGTAGAACCCTGACCTCTCTGTCCTCTGCAAGCCAAGTCTAAACGAGTGTGACACTTAGCACTGTTATGGCTAGTAGAACTTTTTATGCTTAATACGTAGAACTTTTTAATGCAGGTATTTAATAGCGTGGTTTTAACAGATAAGCCTTCTTTCCAGATTTCATTTTATTATATATCAACCTGACCCGCACCGATGAGCAAGCAGACAAAGACGTCAATATCGTATTGTCTGGTTTGCGGCGACGATAGAGGTTGAGGCTTGAAAGATTATTATTATATTATTAATAGCATCGCGTCTTAATAACCGTTCGGGTTACACGCATTGAGGCTTGGACTCCAACAGGGTGTTCTGAACTTTTATCTAAATCATTTCCCACCTTCCCTTCATGCAAATGCGGATACACTTCATCTGTATTAAATCGTTTCTCTTCCCTATTCTATCTATTCTATTAGTACCGGTCTGGACTATATGCATTTTAGTAACGGTATTGTGTTTGGGATGAGGAAGGTAGAATTTAAAGGAAGAACACTCGTATTTGCGTGGAGGGAGGTTTAAAAACATTTATGATCAAACTATCTCAGTACATCCAGCTGAGATTCGAAACCCGAACGCTCCCTTCACTGGTAAATCAGACCAATTGAGCCTAGCAATAAATCCACATGCCCAACACTCCGGACTATTTTCTTTAGTAAATCACACAGTTTTTTGACTTTTATAAATATTTAATTAGAGATAACTATATTCTAATTCCTTATTTCTTCTGCGTAGTCAACTCCCCTTGTTTAATTTTGAATAGGAAATTATATAAAGAGATAGATAAAAGTCACGATTGCGTTAAACAAGCTTTTTAACAAGTAACGTACTTTCTAAACACATGGATAATATCATTACCAACTTAAGAACTAAATTTAACACGTCACAGTACGCCTTGCTACACCAAGGTTTAGCATATTGATATATTCTAACAAACAAATAATAAACATATTCGTCAGCATCACTCGGCATCGAACTGGGGTCCCGAGGCATGAATGAATTAGCCAACTATAACTGCTTAGTCATTGTCTACAATCACAAGCAATCGCAGTCGTGTGTCGTGTCGGATTGTCAAAACCGCTTGTCGGAAGGAGATGAACTTCGTCCGTCTCTTGCCTTTATGTGGTTGCGTTAGCTTATGTTCAGCCAATCAGAAACAAATATAGATAGATGCATTTAACGTATTAACTAAAGTAACCTGTTATTTGGTCAAGGATAAAAGTGCGTGAACATATTATTTAGAAAAAGGTATTGCATTTTAAATTATTTACTAAGAGTCTCAATAGTCTTTTCATATATTTTTTCCCCCCTTAGTACCACGTCTTACTACCAGTTTGGGCTATAAAGTTATGTAGGCTACTAATTACACTTATGTGTAAGGAATTAGGAAGGTTTCATTTAGAAGAAGTGCACTCACGTTTGTGTGGTGGGAGAGGTGAAAACCATTTAGGAAATACCAGCCTCATGCACCCGACCGGGATCGAAACCCTATCTCTCCGTCTTCTGCAGTCTATTATATTGCGAGAGTAACTTCTTAGAGCTTGCTTCCACCAAAGTAGATTTTCTCATTTATTAATTTGATTCTATTTAACTCGTGTTTGTAAATTATTGAGCGTAAGGAGCTATATTTAATATAAGATTTAAGACTTTGATATTTATTTCTTAATATATTGATACATTTTATGAAATGACAATAGAAATCAAAATCAGATTTGGTAATTTGAAAACAAAAATAGTATAAATTAACAAATCGATACAAGTTTTTTAAAAACAGAAGCCAGATGTAAAGTACAGCTATGCAATTATTGATATAATACAATGAGTTTTGATGAAAAGATTATGACATTTGAAAACTTGAACAAACTTTAATATGACTTTGATGATGTAATCATATCGTTTTAAATTACGTTTACCGACATTTTACTATAAAAAAGCAAAACAAACAACATCAAAAAAAGGATGTTTTATGATACGCGTCCGACAAGCGGGTGCGACTGATTGTAGAGTCAAATTATTAGCAACTTGTACTAACATTTAGAAATCAAAAATATGCTACAATCAAATTTAACAGCGTTTGACTAGAGAGAGAGGGGGGGTCAAATCAGAATTCAAACCAATAAATACCATCCACAATGCATCCTGCAATGAAGATATGCTATTTTAATATTATGAACACACGCGATTGTAATATATGCTCCATGCAACTTCTTGAACCATACGTAGTATCGTGTAGTCAGCCTGCTATTTTTGTGGTCTTTGACTTCATGAACCATAAGACACGGACTTGTTGATTTAAGAATCACAATACAATGTTTAATACCACATTGTTAAAGGTGTAAGTGTATATTCTCCCAATCCCTCCTCCCTCAACTCCTTAATTGAATCCTAGACACGTGTTTGGTTGTGGATTTTGAAATAAACACGATTAAAAAAACTTGTAGGATCCTCTACTAAGTGTCAATGAAGGCCATGTAGTGAGCGTTATCAGTGTGTTTGCTGAAGCGGCCACTGATAGAGCCTCAAATCATCCAGGTTACAAGACAATCTACTTAGAACCTGTCTATTGATAGGGCGGGCGACTTCCGTTAGTGCTTTATGAGATGTATAGCTTCCTATCTTGCTGAGGGAGTGGAGAGGGGTTAAAATAATATTTTCTACGTTACATAAATAGTTCTTTACAGGTATTATTTTCTTGGAAGTAAGTTTTTAAATGCAGTGACAAGTTTTAAAATCTATTTTAATACATGTAAATATATTAGAAGCTAATTCTAACTTAATATAGATCCAGGATAAGTATATCAATTCCCAGACAGTCAATTTACACCTCAACGAAAGTAATAAATCCAATTGCATTGTGATACACTTAAATGGAACTAGAACCAAGAACTCTTAAACTAGAAGTCAGATACCTAACCATCCTTATCCAGAGTGTCAAACATTGTTTTTACGTTTATTTGTACAATTAATTTTCTCAAAACCTTTCCTTGTATATAGAGGATAAAAAATATAATTGTTATGTTATTCACGTAGTATTTTATATTATTTCTGCCTGTATATAGCAAGAAACAAACTGCTGTCATAGAATTTAATTTTATCTTGGTGTGAAAAAAAAAAGGAAATGAGCATGTTGTTTTTCTTAAGCTCATGTGATAAATATTATTTTGTACAACTAGCTTCGAAAAAGTAGATAGAAAATCAATGTTTAGCCAGTTAATTGGTATTAAAATTGCATATTTCATATTACGAGTGGATGTAAAAAAGTTTTCGGTAAATTCATGTCTTATCATTTTTTTATTCCCTTATGCTTTTAATTCAATTTATTTCAAATTCAAATATTGTATTACGGAAGGAAAAGATGGAAATTGCCAGCTAAAGTTCGACTTCTTCAGATGGTCACTGTTCCATCCTATTCCAAAGAGAAAGTTGGCTGTAAGCTTATTCATGAATTATATTATACAGTTTTCTTACCCATAAAATGTAACACATCCTCTCGCTGTGACAGCTATAGATCGACTGATGAAGTGACGAATTTGTTTAGTGATGACTAATAAGCATGGACTTATATCAACGTGTAAAATTGATTTATTGGAGTTTTAAATATTAAATTCGCCAGAGCTTAGGTTTTATTTTATCAAATTCCAATTTTTATAAACGAAACATTCCCTTTAAGAGGGCCTATGACCTTCCGGATAGTGGTTAAGGGGGGCCTTTAAGTTGTTAGTAATATAAATCAGATTATTTTCAACAGAGGTAGCACTAACGACTTAATACCTGTACCGGTGAGTCCACGGACTAACACGTCAGGCTCGTCTGGTCTAATAAATATCAACAGACACGGTGTCAATCATTGTAATTGCAGCTATGACCTTATGGAGGAGACCACATTTAAACTTATTTAAATAGATGAAAATTGACATCTGGACATTGAAATTGAACCCGTGACCTTTGACTTAGTGTGACAATGCTCTGCCACTGAGCTATCCAGGGATCTTCCCGTGCTCAGGGTAACTCTTCACTCAAAGTTTAATGCAGGGTTTGCTATGGACGTGTAGAAATCATCAGCTACCAATCATGAGCTATCATTGATTGATTCCGCAGCCACCTTCGGCTCTGGGGGTTGCATAGCATCTTTACTGTCAGGATTAACAATTTGTGATCTTTATTTTAAATCAAAACCATTATAACCATTCGTATGTAGCATAAGCCTACCAGGCACCCGAACACAATATCAAAATCTAGTGCCGAAGTGTAAACAACCTCACAAGAATCAGGGGTGATCTGGCTGTACAGTAAACCAGTCAGGATCTGAACCAAGGACGTCCGAGGCAAATACGACGCGTGCCGTTGGAAGGGGAATCGTTTAATTTATGTAAGCTATTATTTCTGTACTTTCTTTGAATTGAAAATTCTACGGGAACTATTAATTAGTTAATCGGCTTATCTTTTGAAAATCAAGTTGTAAGCCTAGTTTTAAAACGTAGTATTTTATTAAACACATTTCAGAGCTCTATGTTATAGTAATATACGTAATGTTTTTTAAACTTTTACAATATTATTTGTGTGCAACACATCTCGCTATACATTCAGGCGTATACACACTATGGGTTTAGGGATGAGGAAGTTTGACTTTAGAGGAAATGTGCCTGCATTTGCGTGGAGGAAGAAAGAAAAACATTTTAAAAACCTACAGTACACTATATCGAGACTTGAACTCTGATTCTTCATTCATAGGCAATCCAGTGCATTGAAAAAGAGACGCCTTAGAACGTGCAAACACCCAATAACGATATTAAAGGCTGGGAGAAAGAGAGGGGAGGGGGGGTAAATGCTTCATTTGATCCCTATTTTCCTCTGGCTGTACCATTGACCCCAACTGGCGAATTATATCGAGTATTAGTCAAATTCTTTTCCCGTCAAGGACGATGTAGGGATGGGTTTCTTTTGCTCCCGGACAAAACACCTGCGTGATTAGAGCTTAGCTATTATATTCTATAAATAGGTCCAAGCATATACTGTCACCACCCAGCTATTGACCCATACACACGGGCAATGTTTTCCTACTTAATTCAGTGGAGAAAATGTTACTCAAATAATGATGTGCCCTATCACTAAATAATTATTGAACCACGAAATTTTTGACGAAAATTCACATGCTCATTGTATTCATCCTTGTTTTTAGAATGGTTAAAATCACCTCGAAAAATGTAATTCTTTTTAATCTTTTCATAAAATTGTTTGTATATATTTAAGTTGGAATGTATATTTTGTAACAAACTGGCATATTTTTAAAATTATAAATATCTCTATAGCAGGGATCGACAACGTTGTTCCCACGGGCGCCATGGTGCCCTCTAAACGGATTTTAGGTGATTTTAGGCCCCCGCCTTATATTTTTAATTTTCTACATTTTTTGCTAAATATTTTTGTTTTGTTTGAACTTGGCAGATAAAAACTCTTATCCATTGTTGAGAAAGTGCCCCTTGAAATTCCATTCCTAAAGTGCATCAATTTACACATGTGAATCGGTGTTCTCAACCATGAAGCATCTTAATTCAAAATATAGATCAATTTTAACTGATTTTCATCTTGATTACTGCTTACGTACAATGATCTCCAGACAATATGCAGTGCCAAGTTTCACATTAATGATTTAAGTACTTAAATAAAGTTCGCAATTTTCAGAGTTTTCATATTCATGCTAATTTCAATTGTTTATTATTCCATTAATATCTTCATAAATAGGTTTTTAACAATAAGCCCACTTTGTAACATGCCTCAACCTTTGAGGCTCAAATATTTAAATCGAAAGAATGATAATGTTATAATTTGTGTTTTGTTTATTACATTTAGAATATGTATATTCTCAACTTGTCACTAATAAATACATTAATAAAAGGTGAAAGTTCAAATATAAAAATCTACATTTTTCTTGGCACCTCCAGAGTAAGACACATTTTAGAAAAATAAATCTTCATGATTAAAAGGTCGCCGACCCCTGCTGAGTATATAGTATATATTTAATTAAAACTACTTCCCTCAAACTAGTTTTTTAAAACAAAGATATTTCGTTTTAATTTTTTTTCTGTGAGATAGGATAATCACTGAGGTTTTTTCATTGAGTATCACTTCCTGTTCAGGCTGTACGCATATTACACTTAAGTGGTAAGAAGTGAGGAAATGTCCCCATATTTGAGCAGATTGTGAGTGGGAAATCATTTAGTAAAAACCTCCTTTGTACACCCGACTGGGATTCAGCCACGATATTCTCATCATCGTAAGTCCAGTCTATTGCAAGAAGGACTCCTTAAGCTGGGTCCACACTTGTATTAAATCTTGTGGTATCGTATCCACGTCATTATCAAGGCTGGAGCGGGTGACGAGACACACGAAAACTGTTTTTACCAAACCTCAACAGATCCAACCTTTGTTCCTACGTGATCATTGATGCGACGCGTAATTTCTATGATTCGTGTGTTCCCGACCCGCGAAAGCGTTCTGTTCAAAGCACGTCCAGACATGTTGTTTTCTCACCCAGTAGATCGTTTTTGATAGAACGACGAAATATCAACTAGAAGCGGGACGCGGTGATATGATACGTATATCGCTCTCATGATCGCGTCGAGGATACAGTTTCCAATCCAAACCAACACGTTCAAGATACGCGTTGGGAATACGATACGAGGGTCTGATACAAGTGTGGACACGGCTTCATACCATGCGACCACCGAAGTGGGTGAAATCACAGTTCAATTTGCTATCGTTGGCCAACTTGAATATCTTCTGCTTATGTGTTTGTATTAATTAAACATTTCTGTAATACCTGGGCCTGAGCCATTACCAAATTAAGTAAAATTGTCGATGATAGGTAATTGTTTTGTTAATTTTATTGTCGCCATGATAGTGGGTCGTTCCCGCGGTAAAATTCGGCTTGTACCGAATCCAATGCCGAATTATGTACTAAAAACATCGCCCTTGGGTATGGAACATAATGTAAGAGGTGTATATTTCACTTGGCCTTCAGTGACAGATTGGTTGCAGGTTAGGTCACTATCTCAGTTCGATAAGGTCTTAATTAATTAAATTAATTTAGCATTGCGTCTTATAACCTATTCGGGTTATACGCTTAAGTACTAATTACGCTAATGGATTAGGAATAGGGAAGGTTGAACTTAGAGGAAGTGAACACGCATTTGCGTGAAAAGCCACAATTTAGGGAAAATCACCCTCAGTGCACCCGACCGGGATCAAACCCCGATCTTCCGGTCTTTGGCAGTCTAGTCCAACACGAGGTTAGCGCGTTAGACCACGTGGACATCGATGTGGGTAAGAGATTATTAATACTAGACAAAAAAATCATTTTTCCAGATTAAAATTTCGATACCGACACTTTTTGTTATCGATACTTTTCTTTCGATACCACATCCCTACCTGCAACACTAGTTCAAGTAAACACAAAAGAATTGACAAGAGATAAAGAAGGAGTAAGAGGAAGGGGTCAAAGTTGTGGAAATGACGGATCTAGGAGGTCAGCAGTTGTGTTATCAACCGGGAGTTGTTTGTCGAAAGTGGGGGAGGAGGTGGGTAGGGGCCTTTATAAGCGTCCTTGACCGACGTGCGGGTCAACACAGCGTGGCAGAGATATCAAAGGTCAACCCCTCCCCCCCTTTTAATCCTCAACACACTCTTCACCAAACAAATACGTAACAACGTCGGGGGGCACCATGATAATTATGTTGCTTTCAAGCTCAAAGTTTAAAATTTTATTTTGTTTTTGGAGCCTAGGTTAAATCATTTTGCCAACCACTTGACCCCACTTAAAAGACTACATTTTATCGATTCCACCAGAATTCAAACCAAAGGTATATGATTAAAAGTGACTGAGCAGCCCCTGAAGTAAAGCCCTTCAGAAGTTTTTCCTACAAACGTGTCTTAAGAGCCCGTCTCACCCCAAGGATAGCGCGCAGCTTAGGTAACGTACAGGCTGAACCAGGCGTGGCATTTTTGTGTGGTAAGCCTGGAGCTTTAATTAAAAAACACTGGCTGGTATTAGAAATACAATTTTACCATATTTAAAACCATACAATTATACAATTTTCCGGTTAATCAAAGGTGAGAAAGGCTCTTAAAAGCAATTACTGTTTGTTTGAAAAAAATTATTTTAACACTTAGACTACTGTTCCTCCGGGCCATCCACAGGTTAGCCCACCACTAATTTAAAAAGAGGCGATGAAGAATTTGAATTTCAAAGAAATGTACTAGCTAGCATTCATCTGGAGAGACAGGGAGTGAAGAAACCCACAGAGAAATGAAAATAAAATCAATGCATACAGTTGGGATTCCAAATTTTAGCTCGCTGTCACGGTGATCCAACTAAAATTAACTAGAGGCTGCTATAGGGGCCTATTCATCTTAGAGCTGTCAAAATTGATATTTGCAGATCACAAAGATTACATGAAAAATATAATTTTTAATAACTTTTTAAATTGCCTATCCGACTAAGGTACTTCAAATTGAAGAGAATATGAGATAAAGTTATTGTCTTTTTATTACTCAACACAAAATATGAATATAATAAAGGGATATTTTGTTTGATTATTTAAAGTGTTGAGAGACGTATATAAATACATATTAAATGTGTGTTGTTGTTTTTTTACAATTTAGAAAGTAGAAATAAATATAGTGATAAAAATAAAGCAATTAAGATTATTTTTTCACACCACATCTCAAAATTAAACCTTCCTTATCCCCACTCCATTAGCGTGATTATTAAAATGTGTACTACCCATACGGAAAAGAAGACGCAGGGAAAAAACAAATAAATAAAACTCACACCATATTATATTTTAAAAAAACGTGAAAGAAAATGCATCATCATCTCTTGAATTCAACCGAGGTTTGAACCCAAACCTCACGGTTGAAAGTCAAGGCCCCTAGTGCATAGACAACTTTGCAGTACGGTACATCTTTGTTTTTCAACAGATCACATGCATTGGTGTAAATGTTTGAATAGCCCGTGCACAAATATAAATAAGTAAATTGGGAAAATAATATTGTGGCACAAAATCAATTTTTTATGAAATATTGACTAACCTTCTCTAGAAATAGTCTGTGGTTGACACTACTAATACACTCAATACTTTTTGGTTTGAAATCGTGTTAGATACAGTGGAGATTACTCCCTCCCATAATGTGTTTTCCAGTCCACTCCCTTGTCATACTATGGTGCAATTCCTTAATATTTACCTAACTAGTTCTGTCTCTTTGTGCTAGATTATTAAAGTAGCTGATAGCTGATATTTTCACTAGAATATACGAAAAATTAAAATATTACTATTAGACAATTTAACAAGTACATAATTGGTTCTTCGCTAATGTATTTTTAATTAGAAACATTTATATCTCTTTATATTTAGTCTGAACAAAACACTTAATAGAAAAAGCCGATCTAATAATATTTTTTCTCAACTACACAATGTATACAAGTTGAAAAATGACATGTAAGGATCGAAATTAAAGATAAGCGTGAACCACTTTTTCAATTCGAGACGATATCGAAACGAGAATATGAAAAAATATCGAGACGCTAGAACGAGACGAGAAAACTTCTTTTGAAAGAACCAAAATTAAAATTATGTTTATTAAAGTAAATATTATAGTTTATTTAATTATTTTTGACATTTGGGCTGGCGCTTGCTTTAGATTGTCTTATAGTTCAGTCAAACACTCAAGATATAAATCATACACATTTTAAATGCAATTAATAAATTGATGATTTATGCAATGTATACCATTTATAATTTAACTTCGTAGTGTTAGAGCTTATAATGTCAAAGTTTGATATTGAAGAAGTACTAAGATGCGGTGCTAACAAAAATTTAAGAAAAATATTTATAATCAAAATATTTCTTAATGAAGGCTGTATTGGGGGAAAAGTGCTGCCTATTTTCGGGCCTCTACATTATTATTGGAAATAATACATTCTCTGTTTGGTTTGTAAATTTCTTAGGGCAGCTATTTCTTTTTCCATTTCTTTCAGTTTTCTTGACTTTTTGAAATATAATTTTAATTTTCGATACAAGTTCAAATTTTTTTTTTCTAATCTGATCTTTTTTTTTTTTAGAACCGCGTCTTACTACCCGTTCGGGTTATACGCTTAAGTACTAATTACACTAATGGATTAGGAATTGGAAAGGTTGAATTTAGAGGAAGTGAACCCGCATTTGCGTGGAGGGAGAGTGGAAAACCATTTAGGAAAAACCACCCCCAGTTCACCCGACCAAGATTCGAACCTCGATCTCCCCGTCCTCAGTGGTCTGACTCAACACGACTGGCGCGTTAGCCAACTACGCCACCGAGGCGGGTTGATCGTATTATTAATCTTCTAATAATGTTTTGAAAACATCTATTGCAAATGACCATTTTTATATTGACATTGCAAGATTTAAAAAATACACTATTTCATCATAAATTGCGTTCGAAGAAATATGTCGTAATAAATAGCCTTGTTCATGTTTTAATCTAGAGATAAAATTAAATAAAAAATATTATATAACCGTAAAATATTTTTTTCTGCAACTATTTTCCTACTAAATTAGAAATATTCACCGATGGTGTGTAACCTTTGAACTGTCACACTTGAATATGTAGATGATATGCATTGATATACTAACACACACACCATTTAAAATACAATAAAATTAGCATCTAAAACTAATAATTTCCACTCGCAAATATTATATACATATGTGTTGAAAAATGACACCTAGCTATGAGAATACAACCCAGGACCTTAGGATTATTGTACCGATACTCTACCACTTAGCAGCCCAGGTTCATCTTGTACTCAGGCACACACCTCTCTCATGGTTGAAAGTCCTAGGTTTGATTACACTGTTCAGTAATATAGATTTAATTGAATAAATCACATTGCCCAATCAAGTCTTGATTCACACACTAATATATTCCTAAATTTACACACATACTTGTAACTTACATACACTTAGCTATAAATTAATTTACAATATACTACAACTATAATGAATATTACTAAAATTATAAATTAAGTTATAATATACTAGAACTATAATGAATATTAATAAAACTATAAATTAAGTGTAACATCTTATCTGTACTATTTTCAAACACATTTGACCAATATTTAAAGTAGTTAGTTGATAGACAAATGATTCATAAGTAATACAGGTAGTTTAGTAAAATAATAAGAGTAGCAATAAGCTAACACCCATATTTGATAAAAGGTTTCAGCATATTATATTTGACATATTTCCTTTTGTTATTCGGTATATAATAACATAATTTTATGATCTAACAATTATAAAAAAATGATTTTGGCCTTCCAACGAATTACTTCAAATTTGCCCCCCCAAAAAAAGACATAAAAAGGTAAATAAAAACTCTTAATTAAGGCACAGGACCTAATCTGACACGTGTTTTGCAAATGGAAACTAAAAAATATAGCCTATATACAATAAAAAGCCTTTAACAACTAAACTCTTGCATTCCGCCCATATACATCTTCTTTGGAATTAGTAGCTATCCCCTCAAACTTAAAACTTAATTATAAAGTGTCATCAGCAAAAAGCAATGTGTATTTTACAGCCTTACAAGAAAAGAGGATATAAAGTTCATTGTATCTTTTTATTCCGATAACAGTGTGTTGAAAAAATTTATGTTTGCATTTATAAAATATCAATGATAATTAAAAATATACTTACTTAACACAAACGACAAAAATGGCTTCAAGATGCCTAAAATTGGATCAAAAATGCCTCAAAATGGCTCAGAAATGACAAAAGCAAACCACGAAAGGATCCCCTAAGAATCCAAAATGACACAAAATGACCAAAGAATGACGTTTAAAAAATGTTTCTCCAACTAGGGGATCATCAAAAGAGTTTATGCACACTGTGATGCAAAAAAAAAAGTTGTAAAAAATCATGTTTTTTTTATAATAACAAAACAGGTTAGATATTTGTCAAACATCGTTTCCGTTAGAAAATGCTAAAAATTTTTATTTTTACCAACATTTGCTATGATTATTTGATATGGTAATATTACATGGAAATAATTATCACACTTACAAAAGAGCAGTCTTAAAACTTACCTGAATATTAACAGTGGAACTTGTAAAGATATCTGAGCCGAATAAAACAATACAATATTAACTATCAAATGATGTTGCTTAAAGTGTATTGGTTATGAACCAATTACTTCCACGTCCCAGCTTCCACTAACCGCTGTTTTGACTTTAGGAGTGCCTGGACTCATTCAAATTAACTTACTTGATGGTAGTACTTGTATTAATTACTTGCTCCCGCCAAGAAGCGTCACACACGCATGCGCAAGAACTAGAGTGCGATATGGATGCATCTCTCTCTCTTTCACTCACAAACACCCGCCCCCCACTTCACCCCCTTACCCCAACACACAGCTGATACAGTAGGGATTTTTTTTATAAAGCTAATGTGTTAAGATTAGGGCAGTAATCTTCTATAAGATGTAGTACAAACTATTTCCCAAACAAAGCACGTCAGTATGTATTTGTCAAAATGACTACGCAATCTTTTATAAACTGAATACAGTCAGATCTAAATGATCCAGTAAAATGTTGTCAATGTTGAAGGCAAAAAAGTTTGTATTTTCTAAAAGTTTCTTTTTACCAGAATACCACTATAGCCAATGTGTTTAAATAAGCTAGGGAATAAAACAAATAATTCATTTTTTACTAAACTAAATAACTCGCTTGAATACTCGGATTTTATTTAAAAACACGATTCAAAATACAATATAATTAGCATAATATTTTAGAGTTAAGAAATACTAACTACATTATTATTAAAATAAATAAATATTAACCACAAAAGTGATCATGTGGTCTAGGGAGTTAGGCTCCTATAGGCTGGATCACCAATGACGGGAAGGCTGAGGTTTGAATCTGGCTGAGTGCACTGAGTTTTCCATTGTCCGTACTAAACTACCCTGCCTAACCACCCTCCTGATCCTTACCGTTTAGATTAAACCGTTATTAACCGTGATGTAAAAAAGTACTCGAAAGAATAAAAATTGATTTCTTTGAGAGATTACCGAAGGAATAACTTTATCTTACAATTAAAGAATTCACTAAAACTACGTTCATGTAATAATACGCCAAACCATGTGATTTTAATCTGCCCCTTTTGACAGTTCAAATGTTGACTTTTATACTTAATTTTCTTTAACACATCTTCTTACTACCTGTTCAGACTATGCGCATATGTACTAATTACCCTAGTGAGTTAGGGACAAGGATGGTTGAATTTAGAGGAAGTGTACCATCATTTGCGTAGAGAGGGTAAAAACCATCTTAGGAAGAACTACCCTCATTACACCTAGCCGGGATTCAAACCTCGATATCCCCGTCATCGGCTGTATAGTCTATTATAAGAGTAGCACCTTATACCATGTGGCCACCGAAGTAGGTTTTATAAAGCTATTTTATATAATTTTGACCTTCCTGTGGCTATTGTGTGTGTGTGTGTGTGTGTGTGCACTGCATCTTGCTACCCATTTAAACTAGTCGAGTATTTACACTAGTTGGGTAATGATGATGAGGATATAGTTTAAAGGAAATGTACCCGCAATTTTATGGAGGGAGAATGTAAAACCATTTAAGAAAAACCCACCTCAATGCACTCAGCCGAGATTTTGGGCACCGACCTTTCCATCACCGTTAAATCGAGCTAGATGAGCTTGGGGTTTAGTCCGCGTGTCCAACGATCAGGGGTGGACTGGGCCGTTGGGACACTGGGAGATATCCCTGTGGGCTGGTTTGAATTTTGATTGACTCAACTACTTTAAACAAAAATAAATCCATCCAAAAAATTCTAAATGATTTATTTTTAATCAAAATTTCTAGTGAGTTAGTCTGATTAGTGCCCATAATACATCGTTTGTGAAGAAATATGATGGCGTTCAATGTAAAACCATCCTCTTTGTTGTTTCTTGGTGTTGTTTATAAATAACCTCTTAAGCCAAATATAAAATAATTTGTTAAGATAATACTGACTATAACTAGCTTTGTAATCTACACAAATAGCAGGTGGATGATTATTTTAAAAACTTAAACATTAAAAAAACCACCAGCTAAAATCTGATCATTTAGAAGCATTTTTGCTCATACCAGTAGAAAGCGGAAGCTAATGGTTTAGTTATACTCCAGGCATATTGTCGAAAAAAACAGGTAAACATGGACAAAATTTGGAGAAAGCTGAAAATTACAGGATTGACTCAGAATTACATGCTCTACAACATTTCAAAAGTACCCTAAGTCCTCCTAAGCCCCATACTCTTCTAGCTCTTAATAAATTCGTGACCTCCATCCTCTTTCCCTGAAATGATATCCTGGAAGTTTTCGTGAAATGCACGATTAAATATGCAGTAACAATCGCACTGCAAAAATGTGGCTAGAATATGATAGTCAAGTTGAAATTACTCGCTCTTTTATTCGGACAGAAAGAAGTGGAGACTGGTCTTTAACACCTTGCTTGTGTCCATTCTATACTACCGTATTTACACGCTGCAGGTCATCTTTATCAAGCAAAATCAGCACGTCTTAATCTGCAACAAACTAAGTTGCATAGTGGATAAAGATGACTTTGAAGCCTACTGCAGCAAAGGTTATTTTACAATCAGACGCACCGACAAGTTCTGGTGTGGTGTAGCCATGGATTTAACCATAGAGCAATTGCTCATGAGAGCAATTAAGACAGATGGCGAGCTTACACGTGGACGTGACATCACTGACAGCACCCTTGCGAAACGGATTCTTGTAATCCCCCAGAGTGTACCTATCTGCAGTGCTCTGGAGAATTTTTGTGGGACCCGAAATATCACCTCTAAACAACAGATGATCGTGACAAACAAACATTTTCCTCTTGGTTTGATGTCCATCAAGCATTTGCCTATCGTTCATCAACTGAGTTAATCAGATTGTCAAATAGTCTTGTAGGAGACGAATCTGTTAACTGTGACAAAGCTCTGGAAATAGGTTCATAATGCATAAAAAAACATGAATGGTGGCATTTTTGGAGCAACAAATTTCAAGTGCAAGGACAGAGTTAAACCTCTATCTGCCATGAACAACACTATACAAGTGCATAAACAAACCGTGCAAATAAACAACAGCTATTTGATCTTATTGTGTGTATAGTCCCATCTGCACCTGAGTTAATGCAGTTCTTTTCATATGAACTAGTACCTAGACCTATGTCTTTGACGAAATATCGATGAGGAATACGAGGAAATCAGCCCTCACTGAAGTCTTAAAATCTGTTTATCTTTGCAAAGAAAATGCACCAAAAGGCACAGTGCTTGTTGTAGGTGGTGGGTACCTTCTTCATATCATTATTTGGCCGAGACCAGTGACTCACAGGATTATTTGCATGATATATTAATCTTATATGATGAAACATTTTAAGTGTTCATCAACAGTAGTGTTTGACAGGTATGAGGGTCCACTGAACACTAAAGCGGAGGAGCAGAAGCGCCGGAGCAGCAAGAAAACCTCGGTAGATTTAGCAATAGATCTTGACATGGCTGTCGCCGCATCCTCTCATGAAGAGTTTCTAGCAAATTACAAAAACAAATCACGTTTTATCAAACTTCTAACACCCATCCTACCGAATTGTGGCATTTTAGTCCAGTTAGCAAATGGAGATACAGATTATCTTATTATTTTGACAGCCATTGAGTTATCAGCTGGGCAACATATAAAAGTTATAGCAACTGATACAGATATCCTTACCATGCTGCTGTGTGTGCACTTTCAAGCAATAAGCTCTCTCTCCTAATTCCTGGAAAAGTTGTCAAACCTTATAAGATTCGCAATATCGTGGAGCTCCAAGAAGCTCTAGGTCCTGTAAAAAACACCCTCCTGTTTATTCATGCAATGACAGGTTGTGATACAACATCTGCCCTTTTCAGAAAAGGAAAGAAATTGGCTTTTGACCTCCTCCAAAAGGATAAAGAGCTGTCCAGGAAAATACTGATTTTCAATTATCCTTCTGCTACTCCTGATGAAGTAGCTTCAGCGAAAGAAATGTTTATTTTGTCTTTGTACAAAAAAGAAAACTGCAACTCCCTAGACGAGCTGCGTTATAAAATATATGTCCAAACTGTAGCTCGTCAGTCTGTCACTACTACTTTCAACATCACCGTGCTTCCACCTACCAGTGCTGCTGCCCGTCAATACTCACTTAAAGTGTATCCGCAGGTGCAACAGTGGTTAGATAATTTTCTCATACCAACGGACTGGGGCTGGAAGCTTATTAGAATGGTAAATATATTATTAAACTGACTTTTTTGGTGTACATCTTAATTTATTCGATCTAAACTTATATAATATATTTTAAAGAAAATTGCAAAATTTCAAATTATTCGTCTTGTTGTGTTAACAGGAGCTTATTCCTGTCATGACATTTCTCCCTCCAGCTCCTGAAAAGCTCTTGCATCTTATCTGTTGTAGCTGCAAGAAAAGCTGCAAACGCAACTGTGAATGTAAGAAGAGCGGGCTGGCCTGCTCTACAATGTGCGTCTGTTCGGGAGAAGTGTGAAGAAACTACCCTTCACCGTCTGTCACTACGGATAGTGAAGAAAACGTGAACGACCTAATTAATATATTTTGAAAAATAAACTTAACATTAAATTTATTAATGAGGCGAGAGAATTTTGTGTGTTAACTTTAAGGAATTCACTTGGAGATGAATTTAACTGGAACACGAGTGAAACTAATTTTTATTTACGCCTTGGAGGCTAATTTACTAACTCATTTTTTGAACTTTTGGGTCTTCTACCATAAAATTCAAGCCTCGGAATTCAGAGAACTTTGGATATGTTGTAAAGCATATGGTTCTGAGTCGATCCTGAAATTTTCAACGTTCCGATAATTTTTCCCCCGCTTTAAAATAATTTATAAGTACGGTACTTTTTGACTTTTTGAGCTTTGGGGTCTTCTACCAAATAATTCAAGCCTTGGACATTAAGAGACTTTTGAGATGTTATACAGCATATAATTATGGGTCAATCCTGAAAGTGTCTGCATTCTTATAATTTTTTCCCGCCTTAAAATAATGTATTAGTATTTATGGACTTTTTGAGCTTTGGGGTCTTATACGAAATAATCCAAGCCTCAAACTTTACGGTATTTTTTATATGTTGTAAAGAATATAATTCTGAGTCAATCCTGAAATTTTCAGCGTTCTTATAATTTTTTCCCGCTTTAAAATAATGTTTAGGTATTTATGGACTTTTTGAACTTTGGGGTCTTCTAAAAAAACCAAACCTCGGACTTTAGGGGACTTTTGGTATGTTGTAAAGCATGCAATTCTGACCGACCCTTAAATGTTCACCTTTATTCGCATTTTGTCCGGGTTATTTGATAATAATCCTGGACTATTAGGGGTTTGCGAGTAGTAGGCATTTTTCACTTCTAGTTGCGTTCGAGTCGAATTTTAGTGAATACATCGAGTTGTTTTCATTTTGAGTATAATAATAATAATAATACTTAGCACCGCGTCTCACTACCAATTTGGGTTATGCTCTTAGGTACTAATTACAAGAGTGGAAATATTTTTAGGAAAAATCACCTCCAATTTTAAGTAGTATAGATCAATATTTACGCAATAAATATTTCAAGTTGAATTTTTCTAATAGATTCATGCATAAACCATAAAAAAGTATATAAATAATTTTTTTAGAATTACATTTATTTTTGTAAAAAAATTTATAATTCCATAAACTTGAGTCTGACAAGACGTGTATTAATCACAACTTGTGAATGTGTAGAATGCCAGGCCTCCACCGTGGTTCGGATCCCACATTAAACTGTAGGTCCTCCATTTCATCTCACAATCATCCTACCATAGCACATTAGCTTAAGTGCGTATAACCTGAACGGGTAGTAAGACGCGGTGCTAATAATAATAATAATAATTGTAATAATAATAATAATAATTTTCTAAATTGGTACAATTCTGTTATAAATCGGACAAAATTTAATGTCGGGGGACAATTTACTATGAAAGTAGGCCTACATATTAAAATTTAATAGATCTAACTAAACTAGAAATTTCCGAGGAAATAATCGAAAATTTCGAGGCCTCAAATCTTTCAAGTTTTGTAAAAATCTTCGAGTCGAGTTCGAACAGCTACTAAAACTTGACTCGAACTATAATTTCCGAGTACTCGCACACCCCTATTAGTTTTATGTGAACAGAATTGTGACGTAATAATCGATAATGTAGCTGAAATGGCCTCCGGACTAAATGTGACAGTAATACAAAATACAAATACTTCATCTCACTACTCGAGCTTATTTTGAAACATAGCTTCAGTGGTATCTATACCGGCCAACGTGGTTTAATGGTCAATTCACCTGGCTACGAGTCTAGGGATCCAGGGATCAATTCCCGGCTGGTATCTAAGGTATTTTTACCCTTAATTGGAATGATCCCAACGATCATTAGATTTTGGTTAGTTACGCTTAAGTAGATGTAAGATCGGGTCTAGGTCAATTTTTCGAAAACAAGTTATTCGAAAATCTATTTATCAAAATCAATTTACCGAATACATAACCATCGAAAGTAATTTTGTCAAAAATCAATTTTTTGAACCATCAATTTTCCAAACTATATCAGAATTTTATTATTATTATTATTATTTATCACCGCGTCTTACTACCCGTTCGGGTTATACGCTTAAGTACTAATTACACTAATTGATTAGGAATTGGGAAGGTTGAATTTGGAGGAAATGAACCCGCATTTGCGTGGAGGGAGGGTGGAGTACCATTTAGGAAAAACCACCCCCCGTCCACCCGACCGAGATTCGAACCTCGATCTCCTCGTCCTCGGTGGTCTGGCTCAACCTGACTGACGCGTTAGCCAACTACGCCATCGAGGCGGGTCAGAATTTTATTAAACTTCGAACTTATCGTTCGAAAAGTTTATTTTCAATAACCTCCTTTTTGGAAAATTTATTTTGAAAAACAGATATGAGGTAAATTAATTCTCGAAAAAATTCTTGTTCGTAGAATTTCTAGATCGAAAAATTGGTTTTTGAAAAACTGCATTTCGAAAAATTTATTTAAAAAAAAAAAATTCGAAAAATTTATTTTCGCTTAATTGATTTTCGAAAATGATTTTTCAAAAAACTATTAGTTCGAAAAATTGGTTTTCTAAAAATTAAGCTTCGAATAATTGAATTTCGAAAAACTGATTTCAATAAACTGATTTTCGAAAAATTGCTATTCGGTAAACTCGCCGGCTACCGTAAGATCATCACATCATCTCTTTTCTGGAATGATGTGTAGAGTAGACAACCTCTTATGTTGTGTCCTGGGCAACGTTCTGTGTCACCAGATTGGCTAATAGTTTACACATAAGGTAGTCGAACCTGGATGTCGAGGCTCTCACGGTCATATATATCATACGATAAAAAAAAAGTTGTATTTATGAATGCATGCTAATGGGTGTCATGTTTGTAGTCCCGGGCTGCTTGGCACCTGCCAGTCCTCCCCTGCCAACGATGCGGGTCTTCTTATTGCAATCTGACTATAAACATCGGACGGTGTTCAGTTCCCCTGAATCCCATTTGAGGTGAAGGTGCCCGTCTATCTCATGCTTTTATTTAGTTTAATTTACTATGTTGATTTCTAAGGAATTACTAAAAAAAATTGTGATTTGAAATAAAGAAATACAAATTATATATTTTGTGTTTATTAATCTTCTACATTTCTTAAATTTTAATTTAGAAATTTTAAATCTTAATGATAACCTCTTTTTCATTTCATAGACTAGAAGTCTACTCCAAAGGGATAATTCGGGTCATCCTTGGATCTGAAACAGAAAAGATACAAATTAATGAGAGACAAAATTTGAATAATGGTCCTCAACGACATATAACTAAGGGTGAATACTTCACACCATCGCAACCTTACGTTCCTTAGTTAGGGGCAGGGACACCCAGAAGATTTTTAAAAGTGTGTGTAGGGATAATCAACTGACACCTGGAAAAATGAAAAACCCTATATTATTATAGAGTCTAGAAGTTATTTGAATGGGGTTTATTCTTTTAGTGTAGCCCTTTTTTACGTTTCTTTGCCATAATATATAGTATAGACATGGTAATATGGCAGGAAGGGTATATTAGAAAACAAAAGATTTATCTTTTTGTTGAGCTTAACATTATTAAAAATATAATGTCATTATTTTAGCGACAAAATAACTATCAAAAGTGACAGCTGTGGACATATGGTATGAAATTAGTTTTAGTAACGTAAGTCACTGTCAGATAATAAGGCCGCTAATAACCCTACTCTTATTCATACCCTTAATAATTATTTTAACACTTACCCTATGTTCTCGCTTACTTTCACTCTAAGATATATTAATAGGGATAACGGTGGTTAAAATGTTCAACCCGGTTGATTTCTGCTACATTTAAAAAAAATAATCAAAGCTAATTTTGGTGAAGGCAAATTAATCAACCATTAAATTGGGCTTTGATTACAAACTTGTTCACTTTTTATATTTAGATGATATATTCACACCTCAAGGCAAGATCTCGATTTTAATTCTAACTTTATAATTGTAAATTTTAAAAAATGTAATCTAAACACGGGAATCGAACCCGGCTTAGCGAGCCAATACTCTTCCACTGAGCTATCCAAAACTATCCCCGTGTTCAGAGACCTTTTTTAACTCATAATTTAAGGCAGATTCTGTGATGGACGTGTGGATATAGTCAAATAACAATGAGTCATCAAATACCACAGCCACCTGGATTCGGGATTACATTAAATTCTATAGGCATTCGCTTACTTGCATATAAAATTATTTTATTTATTTTTTCAAATAAAAAAATGTTGAAAATGGTTGCGACAATCATTTATTTTTTCAAATAAAAAAATGTTGAAAATGGTTGCGACAATCTTGTTTTCAATATATATTTTAGGGATAATTTTATATGATAAGATTAGTAACACTCTACCAGTAACTTGTTTTTCGGATAAAAATTGATTTAATGGTAGTTTACTTATGAATAATTTTGGTACATTTTAAATTGCTGACTCACCTCGGTGGCGTAGTTAGCTAACGCGCTAGTTTTGTGTTGAGTTAGACTGCTGAGGACGGGGAGATTGAGGTTAACATCTCGTTTGGGGTAACTGTTTTTTTTTTCAAAATGATTTTCCACTCTCCCTCCACGCAAATGCGAGTTCACTTTCTCTATATTTAACCTTTTCAATTCCTAGCCCATTAGCATAAATAGTACATAAGCGTATAACCCGAACGGGTAGTAAAACACGGTGCTTAATAAATAATAAAAAATTTGAATTTCTCAAAAAATTTGACATAATTTTGACAAAATAATTGGGTATTTGGGTAGTTAGAGTTTTACATGGAAAATAGGATTATGTTTTTTTTACTAGAAAAAATCAAGAATAGTTAACTAGTAGCTTATTTTTGAAAGATTAAATTTTTTTAAATGGCTTCACAATAATTTGGTTTAAAATTTACATTTGAAGAGAGTTTTGTATGAAAAATAAAATAAAATTTCGTTTTTATGAGGAAAGATTAGGGGTATAATTTAATAAATCATCTTATTAATTTTATGTAGAGAATCCTGAAAACAATGTCTTTTAGTCAATACAGAAAGCAATTTCTTAATAATTCTAAAACTTTTATGGAGAAACAGCTATATTAACATTTAACACTTTTTATCATAAAAAGAGTTATATTAACATTCAACACTTTTTATTATCAAAAGAGTAAATCAAATATTATTATAAAACTTAGTATTCTGCTAAAAATCATTTCTAAATAAATATTGTAAATGAATAATATAAACATAGGTTTAGTAAACATGTTTGAATACAAATTAAAACAAAACAATGTATATATATATATACTAGTTTTTGCCCGCGGCTTCGCTCGCGTTAATGTAGATTTTATCAATAAATTCAGGTTGTCGATTGACACAGGAAGTATGACAATAAAAACGATGAACATATTGAGGTTGTTAGTCAATAGAGGTAGAGATAAAGAAAAAAACAAACTACACAATATAAATCAGGATTAAGTGTAGGAGTAGAAAAGAAGTAGCGGAGTGTGTGTCAGTAGAGTCACAGGTTATGCCTTGCCACGAATTGGAAGATCCTACTCCATCTTAAATTTTACTTACAGTTAATTAACATCCCGTATTTACTCCGCTTGTTCTTGACCGTTGCAATCATGGGCACAGAATAGATCATTATTTTAGGAAGCTCCTATATACTATGTTGTATGTCCTTCCATTTGGCACAAATACATACAAATTCTGGGCATTGGACACATGCAAACAGGCTACATATAGCTGGCCATGGGAAAAACATGGCATTTCCAAATGCACCCCTGCTACCTGCAATGTTTGCCCTTGCGCTTTGTTAATAGTAATAGCAAAACTATGTTTGATTAGAAACTGGAGTCTTTTGAATGGTAGGTCAGTGGGGATTATTGGGATTCGAGGTATGATTACACTTTCCCCTTTTCCAACACCTGTTAAAATGGTGGCACAGATTATATTTTGCCCTAATTGTGTAATTGAAGCCTCATCCCATTACATAAACGGGGTGCATCTAAATTTCGCATAAGCATAACTGGTACACCTAATTTCAATTGTAGTTTATGCAAGGGTACACCCGATAGCTCCAGAGAATTTAAAAACTCAGCGGGATATGAAGTGCTCTGTTCTGTGTCCATGATTGTATCTATTGACAAATACTCCTTTATTTCTCCCTGCACCTCTTTCAAAATGTCAGTGTTGATTTTATTAACGATTTCATTTTTTGATGCAAGAATTGCTCTTGCACACAAACAATTATCACAATTTAAATTTAGTTGTAAGTCTGGGTAAACTTTAGCAATGAGCTCCACATCATTTTCCACCAAATTACAGAATTCTCCTGTAAGTAAAATACAACCTTCAGCATCCGTGTCCAAACGTCCATCGCCAATTTCCAATAGTGTCTCTGCGTAATGTCCTGAATCTACGTCATTATAAAGATGGACTCTCTTATTCGTTGTTAGACTGAATTTTTTCACTTTTGCCCACAATTTTGATGACTTGAGACAGGCTTTGATTTCATCTGCATGTATGCCCCTCTGGATCACCGGTAGAGTTTGTCGGAAGTCACCAGCCAGTAAAACTACCATTCCTCCCATAATATCTGTACTGTCTCGCAAGTCCTGAAGAGTTTGGTTTAACACCTCTATAGATATTTTGTGGGACATCGTACATTCATCCCACACTAAAAGTTTACATTGTCGTAGCATCAAACCTCGAGAGCTATTTTTGCTGAAATTGCAGATGGGTGACTCTTCCTGTGCAAGTGCAAGATTTAATGGCAATTTTAGAACGGAATGTGCAGTACGGCCACCGTTCAGTAGTGTTGCTTTTATACCGGAGGAATCGACGGCAACAGCAATTTTCTGGTCTTTTCTTATGAACGCCAATAAGTTCAGCAAAAACGTTTTCCAAATAGGACTAAACACAGATAAATAAACGGTAAGAAATCAATGTTTGTAAACAAATGAATCGCAAACATGTATTGCTATTTCCCATCAATATGGTCCCCCAACTTCCTTTCTTCTGTTTCTCCAAGCTTCATAGCCATAGATAAACAAAACGATACCGCGTTAGTTAGTACATTCAATAGCACAGATCGATACCGCATTTTAAAGTAAAAATAATGTTTTTATTTGATATACCAATACCAATACCAATAATACCAAACTTCTTACGAAAATTTTGTCATTTACCATAACGGGGTGAACAGACATAGCTCAATTAGCTGGATATAATCATTTTTAATCATTTTAAGATAGATGTGCCTAAAATAACTCGGGAACAGATCTTTATTCGGGATATCAGATTTTCTTCCGGGATACCACAGGTCCCTTTTTCTGTACTCCAGGCATCATGTTGCAATTCATTTATTCATATCAGTAGGCCGAGTTGTTATGCCGGACGACCGTTTAAAAGTTATTTTTTCTATCCCTCAGGAACAGTACTTTTTTCTGGATGAAAGGTACCCTATGTCCTTTTCTGTACCCATGACAACGTATATGTGAAATTTCATGATGATCGGTCGAGTAGTTTAGGCTTTAGGCGTGAAAGCGTAACAAACAAACAAACAAACAAACAAATAAACAAACTCACATTCGCATTTTTTATGAAAGAAAGGTACACTATGTCCTTTCCTGTACCCATGACAACGTGTATGCGAAATTTCATGATGATCGGTCGAGTAGTTTAGGCGTGAAAGCGTAACAAACAATTACAAACAAACAAACAAACTCACATTCGCATTTTTTCTGGATGAAAGGTACCCTATGTTCTTTTCTGTACCCATGACAACGTGTATGCGAAATTTCATGATGATCGGTCGAGTAGTTTAGGCTTTAGGCGTGAAAGTGTAACAAACAAACAAACAAACAAACAAACTCACATTCGCATTTTTTCTGCATGAAAGGTACCCTATGTCCTTTCCTGTACCCATGACAACGTGTATGCGAAATTTCATGATGATCGGTCGAGTAGTTTAGGCTTTAGGCGTGAAAGCGTAACAAACAAACAAACAAACAAACAAACAAACTCACATTCGCGTTTTTTTTTCTGGATGAAAGGTACCCTATGTCCTTTTCTGTACCCATGACAACGTGTATGCGAAATTTCATGATGATCGGTCGAGTAGTTTAGGCGTGAAAGCGTAACAAACAAACAAACAAACAAACAAACAAACTCACATTCGCATTTATAATAGTTAGGATATAGGAGCGTAGAACGGGTGGGGTTGGGGGATCCAGATACATATATAAAGCTTGTGTATATATTTAAATAATCCTCATTAATAATGAGCAACGTACTCTGTGAAAGGGAAGAACCTCGATCGACTGTCGAAGACATCGATATAAGACATATCGCTTTCACTCAGTTCGAAGTCGAATATATCCATATTCTCTATCATGTGGGTCTTGTCCTCCGATTTAGGCAGAGGAACTGTCCCGCGTTGAACCTGAAATCAGGACACACCAAAATTTTGCTTTTTAACAAGTCACTTCAACTAGCTTGCAGCCTATATATATTTTGAATTTGAACCTAATCAATATTAATAAATATTCGAATTAGATCCGATCTGATTAGGAGATTTTACAAAGCTTGACATTGAATATGAAATCGATTCAATTTAGTGAATTAGTATTAGTTTCTGAATTATTATTAAAACCATAAATACGTTATGCAATAATGTGTAAAAAATAAGTGTACCGCCTTCCTGAATGTAAATATCATCACACTCTGATATATATGGCTGTTTTGACAGTTTAAAACCTACAAGAATAATCCTCAAATAACTTTAAAATTCTCATATGGGATCATAGTAAAAAAAAGACTGCCTTCGTTTAAGGAAGCCTTGAAACAAATCGATATACCCTTCACCTTAATCCCAAAGTTCCGGCAGTTTGAATAAGACGTATTTTAAAATGATCTAATTTTACATTTTATCATATTTCATTTTAAATATGAAACTCAACATGTAAGGTTGTTTAAGGAATGCCTAATCTTGGCGTAGAGCATATTTTGAAATTAAAAAAAACCGTTTTAATAATGCTTGACAGTTGAACGTCTGCGGTGAGTTTCTTTACTCCAATGGGCAGCTTATGTGAGAAATAACAATCCAATATTCAAAGAAAGATACATTGAGAAAATACAAGCATATTTAAGTGCAGTAAACATTGAAACACTAAAACTATATAGTGTTATTAAAAGGTATGAAAGTTATCTATCAAAACTGGCAGTCCGATATCACATGAATTAACGTATGAATACGTGAGAGCAGATCAATATAGTAGCTTTTCTAGCTATGATATTTCTATTATTATGTTGTTCTGTCTTACGACAGGTCCATACCTTTTATCAGTGAATTTAGACCGCCAATGTGCCCTGTCCTCTGCCTCCTCCTTCAGCTCCCAAAATGTTCTCATTTCCTTCAATTCATCCAATATTTGATCCAATTTCTTCCTAAGCTCCTCTTTCCCTAACCTTTTCTATGACGTCGTGCAGAAGACAGTTCATCCTAAGAATGTGACTGACCCAGTTTGCTTTGTACCGAAGAATTACATCCAAAAATGGTTCTCTTCTCACCCACTCTTTTTAAAGAGTTCTTAATTTGTAACCTTTACTATAAGTCTCGTTCTATGAAAATTGGACTGTAGATATATTTTAAACAGGGAAATAAATATGGAGGCTAAGAAACAATCCAAAAAAACGGCAATTTCTTAACCGCAGGCTCGAATATATTTTAAAATGAGTGAAAACCCACTTCCGTTTTAAGAAGGCACGTTGATCAATAGCAATCGCACACTGACCATATATCTAAGGACGACTTGGGCCGCACTCTTGTCGTACTTGCTGGTGAGGAGCTCTAGTCGATTGTCATTCAGGAGGTTAGGGGTCCCTGATATCCCAGGGACAGGGTTGGGTGCCCCGAGAGGACTGCAAGCCGTCACCACGATGTCGGACTTGTAGCAGATCTTGGCCAACACCATCTGGTTCAGGTAGGGGTGACACTCAATCTAAACGACATCAGGGGAAAACAAAGCATTCACATGTGTACACACTTGTAATGTCCAAACCAATCTAGGCGTAGAAGAAATTATATGAACAATAAGTTACTTGTTTGTACACATGTAAAATTGTAAAAAATATATATATAAAATATTGGAATAAGAATGATATTAAATGACTTGATAAAACAGCTTCAAAAGATGCCTGGAGAAAAAATTAGTACAAGACAATAGGTGTTTATTTCTGCTTTAGAACTAAAAATGAAAAGTAGGATGATAGAAAATGATGAATGTAATTGGACGCAGTAAAACCCTGAAAACATATTTATGAGGATTCAAAATTAGTGCAGCCAGTGAAATATACATTGTGTTAAAAGCTTTGTTAAAATATGATCTGCTTCGGTGGCAGCATGGTCTAAGACGTCATTCTCAAAATAGACCAGACTGCCAATGACAGGAAGGTCGGGGCTCGAATTTCGGTCGTGTGTACTGAGGGTGGTTTTCCCTAAATGGTTTTCTACTCTTTATCCATGCAAATGCGCGTACTTTTCTTCTAAATTCAACCTTTTATCTATCTCCTTTATTAATTATCAGGGACCTAAACGTTATCAAAAATTGACCTAAAAGTTCTAAAAAATGGGTTCAAAGTTGCAAAAAATTAACTATAAATATGAACAAAATCTCGTAATGAATGCACACGGCTAAATAAAACATGCATTATACAAATTAAAACTAAAAAATATTTTTATCATCAAACGACTTCAACAGCTAAAATCTTTCATTCTTCTGAATATAGCATTGATTTACAAATACCTTTACCAGAAGTAATAGCTACCCCCTCCCAATGCAACCCTCTCAAGCTTAGTTGCAGTATCACCAAATAATGTGTGTTTTTAAAAGCAAATAGGATACAAACTTCATTTACTAAATTACCTTCTATTCCGACAACTGTGTGTTGAAAAAAATGTATGTTTGATTATATGCATTTATAGAATATCGATAGTCTTAAAACATACATTTATCAAGAAATGTCCTAAAATGATTAAAAAATTACGAACAAAAAACAAAGAACAAAAATTACCCATCAAATAAACGTTCCACAACCCGAGGATCATGAACCAATGTACGTAGCCTACATGAGCATTGTATATGATTAACAAGGAAAAAGATGACATGTCATCAAAATACGGGCCTTGTTAATAATTAATTAATTTTTGCAGTGATGACATGACGGAGTTTTTATGGCACTCTCAAAAATAAATATATCTTTACCTACCCTTTAATTTTAAATTTTAGATTGAAGCTAAAGAGCTTTAAAATAATGCTAACGCCCACAGTTTATAAAATAATGTATTTGGAGTTTACAACATAAAGCCAAAACCCTAAGTCACCGCTGGTTCTGGTATCAATGATAACTCATAGTAGTCTATGATGTCCACCTGTCCATCACAGACTCTGCCTTAATCAATGAGTGAAGAATGATCCGACACAGAGAAATAGTCCTGAGAATTAGCGTGCTCTGCTAAGGGTCCTGGCTTCGATTCCCGTGTCCACTTTTTTCAATTTACGAACATGACACTCGATGCGTCTACACCCATAACCTAAAGATATTCTCCAACCTCTAAGATACCTTTTCATTCACAGTTAATTGTGTGCATGCGTTGGCTTACTTCCAGAGTAGAGAAAGATAACCGAGAAAAATAACAGATCCCATGATTACATCTACACAAGATAATTACTTAACACTGAAAAAAACACGGTGTGCTAAAAGCTTGAACATTAAAATGGAGTGTTAATTACTTTTTTAAAAAAGCACAATTTAAAAAAAAACAAGCTAGCGTATAATATTACGAAATTTATAGTTATCAAAGAATTCAAATATGAAAACAAGTAACTAACGATATTAGAGTGGAAATTAGGAAAAGAATACAGTCAGGAAGTGGTTGACATCTTGCCTGCTTTCAAATAATGTAAAACTCCGAAAATTTTAATTTTGCTGGTTGTTCTAAATGGGTGTGAAACGTGGGTGTTTGAAATCAACATGTTTAGGAAGATATTTGGTCCAAAAAGTGATGAAGACACTGAAGAGTGGATGAGGTTACATAATGATGAGTTACATACCCTGTATTCATCACAAGCCATTGTTAGGATAATCAAGTCTTGCAGATTACGGTGGACAGAACATGCAGTGCGAATGGGAGATTCTAGAACTTTTGTTCAGGGTAATGACTGGCAAACCCAATGGGAAGAGAATGTTGGGAGGACCTAAACGCAGAGTTAGAATCTGAAAGAGATAAGGTGTATTGAGGTGGACTGAATAGAGCTAGCTCCAGATAGGGACACGGTGTAATGTGGTGGACTGGATAGATCTAGCTCCAGATAGGGACACGGTGTAATGAGGTGGACTGGATAGAGCTAGCTCCAGATAGGAACGTGGTCTAATGAGGTGTACTGGATAGACCTAGCTCCAGTTAGGGACATGGTGTAATGTGGTGGACTGGATAGATCTAGCTCCAGATAGGGACACGGTGTAATGAGGTGGACTGGATAGAACTAGCTCCAGATAGGAACGTGGTGTAATGAGGTGTACTGGATAGAGCTAGCTCCAGATAGGGACACGGTGTAATGAGGTGGACTGGATAGAACTAGCTCCAGATAGGAACGTGGTGTAATGAGGTGTACTGGATAGAGCTAGCTCCAGATAGGGACACGGTGTAATGAGGTGGACTGGATAGAGCTAGCTCCAGATAGGGACACGGTGTAATGAGGTGGACTGGATAGAACTAGCTCCAGATAGGAACGTGGTGTAATGAGGTGTACTGGATAGAGCTAGCTCCAGATAGGGACACTGTGTAATGAGGTGGACTGGATAGATCTAGCTCCAGATAGGGACACGGTGTAATGAGGTGGACTGGATAGATCTAGCTCCAGATAGGGACACGGTGTAATGAGGTGGACTGGATAGAACTAGCTCCAGATAGGAACGTGGTGTAATGAGGTTTACTGGATAGAGCTAGCTCCAGATAGGGACACGGTGTATTGAGGTGGACTGAATAGAGCTAGCTCCAGATAGGTATAAGTGGCGTACTTATCTAAGTGCAGCAATGAACTTTAGAGTTCCTTATGCCATCGAGTAAGTAAGTGAGTATAGAATAGGGTTACAGTTGAAACGAAGTACAAATTTGTTGACTTTGATTTAAAAGTTACAACATATTTTTAAAGAAATAGGTTAAAAACGCACATTTATCCTTAGATCAGTAGATGTTCAACATTAGACGAGACTAGTTTTTTTTACGGCATGGTTTTAGTTAGTATAAATGGGACAAAAATAATCATACAAAAATAGTTATAGGATTATTTGGATGTAGAATATGAATAACATTAGTAGCTTTGGTTTCAAAGTCTCTATAGTATTATTTAATACATTAGTTCTTTTAAATATTTATTAGAAAAAATAAATACTTTAATCATTTAAAATGAAGATATTTTAACTCCTTTAAGAAATGTATGTTTAGTAAAAACATAGGGTAGTTCAATTATTTTCACTCTTTTTGTGTTATGTATTATTTTAATACAAACATCACACATTTATGTAACTAATTTAATTTCAAAGCAAGATTTGTTAAAATATTTCACTATTCACTATTTTTTTCTCCTATATTATTTTTAATGATTACTTTTTTACTAAAGTATTATAAAATGGCGTATGCTCAATACATTGACATATTAAAATAAATAATCTGAAATAATTCAGAGCTCCTGTGGAGACATAAAAATCCTTTTTATGGAAACTTATATCTTTTGATAAAACGATCCTCAAGTTTGAGAGAAATCCTCTTGAGGTTTTTTCTAGATAGAGATAAGTAATTGGGGTTAGGGAGTGATATAAACTATACACATGAGCATCAGGAAAATCGAATCAAGCAATTAAAGATAATATATAAAAGAATATAAATTCCTTCCCAAGAATATTGAATCACACTAGCAAAGAGAAAGCTCCACTCGACAGTAGGCCTGTATATATATATATGTTTATGTATATATATAGGCCTACTGTTAATATTTTTATAAATATATAATCATATTTTTAGTATAAATACACAGAGTCCAGATTTTAGCCATACAAAACTGCATATATATAAAATAGATGAGGAAGGTGCCATTTATATGAAGCGAACCTGCATTTGCATAGAGGTAGAGTGGAAAAACCTTTAGGAAACCACACTTTAGTACACTTTGTCAGGATTTGAAACCGGACCTCCCCATCACTGGCAATCAAACAAGATGAGGGATGGCTTTGTATGAAAGTCCACTAGTGTTGGTGACATATAGCTGATAGACTTAACATATTGTCAATGTAAATATTGTATGAGGAATAGTGTTTCAGTGACGATAAGATAGGTGGGATGAGGAAAGTAATATTTATAGAAAATGTACCTACATCTGTGCGAAGGAAGGGTCTAGATTAACATGTTTAAGTTGAAAATAATTAGTTTTGAATTGATTAAGGTACATTTGTTTGTTCATATGGGTAAGATTACAAGTAAAAACTATCTAAAAATATGTTAAACCCGCATTTAAACACCAATTTAATTTGACAACTCGATGAGACTATCTTCTTCTCAATAAAAATCAGGCATATCGGAGTAATAAAAACTAAAAAAAAAATTAAATTTGCCACAAAGAATGGTGTGTGAAAGAGAAAGATAATATTTTCTCCTTACACTATGAATTTATGTCAGTTTTATCATTTTGGGAATTGTTTTAAAGCTTACACTAGCATTCAAACCCTTGCTATTTATTTGTATTAACTGTCCAGAAGAAACTTTGAGGACACTTAGTCTCATAGTCTCTTTTGACACTATACCCCTGCAAGGTAGATACCTGTTGTTCTCACCTGGTTGGTGACAGGAGGGACAGTGGCCACATCCAGCACCCTGCTCACTTGTTGAGAGTTGAAGTTGGACAGTCCAAGGCTTCTGACGTATCCTAGTCTTACACATTGTTCCATCTCCCGATATGTCAGCAGGTAATCAACGTCATCGTGTAATAGTTTACCATCTGAGTCTCTTGGGAAGTTCTCTTTGCCTCCCTGAACAAAGGAATGTGAAGCTAATAGTTGGCTTCATAGTTTCATGTCTATCGCCAATGCCCGATACAAATTCAGTGCCACATCCATTGTGCAAACATCGACGACGTTAGAGCTACAGTCCAATTTTAAGTAGAAAGACCCTTGTATAACAGCTAGGAAAGTTACTAGATCTACTTTTACGTATTCATACGTCAAATAATGTTATTTACTACTATCAATTTTGATATATATATATATATATATATATATATATATATATATATATATATATATATAGTAGCTTTTGCCCGCGGCTTCGCTCGCGTTAATGTAGATTTTATCAATAAATTCAGGTTGTCGATTGACACAGGGAATACGACAATAAAACGATGAACATATTGAGGTTGCTAGTCTATAGAGGTAGAGATAAAAAAAAACTACACAATATAAATCAGGATTAAGTGTAGGAGTAGAAAAGAAGTAGTGGAGTGTGTGTCAGTAGAGTTACAGGTTATGCCTTGCCACAAATTGGAAGATCCTACTCCATCTTAAATTTTACTTACAGTTAATTAAAATCCCTTATTTACTCCGCTTGTTCTTGACCGTTGCAATAATGGGCACATAATAGATCATTATTTTAGGACGCTCCTATATACTATGTTGTATGTCCTTCCATTTGGCACAAATACATACAAATTCTGGGCATTGGACACACGCGAACAGGCTACATATAGCTGGCCATGGGAAAAACATGGCATTTCCAAATGCACCTCTGCTACCTGCAATGTTTGCCCTTGCGCTTTGTTAATAGTAATAGCAAAACTAAGTTTGATTGGAAACTGGAGTCTTTTGAATTGAAATGGTAGGTCAGTGAGGATTATTGGGATTCGAGGTATGATTACACTTTCCCCTTTTCCCACACCTGTTAAAATGGTGGCACAGATTATATTTTGCCCTAATTGTGTAATTGAAGCCTCGTCTCATTACATAAACGGGGTGCATCTAAATTTCGCATAAGCATAACTGGTACACCTAATTTCAATTGTAGTTTATGCAAGGGTACACCTGATAGCTCCAGAGAATTTAAAAACTCAGCGGGATATGAAGTGCTCTGTTCTGTGTCCATGATTATATCTATTGACAAATATTCCTTTATTTCTCCTTGCACCTCTTTCAAAATGTCCGTGTTTATTTTGTTAACGATTTCATATTTTGGTGCATGAATTGCTCTTGTACACAACCAATGATCACAATTTAAATTTAGTTGTAAGTCTGGGTAAACTTTAACAATGAGCTCCACATCATTTTCCACCAAATTACAGAATTCCCCTGTAAGTAAAATACAGCCTTGAGCATCCGTGTCCAAACATCCATCGCCAATTTTCAATAGTGTCTCTGCGTAATGTCCTGAATCTACGTCATTATAAAGGTGGACTCTCATATTCGTTGTTAGGCTTAATTTTTTCACTTTTGCCCACAATCTTGATGACTTGAGACAGGCTTTGATTTCATCTGCCTCTGGATCACCGGTAGAGTTTGTTGGAAGTCACCAGCCAGTAAAACTACCATTCCTTCTCTCTCGCAAGTCCTGAATATTTTGGTTTAACGCCTCTATAGCTTTTTTGTGGGACATCGTACTTTCGTCCCACACTAAAAGTTTACATTGTCGTAGAGCTCGAGAGCTATTTTTGCTGAAATGAATAATACCAAACTTCTTACGACAATTTAGTCATTTAACATAACGGGATGAACAGACAGAGCTTAATTAGCTGAATATAATCATTTTTAATCATTTTAAGATAGATGTGCCTAAAATAACTCGGGAACAGATTTTTATTCGGCGTATCAGATTTTCTTCTGGGATACCGCAGGTCCCTTTTTCTGTACTCCAGGCATCATGTTGCAATTAATTTATTCATATCAGTAGGCCGAGTTGTTAAGCCGGACGACCGTCTGCAGTTATTTTTTTCTATCCGTCAGGAACAGTACTTTTTTTCTGGATGAAAGGTACCCTATGTCCTTTTCTGTACCCATGACAACGTGTATTCGAAATTTCATGATGATTGGTTGAGTAATTTAGGCGTGAAAGCGTAGCAAACAATAACAAACAAATAAACAAACAAACTCAAATTCACATTTTTTCTGGATTAAAGGTACCCTATATCCTTTTCTGTACGCATGACAGCGTGTATCCGAAATTTCATGATGATCGGTCGAGTAGTTTAGGCGTGATTGCGTAACAAACAATAACAAACAAATAAACAAACAAACTCACATTCACATTTTTTCTGGATGAAAGGTACCCTATGTTCTTTTCTGTACCCATGACAACGTGTATGCGAAATTTAATGATGATCGGTCGAGTAGTTTAGGCGTGAAAACGTAACAAACAATAACAAACAAACAAACAAACTCACATTTGCATTTTTTTCTGGATGAAAGGTACCCTATGTCCTTTTCTGTACCCATGACAACGTGTATACGAAATTTCATGATGATTGGTCGAGTAGTTTAGGCGTGAAAGCGTAAAAAACAATAACAAACAAACAAACAAACTCACATTTACATTTTTTCTGGATGAAAGGTACCCTATATTCTTTTGTGTACCCATGACAACGTGTATGCGAAATTTCATGATGATCGGTCGAGTAGTTTAGGCGTGAAAGCGTAACAAACAATAACAAACAAACAAACTCACATTAGCATTTTTTCTGGATGAAAGGTACCCTATGACCTTTTCTGTGCCCATGACAACGTGTATGCGAAATTTCATGATGATCGGTCGAGTAGTTTAGGCGTGAAAGCGTAACAAACAATAACAAACAAACTCACATTCACATTTTTTCTGGATGAAAGGTACCCTATGTCCTTTTCTGTACCCATGACAATGTGTATTCGAAATTTCATGATGATCGGTCGAGTAGTTTAGGCGTGAAAGCGTAACAAACAATAACAAACAAACAAACAAACTCACATTCGCATTTATAATAGTAAGGATATATGTAACCACATGGCCAAAATTGGGAGGCGTGTTTGTATAATATTGTAGTGTTGTGGATTGTGAATGACAAAATGAGTACTGCACGGTGTACCTAGTAAACAAATAGAACAGAGGCGCTGACCACATAAATAGTGTCAGCGTTCCAGAGGGGGAAACCAGGTCAGGAGGCAGAATAAAGAGTGGTATGTCCAGTTATCGGGGCTGACTATTCACCATTGAGTCTAGGGGGTCACTCTGCCTGTTTTGGGGTTCACGTGGGCAAGGACGCCGGCACATCAGTACTTGTATTTGAGGGCTACCGCTTGAGCCAGGGTACTGGGACTCGGTGACCGTGTAGGATCACCTATCGGTCAGACAGGTCAATGGATATTCCTTGCAATACTTCGTTCTGTCACAAGCTTCCAAATAATCTTTCAAGTTATTTTATATTTCCAATATCACTATCGACATCACATTTGGTAATATACATAGTAGTATTAATAAAAACCATAAAACTCAAGTCGAACGTCAATCACGAACCTACATAATCATATATCCAATCACCCTTCTTATCCTCGGCCGTAACGCATCCTGACAAGATTTATGCCCACAAACACTTATACATATACATATATATGTATATGTATAATTATATGTATATACAGATATATATAATACTATCACCCCTACAAAATTACATTAATAGTATAGTCAAATTGTACCAATGTTGGCTGCAAAGAACATTTATTTATAATCTTTTAAAGGTTCTTCATATTAAAATTGAACTGTATTTTTTTTCCTAAAAACAAGTGGTAATAAAATTAAATATTCATTTATTAACTACTAATATGATGATTTATTTTCTTGTCTGTGCCTAAATATAACAAAATAGGAAAGAAATCGATACTGATTGTTTCTTCGGACAGATTATTTTTTCTTGCTCTAAATTCATTTTCTCACCAAGTCTTAGTACCCGCTGGTCTTATAATCATACATTAATTATTTATATTTTGGATTTGGAATTAGAAAAGTAGAATCATAGAGAAAATGTACCCAAATTTTCATAAAGGGGGCATGGGAAAGAATTTAGAAAAAAAAAACCACAAGCTTCGTGTAGCCAATCGGAACTCGAATCCTGATCTCCCGTCGCCGGCAATAGAGTATAACACGTGGGTGATGCTTTAGACCAGTGGTTCCCAAACTTTCTCAACTCACAAACCCCTTTCACAAACATCTGAAATGCCCAAACCCCTTGGTAAATATTCATAGCCACGCACATAATTTTAAACCTAATTTTTATGAAATTCAATTATTAATTGTAGTCGAAATGTTTAATACCTTTGAATTAAACTACTATAGCTCCGGTAGGTACTTTGGGATACCACACCAAATATAATGGAATCATATTGAAATGATTTAAGTACAAGTTCAAATAATTATACATTCATTTAAAAAATTAAAACTGAAATTAAATAAGCAAAGTACCGTAGTAACATTTCCTTATCTTTACTGTCACAATATCATCATATTTCGCTTGTTTTTAAAGAAAGTAGTACTGGAGATGGTTGCTTTGACATAACTGAAATACCCTTCTTCAATAAAAAAAATTCTATGCAAATTTAAGTTTCAAATTTTTTTACATGTTTTAGCAGTTACTCACCTCTTCACGTGACTTAGTGAGAAGGATGCGCTTGTTTTGGACGGCACAGAGCTTTAAGTTCAGGAACCACAGACGATAAATAAAGTCTCAAGTCACTTTCAGTACTGAGCCTGTTTCTGTATTTATTTTTTGTCATCCTTTAAACTTAACCAAAAACCAATAATTAATGACAAAGACTTATAGCTTTTCTTTAATTAAAAATCAGTGTAAATTTCAAGGCGCTGCTCTTTTTCATTCACTTAATGTGGAGATTCCACAATTGCTGTCTTTCCAAGTCCCTTCAAGTGTTTTATAGCCCTGCTACTAACATTTTTCTCCAAAGAAAGCTGATTTTCTACCATAAAGTTGTGAAGGGTATCAAAGCACTCCGTTTTATTGCTAATTAAACACGTTTCCAAAAGATTAATTTTTTATGAACGATTCGATACTGTCTTGTACCATAAAAACATTAATATTTGACCCCTGAAGAAAGAGAGTTAAACTGTTCATTTTTGAGAAAATGTCTACCAAATGAACCAACGTCAGAAACCACATATTTTGATCTTGCATGCACTTTGATTTGTGAGAGGTATGGTTCATAAGAAAAATGACAACATCATGTTTAAGTTCAAACAATCTTGTAAGAGTTCCACCTAGAGCTAACACCTGACTTCAGTGTGAGAAAGTAAACATGTTGTAAATGCTTCCCATTTCTTCACAAAGTGCTGCAAAAATCCGCCACTACAGAAATATTTTGGCGAACCCCTTATAAGATTTCACGAATCTCCAGGGGCTTTGCGAACCACAGTTTGGGAGCCACTGCTTTAGACCATGCGAACACTGATGCAGGTTTGCTCTTAATCAACTTATATATATTTTTTATTTTTGGGAGCCAAGTTCCCATTTTCCATATTTCTATTCTTACTAACCAGAGTATCTCTCACGAATTCACCTTTATATGAAATTGAAAATGATGTCAGATGACACATCTACGCACGACCTGATATTGTGTCTGACCTTACCAAATATTCCTGACCGCCTGACCAAATCGTATCATCCTTAGCCTGCTATAATCATTAATTTACGGTATTTCTTATGGAAATTGAAATTCTCAAGCTTCATAACCACTAAAACAATTCTCAATCATGTGACCATATTTAAAATTACTTTATTTATTTGAGGAAGACTATATCTAGATTTATAACCATTTAATTTGATTTCAAAGCTACACATTTTCGCGCTAAACATCGATTAGGGGAGGTCAGGCTAACATTAGCAGGTGTGATATATGAGCATACCCGTCTGAAACTATCCCCTTGGCAAGTATGTGCTGCCACTTTACTGAAGAGCGTTCAATTGCAACAAAGCAACATAGCAACATAGCAACATGGCAACATAGACGGAAGCGCATGGCAATGATTAAGAATCACACCATCCTGTATTTATCAGTTTATGAAAAGGTACGTTTAAAATTAAGTTACTAAAATGTTTCCCATAGTTTGTGTAAGAAACAGGGACTACATTTATATTTTGTTTGTTCGTTATTTAAGCTCAAATGTAACATTAAACCTACTCATTGCATCCCTTGAAAAAAAAATTAAAGTTAAGATCTCAACACAACTAACAAAATAGCTGAAACCCCTCGGGTGTGCTCATATTTTCCTCTCATGCTTTTAATATGAGCACTTGCAGATTCTTAATTATTATTTTTTCTAGACCAATGCTCTTAAAATATCATTCATATTCATTGTATTTTGTAGACCTAATTGAATGAGCAATTGAATAAAATAATATTACTTTTGGATAGCCTTACTGTTTCTTATGGAATAACAGATTTTCTTAAGGTGCTCATAATTGCCTGACTTCCCCTAAATGAGTTAATTCCCACCTTTTCATGATTTACTTTTAAATTACTAAACTTAAAATGTAAAGTTTTTTTATAATCCTATATAAATATGGAAAAACCGTTCACCTTCATTTTAGTACGTGCTATATTTTGAAATAACAAATCACTTCTTAGATAACACAGGATATCTGAACGTGTGCGATGCATCTTAGCGCTCAGATAGCTCAGGAACATTTTAAATGAAGAGAAAAAGTTCTGAGTTAAGTTAAGCAATACTCCTGACAGGTAGTAAAAAACTGTTGATTAGAAATTAAAACTAAATGTGTCGTATTACTAAAGCAGTTATTGAATTATCTTATTAGTCAGAAATGTTTTTTTGTCATAAAAATGGGAAAAAAGTGGATCTTTAAATTTTTCCTTCCAACCTACCTTACGTTACCAGTAGGTAATTAAAAGGGATAGAAGGTGAAATGCTAATTTTCTTCTCTCTCTATTTCGGTCAATGGCGTAAGTGTGATAGTGTTTATAGTGATCAAGTTATCGAGTCAAGATTTAACCCTCATCTCAAAATAGCGTTGACTTTACCAAGGGGATAACGTCGTTAAGTTGGGAGGGAAGGGGGTAGAAGAAAAGGTGTTTTTGAAATAACAATTTTTTCCAGAAAAATATATAAACTATGATTTCGATTCCCGTTTCCAGGTGCCTTTTTCAACTAATTTAAAATAATTGAATTATAGCTTCCTCCATACTGACATTCCCGTAATTACAATGATGTACATATATTCAAACCGAGTAATACTCCAGTAGAAACATAATTGATAGCAACCTTCTTCGGTGGCTGTATGGTCTTGGCCCTAGGGCGTCACTCTCGTGAAAGACTAGACTACCAATGACGGGGAGATTGAGGTTCGAATCCCGGTTGGGTGTACCGAGGTTTTTTTTTTCCAAAATGGTTCTCCACTCTCCTTCCCCACAAATTCAGCAACACTTACTCAAAATTCAACCTTCCTCGTCCCATTATTATTATTATTATTACTATTATTATTAGCACTACGTTTTACTACCTGTTCAGGTTATATGCATGTACTTATGAGTTAATTATAAAGAAGGTTAAATCTAGTGGAAGTGTAGTAGCCAAATTTGCGAGAAGGGAGAATGGAAAACCTCTTTGAAAATATCTCCCTCAGTACATCCGACCGGGATTTGAATCCAAATCCCTGTCATCGGCAGTCTAATCTGATGCCTTAGAGCATGCAGACACCGAAGCATGTAGTAGAAACATAAGAGATTACCATGTGAAGAAAAATGAATACAGAAACTTCAACAATACTTCTTTAGCTCGTAGTCCGTTCCATTCCACTGAGACTGTTTACCTTGAACGCTATTGGCCAGTGCATGATGTAGAGGTCGAGATAGTCCAGACCCAGGTTGGTAAGACTCTCCTTGCAGGCGGGCAACACAGAGTCCGGCTGATGGCAGGTGTTCCATAACTGAAACAAGTACATCACTTAAATTACAACACCTCGCCATATTCTGCTCAGCTGGAGATGCACTTTGGTCGCAGTTTGAAGTGTCACCCTATACACAGGAAGGTGTAAAGGGGGGGATTATGTTTCTAAGTATACACTGTACACAAACTCAAGGCTGTGTCGAAACGATTTGTAATGAGTGGGCCCAAATTTTGATAATATCTTTATTTTTGATAAATCACAGACAATGCTCTTGTGCATGTAAATTTTATCCATGAGCCCTTGATTATATAATTAATGTATAACTTACAGGCCCAATTTGTTAGTTTTTTAATCATTTTAGATGATTAGATCATATTTTCATGCTTTGAATATTTTCTTGTAGTTCTGAGGAATTTGTCTTTAATAATACCAATGTACAGTAAATTCATGAATACTCAAAGATAAGATTTTTCACCACAAAGAATAAAAACATAATGTAGGCTTCAAAGGAACTTTGTGCATTCTTTACTTTGTTTTTAGGAAAAATACACATTCCTGAGGAAGTATTGCAACTAAGCTGGAAATAATTCTGTGGGAGGGGGTAATTATTGCTTCTGAAGTAGTTATTTGTAAACTATTGTTAATATTTAGTGAAATAGTCCAGTCCCTGAAGAGGAGAGGATTTTGTGTATGGAAATTTACTTTTGAAATAATGATTCTGGACCCTTTATGGGTTACCAAATGGTAGGGTAGCTTTTTTTGAATCATGGTTATTTCCAAGATGGTGGCCATTAAAGAAGGCGGAAGAGCCATTTTCTGTAGACCCTATTATTTCAGTAACCAACTATCCGATTTTAATAAATCTGTTTTCATATTAAATGTAATAAAATATTCTTTGATTTTACTTCTTGTGTTTTTTCTATATTTCCTATGTGTTGTTGAATTTGACTATTTTTTGACAAAGATTTGACTTTTATTGACAATTAAATACGATTTGCAGCTGAATGAAAGGAGATAATTGAAAAAAAAACTGAATTAAAGTTTTTGGAAATTTAATTTAATACAAGGATCCGTGTCAATATATTTCAAAATTCCGTGATGAATAAAATGTCATTGAAGTTGACGGAGTACGCAGTCTACCGCACGTTCGCTCATCTGATTGGGTCAAGTTTACAAGGTAATTCCAGTCTAAATTATTTTAGATATCATGTACTGTCAAATTCCTCTTTATTTATAACTGATGTAATTATAAATTGTTAAAATTATTCGCCCACGCTTTGTGTGCACTTATTGCCAACATCAGTGAGAAATAATTTATTTTTTATTTTGAATAAATTAATATTTTAGCCTACATTGAATTTTCAAGCAAGAAAATATGTAATAAGGTATTAATAATATAAGGTTTTTATAAAAAAGTCAGTAAAACTGAGATTACAAGTAAATTTGCTGTCCCACTGGCTGATCAGCTGTAAGTAGGGTCTATAGTAGACATACTGTTAGCATGCTAACAAATGATCAGCTGTTAGTATAGTAAATATATTCTTTCTTTCATTACAGATGTTATTGCTAAGAAATGCTGGGTTTATTTTATTAAGTTGTAATATGTAAATCTGTATGTCCATAATTAATAATGTGATTTTTATTTACATTGTAGCACTATGCAAAACACTGTGAAATGTTATCTCACCTAGATCATAAGTACCATAATCCGTTTTACTCTGTTTCAAGATAATTAGAGAAAAGGGGAAAACATGGATAGTGTACTATTGACAAGAAAATCCAGAAAGATTGATTCAACCAAATGTATATTCTGTCAAAAATGAAGTCATATTCAAAGAATGGCCGAGAATAGGAGGAATAAATTTTTTGAAGCAGCTGCAATCTGAAAAGATGAGATAGTACGGATAATCAATCAAAATCCAATACTTTACATGGTATATAATGTAAGTGATGAGTGCTTTAAAAATGCACACTGAAAAAAGGATCTAGATAATTTAAATAAGAGAAAGTTAGAACCTTCTGTACAAAGCACGTCTCATAACGAAAAAATATCAGCAAAAGAAGCAAAAACACGTTGTTCTAGAGCTCTTCGAAGCAGAGACATACATCATTTTAGAAAACTATGTGTTATTTGTTCCAAACTGAAGTTCAAAGGTACTTTTGAGAAATTTCAGATCTCTGAAGTTAATAGAGCCAACAAATTTCTCGAGGCTATAAAGTTTTTCCAAGATGGAGTTTTACATGAACATGCGGCTTCCAAAACGTAGACGCAATATTTGGAACTTATCTGTATTGTTATCAGAACTGTAGGCCTATATCAGGATATTTTTTCAATATGAACGATATAAATAAGAGCAGAGCCCTATAGTCGTAAACATTTAGTGTTTGCTGAAATACTCAATTCTACAAATGCTGGTCTAATGAACGGTGAAGGATATGAGTTGAGTAGTATTTGATACATGGGAAATAGTCCACTACATGATGAAACATTACTAACGAGGAACTGAAAATACGTCTTATTAATCAATATGGTGAAACCATATGCTTTTTACATCCTCTAGAAGTGAATAAATCTTAAACGGTGTTCCTTAAATCTTTCTCTGGAGATATGACAGAGAAAATTTGAGAACACAATAAAAAGATGAATTCAGTAAAAGAATGGACTAAAATATTAACGGAATCATATAAAAAACGTAGACTTTGTTCTGCAAGATAGATTTTGTGACGCTCACGATTTAGAAGGTGCGTGGAAAAATATTGCTATTCCAGACCCTACAATAATGTATTTTTTCTGAGTTTTTCCATTTAAAGACTAATGGTATACGAGGTTCAGAAGACAACAACCAACGTAAACATTTTTTAAGAACTAAGTTAAAGCCTTCTGCAGGATTAAAAAAGTCTTTGCTGAGTTCCAAATCATATATTATGGTATCCATAATGGGTGGAAAAGAACACCACTCCACATTATGATTGCACAAGCAGTTCATGATATGTGTAAAATTAAAAATCTGATAACAAGTTTCAATCATTTTGGGTTAGCTATAAGCTACAATGAGCTTGTTCGATACCACCATGATTTAACAAGTTACATTGTAAAAAAAGTGTCATGGATGTACCACATCCCAGCCATTTTAACAGTGAAACATTCACATTATGTGCATTTGACAAATTCGATCACGATGAAGCTACTCTCTCTGGTATAAGAAGTAGTCACGAGAATCTTGTAGTCTTCTTTCAACAAAACGGTAACATCAGTCTTCAAAAGCAAAAAATATCCGAGACAAATGTAATTCATGGAGAGAAAAATTTACAAACCTTCTTACAATGCCAAAAACTCAATTATCTCAACTAGCTTTATCAGCAGACTATATAGTTGAGGAAAATTTATCTCAAATGGATCAAGGGGATTATGACCACATCACCAAAAAGTATACTATCTGGTTTTTATCACAAGTGAGTTTGCCTGACGCCGTTGAAGTGAGTGTCAGATCTGTTTGCTTACATAAATTAATAACCTCATGGATTGCCTTACTCTCTGTTATTACAAAGGAGGGAGTTCTATCGATCTCTTTAGGTTTAATTCCGGTGATCCCTAAAAATGTAACTTAATGTAGTACTATATACACTGCTCTAAAGAACTTTCAAAACCTACAATGTCAACTGAAACAAAAGTACTTGCTTTTATCAGCAGATGCAGGGACTAACCACATAGCGAAGGCAATAACTCTAAACAATCAGCAAGAATTTTCTAATATTGTACTGTGCCTTTGATTATTTAATATGATTAAAATTACTTTTGGGTGCATTGGGAAATATGTTTTGGGTAGTGGTTCTGAAAACATTTGGGCTGAGACTTAAGTTTTTGAAGCTAGGTTTGTTGAATCCGTAATTAGTGGAGTTCATTATGTATAAGATATTTAAAGGACATATTTTTTTCAAATCAAATCAACGGAGAAACCTCTGTGGTGTAAATTTTTAATAAACAAAAACTAGAGAATTACAGCTAAGAGTTAACAAAAGTGCAATCGCTTGCTTGATTAAGCTTGATTCACACGCTCGCCGAAAAATAAAGAGCAGAATCTACGCAGTAATTTGCACACTAAGTTGACCCATGAAGCAGTGCAACATATATTTTAGATCATTGTCCCGATGGTAATTTACAAATTATAATGCTGTGTCATGGAACAATCCAATACATCAATAAACACGCTTTATATTAACGAGTTATTTCAAATCTCCTCACAACGGCCAATGAAGCTGTCTGCTAGTTTCTGGCTGTAGAGCGCATTCGTTGACAAATGCGCATGCACACTAAGTTGAGATGGTTGGTTCTGAGATTTGATTGGTTCTCCTGTGCCTAACATCTATAACAGAGCGGACAAAGTAGAGAATAGTTGAACTTCAGCAGAACAGCTCGCGCCGATTAAGCGGAAATCTTGTGATTGGCTTAGAGCGCGTCACGTGAACACGTTTCAGTTCTGCACTAGTTTTTCGGAGAAAGTGTGAATCCACAGTAAGTCCAAAACATGTACTTAAGAACTGGAAAACATATTTGAACTACTTGTGTGTTGTCATGAGGAAGGGCCTCATATATTGAAACTCCTTGTGTGTGTTGTCATAAGAAAGCCCCCTCCCCATATATTGAACTCCTTGTGTGTTGTCATAAGAAAGCCCCCTCCCCATATATTGAACTACTTGTGTGTTCTCATCAGAAAGGCGGTTCCCCGCTCTCCATATATTGAACTACTTGTGTGTTTCCATAAGAAAGAGTCACATATCTTGAGCCCCTTGTTTATCCTCATGGAAGAGAGACACCCCTCACTGCACCTTGGTGGACACGAACAATTCCTCTCTGAGGACGGAGCCGTCCTGTATCCTGGCCCTAATGGCATCTCCGACCTCCCTCTCGTTGTCGTACAGGGGTGCACAGTCCAGGTGACGGTAGCCGACGTCGATGGCGTCTTGGACGACTCTGGACACCTCTCCCGGGGTGACCTGCAATCCCAGGAGATTTTCACTCATACGCTTGGATAATTCAACTAGATAAACTAAGGAAACAGGGGGTGGTTGTATTTTGCCTCTTTTCATGCAACATGCCGCATGCAAATAGGCGTACATTAGATGCACGTGACTGCCTCAAATGTATCTGTGTGTCTAGCCACAAATAGGCACAAGTGCTCCCCAGATAATTTGAGGAGCACGTTGTAACAATATTGCCCCATAAGTCACTTGAGAACTGTCGAAGGTGATTTCATTGGTTTGTCTGTTATGTTGGTTTTTCCATGACCGCTAATCATGTACTTGCTGGTATTACATCCCTAAATGATTTGTTTTGAAATGTGTGGTTCAACCATACTTATTAAAATATCAAAATCCCTAATCACGACTCTTTTGTTTCTACACCATATTATGACGATAGCTACAGCGACGCCAGCAGCAAGTACCTATAGCGACATCTCTAAACTCACCGAGGCGTGGAAAGAGATGCAAAAGTGAAAACAGATAAAGTTGCATGAGGAAAGATGCAAGAGGCATGCTGTAAGACGCACTGGAAGAGGCATGCCTCTGCGCATATAGTGTCGCATGAAACAGCCATAGTCCAAATGCACCTTTTCACCGTTGCAGAAAAGGAAGCTACTAGGTGAGAATACGATATTTCTGGACGTGTTCCGAACAGAAAACTTTCGGAGGTTGGGAACACACGAATGATGGAAATTATGGATCGCACCAATAATTTCGTAGGAACGAGGGTCAGATCTGCCGGGATTTTGTCAAAACAGTGTTCGTGTGTCTCGTTACCTGCTCCAGCCCTGATCGTGACGTTGATACGATACCATAGGATTTGATACAAGTGTGAGCCCAGCCTAACCTAATGCAACATGATAAGAGATTGGACTGGATTGCCAGTGACTGCGAGATCGGGGATCAAATCCAGTTTAGGTGTACTGAGAGTTTTCCTAAATGATTTTCCCCTTTCATTCCACGCAAACGCATAATCCTTTCCTTTGAATACTCCCTCCCCCTTATCTAACAGACTACCTAGTGTAAATATGCAGATAGCTGGCATGGCTAGAAAAACAGGGAGCAAACAAAAAGAAGGGGGGTAAGAGGATTAATTTAGGCCATGACTAGATATAGCCTAGACGCTTTAAAGTATATAGCATCAGGAGGAGGGTGAACATTGCCATAATTGAATATTAGTGATCTAAACTACAAAACTTAGGGTTATGGGTGGATGAGGATTTCCCCTAAACTTTATAGCCTAGGTAAACAGGAAGAGGTATATGAATAATTCTAGTACTCTATTTTAGCACCTCGTCTATTTAAGTCTAAAAATATTTAACTTACATTTTTGGTAATTCTTATGGTTTTAGAAAGGCGTGTTGCAATTTTAAAGTAAAAAAGATTTAACTTAAAATAAAAAAATAAAAATTAACTTGTTGCTTTGCATTGCTGCGCCACATCAAATTATTAAAAAGGTATCCATTTTCGATGCGAATACCTTTTGGACTACTTGATATGGCGCAACATTGCATAGCAACAATATAATTATTTTATTTTTTATTCTAAACTAAATCTTTTTTATTTAAAAATATTTAACTTAGTAGGGATCATTTACGGTCCTCAGGGCGGAAGTGACGTCATAATAGTGGGGTGGGTAGTTTTTGGGATAGGGCCTTATACATAAGTACGGTTTTCAGGGCAGAGAGGGGAAGGTAGGGGAGGTATCGTGATGATGTGTTGATGTAGGAGGTGGGGGTGGGATGGTGGGGGGGTTTATAGCTCGCGTGTGTTGGATGGTTCTGCGGGGGGGCGGGGTTGGCAAGCGACGTCGACCGCGGGAGGGTGTTTTCTCTCTCTCTCTCTTTCTCTTACAGGGAAATTAGGAATGAAGAGGGGAGGGGGGTGGCAAGCTCTTTCGCGGCGGCGACCGCGGGAAGGGTGTTTTCTCTCTCTCTCTCTCTCTCTCTCAAAACAATACATAAATATATTCCGTACAGTGGGTGTTATTATAAAATCTCTTCCTCTATCCTTTTTTTATATATCTTCCATACAATGATTATTATAAATCTTAAAAAGGGTACTCTCTATCAGAATGTAATCTAGAAAGGATGTCCTTCTCCCTTTCTCTTTCTTACAAGGGAAGCTGAGGGGTTAAGGTAGATATTTATTGATCCTGTAGACAAACAGCTTCTCTCCAAGACCTCACACACCTGCCGGAATCTTGATAACATCTGGAGGGTTCTCTTACACTGATGGGTGACTTCCGCTCTGCGACAAGAACGTGTGGGGGGTGACTGTGAATATCTCTTCCTAAGGGTTGCAATATTTATTATTTCTCTCAGCTTGGTGAAAGACGACTTCCGCCCTGTGACATGGGAGCTGCGATAATCTTAAAAGAAAATATCTTTTCACACGTGAACATCTGCGTGAGTTGTTGAACTATGAACTTTCCGGCATCCCTGAGAAGATCTGATTCGGTTAAAGTCACACGCTCAGTAGAGGGTGTGGCTTGGAATACTCTCGAGTCATACGCTCAGTAGAGGGCGTGGCTTGGAATACTCTCGTTCCCTATATATAGAGCTAACCCTTTCTAGGAGAAATCATTAGCTACCATCTACATTCTAAAGACTAACAATGTCTAGTGAATACGCAGCAGTATTATTAAGTACGGTCGGGTCGAGTGAGATTGTATCGAGAAAGTTGACGGATTTAGAGATTGGTCACGGCTATCGTGTAACTAGTATAAAAGCTTTGAACACGCGCTTCGGCCGGAGAGTGCTTACAGTATTAGACGGGAAGTATAATGTATGGTTACCTAACCGTTTCTCACTGTTAACCGACGCGCAGCTAGAAGACGTTTCCAAGGCGGAGTTGCTGCTCGTATACAAGGGTATCTCCAAGCTTAGCAAGACGGCTATCTTAAACTTTGAAGGTAAGCGTACATTCAAATCACACACACATCCAATGTTATAGTTTTATGAATACTTACTCTTCATTTTTTAAAAAATGTGCTTAGTTATCAACCTTTACGGTTTAAACTTCTCTAGCGCCATTTTAATGTTTTAGTTTTGTATCGTTTACCATATACTCTAACTAATAATAATTGTTAATTCTTTTTATAGATTCCTAGACTTATACTCTAATCGATTAAATAAAAAAAAATGTTTTATAGATTCATAGACTTATACATACAAAGGATAAAAAAAATGTTTTTATAGATTCATAGACTTATACTAGACTTATACATTTATTTCCAAAGAATAAAAAAAATTTTTTTTATATATTCTAATTGATTAAAAATACTGATACATTCTTAGACTTATTCATAAAAAAAATTAATTTTTTCTTTTTTACAAAAAAAAAGAATTGCTCATGAGTTAAGACATTAACTTTTTTACTTCAATGTTTGTATATCATAGCTCGTTATATTATTCACCCAATGTTATAGTTTTATGAATACCTACTCTTAATTTTTTAAATGTGCTTAGTTATCAACCTTTACAGTTTAAACTTATCTTGCACCGTTTTAATGTTTTAGTTTTGTATCGTTTACCATATACTTAACTAATAATAATTGTTAATTCTTTTTATAGATTCCTAGACTTATACTCTAATCGATTAAATAAAAAAATGTTTTATAGATTCATAGACTTATACATACAAAGGATAAAAAAATGTTTTATAGATTCATAGACTTATACATTTATTTCCAAAGAATAAAAAAAAATGTTTTTATAAATTCTAATTGATTAAAATACTGATGCATTCTTAGACTTATTCATAAAAAATTATTTTTTTCTTTTTTTAACAAAAAAAGAATTGCTCATGAGTTAAGACATTAACTTTTTTACTTCAATGTGTGTATATCATAGCTTGTTATATTATTAGAATACAGAGAAAAAAAAGTAATAATCGTTATTTCTTTTTATTTAAAAAAGTTTGTTATATTATTAGACTTATATCGTAAAAAATTTTTTTTTCTTTTTTAACAAAAAAATAATTGCTCACGAGTTAAGACATTAGCTTTTTTTACTTCAATGTTTGTATATCATAGCTTCATGATCTGCTATCTGTAAAAAAAAAACCAATACTAACTAGGTGTTCCTGTTTGTTTGTTTTTATAGCTGTCTCAGAGTCACTCGATGAGATCCTAGAGCAAGCCATACAGAAATGAAGAGAATAATGCGAGGAGAGTAGTGCCTGCTTAGAGCATAGCGTGCAAACTTAGAAACATGTCAGGACCCGCGGCAAAACGAGCTCGCCTGTCATCTCCTATCATCGTATCTAGACAGACTAACGGTAATAAGGTGTATACCCTCGATGAATTAACCTCTAATGAACAACTTTTAATTAAAAACCTGAAACATGATATCGCTCCTCGTGATGGGAAGGTATATAATGCTTACATAGAACATATACCCGGACAGATTAAGACCTCGAGCGTACTGATATTCGGGCAAGACGATATAAACGTACAGATCAAAAGACTTATGACCCTGTCACGAAACTTAGGTATAGGATTTACGCAGTTTAGGCTTTACCTGGAGCCGCTAGGACTATCTATCAAACTTATCGAGCAAGCGTACGCCCAACGCATAAAGACGTACTCTATCACCAATGAACTACCCTATAAGGATCCTGTTCAGTTTCTCGTTGCGTGCGGGGATATTTACGTAAAGACGGTAGAAGAATCAATTGCAAATAACCCGATAAAGGTAAATTGTACTCTCATCTGCGAGTTTAGGCATCCTACCGAAGATAGAATTGAAAAGGGTTATTTCAACTCGACTCTATGCGATATATTTACCCTGATAAACTTGGAGGAGCTATATGAAAATAACGTGATCTTTCCACTCCTTGCTCAGATTGAGGCGTTCGTTTCTAGAGACTCGGGATGGATATATGACGGCACGTTGAAAATGAGAATAAATTTCTCGAAAAACTCGGTTTTCTCGATCGGAGCTCGTGTTCAAATCCCTGAAATTATAGCCAAACGTAGAGCGTTGATAAATGTACAATCTGAAGAAGGACTTTGCTTCCCCGTATCCGTATTGACGTGCCTCTTTGAACCGACGGGAAAAGCTCAACGTTTATCCTCTTATCCTAATTTTCGAGATGTGCTGAATCTAGATGGAATCCCGCTCCCGTTCGAAATGAGGTATATCGAACGCTTCGAAAGGCTTAACGATATATCCGTTAATGTGTACACCGCGAAACACGACGGGAGTGACTCTTATATTGACACTGCAGACAACTCTAAAACAGTAGTGATCGTTCCCGTGCACGTCAGCGCTAAAGAACGCGCCAGACATGTTCATTTATTCATGATAAGAGTGCACGGAACGGGAACATATCATTTCAGCGGAATCAAAAATCTCTCTCGGTTAATAAACCCGCAACTATCGTTAAATTCTAACGAAAGACGTAGGTACTTTTGCGATCGATGTTTGACCGCTTTTCTGACCGAAAACAAACTTGTAAAACATAAAGATACGTGTATAAAATTTGGTGCGGTAAGGAGTACATTCCCTCAAGGAGAGGATAAATTCCTCACGTTCTCACAGTATAAGCATCAGGAGAAAACAGGATTTATCGTATATGCAGACCTGGAGAGCTTACTCGTGCCGATAGAGACGAGCGATCCCGACCCGAAATTTTCTTATACCGAGAATGTACAGCGTCATGTGGCTTATTCTGTAGGTATGTACACTAAATGTAATTTTGACGATAGTCTCTCAGAGTACCGACGCTTCACGGGAAGAGATTGTACAGATCAATTTGTTGAAGCTCTCGTAGATACAGCAAAGCGCGTACTAGATTGCTATAGTACCGTCGTTCCGATGACACCACTAACGCTTGCTCAAAGAGATGCTCATAATACGGCCTCTCATTGTCATATATGCGAAAAGCCTTACGCGAATGATGATATTCGCGTTATGGATCATTGCCACTTGACGGGACTTTATCGCGGGAGCAGTCACGCGGCATGCAATATTAATTACAAGAACCCGAGCCACCTGAGCGTAGTAATCCATAACGCGCGTTGCTACGACAATTTTTTCCTTCTTGAATCACTTGTCGAACGTAGAGAGACTGATCCGTTCACGGGAGAGAGCGTTCTCGTCAATCCGGGAAAAGTCAAGGTTATTGGAGAGACTATGGGAAGATTCAAAGTAATCATGAAATATATTCGGCACGGGTTTCGAGGGATCACGATTAAAATTATAGATAGTTTCAGCTTTCTATGTACGTCCCTAGAGAAATGCGTATCTTACCTTGAACCCGACCAACTTAAAATCACCCGTAAGTGTCATCCTGAGGATGAACGGTTCAAACTAGTCACTCGTAAAGGCGTGTTCCCCTATGACTATATAGATTCATTCGAGCGACTGAACGAGACTCAGTTACCGAGCAAGGATAAATTTTACAACGCACTCACAGATAGTCATATCACTCAGGAAGACTATGATCATGCTTGCGAGGTTTGGCGACTATTTGAATGTAAGAATCTTTGGGACTACTCGAACCTCTACCTGTATACTGACGTAACGCTACTGGCTGACGTCTTTGAGAACTTTCGCGATCTCTGCATGAAGACGTATAGACTCGATCCCGGATGGTCTCTTACAGCTCCTAGTCTTGCGTACCAGGCTCTATTGAGAATAACCCGGGTACGGCTCGAATTAATCGATGATGTGAACATACATCAATTCATCGAGGGAGGTATCCGAGGAGGGGTATGTTTTGTGGCTAATCGGCACTCTGTAGCGAATAATCGGTATATGGACTCATTCGACCGTTCCAAGCCGGAGTCTTACCTTGTTTATCTAGACGTGAATGGACTCTATTCATTTAGTATGCTGTCCTCACTACCCTTTGAAGGGTTCAGGTGGCTCGAAGATGATGAAATTGATCGTTTGGATGTGCGAAAAGTAGAGGACGATGCGGAGACGGGGTATATCTTGCAGGTAGATCTCGAATATCCACGAGATGTACACGATGCTCATTCCGACTTGCCGTTCTGTCCCGAGAAGGGGATTCCACCCGTAGGTAAGCACGAGAAATTGTTAACGACTTTAGCTGATAAGACTAGGTACGTCATTCACTACCGTCATCTAAAGCTATGTTTGGCGAATGGATTGAAACTGACAAGAGTCCACAGGGTTCTTAGTTTCAAGCAATCGCCATGGATGGCTCCGTATGTCAAGCTGAACGCGGAAATGAGGAGTAAAGCGAGCAATCAGTTTGAAAACATGTTTTTCAAACTGATGAACAATGCCGCATTCGGTCGTCTTATATCTAACAAGAGGGCCTACCGTACGATAAAGATAGCTACCAGGTGGGGAGGGAAATTTGGAGCGGGTAACCTCATAGCTAGCCCAAACTTTAAAAACCGTACGATCGTGTCGGAAAACCTGGTCATCATCGAGATGGAACCGCAAGAGATTTACTTTGATATGCCGATTTATGCAGGATTCGCCATTTTGGAAATCTCAAAGGTAGTCATGTACGGTCTACATTATCAGGTTATGGTTCCCGCCTTCCCGGCAGGCGCGTTAAAACTCCAATACACGGATACGGACTCACTTCTCTACTACATGACTGTTGAGGATGCGTACCAGCGACTTATCCTGTTAGCTAATGACTACCTGGACACATCCGCCTACGGACAAGACAATGTTTACGGGATGCCTGTACTAAATAAAGGGGTGCTCGGTAAACTAAAAGATGAGACTCGAGGTCGGATCATCACCGAATTCATAGGTTTACGTCCTAAACTCTATTCATTCGCGGTACAAGGAGATGGCGAGACGCTCAAGGCTAAAGGGGTCAAGAGTAGCGCGTTAAGAACGCTTTCGTTAGAGGACTATCGTAATTGTCTGACTGATGCGACGATAGTCATGAGAGAGGCTCGTTCAATAAGAGCTGTAGGATTCAAACTTTACACTCAAAAATTCAATCGGGTCGCCCTATGCTCTATCGACGATAAAAGATATATAGTACCCGGTACGGTCAATACTCTACCATGGTATCATTACTCTATAAGTGGGCAGGCATCTACTTCCTCCCAAGAGGCGCCGATCGATACTGAGCCGTCGTCTCTATGAAAAAAATAATTTTGTCTATAGTTTAAGTGCTAGTGATTAAGAAAATATTAATACAGTGCTTCTAAAAGTAACAATGTATATTCAAGATTTACAACTTTATCACTATTCGATATAAGATATAGTACTCGGTACAGTTAATATTCTATCATGGTACCATTACTCTATAAGTGAGCGGGCATCTACTTCCTTCCAAGAGCCACTGTTCGATACTAACCTGTCGTCTCTATGAAAAAAGTGTCTATAGTGTAAGTGATTAAGAAAATATTAATAATTAATGTCGATGTATATTCATGATGAAGAGAAAACAAAAAAAATCAAGAACTATACCTTTATCACTATTGTCTAAAGAAAATGTTAGTACTTCTAAAAGACTTGAGAAAATATTTATGTTGTACCACATATTCTGTAACTTTATCATTATTAACTGAAGAAAAAGAAAATACTAATTTAGTATGTATCTGTGTGTAAAAAATAGTATATCATTATATTCATTAAATGGGGTTATTGTGTGTTTTTTTTTATTATTATTTCTTTCATCCCTCCCTCCCTCACCCTCCCTCTCTAAGACTTATATTCCAAGAATAAAAGGTTTTTTTAGATTCATAGACTTATACATCTCTATCTAAAGAATACGAACAAAGTAATAATCATTAATTCATTTATTTTTAAAAAAAGTTTTGTTACATTCTTAGACTTATACATTTATTTCCAATGAATAAATTTTTATAGATTTCTAGACTTATACTCTAATTTATTAAAAAGGTTTTACAAAGTAATAATCTTTAAAACATGATTAATACATTACAAGTATTCAAGAAGGATAAATGAAAAAAGTTTGATACATTCTTTCCTATACTTATCGTCTAATTGATTAAATACACCCTCTCCTCTAAGACTTATATTCCAAGAATAAAAGGTTTTTAGATTCATAGACTTATACATCTCTATCTAAAGAATACGAACAAAGTAATAATCGTTAATTCATTTATTTAAAAAAAGTTTTGTTACATTCTTAGACTTATACATTTATTTCCAATGAATAAATTTTTATAGATTCCTAGACTTATACTCTAATTGATTAAAAAATGTTTTACAAAGTAATAATCTTTAAAACATGATTAATACATTACAAGTATTCAAGAAGGATAAATGAAAAAAGTTGGAGACATTCTTTCCTATACTTATCGTCTAATCGATTAAATTCAAAAGTAATAATTGATAAATTACAAGCTAGGGAGTATCCAAGAAAGATCGATTAGACTTATACATTTATTTCCAAAGAATAATTTTTTTATAGATTCCTAGACTTATACTCTAATTGATTAAAAATGTTTTACAAAGTGATAATCATTAAAAACATGATTAATACATTACAAGTATTCAAGAAGGATAAATGAAAAAAGTTTGAGGCATTCTTTTCTATACTTATCGTCTAATTGATTAAATACAAAGTAATAATTGATACATTACAAGCTAGGGAGTATCCAAGAAAGATTGATTAGACTTATACATTTATTTCCAAAGAATAATTTTTTATAGATTCCTAGACTTATACTCTAATTGATTAAAAAATGTTTTACAAAGTAATAATCTTTAAAAAACATGATTAATATATTACAAGTATTCAAGAAGGATAAATGAAAAAAGTTTGAGACTTTCTTTCCTATACTTATTGTCTAATTGATTAAATACAAAGTAATAATTGATACATTACAAGCTAGGGAGTATCCAAGAAAGATCGATGAAAAAATTAAGAAAAACCTTTTCGATCTATTTGTCTCTGACTTAAAGCACTCGTTCAAGAGTTTCGATAGTTACGCATCCTTCAACTCGTCTCGTAGCTTCTTCTTCGTAGGCTCCTCGATCGCTTTCTCAGAAGTTTTATTCTTCTTTCCGAGCGTACGTTTAGAAGTGCCAGCAGTTTTCTTCCGTCTGACCGTGTCAACCTCATCTTGACCGCAGAAACATGATAACTTATCGAAATCGATGTACTCTTTATACTCGTTTATCAAGGCTATCATATGAAGCAATGCTGGAATAACCGAACCCGTATCGTTCCGCATCGCACTCTTGGTCAGATCGCAAAAGTTTTGGCTGATCAGACTTAAAATTCTTAAACCATTCTTGGAGTAGTCGGACATTTTCTGTGGCGCACGAGTAGACGGTACCGGAATGAGTGGAACACTTGTTTACGTTGTACAGATTTTTAAGCTTACTCAGAGAAGGGCAACCGAGATTGCCTAGCTCGTAAAGTCGTACTTGTCACTATCGGCGCCGATGACACTCTGTAGCCAAGTAATCTTCTCAGTTCCTTTAATATAGATTGATAGTCGCGATGCGTACCGCTCTAGATGAGAAATCATGATAGAACGAAGATTCGAGTACTGTACTTCTCCGCCGTACCAAGATAGTCCGTGATAATAGTCGGTCACCCAATCTACATTCCTCCTGCTCGATGCGGAGAGGTCGTCGATCTTGAACGGAGGAAGGAACTTGTAGTTTGCTTCGTCAAAAGGTTCGAAATGTAGAACGCTCACCTCCTTGAATATGAATACTCTCTCATCAATCGAGTATCCTTGCACGTCGATCAACATACTGATCAAGATGAGAACGATGATGCGTCATTTATGATGTCATCTTGCTAACGTCGCTGCTTGAAGGGTTATAGCGGACTACTCTATCGTGTATGATGAGACAAAACGCCTTGGTGTTTGCAGGGATATTTTCCTCCGTCTCGAACGTTATACGGCACGTCACCATACCGTCCTTGAGAGTATCTTCCTGTCGGCTGGCATCGAACACGACGACGGGTGCGTGAGACTTGAAATGAGAAGGATCAAGTAAAGGTAAAGAGGTGCTCGTTCCGTAGTACGAAGTCTGGAAATTAGCATAGTCTTCGTATAATTTCGAGAAGGAATCTTGTCTAAAGTCTAAGTTCATATCCTCATAAGGGTACATGATAGAATTTAGATAGAGTTTAGCATTACGTAAATTACAATGATCGAAAATACTTCTATCTGCAGCCGTCGTATTGTTCCGTCCAGTCTGAAGAGCGAAAACAACGTAACGAGGTTTTTCCAGCAAGGTTGACGTTTTCACAGTCCAATCATGCTGATTAGAAGTAGGTACGTTAGGGTACTCATACAATTCCCAAGTACGAAAAGGTAGCTCGATGATCCTTCCACTCTTGATGAAATTAAGCAGGTTGAGACGATTGATATCGTCAGTCTTTATATGCGGTACAAGCCAAGATATTTTACTTAACTCGATCCTAGAGAGTGTCTCCGCGACGGGAGGAGGCGCTCTTTGTAAAGCGTTGTTGTCGCTGGTCGAACGAACTAGCACCAGTTCTTGTTTCGCATTGATTAGTATTCGAGAATAGTCTTCGACGAATCCTAGTATGAGACGTAAAGGGATGCATACGTCAAAGATGCCTGTTTCCGCGTGCACGTGAACTCCTTCAAATCTCCAACCCGCGTTTGAAAGATGAGTCTGCTCACCGTTCCTTATAGATAGATAGTTTTTAAGCTGAGTCGAAATGCCTACATCTCTCGATTGATCAATCTCTATCCCGTTGATCTCATAGGCGATTCTTGAGAATAGATGCAGTATTCCGTTATTAACAATCCTTGAAGTACTTCCGGGTTCTCCCGTATTCAAAAGTAGTCGTCCTTTGATATGTAGTAGAGAACGGTGAGGTAACGTGTACAGTCCTTCTTGTTGGATAGATATCCTAAGCTCGTTCCCGTTAGCTAACGGTCCGGGAATATACGAGGCGTAGGAATGATACTGGAAACTGGTCAAGGCCGTATCGAAAGCGGCGGAGTCTCCAATGTTCAGAATGTCCACGGCGTCATCCATTATTTTCGTAACGAGTAGCCTAGACGTCTTAAATATTGTTTATTTGTAGGTGTTAACACTTTCACTGTTCTTCTCTCAATGTTTCGAGGAAGATGACGTCGTCTCGTTTTATCTAGTACGAGTCCCATCCCCACCGACTCGTTTCAGATGTATACGTAGCGATATCGTTTCGTCTCTAAAGTTGACGATATCTCCTCGTTCGTCGATAAGTCGTACTGCGATAGACTCTATTACTCGCTTCGTTACCGGAAGGTAAATGATATTGTTCGGCGCTTCCACTATCTTATAGCCTGGCGGGACGGTCATGCTGAACTCGTGCAAGGTATGACTCGGTTCTCCGTTGACGTAAGCCCCGCTAGCGAGACTACATTCTACGCGGATCACATTCACGTGAAGAATATTCACGGTATTGGTAGATATGTGCGTCTTCCCTGCGGGAAGTATGACGGAGTCGAACCCCAGCAAGGATGCGAACGTGCCAGACCGGGTAAAGTCAATAGGTTTATTGCAAGTGATATAGCTCTTTAAAGTGCTAGGGTCACCGATAATCGAGAGCTTTACGTTACTCGAGACTTCTCTTCGCAAGAATCTGTCCAACGCCTCAAGTTCATAGGTACCCGGAGGGACGGTATACTCTTTACCGTCACAATAAAATTTATTATTACGTTCGTCGATGTTCGGTATGGAATTGAACGTCGCCAGATTGATCAGTCCGATGAACCATTCTTCTTCGCGATTCTCTTCTCCGAGCAGGATATGCGGGAAGTAGTTCTCAGTTAGATTCGAACTCTGACCCGTCAGTGTAAGTGTCATAGACATATTTACTAAGATCGAACGTCAGCGCGAGTATTTAAGGAAAGCTAAACAAAGATGGCCGCATAAAACGGTTCCGTACTCTTGATAGCGCGTATGATTATAGGTGATAGGTATTCCTCCGAGATATCGAACAAGTTCGAGTGGCGGCCTTAGATCACCGAAACTATCGAAGTAATCCGCCCGCTCGCCGTTTTTCTTATACGCCACCCAATGTGTACCCTTACCACTATCATTATCAAGATTGATGATGCCGCTCTCTATCCTCCAAGGGGGGCTGCTAGGTAAAGCATCCCTCGCAAATACTCCCCTAAAAAAGTGGATTTTTAACTTGCTAGCGTACTTGCGCAGATCCGTTTCAGTAAGGGCACGTTTAGGTAGTCATTTTTTTTTCGGGTAAGGTTGTAGATACATCCCTTTCCCCATGGCGATAGCCTCGAGCGTGCGATTATGTCTCTGAGCCTCGTTCAATTGTTTCGTATTCGCCTTCGCACTTTGTACAGCCTTCGTGATTCCCGCAGCTCCTCCGGCGACGGCTCCAAGCGCTGCGATCAAAGGTAGTATAGGTAGAATTCCACCCTTCTTCTTACGGCGAGTAGTAGTAGTAGTAGCACTCTGTTGACGACGTCGAGCTTTCTTCTTTAGACCGGAACCCATCTTGACTTTAGCTTTCATCGCGTTGACGACAGCCCACGCGGCGGCTTTCTCGTTCAACTTCGAGTCAGGTACGAGCAATCTTTTCCACGATTTCTCGATAAGTTCACGATCTGCGGTATGACGTCCTGCAAGATCTTTCACCTTGGAGTAGGCGATATCGTGTTCTTTACAGTATCGATCTAACACGTTTATTCCGGGATCGCCTCGTTTCAATCGTTTATCAAACTTTGTTCCCGGCCCGCAATACTGGTATCCGGGTATATGCAGCTCAAACGGCAGATTATTGATTATCTTATCCAACAACCCCCCTCCTCTTCTTCGCCTCATGACACGTACTGATTCCTATTTATATAGGTGCGTGCATTATATAGATGAACTAGTCGACATGCGGCTCGAGAAACAGACAGACTCTTTAACTGTACGCAACAACGATCACGATGCAGGTAGAGCTTTACCTCAGAGACACGGCACGTTGTTGCCTGATACTATCCGTTGCATCATCTGCGGACCTTCGAATTGCGGTAAAACCAACGCTATGATCAGTCTGTTGGAGGAACCTAACGGTCTACGCTTCAAGAACGTGTACGTTTACTCTAAATCGTTATACCAGCCCAAGTATCAACGTTTATCGAAGATTCTCTCGCTCGTCGAAGGCATGGGCTATTTCCCTTATTCTGACAACGCGGAAATTATCACGCCGTCCGAGGCCAAACCCGACTCTGTATTCATTTTTGACGACGTCGCTTGCGATAAACAGTTTAATATACAGGCTTATTTCAGTATGGGCAGACATAAGGCTATAGACTGTTTCTATCTTTGCCAGACGTACTCGCGCATCCCGAAACAGATGTTGAGAGATAACGCCAATCTTCTCATCCTATTCAGGATGGACGATACGAACCTGAGACACGTTTACGACGATCACGTGAACACTGATATGACAGTCCAAAAATTTAAGGAAGTGTGCTCGCTGTGTTGGAAAAAACACAAGTACGATTTTCTTGTGTTGAGTAAAGATCATGAGATTGATAAAGGGCGATATCGCTACGGTTTCGATACCTTTATATTGCATGATTGACATGAACGCATATTCAGTAGGCGATAAGACATCATGTCGTCCATATCTAAATTCGGTCATAGTCTCTACAAATATAGATCTCTCGTTGAGACGGAAGGAAATCTGACTTTAAACTCTCAAGGGTATTTCGACGCTAGATCGAAGAGGATCGTCAACGTCGAGACGCCCATCGCATCTAAGGATGTCTGTAACAAGTCTTACGTCGATAGGATGGATGCGAGACATAGTAACGAGCAGATACTCGCTCTCAACACTGCCAAGGACGCCATCAAAGGACAGATGGAATCGTTGATCGAGAATTTAGAGAACGATCGAATAAAATATGCCAACTTTGAGAAGAGTAGCCATCAAGGGATGGAGGAGGTGTGGAAACTGGCTCGTCATCATGAAGATCGTCTCAACGAAAATAAAACGGTGCTTGACGCTTTAGGTCCAAAGTTGCTAAGCCTAGAGGAATCTTTCGCGATACAACGAACCGTTTACACCGAATTGAACAATATGATAGCGAGAGGTATACTATCCGTAAAGGGGGTAGATAACGATCGACTTTACGATGCGGGCGGCTTAGTTTTACGAAACATAGGTACGCCTTCATTACCTTCAGACGCCGTGCCTAAAGCTTATGTAGACTCTACGGTAAGTCATGGTTTCATCTACATCTACTTGGATTCAAAACCTACGAGGAAGGATACGAGACATTTCGAATTGGCTCTAACGGGTGAACGTGGTTATAAGTTCAAGAGGGCAGGGATCGTTTCAACGATGATCATGAACTTGAAAGATGTTATTTGCTTGTTGAATCTTAAAATTATCGACGATCCTCCTTTCGAGGTGTCCAAAGATGACTCTATATCTTTCATGCTAGAAAAACGCTTGACAACGACTCAGATTTTACACGTTGAATTAGGTTTTACTTACGTTTAGATATAATGAACCGTTTCTTCATCGTAAGAGACATTCGCACCTTACATCATGTCGACGAAGGTCACGGAGGATATCATAAAAGCGAGTAAGATTATTAAACGAAAGTATAAGCAACTACGCGATGCCCGACACGAGTCCGAGCACGTCGTGAATGAAACATTCAAACCTATCACGGATCCTCTAAGCAAGATGGTGAAGGCGCTCGCTGAACCCGAACCTGAGGAGGTAGAAGTATCGCCTGAGAGATTGCAGAACAGACATCTATTGGATACTTATCTTTATTCGTCTCGCGCGCATTCCGATAAGACCTATGGAGTCCGCCATGAAGGTAACTCCACCAAGCTCGGAGATACCCGTATCGTATTCGACGGGAGTGACGGTACGATACTTCTCAACAATATGACGATACCGTATACCCGAGGGCTATTAGAATTACTCTTCAGAAGAGCACCCGCGCATTATACTAAGGAGGATCTGAAAGTATACAAATCTATGCTCGAAGAAACAAACGCGCATCGGTTGAGAAACGAGCCGTACGCCCGTATCAAGATGCGCGCGGGATCAAAGTATTCGTTAATCATCAAACCTATGTTTGAGGAGGAGCTCGAGGGCGACGGTTTATACAAGATGGAGACAGGACGAGGGATCGATTATACCTATTGGGACGATCCTAACGAATTGGTCGATCGATTACGACTCTTGCAAGCATCTACAGAGGCCGGTCATTCCGCTCACCAGAACGAGATCGTTTCCATCATTGAGGAACTACGCGAGGCTGGAATTATCGTATAAAGACATTCATCTCATCGGTATTTTATCATAATCATGTCCACCGTCAAGTGGGGGATTGCACTCGAACTTCATCGTCCTGCAAGACGACGATTCCCCCGAAGACATGTTAGCGTACGAGGCTTGAACGAACTCCTTCAGGCTGATCTGGTGGAGATGATACCCTACTCCCGATCGAATAAGGGGTTCAAGTACCTTCTCACCGTCATCGACGTGTATTCCAAGAGGGCTTGGGCCGCACCTGTCAAGACTAAGACGGGTAAGAATGTCAGCACCGCAATGGCTCTCCTCCTCGACAAGGTGACCGGCAAAGGTTTACCTCCCGTTCGTCATCTCCAAACGGATAATGGGACAGAGTTTTACAACGCGGAATTCAAAACACTCATGAAGAGAAAGAGAATCAATCACTATTCTACATACAGCAACGTCAAGGCTAGTGTCGTGGAACGATTTAATCGCACTCTCAAGAACATGATGTGGAGGAGGTTCACGGCTAAAGGATCATATCAATGGATAGATATGATCGATTCCTTACTGGATGAATACAACCGGACTGTACACTCGACCATAAAGATGAAGCCTATAGACGTCAAGGACGACAGACTTTTACATACAGTCTATAAACGTCTCAAGATCTCGGATTCTACACCAAACATATTTAAAGTGGGTGATATAGTCCGTATCAGTAAGTATAAGGACGTTTTCGAAAAGGGTTATACCGCAAACTGGTCGACCGAACTGTTTAAAATACGTAACGTCGTCGAGACTAATCCTAGGACCTTCCTACTCGAAGATATGAAGGGTAAGCCTATCACAGGAGGATTCTACGGTAAGGAGCTTAGAAAGACTTCGTATCCGGATGTTTACCTTGTAGAGAAGATAGTCAGACGTTCCGGAAATAGAGTATACGTCAAATGGTTAGGGTTTGACTCTACGCACAATTCGTGGATCGATGCGAAGGATATAGTATAGAAGGAGGAGAGGGGCGCGTCCCCCTCCATTCCGAGCATAGACGCACAATTCGTAGATCGATGCGAAGGATATAGTGTAGAAGGAGGGGAGGGCGCGTCCCCCTCCATTCCGAGCATATAAAGCGGTCGCGAGGTAGAGAGACGCTTCACATTCGATATGTTTAGACAGTTGGGTTACCGTCTGGAGGACATGAGCGATATTAAGATCTCGAACGGCGGCTTAGAATACTACATCGCGGCGGTTGACAAGGGCTACAGCGAGCACTGCGATTCTTCCATACACTGGCTCGGGAGTCATAATCCCGGAATGTGGGAATCGAGTCAGTCCGTCGAGCGCTGTTCTACATCATGCCCCGTCTACAACCTCAAGGAAGGGGACGAGTCGCAAATTCTCCAGGAGGAGGAAGACGCTTTGTGCGCGGCGTTGGATCGGATCGAGCGCGAGGAACACGATCGGGTCAAGTGCATCTCCGAACTTGAAAAGTACCGGACCTACAACGTCCGTCGTCTAGAAGGAGATGAAGAGGTCAGTGAAGCGGAGGACGAGCCGAACATCATAACGCTAGACTGTGTTGGCAGAGTTCGTCTTCCGGGTAAAAACTTTGGTGCGAGGTACAGGAGTCGCTTTAAACGCTTCACAGCGAGGACTGATATATCTAGGAGATGACAAGTACGAGCTATTCAAGTGGTGAAGCGCCTAAGTCGGTCTTTTCGCGCGCGCGCGCGCGCGTGTTTACTGAAGTCTATAATCACCGAAAGACTTTAGAGAAAGAGATTTATCGTATGCACTGATTAAAAAGACTTTATATTTTTTCCGAGAGAAAGAATTTTATTTTTTAATAATCTTTGTACTGAATATATATGTATGTATGTATGTATGTATCTTCGTAATCTTAAGAATATACACGTTAAATAAGAGTCTGTACTATTTATTTAAGTTTACGATCCCGTTAAGAAAGATGAAAAAAGATAGAGGAAGAGATTTTAAAGAAGGTATTTAACCTTAATTCCTAATTTCCTTGTAAGAGAGAGAGAGAGAGAGAGAATACATAGAGATAGAGAGTATCCTTTTAAGATTTATAATAATCATTGTATGGAAGATATATAAAAAAAGGGATAGAGGAAGAGATTTTATAATAATACCCACTGTACAGAATATATTTATGTATTGTTTTAAAGAATCCATACTATTTAACCTTAATTCCTAATTTCCTTGTAAGAGAGAGAGAGAGAGATAGAGAGAGTATCCTTTTAAGATTTATAATAATCATTGTATGGAAGATATATATAAAAAAGGATAGAGGAACAGATTTTATAATAACACCCACTGTACGGAATATATTTATGTATTGTTTTGAGAGAGAGAGAGAGAGAGAGAGAGAGAGAGAGAGAGAGAGAGAGAGAGAGAAAACACCCTTCCCGCGGTCGCCGCCGTGAAAGAGCTTGCCACCCCCCTCCCCTCTTCATTCCTAATTTCCCTGTAAGAGAAAGAGAGAGAGAGAGAGAGAAAACACCCTCCCGCGGTCGACGTCGCTTGCCAACCCCGCCCCCCGCAGAACCATCCAACACACGCGAGCTATAAACCCTCAACCCCCCACCAACAACCCACCACCATCCCACCCCACCTCCAACATCCCCACATCATCACGATACCTCCCCTACCTTCCCCTCTCTGCCCTGAAAACCGTACCTATGTATAAGGCCCTATCCCAAAAACTACCCACCCCACTATTATGACGTCACTTCCGCCCTGAGGACCGTAAATGATCCCTACTTAACTTGAGTTAACATTATTAGTACGTGAATACACACACCGATGGTCACGTAGACAAAGTTGTCAATCTAATATGTTTTGGTTCGCCAGCATCATATAGGCTGGGACTCAAACCCCAACCTCTTATAGTGAGGTTTTTTTTACCTAAGTAGCTTTACACTTTTCCTAGAGGTAAATGTTGTTATATTTCTTCAAAACTATACTTTCCTCATCCCCTTTAAGTGTAACTATATGGATAGCCCAGACGGGTAGTAAGACAAGGTAAATGAAAGAAAACCAGTGACATAAATAGATTAAAATTAAGTGAGGATGATGAGAATGGCGAATTTTAAGGAAATACTCGAAGATCCTGACGGGGAGACGATCTAAAATCACTTTATGGCCAAAAAAAAACTTGAGCACAGAAGTTTGGGATTGAACCCAAGCCTCTCGTTAATCGCTCGGTCACCGTAACGTCCAGCTGTGATATCGCCTTATGACACGTTGAGGAAATGGGAAGTAGAAAGTCCACACCTGTACAAGATTAGTGATACATTTGCCATCCTTAGGTCAAATATAGACTATATATAGTGTCACTCATTATCCCAGACAAGCCCCTTACCCCCCTGTGCAGATGGTAGGAACAGAACTGAATCAGCTGACAGCTGACTTAACAAGGTCATACTTGTGTAGATGGTAGAGACATGATGAGTTTCGTAACTCAGGGCGTTAGCTTTTATTAACTTCTTAACCGTTTACTTGTTGGATTACGTTAATAATACTCCTCGTCCCGTGGATGTGCGGTTACGGTAGTTGACAACAGTTCTATAGGGGTGTGCAGGCCCCCTACCCCTTCTGCTCAGGATTTTTTAAAGCTAGTATTTAACAATAGTAGTTAAAAAATTAAACCAAATAAATCTATATCATTGTTATATTGTTGCGTAATATCTCACTAGCCAGTCGACTCGAATGTCAATCAATATAAATAAATGGTACGGCACACCGCACAGACTTTCTCTCTCTTTCTATAAACTCGTAAGATTTCTGAACGGAATAATGTACATTGTATCATCACCACTCCACATAAGAACACGCATAAAATAATATACAATGATATAGAATCAATGAGAAAAGAGGCGCATCTTTGTCCACCTAAGAGCATTTCAAACAGTTTAATGTCTTCCACAAGGGTCAACACTTCGTATTACAATTTCGATTTATGGTTAAAATTTTAACATTTTATAAGGTGTTGCAGATCTTCAAGTCATCGCATTGATATTTAACTATTCATTTATACATTTTGACCAATAAAAAATGTAATTATTGACTATTGAGTCTAAAATGGAGATAGATCATTGCTATGCAAACATTTCTCCTAAGAGTTTAAGGAAAAATAACATACTTTTTTAGATACTTATATTTAATTACTCTATGGCATTGGAGAATTATTGCGTTAAGACTTAAGTAGTATATGTTTACAACTAAAGCTCACAAAATTGTATTAATATATTTGCAAATATCTCAGAAACTGCTGCTTTTATAAAAATATATGTCAAATAAAAGTTTTTTATTTCTAATAGTCCTACAATTTTGCAATGATAAGTTGTTTAGTTTCTCCAATAGTTGTGGAGATACGGAAATTAACGCTTCTGTAATGTACCCTAAAAATCATTTTCATAGGAAAATGAAAATAGCCAGTTTATTTATAATCTTAATCAACGCCTAGATACGAATTTTAATCAAAATCGTTTGAGTAGATTTTGAGAAAACAAATTTTTCTCTTTTCGCCCTTCAGTAAACTACCCTTAATTTTAAGTTTTTATAGACACACAGACAGACGGCATTGCAAAGACTATTTTTTGGGGTTCGGGGGGTCATGAGACGTCGACATCCATCAACATTTCAGGTTAGTTTTTTTTTACGGTCGCAATACTTAAACTTTAATGTCCAAAAAGTTAGAAAATTCATATAATTGCGTATAGATTGAAAGTTATTGATTTTATAAAAATATGTTTCGAATAAAATATCTGTATTATAAATATATATACATATTTGTAATGCTAAGTAATTTCATATCTCAAATAGTTTCGGAGCTATTTAAAAAAATGTTAATTGACGCATCAGACCGGAGCTCTTAAAGCCATTTTCCCGAAATATTGAGGGTAGCCATTATGTTTGGAATATTTATTAATGTTTATAAATTAAATTTAATCAAAATCGTTTGAGCCGATTTTGAGAAAATCGACTTTTTCTCTTTTTGCCCTTCAGTAAACGACCCTTAATTTTAAGTTTTAATAGACACACAGACAGACGGCATTGCAAAGACTATTTTTTAGGGTTCGGGGGTCATAAGACGTCGAAATCCATCAACATTTCAGGTTAGTTTTTTTTACGATCGCAATACTTAAGCTTTAATGTCCAAAAAGCTAAAAATATATATATAATTGCGTATAGATTAAAAATTATTGATTTTATAAAAATATGTTTCCTATAAAATATTTGTATTATAAATATATATACATATTTGTAATGCTAAGTAATTTCATATCTCAAATAGTTTCGGAGCTATTATAAAAAATGTTAATTTACGCACAAGAACGGAGCCCTTAAATTCATTTTGCCGAAATATTGAGAGTAGCCATTTTGTTTGGAATATTTATTAATGTTCATAAATGAAATTTAATCAAAATCGTTAGAGCCGATTTTGAGAAAATCGACTTTTTCCTCTTTTTTCCCTTCAGTAAACTACTCTTAATTTTAGGGGTAGATGTCCAATTCCAAAAACCCCTCGGGGCAACCCTATGAAAACCCAAGATATCAAGTTTCAGCTCAATTGGTAAAATAGTTTAGGCTCTAGTTGGAGGTACAAACAGACAGACAGACAGACGGAAATTCAAAAACCACTTTTTCGGATTCAGGAAGTCATGAAACGTCAAAATTCATCAAAATCTCGAGTTCGATTTTTTTGACGATCACCATACTTTCTCTACCTGTAAGATAGAGAGAAAGTAAAAAGTTGATTTACATTTAAACACATAATTTAACTAACAAAAAATTATAAAAAACCAACATAAATAGATGATTAACGTGTATGTGATTTTTACTTTCTCTCTATCTTACAGGTAGAGAAAGTATGGTGATCGTCAAAAAAAATCGAACTCGAGATTTTGATGAATGTTGACGTTTCATGACTCCCTGAATCCGAAAAAGTATTTTTGAATTTCCGTCTGTCTGTCTGTCTGTCTGTACCTCTAACTAGAGCCTAAACTATTTTACCGATTGAGCTAAAACTTGATATCTAGGGTTTTCATAGGGTTGCCCCGAGGGGTTTTTGGAATTGGATATCTACCCCTAAAATTAAGGGTAGTTTACTGAAGGGAAAAAAGAGAAAAAGTCGATTTTCTCAAAATCGGCTCTAACGATTTTGATTAAATTTCATTAATAAATATTCCAAACAAAATGGCTACCCTCAATATTTCAGCAAAATGGCTTTAGGGGCTCCGGTCTGACTTTTAATTAACATTTTTTATAATAGCTCCGAAACTATTTGAGATATGAAATTACTTAGCATTACAAATATGTATATATATTTATAATACAAGTATTTTATCCGAAACATATTTTTATAAAATCAATAACTTTCAATCTATACGCAATTATATGAATTTTTTTAAAACTTTTTGGACATTAAAGTTTAAGTATTGCGACCGTAAAAAAAAACTAACCGGAAATGTTTATGGATATCGACGTCTCATGACCCCCACAACCCTAAAAAATAGTCTTTGCAATGCCGTATGTCTGTGTGTCTATAAAAACTTAAAATTAAGGGTAGTTTACTGAAGGGCGAAAAGAGAAAAAATTTGTTTTCTCAAAATCTGCTCAAATGATTTTGATTAAAATTCGTATCTAGGCGTTGATTAAGATTATAAATAAACTGGCTATTTTCATTTTCGTATGAAAATGATTTTTAGGGTACTTTACAGAAGCGTTAATTTCCGTATCTCCACAACTATTTGAGAAACTTAACAACTTATCATTGCAAAATTGTAGGACTATTAGAAATAAAAAACTTTTATTTGACATATATTTTTATAAAAGCAACAGTTTCTGAGATATTTGCAAATAAATTAATACAATTTTGTGAGCTTTAGTTGTAAGCATATACTACTTAAGTCTTAACGCAATAATTCTCCAATGCCATAGAGTAATTAAATATAAGTAAGTATCTAAAAAAAGTATGTTATTTTTCTTTAAAGCTCTTAGGATAAATGTTTGCACAGCAATGATCTATCTCCATTTTAGACTCAATAGTCAATATTTACATTTTTTAATGGTCAAAATGTATAAATTAATAATTAAATATCAATGCGATGACTTGAAGATCTGCAACACCTTATAAAATGTTAAAATTTTAACCATAAATCGAAATTTTAATACGAAGTGTTGACCCTTGTGGAGGAGATTAAACTGTTTGAAATGCTGTTAGGTGGACAAAGATGCGCCTCTTTACTCATTGATTATATATCATTGTATATTATTTTAAGCGTGTTCTTAAGTGGAGTGGTGCTGATACAATGTACATTATTCCCTTCATAAATCTTACGAGTTTATAGAAAAAGAGAGAAAGTCTGTGCGGTGCGCCGTACCATTTATTTCTCCTTCAAACTTTCAATCCATAATCCGTGTTTTCTTTTTCTTAGTGATAATTGAGTAATACTGTATATTAAATTATTTGCTGAAGTTTGTATAGCCTGAACGGGTAGTAATAATAATAATAATATTTGCTGAAAATGTAAATATGCTTGCATAAATCCGTAGAGTTAGTAGAAATTATTTATATAATAACTTATTTAAACTTATTTCTCTCGAATTACTAGTTGAAGTTCTTATTATTATTTTTATAATAACTTTCAATATTAGTTTCAAAATTTTAGCTTTAACCTTAATTTGAGGATTATTCTAGAGTTGAGCGTTACACTGTAAAAATTACGTTAAAATTTTGAAGAATTTTTCCTTCAGCATTTACCGACGGTGAACTTACCTAAGCCTAGTATGCCCTAGGAAATATTTGTAAAAGAACTTCAAAGTATTACTAGCATCGCGTCTTACTACCCGTTCGGGTTATACGCACTTACACTAATGTGTAATGGTAGGGTGATTGTGAGATGGAATGGAGGACCTACAGTTTAACGTGGAATCCGAACCACGGTGTAGGCCTGGCATTCCTCACATTCACAAGTTGTGATTAACACACATCTTGTCAGAGGTGAAGGATGGGTTTGGCAAGCAGATAAATCTGTTCCGGGACCGAGGATTGAACCCTGGACCCTCAGCACAAAAGTCTGACAACTTACCACTAGACCATCAGGTCACCCAACAACTTCGAAATCTGTAGGAGACACGTGAGTGAGGTTCCTAAAACCACTGCCGTCTTTGAGCTTCAGTTCTGTCAGAAGATTATTTGCATAGTATGAACCATTTGAAGCATTTTATGAACCCACCATTGTTTTATTCTTGAATAGTCCATAACTACGTATAAAGCACAAGCCATGGCAACATAACAACCACCATCTACAGAAGTAGTTCTCAAATTGTGGCCCTCGATTGTGTGACTGAAGTCGGGACCACTGGGGAGAAATAAATTGTATGTAAAAGAGCTAAAGCGTACAAGATTGACAGGTAATACTTCGTACGCAAATAGTATTACACGTGAGATATGCATAAGAAAAAGTCAAATAACTGCTTGATGAAACATATATTAATAGAATTTCAGGCATCGGCAAGAAGACAGGTGGGTATTGTATATAGTGGGTGGTACGCACATGCAACGAACGCTTATCAAGTGGTCGACTATTGGTAAAACTTTGAAAAACACTCATCTATATTATACACGAATGTATGTGTATTTTCATAAAATTCACCCTTTTTATCATATTTATCAAATTAAAACACCTAAGTCGCTTGCTGTACTTATTCTATGGCACTAGGCACTCGAAAGCTCATTGCCGCACTTATAAAAGCACGTCACCTATCCCTATCTTAAGACAGATCTATCCAGTCCACCTCATTACAACCTATCTCTTTCAAGTCCATTCTAATGTCCTCTTATCTGCGTCTAGTTCCTCCCAATGGTCTCTTTTCATTGGGTTTGCCAGTCAGTACCATGAACAAGGTTCTATATTCTTACATTCCCTCCGCATGTGCTGCTCAACGTAATCTACGAGACTTTTTTTTTATCCTAACACTGTCTTGTGATAAGTACAGGGTATGTAACTAATCATTATGTAACCTCATCCACTCCCCAGTAGCCTCATCCCTTTTTGGACCAAATATATTCCTAAGCAACTTGTAGCCTATCATACTTGTGCTATACTAACAAACAAATATTCTTACAGTAATCCTGCTGTTATTGAAAGCACCAAAATAAGAATGTATGCCTTATTCACAGCTTCCATTCTCACTGCTTCACGAAAAGTACAATTCATCCACTTCTGTATTTTCCAAATTGTCTATATTATTTTCCTCTTTCATAGATCATCCATTACCTATCGTCCCTACCTATAGAAATATTGTTCTCACCTGAGTAATATGATGTTTACAAAACAATACAAGCCTCATTAAGAGGTCGTTGACAAGGCTTAAACCAAACATGCCACCCTTCTGAAAGTGTTTTGATATCTTAAAAACGAAATTGAAAATAAATTGTGTTTTCATGAATAAAACAAACGAGTAAAGTAATAGATTTGTACTGTATTATTTTATTTTTATCTACCTAGTTAAAAAGAAAAATAGTTTTTAAACCTGCTTGTGACAGGTCGATTATAATAATATTACTCAATCCAACCAAACCTAATCCTCAACTGATAAACGCATGGAAGGTTGAAAAATATGAGCAGTGAAAATGCACGATTTTCGTGAAGCAGCTAATAAGGAAGACACGGTTCAAAACGCTAATAACGACCTTGAGGCTCCAATAGCTGACAAAAAAACACACCGACTAAATTTATTTTTACATAGTCCAAGATAACCTCAAATGGAATTGTGATTGTAAAGTAGGTATGGAAAATAAAAATATATATTTTGCTATTGCTGTCAACATTGAAAAAAATATAAAGTATATTGTTATTATTATTTGATCAGTATTGGTACTACTATCAGAAGTGATATCTTTGAATCACATTACTTAACGTAATAATATATTTTGAATGTAATTTTTATATTATTAGACAGCGTCTTATACCTTGGTTGTAGCACTTACGCTAATGTGCAATGTGGGTGTGGTTGTGAGATGAAATGGAGCCTACAGTTTAACGTGGATCCGAACCACAGGTGGAGCCTGGCATTTCACACTCCAAGTGTATTAATAACTCTTGTAGAGGTGAAGGAAGGTTTCGGCAACAGTAAATCTGTGCCGGGACTGAGGATTTAACACCAGACCCAGTACAGAATCTAACCTTACTCCTGACCCATACATTGTATTTTATAACTGTTTGTAATCACGTCAAATGTGGTTCAGGTAACTTCGGTCTTCTGAAGTCAAAAAAGTTATAGTTACTTTCCCGTATTCCTCACTTCAAAATAGTTATAAATCTGCTAAGTAATTTCCTTTTATTACTGTATACTTCATTGACATGTTATTATCCAAGCAGAATAATACGGGATTTATTAGGTAATTATTTAACTATTGTTAAAGGTCAAAATTTTCATGAAAGCTATAGAAACATATATATAGAAAATATATAACCATAGGATACTTAGTATATTTAAAGCTTGTAAGTGAAAAATAAATCCCAATAATAAGGTGTCATGTGCAAGCACACTTTTCAATTTTTTATTTTTTTTTTTCAAATTTTTCGATTAAGCTCGAAAATTAAAATAAGTCTAGCCATTCATATTGGCCTATGAGTGAATCAAAGTCCTCTCGCGGTTAGACCATTAAAGAGTCACGTCATTTTAATATGAGTAATTAGGGTATAGTAAAGGTAAACATTAACTTCTAATCTATTATTTGAGATTAATATACAATGTTAGAACAATGCAAAATAAAATTAATACAAACAAACTAAAAAATATACCTTAATCTTATTGCGAAAAAAAATTGGAGCACCTTTAAGAAAATACAAACTTTTTTTTTGCTGTTAATATTGATAGCATCTTACTATATTATTAGTGCCATTTTATAGGTATTGATACTATTTATTAAATGTAACATCTGCAAATTACATAACTTACATAAGAATACGTGAAAGTAAATCTAGTTTTTCTTCTGTCAGATATGTTCATTCGTTAAAAAATTGGTGTATACCTTGTGATTTTGTTGAAATTATTCTTTCCGTGTATAAATCGATGCGCTTCGGCAAACAAGCTTTATTTTCACATTTTGTTTGATTCAAATTAAATTGAGAACACTAATTAAAAATAAAATGGCAGGAACGCTACACGAACGTTCTCCTCTCATTGTTTTAAATTAAGAAATGATTCACATTCTAACTCGTAATATATTGGTGAAACTAAATAATTATACACTAGAAAATACGAAACGAGAAAAAAATTGCGTTATACTTACGTCTAACATTTTTAACTCCCTATTAAAATTTTATGATTTTATTTTTAAATATAATTAAAGTCTTCACTAGTATATTTGAAAAAAAAAATCAATATTGGGTCCATGAGGGTCAATACTTCGTATTAAAATTTGACTTCCAGTTAAAATTTTCAACATTTTATCAGGGGGCTGACATTATGGTATCATATTTTTATTAAATTCCTAATTTATAAATTAGACCAATAAAATAGGTTAGTATTAACTATTGAGTTTAAAATGATACAAATAGATTATTATGCTGTATAAACATTTCCCCTAATAGGTTAAATAAAAAGGAAACGTACACTTTTTGAGAGACTTACTTATCTACCTACCTATGGAATTAGGTATTATTGCGTTAAAACTTGTATCACAAAATGTATATTAATGTATTTGCCAATATCTACAAAACTATAGGTTTTATAAATATATATTTCAAATAAAAGTTATTTATTTTTAATAGTACTACAATTTTCAATGATAATTTATTTAGTATCGTAAATATTTGCAGAGATAAGAAAATCTACGCTTCTGTAAAGTGCTCTAAAAGTCATTTTCATAGTAAAATGAAAATAGCTATTTTGTTTATAATCTTAGTCAACGCCTAAATACGAATTTTAAACAAAATTGTTTGAGCCGATTTTGAGAAATTAGTTTTTTTTCTTTTTTCACCCTTTATTAAAAGTACTCTTAATTTTAGGGTTAAACAGACACACAACAGGCGGAATTGCAAAAAAATATGTTTAGGGTTCGGGGGGTCATGGAACGTTGACATCCATCAACATCTTGAGGTTAAATTTTTTTTTTTACGCTCGCAATACTTGATCTTTTTTAGTGATCGAAAAATTAATAATGTATATATATGCGTTTAGTTTAAAGATCATTGGTTTTATAAAAATATGTTTCAAATAAAATATCTGTATTATAAATAGACCTATATATTTACAATGATAAGTAATTTCATATCTCTAATAGTTTCGGAGATGTGATAAAAAAATAAGAATTTACGCAACAGACCAGAACCTTAAAGTCATTTTGCAGAAAAAATGAGAGTATCCATTTTGTTTATAATGATGATAATGCTTGGAAATTAAATTTAATCAAAATCGTTAGAGCCGATTTTGAGAAAATTGACTTTTTTTCTTTTTCTCTTCAGTAAACTACCCTTAATTTTAGGTTTAGATACCAATTCAAAAATCCCTCGGGCAACTCTATGAAAACCCTAGCTACCAAGTTTCAGCCCGATCAGTAAAATAGTGTAGGCTCTAGTACGGGATACAGAGACAGATGGAAATTCAAAAACCACTTTTACGGATTCGGGGGATCATGAAATGTCGAAATACATCAAAATCTCCAGTTCTATTTTTTTTACGATCACAATACCTTCTTACCTGTAAAATATCGAGAAAGAAAAAAACCCACCACGCTCATCTTTACAATATACACATCTTATAAAGTAAAGTTGTGATATTTATCCCAGTCTGACATATTAAAATACTATCTAAATTAAAATATTCTCTCATAAAACACTATTTTTGATATTTTACTTGTAGCGTTTTTCCCCCCGTTATACAAGCTTTTACGCATAGTGTAACTCCATTCCAAACAATTAGGTACACAGTCTTATTTATTATAAATAATAAATTACTTCAAAGAAATATTCAAAATAGTATTTAGATATAAAATGTATATCCAACAGAGGCTACTGCTACACCTCCACGACTCGTCAAAACGCGAGTATGAACCGGAATCGTAAGGTAAACTCTCATTTTGGTTGGAGGAACAGTTTATTAAATTAAAACATATTTCCTTGGGCCAACATGATAACATTTTATCATAATATTTGCGTTATTTTATAAGTATTATCATATCTATCAAAAGTGATAGCTGCAGGAAACATGACTTTGTAAATATTTTGAAATTGTTTTAGTAACTTACTTTTCTTCCTACCAAAATCAGGGTATAGAATTGATTTTGTATTTCTGAGCGCACACGTTAATACTTAATCCGTTCAGTTTGAATCAAAGTTTCTAGAGTAACGTCATACTTAAATTAGCCTACCTCTCTCACTCCGAATTCCAATTGTTGGCATGGTGAAACCGCTACTCAGTAGTACAGAAGGAATCATCGCTCGCCAAAAAAATACACCACCACGATTGTGCAGAGATTGTTGTTGTAACAACTGACAAGCCTCCCCCTCTTTTTATTTTGCCTCTCTGGTGATAATTGGCACACTAAATCATGCTAATGATCCCCACACAGGCTTCTTTCTAGAAACATTCTATTGACCTGCTAACGTCCCATCGCATGAGACATTCGGACAAGTTCGTACCCAGGTAGGAGTACCTGTAGTGGCTTGTAGTAACGTCATCAACAAAAGATTACCGTCTTAGGTGGCCGCATGGTTAAATTAGAGATCTGGGTTCGAATCCAGGTAGGATGTACTGAGATGATATTTTGCCAAAATGGTTCTCCACTATTCCTCCACGCAAATGCGAGTACATTTCCTATAAATTCAACCTTCTTCAATCCTAATTAATTAGTGTAATTAGTATACATGCGTATAACCTGAACAGGTAGTAATATACGGCGCTAAAAGAAAAAATATGGCAAAGAATGTTGCTAACATTAAGCAATTTAAAAGCTTAAAAATATGTGATGTTGAAGGTGCTAGACATAAAGAGTGTAATGAACGAGGAGCCTGGTCATCCTGGAGGAATACAAACATAAACTATTGATAATTTCGAGGTAAAAAGGGTGATTTAGCCCTTGAAACATACACCCTCAGTTAGTAATACTAAGAAAGAGTATAAAGTGTTGTTTAATAAACTTGTTACTTAACATCAGATTTTCAAATCTGATGACAAGCTTTAAATAATGTGATGGATACATAATGAGGTTTTTTTAAACTACAAAGTAACACTATATTATTATGTAAAGTGAGGATCACAAAATCCACATTTAGTAAATGCTATTATTGTATTAACCAATATTTTTAACGATTTGTTATTGGTACATCCAACATATATATAGCCCATTTTGTGTGACCCAATCATTGAATAGTATGACAATCCTAATAATTTATTTAACCTTTTATTGATCCCAGCACATTATTAAATTTTGTTATCAAATTTGACAGCCTGAGGTTAAGTAACAAGTTTACAAAATAAAAGGTTAATTCTCACTCATAGTGATTGTGGATATTTGATGGACCTGTGGGAATCGTCAGCTACATATTATGATGACCAATAGTATCGCGAGCCGGGGGAATGAATTGTATCTCTTCGGAAGAGTCTATCTTCCACATTTTAACACAAACGGCCCGAATAAAAATCCTGAATTATATCTCATTTAAAAATTGAATATATCTCCGAAATCCTAAATTTACCTCGTCGAAAGTGTCTCTCTTCCACACCTCACACACAAACTGCCAAAAAAAAAAAAATCCCGAATTATATCTCCTTTAAAAATTGGAATTATATTCGAAATCCTAATTGTAACTCGTGGAAGAGTCTCTCTTCCACACTTCACACACAAACTGCCCAAATAAAATCCCGAATTATATCTCCTTTAAAAATTGGAGTTATATTTCCTTGGAAGAGTCTCTATTCCACACTTCACATACAAACAGCCCAAATAAAAATCCCGAATTATATCTCCTTTAAAAATAGGAATTATTATATCTCAGAAATCCTGAATTGTACCTCCTTGGAAGTCTCTTCTTCCGACAACTTCACACACAAACAGCCCAAATAAAAATCCCGAATTACATCTACTTTAAGAAATATATCTCCGAAATCCTGAATTGTACATCCTCAGAAGAGTACTCTCTTCCGATTCTTTACACACAAATAGCCCAAATGAAAATCCTGAAATGTATCTCTAAATGGAGGACTTTAGTTTTTAATTCATATGCTCTTAAAGAAGAAGTAAAACGGAAACGTATTAGATATACTTTAATTTGTCATAAGACTGCTAGATGGAATCATAAGCGACAAACTTAATTTAATATTAGTACATCACATGAATAACAGAGGGCAGCATAGGCTAAAATTATTAAAATCATTGTAAAATAAACAGTTTAAAGAGTTTTTTTCCTTCTTTCAGATTTAAAAATTAAAAATCATATTGTAAGATGTATTTGAGCATTTTAACGGAAAATATACAATTTGTGTATTTATAATTACTGTGTTATCTTTATATTTTTATTTATGCTATCTATGGAACATGTAATATTTCCATCTATTTTTATGAATCTAGAAATAATATGCCAATAATAAAAATTTAGGGTACTTTAACAATAAAAGACACAAAAGAATAATTGTTTCTCAGACCACACACCATGTATTTTTTAACCTTTAGCATTAAAATCTGAAAAAAGTTAGTCAATTTTGGGGATGTTAACTTATAAGAAAACATATTTAATTTCAGAATAAATTTGGGGAGAAGTGAAAAAAATGTAATGATTTGATTTTCAGCATTCATTGTAAATTTATTTAGTCTTATATTATATATTAACTGACTAAGGAAATATATTATTACATTTGTGTGGTTTAGTTAATTTTGATCTATTTTTCCGCCTAGATTCATACATTATATTAATTTAATAACCCCTTAAGTTAAGATCGCTTTCAACTCTTTCAATTTTCTCTAAAGCATTAAAAATATGCTACTAACAAATATAATATGACATGATAATATTTTAATTGTTTCTGTAAGAGAAAAATTCACGAATGATTTGTATGTTCTTTCGAGGCGATAAAATAAATTACCCTAACAATACAATTAAATCAAAAGCGTTTGTACGCATTAATGTTAAATTACTGTATGGCACAAGCCCTGGTACATAACAAAAATACAACAATACATTCATAATATGATAAATTCCAACAAAATGATGGATAGAATTTGCTTAGTGTAAATAGTTATAGTGTGGACTATCTAAAGGTTTAGTTCTTCAACTTACATTATCAATTATAAATATATATATTATATAAATATAAATAAATGATATAAAAATATATATATATACTTGTTTTAAATTAGGAGGGATAGCCAGCACAGTTACCTCGGTGATACTGGAGTATACATTGTTTAGATAGAATACTAAAAAACACACAGATTTTTAAGGACAAGCTTTCAGTGTCACATACAGTTTCATTAGGTCAAGAAAGTCTCTCTCTAAACAATTTCCACCCCAGCCATAGATCTCTATAATATAACTGGATGGACATCTGTGGCTAAAATGTTCGATCTGTCGTCTGCCATTGATCTCTATACTATAACTGGATGGACATCTGTGGCTGAAATTTTCGAGCTGTCGTCTGCATACCATTGGGTAAGAGAGAAAGAAACTTTCGGGTATCTCTTTCTCTCTTTCACCCATACAAGGCAATGTGGCATTTTGACATCGTTCATTAATTTGACTGAATATATGAGATACATCAATGTGAGAGTGGTTAAATTAAATAAATATTTTAGTTAAAGCTTTGAAGAGCATATAAAAGTTCAAAACTGGTTAGTTTTTTCTTTAAATAAGTTGATGTAGCCTAATATGTACGATGATTTTTGAAGGAAGCTTACTTTTAAGGCTTTATCTCGTACCATAATCCTACCCTATAGTTGTGTATAGTTAGGATAAAAGACCTTCCAGAAGGAAATTTCTACTTCTGTTCTAAATTGCCGTTCATCCGACCAAAATATTATATATATGATAGTATTCTGATAGGAAATAAAGCCTTACAGATTGGAATAATTACTAAAATCAGGGTTTAGTAGATACTGTACTTCCTACAAAACAATAACCTAAATTATCATTTGAACGTAAGACTTCTACACAAATTGTGTCATTCAAACAAATGTAATACAGTTTTTAGCTAACTTGTTTCATTATAGTTATCGAAATTTCAACATAATATGGTTTCTGAAAGATATGATAATACTTTCCACAAGCCTATAACCTAAGTGATAGTTTGAATGCATGGCAACTATTCAAAGTTTGTCATTCAAACATATATAATCAAGTTTTAAGATACCTTGTTCATTATATTTACCGAACTTTCAATATAATATGGTTTCGGAAACCAATATACAAGCTAATAACCAACTTTAAATATAAGTGTTGTCGTGGCAGACTGTAAACAACATAGATGATAACTACATAAAAATTGAAATATCTAAGGTTTTATTCGTATTTGTACAATATTACCTGTAAAACTGAATTGTATATCCTTTAATGTAAATGTTTCTTCAGGAAAGTGTGGTATAATACTTCACTATTTTCAAACAATAACACTTTTATTCATCAGAGACATGTTTTCGCATAAGAACATTTAAAGAAACCGTTAAATCTCTCCCCCCCCCCCCCTCAGTGTAGCAGACGATACACTTGAGCGTCACGCTTTTGTCCTTGGAATGTGCATGTGTATGTCCATCCAGTTATATTATAGAGATCAATGGTCGTCTGCATACCATTGTGTAAGAGAGAAGGAAACTTTCGGGTATCTCTTTCTCTCCTACACCCATACAGGGCAATGTGGCATTTTGACATCGTTCATTAATTTGATTGAATATATGAGATAAAATAATGTGTGATTAATTAAATAAAATAAATTTGTTAGTAAAAGCTTTGAAGAGCATAATAAAGTTCTAAACCAGTGAGTTTCTTCTTTAAATAAGTTGATGTAGGCTAATATATAACATGCTTTTTAAAGACGCTCGTTTGGAAGGCTTTATCTCGTACCAGAATCCCATCCTATAGTAGTGTTTAGGTGGAGTAAAAGCCCTTCCAGAAGAAAATTTCTACTTTCGTTCTAGATAGCCGTTTATCCTACCAAAATACTAATATATGATATTATTCTGGTACGAAAAAAAAGCCTTACAGATTGGGATTCCTAGTAAAATTAGGGTTTAGTATATACCATACTTCCTACAAGCCTATAACCTAAATTATCGTTTGAAAGTAAGTCTTCTACACAAAGTATGTAATTCAAACAAATATAATACAGTTTTTAGTTAACTTGTTTCATCATAGTTATCGAAATTTCAACATAATTGGTTTCTGAAAGCAATATACAAGATATGATCCAACTTTTAAAAAAATATGGTAATATAATAATACTTTCTTCAAGCCTATAACCTAAGTGATCGTTTGAACGTATGGCAACTACACAAAGTTAGTCATTCAAACAAATGTAATCACGTGTTAAGATAGCATATTCATTATATTTATCGAACTTTCAATATAATATGGTTTCTGAAACCAATATACAAGCTAATTGCCAACTTTAAATATAACTGTAATCTTGGCAGACTGTAAACAACATGGATGATAACTACAAATTTAAATATATTAAAGATTTAATTCGTATTTGTACAGTATTACCTGTAAAACTGAATTGTATATCCTTTAATGTAAATGTTTCTTCATGCAAAAGTGGTATAATATTGCATTATTTTCAAACAATAACACTTTTATTAATCAGAGACATGTTTTCGCATAAGAATATTGAGAGAAATATTAAATTTGTCCTCCCATAAGGAAGCAGACGATAAACTTGAGAGTCACGCTTTGTTCCTTAGCAATGCGTATGCTTATGTTCATCCAGTATAATATAAAGATCACTGACCCCAGTAAGTATCACCAAGTTGAATATGCTGGCCATCCCTCCTAATTTAAACCATGATTTAGCCTAGTGCTTTATTTCAAACAATCTAGTTATATGTATATATACAAATATATATATATACATATATATATATATATACATATATATATATATATACTTGTAATACCGGTACCTTGATTCTACTTCAAACATTGGTTAAAAAAAATAATTTGCATTTTAATGTTTTATTATTGTAATAATATATAATATAATAAAAATATTAGAAATTAGGAAAATAATACAGTTGGGAAATGTTTGTTATTACTTGGTCAATAAGTTGTTGCGTTTCACTTTCTGTAATAAATTTAAAACCCAGCATAAACAATACCATAATATTTACCGGTTGTTCTCTATGGGTGCAAAACATGGCCTCTTACCTTAAATGACGAAAATAAATTTAACATGTTTGAAAACAAGGTGATTAGGTGGTTATTTCGTACAAAAATGGATTAATATGGTGGGGAGTGGAGGAGGCTACATAATGATGAGCTGTATAGCCTGTACTCATCACCAGACAATGTTAGGGTAATAAAATCTCGCAGGTTACGGTGGGCAGGTCATGCAGCATGAATGGGAGTATCTAGAACAGCGTTCAAGGTATTGAATGGCAAACCCAATGGGAAAAGACCACTGGGAAGACCTAGGGGCAGATTGGAGGATAACATTTGGATGGATCTGAGAGAGAAGGGGTGTAATGAGATAGACTGGAAAGAATGAGCTCAATATAGGGATAGGTGGCGTACTTTTGTGAGTGTGGTATTAAACCTAATGCCATAAAGTAAGCAAGTAAGTATTATTATTATACTTGACTTTCCACCATCAAATGTATTTGTGAAAAAAATGTAAATATAATGAAATAATCTAAATATTATTAACAATCACTCAAATAATTTTAGTCATAGTTTAAGTGTGTTTTTCGTTTACTTTTTCAGCCATTTAAATTTGTAGTTTTATTAGAAAAAGTAATTATTTTGACTGAATACAATGTCATTTCAAAGGCTTTTTTTCCGATAATGTTTTAGCCTTGCTTATTAAATCCTCATATTAAGAGTGAGTAGCGCGCCTACCAATATCTGCTATGAAAATACATTTTTAAATGTTGGTAGTGCTATTCTAGCGTTGACATTCCTGTAAAAAATAAAGTTGATATATGTGATAGGGTGTCAAATTTAAGGACATTATTGTTATAAATAAAATGTCTTATCAACTTTATAGGAATACAACGTTAGGAAATACATTGCAAGAAAGCCTGGACGACCTTATTCAGGTAGCATCCAAAATAATAATTTCCTAGTAGCCTTTAATACCTTATACAAAGTTAAGTGCCTAGGCCATTTCAAAATTATTATTACTATAGATCTAAGCGTTGATAGATAAGGTCTGTCTCTCTAGGTTTGCATTTTATTTTGGTGTATAAAATACAATGTTAATCTAACCTTATAACTGGAAGGGATCAAGTCATCGGTGGCCGATACCAAACTGGTGAAATTAATCTAAACACCATTGAGTCGGAATTAGTGTTTGTCTACCCTTTTCAAACTTTTTATTACTCATTTAAGTGCTCTATAAACATTGAATGCATTTCATTTGTTTGGTTCAAGCAATTTTGGTTTGTAGTTTGTGATATAACGTTATTAATTACATTTATTGCATAAAAGAAAAAATATGTTAAAATAGTTAGTTTTGCTTACAAAATAATTTTTTTGGCAAATAAAATACTATTAGAGTATTTACACAATGTTGGTTAGGTACCACATCTTTCCACATTATACACCCTGACAACTTAGCATAAAAATAACTAGAATAAATAAATTTATATGCCTATTCATCCCAACCTATATTAACATTCAATTTTTTTCAGATATGGAAAGTTAGGCTAGATTAAAAACACCTATAATAGGCCTAACCTTCGCATCTTTAAAACATTTCGAAGGAAGGATAAAACTTTGATAAATTAATAACTAATTGAAATATCTCATTAAATATTACATATTTAAAATATGATAGTTTAAAAAATGCTACTAAACAGTTTAATACAGACTAGTACTTAAGTAACAACAGTAATAATGTAAGAATAGGAGCCTATAGATAAAAAGACAGGTACTTAATAGTTAATTCAAAAATGAAAGGTAGGTACGGTAACGTTAAGTGACAACAAAAGTCCTATTTTTGACTTAGACCTTTCTTCACATGGTTCAAGCCTTGCGTCGACTTTGCATCACATTTAAAATAGTGGCCCTTGCGTACCCGTATTAATTATTAAAAGTTCTGAAATATGTATTTAGGCTGATCAAGGGCATAAGGAAATACTATTTCAGATAGAATTATGGAGGTGTACACTTAATCTGCTTCAGATGTTGAAGCGTTTCAGGAAATGCTGAGTAATATGGATAAACACTATCCTGTAAAGTTGAGAAATTATTTTTTAAATTTAGATCTAAACTGCCTTAATATTTAATGTCTTTCCCTTTTCTATTACAAATGTACTGGCGACTAATAATGTTGTAAGGAAGTATTATGTAATGATACTGATTTGGACCCCTCTCATATATGTAAAAAAAAGTCATGGATGAAGGTATTTTACTTCAATAAATTATATGTAAATTATCCTTTTAAGACTTCATCCATGGAGAATCACGCACTTTACAGAAATAATGTTGAAGGATTGCACCATTAAACTTATTTTTTTCTTTCTTAAAGTAACTCCGTAGTGTTGACAAAAACAAGCAAGTGACGTTAGCACCCTATACCCAATACTCTTCATGACACCTGTTGCCAGGACGCTTTCGATTTGTTGGTTTGACACTGGTCATGAGAGGTCCAAGGGGCGAGAGGTAGGTCATATACAAGCTGTTTGTGCACATGAACACACAGAGTGCTGGCGACATAAATCTAGAGAACGTGTAATATCATGACAGTGATAATAACTTATATACAAAGAATACACAGAAAATAATCTGTAGTTCAAGTAAAATTGTATAATTTTACATAATATCTTTGTACCGAAGATAAAATCACTCAACCCTTCCTTCACCTCTGACAAGATGTGTATTAATCACAACTTGTGAATGTGAGGAATGCCAGGCCTCCACCATGGTTCGGATTCCACGTTAAACTGTAGGTCCTCCATTTCATCTCACAATCACCCTACCATTACACATTAGCGTAAGTGCGTATAATCCGAACGGGTAGTAAGACGCGGTGCTAATAATAATAATAATAAAATCACTCCAATAAATCGTGTGCAACATTAACAGTTGTATTTATTCAAGTAAAATATCGTAATAATTGGCGCTCGATTACGAGGCTATAAATACCAATTATCTCGCAATCAATTCAAGAAAGTTGTAATTGGATTCCAATCGCGGGACAATTGTATCTCAATAAAACCATAATGCTTAATTATTTTCATGAAAATATGTAATATTAAAAATGTTTGTGTTGGTACTAGATCCCATAGTGTTTAATACCACCAAAAAAAATCCATAAAAAACAATAAAAATAATTTAGCACTGCACAAAACAACATTAAGAACTTTTTTTAAATTTGTTTTAGACAGTGATTACTTTACTCAGTTATGTGATAGTATGACGTGCAATATTAGTCAACATTGGTGTGGATGATTCAACCTCCTAACTTTCTTTACTAAAGTTTCACCCACATAAACCTACAGTACCTAGGGGCAACTTATATAAAATACTTTAACGAAATAAAACACATGGGTTAGTTAATCATTATAATTCATTTATATTCTATTCATTATGATCCAACCCAACTTAACAAAAACTAATCTTACATATAGGCCCTTATCTTAAGCTAGGATGGATAATATCGTTACTAATCATCTGGGGATAGTAGCTATCATATGGAGCATAGGTGAGCAATGTATTTTTCAATGTGGAGGTGTGGCAAATGAAGAGTCAAATTCGCCACACCATATATGCTTAAAAATTTATAAATAGAGTTACTCAATCGAACAATTGACAACACACACTGTTTGAACACTTTTATTCAAAACATGTACACTTTGACTACTCATTTACAACTGCTTCAGATGTGAATGATGGAAAATTGTTCAAATTGAAAATAGGTACAAAACAATTTAATGTGAAATTTGACAAACCCTTTTTCTGAAGGTAGAGATGAAACGAAGTGTTGGGAAAGGAAGTGTAGGGGAGAATTGGAGCAGTGCTACGTCAAGGGCTCATTCAGAAATAGTAATTTTTGCATTGATATGCAGGAAATAACAAGTAACAACCAGCACAACCTGTTAGAAAAAAGTTTATATTAGCCTAAGAGTGTTGACAAACTCAAATTCACTTTTGTGGCCAATTTGCCATTACCCTAAGAAACAGTATATTGGTCGGTCATATTGTTTAAAATGGCTTGGACTTGCGCCATTTTGGGTTCTACCATAAATGTCCATCCACATGAAGCCATCTTCATGTCCAAAAACTAGTTTAGATCGGCTTTAACCCAACCGGGTAATAAGACGCAGTGCTATAAAATAATTGAATAGAGCCTATTAAAACTACAAGCCACCTACAAATTTTTTTCATTCTGTACAAGTACATTAGTACAAGTTTCTCTAATAAAATCAACAAAAGGTTGTTTTTTTGGGGGGGGGGGGGGGATTAACAGTACAGTGACTCATGCTTCCCATATTGATTACAACTGAATCCTACCACAGCTTAAACCTTACAATTTACATCTAGTTGGAGTCTTTTTTAAATAATCTATTATATATATATATATATATTATTATGATTCTTACCCAGCTAGCTTAACCCAACCTTTCAAGGACAAATCAATCAAAATTTTGATAATATTGAAAAGATAAATAATTTAAAATCTCACATTGTATTTTTTTGGCGGCGTCATAGCTTAGATATTGACGTAAGCAGCAACTTATGAACCAAATAATGGAATGTAAATATTGGTAAACTTACTATAGTGATATTTCGTTAAAAAAACAACTGGTATTGCTTGAGCCAGCCATTTCGTGCAAAAACGAATGGACATATTAGAGGCAATTCTCATCAAATAATAAGGATTAGACCCGCTTCATTGGCCACATGATCTAACGCACTACTCTCATAGTAGCCTAGACTGCCAATGATGGGGAGAGGTTCGAATCTAGGTTGTGTATACTGAGGGTGGGTTTCCCAAAATGATTTTACACTCTCCCTCCACTTAAATGCAGGTGCACTTCCTATAAATATAACCTTCCTAATCCCTAAAACCATTAACATAATTAGTACATAAGCGTATAACCTGAATGAGTAGTAAAATGCGGTACTAAAACAAATAAGGCTTAGCAATTAAACATGAAAAAAATTGATATATTTTAAGGTTTTTACTTTCTTTTCCTAAACTATTTATTTATGCCATGAATATGAAAATATATAATTATTTTGTTAATCCTATCTAACAGATGAAACAAGAGTTTGGACTTGCTACCCGCCTCGGTGGCGTAGTTGGCTAACGCGCTAGTCTTGTTGAGCTCGACCGCCGAGGACGGGGAGATCGAGGTTCGAATCTCGGTCGGGTGAACTGGGGGTGGTTTTTCCTAAATGGTTTTCCACTCTCCCTCCACGCAAATGCGGGTTCACTTCCACTAAGTTCAACCCTCCCAATTCCTAATCCATTAGCGTAATTAGTACTTAAGCGTATAACCCGAACGGGTAGTAAGACGCGGTGCTAAATATATATTAGTTTGGACTTGCTAATTTAGTTAACCTAATAATCAAGCTATTTTCTGTGCATTGTGTTTAAAATCAACAATAGGCCTACTAGCAACATTATGGTAATTAGAAGTATAGGCTACTAAATCTATTTAAAAAATATTATAACCAGTATAATTGGGATTTTAAAAATTCTGAATGGATGGGACACTCAGACTACTATCATTTAGTAGTATAGCTAAATAAATAACAAAAGTACTGGTAACTTTTTTTATAAATAGTAGAGTATGTTGAAACAAAATGTAATGTTACATTTAAAGGTATATAAGACTTATCTAATTATACATTCCCCCGCTTCGGTGGCCGAATGGTCTAAGTCAGGCATGTCAAACTTGTGGCATGTGGGTCAAATGGGTGTAGACCATGGACCTTTTGATGTATCACCATATAATCTGGCCCAATTATTTCTTTTTATAAACTTTGAAGAAATAAACAATAAGTTGGAATTGGGAAATTGAGCATTAATTTGGGAAATTAAGAAAATCCTGTTGGTGTGAAAATTTTTGACTCTTTACTCACTAGAGAACGATTCCTAAAATTTTTAAATTTGAGTAATATTTGTCAGCACTTAACTAGGAAATGAAACAAACACTCAGGAGATCACAGCTTACAAACATGAATTTGTCATGAATTCTGAAATTGACTTCAACACAAGACTTAGGTGGCAGCCAGATTGAGCGAGTGAGCGCGCAAGCGACTGAAATATAAAATAGAACACATTGGTTGTAATGAGAGGTGGCCAGACTGAGCGAGCGCGCTTGAAAGATAGAATTGGTTCTACTTTTCAAGCACGCGCACTCGACCCGGTACAGTCTAGTTTACAGGCGCTAGGCAATATTATTATATGTTGGTTCATTGAGTGCTAGGAAAACTTCTCATTTTGACATTTTTATTACTATCGATAGGTTTAGCACTCTTGCTACTAATGGCCTAATTTGATTGGTAAGATCATAAACCATACCTATATGTGTATATGTATATATATATATATATATATATATGAAATGAAAAATTATATATATATATATATATATATATATATATATATATATATATATATATATATATATATATATAAAACTGATATGTTAAAATATTTCGATATTATCAAAGTAGACCTTTACAAATAATAATCACCTCTAGCGTGGAGAGAAGATGAGAAAACCACAACAGTAAATCACTTGTTAAAACCCCCCTATATTCACTAAGCCAAGATTCAGAGCCTCCTCGTCAACGACTAACGAGAGCTATCTGTTAATCACGCGCTTGACAGTTTGGCCACCCAGTCGCTTGCATGCTCGCTCTTACGCTTGTCAGTCTGGCCGAACCATAAGACCTTACACCTACACCATTTACTGGTATATTATGGAAACATACCTTCCAGGATTTTTCTACACACCAAAATTGACATGGGACCAACATCTTTAAACTTCCCATATGAAGGAAGCTATATTATGGATTTTTGTTGCTCAAAAACCATTCATAAAGAAAAATATGTTGGCCTTGGCTGGGTTCAAACCCACAAGCATCAGGTCCTGAGGGGAGCATTTGATCCCAAGACTGTTGAGGTTGACACACACTTATAATATTCACAAGAAAAGTAAATGATTTAATTTGAAATTGTACATTTTATTTAGTGTGTAAATTTTTCTAAAAAGGAGGGGACATAGGTATTTGAGGAAAGATAGCATTTAAGGATTAAATATTATTGGTATTAGCAGAATAAAAAAGCTTAACACAATGGATTAAATAGCTAAGCTATTATATTTGTTAGTTACGGTTATAGCCACATCTAAATATCATATTCTATAAATTGAAAAATGACACCTGGACATGGAAATCGAACCCAGGAGTATTGGCATACTAAGCCAAATGTCTCTGGTTCGATTCCCGTGTCCAGGTGTCATTTTCCAATTTAAAGGAAAAAGCATAGGCCTAAGTTAAGTAAAGAACCAATGGCTAGTCGCAGGACATTTGACAAGTTTGCTGGTCTATCAGGGCCCAAAAAGCTTACTGACCCCTGGTCGACAGGAATATGAACCAATATTATTATCATCATCTCCATAGGGTTTTCACATTTGTTCAAATATTTTTTACTTTCCTGTCTATATGTTCTCTCTCTCTCTCTTTCAGTGTCTTTAAGCCTCCTGATCTTAAGTTTGCTTATATGTTTAAATAGATGATTCTTTTCTACCACAAGACTCTGTTTTTTAATGCTCAGCTTCACCAAACTTATGTCTCTTCCAAGCATATTTATTTCCCTTAAGTTTTTTACTCTACTTCTTTATTCTTTTTCTATCCAGACTTTTTTTTTTATCTTTTCCTCCATAATCTTTGCTTTAAGACTAGACAATTTTATTCTTAAAAAAAAAAATTAATAAAGATCGGGCCTCAAACAGATTTTACTGTAGTGTTCATTCTCTTAGGCCTTCTTAATAAAAAGTGGAACAAAAATACAACCTTAAATAAGTTGTCTTCATTTTATTGCAAACAACCAAAGCCTTTATTTGGCTTAAGTAGCCCCTTATCTTTAACATTTTATCTGTTTGATAATAAAAACTTATTTACATTTTTTGTATTTAATGGCACGAACATAAAGTTCTAAAATTGATCTGTTCACTAAATACAATAATTAAATAAACATGTGTTTTTTAAACACAACAGTTGCAACCACTAGTGTTTCCTCTATTCACTAAATAAATAATTGAAACTTTACATAAGAGATCACTTAAATTGGTTCCACCAACACACACAAGTTTATGGACAAAACTACCTGACCTCCACGGATCCATGTATTCATTGTTATATAAAGCTCATAAAATGACATAAAGGTATTATTTTAAATTTGGAATAACACTAAATTAGTTGGTTTTCTTTCTGCTGAACACAGTAAAACAAAATTCGAATAATTTTAAATTTTAGGTTAAGGCTGCCTTTAACATGGAATCACCCACCCTTTTTCTGATCAATAAAGTTGTCACATTCCAGATACTTTACATCTTAAGAGCATGAATCACATGCCAATCAACTCTGTGATACAGTCGGCTAGAAATCATAAACTCACACAAACACGATTGCACATGGATCGTTTCTGATTAAACATTAATGGAGATAAAGAGTTAATATAAGTTCCTAATACTGAACATGGTTGGAATGTTAAATTATATTTGGATAAAAACTGCATTGAAAAGGCTCTTTTTAACCATTTTAGAATGACCTCACAGATAAGTACTGTGCACAAATCTTCATTCTGTCATAATATGGATATATTGTAGTAATTAACAAGAACATTTGTGGTTTGTCCCCATCGCCACCACGGAAGAGTAGTCGTTAAAATACGAATGCACTACACGCATTTCTGGCATATCTTAGGTATTTCCTTTTCCCCTTTTACTCCCATATCTTGCGCGAGCCGAGAGTTGAGTTGGGCCTGCTGGGATGAATGCTCTTAATAGAATATAAAATGTTCCTTAATTAGTACTTTAGGCTAAGTTAATCCCTTGACAAGATTAGTTTTACAGTGTAACAAAGAGAAAGGATTTGCAAACGATGAAAGATAATTATGGTATTAACCTTGTGTAAATCTTTAGTTCAATTTCTTACTTACAATTTACATTCCTCTTTTTAGGCCTATGAGTTTAGTCCAGTACCTCGTTGTTTTTTTTCTTATTGTAAAAATGTTTTATTTTTATTTTAAAATGGTAGAAATTAACTGTTGTATTATTTCCAACAATTTAGGTATAACATTTCTTTAGTGATTGATGTATTTTTAAACTTTGTTTTTATCTTTTTGCAGTATGGTCAGATCACACCTCAGTTGGCAATAAAGGTCCTCTTACAATTTGACAAGTCTGTCAATACTGCTCTGGCGAACAGAGTGAAATCTAGGTTGACGTTCAAGGTGAGTCATTTTATTTATAATGAGGCCCCTAATGTGTAGAAACAAAATCAATTTTATATTATTATTATTATTTATTATCATCATCACCACATATTACTACCTGTTTGTGTTGTATGTACTTGCGCTAATGTGTAATTGTAGGGTGATTGTGTGAGATGAAATGCAGGACCTACAGTTTAACGTGGAATCCGAACCACGATAGAGGCCTGGTATTCCACACATTCATAAGTTGTGATTAATTCACGTCTTGTCAGAGGCGAAGGAAGGGTTTGGCAATCAGAATTTTTATATAATTATTTTTCATTTTGTTAGTTTTAGTTGTATTTTACTAACTATAGCCTACACAAACACCTAAACTGGTTTTCGTTATGTAAGGTAAGATACCACATTTCACAACCATAAAGAACAACTGGTATAGTTAACTTTTTTATTTCTATCACCACATCTTACTTACTAATTTGAGTTATATGCATATTGGTTAACTGAATTAATGTAAAAGTTGTGGAGTTAATCTTTTAATGTTCTGATAAACAAGTGTAGTTATTAGTAAAGTATAGCAAATGTTTTGATTTGCTTTACAGGCTGGAAAACTTAATACTTATCGTTTTTGTGATAATGTGTGGACTTTCATGTTGAATGATGTTGAATTTCGGGAGGTTCAAGAAGTCGCCAAGGTCGACAAAGTGAAGATTGTTGCGTGTGATGGAAAAAGTAAGCTCTTAAGTCTTAGAATTCGTATTTATATGTCATTTAGCTATTATTTTTATGTATGTTTTTGCAGTTGATACGGTCTACATTTAACATAAAATTGATTCAAGGACACATTATTAAGAGCATGAATCTTAGTTAGTGCCTAGATAAAAGGTGGAAACTGTTAATTGGGGGGAAGGGGGGAGATCATCAATGCATCTGGTCGGGATGAAATTATGACTTCATGGATCAGAGTAAATAATGCACACCAACTCTACTGAGAAGCTATTAATAATACTACGTTCACTTCTATTATGTGTGCAATATCATATTTGACTAAGATCTGTAAAGTCAGGGATCGATCTCTAACAGAGTGCACTAAAGATGGTTTTCCCCATGCTATGGTTTCCCATCCTCTTACCAGGCAAATGCTGTTTTATTGCCTTCTTATCCTCTCTGCTTAGGTTGAGATCAAAGGGATTGAAAGTTAAGATTTGTATTGTTACAATTTTTATAGCAAAAAGAAATGCCCAAAATAAATACAATATTTCTTCAGTAGATATGTATAATTTAACTTTATCTACATACTTTCTTGAATATTTGTCATGAGCATAGTGGCATTTAAACAAAGACTTTATGAATAAAGATAAAAAGTTGTGACTAAATTTCATAATGCCCCTGACAAATATAAAAACTGTTGCTATTACTATGATTAGTAAATTATACTAAACATATATACCGAATCACATATTATTTATTTTGGCTAATTTTTTTACTACCTATAAACAATTGCAAAAATATTTACCAGTATTCACATACCCTTCACTCATACCTTAAACTAGGTAGTAGAAGTTGTTTTCAAGACACTTGACTACTGGTACTTAACTGTACAGACAAAAAAATTCTTCTTTTGCACTAATAGGTCTACACTTTTTACTACATATCCAGTCTATATACATTTCAACTAAGTTAATGGGGTAGGAATGAGGGAGTACAATTGAATTTAGAGGAAATATACCCTCATTTATTTGGGGTGAGAGTGGAAAATAATTTAGGAAAAACCACGCTCAGTATACCTGGCTGGGTTTTGAACTCCAATCTTCCTGTCACTAGCAGGCCAGACTGGATGAGCCTGATATTTAGTCTGCGTGCCTGCCAATGAGGGTAATGCATTTTAATATTTATAAAAATAGAACTGTGCACAAAACTAAAAATAGGTTTGAACAACAATAATGTTACTTTGTTTTCCAGATATTGGTGAAGAAAATGCAGGATCCAAGAGGTGACTTAGGTGTCCTTACAGAGACGAATATCCTTGGATGAAACTGATATTAATGAAGATTTTTGATACTTGTATTTTGTCCTTTGTTTTGGATGTGGTTTTATTTAATTAAATGTATTTATTAATACCCTTTAATAATTTTGAACAATTAATTTTTACCATAATTACCAACAAAATGCATTTTTTAAACAGATGTTATGAATTATGACTTGGGTGTTTTATTTTAGATACCTTATCAGCTTCATCCAGGTCAAGGTTATCTGCTTGCATTTATAACCAAATAAAAATACATGGTAAGCTTTTGTCAGCATAGCTATACGCCATTCACGACCTAAGTTTACTTGGATGACAGCTCAAAAAGTAACTAAAAAATAGTCCCTAAAATATCACTACGCCAACAGCTGATATCTGCCACTGTCACTTGGGACAGCTGTTATGAAAACATATGGTTATGTAGAGTAATGTGATAGTTAACCACAGTAATTTAGGCCAATATTATGCCTCAAAGAATTTTGAAATTGAAATTTTTGAATGACTTGGTGATCTGTAACTTCTCTTCTTTTTTTCTCCTGGGAACTTATTATAAAAAAAACACACAAAAATCTATCCACAAATAAAAAGAACCCCTTATAAAATTTCGTGAGATTAAAGTTAGATTAAACTTAGATTAATGTTAGATTAAAGTTAGATTAATGTTAGATTAAAGTTATTTTAAAGTAAGTTTAAAGTTATATTAAAGTAAGTTTAAAGTTATATTAAAGTAAGATTAAAATTAACCAAATTAGGCCTAATATGTATTCGAACTAAAGAGAAAATATCTGTATACACAAAGTTATTCTTAAAATAATTAGTAATATGATCTAGGATTAAGTTTTTTTACGTTAATACAGAAGCCCAATAATTAAAATAAAATGTAATTTAACTTAGTTATAAATTATTATAAGTTAGAGTAAGGCGTGGACCTAACAAACTAGAGACTTAATTTAAAGTTAAAAATATAATAAACGCGCACATTAATAAATTCTATGAAATATATTTAAATTAAACAAAGTCTTAATATTTATTTGAGGTCGTCCACAAAGCTTATTTATCCTTCTATTCAAGTTAAAATAATTATTATTCCGAGCACTTTCACAAAAGGTCTAACAAATATGGCTTTAAAATGGCGACCAACGAATATTAGCAATGTGGTTGATGATGACGCGGACAAGTTGTTTAAAATGGTGTATCATCGTAGCAGACGATTATATTTTATTCAGTTAAATATTTCTAAAAACAATAAACTAATAATAAAATAGTTAATCATATATAAAATAAATTACAAATATTTTATCTTTACCAAGTAAATACGATGCCTTTATTAAAAGGTATTAATGCATGCACTATACTACACATCATAGATAACATTCCAAAACAAAGAATAGGTACTTTTAATATATGTTTAAAATATTGTTTCAAATTGGGTAAAAAGAAATTGTTAAAAGTAATGAAATAATGTGAGAAAACTTAAGTTTAAGTTATTTTAAATGTAAAATATAACATGTAATTAAAAAACTTAACATTCATAACAAAACAGTGTTCTTTTACAAGTGTTGGTAACCTAAAACCTAAACATATGATTTTTGAACTGTCATCCAGGTAAAGACCTATCGTGAATGAATTATAGTGTCTGCTAGTGTTAACTTAATGAGGAAACAATTAGTCTTTTAACTGGGGTATGAGGGATTAAAGGGTTGGCTATGTTACTTTGGAAAGTTTTGTCAGTATTTTAAACCTGATTTATATTTTATTCATTTCTTAAAAGTATTTGGATTACAATATATAAAAAATAAAATAAAAATGTAAGAGAATCCTAAGTCCTTGTGTGGTTCTTAAAGTCATGAAATGAAATTTCTCCTTTGGTGTAGTTTAAAACTATATTTGACAGTTCAGTTTGATGGAAAATAAGTGAATAGGTTAAAGATGTGCTGGACAATACTTTTGGTTGGAGTGTAAAGGATGTTGTTTTGCTAGATAGTGTACTATAATAAACAGATAAGCTAAGTGGAATTTTTCTTGCCATGTATTATCTTGGTCCTGACACTACTTTTTGATAGAAAACAAATTGTTACCTTCAAGGTTGTCCTAAAAAGTATCCAAACTCATCTGCATAGAATGTTTTGATATGTAAAATTGATTTACTTCAATTTTATTCAGATTTGCATTTACTATCCCTTTTATGAAATCCAATGAAAACAATATATTATTGTAGAATGAGTGTCTGTCAATCTTTTAATTTAGAAGTTAAAGCTTAGAAATATTGTTCGAGAAATATATAGAAAGAGTTGATAAATAAATTAGTTAAGTTAGTTGATGTAAGCAATTGAAATTGTAAATCAAAATGTATTAATTAGGTTTAGTTATGGTAAAAACATACTGTCACTTATAAACATTAAACACATAATGAATAATTCATCATCAATTTAGTTATATATATGGTATATATACATCTAAAATACATGAAAACACGTTAAAAGGTTGTTATATAACTTACAGGTAACAAAGTATGTTGGACAAAACAATGTTTTAAGTTCAAGTAAGTTAAGAAATCAAATTATAAAATTAAAGTTAAGATGTTAACATCTGCAAAATAGGTTATAATGAAATAATTGAGTATTGTTATACAACGACTTGAGAATATACCATTTATAATGAAACCGACCTGATTACTTATGGCGACAAAGTGTGACTAAGGTATAATGGTATTTGTTTCCATATGAATGTAAAATTGACGCGACATCAATTATTATGTTGATGGAATGAACTGACATAACACTTTTAGTTTTCAATGTCACAAATCTCTAATAATGCTGTTCTCATCAATATCAGGCGGTGTGTAAATCAAGCTCCACATTCTGTAACTTCAAAACACCACCACACATAATTGAGAGGTCATTAACTCTTAGTTTTTTTTTCCCACTCTCAAAAATATATTTGAACTATTATAATTTCTTTCACATAATATATCCATGTAAAATCAAAAGAAAAAAAAGTTTCTAATCAGACACATTTTTCATGTCTTACTTATTTTAAGAGGTGTCGTGTGTTTTGATTTTTTTCCAAGCCTCGTGTAAAAGATATCCATTTTAGAGTCTATAGTCGTTGTTCATGTCTTTTACTACAGCCACCATAAAACTATTGCATTCCTCACACAATTGGAATGAGACTTGTAACGTGATATGTTTGGAAACTGGGACACAATGTTAATTTTCATATTTTTGTAGGAAATAAGGGGTTTAAAATTATTTTTGGAAGTTTATATTGCATTCACTAGATGCATCATAGAATATTATATATATAGCATGATAATTTCATAGAAATAACTATGTTCATTTTAAGCTATAAAATGGCATCCATGCTTGGTAGAAAAAAGGACAGCTCTGTCCATAGAGAGTCTACTGTATTTTAAGAGTGAAACGGCCAATAGATGAACCTCTTTATTTTCCTAACAGCCAGAACAATAATACTAAGTTTTCTCTATATCTAACTGCGATAGATTTTTCTAACCATTTAGTACAAGCCAAAAAAGAACAAAGAAATTGTCATGCAGCTCAAACAACATTTTAACTAACCTGTTGACTGGCCTCTTGATGGGGAGATCAAGGTTCATATTTAGGTCAGGTCTACTGAAGCAAGTTTTCCCTAAATGGTTTCACACTCTCCTTCCACGTAAATGCAGATAAAATAGAGTAGAGTAGAGTAAATATATATGTGTATAACTTTAACAGGCAGTAAGACACGGTTATAAAAAAAAAACTAACTTGTCAGTAATCATTTCATAGAATCAGTGCCTTGTTTATAAATTTGAATCAATCACTCGATTATTAATTTAACAAGGAATCATGGTGTTTATTTATTATATAAATCATAGGCTAACATTAAAACTTATGTTTCTAGAATATTCAAACAAAAACAGCTAAAACAATGTATTGTCGTTTCTGCAAACTTTATCATTAATTAGTACATTTATAATTAGCTAGTATATAAGCCTCTCAGTGACAAGCAAACTAAACTTGAATTATTAGGATGAAACTTTTTTGTACAAGCTGGAAAACAAGAAACCCCTCACTCTAAGAAAGGATTTTTTTGAAATAAATGTGGGTTGAAAAAAGGGCTTTCTCAAAACTGTTCGAATTATAAACGCACAATTTGAAGTGTAGTTTGATAAAAAAGAAATGTTATGGTGCATCACACAGATATTCTCTCACCTTTATTTAAAAAACGGTGATATTTGACTAAAACTTGTAAGATTTGTGAAAAGAAAATACATTGTTGTAGAAACATGATGGAAAAATAAAGCATTACATTCCACTAAAGAACATAAATGAAATAATATACACTTATAAATATTGGGAAAAGAGGAACAATTATGTAAACCAAATAGCATAGCAATCAATTCACACTTTTCAAACTACCTCAATTAAAAACATATATATTTGCTTATATCTTGGAAATTGTAGGTTTGGTAAAAATATATTTCAAATACAAGTTTTTTATTTTTAATAATACTACAACCCTACGACGATAAGTAGAGCCTGTATATGTAGTAAGCTATAAAATATGTAGCAAAATCAGTTAAAATATGTAACATTGAATAAACCTTTGGTCGAAAGAAATACTGGTCCTAAGGTGAGGGTAAGAATGCATTCTGTTTATGGAGGTTTGTTGCGTGGACTCATTTCCTTAGTTGACAACTCATGTTATGTTTTCTTGCTATACTGTTGTCGGCTCTTTGAAAACAAGTGAACATCAGTAATTTTTCTGTAATTCTTTTTCGGTCCGAGTTTAAATATTTTATCTTGACACATCAGTATTAATTTTACACTTAAATGTATGGATATGGTTAATCTTGTTTGCTTTTTAAAATACTGTTTTATGCGCCGTATTATTGTGATAGACTTCCAATTACATTTCCATGATTGAGTTTGGGCTTTCGTTTTCATCATTTGTGCTTCTCCTGACCAAAGAATAACAGGAAAATGAGGTAATAATAAGAGTCAAGAATGGTTGTTTTTACACCTTGTTGACTTGTGTTTACAAATACATGCCATGCAAGAGACATGCTGCTGAGGCCACCATCTGGAAAACCTTGTATTCTCGATCCCCTTAACAGCATGAGAAACCTCAGACACAAAGAACAGGATTCCTCAAAATTAGTGACACATCAACTAAAAATATTTTTTCCAAGAAATACATAAAATGAATACCACAATAGAAAAATATGCCATATATGTAAAATTAAAATTGAAAATACAGTTCCAAACAACCTATTTCACTAACATTTCACTTGTCACATTTCTAACTGGCAGGGTTAACATATGTACATACATAGAAATCCAGGCTCTAGTGATAAGTTATTTCGTGTCTCAAATAGTTGCAGAGATATGATCAAAATTAAAAATGTTTGATTATTTAAAGTAACCTTAGTCATTTTCATATGAAAATGAGGATTTATATTTTGTCTGTAATGATAAACAGTGCCTAAATATATATAGATAAGTTAAACAAAATTGTTAGAGCAGATTTTGAGAAAATCAATTTACCTTCTTTCGTCCTTCATTGGGCTAGATATATAATTCCAAAATCTCCTCAGGGAACCTTACAAAAAACCCTTAAGACACCCAGTTTTACCCCAATCAGTAAAATGGTTTTGGCTTTAGGCCGAGATACAGAAAGGAATTAAAAAAAAGTGAAAATCCGGCTATGTGAGGTTCTTTCCCGTAGTCTATACTATAAGTGTGCAAACCTCAAGTTTTCTAGGTCACTTAGGGGCTTCTGGAAACACACACACCCCACTCACTCTACAATCTACTACACTTAAAATTATTTTGTTAGTGATTTGAACCTTCCATCTTCTGAACATGAACTGTTTTGTTTTGGCCATTTAATAATATAGCCTACACAAACATTTTAAATAGGACTGATACGTGATAATAACACACAATATTTTCCACAAAACAACAAACTTTCAAGAAGAAATAAAAACTATGCCGTTTAACTTTGTCCACTTTCTTTATTGATGGCTTAGCCTTAACCTCGCTATACTTGGTCACAGAAACATTTCTCATTGTTAATTTAGAAAAGGAATTGAACGTAATAATTTAAAATAGAGTTATAATTAATACAATTATTAATGATAGAAAATAACACTTAACAACAACAATGAATTTGGAAGGTGTTATATTAAATCTTCTTTGAAACACACACTGCAAATACTTTATTTGGGAATCTCAACCTTGTTCTTACCACTTGTAAATTGAAAAAATTGTCCAAAGTATGTCTGAGATAAATAAGAAACATCAAAAGGTATTATAATAATTATATTTAGTTAGCTACATCCAAATGAAAACAAATTGTTTCACTTATGTTGTTTTTTTCTCCTAGTTATATTTAATTTGGATGTCTCAGAAACAGGACCATTCAATTATCAAGTACTAGATGACTAAGACACACCAAGAGGTATTAAAATTATATTCAGGGGCATCCATGTTGTACATAAAATGTCTCATAGATGGCACTCACTTATTTTGGCTCTCTCAGAAACACGACCAAGCCAGTTATCAAGTATTAGGAGAATAAGACCTTCCAAGAGGTAATAAAATATATGTTGGTACATAAAATGTCTCATAGATGACACTGTCAGTTATTTAGTTTGGCTGTCTCAGAAACAGGACCAAGTCAGTTATCAAGTATTAGGAGAATAAGACCTTCCAAGAGGTAATAAAATATATGTTGGTACATAAAATGTCTCATAGATGGCACTATCATTTATTTAGTTTGGCTGTCTCAGAAACAGGACCAAGTCAGTTATCAAGTACCCAGCATGGAGGTAATAAAATATATTTTGGTACATAAAAATGACTCATAGATGGCACTGTCATTTATTTAGTTTGGCTGTCTCAGAAACAGGACCAAGTCAGTTATCAATTATTAGGGGAATAAGACCCACCAAGAGGTAATAAAATATATTTTGGTGCATAAAATGATTCATAGATGGCACTGTCATTTATTTAGTTTGGCTGTCTCAGAAACAGGACCAAGTCAGCTATCAAGTATTAGGGGAATAAGACCCACCAAGAGATAATAAAATATATGTTGGTACATAAAATGTCTCATAGATGACACTGTCAGTTATTTAGTTTGGCTGTCTCAGAAACAGGACCAAGTCAGTTATCAAGTATTAGGGGAATAAGACCCACCAAGAGATAATAAAATATATTTTGGTACATAAAATGTCTCATAGATGGCACTGTCATTTATTTAGTTTGGCTGTCTCAGAAACAGGACAAGTCACTTTGAGTGACATCCAGATGGTACAGTAATGTTCTGATATATGGATTTGTCACCTGAAAATTTTAGGAAAGAAAATATGTTTATCTCTAATAGAAACAAGAGCATATAACTAAAATTTAAAAAATATCTCATTTAAAATTATTTTATTGGTTAAATAGAAATGTTGAAAGTTGATAGTTTGAATTAATTCTATTTTGGTAATCAAATATATTCTTCTGGACAAGTCAATGAACAGTCAGCAGGACCAACATGTTATGCATTTATCGTGGATGAAAATTTCTAACCACAGTGAAATCTCTTAGTAGCGGTCACCTTCCGGGTTCCAAGGAATGTTCATTATTCGGAAAAATGTGTATTTAAAAAAATCATAGTACTTGAACATGGTTTAATCCATAATTAACCCATATACTGTGAATATCAACTACAACAATCCAATTACTGCATTGTGGATTATTGTACTCGGTATAGATATTACAAGTGAATAAATATTGTAAGAAGCTTACTGTACTTATTGCATTATATGCAGAACAATATACAAATAAAATGCAATGTGAACGGTAGGCCTTCTGTACTGTAGACCTATATGTGTGTATAAGCACAGACTAAAATGATGGAACAAGCCCTGCTGAAGCCTCGGAAGGGGATCCCTTGAAGTACCATAGTCTTTATGACATAATACTATTTTATAAACTTTTACTAGAGGGAGAAGGCGTGACTGCTCACACTCTACGCGATACAATTTCACTACTGACATTCTTACAGTAAAATACTGTTTATAAACGGATTTTTCCAATTTTTGTCTTCTGTCTAAAGAATTGGGGCAAACCAGGCTCGCATATGAGTTGTGTTTGACTTGGACACTTTTTTTTCTTTTTTTTAAATATAAAGATTATATTCATATTTGATAATGCCTACATTTTTGAACGGCTATTTTTTGTTATAATTAATTTGGATAGAACTAAAATATTGCTCTTAATTAAATAATTCAAAGTTGAATTCTGTTCTGCATAACACATGATGAAGTGAAATACAAGATCTAATATTGACATCTTGGTTTGGAAGAAAATATGTCGGGCATCTATTTCTAAATCATAAATAAACATACTATATTTCTGTGTGTAAAATTGTATTTTTATCAATTTTCAATTAAAAATACAATGCAAAATATCATGCTTGGTATTATGTTATATGCTTAAGCCAACACCATTGTTTATTAAAGAAAGTACAATTATATTTGCAAGTTAATTTTTTAAACCTGCTTGGCCTCCAAGGTAATTAGAGTCTGCGACCCCTTGTCTAGAAAGGCTCGTCACTGGTCACTAATGAGAGCTAAATCAGAATACCAAAGAAAGATATGAAAACTGTATTTGTTCCAAGAAATACTTTTCACAGATATTCTGTAACTTAGGTGGTGTTGAGGAGGGTGGGAGAAGAGAGGAGCTCGATAAGAGATGATAAAGAGAAAAAGTCTTGGTTGGGCCACAAACTATGTATGGATTGTTTAGTGAATAGGATCATAAAGGGAAAAAAAGGAAGAAGAAAATAAGAAACATTGAGTGCATGTCTCTGAGCCACTTAAATAAAATTCACTTTAGGTTACTTGTTTGTTGCCAAAGTTATCACCCTGACTTTCAATTTTACATGATTAAATTAATGTTTTCCTACATATTTCTGATTCAGATACTTCCATTGATTTTATAAACCATATCCTTTATATTATTAGGTGGTCATTATTTACTAAGGATTTTTAATAGCCAACATGAATTTTTTTTTATGTAGATCATTGTTATTATTATTATTATTATTAGCACCGCGTCTTACTACCCGTTCGGGTTATACGCACTTACGCTAATGTGTAATGGTAGGGTGATTGTGAGATGAAATGGAGGACCTGCAGTTTAACGTGGAATCCGAACCACGGTGGAGGCCTGGCATTCCTCACATTCACAAGTTGTGATTAATACACATCTTGTCAGAGGTGAAGGAAGGGTTTGGTAATCAGATAAATCTGTGCCGGGACCGAGGATTGAACCCCGGTCGCCAGCTCAGAAGTCCGACACCTTACCCCTAGACCACCAGGTCACCTAGATCATTGTTCCCCAAGTTGTATGAGTACCCCAGGGTGCAATTAAAGTATTAAAGGGACTATGTTATATACAACTGAGTTTCATTATTCATATTTTTTTTAAATAATTATTGTAACCATGATAAACAATTTAAAACAGATTTTGATGTGATGTCATAGACTAAGTCTTTCTTTCCCTTTGTAACAACTTTGTTAATCTTGCAATTATTAGTGTTTTATTAAAATTTGTAACTACCGTGCTTACTTTATAAAGAGCCTTTTTTGTCTTTTTTTTATTAATTTTTAAAGAGCTGAAAGAGTACAGAGGTAAGTGACTTGCAAAATTTTAGGAAACACTAATGTAGATCATGATTAATTTATAACTGGAGTAAGTTAGCTCAGTAAGTAGAGTATCTGGCTATTTACTTAAGGTCCAAGATTTGAGTCCTGGCATGACTGAAAAATTTTTCATTGGTGAAATTAGGGCTTCCCCTTTCAGTGCCGGACTGGGTATTGTGTGTTCTAAAATTAAGCTAGTTTAATTTATGTGATAATCAATAATTATGTTCCAAAAGTTCATGTTAAATACCCTAAATTAAGTCAATACTGATAAAGTAGTTTTTCAAGTTCATTTATTGCATCTTTTCTACTACACATTACATAACTATATATTACACATTGAGAAAACACTGTTCAATTATTTTATCTTTTCATATTGTACAGATATTAAGTGATTACTGAGTAATTATTACAATATTATTTTGTTTAGTTGATATTTCACATATTAATTTGATATAAAGTTGATTTGAAATCACATAAACATCAGCACATTTATAGACTACAAAAATTATTCTAAGAAAAGTCCATGAGGATTTGCTTGTTTTTGAAATACTAAAAAATACTTTAATATTGTTATTTGTACAGTGAATGATTTTCAATACTGAACAAATCTCAAGTCTGATAAAAAAATATTTAGAAGCATAGCAAAATTAACCTTTCTTTCACTATTCATGTTGGTCAAGGACGCAATGTTTAAAAGCTATTCTTCTGTACATTGACTTACAACATTAAAAGTGATTTTAAAATATATAAAAGATGCGAGTAAAACTGATTCTCTTACCATTAGAATACATTTATCATATCTAGCCAGTAAAAATTACTAAACTATTTCTATTGTATGCTAACTTTTTATAAAAAAACTTTTATTTCATATCTCAAAAATGGATCATTTAAAAATAATGTTATTTATTCTTCTACTTTGAAAATGTTTCTTCTTTTGGACTTTATAAACTTTTAAGTACTTTGTAAAAAATTATTTTGAAATTTATGTTTAAAATTGACAATGGTCATTGTGAACCAGAGTTCTCATTTGAAAATGTTTATCATTTAATCTTTACCTAGGATTAAATGCAAAGTATATTTATAAGACACAAGTACTGGTACCTATTAATTTCTATACACCAAGTCAGAGTGAAATTTTGAAATATTGAAACATTGAAACATTGAAATTTTGAAACATTTTTATTACTTTGATTTTTCAGAAAATGTTGTCTTTTTTGACAGTTTTAATATTTTTAGTAGAATTTCAAGAAATAAATATTTTATTTGTCCCAAAAGATGTGTCGAATCAACTATTTTAAAAATCTGAACCTTGAGTTTATCTACAAGTCCTGAATCTCACCGAATCCAATTCTTAAAAACCACAGTAAACTTAAGAGGCACAGTAGCTAAAGAATGATATTTTTTGTTGTTGCTATATTACATTCATTATAACATGTATGCAGTGCTAGATTTCCATATGTGGGGGCCTCATAAACTCATGTAAATTACATCAAAGTACGTATGAGGAAGGTTAAAAACCGAGCAATTTTTCTTTAGTTTTTTCAGCATTGTGTCTTCCTACCCATTTGGTTTATACGCCTATGTAATATTTACACTAATGGGTTAGGGATTAGAGAGGTTTGATTGAGAGGAAGTGCACCCTCATTTGCATGGGGGAAGATTAGAAAACCATTAAGGGAAAACCATCCCCAGCGTACCTGACCAGGATCGAATCCTAATCTCGCCTTCAGCAGTCTAGTCTAACATGAGAGTAGCATGTTAGACTAAGTGGGTTAAGCAATTGTTTGATAACTGAGTGATCACCAAGGACTTTTCCGGTAAATATTTCACAGTCAACAAGAACATTACTATAGCCACAAAACATGAATGAATTTATAATAGAAAATTTGAGTTAGTGATTCCTTTCTTGTGGAGGTTTGTGAGGGCCCCAGGGAGATCCCCCCCCCCCCCGCGCTCCCCCTCTAAATAAGGCACTGCATGCATACATTGAGCTAAGTGGTCTGGAGTCTGGTTCATCCTATGGTTTTGGACTAAATAACAAAAAAGCAGCAAGAGATCTCTAAAACAAATTTCAAATACTTTTTTGTTGTTGTATTTCTTTAAATCTTCAATTCAACATTTTCTTGAATCCCATTAGAAGGTCTAATGCCTATTACCTTAACACAGATAACACAAGTGGGGGGGGGGGGTTTAGTGTTTGCTACCACATTCTCAGGAAGCTTCGAATAACTGATCGGTTTACATGCCTCGTCAAAAATAAAATTTAATTCAACAGATCCAATCCAGTTTCACTCAAAGGTGTGCAAAAGCTGTGCATTCACAACCAAAGACAAGGCCAAACGTGTAATACGTGATAGCTGTTTGTCATACCAATTGTATTAAATGTTGTCTGAAAACATAAAATTTTAAACACTAAAACAAATCTAATAGTTCCTTCAAATCTAAAACACCAATGTGTACTGATAACTTGAAATGTTTTATAGAAGATTTCTATTCTACATACAATTTTTTTTAAAAAGTGTTACTTTAAAAAAAAAAGTAGAAATTAATCAACGAATTAAAATTGGTGCAAGAAAAAGGATCATTTAAAGAGCTATTTTGAAAAAGAAAGGCACATAAAACCCAGTCTTATAAACATTTTTGTTTCATTTTTGAAACAGTACACATTCTTTATTTAATCAGTTTACTATGTATAAAATTTTATTTAACCATTCTTTAGTTTTAAGAACATTCAAATTCGTACCATAATATAACAAAATTAAAATATTAGTTCAACAAAATTGATTCTTGATTTCAACCAACTGTATGAAGTAAAATACAAAATGCAATACTTTTTAATCGATACATTCACCTCACATTTTATGTGATTTCAAGTTTCTACTTTATTTTTCTTATGATGAGTGCACATAAGTACTTTTACAATACATTTGAACATTGTTTACAATATTACAAACAACCTAATCAGTCTTCCAATATAATACAAGATTACGAATATACACTTTTTCCCAAAAGGTTGGTGAACATTATGTGCAACAATAAGTTGACAAATATCAAGTGACAAAAATTTAGGAAATTCGTCATTAAACCAACCAAATTCGCCAAATGAAACAACAATCTTTTTTATATAAAAATTACATTTTTACATTTACATACATTGCTTGGCACAATTCTTTAGTGTAGTTCATTCTATAAGTATACGGTGGTGTGCGTTAGTCATTTACTTATCATCGTTAAGAGTCACAAGTTTTTTTGTGGTGCATGTAATGGTGTATGGCAACATACATAATAATATGTCCCAACTACTGATATATATTTTAGTGAATGAAAAATTTCACTAAATAAGAGCACTTTTATGAAAATGGAACTTTTCCTTTCAATGTGATCGTTTGTTTGTAATTATTCCAAAAGTATTAAGAAGGCAAATTATAAGATATGGTGGCTGTTCGATCCCAATCATTTGGAGGGCTACATAAATATTTGTTCTTATTTTGACAGTCACATTTGGTAAACAAATATACTACTGTGAACCAAACATTTCATTGATTAAAAATAAATTTAGTTCAGAAAACAAAGTAAAGCCAAACTGATCTAAGTTTTTTGAGGTTCATAACAAATACTTGTCTTACATTCAGATACATTTCGAGCTACAAAATTATATATTTGATATATTCACACTGTATATAAATCTCCAAGTTGGTATAAAACTCAGATATATTTGAGCAGGTGATTAGTAAAACCTGGAAATAAACTAGAAGAGAATAACATATATTTTTTTACATTCAACACAAAGTTTAATAACTATTCATTATTCCCAATAGAGGGCATACAGAATATATATCAAGCGCTGTTTAGTCAGGTTTGCCGTTGATGAGTTGGTGAGGAAATACACTTGTGGGCACATTAAGGATAGACTTTATAAATGACCACTCTCCATCCAAACAAATGGGGGTGTATTTAATCAATTTTTCCTTTCTCCTGTTCCCATAGACAGATTTGACAATAAAGCATTATAAAATGAGTCTTTAATGCTGAAGATTCATTGTTATGACCGTAAGATGTATTATGGTGATTTATATAATAATTTCAACCTTGCTTTTAGGTGGGGTGGCAAGGTAAGGGAACACTAGTTGAGGTGTGAGAAGGGGGAACACTAAGATTGAAAGGGTGAAGGTGATGCTAGTTTAGGTGAAGGGAACACTAGTTGAGGTGAAGGTATCTAGTTGAGGTGAAGCCAGTTTAGTTGTAGTTAGGTGAAGGGAACATTAGTTGAGTGAAGGGAACACTAGATGAGTGAAGGTGATGAGTTTGTAACTAGGTGAAGGGAACACTAGATTAGACTAGGTGAAGGGGAAGGGAAACACTAGATGAGGTGAAAGCTGATAGGATAGTTTAGGTGAAGGGAACACTAGTGAGGTGAAGAGGTGATGACCTAGTTTAGGGTATGAAGGGAACACTATTGAGGTGAAGGGAACTCTGGTCAAAATTAATAAAAATATAATAATGCTTACAGTACATAGATTTAGTTTAATTTTTTACAGCTTGAAATCTCAACAGTTCTTTAATATTGTCATAGGTGTTATATAATTTGAACATGACTTTTTATCTTCATTAAAAAATTATCTGTTCAAATGTCATTATGATTATGACAAATTTTCAACAATTTTTGAAATTACAGTATGTAGAAAAATAAACTAAATGTAAATACTGAGGCGATGCTTTATTTATTCTGTCCAAAAAGTTTTTTTGTTGTAAAAACTTAGAAAATACAGACCTTACTTGTATTGCCTTGCACCCCATTTTAATAATATTTTATTCAAAGTAAAATTCTCTCTCTGTAGCAAATTGAAAGAAAATTTAACAATACTTATACAGTGTGAATGCGTGCAAATATCCAATACATTTCCTTCTCATATTTGCAAATTTTGAAACTTTTTTTTAGAAGGGTTCAAAAGCACACCACCACATAGTCAAGAATCAATTTTACTTGAATTTAGAATAATTTTAAGTAAATTAACCCAATGCTGCAAGATTTTAAATATTAGATTAGAAAAGGATCATTGAAATATTTAAAATCTAAATTTGTACTCCTTTGCCAAAGTTTAGAAGGTCTATTTTTCTTATAAAACTTAAACATTTCAAGAATTCATTTTAATCTGGAACATTAAATTACACTATTTAATATAATTAGTAATAAATGTTTTTGCTCAATGCACTTTTTTCATACATACTATTTAATATAACACATGTTAAAGTTGCTTGAATAAATATGATTTTAAAATTGATATTTGGCTTTCTTTTGTTTTCATGAAATATGCAATGCATAGTAAAAATAAATCATTTTAATATATTTGGAAGAAGGTGCAGGGAAGGTGGATAGAAACAAATGTTTTGTTTCTCTCCACTTTTCCTGTACCTTCTTCCAAATATAATAAAATAACCTCAATAAGCAAAAGAGAGGTTTTCCTTATAGAAATAAATGATTTGTTACTGTTGCAAATTGTTGGTTGATTTTTGTACCGCAATTTTTAAAATTAAGGATGGGAGACTGAATAATATAAACATCTAGTTAAGTACCTGTGCATAGTATTTACTACACCTAGCTTAAAATAAACATAACACACAACAAGTATTTTAGGTTAATTAAGTTTTATAGCATGCTAGTATGCAACTGGAATGAAAGGCCAAAAGATTAAACCTGTGCATGATGTATTACTTAAAGAAAAAAGTATATCATACAAGGTTTTGAAAAACAAATAATTTTCTTTTCATGTTTGCACAGATATACATAATTTAAATTTGGAGAACAAGTTCCTCTTTTCAATATAAAAGCCATAAAAAGATGGCCCCTTTATTTATTCCCAATCCTATTTCTCTGTACTGCCCTTATATATAATTAAAAACTAAGTCAAAACTACTTTGGAAGTTGAATAACAAAAGATATAACCAAACAAACTAAACGTATTGTTTAATACTTGAGACAATTCATATTTCAAAATGAATCTTGTTTTCTTGACATTTAAATAAAATTAATTAGTCTTTATTTTTCAATTTGTGGAGATTCTGCAATATAAATAAAAGTCGAGAAATTATTGTTTCCAAATCTTTAAAAATCTAAAACATTATGTGTGAATGCGTGTGTGAAAATAATATTTTTGTTTCCCATTCTTATTCTAAAATACATTCTTGATGACTCAGATATGATCTATCATTTTATAAATTAGTAAAAATCTATCTATTTAAATTTTATTTGCCAGGTAATATTCAATGTATATCTTGAAACCCATACATCCATTACAGACACACACAACCATATCATTTATAAATTTGTATATACATTTTCAAAAGAAAATTGTCTGATTCTCTGGTACTTATTTCCTTGAACAACCAGTTTTTTTTCCTTTCCAAAAGTAAACAGTGAAATGAACTATGTGTATTTTCTTTATTCCCCTAATTGGCTTCAGTAAGGTGACACACTTATTTATTGTCTCTTAGTATGTATGGCCCCGTGTTTATTCACCAGTCAAAGGGATAGAAGTGATAAACTAAGCTACCGATCTTTCAAATAAATAGTTGGGTGTATGGATTTGAATGGTTATTCATTTGTACATTAATAAGTTCAGTATAAAAAAAACACATGAATTATGAAATGCACTTCTCAAATTTATCAATGAAAAATACATGTTGTGTAATTAATTCAAGGAACGTGTCGGCTTTAATTTCAAAAAGTACTGGTAGTTGAATCTCGATATCAGTGACCCAATACTAAATAGCTAAAAAAATATTTTTTTAAAAAGAAGGCTCCTCTAAACATAGATGGATAAAATCTAACCAAGAGGAGCTACAGACATGTGACAAAATCTTGACAATCAACGTTGTATAAATGTGTTTTAAAAAATCCTATTTTTGATTTCAATAGATAACACTTAACATTCATGGCTATGAAAAGTCCAGGTTTCTTGTTTAATTATTTTTAATGTTCCACTCTATTTCCACAGAAATATATAGTCAAACACATTAACAGATTAGGTGTGTTAAAACATCAAAGCCTTGTGTATTTCTAATGTGGACATAATATATATGTTCATAAAGTATAACTGAACATTATATAAGTTTATAAAAAAAATATGAACATTTCCTTTAGGCATACAAATGACAGCAAATTCTAAATATATCACAATTTTTAAAATCTTAATTTGTTTGGTTAGAATGTAGTATTGTCATTAAAATTTGAGTTGAAATGAAAATTCAAACTGAATACCGTGTTTGCCCTTGATTATCTCCACTTCCACACAATGAAATACTTTATGACTTTTGGAATTTGAAATATGACTGGTAATACAATTAAACGTAACTTTTATGCCATTAGATACAAAGTCTTTTGGTTTTTATTGGAAATATCACTAAAAGTAGAAAAAGTCTTTGGTCGGCCAATTATAAAGACTGAACAAGAAACTAAGGAGTGGTGTTCAACTGTGTTATTTCAACACCATGTTTCATGTTAGTGATAGCTTAGGCAACATGTTTTGAATGGATAGCCTTGAAATGTGTTGTATTTTGCCAATGAAGAGTAAAGAACTAGAGACAATCGGCCATTTGCTTAACTTACTCTCCACAGACCTTACCTTAATGTGCCTATGCTATACCACTGAGCTATCCAGGATTTGTTCCATGCTCAGGGTCATTCTTCCCTCATAGTTTAAGGTATGGTAAATTCCTGTCCAGATGGAATTTCAATTATATTTAATATATATGACATACATATTGTGTCTTATATATACTATCTTCAAGACCGGTGGACCTTTAGAAAAGTAATTTGGGCTCCCATGTTTTCACTTGCATATCATTTAAAATTAATTAAAATTAAGAAATGTACCTATAGTATCATTTAATACTTACATTTTGGTTGTTTATTGTAAATAAAGTCAAAAGGGTGAATGCCAAAAGTAAGTTTTTCATTAGTGTAAGGCCCTTAATTTGGTGAAAAACTCAAAAAATCTATATTACTGTAAAATGTTACTGCTGTTTAAAATAACATTACATTTGCAAACACATATTGCAGCAATTTTAAATTAACTACACATTTATTTGAATATTAATTTACAACTTTATAGAATACATAATTATACACTCCGGTGCGATTAACTTTTTTTTTTCTTGTTTTTAGGGGAAAATGAGACAGTTTATCCATTGAATTACTCCACTAACCTTAAATTAATATAAAATACTTTAAATATGTTGAATTTAATAATTTAAATATGGATTATATACCATTCACAGATATAGTTTAAATACAAGAAAAAAAAATTAAACTTTGAAACAGTTAAGTCTACTGGTTTAATATTTGTTTACTGGCATCATTTTCAACACATATTTAAAGATCATATTTCATCTATTATAGTTGTAAAATAAATATTATTGTATATATTTTGTACCTGATGTTACCCCATAATTCCATACCACATAATGACATAACAAGTGGTATGGTCAATCACTAAAGATAGAGGCAATAAGTTTGTCGTCAAAAACAAAGACTCACTTCATACTTTACCAATGTGCCACATTCTATTTATCACCAAATTAATGTTTTGTAGGCTAAATTAATATACACATATGAACGGTGTAGCAAAATGTTTCTCAAACTTGCTTGTTTAAGGTACATGTGATTTTACTGTTTACATAGGGTGTACACAGGGTGTAATGATTTATGTGGGGGTAACTGAGGTGTGGGTAAAGACCTCAAAAACCACACAAAAAGTTCATATGAACATATGTTCTCTGTTCGATGCTTCCTGAGATAAGACCTTCCAAGCTTTTGCAGGAAGTATTAATAGTCCTACTTGATAACATCCCTGTGGCACCTCTTGTGATTGACACATCACTGCTGGTACACAGACAGGGCTGCAGCTACACTAACAGGGGTGTATCAAGTAGGGCGATTAACAATTCCATCAGAAGCTTGGAAAACCTTGTCTCGGGAACCATCGAACATAGGACATAGTCCATATGGAGATTTTGTGTTGTTTTGAGGTCTTCTTTCCACACCCCAGCTACTCCCCACATCGATACACCCTGTATATATTATTAGAACAACATTGCTATGTAAGCACATATACCCTATTTATGGTAAAAAAAAAACCTAAGAAATTACTAGTCACCTTACATTTAAATAAAATGTTGTTGAACTTCCTTTGAGTGTCATAGAATTAACTAAATGGAAATAATATCATAAAAGGAATAAGATACAGGGAAGAAAAATAGGAACATAATAGGTTAAAAAGAGAGGAATACATTTTACACTTTACACTACTGCCACTTGACAAGTAGAGAATAGTTGCTACTCAATTAAACTAAAATGCAATAACTGCAAAATCTTTAAAACTAGGTTTCATTCTATTGGAAAGGAATGACATTGTGGTTCACAGTTTTACTAAAGAAGGTAGGTGAGGGGTGATGTGAAGGGGGTAGCGCAGGGTAGAAACGCCTTGATTTATTTGTTATTTTCAAGGTATGAAAATTTATACTCGGAGGAAGATGGAGTTTTGTTTCTTTTTCCATGTATTAAAGTGCAAATATAAATTGTAAGGTGACTAATATTGTTATTGTTTAAATTATATTTTGTTTAATTAATACCCACTCTACATAAGACTAATTCATTAAAAATAACTTGGTTAGTTTAATTTGTTTCATTTTTTTAAAACTAAAAAAAGAAAAAGATTTTTAATAAATTCCATAAGTTTTGAAATGTATGAAATATTTTTTTCATTCATGTATATTGTTTTTGGTTTTCTACCAAAACACTTTTTTTAAAATTTTAGGTCATCAAGACAGATGGCCTCATGATACAAACTTACTCTAGTCACATTTATACTCTGGGCAAAGCTTATTGGCACATGTAAGCAGTTCATTTTTATCGATTAAAATTGATTTACTTTTTTCCTTTACTATTTTTTTTTACTATTCACACTTTTATTTCATAGTGATATTTACAAACTTGAGAGGCATACATGTGTAAAACAATCATGTATATAAGGACTAGATCAAATAGCTCGAAAGATTCTTTAAACATCTTTCTAGAATGAATACAATCATTTACCTTTAACAGTCCTTATATTTAATGTATGACCTTTGCTAAAAGATTTGCCTTCATCCCCCTTGACTTCAAAGAAATCCACACGTTTATTTAGTATAAAATTGCACACGATAATGCCAAAATATTCTCTCAAATTGTCCGTGTACTGCATTTTTTATCTCAAGGTAGCAACTTCTGAAGTAAGCACTACTTGTAACTTTCAGTGAAAACAAAGTATATATATATATAAAGTATAGTGTAAGTTGCTTATTCAATTATACTTGCTAGAATGTACCCAAGATATTTCTAGCAGAGAAACTAACGGACAATTACTGCACATATCAATCTTGATAAAAGTTTTCTTTCTTCAAGCTAGAATATTCCTTTTTGTGAGTGACTATACATGCAGACAATATAATCTGGTAATATCGTGGCATTCTTTTCACCTGTATTCGGTAAGGAGTAGGAAGAATCTATTGGGACATATGGTAGCTTCACCTACATAAAGTTGACACCAAGCTAAGTTGTACCCGTGTATAATAGAGCCCAACACGTTCATAGTTTAAATTCGGATAAAACACTAGCCGTTAACTTATGGCTGTGTTTAAACATACCTTGTGGGCTATTTGGCAAGATTTCACGAATGCGGTAGATATTGATCCGAATCCCCACTAGAGGCCATGGAGAAGTTAGCAGAGTCTCTATCCTGCTTGCCATTGAGATGCTGGGGATTGTACTTGATGCCAACAGCGACGTGAGGGAATGTATGGTGACCTGTGATCCCATTACTCCTGACAGCATCAAGCCCTGGAGTCGCATTGACGGGCATGGTCCCGTATGGACCCACAGGTGCCATCATTATCTGAGGTGGCCGTCCATTGCTCATGCCCTGGTGATGGTACACTGGGAAACGCTTCACAAATGGGTTTGGCCCGTTGAACAGTCTAATGCCATTGTGGTGCGTGGGGATAGTAGTGTGAGGGCGCGGGAAAGAGTGACAACTACCAGAGCCTGTTGTGTTGTTCGCCGAGTGGTTTGCCACAGCGTTGATACCACTGGGAAGTGGCATAGTGGAACAATGGGGGTACACAGTTGATATAGCAACTGGTTGAGTTGGGTAGTGAGGTAACGTCGCAGAGGATGAACTCGATCTGGACCCATCGGGATTGTCTGTGAAAGAGGTCATGCGCATATTGGTCGACCGTCCGAATGGCTCTTCCTTAACTAAAGGAGCTTCTGCTCCATCTGTCTTTGGCCTCAACTGTTTTCTACGAATAACCACTGTACTCTCCGCTGTAGTTTCTAATATAACCGCTGGGCAACCTCCCATCTCACCCCCACCGTTCATGAGGACAGGACAATTGCTTGCGGATGGTAGCTGAGGGTTGTACTGCGAAGGGTGAATGGCACCGAACGCATAAATTGGTTGTCCCTGTACCAAAACATTGGTCCTCACACTAGAAACACTCCCGTTTGGGGGCCCAAAGTTTGTATTTGACTGGGACATTATAGCTTGCGAGGTCGAAGTGGGTGGTAGCACATTACGCTGCAACGAGAAGCTCCTCCATTGAGGCTGCACCCTTCCATTCTGCTCGATAGATGTTGTGAGGTCGTCGACACTGGTGGAACGGCGGGAATTTGTTGACTGCTCCTGGTCGTTTCCAGATGGGTGCTGCTGGTGATGCTCAGAGCTCGAGTTGGAGTGCACACCACTTGATGTCTCACTGTGGTTGCCGCATGGTGGGGAGCCCCCAGATCCGGAGCTCTCTGTGCTCACAGAGTCAGAGCGAGGAGTCAATTCATCATGAGGCATGCCCGAGTCAGCTCGTCTCAAACACCGAGGTGTTACAGAACCCTGAAACTAATGAATAACACAGTTTAAATAATTATAATATATATTAAATATTACATTTTTTGTGAGCCGCACCTTAATACATGTCTGAGTAGTTTGCATAATTACACTCGTTGGGTAGGGATAAGAAAGGTATATTATGGAGGAAATATATCTACATTTGCTTAAAGGGAGAAGATAAAACCACCCTCAGTACACCTAGCCGGGATTCAAACCTTGACCTCTCCTTCACCAACAAACCAGTCTAATGAAAAAATGATGTCATACACAGCACACTAGGCTATAACACATATAATCTAAGTATTTTTAATTTTATTTAAATCATGGGGAATCTTTAAAAACACAATTTAGCATTAAAATAATACTATCAATATAATTGTCTTTTTTAACACATGTACCTTCAAACCTTATATTAATTCATAAAAAACACTTCTATTATCTTCTTTGGTTCAGAGCATTTGAAAGTCAAGTGTTTATTTAATTGCATTTAGTCATATTAACTAACTAATTAACTAAATCAACTAATTTTAATGCTCATATTAGGTTGTTTGAAAAGAACAATGGTTTGGCTCATGGTTAAAAGTGGCATAAACCAGTCCAATTACCTCGATCATTCTGAAGTAGAAATTGAAACAACACATTAACAAAAAACTATTTTAACAGTAGCTTTTGTCATACTTCCTAAAGATAGCAGATAACATTGAGGTGTTAAAGGTCATTGTCACTAGGTGGAAGCACCGATGTACTGACAAGACTGTTTATAGGTGTCAGAAGTTGTGCAAGATGGAATATATTGTGTGCGTTTATATATTATTTTTGAGAAATGTTAAAATATGTTTAGAATTATTAGTATATGTTTTGAAAAAAAGAAGCCCAAAAAAGGTAGAGAGCTTGTTCTAGATTTGGAAAAATATTGATGGGAAAATTACAATTTTGTTAGTTGTGTAGGGCTGAAAATTTGTTTGTTAAGGGCTTAAGTGTGTGTTAATAGCATAATAGCAGTTTTACTTTATTTTTGATCTTATGTGTCATATTGGTTGCTATTTATTATTTATTCACCGTGTGTCATATTGGTTGTTATTTATTATTTTATTCACCGTTTCTGATATGACCTTTGTTCATATATTAGATGACAGATGAAGTTTTCAGAGTCACAATTATGGCGGATTTTAGTTCCATTCTTGAAAGCAAGTTGTATAACCACTATTAGCTAGCTAGGCCTATCATTAGCTTCACTAGAGCTCTGTTAGCCTTAACTTTTCAGAGTTCCTGCCAAGCTTTAACAGTCATGAGGCAGCACATTTCTGAGAAGTACTATAGGAGTGACAAGAATGGATAGGATGAGAAATGATAGGGTGAGAGGAATAACTAAGGAGGAGCCAGTGCAGGAGAAGGCACGAATAAGGTGATACGATCATGTGAAGAGAATGGAGGAGGAGAATATAGCAAATAAGATGCTAGATATTGAAGTGAGGGCATGAGGTCAAGAGTATGATCAAGGGACAGGGGGCTGAAGAGAATGCAGATGGGTGTGGAGGAGAATTTAACGTGAAATGGTACTGCACAAAAGGGGCACCACGCACCCCTGGACATCGTGGCCCAGGGCAGTTTCTATGTCGGTACCTAAAAAGTTCCAACTCCTGCACCTCAAAGGGTGGGATGATCCGGTTCAGGCCGGATACCCAGGGAGGCGAGAATTAACTTCTCCTACCCTTCCAGTCACTCACTGGTTGGATCGGCACCGGGGGATCGTGCCTCCCACCTATCCAGGGTGGTAACTGAAGCCATTTACTTCTACTCACAGAAGCGACCTTGTGATCTCCACTATTTCCCGTGTGTAGGGGAATGGGATTACATCCATTACGCATGGGAAAGTAATCCCCCACTACTCGTGCGTACGAGTGGAGGCACCCATGTTCTAGCCCATTCACTACTAACTGTCCGGGTTAGCACTGGAGCTCTCAAACGGCTCACCACACGAATGATGAGGCCCGCAGGCCCAGAACCCCAAACCCAAAGACCCCAAACCCCACCATGCTTTCAACGCCATCACTCGTTGGCATTTAAACTCACTGCCCCATAGAGTCCAACCCATTTCTTGGCCGCCGCCTTGAGCTAGCTCATGACGTGGGCTTTCGACCCAGCCCTGTGTACTACTTGTAACGAAAGTAGTCTATCGGAGGCATAACATTTAGCAGGGCCACCCTGAGCACCTGTAGGTAACTGGTGCAAGCATCAGTCTCTCTGGTGGAGGAGAGCAAAGAGGACTAGGTCATGGTAGAAGAAGAGAGGTGGTGGTGTAGAGGCTTATGTTCCAAACAGATCCGGCCAGTGACTGGAAACTGTTCATAATGATGATGGTGATGATGATGATGATTATGTATGGTGACCTTCTGCTGCTTAGACAATGAGTTTATTAGTCTATGTACTATGCAAGGGCACAATTACAGGGAAATTAACTTGAGACTAGACTGGGGAAGATATTTCTTATTGCATCTGGTGTTTTAGTCACACCTCTATTGGTGAAGGCTGGTTTATTGTTATTGTCTGATAGTTCATCGGTATCAATCACTATTATTCTTACTTTGATGGCTAGGTTGTATGAGAATGATCTCTTTCTACTCATTGTATGTCATTAGTCATAATGAAGGAATGAAGGTTGATTTCCTGGATGTGTGTGGTGGTTTAAATATGTCCTTAATGAAAAGGGATGTCAGAAAAATTATAGTGAGACTGGATTTGTTCTGGGTGAGCTCTAAAGGTGAAACTGGTGTTTTTCAGATAGTGAAGATGTCTTCAATATATGTGAACTTTTAAAAATATCTGAGTTAGTGTGTTGCCTGGACGAATTTCTACTCTAGAATTACTCGGGTAATGATCAAGAATAAAATGTCTCCTGCTTTCTGCGGATCTCACATTTTTGAAGCAGGAGTTTGATAAGATATTAAAAAAAATAATTCTGATAAATTATCTTTTTTTAAATAGTATATCAGGCTCAAATAATATTTTAGCTTAACCTATAAATTAACATGGGAAAATCAAAACAAAACCAATGTCCAGGTATGTGTTTCAGTTAATAAAGGATATCTTTCACAGAAAAACAGTTAGTAAATGTAATGATTTTAATACATTATGCTAAAATATATTTTATTTGCGAAGTGAAGTTCAAAAACATTAGTTAGTTTACATTTGGCGGAAGCAACTCACACATTACACAACAATTGCTTTTCTCAAAACTCAAATCAGATAAAGTTAAGCGCTCCTGTCTTATTTCAATCTCTGTTATACATAACCTGGATTCAAACCATATCCTAACCTCTTGGATCTGAGCAAATTATAGTCAAGTTCACTCATGCTGAGACAAAACTAATGAGAATAAATAATCATTTAAACAAGTAAACTCTAATATAAATCTTTGAGGAAAAATTATTTTTAATTGTGAGGTATAATTTATTTTTTTGTCAAAGCATCTCACTCACTACCTGTTCAGTTTATGTCATTAATGTATAACTAAACATATGGAGGACTAGAGAAAAACAGCCACAATTTTGCTTGCCTATTGAAAATATGAATACTGTTCAAACTTCTCATTGCTGCCACTGCAACAACTATTACAGTCTGACTAGGTAGAAAGGAGCTTTTTTCACAGTTATGAAAGTAACTAAAACAATGTTACAATGTTCATATATATTAATAAAATCATATAATCAGCCACGGTTTTTAGAGTGTATTAAAACTTATTAAATAATACTACTAATAAAGTAGAATGATGTTGACTGCAAAAAAATAAAATAAAAAAAATGCTAATATTCTATAACTGTTTCTTCCTACCAGAATCTTACTATAGGTACCTACTAATTTATCCAATGGTTGCAACATTAAGTGTGAACAATCTTCCTCTTTACAGTGTATCTTCTCCGTACCTGTTTTCATGGCGTAAACAATGCTTTATGATTTTCATAAACGAGCAAGCCTTATGTTCAGTTATTGAGAAAAAAATGAGTTTAATCAGACTAAAATGTTAGCTTTGTCTCTGATTTAAGTTTTGAAAAAAGCTATTTGTAAGCAATATAATATGTTCTATTTTAACTGTTGAGTCACTAATGGACATAAATCAGTTCCTTGAAAGGAATACAGATGAAAATAGTCTCACAAAAGCAAGTAGTTGAACACCAAATTCAAAAAGCCGAAATGCTTACATTCTCAAACACCAAGATATGGTCTTACTTTCTATTCCTGGCTTTAGATCGCAAGTTTCCATCGCACACGACCACTGCCTTGCTAGACACAACACAAATGAAAGGCATTATTTTAAGGCCTTTTATATTGTGATTGAGGAGATATTTTAAATTTTATTTTTGTTTTTAAGAACTAGTTTAGCATAAATCATGTATAGGCCTACTTAATTACATATACAGTAAATGGTTTGTGTTAACATTTAAATATGATTCATTCAAACTCTTATTTTATTGGTTTGTAAATTATGTTTCAGATTGTTCATGAGTTTGCTGGGCAGTCATTTATAAACTTACTAGCAGAAGTACCCAGCATTGCCTGGGGTAACCATGCAATGCATTGCTTGTTCAACCTGGGCAATGCTTTTCTTTGTTTTAAACAGAAAGAAAAAAAATCCCTTCATTTTATTTCTTCTAATCCAGTTTTTAGCATTAAAAAAAAACAACTAATCAAAAATGTATAACTCCAGCTTCAAGGTTCATATGTTTTTGCACAGGGGCTACTTATTTTAAAATTTCAGCCCTCTGTGTATGGTAGATATCACACAGTGCTCATGACAGACAAATAAACTTCATTTTATTAATATAAATTAGAAAATCTAATGTGGAGTTCCACATATAAAAATAAACTGCAATTTTTCAATTAGTAATATCTTCCTTCAGTTCATCTATATGTTAATGTGTGACGGCAGAAGGTGATAGTTTTAATAATGGCATAATTTCTCTAAACTAAGTATATTTAACCCTCTGTAATGATAAGTAAGGCCTAGTAAAGCTATAGAGTTGGATGTAGTAGAGATTAGAAAGTCACGGTGTGTAAAATATCTTGGAAGCGTGAATGAGGTAAAGGGTGGGAGTAGAGAGGATCTAATAAGAAGAGGACGGCAGATGTGTAAGAACATGCTATGAAGAAGAGAAGTGTAAGTAAGGGCTGTACAGGGTGTACTTTGTATTCATTGTCAATATGGAGCAGAAATATGGACATTTAATGTAAGATGGACTAGAAAGTGGAGGCTATGGGAATGAAGTTTGTGAGGAGCATGTTAGCTGTCACGAGGAAAAACAATATTAGGAATGAAGTTATCCGGGGAAAAAATGGGAGCACAGGTAGTAGATGAGAGAGTATAGAAAGCGAGACTGAGTGGAATGGACATGTAATGAAGTTGAAGGAGAGGATACCGAGAAGAATGATGGAGATGAAGTATGTATGGAAAAGACATCAAGGGAGACCAAGAAAGAAAGTGATGGGGGCAATTAAAGGAGAAAGAATGGTTCAAGGATAGAGTAAAATGGCAGCATTTTACTAAATTGACCCGGCCACAGGCTGGAAACAGTTGTTGATGAGGATGATGATGATGATGATAATGATCAGCACAAAATTAAATAACACTTTTCTTTTATGACACTGGTTTAAAAAATGCTTAGAATGTTTATTTTTTAGACTGTCTCATTGTCTGAAAATATATACCTAGTATTATATAAAATAAAATTCAAATATTGACCTGAATAAAAGAAGACACAGTTCTTCATAGACTGTTATTGTGCTCTCTTTTGGTCAACTTTAATAATAATGTATTAAGTGTATTTCAAAAGAACATTTACAACTAAAATCAATTATTTATGAGTTTAAACGATCTAATTTATTTTAATTTGTTTATTCTGATAGCTGAAAAAAAATTATCTCAATTACTTGATAGTGAAAAAACTGAGCCCACAATAATAACTGCCAGATAATTTAAAAAGTTGATGCTCCTGAAAAGAGGAATGTCAATATCAATTAACACTATTATTACATAGGTAGGCTAACATATTTGGTTAGTCTATTGGTGTAAGTACTGTCTTGTTGGCAACAATTACCTGGTGTTGTTCGCCATTGTTAGTGTGCACCGTGACGGGGGCAGCAACGGGGGGTGGGGGAGGTAGATCATCAGGATCATTGGGCTCGGGGGTGGCCAAAGGGGTGGGGTCATCGTAGTCACTTGGGTTCAGGTCTCTGTTAGTGCGAGCATAGGTGACGGTGTCATCCCTTAAGGCAGAGTCCAACAGCTGCAAGCATACCGTGTTAGTGGCTAAGCAAGCAGTTAGTGGCAGGAATGAGGTGCCTCTGTCAATGCTCAAGATGGAAAATAGTCGAAGAACTTGAATCTTTTAAGCCTCTATGAGAAAAAATTGGAGTCAAGGACTTGGAAAACTAAATTAAGATATCTTTCTAAATTTTGAATTGTAATTTGTTTTTAGGCTTTTATACTGCCTATTGGTTTAGTCCAACATAATTATAGGACAGACATACCATTTAACTGAATGCTGTTACATAAATTCATCCAAGCAAACAAAAACTAACACTTGGTTTTTATTGATATTTTCTATGATTCAGATGAGAATGAGGATTAAAAAAGATTTTGAGATTTGTGCGTAAAATGAGGATTGAGATTATGGATTTTTAGGCAAAATTGAGATTTGAATTTAAGTTTTGTAGGTAAAATGAATATTTAGGTTCTTGGATTAAGTCATTAACAACCCTTGTTTTGCGCAAATAAATACAATAAAATTTGATTACTTTCAGAACACACTAACAAATTTTTAGTTGGATTAATCAAATGGTCCATCTTAAGCATTGCTTGTAGAAAGTTTATATTAAGCTCCATGCATGTTCATGCAACAGACACCCTTATATTGTATTATTACAACACTTATTCACTTATAACAAATTAGTAATTTGGGGTTTATTGGTGTAGCCTACTATTTGAAACAGTATTATCTAGACTTATAATATAGTTAGTCTTATTGGTAGAGGTTTGTCAATGCAGATACCATTACAAGATAATTTGTTTGAAATATAAACACAAACATGTATACAGTGTTTAGAAAATATTAATTTATGTTGTATCATCAATAGGATGGTTTAGACTCTTAGAATAGTATGAAAATTTTCTTCCCAGTGAAGGAAGCAGAAAATCATATAATTTTGGAGTGACACATAATCTCCTGGTTAAGTAGCCTACAATCTTTCAAAAACACATTTAAATATTCAAGGGTGAGGTTATTCCTTGGATAGCACTGTTTATTGGTCCGTGTATATAGAGAACTAAACAAAATCATGTAAGACGAATCAAATTTCCCCAATACGATTTTTCATTAATATTTTATAAGGCTTAAAAAAAGTGACACATTTGCAACAAATATTCAGAATATTGAAAAGTGATTAAAAAAAAACACACAGCGCAATAAGTATATTTGTGATGATGAGTATTTTATACATACACACTTAAATAAAAACAAAACACATCAAAAGGCTTAGTTCTAAGGTTCAGCTGCAAATGTCTCTCAGCTGTGTATGTGTGTGTATATAGCAATGAAGTACCAGGGGTACCATATATAAGAAGTATATCAGAATGATTTTATTCACTGTCACACAGTCAATATTTATTTTAAAACTTTTATTATATAGAGAACACATTATGCTGCTCAGAGCCCACTCTAAAATTAGTACTACAGAGTGTAGGTTCAAAGCTCTATAGCGATGTGCATAGGTTTTATAAGAAGCATTGTTGAGTGTGTTAAGTGAAGAGCATAGTAACAGGAAATACCTATGATCATAGAGCAAACATTATAGTTGTAGGACTGTGTGATCACCGTATGAATACTTAGTGAGAATTTTAATTAAGTGTCTAACGTATTATCTAAAATATAGAAAGTGAGAAAAAGAAGAAGAGATAAAATGAATTGGAAAGGATCAGCTGTTCTTTTTCTCTCTTAAAATATTCCAAGAACAGTTGTTTAATACATAAAATATTATAAACGACACTCAATGCCTCTATCTCTTCGATCAAATATTATTTCAATGATCCTAGATTATAAAAAATCACAAAAATATCTCTTGTATCCTAATCTGAAGCCATTGACCTTAAAATAACAATTCTGTGAAAATAATAAAACACTAGGTATATTTTCTTTTACTTTTGTACCCTATTAAAAATTAGAAAAATAAAAATCACAAAATTAGTATAAAACTATTTTAAAATATTTGAATCATTCAAAAAAGTGTTTTGTTTATTCTTTATAGTGCTATAAATATGAAAAACAAACAGATACTATCAATATTCAATCTACTTTATCAAAAAATTTGTTTTGCACACTAAACGAATTTGCTAAACCAAACAAAGTATTGTTTTAATTTTTAGGTTATATGATTTTCAATTTTTTTAAATTAATACTTTATTATTAAAGATTAGAGGATTCGAATTTGGATTCAAAAGTCAAAATAAAATCTTAGTTATGAGTTTGAGAAAATTACGATTTGACCCATTTCTAATTAAAATGTTTAATTTGAAACATGGGTTGATGACTCACCTTGTTTTCTTCAGAGAGTGTGTCCTCACTATTGTTCTGTGGTAGGGGCAACTCACGGAGGGTGGCATAGTCACCGTCGTCCTCTTCAGACTCTGACAGCTGCTCAATATCCTCCCTTTGTGGGGGATGCAGCTTATTTTTCCCCTTAGTCCCGCTGCACTTAGGAGACTTTGCTAGCAACGATTTACCTTTCTTGTAGCCTGACGTGCACCTACATATACACACATGTTTCAACTAGTGAGGGAAACAGGGAGATAATAAAAATAGTTTGTGTCTTGTTTGGTAAATTATTTATCCAAAGCTAGGTAAACACAACACAATTTACTGTACAAAATCCAATGTTTTCCCTGAGTATTGAACCAGGCCAACCTAGACTTGGAGCTTAACTTGCAGATCCCTTGGTCACGTGGATTGGCCCTGCCAAGTTATTGTTCAATGCCTGTACAAAACCATGATTTCCCTCACCTTGATCCAGACCCTTGGATGGAGTCATCAAAGGTGACCTTGTGTTTCCTGCCCGTTTTACCGCTGAGCTTGCGGTTGAGCCAGGTGCGTCGGTCCGAGACACAGTCAGGGGATGTTTTAGGGCTGATGGGTTTTGGTCGTAGCCAGTAGATTTGTTCTTCCCCCTCATCAGCACAGTCACCACCATTACCATCTATAAAATGCACATTAAGGGTGATGTTTTGAACATTTTTTTTTTTGTGAATTTCTAATTTATTGATAGATAGCCTTAGCTAGAATTTATTAAATGTATGTTGGGTGTTCCTAGAAAAATATATAAACGTAATAATTTAATTTGTACCTTCACCATAATTCTTAGTATGTTTTTCAAATTGCCTTTGGGAAATTATATCAATTCAACTTATTTTAAATCAGATACTAGAAAAGAGTAGGCTAAATTGGAAGAATTAAATACAGCTCTATACAGGTCATTTACACATCCTTTAATATATATTTTTTGTATCATCACGTCTTAATGCCCATCTGGGCTGTATGCGCTTTAATAATTATTCTTTTTCTGATAAGCCAATACAAACAACCCCCTTTTTTTCTTCAAATGGGATTAGCTTAGTCAATAAATGTAAATGGAACTGGAAATTTTGGAACATATATAAAATGAGTAATGAGTAATGGACACATAGATGATATAAATCATTTGTTCCCAAACTGTGGTTCGTGAACCCCATGGGGACTCCCAAAATCTTCCAAGGTGTCCACCAAAATATTTCAGTAATGGCGGATTTTTAGTGAATAGTTTGTGAAATTTTGCGAGGGATATTTACAAGATTCTATTACCTAAACTTGATGAAGTTTCTGTCCATTATCACTTCAAAAACCTATGCTTACTTTTTCTACTCCTCCATCAATAATTTGTTACGCTTTCCACAAAAGAAACAGGTTCAGTGCTGAAAGTGACTTGAGACTTTATTTATTGTCTGTGGTTCCTGACTTTAAAGCTCTTTTCCATCCAAAGCAAGCACATCCTTCTCACTAAGCCAGAGGAAGAGGTGAATTATTGTTAAAACTTGTATACAATTTTGAATTTTAAATCGGCATAGAATGTTGTGATTATAGAAAGGTATTTCAGTTATTTTAAAACAGCAATTTCCAGTACCACTTTAAAAAACATCTGAAATGTGATAATATTGTGACAGTAAAAATAAGCTAATGTTACTACTTTGCTTACTAAATTTCAGTTTTAATTTTTTAAATAAATGTATAATTGTTTGAATTTGTACTTATGTAGATTCAATATTATTGCTATACTTTTGGTGGGGTATCCTAAAGTACCTACCGAAACTATAGTAGGCTGATTTAAAGGTATTAAACCTTTTGATTGCAATTAATAACTACATTTCATAAACATCAGGTATAAAAATAAGTGTGTGGCTAAGGATATTTTACCAGGGGGTGCATGCAACTCAGATGTTTGTGAAAGGGGTTCGCGAGTCGAGAAAGTTTGGGAACCACTGATATAGATTATAGAAATTATTACATTTATCTGCTGTGTGTTTGTGTGTTCGTCATTAGCTTATTTAAAAGTAAAACAAGATAGTCATATCATTAATTTAAATTAGTTAAAAGCGTATAACTTGAACGAGTTGTAGTACTCGGTGCTAAAATAATTAGTTGAAAAATAACATTTGGACATGAATCGAAACTATTGCCATAATTACAATTATTTGCTACCTGTGTGTTGGGTATTTAATCATATTACCATCATAATAATAATAATAGTAATAATAGTATTAATTGGTTAATGAACCTTTGAACTATGTTATTCAACGGGGAGAAAAACACCTTAAGATCTTGTTTCAATCCGAGAAAACACCTAACTTTGGTAGGTAATACCAATGTAAAGAGAATAGAAGGTAGCACCGGATGAAGAAAGACCTCTGGTTGGCTGAGCTTGTGATGTCACTCAGTAAATACGCGAGTGCGTTACATACATAATGCTATATGGAAGTACAAACTAGGTCACATTTTGGAGCTTTGAATAATAGATAAACCTTTAATATCCCAAACAATGCCCAATTAACGTCATTAATCTACTATTAAAAAATATTTATTTGTAGCTGTTTTAGTATTAAAATATAACAAAATATAACTGCTGTGTACCGGAGGGCGTAAGCAATTACATAATCAAAGTCTCCCAAGTGGCACCATCTTTCTTTTCTATTTACATTGAGTAATACAGCTTTTAACAAGCTTCTCATTGTGGTGTGTGTTTCTGTAATCTACTTTAAAAAACAGTGAAAGTGATAGCAGTGAAACTATTCTACCATATTTTTAAAAGCACAACAATATTAAAAAGCAATTATTTTAATATGAAAAAACTAATAATATGATCAAATTTTGCTTTTGCTAAGCGAATAATGTGGGAAACCCTTTTTGATATATTTTATGATTTGAGTGTAATTTTGTATCTAATATCCTGGTTAATCAAGTGTGAGATAAACTTTTATTTATAAGATGTAACTGGCGCACACTTAGTGAAAGTCTACTCACTCTGACTAGCTTTTGCTTTCCGTTCAAGAGCAGCTTTCTGAATCACACTCATGATAGCTTTCTTTGGTGATACATCTGCGACGGTATAAGTTCTGCCATTTCCTACCACCAGCAGAGGCGCAGTGCTTCCCCCCTCATCAGAGTAGTGCCTAGACGAGAGCAGGTCCACGTCTGTAACCAGCTTAACAGACCGGGCGGACTTGACAGCCGCCCGCCCGATGGTGACACGGAGTTTGAAGGTCCACCGCTGCTTGATGGTGAGCAGGAGCCACACCACCACCCACAAGAAGAGGTGGAGGATTCCACCGATTACACACACCAAGATGGTGTCATCCAAGCTCAATCTTTAATACACAAATAAATAATGCATTTAAGTAATCATAATGCATATTTGTATTTAGGGTCTTTAACTCCTTTTTATATTAAATATTTAATCTAATGAAACAAGAGCTTCATGCTTAGGCAAAATAAGAAGAAAATAAGATGACGGGATTCATGCATGTGAAAGCAGACTGCTCCCTTCACGTGTGCAACCAAACTAAACAACGGTGGGGCACTATTTGTCAATCAGGCTTGCACTTTAATATGCGTGAGAGTGAGAAACAAGGATACTCGACTCTAAGTTTAGTAGGGTAGGGTGGACATAACAGAAATGCCTCCAGAACTACTCAGAGGAAGTGAGAACAGGAATAAAACCTGTGAACAAAGACAAAGGTAAACACCTGCGATAGTATCTTGCAAGGTGCATGCTTATATTTAATGAAAATATGTTTTAAAGCATACTTCTGTTAATAGTAGAAAATATCAGAAAACGTCAAAGATCTAAAAGTTCTACATGTCTCCTAATAGAAACAATATAGTTTAGGTGGGTGGGAAGCAAAGCAGGGATGTTCATCCGTCATCCCCGGCTTGCGGCTGCTCACTAAGAATTCGCACCATACCCTACTTTCTGTAGGCCAACGTCATGTAAATATCCTCACCTCTAGTCAAGTCCATATTTACCAACATGGTAATTAATAGCATACATTCAACAACATGTGTATATTACATTCGGGCAGTCATTTAGAGACACTTCTTATAGTGATGAGTAAACCCATTTAAAATTAATATTTTGAATTTATTCACATATAAATGGGGTAGAAGTCTTCTGGTCTTCACATGTTGCTACACCATCCACCTTTGTCTTTATCTCTTTGTCATGGTTTTTATGCTAGATAACCATCACAGTATTGATTCCTTTATCCTTATAAGGTAATCATAATGTGAATTTCCCTGAGTATCTTCTGAATCAATAGATATAACTTTAGGAATAAGCTACATGGAATTGAGTAATGAACACAATGAAATAATGCTGTGATTAAACACTGCCTTATTAATTCCTTTAAATAATATATTGTTTCTTTACAAATACAAATATTCCTACCAACATGACACAGACTACACATGTTGTCAGTAAGCAGTTTGAGTACAGAATAAACTCAAAGTTTCTGATCACACTCACCAAGGTGTTTAGGCTATTTTCGGCTGTATTCAATTTACCAATAAGAAGGAAGGATTCTAGTTTTAGCGAAGCAAGAAGATACTTTCTTAAGAAGTACAAAGAAAGCAAACGAACCAGCGATAGAATAATTCAAACATAAGCTTGGAAGTAAAAAACAAAGTCACCTTTCAGTCATGATCAATATATATACAGGCTAGCCCATAATTTACTAAATTAAAATATGGTTTGTGATAAATAAATCATGATCAATGTTTTTAATAATAAGCCATATATATATATTCTTTAATTTTTGCTGTAGGCCTACAATTTTATTCATTACTTATTATTTTAATTTAGTATGTGTGTTGGGCTAGCCTGAAAAAAGTGGATTTTACCTACATCAGATTGTAGAGGAAGCAAAGCTGAGATTATATGGTCATGTAATGAGGATGGAAAAGGAGAGAATACCAAGGAAAATAATGGAGACAAGCTATGTAGGAAAAATACTGCAAGGGAGTCCAAGAAAGAGATGGAGGGAGCAGATAACAAAAAGTGTGCAAGTGAGTGGAGAATAATGTAAGTGATTAAAGGAGGAATAATTGTGGAAGGATAGAGGAAGATGGATGCATTTTACTCAAATGACCCGGCCACAGGCTGGATACAGTTGATGATGGTGTGTTATTAATTATATTAGTCATATTTATACCTTAACAATGAGTACTTAATGAAGTGTTTGATATGACTTTCTTTACTATTGGCAGTACATTAATTGTTTATGTATAGTCATTGACAAGAATTAAGCAGTGTTATACAAGCACGTTTACTTTTACCGTCCTAGCCTCAGCAACCTAAGGCCAAGAAAGGAAAGTTAACACCAGTGAAGACTCCTGTATAATCCTCCTTGCCTGATGGATACTTTTATTTAGCAATGTAAACTCTGATTAGTTTCCTCGTGATATTGTTAGTTTGTACCTGTAAACAACGGTGTAGTCATAGAGAATTGGTGCATTGCAGACAGCTATGGCTAGCAGCACACAGAGGGCAGCGCAGTGTGTGAAGTAGCCCCAGCCGCCACCAGAGCGGCCGTCCCTCAGGATAATCACACGGCGCTCTCGCTCCTGGTTCAAAAATGCATTGAACCTGATGGTAGAACACAAAACACGAGTTATTTTGTTGCTATGATACGTTTTATAGTTTTTCAGTGATTTATATACGCCAACAGTGGCGTGAACAAGGTGGTGGTTTTAGGGGATGTACTACCTCCCTCTTTGCTTTTAATCTAAAAATAATCTTTTTTTAGTTTAACTTGACTTTATTAACATAGTATGTCAGTGTGTTATGGAAAATATTAACATTTTTATCACTGACATTTTGATTAGGGTTAAAACATAAGGACCTAATCTCTACCCAGTAAAAGGTATTTAGTTATTTCACTGTGTATCAGTAAAATAAAATATTTATTTATTTATACTTTAAAAATGTCAGCTCATGGCCAGTCTTACAATTTGAGAGTTACTTGTGCTAATATTATTCTAGATATTTTAAGAGGTTGAGTAGTAAAAATATTTAGACTTAATGTTAGAACTTATTTCCAATAGCCGACTATTATTTTACAGATTTTATTTGACGCTCGATTTTTAAAAATTTCGTTGCCCAGCAAATGATTCTTCCACCTTTTTCAGAAAATAATATATAATAATACATAATAATGTAATAATAAATCTTTAAATTCTGATGGTACAGCATTTCTAACCCCAGCCGCTTCAAAGTTGTTCATTTAATGTTTGGGTAAATTTTAGAGAAGTTATATTTTGGGTTTTATATTTATGTATGGAAGATGTTTTGGTCACTTCTAAGTAGAGACTAGAAGGGCATTTTGATTCTATAATTTTAGAAAGCCATCAATTAAAATTTAAAAAACGTTGGTTTCTATAATGAACCACTTATATATTATAAAAAAAACATCATTTTACTAAATCTAAATACATTAAGCACTTTAAGTTTTTTAATTGCATTTTATCTATATATGTTAATGTCTTTTAATATTCACTTACTATTTAATAATATACAGCATTCTAGATCAAAAGGAAAATTCAATATGCTTGTAAATACTAGCTTCTTAGAGCCAGTTTTATTGTCAGACTTAGTACGTACGCCTCAAGTGCTATATTAAGTGCAGAATGGAATGGGCCAGTTTCATATGTGAAACTGGCCCATTCTATTTGCGTTTAGGTAGGTGTAGTCTTGTATTGAGTATAGCGTCGAACTCGAGGCATACTAAGTCTGACTATGAAACTGGCTCTTAGTATTAACAATCTCTCCTAATGTTAACAAGAGTCCATGATTCTGGAGCTTAGATGCAAGTTAAAATTGTTAACTCCTTTTGTTGGTTATAAAGATGAACTTGTCTGACAATTAAAATGGAAGGGGATGGCTATTTGAAGTACTGGCACGCATGATTGAGGGAGGTTCAAAAATTAAAATTTATAATAATTTTTAACTAAGTATAGTTGTACTAATAAAAACAAAGATGTAACAAGAAAGTGTTAAATAATACACATAAGCTAACTAAAATAAAAGATTTTGTGTTAAAAAAATACTGATAGTTTTTTTTTTTTTTCAAAAAAGTTTGGTAACCAATATAATCAATAATAAACCCAAGTTGGTGTAATATTTAAATTGGTATTTACCAGCACATCCTTTATTAATAATTCTCCTGTAAATTTCAATAAAATTCCTCTCTCATTCCATTTGAACATTCGGGGCAAAGCTTCATGGTAGAGTGAAATTAATGCTAAGTTCACTCAAACAATTCCTTCAATCAATTTTTATTTTATCTTAATAAATATAAATAATAATAAATATTTACATGAATAAAATACAATAATAAATATAAGAACATTACATATCACACATTCAAATGCTGTATTGGCTCTACATTACTGGGTGTTCATTAGGTGCAGTCGGTCCGTAAGAGCATTGAAAATATTGCTTGCTTACTTTAAGCTAAGTAACATTTTATTTTATGTTTACAAATATTGTTTGGATCACAAACCTAATATATTTTATAATTTTGACGGTGTCTTTGTTTGAGCTTTGTATTGTCAAGCATGTTTGTGGGTCTGGCCTTGTTACAAGGACCTACTAGAAGCCACCTTGCTTCCAAAGCATTCAAATATCATGAGGGGTGAACGGGAGAGAAGGGTAAGGCGTACGCATGTCTGTTTAGGAAAATAAGCAAAATTTGAACTGCCTCCCGCTCCCGAGGAATATTTCGGCCAATGAAAGAATACAATAGTAAAAGATTTATAGAGTGCTCTTGGTCAATGTTGGTGCATGCAAAATGTCAGTTTTACTTCAGCCGTGTGTTTATGACTGCTCTTAATTTGCATCATTAGAGTTAAATAAATAAATAATTTGTACCATAACTAAGCACTTGATAGTTAAATACATTTCAAACCACTAAAATTATTTAAAGAAAGATTTTAAAGCTCAAAGATAAAAACCAGCCTTGGAACATTTTTACCCCTGAACCCACATTTAAAGCTGCTTTCCCAGCTCTCGAGGTCCACCAACCTCCATTTGTGTGCATAGTTCCTTCTTGTGCCAAGATAATTACATAATATGGTTGGTATTATAAAATATATTAATATTTAACGTTTTCTGTTACTATGCGCTTTGATAACCACTCATATGTTCAGAGATAACAGATAAATTGCATTAAATCTTCTTAAAGTACAAGATTAATTTTGTCTTGGGTAGAGTATGGTTTAGTAGTTTACAGAAGTTATTAATTTTGTGTACTACTATTCATAGCCTTAAAACACTAATGTAAGAACTATTCAATATATTTAATAAACAAGGACTCGCCTGCCGTAGCCATATAGTTAATAAACAAGGACTCGCCTGCCGTAGCCATATAGTTAATAAACAAAGACTCGCCTGCCATAGCCATATAGTTAATAAACAAAGACTCGCCTGCCATAGCCATATAGTTAATAAACAAGGACTCGCCTGCCGTAGCCATATAGTTAATAAACAAGGACTCGCCTGGAATAGCCATATAGTTAATAAACAAGGACTCGCCTGCCGTAGCCATATAGATAATAAACAAGGACTCACCTGCCGTAGCCATATAGTTAATAAACAAGGACTCACCTGCCGTAGCCATATAGTTAATAAACAAGGACTCGCCTGCCGTAGCCATATAGATAATAAACAAGGACTCGCCTGGCATAGCCATATAGTTAATAAACAAGGACTCGCCTGGAATAGCCATATAGTTAATAAACAAGGACTACGCCTGCCGTAGCCATTAAGTTAATAAACAAGGACTCGCCTGCCATAGCCATATAGTTAATAAACAAGGACTCACCTGGAATAGCCATATAGTTAATAAACAAGGACTCGCCTGCCATAGCCATATAGTTAATAAACAAGGACTCGCCTGGAATAGCCATATAGTTAATAAACAAGGACTCACCTGCCGTAGCCATATAGATAATAAACAAGGACTCGCCTGGCATAGCCATATAGTTAATAAACAAGGACTCACCTGGAATAGCCATATAGTTAATAAACAAGGACTCACCTGCCGTAGCCATATAGATAATAAACAAGGACTCGCCTGGCATAGCCATATAGTTAATAAACAAGGACTCACCTGCCGTAGCCATATAGTTAATAAACAAGGACTCGCCTGGAATAGCCATATAGTTAATAAACAAGGACTCACCTGCCGTAGCCATATAGATAATAAACAAGGACTCGCCTGGCATAGCCATATAGTTAATAAACAAGGACTCGCCTGCCATAGCCATATAGTTAATAAACAAGGACTCGCCTGGAATAGCCATATAGTTAATAAACAAGGACTCACCTGCCGTAGCCATATAGTTAATAAACAAGGACTCGCCTGCCATAGCCATATAGATAATAAACAAGGACTCGCCTGGCATAGCCATATAGTTAATAAACAAGGACTCACCTGCCGTAGCCATATAGTTAATAAACAAGGACTCGCCTGGAATAGCCATATAGTTAATAAACAAGGACTCGCCTGCCGTAGCCATTAAGTTAATAAACAAGGACTCACCTGCCGTAGCCATATAGATAATAAACAAGGACTCGCCTGGCATAGCCATATAGTTAATAAACAAGGACTCGCCTGCCGTAGCCATTAAGTTAATAAACAAGGACTCACCTGCCGTAGCCATATAGTTAATAAACAAGGACTCGCCTGCCGTAGCCATATAGTTAATAAACAAGGACTCGCCTGCCGTAGCCATATAGTTAATAAACAAGGACTCGCCTGCCGTAGCCATATAGTTAATAAACAAGGACTCGCCTGCCGTAGCCATATAGTTAATAAACAAGGACTCGCCTGGCATAGCCATATATTTAATAAACAAGGACTCGCCTGCCGTAGCCATATAGATAATAAACAAGGACTCACCTGCCATAGCCATATAGATAGAGTACTAGACTGGAAGCCAGTACCATATGTTCGACAGAATGAACAGCGCGAGGTGACATGGTGTTGAGGAGAATCCAGAGGACTGTTGTGAGCACCGCTTCCTCGATAGGTGAAAGGGGCAATGCCTCCTCAGCGCCATACACCTGCACCTGGAACAGTCACGTGTATTAGTGCACTACAACATACATTTAATTCAATCAAAAATCTTGGAAGAGATTTAAGTGTGTTAAGGGAAGTAAGACACAAGCTAAGATCAGTATTTTTTTGTAATTTTTATAGAAAAAATCTTTTTGGACAAATTTTTAAAAAAATGCCTCTATAGATATGTCAATAGATATGTATTTTCTGAGTATATTAATCTCAACAGTTCTTGGATATTTATTTAATCATGAGCATTGTGGCATACAAAAACTTTTCAAACGAAGAAAAATAATCATGGTTCAATACTACTATACTCATGACTTATATTCAAGAACTATTGATAACTAAAAAAAGGCTGTATTGTTTATCTAGGCCAGAAATGTGTTTTGTTCTAAGAAACTGTAAACATACTGTGTTGCCTTCCACCAGAGACCTTAAATAAACATAGATAACATAAATGTAATCCAATATAATAGGTATACATAATATGTATTTATAAAATTAAATATGAACACACAAATTATGCCCGAGACATGTGGATAAACAGAGCACTGCTTAGTTAGTGAACATTCCACACCCATCTAAATGTGAATAGCTATAGTTTAGTTAATATTATTATAATAATATATTAATTATTCAGTAATATTTAGGAAAGTATTATTAGACTCATTTTATAACACTTTTTTAATTGATGTTATAGTATTACTAAGCAAATAATAATTATTTACAAAAAGGTTGACTAAAGTCACTTCCAGCCAATGTTTGCAATTAGGAACCTTCTGCTAGCCATCAGATACCACCTTTCCTGATGTGGATGCCCTATTATATTGTAGATGATAGAGTGACAGGTTGAAAATAACAAAATCACAGCTTCCTATCCCAACTCCAGTTATAGTTTACTACATAATACATGTTATATTGTATCAAAGTGTTAAGTAATTGAAAATACATTAATATTCATTTTAAGAAATAAGATGGTTTTCTAGTTCCTTGCTGATTATTCTTAATATTGTATATTTGTGAATATTATCACTCCATTTCTTATTGGCCATATTGTGTAATTCTTTATATGGATATACTCACTCAATTAAAAGTTCGTCATCCAGTTTTAAAGGTTTTTCAAAAGGCACAAAGAGAATGAATAGTGAGTGTGCACTGATTCAACTAGACCGGAGGCTCGACCGTAACTATCCATATATTCTTCTTGAGAATATCTACTGGTGATGGTCTGTGACGTCAACACACAGTATAACTCTATTGAATAATATTTTGTCGTGACACTGAAGGTACATAATGTATCTTTGACGTGACTTAATCTTTATCCTACAAGTCATGTGATCTACAGTTGTCACTTTGAATAGATGATATTATTTCTTATAAAATAACACTAATAATAAAGTAAAATGTTGTCGGTGCTAACCACAGAACATTTTTATGTTTGTATTGTTTTTAAAGGCACCTTCTTATAATAATGGGCTCTAGTTTAGGGTGGGTATGTGATAGGTTCTTAAGCTAATAATTGGTTATTTGAAAGTGTACACGAAAGGGTTCCAACCCCCTGAAGCACACTTGAGATATCAACCCACCTTGTAGAGAACACACATGCCAGCGTAGGCGAGCAGGCTCTGCACCCCATTGGCCAGCAGCTGGAAGGAGAAGAGCGCACCGAACCCCTTGTTGGTGTTCCAGAAGACGGCCGGGTAACGCACGGCGTACACCAGCAGCGCCAGGGCGTAGTTGAGGAACTCTGCCGATACAGGACCCCAGCGGTGGTTCTCGGTCTCGCTTACCAAGTCTTCCACAGTGCGCAGGGCGAGACTACTGGCTGTGCTCAGAGAGGGCAGGGTCGTCGCTAGTGTAGTGTTGAGTAAGGTCGCTGCCGTGCTCAGCGCTTGGCTGGGCTGCAAGTACCGCCATCCGACCATATATTAGAGATTTAACCCGTTTTATCAACTTAGTTTTTTTTCAACACTATATCAAGTTTATTCAGGAAATAATCAAATAGCAACTTGTGGGTTGCCTAGTTTAAAAAAAAAAACTAGGTTACTCTATTTTTTACTTAGGATAAAACAATTTTGAGGTTTTTTTGTATTGTTTTCTTGATGTTAAAGTTATGTAGGGGTGAGTTAAATAAAAGGAAATTACTTTGTTTAGCTTTAATGACTCTACTACTCTTTTCAAGTGGCTCTAAAAGTGTTATCTGAAGATTATCTCTCTCCGTGACCAAAATTCTTAGGCAAGTTGGGAAGGGGGTGCGGAGGGGACCGGGGTCCCCCTCTGGAATCTTAAAAAAAAAATTAGATATGCTTCAAGAAGCTATTTGGAGTTTTTTTAATGATAATTGTGGGTTTGGGCGTCCTTCTGTTCCGTGATTTACATAAGGCACATTATAATTTATATAGCACATATCCAAGAGGATGTCAGGGTACGGGGAGAGAACATATCTTACACCCCTCTATTTTAACACGCGAGGAGAAATTCCTCCTGTGTCTCCCACCGCGGTTCCGCTTCCCCTAAAGCTGGCCATTTTAAAATTAAGTATACATAAAAACATGTTATGTTTATATTTAAATGTTAACCAACTATATTGTGTGTTAATTAATTACTTTAAATATACTTAAGTTAAAAGTAATAAAAAATTAAAATATTGTTTATATTTTCACTTTTATTGCAACCTGAAACATATTTGGTGTATTCGATTATTTTTAGATATTAAATTAATTTTTATATACGTAGGCCTATATCACTGATCTTTTACTCACCATATTTGTTTGTAAGTTAAGTCCATCCTCCTCCCCTTTTTTTAAAGAACTCTGCTATGACTTTTTCATGGAAGGCTAATCCTTGCTTCAATTTAAAAAGCAGATCCTTCTCAATTGAAAGAAGTGCCAACCAAACCAGAAAGTGAATTTTATCCCATAGTATTTCTGAAATATGTTTTTACTATTTTTAATGTTGAAAATGATCTCTCAACTGACGATGTTGTTGCCGGGATCGTTTCCACAAGCTCACACAGTTTTTATAAGCGCCTGTAAAAGGACCTGCTGCAATAAACTACACAAAAGATGTCTAGGCACGGGTGGGGGTAAGTAATTGATCAATTTTACCCTTTCACGGAAAACTCCCCTAGTTCTATTCCTACCCCCTTAAATTTTACTTTTGTCACTTTTGTGTTTTGAAAGGGGTAGAGAGGGGTATGCGATAGTATCTTTCAGTTTCTTAGGTTACAGTCGTCAACTTTTGGGCATAGCTTCGGTTGTTGAAAAGTCGCGATTTCATTGCTTGAATTCCTACCTGAGTCCACTGCTCTTCCCCTTCTCTCCTCCTAAATCTATGACGTCACAAATAAGAACTGCACTAGGTAGAGAGCTATGGGATGAAAGACGGAAAAAATATAGACTTTCAACCACCATATAATAGACTAGTGCACGTCTTGCATGCATGTTACGATCACTGGCATGTGCGGGAAAATTACTTTCAAACACATTGTTGCTTGAATAGTAATTTTCAAACATTAAATAAAATAATTACATATCTTCAATCAAAGGCAAGCAGTGCTCGCCTTGCTTGTCCTGACGCGACGCCACTGATCTCTCTTAGTTGGAGTTTTTAAAATACTAATTTGCAAAAATATTTATTCTGTGCAGCGGTTTCGTAGCGAGAATTGACTTCAATAGTTTAAAACAGATAAAACTTAAATTTTCTGCCTTTTAAGAGATTTGAGATCTGAAATCTGAACTAAATGTATGGTCAAATCATCGTACAAATGACCTTAACTGGTAGTTTAAAAAAAAATATATATATGTATATAAATATGAAAAAAATTAATGCTTTTATCACTTTTTTTGGAAGAAGTCTTGGCCCTCATTCAAGGGAAAGCAGCTGATGTGAATTTTGTTTGTGAGGCTAATTATCACAACAATATTACGACCCGCAAATCTGATTAAAAAAATCAACTAAACAACAAGTCTTATCACGAACTAAAGAGCAACACCAGCAAGTTTTATCACAAGCTAAACAGCAACATCAGCAAGTCTTATCAACTAAACAGCAACATCAGCAAGTCTTATCACAAACTAACAACAACACCAGCAAGTCTTATCACAAACTAAACAGCAACATCAGCAAGTCTTATCATCAACTAAACAGCAACATCAGCAAGTCTTATCACGAACTAAACAGCAACATCAGCAAGTCTTATCACAAACTAAACCAGCAACATCACAAACTAAACAACAACACCAGCAAGTCTTATCACAAACTAAACAGCAACATCAGCAAGTCTTATCACAACTAAACAGCAACATCAGCAAGTCTTATCACAACTAAACAGCAACATCAGCAAGTCTTATCACTAAACTGCAACATCAGCAAGTATTATCACAAACTAACACAACACCAGCAAGTCTTATCACAAACTAAACAGCAACACCAGCAAGTATTATCATCAACTAAACAGCACACCAACAAGTTTTATTACGCACTAAACAACAGCAAGTCCTACCACCAACCAACCAGCAGCCTTATAAAGTGTATTCTCACCATGGTGACCTTGTGCAAGTTCTTGAGCAGCGCACTAGTGTTGCCGGTATGAGGCGTGGTGACGTTGAGCGTCACCCCTGCTGCGATGGAGGAGGTGACGAAGGGGAGTGGTGTCGGCAGGAAGTTGGGGCTCGTATGGTTCATGAGGCTCATCACCTCCAAGCGGTACCGGTGGACCTACCACGAAGTCCAGGTCCGTCCTCCAGATGGTCTCTGTAACAACATGTTAGGACAAACGTTAGGTTGGTACACACGGGAACAGGAAAACAATAATTTAGTGGCGCATCCAAAACATTGCAGGCGTACTTTTAATGTGCGTAGTAGAACTCCTTTTGAATAGCAAATCGTAGCCTAATCTCTAAATCTAACTTATGTTTTCACACACTCTTTATTGCTTTCTATATGTTTTAAATTTTTATGAAAATCGAGAGAAAAATCACCTCGGTCAACTTTCTTGCATGTTCATATAAAAAGGTTAACGTAAAGCCTTACTAAGTTCAAAGTTTTTGATTTTTGTTCAAGTATACAGCTTGATACTTTTTTTTTCTAGAAACGTTAATTAATTTTGTATGACATTGAAAAACATGCCACAAGTCCGTATTATATTTCAAATTGGCGGCTTTTTACGAAAAGTGTACTGTATAAACTTGTACATAACAAGCCTTGAAGAAAATACTTTTATTTATAAAAAAAATAAAATAGAAAATTGGTTTGGTAAAACTGAGAAATTATCGTCGAAAGAATATATTTAAAAAGAAAATTACAGCTTCCTCTTTGATTCGTGAAATCTTAAATTGTTTAGGCACATTCTAGCTGTATGAGGTTTTGTTTTAAAATAATGATAATCTACTGTGCAGAGTTCTGGAAATCGTCGTCGAAAGGAACCGCTTCACGGTTGAAATATATAGGATTTATAAATATTTGTGATTTGGAAGGGGTTTGGGGCTTGCGCCATTGCAATAAGGTGTCCTATAAGTTTTGGCAAAACATGCCAGATCATAGAGTTGGTTCATGGACCTTTTTAACCCAGTGGTTTCCAATCTTTTTCAGGGTTTGGCCCCAATTTTCCTCTCCGAAAGCATCGTGACTCCTTGACTGTTTGAAGAACACATTAGAATTTTTAGTAAGGAGAATTATACAATATAATGTTTTGAGAAATAAATCAATGATTATTTTTGAAGTGAATTTTAAATGTTGATAAACAGAAGTCAAAAACATGAACTAACAAAATATCTCTTTCTGAACCGACTAATTATATCAGCCAACTATTTATAATAGCTATTTAGAGCAACCCCCTGTGCAACCCCCTGTGCAACCCTAAATCTCACCAACAATATATTTTTCAACCGAATATGAATCGAACCCCAAAACACTTAACATACGCTCTACCAACTGAGTGAGCTAAGGGGTTGGACCACAAAGAGTTTTATAAGAGCATTTTTTAAGTTTTATTACACAACATACTTTATATATTCATGATGCCTAAAAATAAAGAAAGAAACATCAACAAAGATTTTAAAATAAAATACACAACATAATTCTTCAACCGATTTTCGAACAATGCCTCCAATCTACTGTAAAACACGGTGGAAAAGGAATTCAGGAACAAGTTGTAATCTTACCACCCCCTCCTGTCACCCCCTGAGAGCTTCATCCCCTTGATAAAGTTGTTCTTTGTGCTCTCAGAGAACAAAAGAACGCACGAATTAAACTGCAATTACTATTCCATCCAAGGGGATCAACTCGCCTTCTTTTCATGGAGGAGAAAATTAAAATTCCATTTTTAGGTTAAGAGACGCGGACAGAGCGTGCCAAAAAAATGAGAACAAAAAGGTAAAATAAAGGTAAAGAACTCAATAAATTATATCCCATCTGCAAATCTTTCTTTCATTCGAATATTTGTATTTCTAGAAATCAAAATTGAAGATTTGGAACTTTTACTTTTCATAAATAATTATTAGTTTAACAAGTAAAGATAACACTTTTTCGGAAAATATGTCCCAAGAAACTTTCTAAAGCTCCATATTGGTACAATGAACTAATGCTCAAGGGATACACCCTTTAATAAATAAAAATATATTATAATGATTGATAAGGAAAATCAAGAGAAAGATGTATTTAATGTGTTAACAGTATTTTTATAAGTATCAATAGAATTAAAACGACACCTTAAATTAACTTTTAATAATATTAAGTATAATTAGTTGCCCACTAGAAAAGCTTACGTTCTATGATATAATACGAAACACGTTCAACTATTACTAAACAGAATTCAATCAGTGGTTTTACGATAGTAGGTAAAAATATATAATGAAAGTAAAATATTATCAACATAATGCCATCTCTATAACTTTAATACAAGGATGGACTTACAAAATATGATTTTAGTAGCTATAACATATTTTGGTAAACAATATTATTATTACCATGCTTAAACTGTAGGCTATAATAAAGAATAGAAGGTACGTAGTCCATTTTGTAATGTGTTTACCACCATGTACTCTACCTCTAGAAATTTGTTACTATTTTCAAAAGTAGGTGTGCTACTCTCTCTCTCTCTCTCTCTCTCTCTCTCTCTCTCTTATATATATATATATATATATATATATTATAACATATATATATACATATATATACATATATATATATATACATATATATATATACATATATATACATATATATATACATATATATATATACTATATATATTATTACATATATATATACATATATATATATTTAAGAACTGGACTATGTGTATATTTTCAGAGATTAAATTATCAGTGATTAAATATACACGAGTCGAATACGAATTGATGCTAGATTTGGATTAATTATTAGATCCAAACAAAGCTAAATAAACATAATTGAGGCGGTCAGAAGCAAAGAGGTTTAAGTAACAATATCATACATTTGATAAAATAAGGCTTAAAGTTAAGATAAAATTAAAAATTCTGAAGAACACGTTCAACTTTTTTACAGTAACCATTCTTCTTCTTTAGTCATTAATGAATATATAACTACCAAATCAATGAATTTTGTTCAATACATTTTAAGCAGGATTTTTTTTTTTTTTAAAAAGGCTTGTTTGCATTTACATCCCTCTGCCTCCAAATAAGTCACTTATATCCCTTTGACTCTGAACAATTTTTGGTCTAGAGTGAATTGAATTCATAAACCAAGTATAATACAGTTTAATATTTTTAAAATTTTTTTACTAAATGAATGACACAATCAATGCTAAATGTGAAATTACACTATGGTACTCATTCATAGAGATAGTACTTTTTTATTTCAAATTGTCACTCTGATTCCCACATAGTATCTTCATGAAACACTGCAGCTTCTGTATTTGGCTCTTCATTTCCTGCAGTCACATCATGGTTTGTAGCAGCAGATTTTTTTGTTTTTGTGTTTAAGATTCTTGTAAAATGGGTAGTGGATAGGGGGCAACAATTGAAGTAATTGCCGATGATTACGATATTTGTCAGTTGTTATGGCAGGGTGGTGATTCATAAAGTGGTTATAACTATGTTGTTGAGCTTGGACGCCCTCTTTTGGCTTTTTGCAGGTTTACTGATTCAAAACCTCTCTCTTCATTAAGAGTGTTCTTATAAAAAAAAGTGTAAGGAAGCTCCTTTTTGAGACGAAGCCATTGAACATTGCGAATACCTGTGATATTGCCTTTGACTAAATCATCCATAGGTTCAATTGATAAAAAATCATCTTTTGCCATCCGTACTACACTAAATTTACGGCTTGCATGTGCCACAACATTAACCCAGTCGTCTGGTATAAACACATAATGCTGATGCTTCTTTGATTTTTCAACTAGGCCAAAATCTTGGTCGCACTCCCTGTAGAAATGGCCAGAAATCAGGAACTTGTGATCTACAGTATGTAGAGATATGTTGTTTAATAAATACATCCATAACTTAATGATATTTTTGTTTCTTTTCTGTCCCCCAGCGCTATCGCTGAAAGCAATGAGATGCTTCACAGAAGCAGGAAGTTGATGTACATACTTTATCAAACAAGAGCCAGTTTCTTGCGAACCCCGTGAGGACTCACCTTCATGCCACATAAACCTCGTAGCCTGGTCATTACCAAGGTCATGTACAGCGAAATTGTAGGTCCCCCAACAGTCTGAGGTAGTAGACTTATCTAAAAGTTAAGACTGGGTTGTGTAACGTCTTTCAAGATCAAAGCATATTGTTTTGATTGTTGTAGGGTTATCTATTGCCAGCTGTTTTGCATCTGTTTTATCTGATCTCGCTTTCTCAGCTCATCGCAAATGAAGTTCCTTCTCTATTTTGGTGGTTTTAATAACTTCAGGGACTTCACTATTTGTGATTTGGTTTTCAAGTACATCACAAATAGTACATGTGTCAGTGTGAGGATGCTTAAAACTCAGATTGAAATGTTTATTGAAGATACTCCTATAAAAACTCTTTTACAGGACTTTGTTGATTTTCCCTACAAAACTATAAGTAGAGCTCATACATCTTACAAATATTGAGATTTCCAGAAATATATTTTGTCTGTGGATTTTTTTTTAGACTAATGACTCGTGTACTTGGGAAAATAAAGAATATGTGGCTTCGCCATTTTAATGTCACTTTCAGAGATCTTATTAGAAGGTGCGTGCTTTCCTCTCCTGTCTGTTGGAGGGACACCTGTAGATCGTCTACATTTCAGTACATTGTCATATCTCTTTTGGCTTATGTATAAAGTTTTAAGTAAAAAAAACTTGCATACTCGTTTACCTGACTTATTAACAACACTTACCTCTTTATGGGAAAGTGCCTTGTTTGATATTCTTTTAGGCTGACCAACTTCCATGCAACCACTAATAAATGATGTTTGGAGATTCCATGACCCTAGTATTCAAAAGTATTTGAAAATTTCTTTCCTCTCTTCTTTAGAAACATTTTTACAATCATATCTACAATTATGATTATATGGTTGGACAGATTTTTCTTTTTTCTGCACAGAGTTTTTACCTACATACTCTTTTCCTGTATCTCGGAGTATCTTTGACCTCTTTCTCTACTTCTACTTTCTGTTTGTTCATGATTTCCTTGGCTATATTCTTCACATTCTTCCATTATAAAAACTACAGATTAATAAGATTAAAATCAGATAATAAACACCCGATTCCACTCAAACCAAAGAAAAAGTATTCATCTGTTCACGTGATTTGCAAAACAGTTTGGAGCCAAAGAGGTATTAGTGCACTAGTATCCCTTTGCCTCCAAAGAGCATATTTTATGTTTTGTTCAGTAGTTCTAAGAAAATTCACTAGAAAGCAGCACAAATAAGTCAATACACAATTATCCCTTTGCCACCAAACAGTTTGGTATTCAAATTACACAATTGGTATGTTATCTCAAAATGTATAATATTGTCACTTACACCGTTTTGCTTCTGACCACCTCAATTATGTTTATCCTTTTAATTTAACCTAACCTAGAAAAATATATGAATATATTGTTCAGTAGAAAAATTTTGAAACTAGAATGTAATTTTGCTACAAAAACTGTATTTAAATTACTGCGCGAAAAAAAAAAAAGAACCAGATGTGTTTTTCTAAGCTAATCCTAAAATGTGTACCAACAAATATAGGTACAAGTCCTTGACATAGGAGTTAATTCATTTTGAATGCTTCCGCGCAAGTTGACACCGCGTAAGTCCAATGGTGTTTGGAAACGTAATAACGCGCTTCTTATTGCAACTGAATTTATAGATTATCATCCCGTTTACGTTCCACATACATATTTATGGTTTATACTTTGTTTATAGTGAAAACTAAGTAGGTTGACAAACAAGACACAACTTGTGCTCAATATAGAAACAAAGTAGCGATGACAGTATCAGCTTACTAGGAACGCTGCGATTGATGGATGAGATTGCTAGTCGAAGTATCGCTACCGCTTATCTAAAAATCCCCGTAACTCGAATCAGTTAAGGTGGGCTGGAGGGGGACACGAGAAAATGTCAGTGTTTTGCAGTTTTAGAGGGAAAAAAATTCGCCAAAATAAATAAGATATTTCTATAGTAGAGACATAAGAGTTTAATTTTCTACGCATAATAATCTCAACAGTAAATTCTTTAATATCTCCCATTATTATATCAGCATTTGATGAGAAACTTTTTTAAATTAAGAGAAAAGTTCTCATTATATTCTAGGACAGTATTCACAAAATTATATTCAATAACTTTTGAGATTACCCCATGCGAAGAAAATTAAACTTAGGTTTCTAATGGAGTAGTATTTAATTTATTTTGGCTTAACTTTTTTTTGCTCTTAAACTGATAAAATTCTGCCCTTAATTCACGTTTCCTACCATCCTACCATAAAGTCGAGGAATTACTGTAGTTTAATTGTCTGTATACATCATTTTAGTGCCTAGAAATCACTTTCATCTGCAACCTGGCGGAAAATTGCTCCTTTCAGTGGTTGTGGGAGAAGGGGACCGTTTCCTACTCTAGACTATAGTCAAGGTTTGAAATGATGGGGGAACATTCTCCAGGTAATTGTCTCACAGTTCATATTCTCTTCCTCCCTCACAGACACTGGTAGCTAATCTCCATCGCGCCGCTGAACTTCATTTTACACACACACAGAGAGGACAATAACTTCCCGCCAGTTTACCTTCTACAAAGAACCTTACGCGCCAGTGTTGCCTGAGTATTAAAACAAAGTTATGGTACAAATATGTACAGAATTGTGGTGTTTTCGCTGAGACTATAACCGTTTAACGTAAATAAAATGGGCTGGTGAGGTTTCAGTAACCCACACATGTGAAATGCCTACATCAAACACTTTAGGTAGAAGCGCCAACATTCTACGAGATGCGTTGTTACTAACTTTTATTCAGCGCATTAAAATGACTACCTAAACATATGTATAGTTTATTGTAGCAATTTTGGATGAATATAGGACACGTGAAATAAAATATTCTTGCCAACTTGACTATCACTATACAATATATTGATATTATATACATACAGTAAAACCTTGGATTGCGAGCATAATTCGTTTAGTAAACGTGTTCGTAATACAAAGCACTCGTATATCAAAGTGAATTTCCCCCATAAGAAATAATGGAAACTCAGATGATTCGTTCCACAACCCAAAACTATTTAATCTGAAAATGATTAATACCTTTTTTATTTTCGTTATTTAAATGTAACTGTACTGTTATCAAATTTATTTATTAAATTTAATGGTTGCTGGTGTGAGGTGGACGAGAGAGAGGAGAGGAGGAGGTGGTTTATAGTTTAGGTCGACGTTCACTGTCACTAACGGAATCACTGCTATATGTTGGATCACTCAAATATTTTTCTTTTTGTGCGACTATAACAAAGAACCTATCCAATGACACTGCTCGGCAGACAAAGCGTAACCGTAGTACTACTCGTATTGCAAGATATCGCTCGTTTATCAAGTTAAAATTTATTGAAAATTTTTGCTCGTCTTACAAAACACTCGCAGACCAAGTTACTCGCAATCCAAGGTTTTACTGTATTCATAGATACACGTATATGAATATACACAAATATATTTGTGTATAGCCCCATTTATTAATATATTTGTATATAAATATATACTTGCGGCTCTATTTTTACTACGTAGCTAACCAATCTTACAAGAGTCCATTGAAACTTTGATTATCAGCAATAAGTGGGACACTGAAAGCTTTTGTAGTAAATAAATATTATATTTAAGAAAGTGAAAACAAGTTGCATCTAGGGGAAAATCTCTCCAAGTCACGGGGCTTGTAGTAAAACCTAGCCTAAGTTGAGAGGTTTTGTAATTTTTCTTTACAAATCAACAGTTCAAGGCCTTTTTTCAGAGTTCTTAACTATATGTTTTAGAAAATTGAGAACACATCTATATAGCAATATATATGCTATTTAGACTTGAATAAAGAGGTAGTGGTCCGGTTAGAAAAGTGAAATTAATATATATAAGAATCCTGATGTCCCAAAATTGGTTCATGTCTCTAAAAAAAATATCTTAAGTTGTAGATTGCACAAATCAACAAAACAGCTGATATTTTAGGATGGGCTTTATCACAAACCCCGCGAATTGGGTAATTTTTCGCCAAAATGTGACTAAATTTTACTAAACCTATTGTTTATGACCCTTTAAAGATAGTAAATATAATAATACACAGAATATTTCACTGCTGGTAGTCAAAGCTTCCAATAGAATCTTGTATGATTAGTTAATTACGTTAACTACGTGGTAAATTGAGCCTCAAGAATTAACCATTGACCGATAAAAAACCCCCCTAATCCACCAGTTCATTAAATAAAATACTTTACTCCAGAGACGTGGTTAGTTGCTCTCCCTCCTAACCCTCCTCCCCAATTTTTACCCGGAAGCAGCTTAAGTTTGTACCTTATATAGGTTTTTGCTTGTTACTTTAGACCTGCTTTGAGCTCAAACATTCACCAAATACCATCAAGAGTCAAAAAAGGCTTCTTATTATTTAGTATCACGATTAAAACTAAGTTAAATTAATACGACAAATCAGTACATACCTTCGCGTATATAAATTTCAAATTTCGAAATCGAAGTCCGATTTAATAAGAATTTGAAATATAAAAATTATAAATATTTTTATTAAGTTGCATGACGCAATTTGTTCTTTGAACCTTTTTTTAAATTAAATTTCTAGAAATAAAAAATAGTTCCAGCCCGCACCATTACAATTTTTTTTTCTAATATTCTTATTCAAAGTTCCCACTCTAGAAAATTTATTTCCTTCAACGAACGGACATTCGCAAAGAAGAAAATATAAAAAATATGTGTTTTATCTAGCTTTTGTGACAGTCATACTGTGACCAAAGGCAAATATTTTAAATTTAATATGATAAATCTAGCCATAATTTTCCTATACCCCTCAAATTTGAATTGAATTTGTATTGTAATTTTTAGCTGAAAAAAAATTTATTTACCAAAAATAAAGTCTCTATTTATAGGCCATCAAATGTATTCTGAAACTTTAGAAACTGTATCAACCTTGAAAGCTTTAAGCTAAATATGTTGAACTTTTGTTATTGTTGGTCCCTGGCACTAACTATTATATTTACTTTAAGATTCTTCAAATCTGGGATTAATTAAGGAAGACGTAAGGATGTGATTTCAAACAAAATAATTTCTAGACTTATAGTTCAAATTATTTGAATAGTTTGTATAGGGTGCGGCAGAAATATATGACGGTTTTGCAAGTGTATTAACTTTTGTATTTTCGAACAAAACATTGTTTAAATTTTGTCATTAAATTCAGCATATTTTGCCATTGTTATCTACACCATGAAACCATTTTTAGAACACTAGTTAGGTATGGAAAATAACGTCTTGCAAATGTCCTCCATTTTCATTAACACATTGCTGAAGTCTTCTCTGAAGTTAGTCATGAGTCATGACATCACGAAGCATGTTTATCAGTATTGCCCTAATTTCACGTTCGATAGCAATCTTGAGTTCTTCCAAAGTGCGTTGTTTATCAATGAACACTTTCAACTTCAGATAACCCCACAAAAATTAGTCACACGCCGAAAGATCGGGTGACCGCGCTGGCTATGGGATATCTCCACGAAGTGAAATTAGGCGTTGTGGGAACATGTTTCGAAGCACTGCCATGGAAACCCGTGATGTATGGGGAGTTGCTCCGTCCTGCTGGAACCACACTTGGGCATTGTTCAGTTGCCCCATGATTAATGAAATGGCAATAACTGACGAATAGAGGGATCACCTCCCCTCTCCCTCTGACCCCCGTACTTGACGCCACGCACTTTGGAAGAACTCAAGATTGCTATCGAACGTGAAATTAGGGCAATACCGATAAACATGCTTCGTGATGTCATGATTAACTTCAGAGCAAAACTTCAGCAATGTGTTAATGAAAATGGAAGGACATTTGTCAAGACGTTATTTTCCATACCTAACTTGTGTTCTAAAAATGGTTTCATGGTGTAAATAACAATGGCAAAATATACTGAATTTAATGACAAAATGTAAACAATTTTTTGTTCAAAAATACAAAAGTTATTACACTTGCAAAACCGTCATATACTTCTGCCGCACCCTATATTTAAAATAAGTTTAGGTTAGTTTGGGTTTTAATAAAATAATTAATATTCATATTAAATAGAGTATTAGAACCACAACTATTGTTAGAATGAATATGGAATGATCATGAAAGGAAACTAATTACTATTCTATATTTGGAGAGCCTCTATTTTTAAATCAAAGTTAGCTCATTGTTAGCTTTTTGGTTTCTTATAAAATATGGGATATACATACTTTCGATAGGATCAGCCACCCTTATCAGACAGATATAACACAAGCTGCGTACGTTGACTTATTGCTTACTCGAATAGACTCAAGCACAGCTTTGAAAACACAAAGCAAAAAAAACTTACTTTTGTAAAAACAACAACAATTAAACATAAACACCCTCCACCCCTCGGGGATTGAACCAAGGACCCCCTAGAGATCAAGTTGGCAGGCAATCAGGGATAATTGAATCGGGTTCAGTCCTCGGTTGTATGCTGAGCGGTGGAGGGGAGGGAGGGGAGTGTGGCGTCCCCACTTCCTGGAGGCGCGTATCGGATTCCAATATCGTCACCCTCCCTCCCCCTGCAACCCGTCTCAGCTCTCATAGCGGGCAAGTAAACGCCTTCGTAGACAGGGTGCACGCGCATCAACAACATTTCATCAGAGCAGTTCTTTTTTTTTTAACTTGAGGGCTTAAGGGTTGAGTGTAGGGGACGTAATAAAATGTGTTTTTGCAGTTTTAATAGCAAAATTTTTTTTTGTCTAAATATAATAAAATATGTCTACGGTAAAAATGTATATTTTAATTTTATTTCATGGTGATATCAACAGTTGTTGAATATTTGTCATGAGTATAACGGGATTAGTAGGCAAAATTTTTAAATGAGGACATAAAGATGTCAATTAATTCCAGGACACCCTTGACAGATATTCAACAGCTGACATCACCATGTGCAGAAAATTAAACTTTTTGTGGCTACTAAAGATTTTTGTATTTGCAAAAAAAATTGCTATTTTAAATCTGCCAAAAACATTTACCGTTTCTCACATCTCCTGCACTCCCGCCTTAACGCGTGTTTTAGTTGTTTTTATTTATTTTTTAATTATTTTTTGTCCCCACATCTTCCTTCGGTTTATACACATATATGTACCAATTACGCTAATGTATTGTAAATAGAATGTTTAATTTAGAGGAAGTGTTTCCCATATTGTTGGGAAAAAAAACACTTTTAAGCACACCCAACCAGGATTGAACCCCGATTTACTCATCTTTGGCAGTCCAGTCTATTGCAAGTGTGACGCTAGGCCCATTCTACTTCTGAAGCGTGTTATTCTATTAATAGTAAGCTTTAGCACCAGTTGTATTAGCTATTTTTACCATCCACTTTTTTGATACCACGGTGAGAAAGGTTACTTTCATATAAATTGTCCTACATTCACCTTGAGAGGATGGGAGGTTTTTTATTAGTAAAATGTATCCAATCTAGGACACAACCCATGACTCTCGAATAAGAATAAAGTAGCAAGTTTACAATAAACTTTATCTATAGTTTTTTTGTAGTCACTTGACACTCAAGAAGTGCTTGGGACTGAACTTGTAGTCAACTCTGAATCCCTGGTAGTTCACCTATTCTCATACCAGGTGAACTAAATGTTTGGGTTCACGCGGATTTGATCCGAAGTCTTTCAAAGGAGGTCTGATTCATGTATGTTTATTATCCAACTTTTGAATATTTACCTGTTATTTTCTAAAAATTGACGTTAGCTACAGGAACGACAGAGTGTCCGACGCTGACCTAGGATCACCTGAATTGATCCCCGAGATATGTGTTTGCATTTTATCACAGACAAATGCTCGTAATGTTGTGACGTTTCAAGCGCTTGAGTATATTAAAAGTTGGACAGTTTAATATTATGATAGTATTAACTACTAGTACTAGTGAATGTTTATAAAACAAATTGGCATATTATAAAAAAGTAAGCAAAATATATAATGAATCATTAGTGATAATTTAAAAACAACAAACATGAAAATATTTTGAAGTGATTACGAAGTCATTTATCATTATCAGAGACATTAGAGAATCAAAATGGTAAAAAAAGATGAATGATAAATTATTTAAAATTATTTACAAATTAACAAAAAAAGACCTAAAATTAAACAAAAAACTAGATTTAAGCACACGATTAATTAAATCAAAATGCACACTTATAAATGAAAAAAAAATTTGTATGAAATGTAAGTTTTTAACAGCTCAGCTTTGCTTTATGCTAAATACAATTTATTTACAAAATCTACCTTCAGAAATAAATAGTTACGTCTCCCCACCCCCCCTAGTTGCAGTGTTCACAGGAATGTGTATTTTCCAATCATACAATCAAATAGGATACTTAAGTGTGCTACGTTCATCATCTACTTTCGACAACTCTTTGTTTTACCAAATTCATGTCTGATCATTTTTAAAATATTCTATAATATTTAAAGAATATATTAATTTAACATAAATGCCTATGAATCCAATTAATCACTAAAGAATGTATTATTTAAATTTTTCCCCAACTAGGGGGTAGGAAAGAATTTATGTACCATAGATGTGCCAATATAAAGTTGATATTTAATTAAAATCCAGCTCCTGCTTATTGTATTAAGTGTCAGAAACAAACCACTAGAATTATCCTTAAAACGTACTTGTTTTAGTGTTTGACTGAAACATCGTTAGACTTAAAAAAAAACTAGTTTGGACAGCAAGCAGCAGAAGCAACGTGTCGTTCGCTTTCACACACTAGTATTTAAACTTAGGAGGAATATGTTTATTAGCAATGGTTTCATACAAAGCCAATAAAATAGCAAGCACTTTTCTATTTAAAGATTTTCTCGAAATCACAAGTATGAAATAAAGTTCAACTTCGAGGTTCTGGATAATTTTGCCAATCATCAGAACCAATCTTTATGTCTCTGTCAACATTTTGGGGGAATAAAAGAAGGTAGGATAAATAAAAAGATTAAAAAATATTTTTAAACGTTAAAATATAAAAACATTTTTTAATTTTTCTTAGAACACCACGTTTATGCATATCGCTCATAAATCACTTCAAGTGTTGGAATATTTTAATATTTTACTTTACTGTACATAAAGTATTGAATCTATATGTCACTACACAAGTGACAAATTAACCTAACCTCAAATAGTTGATCCCTTAAAATCCAACCAAAGAACCAAGAATTTCTCTCTGGATTGTAGGATGAACCCCTATAAAGATACACTAGTTAATTTTAGGTAACACTTGGAATCAAACCACGATACCTTGACTTTTACAAGTCCGGACGGGAGAGGATTTAAAATTGAAATGAGATAAATGTTCTCCTTCCAATCAAATCATGACGAGACAAGTGTACTCCTTACACAATTTCTAAAGCCCAACTTTACCCCTCTCCACCTTTTGCTTCCCTTACAAAGTCGTCATCTTGCACTTTTCGTCATACACCCCAACTTCTTACTCCCCCATCTCCTTCCAGAAACCTTATTGCTTTCTTTAATTCACTTCTCCCCCTTTTCTGTTTAATCTATTCTTCCCCCTCACCTCTTTACATCCCTAGCCTCATCATCATCCATCTCCCCTCACCAACCATGAACCTGAAGGACATAGCAAGGATTGGGGTAGGAAGAGAGTGGGGGCAGGCGGGGTGTAGAGCTACCTGAAGACCCTCCACCCTCTCCTCTCTCTTGCCGTATGTTTTAATAGCTTTCTCCAGAAGAAGAACGAGGCTTATCTGACTACACGCCCTTCTCTTAGCACTTCCACCGCCCTAATATTTCCAGATCAGCGACCCTACCCCTGTTTATATACAACGTAAGATAGGAAAATAGTATTTCACTCGTAATCTCTTTAACATCTTGGTACGTTCTCGTTTCCCCCCTCCACCCCACTCTTCTCTTTATAGACAACGGCCTACTAATTTACTTCCAATTATGAATATTTTGACCTCATTAAGGGTCTAGTTTCTCAATTAAAAGTTTTAGAATCGATTGATGGAAGTATTATCTTACCCCTTAGAAACTGGCACAATGCCACAACCGGGAGTCTTAAGAGCCCATATCACGGCCGAATTAACCGAGATATTCGATACAAAGTTACGCTCGAACCAGAAATCGTATCGAAGCGCGGTTTTCTAATTTTCTTCATTTGACAGCAGCAAAATTGGAATCAATTGCGTTTATTTTAAATAATTATTTTTCAATCCTATGTTATTTAAAAATATGTGGTAAACATTTTTTCCCCACGTTCTCAATTCCACTATCTTTTAATCTAAAGTAGAATACAGAAAACCGCACCGCGATAAGGCGTTGGTTTGAACTGTATTACCTAACTCGTTTAGTTCAGGTGATATCCGTTGAGTTGGACGGGCTTTTAAGGCTGGAGTGTAAGGAACGCAAGGCAAGGGCAGTATTTTTTGCAGTTTTTTTTCCATAAAAACTTTTTTCAGTCAAATAAATCAATAGTTCGCCTGTAGAAACAAAGAGTTTAATTTCTTCAACAATTTCTTAATATCGGTCAAGGGTGTCCTGAAATTTAATGACAACTTTTTCTCTTCCTTTAAAAAGTCTGTCGTCTAATGCGCTATGCTCATGATAAATCTCAAGAAATGATTCATCAAATGAAGAATATTATATCTATGTTTCTATTGGAGAAATATTTTATTTATTTTGGTAAAAAAAAGTTTTTCTATTAAAAAGTGCAAAAACACTTCCCAACTTGAGTGTTCTACATTCCCACCTTAAGTGGTCTTCCTTTAGAGGAACGTGACAAAAAGTTCAAGTGCGAGAGTGGTTTCGGCTTACGTCTCTAATAATTTATCTCCCCATTCTGTTGTTCATTAGCTGTTCCTTCTTCACCTTCAAGCAATACAGTAGTTCTTAATAAACTGCCTTAAGCATCTTTTTTTCCCAATCAGTTTAGTTATGAATGTGTGTATTTATTAAGTCAATGGAAGATTTCACGTCGATGCATGTCAAAGTTCAAATAATAATAAAACTTTACAAAACAAAGTTCACACGCCTTTAGTTGCTTTTTAAAATTATATATAATATTATATATATAAAATCTAAAACGCAACAAAATTGTATGTGTATGTAGGTAATTATATATAAAAAATAATTCAAAACGCAACAACATTGTATACATATATAAACATACAATGTTGTTATACAGTATATATATTTTGTTAAAGAAAGTTTGTTTCAATTTTTCTAAAAGGCCCTTTCTATGAAAACTTGACTGTACATCTACTCTTTTAGCACAGATATTTATTGCAAATCTCTATTTATTATTCACGTAGTGAAAGTGCGGCAATATACAAGGATACATGGTGTAGATAACATTAACATGCCGCACGTGACCCTAAACACCAACTGGCCTCTACCAAACTGGTTGCATTCCTAGGACCACGTTATAAAATACATTTTAACCTCAAATTCCTCCTACCAACAACATACGCTAAACTCTTAAATACTTGTCGAGGTAAGCGATAACATCCTTTACAACTTCTTGGAAAGATCTCATAAATAAATATTCATCGGACCGCATGTGGTTCGTGGGGCCCATCATTTCCCTTCGATCCGTCGTGCCCTAGGTAATTTACCTTCCACCCTCTCCACCCAAATGGAATCCTCGACGATAGCAGATATATCGCTATGAAGAGGGTGAAAGGCAGAAGAGAGATGTTTTTCCCCCGGACACCTTCTCCTCCCTCCGCCCCTTCACCCCAATTCTACAGCACCTGGGACCTGGCGAGGCGGGATCTTTGGGGGCCTCTAATGTACACACGATGTCTATCGGCTTTCTCACTCGTTAAAATATCGATGGGGGGTGCACACCGCTGCTGATATATATTGGGTGGAAGTGGAGAGGGGTACGAGGAGGAAGAGAGATCCGATAAACGAGAAAGTTTTAGGAATTTAATATGTTTTAAACGCGAAACCTTAACACGTATTATTGGAGAAAATGTTACATTCAAGCTTATAAAAATACAACACATGTAAAATTTGAGTAAATATTTAACATTAAAAAAAATACTATTGATGTTTTATTATTATAGAAAGTAGAACTTGTTGGGGGTTTAATATATTACTATCTAAATGTGTATATGCTAATTTTAAACGAATATATTCAAATACTCTGATCTCGTTTGTTAGTATTTTTTTTCTTCAACTCAAGTGTTACTAAATGCTTGTTTAGAGGCTAAAGATGAGGAGGGTAAATCTTAGAGGAAATTAACCCAAATTGGTTTGAAGAGAGCAGGATGAAGTCACAGTTAATCTTGGAAAAATAGTTTCCAATGTATCCAGCCTGGATTCAAACTCTGACCTCTCCGTCAACGAAGACCAGATGCGACACGAGTATGACGCCTTAAACAACTTGGCCCCCCCCCCTTACGTGTTGTGGTACAAGTAGAGTAAAAACAATGTTGCAGAGAATAAATACTGTGCTACCCATACATTATGTGTGTCATAATCAACCGCCTACTATAGAAAGTTTTACTGCCAACAACTTCAAACTAATAGGTAGAAAATTATTCTAGGATTATTATTACCAACTTAATAAACTGCCTCCTCCAAATACTATTCTCCACCAACTTATCATCCTCCGTAGTAATTTTCAACTTTGCATCATCAAATGAATAAAAATAATAAATATAATAAAATCTAATTACTAAAAAATAATCTATCGAACTCTGTATTTATTGCGTGAATAGATGCTAACTGGGAAGCTGGTAATAGCGGTCAACACTCCTGACTTTGATCCGGAGGTTCGATTTGAATCTCAGTCATGTGAATATTGGATTAGTTTTCAACATATGTATGAATTAACACACAATGAAGTAACGCATGCATATAGTGAAATACGCAATGTTGAGACAAATATTTGTGATAAAAGAAGTTTACCCTGGAAGAATTGGAGAGAAATCAACCCCAATTTAAGTTCATGGAAATTATTTTGAGCCATAGCTAGAGTTTAGTAGATTCCACTTTTACTCGAAAACATCTTTATTTTAACTACGAATCCCGAATCTGAAACTGAATCTTAGAAAACATAATAAGCATAATTGTCAACGTCCATATACTTAAGATTTTTGTTTCTCCTTAAAATTTTATTTTGTTCACATTATGATAAATAAATAGTCTTGGTCTAGTTGATGGATTTTGTCCTATAAATACGTTGGCCTACTCTAGGACAATGTAATAATCATAATAGCTAGTAAAATACAATTCAAACTTTTTTATTTTATTTTTCGAATATCAAATCAGACATTTCTTTTAAATACTCGAATCTAGAATATCCTTAAGGGTTCAATATATTTAATGATTCGAAAGACCCATCAATAGTCATAACCTTGTATCGTTTTTGATATCATTATGAGAAATATTCGCGCATGCGCAGGTTCGTTGGATTCTCTAGAGTCTAGAGTAGATGCTTTCCCTTCTGGCTCGTCCTTGCAGTAGAAAGGACAGAAAGTCTCCCACGAGAGCAGCATGTCAGGTGGCGCTCTCACTCCATAGCGGTGACGGCCCTAATGAAGATTGAAAGGCTAGTACTTCCCCACCCCTCACTCCTCAAAAACAAACCAAGACGAGGAAGGGATGACATTGGCGCAGCATGAAATGTTATGTATAATGGAACACAATCCACAAAAGACGAATAGCGGCTGTTTGTGTTGGAATGAGAAGTGGGGGACGGGGTGGGAAGGGAGGGTAAATCTTGACGAATTGGGTGAAGGGGAAAATAAGGGGGAGGATTCGAGTTCAGGAGGGAGGGTAAAAGGTCTCGAGATAGTAGGTGAAATTGTTATAGCAGCCTAGATTTATAAGTCAATATGTGTACCTTAAAAAAAAATCCTCACTCTACAAGAAGATTGTCATTTAAGTTCCTTTGAATCATCAAAACTATTCGTTGACATTTTCTCACGCAAATCAGTCAATAATTTTGTAAAAACTCAAGCTTCGAGTCGAACGGATCAAACTCACGTTTTACAATAATAACTTTTACCTAGAAACCCCGCCCCCTCCACACACACTGCCTTCTAACAACTTCAATTATTTGTTTGTGAACTCTCAGCAAAGGTCCTTTCTCCGGCGAATTAACAAGAGCTAGCAATCTTTACCGGAAACCTAGATAGAAATAATAATGGTTCTGAGCTTCATGTTTGTGGTTCAGTTTGCGGAAAGATTAGCCAGTTCTAACATCTCATATCCCATGGAACGCCCGAACCTACTAATATTACATCATTTTTTGTGGGGCTCTTTTCATGTCCCGATGATATGAGAGGATGATGATGGTGAATATGATGGGGTGAAGACAATGAAGCGCACGCAAACTTAACCTATCCTAATAAACACAGCCCTGGTTGCCATGGGAATTATTCGCCTTTCGAGAAAAATCCCCAGGTACCAGCCCGTAATTGAACTTTAAGACCTGTGCTCTGACCACTACACTACGAGGCCGGTTGTCAACCTCGATAAATTTCCTCTAGCTAAAGTTTAAACTTATCTGACAATTAGAAAATATATTAGTTCTACTTTCACCTATTTCTTACGTCAAATCATGTTATATGCATCTGTCACTTTTGATAGATTTTATTAATGCCTCTTATTATTAGTTTTATTATTAGGTGTTTTTTCTTACGACAGGTCCATTCCTTTTTGTCAGTGAACTTTGACCGTAAATGCACTCTGTCCTCCACCTCCTTCTTGAGCTCCCAGAATTTCCTTTTTTCCCTTCAAATCATCTAATATTTGAGTCCTCTTTCTTCCTAAGCTCCTCTTTCCCTCAACCTTTACTTCTATGTCATCGTGCAGAAGACAGCTCTTTCCAAGGACGTGTCCGATCCAGTTAGCTTTGTACTGAAGAATCACATTCAAATGGTTCTCCTCTCAAGTCTTCTCCAGCATCACATTTCAAAGCTCTCCAAGTATTTCTTTTCGATATTCCTGAGAGTCCCAGTTTCTGCTCCATTCAGCGTGATGCTATAAATGTAATAACATTAAAAATAGGGTAGAAAGTTATAAATATTGGCCGCGAAAATTTTGTATTTTATAAACTGATATTTCCATGAAAATTGGACTGTATAATTTAGCATTCCTTTGAGACTATTTTATTGAACTGCAAAGCTAAAGCGTTAATTTATAAATGTGACTTTGGAAACTCTGGAAATGTTTTCCCCTATCTCATCCATGTTCACTAAAGTATGAATTTCACCCCTTGAACTAAATGGATCTCTCTAAAGGCTGTTTCCTAATGGATCAACGTGTATGGAAAGTCAAGAGAAGACGGAATTGGAGGCCACATGTATATTATATTTTGTAGAGCAGATGCAATCCTTTTGAGTATCTCGACGCTAACCTTAACTCTATCAAGATCAAGAAGTAACTTGGTTACAGATCTTAGCGAGGATAAGTTGTAAATTGCAGCCTGGCTCCTGAACCCCAGTTTGTACAAGCTGCAACCCTCCGTCCATCCATCCATCCATTCGTAGTGCTACCACCGAGAGGAGGGGGGAATATAAAGAGAGGGGTTGTGAAAGCAAGTATATGTCCACAGAAGAACATTGCAAGTACCGTAAGTCCTTGACTTACACGGGTTAGAGTTACGCGGTGGCGGTACTTCGAGTTAACTAGTAACTCTATCTACCAAGCGCAATTTATGAGAATAATAGATGAAGTTACTAGTTATCTGATGCATAGCTGACAATGTCATCCCCATTTGGTTTGTTTCTACCTTTAGTACAAGTTAATTTCTCAAAGTTTGTTTTTCATAACCATGGGCATTGGACGACTCCTGGATAGCTGTGTGTTTCAAAATATATCGTATTTCAGTACCACTCGAATAGCACATTTTTTTTTTTCAAATCACGTGGAAACCTACGGAATGAATTAAACGCGTGTGTCAAGGACTTACCGTAGTGTTAAAGTATCTTCGCGAAATAAAATAAAATGCAGCTATAAATAAAATATGTACAGATAAACATTATCTACTAAAATAAATAAGTTTAATTGGTTGACTATGAATCTATATTTTTAAAGAGTTGCGAGTAATATTTTATTTAATTTTGATTATAAACTAGGGATTTCACCAGCAAACGGTAAGCATGTGGAAGAAGAATGAGGTTTGATTCACGGTAGGGTGTACCAATGTGGTTTCTTATAAATGGTTTTCCACTACGCACAAATTCTAGTACTCTTTCTCTAAACTTTACCTTCATCATCCCTACGTCAATAGTGTCAATATAAGGACAGACCGAGCGCAGTGTACAAAAAAATAATCCCAGAGCTAATAAACCAGACCTGTTAGAGATTAACAAAAATATACGAGAGAGTGTTAACCAAGGCCGTAGCCAGGGGGAGGTTTTGGGGATTCAACCCCCTCCTGAAATGTTATGAACAAAATATATGTGGCTTTATTTATGGGTCAAACAATATCAAAATTAAGATACAAGTACAATTTAGGGGGCTTTGTTGCCATAAAAAACACTTCAGATAGCTTCTAGAACTGTTTATCATCTAGAGTTTTTTTCTAGCTTCCGGAAATTGGGGGATGTGCCCACCAAACCCCCTGAAATTATTGGCTAGCTACGGCCTTGGTGTTAACGTATTCATGTATTGTTTTTAAAAGATTCCTTTATTTCTGTGTGGATTCATTCTATTACCCAAATACAAACACATTCTAGCGCTAGAGCTGGCTGTTCGTTAATTAGTAATATACACGGGAGTGTTAATTCTTAGACATGTGGTACCCACACCAGTGGACATGCAAAAAAAAAAGTCAGTCTCGCTGCAAGGTGTTTAAAATATCGGTTGGGTGCACCAGACACGGTTTTACACAATGTGATCTTCCCATACCTTTTCCGGGCGAATGTGGGTACATTAAATATAAGTTATCCTTCCAATACAAACCCCTTAAATTACCTTGGTGTTGGAGGGAATAATTTAATAAAACGTGTAGGCCTACTGTTAAATGGTTCAAAAATGAATGTGATACTAAACTAGAAACAAAGTATTATTTCTAAATAGTGAGAGGGCTCCATGATTTTGTTTTTAATTGTTACGTTTGACATGAGGCTACCACCGAATTAATATATAAGACAAGAGTGAGGAAGATAGTAGTTTAAAGGAAAACATTCACTTTGGCGGGAAATAGTGTAGAGAAAACTTCAGAGATACATCAAATGTGTAAAACCATCCTCCCCTAGATTCATATCCTTCTACGCCTCCGTCGCTAACAACCCAGTCTTTAACCACGAGCCTTACACCTTGGACCACGAGATCACGGAGGAAAATAGCTGGAAACTGAGAGTACGAACAAAAAAAATAAAATCACTTCGGTTTGACAACAAATCCCTTTCACCAGCAGAGCAGAGTGCTCTCAGGTAAATCGCACGGAAGCAAAAGAAGGGGGTGTGTTGGGAGGGGACTAAATCATCTCCCTGCGATCTATCAAATTAGAGTTCCATTATGCAGGGACAAAGCGAGATTCAATTCTTTGTCCCTCTCCCCCTAACCTTCCCGCGCTTTCTGTGTCCGGGACCACGTGATTTATGTGAATAATATAAGACGCACCGCCACCCATCTTTACGCACAAATGAAACTCTTGCTACGCGCCAAGGAAACTTTCACAACTCTGCCTTGCAGTGTCGAGCACAGATCAAGAAGTGTAAAAGAGCCTTTCATTTCAAGTGACATTCCCTGCACGAGTCCCGAGTCTTCATCTTACCTGTGAATTCAGAATCTAGGATTCGAAAATGAATTTTGAATAAAATGTCAACATAGTCTAATAGGAAATAGAAATATAATATAATATAAATAGTAGCTAAATGTTTTTTGTTCTTATAAATTCAATATAACAATAATTTAAGTGTTAAATTAATGGTCTGGGGTCTGGTGAAATTAGTTTCACTTATTATGTTGGGATTTAAAAACAGTATAAAGGTCTAAAACAAATTTCAATTTAAAATGGTAATTTAAAAAAATATTTTTAATCTTGAATTTAGGATCTCCTTAATGGGTTCTAAGATTTCATCCCTAGTTAATATTATTATTTTAAAGGCTACACTTAATGCAAAGAAAATTGGAGACTTAATTTAATATGGTAGAACCTACATCGGTGGACACGCGGACTAAATGTTAAGCTAATCTAATATGGTCAATCTGGGGCGGGTAGGTCGCGGTTAGGTTCTCAGCCGGGTGTACTATAAGTACTTTTCCCTAAATGGTTTCCCACTCATTCTCCATACAAATGCGAGTACATTTTCTCTAAATTGTACTTTACTCATCTCTGTTCTATTATTGTGATTAAATGTGTATAGCCTGGGCCGGTAATTAAACAAAGAGCGACCAAAATTAGATAGGGTTGAAGAGATGACATTTGATTTCAAATTATTGAGGCTGTAATTTTTGAAAATAATCTATATTTGAATCATTCAGTGAGCCAATCACGTCTTTTATTAAATAAATGGTATTATAATATGCTTCAATATATTTTATTTAAAGTAGTAATCGTGTGCTTTATTAAAACAGGTATTATTAGCCCAATAAATTAACAAAAGATAGTAAGTTTGCCAACCTAACCGCCAACATAGTACAAAAATGGCACAAATTTTACATTATTTTATAAACCAACTAGGATCAAACTAAGCTCGTCTAGAGCTTGCATGGACCTACCTGTCCCCTCACCCACGAGTCGGACCTTTCAAAATCGTCAATATTTCTTAGTTCGTTAATATATTGATTTTATACTGTATTATTTTTAATTAATTTCTAATTAGTACTTTACACACAAGGGTTAATTAATGGCTTAATCTAATGGGTAGGTATGAAGTTAGTGTAAGATAAATGCACCCGCATTAGCGTGGGATAGTGATGGGAAAAGCACAAATATAAATTAATGTGGAAAATCATCTCCAATCAACCCACTGGGATTCAAACCCTGACCGTACTATCAAAAATGACCTTGTGGAATGGGAGTCTAACACCTATTCAGCATGGCTTATACTGGGGATTTTTTTAGCACCGTCTCTTACTACCCATTCGGGACACTTATGTACTTATTACGTTAATGCGCTAGGCATGAGGAAGGTTGAATTGAGAGGAAGTGACCTAAATTTGCGTGAAGATAGAATGGGAAACCATCTTGGAAAAATCACCCTCAATACACCCACTGAGATCGAACCACGATCTCCCCGTCATCGGCAGTCTAGTTTAATGCGAGAGTAGCATCTTAGACCATGCGGCCACCATAGCGGGTGTTGCGGATGCTGTAACTTTATTAAACCTATTGACTAAATTCAGTCTGGTAGAATTATTCAAAGTGTTTGTGTAAAAATAAACTAGAATTATGTTAAGAAGGAACTTTAAGAAAATACAAATATATATTTTTTTGCGATAAATATTGATATTTAACTTAATTATTAGTATAATTCCACATGAAATGTTTTTAATAATTTTTAGAACTGTCCAAAAGTTTCTTCCTACCAAAATATAGCTTTATCATGCAAAAATTATAATAGCGCACACAGAAAACAAAATAAATAGATTTTTTTTACATACACGTTGATGGCCTCAATTTGTCACTCAAAAATAAACTGTCATGTTTATCCCGAGGTTTGGCTAATTAATGTAGTCTGGCTGTCATCCAATCCGTTAAATCCCGTGTAAGCCAATTAGCTTGGTATTAATTGCATACTAAACATACTTAGAACATGAGCTGTGGGAATATATACTTTCACAACACACCATTTTTGTGAAGTTCTTTATATCGGATTGAAATCTAACATTTTGAAACAATAACCTAAAATAGAAGTTGACATCAATCTTAGACGCTGCGTTGATCAATATGAAATAATACCCGTATCGGTGGAGACACATACTAAGGCATCTGTCTAATTTGGGGTCTGGTCTGTCACAGATCGGGGTTTGAGTCCCACTTGGGTATTTACAGATGTAAGTATTTTCATAAATTTTTTCCCTCCACATAAGTTGGAGTACATTTCCTCTGAATTATACCTTCCTCACATCTATTTCAAAAATGTATATTTTAGAATAGTCCGAACGGCTAGAAAATCACGGTACAGGTAAAAAAAAAAGAGAAAGTATATAGATCCTTTAATTGGACGGACATAATTAATTTTAGATGTTTACAAAGATATTGTCTTTTATTAATACATTGATTTCAAGATAATTTAAACGGTAGTTTTTATATTAGACCTAGAATTTAATTTTTACCTTGCAAGGTGGTGTGTTTTTGGACCTAAGAATGGATAGATACAGTTCAATTTTCATTTTAGGGAAAGAAAAGGAAGTTATATTGGCTAGAAAAGCTCCGAGAGCTATTTGCATTATTAATACATTAGGCCATGTGATCCGCAGCAGTCACTTTTAATAGATATTATCAATGCCTATAAAATAACAGTAATAAACAGTAAAGTTTTATCAATGTTGACCTAAAACAATATGTTTGTCTTTTATAAAAGGCTCCTCCTATGTAAATTGGACTGTAGCAGGTTAGCCGAATTATTATTGTTGGCTGGTCACTTACTAGCCTGCGAGTCACAGGTGGCCGGGCTACCATTGGTCTATAGTCAAAATTTGTATCGTATGAGTTTCAATGACAAATAAAGACATTCGATTTTATAAATTGTATTCACAGGCCAGAAAAAAGGATTATATATAGGCCCGGTAGGAAGAAGGTTAAATAAAATTCAAATATATTTTTCCGTGGTCAACATTGATATTCTCTGTCAATAATTACACCTGATGATAAAACTAATTTAAGTATGCTATGAACATTGTTTTAGTAACTTTCGTAACAGTCAGATATGGTTATCCATTTCATAATGCTTCTATACTTGTAACTACATTGAAATATTAACTATTTAGCATTGTTTTTTAGCACGGCATTTTACTACCCGTTCAGGCGATACGCCTATTTACTAATTCAGCTAATGGTTTTAGGGATTATTAAGGTTATATTTAGAGAAAGTGTAACCACATTAGCATGGAGGGAGGGTGGAAAACAATTTTGGAAAAAACCTTCAGTACACTCGACCGAGATTTGAACCTCGGTCTTTCGATCATCGGCAGTCAAGTCTAATGCGAGAGTATCGCCTTAGACCATGCATTCACTGAAGTGGGCTAGCATAGCATAGCTATGGGCATCAATTTAATGGATATCTAAAATTAGCAAGTTATTTATTTTAATGATTACAAAATGTATATGTGGGCTAATCTTACTATAATGAATACATTATAGCACCGCGTCTTACTACCCGTTCGGGTTATACGCACTTACGCTAATATGCAATGGTAGGGTGATTGTGAGATGAAATGGAGGACCTACAGTTTAACGTGGAATCCGAACCACGGTGGAGGCCTGGCATTCCTCACATTCACAAGCTGTGATTAATACACATCTTTTCAGAGGTGAATGAAGGGTTTGGCAATCAGATAAATCTGTGCCGGGACCGAGGATTGAACCCCGGACCTTCAGCACAGAAGTCTGACACCTTACCCCTAGACCACCAGGTCACCCATAATGAATACAGTTTTTCTTTCTTTTAGCCAGAATGTTGGTAAGGTGACCCCTGCGATATGGTAAACTCGTCTTGGTATCTTACCAATAGGTAGTCAAGAGAGCCTTTAACGGTCGCTAGTTTATATTATAAATAATAAGACAATATTTTATGGTGGGTACTACCGCCTTCACTTCTTAACATACCATAGTCTTGTAAACCTTTTGAAATTGTCAGTTTGGTAAATTCATTTTCACACGAACAACGAGCACAAATATTTATTTAAATAAACAACAACAGGTATATTTATGATAGATAAATGAATTTGTTTCATTCCATGTCAAATATAGCTTCTATCTATTAAAAATTCTATGTTTGTCAGACCTTGATAGCATTTGAACAAGTTGGATAAATTGTTAAGCCCTCACCATGACATTTTATAGTTACACCGTTTGTTTTTCTTAAGAGTAATCTTTTCTAACCTAAAATAGTTTAAATATATAAAAACAAAAGCCCAAATGACAAAGTACTTGTTAAAATAACTTAAACGCTTTTACTTCTCAGTTTAAAACAAAAGCTTCGCATTACCGTACATTTTGGTAGTTCCAAGTGTCAAGACGCCAGCACTTTGCCGCCACATCCCATCGTCGGAATAGATGTCCGCCATATTGGAAACGACGTGAGGGTATTGTAGGGGGAGGTTGTAGTGTATGACAAGGGTGAGAGGGAGTGAGGACCGAGAAGGGGTGTTTGTGCCTGTTGAATCTGCCGTCAGATAAGTCTCGCGGTGGATAGGAAAATGCGTTGTAAGGGGGTTTAGGACGAAATAAGCGGTAAACTTAGCGTCTATTTACCTGAGAGCTTCCGTAAACACGGAACTTATCGAAAAAAGAGGTTTTAAAGATCGATTAGGGGGAGGAGGGGGTGGAGAATTAACCATCTGGAGGATCTTTAAAAATAACTAGTGATAGAGTTCTATTTCACACTCAAAATAAAAACATCCCCAAACGTAGACTTAATATTAAGCTAATTTAGTCTAGATTGCCAGTGACGGGAATATAAGGCTTTGAATCTCGGTCTGATGTACTGAGGGTGGTTTTTAATAGTTTCCCACAATCCCTCCATGCAAATACCGGTACATTTACTCTAAAAGTCTACCTCTCTCATCCCTGTATGATTAGCGTTATTATTAATGTTTGCGTATTGTTATAACGAGTTCTAAGACGTGGTGGGGAAAACCAACATAATTATTATTTTGTAATATACTAAATTCACTAACAGTTAGCTAGACTATAAGAACAAGCTTAGGAGGGTGAATTGAGAAAATTAACAACATTTGCTTATAAACACGTTAGGAAACAACACTTTGGAGACAAACATCCCCACCTACCAAATCGGGGATTGAACTCTGACCTTGGGAATAAATGTTAGTTTGGCGTTTGGCCAACCCAGAATTATTATTATCGTTACTATTATTTGCCATGAAATAATAGATTTTTACTATATATTATAGTTTTAAATTTTAATATGTGGCCAATAATCCCTTTACTTTGAGATAGATTTCTGGTCCAACACCATATCTCAGTCGATAGCGTGTCTAACTACAGAGCTAAGGGTTTCAGGTTCGATTACCAACACGTTCGAAAAATGTATAGTTGGTAAAATATAAGTTTATTCTTCCACATTCCTAAATTAACAAGTGGGGTGGTAGGTTCTGTGTTTGTTCTAGATTTAAGTTAGTTTATTTTATAAGTAGTGTGCTGATATTGTGCTGATGTCCGTTGGCTTAAAAAATGCACGTTAAATACTTCAAATAATATATATATAGTGCCAGAGTGCTTTTGGCTAAGTATGAAATAAACGAGTTTTGCTGTTGTACTCCATACTTATTTACAAATTCTTTATCTTTTTGAAGTCCCGGAATATGTTATCAATTCTTTTATCCGGTTCTATGTAAGTCTTGCGCCGTTTTCTTGCAGGTTCACCTAATTCCTATGAATTTAGTCGGTCAGGTTAGGTTATTTTAGAATAAGGTAGTTAGGTAAGGTTAGGTTAGGTTAGGTTAGCTATTGTTCTCGGTAATATATAATGATTGGCTATTTTATAAATTTCCTACGAAAAATATGAAATACAACAGCAAAACAAATGTATTTCATACTTTGCTAAAACCACTTAGGAATTATATAGTAAACCTAGGCATTTTATAGAATGCCAGCTTTACACACATTGCCGCTAACATGTACATTATATACTTAGCATCCGCCCACCATGTACTGTACAACCGCCGAGTTATGCGGGGACCAGACAATGGAATTTTGTTGACTATACGCAAATACTAGTTCACAAATACAAACCTTATTTTGTTTCACCTCTTGAAGAAAAATGACGATAGACTTGTATCAACCGTCATTAAAGTACTAGTATATGTAGAATTACTCATTATGAACCAAAAATTATGTGTGGCAAACGCGAATACAGGGAAAGGAGGGGGTGGGAGTGTTGGCGGAGAGAAAATAAGAATCACGTGGAAAATCTCTGTTCAAACAGAACTTGTATATGTACTTGGAGCAAACATTTAACTGGAGAATACAAGCTCTTAAAAGTCCCCATAGTCTATGTTAATATTGGTTTAGTTCTCATTTCCAAGTAGGCCCCTACCACTTTTTAAGAACATGGAAACTTTTTGTGAACTCTTTTTTTCCAATATATTTTTTTATCCTTCTAAGCCATAGTTTACAAACAGCCGGTCTTATAACTTTCATTTTTTTCAGTTCGTGTCAGGGAAGCAAACATACAAATCTTCAATGCTGAGCTCTCTATTGAAATACACCCAGTATGTGACCAGGATTATAAAATATTGGGTCTACGACACTTATATAAGAACTAGGTCTCAGGAAGGGTGCATTTTATAAGTAGGCGTCCAGTTGAGAGGAAAAAAGTTAATGTAAATATATTAGGGTGGTTTTTTTGTCAAGACCAAAACAAACCGCAAGGTAGAGGTTTAATCAAATGTAAAAAAATCTTAATTAAATTTATTATAAATAATATAATCAATTCACAATTTTTTGGTAAGTTCTGTTGGGGTTGGGGTTAACTTCACTAATTTTAAAGTAAAAAAACCTATATATGCATAAAAATGTCTAAAAAATTATATTTATATATTTAAAACATTTTAAAAGTTTTATATGACGAGTTTTATATGTTAATTATATATATAAGAATGGCCTAATCTGCTAGTATTTTTAGGTTTGATTAAAAGCAAGTAAATGAAAGATATTTCTCGTCGATTTTATAATGATATCGTTTCATGTTTCACGTTTAGATAATCATTTCATTTCTTTCATAAGCAAATTTAAAAAAAAACCTCCATGTCCTAAGATGGCTTATTTCTAAATGTTGAGATTATGTTTTATATAGTTTAAGTTTGAAATTCATCAACTGCTTCAAGCGATTTCACGCGTCCTAAAAATAATATGACTATAATAAAAGATAGCGAAATATAATAATAATAATAGTAAAGCACTGACTCATAAATATTATATAGATGCAATTATTGTTTATTTAGTCAGCTGATAGACAAACCCATTTCCCATCTCAAAGGAGAAAGGGATCCAACTTTTCAATCAAGGAATAAATATACATTTCACAAAAACTTAATTTTCAAATTTATAACTTTTATTTAATTCAAAACTCACCTTATAAATTCCCATTTATAACCTCACACAACAGAAGTAGATTAATAGATTAATAAGCTAGATTAGTAACATAAATAACAAAGAACATATTTTTGCTTAGTGTTCTTTATTTTAATATAAATTTAAAATTGTTTGAATAAATGGATTACATTAATTTTGTATTTTACAAATAAGGCTTTGTCTCATTGTAAGATTTATTTTATCTATCCATCCATCAATCTTAGTAGTTTAACTGTTATTTAATTTATTTATTAATGTAATGTAAATAACTTCTAATCACCGATTGCTTTATGTAGCTCTAACCACATTGTATTGCAACAAGCTATAATAATTAATTAAATACCATTTATATATTATTTAATATCAAACATTGTTTAGAAAACGTTGACAAAATAGTGGAATATCCTCAGCTTTATAAGTTTTTATAAGCTTATTACGTCGGTCTACATGTTTACAACAAACAATTAAATGTACAAAATAATTTAACACGTGTTGGGTTTAATCTAAACCTGGGACATTCTCCATGAAAGATTGCCTGTCCAAATAAAATGATAATACCCAGCCAAAAAAAAAAGTTGTGATTTACCTAATGCTCTTGTGGACTACCCTTTTAGGGACATTCCACCACCTACTTTTATCTCTCAAGGGTGCAATGGACGAGACCCGCTGGGTATAATGAAGAATTATTTATTCAGGAGAAATACTACTTCTCCATAAATATAGATGGCAAAACAGGATTTCTTTTAGTTTTAACTTCGTGACAAAATTCATTGCTATGCCATAAAAACCCACTCCTAGTGTGTCTAGTCGTATATAAATGGATTTCAAAATGAATTAACTAAAATACGAGGAATAATATTAAATTCGGTGGACATATTAAGGAAAAACAAATATAATAACCTGAACTAAAACTATAATTTTACCATAGCTGTGTGAATTTTAAAGACTTTCAAAATATACCAGGATATCTATCCATTACCAAATATAGTGTTTTTAATATATAGATAATAACAGTGATTTGATGAGACATAATTATCATCGGACCCTCAATTTATGTGTATATATACATACAGTAGACTTGTAACTATCCGAACCCCGCTTATCCGAGGCTCCGTGTTAACCGAGGCACTCATTCTGTTAAAGTGTCCAATTTTAACACAATACTTATACAATAGTTAAATATTTTATATAATAGTTTATTACTTAAACTTATATATAAATATACTATATTACTACATCTAGTAATAAAGTATTGTTTACAATAATTTTATACAAAACTGTAGTTAAATGCATGAGAAGTGACGTGAGAACCAATTACGAACAGCAGCCAGGACACTGCGCTATAACCTAAACATCCTAATATAGCCTATAAATCATACTCGCTCCTTATCATCCGAGTTTTTAGTATCCGAGGTAGGCTCGGTCCCAATTACCGTGGTTAACTGCGAGTCTTCTGTGTATAAATATTTGAGTTACATCACTCGTAGCTCAGTTTGTGGAAAGATTTTCAGTTACTTATGTAAAGTAGGCCTACCTTTGCCTAGGAGACGCCCGAATGTACTAATCGTACATTCTTTCCGTGAAAGCGTTTTCCATGTCCCGATGGGATGAGTTGATGATAGTGAATATGGGTGTGTGGAACCAGTGGAAACTCTTAATCTAACTAACCAGACACCTACTTCGGTGGACGCATGGTCTAAGGCACTACTCTCACAATATACTAGACTGCCGAAGACGGGGAGATTGTGGTTCGATCCCATCTGGGTGTACTGAGGTGGATTTTTCCTAAATGGTTTTCCCACTCTCTTTCCTAGCAATGGTGTGTGCACTTCCACTAAATTCAAACTTCTTCACCCCTAACACATTAGCAGGATTAGTACAGAAGCTTATAACTCGAATGGGTTGTAAGACGCGGTGCTTAAAAAATATCCGGATCCTGGTAGCCGATGGATAGTTCCCTTTTTAGGAAAAATACCCATGGTACCGGGGGGGAATATAATCTGAGACCCCTAGGTTGGTAGCCAGATGTGATGTCCCTAAAATTAATAAATTAGTACACAGAATAAATCTAGAAACACCCGCCTTGGTGGCGTAGTTGGCTAACGCGCTAGTCGTGTTGAGCTCGACCGCCGAGGACGGGGAGATCAAGGTTCGAATCTCGGTCGGGTGAACTGGGGGGTTCCTAATGGTTTTCCACTCTCCCTCCACGCAAATGCGGGTTCACTTCCTTTAAATTCAACCTTCCCAAATCTTAATCCATTAGAGTAATTATTACTTAGAGCGTATAACCCGAACGGGTAGTAAGACGTGGTGCTAAATATAAGTAAGTAAATCTAGAAACAGTAGACGCTCAGTAGTTATAACCATCGAAAACTTTAACTACAAGCAAATACCTGAGAAAAAAGAAAATTCTTTATCATGTTTTAAGATTGTCATTATTGAATTTCCTATTCATCGGAATCTTCCCATCCAGAATTTTGTCTTACAAAGATTATCAAATGTTTGACATAATTTATTTTTAGGTCATCAATCATAATTTTTTACTCTGATTGGTACTATTATAAATATATGTGCCGGGCTTTACCCTACCTAGAATTCGTATGAACACTCGAACTATCGAGATAATACTGTCCAACAAAATGCATTACTAACCTAGTTATAATATAAAACAGGGGTTGTTGTATAGCTACATATTGAGTGATAGAAAACATTCACAGAACAATATAATTTGCAATCAATGTGTGAAAATTAGAACATTATTTAAAACTTTAAAATTAACAAATAATCACATATCTATGGCATGTGTAAAAGTAAAGTAAAATAAGCCCTTTAATTATATGCCAATTAATGTTACTGTACTCATATTATCTGTCAATGTGGTCGATAAAAAAATTAGCATAACATAACATGCACGATGGCTTTTACTGGTAAACAAATTATGCAAAATATTTCACAAGCATTTAATAGGAATTACAGTAATACAATTTGAGGTGTTACATGAAAGTCCTACCTTCATGGCCAATTGTTCAGGGAGGCGTATTAATGGGATAAGGGACCTGGTTCGATCCTGTATTGGGACTACAATAATATAGCAGTTATTATTACAAGTGTGTTTAAATTTATGTTACTTTAGCGCTGTTGCCATATGCTGTTTTTCTTAGCACCGCTTTTTAATACCCGTTTGGGCTATACACCTGTCAAGTGTATCCACATTTACGTGGAGGGAAAGTGGAAAACCATGTAGGGAAAACCACCCTCAGCACACCCGACCGTGATCGAGCCTAAATCTTTCTGTGATCAGCAGTCTCATCTATTGCGATAGTGACGGCTTAGACTATGTGGGTATCTAAGTTAAGTTAATTTGTAGGCAATGTACTAAAATAAAACGGCATTTACAATATATACGTTACCCGCTTTGGTGGTCGCAAGGGAGGAGTCACCCTTGCAATAGATTAGACTGCCAATGACGGGTAGATCAGGGTTCGATCCTGGTTGGGTGTACTTAGGGTGGTTTTCCTAAATGGTTTTCCACTCTCCCTCCATGCAAATATTTTTACACTTCCTCTAAATTTAACATTCCTAATTTTTAACAAATTAGAGAAATTAGTACATAGGTACATAACCCGAACGGGAAGTAGGACGAGGTGCTAAAAAAATATGTACGTTAAGTATTTGAATAAGGAAGAAGATGATGATAATGTTAGTTGTAATTAATTTGATAGTTTAAAAATATGTTCTAAAATAAATTTAACTCATGGAACACTGCTCAGTGCACCCTTGCTCTACATTTTGATCTACACGAGGTTTATCCAGAAACTAAGAAGAAAACATTATTTTTGACGTGAATCCCCGCTGGGTACACTTGGAATGGTTTTTCATAGGACCATTTCACTGAAGGTTTTCCATATTATTCTTTCCTCGCTGATACGAGTGCATTTACTTTAAGCTACCTTTCAGCATCTCTCCTCAACTTAAGTCGTCGACTGTTTTGAGTTGAACGTCCAACAAAAAGAATTAACTGATATATTTATATAATAATGAATGTGCTTAATACACATTCAAACAAACACAAGTTATATCGTTGCATAAAGATTAATTTGTTCCAGAATTTTCAAGTGAAACAATTTTGATTGAAGCCTTTATCTCCCTTTAGATAATACTCTATATGTATCCCCTCCTCCTATTTGTAAATCCCTCTCTCGGTTCGAATGAAAAGCTGGTAAATAAATCTGGACCATGGACCAGTTTAATTTTTTTTTATCTACGTTGTTTCTGAGTATTTGCTGCCAGCACGCCTAGAACGTTTGGCCGTTGAACTACCGACTCTTGAATTATTATTTGGTAGCGGTTGGACCAGAAGCGGGGTGAAGCCCCCCTCCCGTGTCTTCCCCCTCCATCAAGAAGAGAGGTTAGTGGGAGAACAGGGTGGTGGGGATAATTTATTCTGGATTCATCCTTCCCGCATTGCATCCTTTTCTCTTGATCATTTCTCTTTTGTCCCCGTTTTTAACTGGCTTTACTTCACTGTTTTCTCTCTCTCTCTCTCTTGGGATTCCCCTCAGCGATGTCTTCCTCCTTCCTCTTTACCCTGTATGGGTATTTCACGTTTCCCATTCTCACACGTCAGATCAACCCCTTCCCCTAACTCCACCCTCTAAACTCACACCACGTCTGTTGTTTTAAAATTGTCCATGCACCGGTTGTAGCTAACTGACGAAATTTAAATAGCAAATATTATAGTCACAGTTATTATATAACGGGCGGGGTCGACAGAACCGGTTGTATGGTCTAGAAGACCAGGGGTGGGGGCTTCGATCCTCAATTTGGTGTCACCTGGCAATGAACTTTTATACACTAAGGCTTACTAGCTTCTATTAAAGCGAATGTTTGTGCGTTTCTATAAAATTCATCTTATTCATGATTTCACCTAAATGTGTTTACAATTTATGATACTATTACCAGCTATATACCTGTACTGGTAGTAGTGTGGACCAAGTTGTCAACCCGGTTTAGTTGGGTTTACCAGGGAAGAGGCAGTTGGGGTTAGAATCCGGCCAGGTGTACTGAAATATATTTTTTCCTTAAAGTTTTCTTAAGACCACCTCACGCAAATGTGGATACTTTTCTACTAAATTAAAACTTCTTTATTCCTTTTCCACTAGTGAAAATATGGTTGGCAGGATGGGATGTACATACAGGAATAATTATAGACTTATCTGATATATTTTAATATTTAACCAGCAGATAAACTACTAGCGACCCGCTTCGGTGGCTGCGTGGTCTATCGCGCTATTCTCGCAGTAGGCTAGACTGCCGATGACGTGGAGCTTGAGGTTCGAATCTAGTTCGGGTGAACTGAGGGTCACTTTTCCAAATGGTTTTTCCACTCTACCTTCACGAAAATGTGGGTCACTTTCTATTAATATTACCTTCCTAATCCCTAAAACCATTAACATAATAATAATAATTATTATTATTAATTATTATTATTATTATTAGCACCACGTCTTACTACCCGTTCGGGTTATACGCCAACATAATTAGTACATAAGCCAAACGGGTAGTGAGACGTGGTTATTAAAAAAACTACTAACACACAGGGCATCCTAGTATTTATATTGCCCCTTAAGGTGGTGGCCCAAAGGTCTAAGTTAAGGGGGTCCAACTGGCAGCCCATGATAGTTTTTTTTTTCAACCCACGATATTTCTCGGAAAAGTTATCTAGGTTAGTAAAATTTGATTTTGTCAGCCGAGAATACAGGAACGTTTTGACTTGAGTGGTAAAAATCCATGAAGAGCGTCCAACTGTATGGTTCATGGTTAATTTCTTCCTTACATCCGCTGTATTACACTGTCAATATCAAAGCTAGTATAATCTTATTAGGACAGTTCGTTAACTATGTAATATTATTACATGTTAATATAATTTATGGACCACTTAATTATGTTAATTCCTATTTTGGATTCAAATTAAGTACTTCCCCTCATTTTTGCATAACTTGACAAAAAATTAGCCGACATCCTGTCACTAAACTTGTGGATTCAATTGTGGCCGGGGGTAATTTTATGTTGGAAACTCCTGGTGTAAGGTATTACATCTGCATTCACTAGGTTATTAACGGTGAGGCCGTGGTTCAGATCCCACCCGTGTGCACTGAGGCTGGTTTAACACATGTGATTTGTCACTGTGGTAGTTTTTCTATACTCTCTCTACTCCGTTATAAGTTAATTTCTTCTAAAAAAACTCATCCTTATGCCTTTCCCTCTTGTGTTGAGAGTAAAACATATTTCGTACAGCCATAAACGAGTGACAGAAAGCCCACTCCTTCCCATTCACATTTTAGTTGGATAGGTTAGAAAATTAAAATAGTTATAATGTTAAATGAATTCTACTTCAATAAACAAGAGGAGAAGTTGAGATACAATGTTAACGACAACCTGACCATAAACGTTGCAATGTGAAGGAATTCAAGCGAGTAGGGAAAAAAAAAAACTTGTCTCCCCCTCGCCATTCTCTCAATTTCCATGTCTCCGGATGAGTCACGCCGAGCTAGCCCTCCCTCCCCTTCAAAGAGCCCCATCCTTCTCATACATTGACTCCCCCTCCCCTCTTCCATGCCCCATAAACAGCAGAGCAGTTCCCTTCGGAGGGGAAGAATTCCCAAACAGTCGGGAAATCCCCTAACGCCTGTAGATCGATCGTGTGTGATCGATAGGTCGATTCTTACTTTTCATGACTTGACAAAATAAATGTGGTAAAAAGGTGTGCTTATCGTACTACACTAAAACATAACTTTCATTGTCTAGGTCTCTTTTAATTTTGCGAGGAAGGGTGGGGGACACGAATTCTAGACATACATTACTGGTATATATATGTATATACAGAGTGTCCAGAAACTCAGAGCCCAAACTTCATGTATAATTTGTTTGAATCAAAAGTAATTCAAAATCCCTATACACTTTCATCCGTAAAACTATGATAATACCATTAAATTACGTTCAAAGTTTTGGTGCACAGCGCCGGGAGAGCAAAGCTGTTGAAGAAGGTTGTGGTTTAGTTTGATTTTTACTTCTGTAGCTTATATATTTTATATTCTGAAAATTGAAAAATGACACCTGGACACAGGAATCAAACCCGAGTCCAGGTGTCATTTTTCAATTTTCAGAATATGATATCTAGATGGAGTAATTCCCACTAATAAGCACAATAATAGCTCTGGCTATTAATTCTTTATATATTTTAATTAATTATAAGAAAATAGTATTTTTATTGATTACTAGACACTATTTTATTAAATATGGATAAGTTAATTAAAAGTAAAACCACACTCAATTACTTAAAATAAATGTGTAAAGTGCTATGCTAGTTGGATTCGTTCATCTCCCGGAGTAGAAGTCAATAACCTATCTGAGTAACACTGTGTTGATTTTTAAAGTTAATATATATATATATATTATTGTAATAACCAGTATAACATAGCTTTCTATTATATTTTAGCACATTGTAGTATTTTTTGTGTGGGGGAGGGAGGTGGAGGGTCGGGAAGGGAGTGAAGAGAGGTAAGGTGAGGCAATTTCACCTTGTTCAAAGTCTCAATCAATCACCGACTACACAAGAGTTTCGGTCGAGCTGTAGGCAGGAAACAAAGTCTGGTGCCACCTTAACATCCCCTAACCCTACCTCACTGGAAACTTCTTCCTCACCACCTGGAAGCGACACGTCTTGATGGTAACGCCTTGAGGTGGTACGAGCAGGCAACTTATCCCACAGAGGCGTCTAGCGGGTTGCGGCCACTGAGGTGGTTGGGGATGTAGCACGTTGGGATGTGAGAGGAACAGTCGTTTATCTCCATTAATTATAACTACCCGAGAAGAATGAAAACAATATGTAATTATATAGTCACATCACCATAAGAAGAACGTTTTATAAGGTATAACAATACATGTACATAGAAACCGCAATTGATAAAAGCTACGTTTAACTAAAATTGTTCAAATTTGACAATACCTGTTTTTTTAAAGCACCTGGCATACTACGTTTTGGGTCATACGCTTATGTACTAGTTACGCTAGTGGTTTTCTGGATGAGAAATGCAATATTTATAGAAAGAGTACCCGCATTTGTATGGAGGGAGAGTGGAAAATAATTTTGGGAGAACCACCCTTGGTACACCCAACAAAGATTGTAACCTCGATCTCTTTATCATTGGCGGTCTAGACTACTGCGAGATAAGTGCCTTAGACCATGTGGCCACTGAAGCGGGTGACGTCATTTGTTTAAAAGTGAAACTTGCAGAACACATGTTTTGGTTTATGAATATATGAAAGTTTTATAACCATTTTAAATTTTAAATGAAGTACTACCCCCTATAGCAATATCACTCTTTTAGGGTTTATTTAAATTCGCACAATTTATCTTACGAGCGCGATTACTTATAGTAATTCAAGTAAAAAAAGTAACTTAATGAATGGCGCAAATTTGCAGTGAACAATGTTTTCACTCACGATGTAGCAAGAACACAGCCATGTCTAACGAAAGTAAACGTGTACAAAGTTCCTCCTGCGGATGTTGAAGATCTTGTAGTGAAATTGAACACTGCTTGTACAAACTATCGGTGTCAGCATGTGCAGAAAATGCAACACACTGCCACTTGTCATGAAAGCACGACAGATATTTTGAAGCACTTAATATAAACATTGACATTACTCTGTTTCAAGAAGAAACAGAATACATATTTTCGGTTTGCAAGTTATTCCTGAAATCGATGTTGTGCAACCTTACCTCAGTTAATGATGTCACCTATTGCGCGATTTATAAACATCTGATGGCGCTCATTGTCTTATGTTTTTGGCTTGTTTAGTTATAAGGAATTGCACTCGAAGAGGTATTATTCGAATTTGTATACATCCAAAATATATTCTCTCACCCAACTGTAAAAGAAGTGTAATATATAGATTTTGACAATATTTAACATGACCTGACGTATGGACAAGTGGCAGTAGATCTTGTAGCTTTTATAACTGTCAGATAAGGTTCTTCCTTTGAAAATTGGACTCTGCATTTTATCGAATGGATCTATAAATATTCTATAGCCTCCTTAGAGTGGAACCAAACGAGCACAAATGTTGAGTACTGAGACAACTTGTTATATCTGAGGGAAAGTTGGAGTTATCAACATCAACAGCGGCACATTTGCGTCATCTTCACGCCAATAATTCAGTTTAGTTTCAGTTGGAGAGCAATTCTAGAGGAGCGTAAACACTTTAATAGTGCCTTGTCAAGAGTGTGTATGTGTCAAGGGGGGGGGAAGGTATTAAGGGTGGTTCAGCGTTGTAGAGGGGTGGCTCAGAGTGAATGGTTCGGGGTGCGGGCTGGGGAGTGCATGTAATGCTCCTCGTGAATAATACTAGGGCTGTGTTGATATGACGCTTGTCATGGAACGCTGTAATAACACAACTCTTACACGTACACACGGTTTGTATTAAATATAGACCTTATGGATACAATAGGAAAATATTCGTCTTTCGAATACTTCACCATCCTCCCCCTCCACCGTATTTCACCACCTGTTCGGGCTATACGCGTCTTTATTAATTATATGCTAATGGAGTGGGGTGGAAGGAGGTTAAATTTAATAGAAATGTATAAGAATTTTTGTGGAGGTAGTGTGGGATACTATTTAGAAGAATATACCCTTAATAAACCCGACCGAGATTCGAGCACCGATCTACCCATCATCACAATAAAGTCTTTAGCAAAAGTGACACCAGAGACTACTAGGCCACCGAAGTGGATAGAATCAGAAAATAATATTGGTAGGGTGAGCTTGTCGCTTGTCCTTCCATTGCTAAGAGATGCAAGTAAAATTTTTAAGAGCAAATATCACCCCAAAGGATAACATATTATAACGTAGGTAGGTAAGGAACAGGCATCTTAAAAATAAATTGTACGATGACCGCAAATAATATCTCTCTCTTTTATATTAAAATAAAGACTATTTCTAGAAAAAAAAAATACTATTGGCGAAATAAAATAATATAAACCGCTTCAGAAACACGTTAACAAAGAGCATAGATTAAATATAGGCCTACATTCTTACAGAAACATTGAGAAAAGAGGAAAATTCCTGCCCACCATAACAATCAATTTAAATTTTCAAAAACTGAAAAAAAAATCTATTATTTTATAGCTCAGAAACTATTGATCTAATAAAAATATATTTCAAATAAAAATATTTTTATTTTTAATATCTATACAACTTTACAATCAAAGATAAGTTATTTCTTATCTGAAATAGTTGCGAAGATATGATCAAAATTGGAAATTTTCACTAATCTAAAGTACCCTCAAAATCATTTGCACAGGAGAGTGAGAGCTGCTATTTTGTTTGTAATGTTGAACAATGACTTGATACAAAATGTAATCAAAATAGTTAGAACGGATTTTGAGAAAATCGATTTTGTCTCTTTTTTTCCCTTACTATTACTAAAAATAAAGTATATGCTACAATCTTATATAATTTCTTATATAGTATATTAGAGTTTGTGAGGAAAGAACTAAGAAACAGTTATCATTAATCCATTAATCAAAAAGATTTGATTTTCAGAGAAAACATTATGATGAATTAAATTAAAAATATACAATTAGTAAAGCTATTTTTAAAAATTTACAAATTTTCATAAATCAGTTATCAAGAAATAACCCTAAAATATCTATAAAAAAACCCCAATATACCCTCTAATTTATCATGTAAAACTCTACTTACATACCCAGTTTTAACAAAACTTTTCAAACCATTTTAGAAAAATCTCAAATCAAAGAAAAATCATCAGTTACCTAATTTTAAAAGAATTTCCCCCTAAAAAAACTAGTATAGAATGTTATTTATTATCTAAAACAATCCTTAACTATCCATTCCAAACAACATTGTTAGAGCCATTTTTGAAAAGAGTAGAATTATTAAAATTCAAATATCAATAAAACACCCTTAATTTAAGGGATGGATTCAAGATAAAAAAAATACCCGAGTTATGACTATACAACATATAAATATCAAGTGTGAAAGAAATACATGCATCAATTTTAGTTGTAGCCCAGGTATGGACAAAGGAACAGGCAGACATTATTGTAAGACCCACTTTTTAGGGCGCGGGGGCACCTAAATCGTCAAGATCCATCATAGCCAAGGAACGATTTTTTTTTATATCCAAACAAACTTTTATTTTTGCTTCTATCCAACTGGTGTTGAAAGCTCAACACGGCTTGTTAGAACGATACGCTCATAATTGGATTTGAAGAAAGAAGAGACGCCGGAACAGCAAAGAAAGACATGACGTCTTAATTGAGTGAACCAGTTAGCAATCGACGCCAAGTCGTTTTGCGCTAAAAAACATACCAGGAAGAGAGATAGATGGAAAATGTAGAGGGAGGAGTAAACTTGTTTGGTAAATGAAGCTGATCAAAGACATCCTTTTTTTTAAGACGACTGATGGAAAAATTGTGTGATTACAAAAGAGATAAAAAACAGAAATTCTGATCGGATTAACGCTTTTTAATAAATGTGAATTAAAAGTTTGTATACAATGGAAGACATTCCTGATTTCAATTTTTTTTTTTAAATTTCAAAAATACTTAACCAAACAGAATTTGATAAGGGTTATTACTGTAGGAAATAATGTAAATAACGTTATTTCTTATATAAAAAATAGTTTGAGTTGTTAAAAAGATTGGTTGTAAATTTAGGGGACTATTTAATTCAACCTTAGAAACGGCTTACATAAATAACTTGGTAACTATTTATGGATTTGTCTTTTTGTAAATATATCATAATTTATATGATGACAAATTTAGGATGTTCGAAAACAATGTGCCCAGGAAGATATTTGCTCCGAAAAGGGATAAGGATACTGGGGAGTGGAGAGGGTTAAAAAAATTGAGTTACATACTCTGTACTAATTACAATACATTGTTAGGCTAATCAAGCCTCGCAGATTACGGTGGGAAGGACATGCAGTGCGAATGGGAGAATCTATAACAATGTTTAGGATAATGACTGGCAAACCCAATGGGAAGAGACAACTGGGAAGACCTATGACACGGATGGGAAGATGACATTAGAATGGACCTGAAAGAGATAGGCGTAATAAGGGGTACTGGATAGAGCTAGCTAAAGAGAGGAATAGGTGTCGTACTTGTGTAAGTGTGGTAATGAACTTCTGAGCTCCTAATGTCATAGATAGACTATAGAGTAAGTAAGTACCCTAATTAGTGGTGTTAAGTAAGGATGAACGTTCGGTGCTAGATGTGATAACCTAGGATAATGTTTTATATATATATATATATATATATATTATTACTCAAGTGTATAATATATGTTATTTTTCTAGAAATATTAAATACTTATTGGATAATTAGTTGTTTGACCCGTTCATTCGAACGGGTAAGAGGGTAACCGCATCAAAACTATATCAAATTAGAACGTTCAACATCTAGCGTCCAACATTTTTAAAGTTCCTCTTTGTAAGATCTTGAACTATAGCTATCCCAAGGCAATTGTTGTAACCAATAAATTAAAGTAAAATAATTTTTTGAAAAAAAAAAAAAAACTTACCTAACATCCAAACTGAGTGCACAAACGAAAGCAATGTTGGCCTAAGCACGTTAAAGTTTTTTTCTATTAGTTTAGCAATCTAGAAGCCACCACTTCCCCCCTCCCTCTTTAATAAAGTTCTTGGGCCCCTAGTGTTAAATTTCACACTTTGTATTTTTTTTAATGTTACCTTGGGTGATTTTTTTTTATCAATTTGCCAAATTTAAATTATTTTCCACCATGAAAGTTGGATTTTATAATAGATTTTGAGCTATTTCAATTACTCTACCTTCCTCCACCCTTAACCTTTTTTGGTTGCCACATTACAATTTTAAAATTTTAAGACTTATTTGGTTAACTGATATGGTTCTTCTATGTTCCTGCTATATTTCAATTTCCAACCACATCGAAAATATTTGTATTAGTTTCGAACTTATACATTTCTTGATTTTAAATTTAGAAAATTATATTAACTAACTTAGCTATCTAGCTGTACTGTTCTTTTTAATTTTGTTTTGCTTCAACAGTTCAACGTTACTATATTATTAATATAATTACAAATAATAATATCTAAATATTCTACAACTAAATGTCCCTACTTTTAAAAAAAGTGTTATTGTAGCAGCTATTTTTACACGTTCACAAACAAAAATATGTATTAAGCACAAAGTAATGTACCTAATTTAAAATACAATCATAATCAAACGTAGTAGACGTAAATAAGCTTGATAATGATTTCGTTAAAAGATAATGTCTAGAATACGCCGGTTGAACTATGTTACAGCAGTTTGTAAATTAAATTTGGCTCACCCTTTACTGGGGAACAAATTCGTCCTATGAACTTATTTACTAAGAAATAGGATTCATCCTGAAATTAGTTATAAGATTGTTCTGAAAAATTTATTTACATTGCTTTTTGTCATAACGACAGGTCTTAACACACAAACTTGGCTCTGTTTGAAGTGGATTCTTCAATTTGAGCGAAAACTTGAAAACCAGGGAGGGAAAATAAGCAAATGATGTGTGCACATCTTCAGTTTGTTCTGCGATTAACGTAACCTTTTTTTTTATGTGTATTGTGTCTTACTTTGTCTTCTGGTTGTATAAATATTTACACTAATGGATAGGAATTAGGTGAGTAGAATTTAGAAATAAATGTATCCGTATTTGAGTGGAAGGAGAGTGGTGACCGGGGCAGAGAGAACAACATACTCTCAAAGTTCTGAAAGTAGACTATGGCCTTTTTTTTAAAAAAAACACTATGTTTGACCCAATTGTTATTAACAGTTTAATTTAAGGGGTAAGGACGAAGAAGATAGTTTAAAGGAAGGACACCTACATTAGCAAGAGAGAGGGTGAGTAAACTTAAATAAAAAAATAATATGTAAGCTCTCCTCCCCCCACCCTTCCTTACACCAATGATCCTGCTGAAATTACTCAATTACATCAATTAAATCACTATTGACGTAGAACATGAAATGTATTTTTACAAAAATCTTCATTAACTTATTTTAAAAATCACTTTATTTTTATTTTTTATTAATGCCTATTCATAAAGTTTTGTGTGATAATTAATTTCCTTGCTTTCCAAAGTACAATTTCCTTTAGTGACATCACTATTTGGTGCCAATTACAAGTATTCTATTGCGCCGTAAAATGTTTGGTGTGGGTTTAATAGTCTAGACATAGGCTACCTGAGAATACATTTTAAATACATTATTTAGTTTGAATATCAATTAAAATATCTTAGTTACATAAAAGGAGGAATAACATAAAGCCCGCACGTAAGTGGTAAAAGGCGTATCTACTTATTTTGTTTATCAGTGACTTGAAGGTCAAGGTTCGAATTTCATCCGGGTGTAATGAAAGTGTATATTCCTTAGTAGTTTCCTATTCTCCTTCCAGTCCAAATGCGGGTACACTTCCTCTAGATTCTAAAAGAGAAGAGAATGGTGAAATAGTACATTGTTAAAATATATCTTGACTCTCTTACAATACACCTTACGAAAAGTGAAAGTAGAGTTTTTATTTTATTTTTGTTTGGTTTCCTTTCATTTTTAAAGTTATTCAAATATAAACTTTCAAGTACTTCATTTAAAAACACTCTTGAGAGCAGGTTAATTGAATCTGAGGGGAGGAAAACATAGTAATAATAAAAATAATAATGTTACAAGAAAATAAGCTTTTGAAAATTTAATTAAAAGTTTTTTTTTTTGCTAGTCAGATAGCGAATTGAGATGCAAAGCTTTTTTTTTTTTTAGAATACCACAGAAAACGTGAATCTTTCAAATTGTTTTCAAACTTATAAAGTTTGTTTAGGCCTGTATTAAAGTATCGTGTTTTAACAAGTTGAATTGTAAAATATCGAATATTTACTAAGGATTTTAAAGATTATTTTGGTAATGTATATTTTAGTCAGTAAAGACGACCAATATATTTTATTATTAAAAAATTATTTAAATAAAGAGTTGATTTAGTTGAAAAATTGTTTTACAGTTTTAATTTTGTAATAAGTTTAGCAAATTTTTTTAGCGGCACGTCATACCACCCATTCGGGTTGTACTCTTATGTACTAACTAACCTGGTGGGCTAGGAATGAATACGGTTGAATTTGAGAGGAAATATAGCCGCATTCGAGTGGAGAGAGAACAGGAATATATTTAGTGGAAAAACCTAAGTACACCTGACCAGGATCGACCCACGATCTCACCGTCATCGGCAGTCTAGCCTTTTGTGAGAGTAGTTACTTCACTAAGTAGTACTTTTAAAAAAATATATTTTTAAGTGTAAAATAAAATAAATCTAATTATTTTAGGTTAGTTAGATTATTTTACTTGAAATGTTACTTTAAGCGCGAACATGGTTTAACTTTTTTCCAGCGTACATAAACATACAAAGTTAATTTAATACTTTAAAAAAGTCTGATAACCTCAGTGGAGAGTAATCGTACTAAACGTCACGCGTATATAGTCTCGCTTGCCAGGTGTGGTGAGGTCAGCGTTCAAATCCCGGCTGGGTGTGAAGAAGGTGTTAAAAAATAAATTCACATTCTTTCCCAGCGAAAGTGCGGGTACATTTAATCTAGGTGTTAAACTTAAAAAATCTATACTACTAGCCTAATTAAAGTGCGTATAAAATTGACGAGTAGTATACGGGGAAAAAGTCACAAAAAAGTAGATCAGGTTTGACCGTCTATAAAGTAAAATATTGACAAGACCCGAAGAGTAATTTTCTCTGGTAGTTTCCAAGCAGATCAAACTAAAGTGCTCACTATATAAAAAGCTTGAAGTGTGTGAAAAGTTAGTTGTGTAGATGTGACAATATCGTCCCCATCTCCGCTGCAGATCACAGTCCAAATTAAACCACTACATTCCACCTCGCCCCCGTCCCCATATCACCGTTCTCATACATATTAATGTATCATCCCCTCCTAGCACACCATACAAAGTTTATATATAGAAGTGTTAAATGAAGCGTACGGAAGAATGTTTTGGTTGACACGTTATCAAAATTGTGTCATTAAAACATCACTTGAGAATATTGTATTTAAAGATGGCTGTTTTCTTCCAATTGTGTGTTCAACTCAAGGATCATTGACGACTTAATTTAAAGAGTAAGGACAAAGAACTAGTTAAGGACAAATAACTAGTTAAGGGTAAGTTCATACAAATCAGCGTGGGGAGAGGTGGATAAAACAGCTCCTGTGTTAAATTACACGCTGAAATCCACTCCTAGGCCTTAGGATGTGGTTACAGTGGAAGCAACCGTTTTAGTGGCTGAATGGTCTAAGGCGTCACACTCGCTCTGGACTGGCTTGCTGATGATGGAGAGATCGGGACCAGCATTCCAGTAGGGTCTACTGAAGTTGATTCTTACTAAATGTTTCCCTACTCTTCTTCCTTGCAAATGTGGGTAGATTACCTATAAAATGCTTTTTTTTCTCATTCATACTCCATTAGAGTAATTAATTAATTATAATATATGCGTAGAACCTGAACAGGTAGTAAGTAAGAAGAGACGATAAAAATATAATGTAGAACTCGCTTGAAGTCAAGTTATCTCGAATACATCCGTATTCGTCCGAATGAAACAAACAAGTATTGCACATTGGAGATTATTACGCTACAAGCGAATCAGTCGTGCGAGTACGCGCGAATCGCTGGAAGTTTAAACAAGTCTGTTATGTTTCTCGCGGTTCAGTGATTTGTTGATAGTGAAACTGTGAAAGAGTACACAGAAAGAGTTTGAAAGAATTCACTAGTACACTTAATACATAATTCAAAAGACATTCAGTAATATTCATCCGATTTACTGGATTGACTGGGTAGCTCTATTCATATAATACTTCATTTTAGCACCGCGTCTCACTACCCGTTCGAATTATACGCTATTGTACTAACTACGCCGATGGTTTTAGGAATAAGGAAGGTTATAATTATAGGAAGTGTACCCACATTTGCGTGGAGGGAGAGTGCAACACCATTTTGGAAAATCAACCTCTGTACACCTGAGAGAGATTCGAACCTCAAACTCCCTGCCATCAGCAGTCTAGTCTACTGCGAGAGTAGCCTCAGGCCATGGAGCCACCGAAGCGGGTGCCTACTTATTATTCTTTTAAATTGCGTTGAGAAAATAAAGTGTCCACCCAGTACTCTTTAGTGGTATTTTTAAAATGAGGAATTATGATGATAATTTGGTATCAAATATACCTCTAAGATGGAATTCATCTAACACTTTTTAACTTAGACTTCACTAAAACAAAGGATTATTTCAAATTATTTTCACTCAAATGCGCTTCCAGTATAATTGCAGCTTAATGCAGCCGAGTGAGATTCAAACCTCTAGATGCAAGTCACAAGCGGTCCAGTCCTGTGTGAGAATGAAACCTTAGACAATGTGACCACCGGTTATGTTAATACAAAGCAGATGCTCCAACGTCCATAGCTTATATATTATTATTTAATTATTCACGCTAGAACATTATATTGATACATCACATCTGTTACAGGTTGATAAAAGGGCCATTTAAACGTAATGCTAATGTTCAGCTGTCTCTTTATATTTATATTATTTTTTATTTCAAATGATGACTCACGTCCAAAATTGAGTCTATACTAACCACAACCTTATATTTGGAGTTGAATTAATTAAACGATATAAATTTGAAAACCTAAAAATTGCTCATTTTTAAGGACGTGCTACGTAAATTGTCACAGCGTGATAAGGTTGGTTGCTATTAAGAGCGTGCATCAAAGCAGGCTTTAACTTAGCTCCTGGCTCGCGCGAGGAATGGGAGTTAAAGGGAAAATAAAAGACTAGGCCAGAAATGTGTGCAGTGAATTCGTATTTGAATGCTTACTCGAATTTTTCCACGGTGAAGATTGGGGACAAAGCGACAAAGTTTCTTGTTAATAACTAAAGTATGTCCTTATTAATACAGAATAAAAATTTGTGCCTAATGCTTTGCTGTGAAGCAAATCCAAAATGGTCAAAAACTGCATTTTCAATGCAGTTGTTTATCCTAATATTCATTTAATATTTAAAAAATGATCTGTATTAGGAACTTCTATTAACTCTTTATCTCCATTAATGTTTAGTCAGAATTGATCCACGTTCAATAGTGTTCGTGTGAATTTACAATTTCGAGCCAACTGTATCACAGAGTTGATGGATATGTGAGACATTATAAATATCCTTCCTTAAACAAACGCATTCTTTGTTCTGAGATTCTCAACAAAAAAAAAACTCTAGAATTTATTGAGGATTCTTTTTTGGTTTTGAAGCGTCAGTGCTGTCATTATCATTATAGATATAGCAATGCGAGGAATTTCTACTCGTACCTTTAGGATGTAGGTACTCCTGACACAGGAACCGAAATCCTACTGGCCTCATATGCATGAGCATCTTGAGTGGTTTTCCTGTAAAGTTAAAATGGGGGAAACATTGAAATTGCTTTGAATATGCTCAGGAATCTCCTCACTGGAATGTCGGGTCATTCGTACCTCCCACATACAGGACACTGCAAAAATTAGAATGATTAAAAGTGAAGGGTGAGTGAGAAGTGAGTGAAGTTGATTTGCAATCTAATGGGGTAAGTTCGGGCAGACGTCTGAATGGCAAATGAATCAACGCTATTTAACTTCCCACTCAGACTTTACTTTAACTCAATTTTGTTTTTGCATATGGCCTTAAGAGATGTATGTATCATTGAGGTAGGGACTGTACCTGGAGAATTTGGGGGATGGATTGACTCCCGTGACTAAAATATTATTTTATATAGCACCATGTCTTACTACAAGTTTGGATTATACTTCTATTTACTAATATGGTAGGGATTAGAAAAGTTGAATTCTAGAGAAAGTGTACTCGCATTTCTGTGGAAGAAGAGTGAAAACCTAAATAGAAAAACCACCTTTAGTACACCCGGCGAGGATAGAAACCCGATATCCCAGTAATAGGTGGCCTAGTATATTGCAAGAGTGACGCCCTGGACCATGTGGCCACTGAAGCAGGTACTAAAATATAATTACAGCTCTAGACCTTATATTTCACCGGGATTTTAACCAAAGTTTCTCAGAAATCAAAACCTACACACGCAATTGTGAACAAGTGGTATTGTATATTGAAGACATTAGACCAGTCTGGTATATGGTTTGCCATCGATGAGTGAGGTCAGGGCTCGAATCCCGGCTGGTTTCACCGGGAAGTAGGAGTAATTTCCACAGTTTTTTTGTTTTGGTTTTCTCATCCTCTCTCAACGATAATGTAGATGCACTTACTTTGAGCTACCCTACTTATACTTACCTTTAAAATTTGATCGCGAATAATAGGCCTACTAATATCAAACGTACAAATTAAAAAAAATAGTCAAATTTTAAAAAATTTTCCCCAAATGACACAAAAAAAAATAGATTCCTTCCTAGATAGATAGATAAATGAAATATGTGACATTCTATCACACGAATATAAAATATTGTCAACACGTCATACAAGATTTCTCGCGAGTTCTTACACAGGAAAAAATATTATTCTTTCAAAACTTTTTTTCAAGGAATGGGACAGGGAGTGTTGTGGAATCATAGAGGTGGGAGGGGTACAGACAGTTGGATAAAACATTTTTAAAAATACTGTTTTTAGATGAAAAAGACAGAGAATGAAAGAAAGGAAAAACACGAATGAAATAAAAGGGAATTGAAAATAACCTCTCCTGAATTTAACGACATTTTGATCTTTGATGTGATTTCTCTCAGAACGTGAAGGATGAAGGGTGAGTATGCCAGCTGATATTTCCCACGCATCTGTTCGTCGAGATAAGAGTGAGCACCAGATCCCGTGAGCCGTAATTGAACATTAAAAAAATATACTAGCAGAGATTGCGAAATTAAAAAAGACGATTATGTTATAATGAAAATTTGATGAGCAGTTTTAGATATCAGTTTATAAACTTAGTTCATGGAATAAGTCATATTTTTAAGTTTTTATTTAGCATCGCGTCTTACTACTCGTTTGGGTTGTACTCTTAAGTACTAATTACATTAATGGATTAGGAATTGGGAAGGATGGATTTTAGAAGGAGTGAACTCACATTTGCGTGGAGGGAGAGTGGAAAACCATTTAGGAAAAACCACCCCCAGTTCACCCGACCGAGATTCTAACCTAGATCTTCCCATTCTTGGCAGTCTAGCTCACCAAGAAACTAGCGCGTTAGCTAACTATGCCACCGAGGCGGGCACCTAGTCATCACTTTGAAGTTCGTACATTTATGATATTTTTACGAGTCTTTCTTTTTAAATTATAGCTACAAACATAACCTGAATATGAGATTCGAATATTAAAAAACATTCCAATAGTGAGATGTTAACTTTCCTTCATGTTTGTTCTCCCCCTATCCCTTCAAGGGGGAAATCACATGGTTTAAAAAAAAAAAAAAATAAACACTACATATTTATATGTATACCTTAATACAATTTAGGTATTTATCGAATGACAATCTAAATTAAAATATAGAGCTTAGAAAATGATTACTTCCGAAATAGTAGTATCAAAATAAGATTCATTTTGGCGCATGACATAATATGACGTCACAATATAGTAAAAACAGCTGACACAGTCTGTCTTCTAGGACATGATGTGTGTTTAGTATTAAGATTTATTTTTTTCTAAATGTTACGTTGGACACAAAGTTTATTAAAACTCAATCAAAGGGGTAGGTATGAGGAAGATTGTTTTATAGGAAGTGCACTCACATTAGCGGGGTGTGAGGATGGAAATTCCACAGTAATAAAACTAGCATTAAAAAAACCTTAATGTAACTGACCGAGATTAAAACCTCAACTTTTCGCTCACTGACGATCCAGTCTAATACTATCCTGACGCCTTAAACCACGTGCCCACTAGTGTTGGTATTGTGGTAGTGTTCATAGAGGTGTCTGAGTATGAGATGATGTGCAAATGATGTATTATTATTATTAGCACCGTGTCTTACTACCCGATCAGTTTATACGCACTCACGCTATTGTGTAATAGTAGGGTGATTGTGAGATGAAATGGAGGACCTACAGTTTAATGTGGGATCCGAACCACGGTGGAGGCATGGAATTCCTCACATTCACAAGTTGTGATTAATACACATCTTGTCAGAGGTGAAGGAAGGGTTTGGCAATCAGATAAATCTTAGCCGGGACCGAGAATTGAACCCCGGACCCCCAACACAGAAGTCTTGACACCTTACCCCTAGACCACCAGGTCACCCAAATGATGTAGAGTTCCCTTGTGTACATATACACCAATAATTGGCTAATAGCCCGCTTCGGTGGCCGTATGGTCTAAGGCGTTAATCTCGCAGTAGACTAGAGTGCCAATGACAGGGAGTTTGAATCCTGGTTGGTTATACTAAGGGTGGTTTTCCCTAAATTGTTTTCCACTCGCCATCCATGCAAATGCGGGTAGGCCTACACTTCCTCTAAATTCAAACTTCCTGATCCCTAGCACATTAGCGTAATTAGTACGTATACGTATAGCCCGGGCGGGTAGTAAGACGCAATGCTGAAAAAATAATTCACTAATAGGCCAAATAGTATTTTATTATGCAGTGGTTTTCAAACTTGTATGCTTCACGGACATCCTGGGAATATTTATATAACTGGCGTACGCCTTGTACAGATATAAAATATTTTAGTATATAAATGTGTATACAGTAAAACATATATATTTATTTGTGTCTATTTACTGTTTACTTTAAGTAGCTACACATATTAATAAACACAAAAAATGACATGATTGATTGAACAAACCTAACAAAATTATCAATATCACACTGTGGGTGCTCAGTGAGATGGGTGTGCCTCCAGTGTTGCTAACTGTACAATCTGGATACTACTTGTACAGTAATTCCACCGCTTCATCGCGTAAACCCGAGGGGTACGGGGGTACGCCTGCCCCACCTTGAGAATCAATGTTGTAATGTTGTAATAAACGGGAAGAAATGTCAAGGTAAGGCAACAGGGTGAAGAACTTATTTTAAGAGATTTTTAGTTTTAAGCTCCAGTGTACTTTACAGTAAACAAAATACTTTTTTCTAAGTAGTATGGACGCGTCCCAATAGTTAAGTATTAGAGTGGTCGAACACAAGTCTAAAAGGAACCTGGTTAAATACTGGTTAATGTTTAGCTTGATATTAGTTTACTATTAGTATGTGGTCTAGTCCTGTTAATCGATTAGTGAATATCTTGCTGAATGGTTCCAAAACTTTTAAATGACTTGGACCTCCTTTATATGAAATAGTGCATTGACAGAACCTCTATAAACTAGGCCTAAAATCAGAAAATTTCAAAAATATCATTAACATGATGAAAGGAAATAATATTTTTTATATACGCTTAAAAAACACGATTTTTATTGATACATTTTAATGTATTCAAGTTTAAAAAATTAAATAAAAAATATAATGGTGAATTCAAATATAAGTTAGAGCTACTTTGTTAACAGAATGTAAATGAATTTAAATTAATGAGATGCATACAACTCATGACATTCAGTTCTTGGTTCTCAAGAGAAAGAATAGTAAGTTATTGTTTCGACATTAAAAAAAATTTTTTTTGTTTAATTTAGTTGAATGTTTGCCACCATCATTCCAAACTTTAAAAGGCTTGCTCACACAAATATGTTGTGCTTAAGGACATTAAAGTTTTGAGTAATGTAATAGGTTTAATTATCCCCTACCCCCACTCCCTCGTGGACCACGACAGTATATTTGCGGACCAGTTATATAGCTGCCGATTTAGACTATATGGTTCCCGCTTCGGTGATTACGTGGTCTAACGTGCTACTCTCGTGTTATACTAGACTGCCGAAGACAGGAGATCAGGGTTCAATTCTGGTCGGGTGCACTGAAGGTGGTTTTTCCTAAATAGTTTACCACTCTTCTTTCACGTAAATGCGGGTGCGTTCCCTCTCAATTAAACCTTCCTAATTCCTAAACCATTAGTGTAATTAGTACATAAGCGTATAGTCCGAATGGGTAGTAAGACGCGTTGCCAATAAATAATAATAATTACTATAGGGTTGAGTGTGCCTTACTAGGCTAAGTTAGTTTGTAAGTTTTGTCTTGATATTATTCATGTGTTTAAAAAATGAACAGTAAATACTCAAATGAAAATACAAGATTGCTGCGTTAAATGGAAAAATAATATTATAAAGAATAAAAATGGATATTCCAAAAAGCCTGCAGCAGTGATGGGATAAACACTCTGATTTGAAAATGAAATAAATTACAATTAATAGAATATTAAATTTTATTTATCTTTTTCAGTGTTTTGTTTTTTAAGGGCATATCATGTTTCGTTAGAGGAATATTTTTTTAAGTCATAATTTCAAAGTTACTCTTAAATGTTTGATGACGATATAAAATATGTCATATGTGAGAACACGGAATCATAAGTTAAAACATAAAATGTTTAGAGAAATTTGTCCTTAAGAAGATTTATTCGCCTCCACAGGAGTATAGACCTATAATAAAATAGGAATGGTTGTTTCAAAAGGTAATATTCAGGAGGAAATCGTTCGGTCATAAAAATGTTTAATATTCCGTCTGTTGAACGTTATGTAAGTCTCTTATACCAAACGCTTCGAATTCAATAAGACGGAGAGGGCTGAAAAAAGGGTGTAAAAATGTGGAGCCAACTGGAATCCTAAAGAAACGAACCCTCCAATAAAAAAAATCTTTCTCAAGACATCTTAAGAGTTCAATTTGAGTGTAAAAGTGAGGATATTTTCATAACATGGAAACTTGGGGCACTGTGAATACAGTTTTAAATCCCAACACTGATGAGGTCATTTGAAAAAAATGTGAGAACACGTGAATGTGAAGTATATGTTTTAAAACCTAACTTATTTTAGAGAACGCCTTGAGACCAGTCCTAGTTATCCACACGTTTAGGGGGCGGCCAGACTGAGCGAGCGCGCGATCGAATAAAATATTAACATATTGGTTGTAATGAGAGGTGGCCAGACTGGAGCGCGCACGCTTGAAAGATAGAACTGGTTCTATTTTCGAGCGCGCACGCTCGACCCGGTACAGTCTAGTTTACAGGCGCTAGGCAATATTATTGTATGTTGGTTCATTGAGTGCTAGGAAAACTTCTCATTTTGACATTTTTATTAATATCGATAGGTTTAGTACACTTGCTACTAACGGCCTAATTTAATTGGTAAGATCATAAACCATACCTATATGTATATATACATATATATGTAAAACTGATATGTTAAAATACTTCAATATTATCAAAGTAGGCCTTTACAAATAAGAATTGCCATTAGCGTGGAGAGATGATGAGAAAACCACAACGATAAATCACTTGTTAAAAACTACCCTCAGTTCACTGAGCCAAGATTCGGAGCCTCCTCGTCAACAACTATATAGAGCTATCTGCTAATCACGCGCTCGCACGCTCGCCAGTCTGGCCACCCAGTCGCTTGAGCGCTCACTCGCTCGCACGCTTATCAGTCTGGCCGAACCCTAACTCGTACATTAATGGGTTAGGGGTGGGGGAGGTAAAATATACAGTAAAAGCAAATGGATTTGTGCTGAAAGAGTGTAAAATCCACTTCAGTACATCCGGATAGGATTAGTCCGAACATTTCCTTCACCGGCAAACCAAACTAGAAGAAACTGACATATTTGTATGCCTGATCATTGATGACCTTAAAACGGTAAAAGATTTCATTCTTTTAAATTTAATATAAATACAAATAAATATACATAAGATTTTTTTTATGTATATCGCGTTTTAATATAAGTATTTGATATATATATCTCCATTAATAGGCTAGGGATGAAGAAGGTAGACTTTAAAAATATCGAACCCATGTTTGTGTGGAGAGAGCATGGAAAACCCTTAGGGGAAAACATATTCAATCATTGAACTGGAATTTCAATCTTGACTGACCTCCTCGCCAACAAAAAATATATTGAACTATAAGAATAACATCTTACTGCTTTGTGGTCATCAGTAGTATATATACTGACTGTATACAGAACAAAAGTCAATCAATTATTTGTGGGGATAAACTTTTATAGAATACATTTATTTGTTGTCAACATTGATAGATTTTATTATATTATTCGTGTTACGTAATGTATTGATAATATTTATCAAAAGTAACAGCTGCAGATTACATGACTTGACGTATGAATATGTGAAAGTAGAGATAGTAACTTTTCTAGATTTCAGATAAGGCTCTTCCTATGAAAATTGGAATGTAGATACTATCTATAGAATAGTTCGTCCTAAAATCAATTTACTAAGTATATAGACGCGATAGAAGATGTGTTCTATTAAACGTACTGTTACCGATACATATAAGTTTAGAAAGTTTAAGCTAGACTGCCAATCAACATTATTTAAGCCTACTTCGGTGGCCGCATGGTCTAACGCGCTACTTCTCGTGTTATACTAGACTGCCGAAGACGGGGAATCGGGGTTTAGAACCATTCGGGTAAACTGAGGGTGGATTTCCTAAATGGTTTTCCACTCTCCCTCCACGCAAGTGCAGATGCACTTACTCAAACTAAACCTTCTTAATACCCAACACCTTAATGTAATAGTACATAGGTGTACAAGCCAAACGGGTAGTAAGACGCGATGCTAAAAAATAAATAAAAAACCCATTATATAGCATTACAGACAAACTAACATTACTTTGTTAATGCTTATCACTTCCACTCGACAATATCCTGATACAAAAGCGCAAAGAGGGTAAAAAGCTTCGCTTGGAGCAAGCGAGTTTATAAAAAAAAAGTAAAGAAAAAAAGGTGGTTGGGGGAGGGGGGAGAAATAGTTCAATGAAAGCCTTTTCAACGCTACACGCACGCGGTAAACGCTGGGTCTGTCCGAGCGTGTCACACTTACCCAACATCACAACGAATCCAAACCAACCACGCGCAGTGGTCTTTTTCATGTTGCTACACTACACAGATCGCATGAGCTTTATTCCGCTTTGATACGATGCAGCCCTGCTCTGATTTCCTGGGACCGTACAAAGACACAAAGCGATACGTGTACGGTACCAATTGTCTTTGTTCTATTTGCTTCTTTACCCCCCTACACAATTTGTTCTTCCCCATCCCTCTCTTTCTCTATTGGTTTTTTTCACTTTCTCCATTTGTATTGGTATGCTATGTTTTTTATTTATTCTTAAAGCTCCCTCTTTTTTATTTTTCCCCAGGTTTCATACTTGAAGGGCTAGTCTCATTTATATTTATTATTAATTATTAATGTAAATTTTATAGGCCTATGTATCTTCTAATTGAGTAGTCCAACACCTTAGCTCAGTTGGTACGTGTCTTTCTATTGAACTAAGGGTTCCTGATTTGATTCTTGGCATGGCCTAAAAATGTAGTGGTCTGTCCTTTACACAATTGTGAATTAACGGATGGGGGGTTGGATGCTGTGTCTGTTATAATTTAAGTTAATTTATAAATCATGTGCTGATGTGCTAAGTCGGTTCAGTTAGACCCCGTTTAGTGCCTTAAATAAATAAAAACTCAATGGAGTATGGTACCATTTAGGGGAATGTATTCAAATTTAGATGGATAAAGCGTAGAAAACTATTTAGGAGAAAACACCCTTAGTGTACTCGGTCGGTTTTCAAACCCCATACCTGGCAGATCATATGAGAATGAAGTTTAGTCCGCATGTTCACCAATATGGTTTACTAGTAGGCCTATACCGATACCAAACAATACGAGAGATGAAAATACACTCTCAGGATACCCAGCCGAGATTAAAATCCGACCTTCACATACTGACAAACAGAACTGTATGAGTACGACATTTAGTCACGTGCGCACTGGTGCGATTTCCTACCCTCCTTCCACGCAAATGTGGGTAGATTACCTCTAAACTGCTTCCTTCCTTATCCCATTAGATTAACTATCATATATGAGTCGGAAAATTCGGATCAAATCAGTATTTTATTAAGTCCGTCCAACAGTCCATCAGTACTACCCTTACACGATCAGTCAGACTGTCAGTATTAATTATTACTTTATTAATACTGACAGTCTGACTGATCGTGTAGGGGCAGTACTGATGGACTGATGAACTAAAATACTGATGTGATCCGAATTTTCGATAATCATCTCATACATCAGTATCAGTCCATCAGTCTTGCAAGTGGTGGGAGAGACTGACAGTACGACTGACCGTGTGTGCGTGCTTGTCAGTATTTCCTTCAGTCTCAGTAGCAAACAAGACTCCACACGCCTTTTCTTATCATCCAAGTTGTTGCACGTTGCATGCAGGAGCTGAGACTGATAAAAATAATGATACGATGACTGACCGTGTAGGTCTCGTTGTTAGTACTGATGCATACTGACAGTCAGATTGTCATTATTAGGGCTTACAGTCTGACTGATCGTGATGGGGCCCTATTAGAGCCTGGAATTATACTCCTAATGAACCCCGAATCACAAATACTAAAGCTTACTTTCGCACTTCCTGAAGATTACTGTACATTTCGTTTTGTCAAAATAAACAACTTGGCTAGCTTCTGTTTTTAGCTTAGCGTAAAAATTATATTATAAAATATGAGCTGTTAAATTTTTATCTGTACATTGGAACTGAACCAGGAACATTTAGCCTAGCGTGAAACTTCAAAAGTCCCGGCTTTAATAACATTGTGTATGTATTTTTTTTTTTTACAAATGTGTAAGTCCTACACAAGGATTGTTAACTACTTAATTTAAAGGGCAGGAATGTAGAATGTAGATGAAAGGACAGAGCCCACATTTGTGTCGAAATAGGTTATACATTTTTTTAAAAATATCCCTAATTGCCACGATTTTAACTTAGGCCTCCTCATTAACAGACACCAAGTCAAATGTGAGTACAGCGTCTTAGATGGCTTTCTCACATAAAAGTCATTATATCGTGAAACATCCTGTATCTGACAATAAAGTTGACATTAAAAATTATAAAAAAATAATTCAAATACCATTTAAAATATGTAATGAGTAAAGTGATTTATTGTTCTAAAGTTTCATTTTAATTTCAATGTTAAAGTTTTTGTCCAATTATTTACTAAATAAATTCTCAAATATTAAATTTAAATGCACAATTTAAAAAATACTGATTAAATATTGCGGTTTTATTGCAACCTATTAGACCTTGCCCGAGTTGATGAGTTTTCTTTATCTTCTATTTTTTATTTCTCTACTCTCTCTTTCCTCAGTTCTTTGTTTACCCCTCTCTCCTGTACTAGTGTGTATGGTCGCTGAACCAGTGAATACCCGCTTTGACATGTCGATTGCACGTTCAGCTTAGCGTAATATGAAGGATGTTAAAACAAACACACACAAAAAATAGAGATAAAAGTGGATCCCATTTTGAACTAACAAAACATGACGATTCATGTTTGAATGCCAGCTATTGCATAGGATTTACTTTTGAAAAGAATACTAAACATTATCAAAAATTACAAGTATTACGTGATGTAAAAAAAAGAAAAAAAAAGAAAAGAAACATGTACTCTTCGAGTATTCAATAATTTAAAATATTTTGGAACTAGTTTTATTCAAATAGTTTTTCAAATTCTCCTATTTTCATTTGTGGCCTACTTCCTAGTAGATTTGAATATGGATATGTATATTCATACATATAAAATATATAGGTGTTTATAAACTCAATGCCCAAACTGCACACATAATTTGTTTGAATCAAAAGTAATACAAAATACTTGTACATTTACATCCAGCAAACAATGTTAATACTATTAAATTGTATTCAAATGTTTGGCATACAGCGCCGGGAGAGCAAAGCTGTGCAATCATGGCTGTACAACAGGTTGCATAGGAGTTAGGCACGTGGCACTGCACTTTCTGTGATGTAGGATCGTTAGAGATGACCTTCAGAACTTTTTCCCATTTCTAGGTAGACTGGTGTATTGTTTACTATTAATTGTGGTATGTTTTGCTGCCATGCTCCTTGATGTTGAGGTGTGCAGTGCCACGCGCCTAAATCCCATGCAAACTGTTGTACACGTATGCTTGAAAAGCTTTGCTCTCCCAGTGCTGTACTCCGAAGCTTTGAACACAAATTAGTGGTATTAGAATAGTTTGCCGGATGTAAGTGTATAGAGATTTTGAATTAATTTTGGCTCAAACAAACTATATGTGCAGTTTGGGCGTTGAGTTTCCGAACACTCTGTATATACAATACATTATATATATATATATATATATATATTAGATTCATATATATATATAGAGAGAGAGACAATATATATCCTATATATATAAAAATAATGTTTAAAACCATTATTATTAACTGTTAACTCTATGGGGTAGAGATTAGTAGGGCTGGTTAAAGAGTGTGCACCCACAATAGTATGAAGGGGAGATGAAACAATCCAAAGAGATAAATACAATGTAAAAAACCACACCAGGATTAGATTAGAACATCGACCTCCCTATCACCAGGAATACAGTATTTGGTGAAACTGAAAGCTTAAATCTTGTGATAATAAGCTCAATCTTTATAAAGAAGCTTTCCACTTTGACATGAGATTAATTAAAAATAATTTTTATAAATAATGACTACAACAAGTTTTTTTTTTTACACTAAACGAATCCGTTCAGCGTATCATTATAATTTTGTCCAAAGTACGTGAAATTGCTCTAATATTTGTTGTGATTACCAATCATTTTAATGACACCACCTAATGTGAATTGCCTCTCTGACTTTTTTTTTAAGTTTGTACATACAAATAATTGAAAAACTTCGTCATCATATGAGTAGTAGATTGATAAAACCAGTGATTGACGAGTTGATTATATCTTCTTTGCTGTGTACATATTGTAAATGTAGGGAAATACTAAAAAAAGGGGGGAAGTCTTTTTTTATTTAATCAATGTGTTTAAGCGCACTTTTTAAATAGGCGTTTTATCTCGAATTAATACTAAACTAACTTTAAATTAGAAAGGTTCGCATGTTTATGCCCTAAAAGATCGCACCCAAGCAGGGTAGCTGCAAAATTTATTTAATAATATTACTTGGCTTATCCAATAAACAATATTTTTCGATTTTTCATGACTTAGCCTTTTTTTCAGTTTTCCTTGGTGAATAAAATGTTGTGTATTATAGCTTATTGAACATACATTAAAAAAAGTTACCAACTATTAAACATCAACATTTTTATAAAGTTATTTTCCAATGTCAAGAGAAGAAGCAGCCAGCTTTTTTAAAACTCAAAGTGCTTACTTACATGCCCTTTTTTAATCAGTGTTTTATCTGCACACAAATATTAAACTAGGTTAAGGTTTCCCAATATTTAATGTGTAGCTCAAAGATTAATATTTTTCATAAAAGTATTTAAATTCCCTGATTTTTTTGTTTTTGATTATATGCTTTAAATTTTAAATTTCTTTGTATTTCCGCATAGAAAAGAATTCTTGAATTTCCCATGTTTTCCTTGTGTGTGGCCACTATGCCTAAACAAAAAAAAAGTCCTAAAAGTGTAAAATGAAAAACCTATCTTTGTCGTAAGAGCAACTAAAAATATGTTTGTATCCTGTTCAGCATTAAAATGAAGCTTAGATTTAAAATATGACTTATAGTAAATATCCTAACGATATCTCTGAAAACAAATTATAGTCCAACAACAAACATTTTAATAGAGCTTTCAAGTTATTCGCATTGCCATACAAACAATTTTAGAATATTTATTGGACTTTTTAAAATAGTTCACATAACCATAAACATCGTAGAATGTCCTCAACATCGTTTTAGTGGCATGAACTGCTTTAATAGATAGCACATTAGATTTACAACAAACAAACAAGGCAACAAAATGTTGTTTTTTTCCCCACATTTCACTTCCCGTTGAGATTATACGAGTATAGTCTATATTAATTACGCTAATGTAGTAGGAATAAGGAAGGTCTGAATTAGAAAAATGGAATATGTGACAAATAGTACCAGAGACATTTCATACCACTCGGGGGGATGGAAAAGGGTCTACTAATGACTTTAAAATAGTTACAACGCGACAAATGGTACCAATTGATGGGAAGGTGTGCTGGGCTTCAGTTTTAAATTAATTTAGGCGAATTTAATTTAATTAGTGTGTAAGATTCTTCTAATGTGCAAGGTCACGTCGCAAAGAGGAATGGAACGTTTCAAGTACTCGAAATAGAGCTTTACCTAACCAAACCTAACCTAACCTGGCCTAACCTAATTTAACCTTATCTAACCTAGCTCACTATTTAACCTAAACTAACTGAAAATTTTGACGTTCTCACAGCTATCTAGTATCCAGTAATGAACCTTGCTTACAAATAGCAGCTCTTTTTTAAGGTTAGATAGATAGAAGTGGTACCATTTGTCGCATCATAAATGTTTTGAAGTCATTAGTAGACTATTTCCAGGTAGGGTGGTACGAAATGTCACGAAAAATCGAGTGGTACGAAATGTCGCTGGTACCATTTGTCGGGAAACTTGAAAAATGTAACTGTATAAGCGTGAAAGTAAAGTGGAGAAACATTTAGGAAAAGGTACCCTCAGTAGACACGATTTGTATTCAAAATCCGATCTACCTGTCAATTGCGGTTCATTCTTTGGCGGGAATCTAACCTTAGACCATGCTAACACTGAAGCGAGTAACAAAATGTTAGTTATCTGTCAAACTTGGACAGGATTAGTCTAAAATGTCCAATCCGAATTAGGAATAATAGATTTTGGGTAGTATGACAAAACTATAGCCATAGCCATTGTAAATAACTTTTAGGAACGTTGATTTGGACAGGGGCCAAACGATCCTCGGGAAACTGGTTTGAAACCCTTTGGAGTCAAATAGTCTTCATATGGAGTGAAAAATGACGTGTAACACGAGTGATAGGGAGGTTTTTAATTAGTTAAATGTCAAGACTATCAGCGGATTAATATAGTGGGGACGAAGAGGTGTGTTTTATAAAAAGTGCACATACATTTTTGTGGAGACAAAATGAGTGAAAAACACGGCGATGAATCAGATATGGATAAACTACACTAATAAAATATTTGGTTGAGATTCCAACCTCGACTTCGCCATGACTGGCAAACTGTTATATTTCAAGACTGACGCCCTGAGCTATGTGGCCAACAATGTGGGTATCAAACAACAATTTAATCAAAAAAAGTGGTCGTGACACGTGGTTTGTACATTCCTGTCTTACGTGAGCCATTGTATTTCTTCCTAGAGCGGCGGTTTCCCGCTATAAATCCCCTCTCTCTGCCCCCAAACCAGCCACACGTCACCCACCGGGACGTGTGGTTAGATGAATAGCTTACTATACATTCAAATACACGAGGACAACCTGTCCCAGAACGGAACAGATGTGCCTGCGGGAGTAAAGTATAAAAAAAAGGGTAAAGCCTTCAGCACGACACGTGACCTCATTGTCACCGTGACAAATATACTGAGACAGCCTGGGGAGAAAATTTATACCTTTTTTTATTCTGTGGAGGGTTATTCCAGCCTTACCTCAGGGCAAAGAGGTGTGGGTTCCCAAACATAAGTCTATAATATCTTATTAAGTGTAAATAGCCGAAGCTATATTAATGGTAGTTGGTTCAGTTAGATATAATTCTGAAAAATGAAAAATGACACCTGGACACGGGAATCGAATCCGGGACCTTTGGCTTAGTACGCCAATGCTCTAACCACTGAGCTATCCAGGATTCGTCCCGTGCTCATGGTCATTCTTCACTCATATTTTAAGGCAGAGTCTATGATGGACAAAGCAGAAATCGTCAGCTACAATTATGTGATTTTTTTTTTTAATATCACAAGCCATCGGATAACGCAGCCATCGGCGACTCGGTAGTGGCTATTGCCAAGTTGTACAATTATTATTGTAATTGTCAGGGAATGCGTATATTTATTAAGTGTAAATAGCCGAAGCTATATTAATGGTAGTTGGTTCAGTTAGATATCATTCTGAAAATTAAAAAAGTGACACCTGGACACGGGAATCGAACCCGGGACCTTTGGCTTAATACGCCAATGCTCTAACCACTGAGCTATCCAGGATTCGTCCCGTGCCCATGGTCATTCTTCACTCATATTTTAAGGCAGAGTCTATGATGGACAAAGCAGAAATCGTCAGCTACAATTATGTGATTTTTTTTTAATATCACAAGCCATCGGATAACGCAGCCATCGGCGACTCGGTAGTGGCTATTGCCAAGTTGTACAATTATTATTGTAATTGTCAGGGAATGCGTATATTTATTAAGTGTAAATAGCCGAAGCTATATTAATGGTAGTTGGTTCAGTTAGATATCATTCTGAAAATTGAAAAATGACACCTGGACACGGGAATCGAACCCGGGACCTTTGGCTTAGTACGCCAATGCTCTAACCACTGAGCTATCCAGGATTCGTCCCGTGGCCATGGTCATTCTTCACTCATATTTTAAGGCAGAGTCTATGATGGACAAAGCTCAGCATAGCTCAGTGGTTAGAGCATTGGCGTACTAAGCCAAAGGTCCCGGGTTCGATTCCCGTGTCCAGGTGTCATTTTTCAATTTTCAAAACTATAATATCTTAGTTTGATTCCTTGTAATGCCAATTAATGTATTTAGGTTTGTATAATGGCTCATCCTGCTGAAAAGTCTTGGTTTGCTGCACTTTCCATTCATATGGGGCTGGGCGTGCACTCAGCCTTTCGGCCAGTTAGTGCTGCTCGCTCCATCTGGTAGAAATCTACTAGATGAGTTGAGAAAGTGCGGTGGTTCCCCGTTGCCTTCCGAACCGAAATTCTACGGGTGAGTGCGAAAGAGCCTACCAATTTTGCCAGTAAAGGTATTTTCCACATACCTTCCAAGGATATTTTACATGCTACAATTGACAATGAACCGACGGCGAAGGAAGTTGTGCTACGGAATTTATCGCTTGAAAAAAACCCGTTGACCTCACCTGGGTTTGAACCCATGAGCATTGGGTCCTAAGGCAAGAGTTTTAACCCAAGACCACCAAGGTCGACTCTTCATGCTATCCTCATAATAAAATAAACTGTCCGACACAATCCTACATGCTTTATCATATATTATATTATAATTGGGAACAACTCGCCTACCCTTGAATAAATTGTTCCTTGAAAAACAAGTACACATTGCTAATTATTACGTAATAGCTTCCCCGAACACACACTTTGAACCAAATAATTAAAGCCATTCTAAACAAATTTTGAACTCTAAAATAAATCAACTAACCTTAATTTTAGAGTTAGTACTAAAATCCGTATTTCACCTCGAGATAACTATATATGGCACACAAATATACAATTTGGATAAAATCCGTCAAACCATTTTGGTTGTAACCCTAGGTACAGACAGACGTACAAACAGAATAATTGACAAAATTGAAAAACCCACTTTTTTGAGTTTGTGTGTATCGCCAAGATCCATCATAATCATGAAATATTTTTTTTCACAATTACAATTCCTCTATTTGAAAAAGTAAAACAATCTAGGCACTTAGATTGTATGATGGAGTATACGAGTAAAGTGTAGACTACCACACTAGCCTTTGTTAGTTTGTAAGTCATGTGCTGATGTAATTAGTGTGTTTGAAAATTGCACGTTTTATAATAATTAGGGGATTATTTTCAATTATTTTCCTTTCATCCCAATATGGGTTAAGATATCTTCCTTAGTTTCGAATATAGGTCTGACATAGTTTCCTTTATGTTCCCAAAATATTCGAACTGGAGTCTGAATGGTCTAAGGTGATTGTACTAATATTGTATTCTTTCACCATCGACAGGAAAGTTTGGATTCGAATCTCGGTTGGATGATAAAATGGGGATGCTATTCCATATGCAATTTTACTAATTTATTTACACGATGATAATGGTGAGTTTATTATCAATTCAACCTTCCTAGTTCCTAGTCCATTAGCGTAGTTAAAATGCTTTTAGTCTGGAAGGGTAGTTAGACGCGGTGAAGGGGAAAAGGGTGTTTTTTTTTTTTTTTTAGCACCGCGTCTTACTACCCGTTCGGGTTATACGCTTAAGTACTAGTTACGCTAATGGATTAGGAATTGGGAAGGTTGAATAGAGGAAGTGAACCCGCATTTGCGTGGAGGGAGAGTGGAAAACCATTTAGGAAAAACCACCCCCAGTTCACCCGACCGAGATTCGAACCTCGATCTCCCCGTCCTCGGCAGTCGGGCTCAACACGACTAGCGCGTTAGCCAACTACGCCACAGAGGCGGGTGTGTTTTATTTTAATCTGGTGTTTTGATTCTCATAAGTTACACAGTTCAATCAAACTAATCACACAAATCCAATCGGTAGCACGACCCCCAAGATTTCCGACAAACCAGAAGTCATCTCATCTCGTCCCATAGACCGCAGTCAACGATTAGATGAATGACGACACAGCTGACTCTTGAGGTCGACTTATGGTCAGGGGGATCTAGGTGGAGAGGTCAACACAGCCACCGTCGTCACACATAGTACGATTCATTACATCCGCCAACAGAAGCGATTCAATTAGAACCCCACCGCTACTGGAAACAGGAAGAGGAGAATAGATAGGTATGGAGTCATTAATCTGCGACTTAATTAGAGGTCAAATGCTACAAACAATTAGTGGGTCAAACCACACATTGGCGGCTTATTTGCGCGTTAACGACAGGTGGAATTTATATCATGTATGTAATGAGGGAAAAGTCCCTTAAAAATGATGACCTCTAATTCCAGTAATGGTGATTTATATTATCCTAACTAAATAAACAAGAAGAAGTAGGCGGATCTGAATGAATGCACAAGCATTCGAATGGCATGGACAGATTATGTTAAGCTAGGGTGATGAGTGATGACCCTAAATTCCCCCTCCTCTTTCAATCCTATACATCTTGTTGGTGACCGAACCCCAGACCTTATTGTCAGAGACAAGTAAGCCTCTACACACCTAAACTGATGGTTTGGTTTATTTAAAATATGTAATAGGGGAATCTAGTCCATCATATTACAACAATTTCATAATCTTAGACCTCGTTTTACCTGCAGTGGTGACCAAGAGATTAGGCTCGTTAAACTTTGGGGTTCCTGACTCACACTGAACTGGATGGTTGGGGTTCCATTACTTGACGGTTTCACTTCGGGGCGTAGATCATAACACGTTTTAATGTGGTTTTTCCAATTCCATCTTCACGCTAATGCGGAAGCATTTCATCTAATCAACATCCTCATGCCTATCACTCAGATTAAGGTCTTGGTAGTCAAACAATCTTTTGCTATAAGAGTAACCCGCAATGCGTATAACCTGAACAGGTAGTAAGACGCTATGCAAAAAAAAAAAACACAACAAATAAACAAGCAATTCAAGCTGAAGAGAGCAGTGGTTCCCAAAATGGCGTACTACCCCAACTATCTCCGTAATCTGGAGTATAACTAAAATGATGCTGAATGTTTACTATTTTGGTAAATTTTTAATATTACCAAAGGATATAATAACATTATAATAATCATTAGCACCGCGTCTTACTACCCGTTCGGGTTGTACGAGCTTACGCTAATAGAGGACTTACAGTTTAACGTGGGATCCGAACCACGGTGGAGGCCTGGCTGCGCCAGTTGTCTGAGTTTGTTGCCCCCCTCCAACCATTGTTTAAATCTGTTTTACTTATGGCTAGACTTTTTCCAAATATATTTATAAGATTTAAGATTTGATCAGGTCCTATATTTTTTTCTCGATTTTAATTTGCTTGTTTTGGTTGGCTTCTCACGGCGTACCACCGAGAATTATTGTACGTACCACTGGTGCTATGCGTAACACAGTTTGGAAATCTCTGTACTAGAGGATTGGCTGACATCCAAATCTATAATATGTAAACATACAGCCCTAAAAACCCATTCAAAAGTACACTTGACAGTAAAACGATACCCCAAGTCTCCTCCATGTGGAGTAAAACTGGGGCTATTGGGTAGCTAGCTATACAATGATTTGTGTAGGAGTGGATTTCTGAAAGGTCTTTCATATGTCCATTCTTAACAAAATCAGTGTTTAGGCAAGGTTCAGTTCTATAGCGAACGATTCCGTATCAATGAATAAACTTGTTACATACACATGTGTGTGGGGGTGAGAGGGATTGGAGGGAGGGAGTTGGGGGGGTAGACTAGTAAAAGGGCTATTTAGTAAATACAAAATGTAACGAGTTTCATTTTATTAGTTATTGAACTAACCTGCCTCATATTTTCCTCCTGAGTTTAAGCCCTTCCCCAGTCTGGGTCCATCTAAACGATGTAGTCCAATGTTCTTAGGAAGGGCCTTAAATGACTGCTAGTTAAGCTACTAGATCTACTTTCACGTATTCATACGTCAAGTTATGTGATCTTCAGATGCTACTATTGAATTATATATTATCAATCCATATAAAACAACACTAATAATAAAGTAAAATTTTATCATTGCTAGGCCTAACAGAAAAAAAAGTTTCTTCTGCCATAGTCCTATTATAACCACCCTCAATGCCACGATGGTTTTGTATTCAATGTCCGAGTGTTATAGTTGTGTCAGCCTAACGGATTTTGAGTTTTGATTACACGGTGACGTCATACAATTTAGTCTACTACGTCCCTACTATACAATGTATAAACCCTTCCTTCCCCCCTCACCACCATCTGCAATGATGAAAAGTTCGTTAGAGGACTACGGTCAAATAGAGCGAGGGAGATTACATGGGATACATAATACGAGGATTAATCTTACCATGGGATTTATGTGCACAAGTGGGGAAATGTTATCTAGAAGAGGAGATTTATTTTACTTGATTTCTATGAACCCCTTCGTGTAGCTATACAATCAACAAGAGTAAAACTAGCTTCGGTGGCCGAATGGTGTAAGGAGTTACTCTCGAAGTAGACTAGACTGCCGATGACGGAGAGATAGAGGTTCGAATATCGGTCGGGTGTACTGAGGGTGGTTTTTCCGAAATTGTTTTCCACGCGGTTGCCTTCCTCATCCCTAAAGTCATGAACGTAATTAGTAAATAAGCGTATAAACAGAACGAATAGTAGGAACAAAAAGAGTAAAATATGTATTTTTTATCGGAGCTTTTAAAGTGCACTTTCTAAACAAAGATATTATTAAAAAGTATATATTAGTTTCTCAATATCGTTTGAGCCTATTTGGTGGCCGCATGGTCTAAACTCTAAAGCGTCACTCTCACGATAGACTGAACTGCCGAGTGAGATCAGGGTTCAAATCCTGGACAGGTGTACTGAGGGTGGTTTTCTCTAAATACTTTTTCACTTATCCAGCACCAGCACGCAAGTGCGAGTACACTTTCTTTAAATTTAACCTTCATCATACTTAGTAAATACTTGTATGAACTGAATAGGTAGTGATAGGCTTACGCGATGCTAAAAATAGATACATATATTTATACACGAGTATATTATTCGGGATGAAAGGTGGTGGGGTATTGCGTCTTATTAAACATTCGGGTTACCCGCATTTAATTACACTATGAGATAGAGAGATTGGGGTAGAATTTAGAATAAATCTTCCAGTACACCGTTTAGCCCATGTTCCACCCGATATGGGTTCAAATTAAGTTGGCTTGTAAGTAATGTTCGTATATACTATATAGCCTGATGTATTTACAAAAAAAAAAAGTGCATTTTAAATAAACCTAATTTATTAAATGATCCTTTTTATCTTAACCTATTTTTTATTTACCATCAATTCGACATAGGACGCTGGAGAAACCTAGCCCAAAACTCGGGGGTGGGAGGAAGGATTAATGAAGCCAAAATCGTCTTTATAAATCTAGTGACCACTCGATAATGAAGCTAAGCTTCTAGTGCACAACTTCATTCAGGATCCAGACCTAATTGATGACGTACCACTAGACATGTTGACGCTGTACTTTCATCGAAATGTTGTTTCAAGTGTTTGGTCTACTTCAACAAACTCACATTGTTCACTCAAATAGGTTTACTACAACAAAAGATTTGAGGTACAAAAAGTATCTGCTTCAATATGTTGTTCTTTTGAAAGGTGTACAGTCAATTTTGATGGTTATTGGACAGAGTTAAAACAGATCACAGGATATATATTTGGAGTTATAGTTCTTATTACCATAGTAATCATCATTACCCAATATAGTAGTGGTTGAGTTGTCTAAAGTTCTAGACTCACAATTTCCCTGACAACCAATGATGGTTAGGTCAGGGTTTGAATTCCGGTTGAGTAACAGATATTTGTATGTGATTTATGTTACGGTTTTCACGTCATCTTCCAGCATGGATTGTCTAGCAAATATAAAATGATAGACCTTTTGTGTTTTTCCTTATATTTATACAAATAAACCCATTTAATAAAAACTGGAACCGAGGCATATCATCGAATATTTGTGCTGAAAATACCGTATCTGAGGGGCGTTGCTATGGATTTAAACGGATGTGACGTTAGACACATTCCTCTAAACAACCGTAGAGGTACTGAATTACATGACATTATTTTAACTAATTTATTTGATGTAAAAATAATTTTGGCGCCACATACATGATATTTGAATTTAATCGCACTGACGATATAGGGATGAGTAGGGTAACATTATAGGAAATGTATACCTATTCATGTGGGTTAGATTGGTAAATCTATCAAGAACAAAACAAACTTAAGTCCACCCATCTGGCATCTAAACCCCGACCTATCCATCAACAGCAAACTAGACTATATGAAACTTACTTTTTAATCCACGTGCTTATAGATGGGTGTGATGTAACATAAAGCTATTTAACAAAGCTTATGAACAAATAAACACAAAATACAACATACCATCTAATTTTCATTGGAATATCCTTTTAGAAAATACAAAAATATTTTTTGTGGCCACTACTGATAACATTTGGCTATTTTAGGGGGCCTACTACTATTATTTTATAAGTATTGATATTATCTATCAAAGGTCACATCTGCAAGTCAGATGACTTGATGTATTCACAGGGAAAAATAGATTTATAAAGTTTTCTAGCCCTCAGACTTTGTCTGAAAGTTGGATTGTAGTTATCTTGTCTAAACAACACCAACCAAGAATAGTTTGATTTTGAAAAAAACCTTAGTAAAATAAATATCCACATCTTATCTAACTAGTAAACATAGCTAAGTAGGACTGACTTAGTTTCTGAAAGTTTTATTTAATTTGGGCATTTGACTACACGTTATTAACACGTGAGAAAACGAGAAACAGTCCAATAAGAAGAGTATTATCGGATAGCTAAAAAAAATTACTATTTCTATTTTCCCTTAAAGTCATGTGATCTTCAGCTGTCACTTTTGATGGATATTGGTGACCTGGTGGTCTAGGGGTAAGGTGTCAGACTTCTGTGCTGGGGGTCTCGGGTTCAATCCTCGGTCCCAGAACAGATTTATTTGATTGCCAAACCCTTTCTTCACCTCTGACAAGACGTGTATTAATAACAACTTGTGAATGTGTTGAATGCCAGGCCTCCACCGTGGTTCGGATCCCACGTTAAACTGTAATAATAATAATAATAATAATAATAAATTAACCAATTAACACTATCTAACTAACTATTAACACTAACACTATTAACTAACTACTATTAACACTAACACTATTGAAACAAGGTAGAAGCTTTATTTTTGAAAAGGGGGAGGGGAGTGGTAAAAATATACATTATTTTAGCAAATAAAGGTCAAACACCATCCTCAAACCAATCAGAAAAAACTCCTTAGTCCACCCAGCTGGGAATATGGCCCTGAATTCCTTATCAGTGGCAAGACAGACTAGATGAGCAAGACGTTTAGTGACTGTGTCCACCGGAGCGGGTAGCTAGTCGTGCAGTTAGATCACATATTGATCCCAAAAACGTTGGTCCTTGTTGGATATTTTTTTATTTACAGAGAGATTAGTACGAGAGGGACCCGTTTCAGTGGCCACATGGTCTAAGGCGTAACTCTCACAATAGACTAAACTACCTATGACAGGAAGATCGGGGTTCGATTCCCAGTCGGGTGTAATAAGTATGCTTTTTTCAAAAAAAAAATTACTCTACTTCCAAGCAAATGCAGATGCACATCCTTTAAATTCAACCTTCCTTATCCCTGACACATTAGGATAATTAGTACATAAGCGTACAGCCTGAATGGGAAGACTACGTGGTGCTAAAAAAGATTCGGGGCTATCAGGGCCTGGGGCCTCACTTTTGTTAGGGTTCCAATCACTCACCACTTATTTCCAGAGGAGGAGGGATGGTTCAATTGGGATTCAAACAAGTCTATTAGAAAAAAATCCTAAACAATGCCTCTGCATCTGTCACGTTTTTAATTGTTATGCTACCCGTATCGATGGACACGTGGCCTAAAACGTCATCATCGTCTGGTAGAGTTTTCTGGTGATTGGGAGGCTTGGAGTTCAAATTCCGGTCGGGAGGTACAGAGGGTGTTTTAAAAATGATTTTCTACTATCTCTCCATTTACTCTAAAATTATACCTCATTAGTGTAGATATGCGTATAGTACGAATGGGTAGTAAGACGTGGTGCACATTATAATGTTGACGAGACTGTCCCTCCTCACCCTCTGGCCACCCAACAAACAGGGACCGGCGGGGCTGAGTGTGGTCAGACTGATCGATGCTCCGTTATTTACAATTACCGACCGAACCAACATAACACAGCGACCCCCCACCTCCCTTTCCCCTTTCCTATCAAGCAAGCCCACCGCGCACGGTATCAGGTAACTCCATTAGCGGACCCTCTGCACCAATTTCTAGTTACTCAAATATACAACATTTATTTACAGTGCATCAGGGGAAAAAAAATCCTATTCAAAATAGTACTTTTTTAGTTGTTGCCGTTGTAAACTTAATACTCGTAAGTGAAGCGAAGCCTTGGGAGGACTGTTCTAATTAAAAAAGAAATCTTTATTTCAGAATGATACAAGCAAATATAAAATAAAGATTTATTGGTTAAATATAACTAACAAATGTTGCACGAGTTTTCTCCAGAGGCGTACGCAGGGGGGTTAGAAGGGGTATAACCCCCTCCTCCCGAAATCTAAAATAATCCAAATCATTATCTACTAACAAAAGAAGAAACAAAAAGCACACACGTTTAACCAATGTTCCTGTACGTGGACACTAGTATAATATCGTAATATTGACATTGAAAATTGATTATAAATATGTCAAATTATTCAGTATTGATTGATGATGCTTGATTAATATTATAAAATGTGTTCGATTTCTTGTTTTGAAATTCTATCAGCCGCCGAAATGAAATCCTCCGTACGTCCCTGTTTTATTCGTTAGCCCATCTATCTGCATATATTTTAATGGTTTTTGTTAATTCATAATCAGTTTTGTTTATTTATATGAGGTTAGCTCAGAGACAGTCGTTCTCTCAATCTTACATTCAGGAGAAGAAAAAAAGAGGTCTACGGAATCTAGGGAAAGCTTAACTGTGTTTTTCCGACTACAGATTCTCCCCACTCGTCCGGGATATAGCCTACGCTTTTTTAACTACGCTAATAAAGCAGGAATAAATAAGGTAGAATTTAGAGGAAATGTACTCAAATTAGCGTGGTGGGAGAGTGGGAAAACAGTTTAGGAAAAAGAACAGCTTCAGTATATTCAGTTGAGATTAGAACACAACAAACAGAGAATGACATTGAATCCACGTGCTCACAGATGAAGGTATATATGAGAGTTAAAGATGCCTAAAGCTATGATAGAGGGTTGGGATATCCTGAGCATAAGCGAGTGATTAGTCAGCTATGTCAGACAGAGACGAAGCTCTCCAGTTACTAGATCTCTCTTAGAAGGTGTCTCCAGGAAAAGGGAGGTAAGGCAACAACTTTTTGGAACCAAACTGCCAACTAAATACTCTTCTATGGTTAGTAATGATTATAGCCCGCTTCGGTGGCCAAATGGTCTAAGACACTACTTTCGCAATAGAATATAGACTACTGCCAATGACGGGTAGATCGTGGTTCAATCCCGGTCAGATGTACTATGGGTGGTTTTTCTTAAATAGTTTACCATTCTCTCTCTCTTTCCACGAAAATGTAGGTAAATTTTCTCTAAATTCAACCATCCTCATCCCAAATCCAATAGCATAATTAGTATATAAGGGTATGCTCAAAAGAGATAGTAAGACGTGGTGCTAAGAATAAATTATATAGTATAATAAATTAATAATGTATGTCTCTTTTCTATCCGGCCCAACTAGCCCTTTAAATATCCTAATGTGGCCCTCCACTCAATAGGTTTGGGGACCCCTGCCAAATGACGAGGAGATAAAGGTTTGAATCCAGGTCTGGTGTATTCATGCTGGTTTTCCTAAATAGTGTACCACTCTCCCTCCGTACCAATGTGACACTTCCTCTAAAGTTAACATTTCTGATCTCTAGCTCATTAGCGTAATTAGTTTATATGCGTATATCTCGGATGGGTAGTAATATAGCTTAAAGCTGACCCCGCATCAGCGGTGATTTTAAATGCCAATGAATTAACACCTCCATAACAGACTCTGTCTTAAACTATGATCGAAGTATGACAGTGAGCATGGGACGAATCCTGTATTTATCAGTACTAGAGCAATCGTGTGCTAAGCCGAGAGTACAATGTTTGATTCCCAACCACATTAAATTTAATTAAAATGTAAAGTTTCTAATATTAAAGGTTCTTCTCAATTTTGGTGTAACTCATATTTTATAGTGACTAACCAGTTATTCTATAGTAACGTGAGCTTTCTACATTTATAAATATTAAATATTTAAAAAATACCTGCATAATAATTAGGAATTTCAGATTTTAGCATGTGTTAAAAAAATATATTGTTTATTTTCTCTAGCCCCACGTCTTACTAACCGTTCGGGTTATACGCCTATGTACTATCTACTTTAATGCATTAGAGATAGGGAAGGTTTAATTTAGAGGAGGTGACCCCATTTGTGGGGAGGGAGAGTGGAAAACCATTGAGGAAAATTATTATTATTATTATTATTATTATTATTATTATTATCACTGCGTCTTACTACCCGTTCGGGTTTTACGCACTTAAGCTAATGTGTAGGGTGATTGTGAGATGAAATGGAGGACCTACAGTTTAACGTGGAATCCGAACCACGGTAGAGACCTGGCATTCCTCACATTCACAAGTTGTGATTAATACACATCTTGTCAGAGGTGAAGGAAGGGTTTGGCATTCAGATAAATCTGTGCCGGGACCGAGGATTGAACCCGGACCCCCAGCACAGAAGTCTGACACCTTACTCCAAGACCACCTGGTCACCATGGAGGAAAACCCACTATTATTATTATTTAGCACCGCGTCTTACTACCCGTTCGGGTTATACGCTTAAGTACTAATTACGCTAATGGATTAGGAATTGGGAGGGTTGCATTTAGAGGAAGTGAACCCGCATTTGCGTGGAGGGAGAGTGGAAAACCATTTAGGAAAAACCACCCCCAGTTCACCCGACCGAGATTCGAACCTCGATCTCCCCGTCCTCGGCGGTCGAGCTCAACACGACTAGCGCGTTAGCCAACTACGCCACCAAGGCGGGTAAAACCCACTATTAGTGCACCAGAATGGAATCAAATAAAACCCCGATCTCCTCGTCTTTGGTAGTCTAGTCTAAGAGGAGAGTAGCGCGTTAGACCACGCGGCCACTGAAGCGGGTAACCACCTTGTTATATATAAGTGACTTATATGATATTACTACAGTATGTTAGATAGGCTCACTAGCTAGATTGATGTAAAAATTAGTAAAAATTATTATTTATTATATATATTATTTGTTTATGTGATAAAGTAGCGTAAACACTGATTTCGTCAATGTTTTTTGATTCGATTAGTGCTGTAGTTGATGAATGATAGATTAGTGCATGTCTGCAGGTATTTTTATTTTACTCATTATTTTCTTTATTAATATTTTAAGCTCATATTAATATACAATCCTGCAAGCATGCCTTTAAATTAAGGAAAATACATTTCGAATACATGAGCTGTTTATGTAAATTCAATTTTATTCTTAAAGTATAAAGATTGTTAAAAATTTGAGCTACATGTCCCTTAAGCCATTGTTGCTCCAATCACACAGAATTATAATCACCTTCCACCCCCTGGACATTGCACAAAGCACCCAAGTGTTCCCACTGCATTATTAAGCGACGCACTTAGAGTGAGGCTCACTTTCTCATCCCCTCCCTCTCTCCCTCCCTTCCTCTACACACGGCGTCCCGCGACGTCGACCACCCGCCGCGACGCACTTTACATAAATCCCAGAGCACAATATTAATAATAACAAGCTCTCTCGCGAGAGTTTGAGGGCTGGTTGGGGGAAGGGGGGCTTGGCCGCCTTAATAAGGATTACCACCCACCCGACTGCCATGCAAATCTCTAGATTTATGGCACTGGTGGTGGGGAGGGGGGTTCAAGGGAGTTCCTCTCCTAGTTCACACGGTCTCTTCCCCCCCCCATACCACCTCATTCCTACTCACGTGTCTTAAGACAAGGCGGCCTTCTAATTGGCGTCAACCTCCCTACAATAATACTTTTTTTTTTGAAGGGTGGGGGTTTGTAAAAGGGTTGAGAGATAAGTTACAAGTTTAATTTGGGTGGCTTTATAAATAAAAGATATGCAATTTCATTATTTCACGCCAGAACAAGGACCAAAAATATTGCGTTTGCATAACTTTAGAGCCTCATATAATATTATTTAATTTTATTAAATAAAAATGGTTCTATGTACAAACGTAAAAAATGTTTCAATAAATAAACTAAATACAGTTTAGTATATTTAACCCATTTTTGTGGGGTTTTTCAATGCGTCTTACTACATATCTGGACTACACCATTAAAAGAAAAGCTTCTTACTAATTGTTTAGGTCATACGCATACGTGATAATCACTTCAAAGGGGCAGGGGTCAGGAATGAAGAATTTTAGAGTTAATGTACTTACATTTGCGAGGAGGAAGAGTGGAAAACCCTTCAGGGTAAGCCATCGTAAGCACATCCAACCGGGATTAAAACCAATCTCCAGCAAACCAGTCTATACAAACTTGACGTTTTTTACACGTGTCCATCAATGCAGCTCATTTTGATATTTACATATTAAATTGAATTCAAAATATATATGTATTTTTACAGAGGCTATGAGCGTTGTTGATCCGCCATTTAAGAATGGTTTTATTTTAAACCCAGGCAGAACACCCCAAAGGAAATGCGCACCAAATATTAATGTTTTAGAGTTCTCACTAACAAGAAGGTTACAGGTCTAATACGCTAATCATGTTACATATCTGATGTAAGCATAAATTACCAAATAAACCTTGTCCTACACAGGCATTAATCTCCATTTTATAAATTAATATACCTGTCCTCGTGACATAATAGTAAGAGCTGTATATCACAAATCTAGGTGAGCCTGGTTCGATTCAAGACGAGGATGAAAGGAATATTTATATGTGTATTATTATTATTATTATTATTATTAGCACCGCGTCTTACTACCCGTTCGGGTTATACGCACTTACGCTAATGTGCAATGGTAGGGTGATTGTGAGATGAAATGGAGGACCTACAGTTTAACGTGGAATCCGAACCACGGTGGAGGCCTGGCATTCCACACATTCACAAGTTGTGATTAATACACGTCTTGTCAGAGGTGAAGGAAGGGTTTGGCAATCAGATAAATCTGTGCCGGGACCGTATATGTGTATTAGTCATGATACTCAAATTCGTAATAGTAAATATAACATTTCTAGATCTGAGTGCGTAGTTTTGAGGAAGGTTGTCCATAAGAATGTGCATGAACGAGAAAACCAACGTAATAAATCCCATGTACTAAATCAGCCCCAGCTACACCAGCCAGGATTTGAACCCCAATCTCTCGATCACAGGCTATCCAGTTGACTTACATCTTATACCGCGTGACCCTTAGTGTGTGTGTGTGTGATGAGTTAAATGTCAATGTTAATCTTAAATTACTTTGTAATTCATGTGCTGGAATTATCCAAGGTCTTAAAAACTGCATTGAATACCTCCGAAATTATTAATTAAAACGTCAGCAGAGTAAAATGAGGAAAGCATCAAAATGCAAGCTACAATAGTTGAGTCATTTTATTGATCGAGTTTATCAAGCTCCTGTTTCTTTATTATTATTATTATTATTTTTACCGCTTCTTACTACCCGTTCGGTTTATACGCACTTACGCTAATGTGTAATGCTAGGGTGATTGTGAGATGAAATGGAGGACCTACAGTTTAACGTTGAATCCGAACCACGGTGGAGGCCTGGCATTCCACACGTTCACAAGTTATGATTAATACACGTCTTGTCAGAGGTGAAGGAATCCGGTTTTAAATTTACCATTTGGCATTTTGTCTGTCTGTATGTTTGTTCCGCGGTAACTGCCAAATGTGTGGACCAATTTTAACTAAATTTCGCAGGTACATTCTTTGAACCTAGGCCAAACAACGCTTGAACATGTTTTTTTAAATTTATTTATCAGTATTCATATGACGGCCTTACAAAAGGTTTTTTTTGTTAATAATGCTCCTCTCAAGTGATTTGAATTTAACAAAAATTGTAACATATTTTGCGAGACTAATATATTAAGACCCGGAAACAACAGTTATTCTCTATACATATAATACACTACTTTTTTTTAGCACGGCTTCTTACTACCCGTTCAGATTGTACGCCTATTTACTAATTACTATAATGTGTTAATGACTAAGAAAATTTAATTTAGATGAAGTGTTTCAACATTTGCGTGTAGGAAGAGTGGAAAACTATTTAGGGAAGACCACCCTTTGTACACTCGACCAGGATCGAACCTTGATCTCTCCGTCATATAATATAAGCTACTATTTAATATAGTATTAATTATTGGTTTTCTGTATAACTTGTTTACCAAGAGAAAATATTCTATCTTCTTCGAGTGCACGGAAAATTACGAGATATATTTCATCTTGAACAACCAAAGATAAATCATAAGACTGTAATAACAATAGTAACAGGAGGAAGCGAGGTCTACTGTTCACAGAACTACCAGTTTAACCAACGAAATTCATGCTTGCACTGGTGGACACGCGGTCTAAGTGTCAAGCTCGTTTAGTCTGGTTCACCGGTGACGGGGAGGTTAAGGTTCAATCTCAGCCGGGTGTACATTGTATTGTTTTTTACCTAAATGGTGTCCCATTCTTCCACCACTCAAATGCACTGGTACATATTCTCTGAATTCTACCTTCCTCAACCTACCGTAATAGCGGACAGGTAGTGAGACGTGGAGGAAAACAAAACAAAATACAACACATTGTCTTCCAAACTACCAACAGACGTACCAGAAGCTTTGTTCAAAGAGAACAGAATGAATGTTCCCTAAAGCTATCGTGGTTTCCCTCTCAAACCTAATGCACTTGACTAAGGTAACCCAGAAGCCCCCAATATTTCCGGCAGCTAAAAGAGACGTCGCGGTTAGGCGCGTAGAAAAGACGATAACACCCCGCCGCGTCAGGGAGGTTAAGGAAATGCTGGGGCTGTAGTCTTGAGCCTGCTGCGGCTTGTGTATTGGCGCAGTGTGTGAAGAGCGACGTGTGGAGGGGGGGGGGGGGTTAGCGCGACAACAGGTGACGATTCAGGCAGGCGCTTGGCAGCAGAGTGGTGTGTGCTGTAAACCGAATCACGCTCCCCCTCTATACTCTTGTTTAAATCTCTTACAGCAACAAGCACACCCAGATTACACGACCCAACACTTTGGCGCACTTGTTCCAGTCAACCTAGACGGGAATACAAAATGAACGCACTCCGACGCGTGAGTTGAAAGGCCATATTTGATCCGTTCTTTACCTTTTTACGGCAGAAGGTTTTGTACCGAACGAAAGTCCTTGTTTCCGCTCACGCTATTCGTTGTGAAATGTAGGGTTTTTTTTGTCCCATGTCCTTATATGTATCCGATTTATAAACCTTTAACCAAACTAATGGGGTAAGAATAATGAGATTATAATTTAGAGGAAATGTATCCTCATTTGCGTGGAGGGAAGTTTAAAACCACTTAGGAAAAAAACCCAAGTAATATAACCGGCTGGGATTCGAACCCAACCTCATCGTCACTGGTAAACCAAACTAAATGAGCCTAACAGTTCAAGTGCCCACTGACGTGGGTAATTTTTAGTTTATTCATTTAGTAGTTTAAATAAGACATTTTAATATACAGCTAAACCTAAAAAGTGCCAGACTTTTGGACTGGCGTGTATACTCTTAATAGAGAGTTGAAATCCCATCCGAGTCCAATTTTATTGCTCACAATGAAAGTGGTTTTCAATCCTATCTTCGGATGAATGTTGATGCATTTACTCTTATGCAGTCAAATTTTCAAAGAAGTGACCTTTTAAAAATATAAACTTTTTTTATGGCTAAAATTAATAGGTCTAACATTTTGATATATTATTAGTGTTATTTTATAGGTTTTGATAATATACTCGTATATCAAAAGTGACAATGATGGATCACATGACTTGAAATATAAATACGTGAAAGTAGATCTGTAACTTATTTAGTTGTTAGATAAGGTTTTTCTAATGAAAATTGGATTATAGATATATTTTTCATTGTCACCCCACTTGATTAGTTTTTAGTGACTCGTGTTTATTGTATCAATGATAAACAGCCAATAAATTCTAACTAACGGCTTAATCTAAGGGATATAGTTGAGGAGGGAAGCTTTGAAAAATGCACCTGAATTAGAGTTGAGAGAGGATATGAAAACTACAGTGAAAGTAACTTGTAGAAAACAGCCTCAAGTCAAATTCTGATTTTTCCACTAAAATTGAACAGCTGGAATGTGTATCAGACATAATTATACAAATTATATTCTTAAAAATGTTCACACCAAATACTATTTTATGATGGTTACAAACATTTAATATAAAGTTACCCCAGTTTTCGAGTTTTCCATACACAAAAAATTCCCTGAATCCATCAGGGTTTCCCTGTCTGAAGCCACCATATGATTATGAAAAAAAAAAAAACTTTAGTTTTCAAATTTTATTTAGATCATAAATAAAGCTATGAATAATATTATAAAAACTTGATATTTTATATGCATATAGTTTAACTTCTTTTTAAATATAATAAAGTTATTTAAAAAATACTGTGATTTATAAATCTTATTTTTTCCTTCAAATGTGTATGCTGTATTTTTGTTTCATTTCATCAATTACTAATAAACAATATGATTCTAATTCTTTTTCTAAACAACACTATTTCAAATGGTATATTATGAGTCTAAAAAGCCCTTTAACTTCTTAAAGTCCAAACAAAGTATTTAAAAGCGCAGAGAGAATGGTAGTTTTGTTTGATTAATTTCATTCGTGAGGTCAAGTAGGCAACTCGCTAAGCATTACTGTGTTGAGGTTGAAACATGCTTTCCAGGCGCCTTTCTCGGATTACTAGAAGTTAGAATCATTATAAGTTTAAGAGAATATATCGTTCCTATCTGAGTTAAACTCTTTTGTAGCTTCCACGCATCATTCCTCTCTAACGAAAGTACGTTTACACTTTGAATAATATGAGGGGAATTAAATTACGAGTCTAAATAAGAATGTGCTATTCAGCGAGAGTTGAGCTCTCAGAAGTAAGAGGTAGCATGAGTATTATGATATAACAAATGTAATCAAACCAAGAGATTTAATGCTCTGCTTTCAAAGGCATGTTTTATATCAATATACGACTTCACACTAATTACATAGGTAAGCATAGAGTAAAGTTAAAACCATAAAGCGTAGTCGACTTATAGTGGGACAGGTTGAAAAGCCAACCATATTATTTTGTGATCATAAATGTGTATTATTTTAGGCAATTATACTTATGGTAAAAACAAAGTAAAATAGACAAAGTTGTACAGTTTAAATTTCAGAGGAATAACCTTTTAGAAAATATAGATGAGGTCGAAGGTCAAATCTCCTTCAATTTAACTATAACGCCAACAATAACTTTTGCATCTTTTAAACATTCAGGGGGATTAGAAAAATTTGATATGTTGAACATATTTCACATTAATGTTTATTATTATTATTATTTTAATTATTATTAGCGTTTATAGGCTCGTCGACACGAACAGGTCATTAGCGACTTTCATATGAATGACATATTTCATCATATAATCATCTTTTTTTAATTCCTACTAAACCAATAGTTTATCAATAACTAATGATTAAATACATCTACAATGCTAAAAATAGGTATATTCAGGTATGAGTGTGTAAGATAACATAGTATGCTTTTTTTCTCTAAATATTTCTCTTTGCGTAGGCGCACTTAACAGACAGTTAAAAAAAATTTACGGTAATGTTATGGGACAACCAAAACCTTTTTCTTCAACATCAACTTCTAATTTTCTTCACATTTTTCAATCTTCGTTTCTACTTCCCTTATAATTTCAAAAGTGTCCTCCACACTAATCTACTTATTTTATAGTTATTGATAATATCTATTAAAAGTGACATCTGTAGATCATATAGCTTGGCGTATGAATACGTGGAAGTAGTTATAGTAAATTTTATAGCTCTCAGATGAAACATTTCTGTAGTCTACCTAACCAACAAGTTGCCTGTGGAGACTGGCCCAAAGATTTTTAAGATTAATGTATAATGAATGGATCTAGAAAATATTTAAATTTCTCTCTCACTGCATCTTACTACTCGCCCAGGATATATTAATTTAACCTCGTTAGTGAGGTAGAGATGAGGAAAGTGGGACTTAGATTAAATAGACCCCCATTTCCATGGGTGAGAATGAAAAAATAATTTAGGAAAAAATACTATCAGCACACTCAGCTGGATTCAAACTCGATCCCCTATTACCGGAAAACCAAACTAGACGAAACTTACATTTAGTCAGTGTGCCCACAAATGCGGTATACAAAGATAACCATACTCATCAGGATGTGCACAAATCAAAACTTTCTCGCAGAGACGCGAATAATGTTCGGTCAAACGAGATCAAACAGGTTATTCCATTCCACACGTCAGCGTACGGAGAACACCTCTGGCTAGCTGCCACATACAGTCGACCCTCTCTGTACGGTCGATATATCGATCCTCCAACCCATCTCTCCCCTTCTTGCCTTCACTACACACGATCCTCCAACGCTGTAATGTTGTTTCAACCCCCTACTCCCAATTTTCCTTCAAAACTTCTTCTTGACATCCCCACCCCATCGAGCAATGACTATTAAGAAGCAGCTGTGACGAATACAGGAGAAGGTGGGCTAGGGAGAAAGGTATATTGTTGTAAGCTACGAGCCCAACGCAAACAACAATCGACGAACATAAAGAAACTAAAAACAACAACAACAAAAACAGGACGCCTTCGTTAGGGGTTGATATTTGAAGAAGCCTTCCTTCAAAATTTATCTCCCTTGGAATACATTTGGAGCATATCTCACTGGGGTTTTGTTAGACTTGGAAGTGTTGATTGGTTGTTGAATGCTGAATTTTTAAATTTATCTATTGGTAAGAACGTTAACATTTTCTTAGCCTTTCCATGTTCTTTAAATATATATTTAATAGAAGCACTATTTGTCTGTCTCCCTCTTAAAACCTTTGAACTAATTAGATTGTATCGACTTTACTCTGAATATAAACAAACACCTGCCAAGACGTGGCTTTTTTGTGTGTGTGTGAATCATTTTGAGATTAAAAGTGTCCAAAGTATTACTTTCCAAACTATTACAGCCTTCGTTATAAAAATTATAAGAGCCTTATTATTAACACTTCTAAAAGCTACCATGCATTTATTTGGAGTGAACAGACCCAATGAAACGCACCTAAAATATTTTGAAATGTAAGAAAATTATATTTTAGCATTTTATTTTTTCAGATTTTAACAAATTTGATACACACAATAATACTCACTTTGTGTTAAGTTAGAATTAATATATATTAATGTTTTTGCTGTCTATACCATATTAAATCCCAGAAAGTAGTGTTTATTTTCGAGTATTTTGTTCCTGTAATCAGCACTAACTGATATAGCGAGGTTCTGCCATTTAAAAATATATATGTTTAGTTAGATTTCAATCAAATTATGTATAACATAGTTTGTGATTGATAAATGAAAACCTATTTCAGTCGGACCTCAATAAATGGACTAATGGTATGCAAAGAAATATACTCATATTTTATAGTATTTAAAACTGACCTGGTATAAATATATAATTCTAATAGCATACGAGTGATTTATGATTTGACGTCTACAGCCAATATTAACAGGGCCAAGTTTCCCAATTTTCTGAAAATAGCGAGATAAGAAAAATACATTTTAAAATTTATCGATGTGGAAATAATTTTAATTAAAGTAAGAAGATTTTGTTTCAATAACCCACTCTAATTAGGCTTGTATTGACTTAGTTACTAAAAAGTGTTATTTTACTAATGTTTAAAAAAACACCTTTGAACTTTATTTTAAAAATAAACATAAAGAAAAATTAATATACTTTTTTCCAATTCACCTTTAGGTAAATTCGGATATATTTCTCCTGAATTATACCTTCCTCATCCATATTCCTCTAGCATAATTAGAATGCGTGAAACCGCTTCAGTTACCGAATGGTCTAAGGCATCACCCTCGTGTTATACTGGCCTGCTGATGATGAGGAGATCACGATTTGAATCCCGGTCGGATCTACTGAGGGTGGTTTTTCACCATCCTTCCACGCCAATGCGGGTATATTACCTCAAAAATGCTTCAATCCTCATCCATACTCCATTAGAGTAATTATCATATAGTTCTATAATCTGAACAGTTAGTAAGACACAGTGAAAAAAATATATACGTATAGACCAGATGGATTCCAAAAAAATCTAGATTGCTATTTATAACCAATGAACTTGTATTCGCTCATTATAATATTACAACCCGCTTCGGTGGCGTAGTTGGCTAACGCGCTAGTCGTGTTGAGCTTGACCCCCGAGGACGGGGAGATCGAGGTTAGAATCTTGGTAGGGTGAACTGGGGGGGTTTCCTAAATGGTTCTCCACACTACCTCCACGCAAATGGGCAAATTAGCAATTCCTAATCCATTAGCGTAATTAGTACTTAAGCGTATAACCCGGAATAATAATAATAATATATAATAATATAATATTACAGTGGTTTTAGTTGTTCAAATGGAAAGAAAGGGGAGTGGTACTGTTTTGTATTTTTTTCTTCCGTCAAGCCTGGCTGACTTCGCCTAACAACAACCGAGAACAAGTAAGCGCTGACTTTTCTTTTTTAAATGCCAGGTTAGTCGAATGTATGGATAATGTCAACCGTATAATGCGATGCGATTATTTCCGTTTTCTTATACCAGCTGTGGCTTAATATCTTGAGTGTTATCGATCAAACAACTTCTAGAAAGAGAGGGTAAAATTGGAGACTTGTTCAAATGTTCATGGTTGCGGGGAAGCTCCCTCTTGGGAAGAACAACAAGTGAAATGATGTTTCGTCAAGAACGTTTGAATTGACTGATTCATTAGAAAATTACGTTCAGAACGGGGAAGGGGGATAATTTAGGGGATGGTTTTCCTATATACACAATGTGGCTACCTTTCCTGTTATTAGATCAATTTACCAAAGCCCATCTATTAGATTAAGTCGTTCATAGCTTTGGTGTTGAATTAACAAATAATTTTAGTCAAAGTTACTTTTTTTGTTGTGTTTTATAAGGCTATTCTAAGGTCAGTCATAGTTAGCTTGTACTTACTTAAATTTAAGCACTTGTAATATTTAAGCTTAACTAGTTTAACTGTGAATTACCAAGCTACGCTTCTTTGTTTTTTAGATGAACTTGTATAAGTGCAAATAATAAAAATTAATATTTTAGAAGCAAATAGAAACGAGTTTTTTTATATTAAAAATGGAAAACCGTGTAAAATATTAATTGTAGCTAGGCAATGACTTTCAAAGGATTGATTACAAAATTAATACATTGATAAACTTTGGAAGGGTTTTTAAAGGGTGGGGATGATTTTCTGAAAGGGTCTTCAAATACTTTATTTTTCACACCAGTTTTATAATCTAGATGCAAACGCAAAGGTCAACAACGGTATATTCACAATAAAAGTAGAGATTTTTAAAAAAATTATTAATTTGGCATTAGCGCCAAAGGATAGCTGTGAATTTCTTCGCCGGAGAATGCAAGTGTTCTATGTCCAATTTTCCACTTTTGTTAAAAGAGCATTAAGTTTGACCTTGTGTATAAAACCATGTTACTAGATGACAGCTCAAGTTTGTATCTTCTTTAATTCATTATATAGTAGTCTCAATTTCACCGCAGGTGATCATATGCATTCTAAATAAACGTAAACAGCAAATATCTTAAATATAACACTTTTGGAGATAGAACACTTGCATTCTCGGGTGACTATGTGTCTTCCACTTCATGAATACACTGTACTTTAAAAAGTATTTATGATAGTATAAATTTTTTTTAATATAACTTTTTGGAATATTTTTTTGAAAATTAATATTTTTTAGGGTTATTGATCCAATATCAAATGTTTGATGTTATTAATTTGGGAACTGTGTAATTTGTCTAAGAAAAAACTGTGAAACCCACTTATGTTAGCAGTAATTATAATATAAGAAATGTATTTTGTTTAACATTCTAGAAACAAAATATATCACTATTTTTTAGCATGTTGATCAAAGTTAATACTTTTTTGCAAGTATTTAAATTCGTTCTTATTTTAATTAAATTACCTGAAATTTCCTAGTTTACCCTGTTTGTAGCTACCATCTATGATAATCAGATTTTTGGTAAATAGTTAAAAACAAGTTCAAGTTTCAAACTTCAATCAAATGATATTTTTTACTGATATAAATGTATTGATTGATACGGGTGGATGACTAAATGTTGATTCAATTTCCTTCCATCTCATGCACAATGTAAGTAAATACTGGTGCATTTCCTCAAAATAATTCATTCCTCTCCTCTGTTATTTTTATTTAGATAATCAAAGCCGCAAATAGTTAGCACAGTCGTATTAAAGAGTACACTTGATAACTAAACCAATTTAACCATTATGCATGATGTCTCGCTGTTATCTTGGCTGTTTTTTATCAAAGAAACACATAAAGGAAAAGAAAAACCGCGGAGAGGAGGGGACAGGGTTGGTGTGGAGCAGGATCAATTTGGCTGCAACCATAAATTAACATGGTAACACCCCAATACATGTTCAAAAGCGGGGAAGCAGTGGAAGTTACAAGTTGTGAAGGGGAAATTATTGAAAGACAACCAATGAAATAAAGGACTTCAACAGGATTCCGTTACAACACATTGTTTCAATATAAAATGAGTTGGTGTTCAATATGTGTTTACTCTATCACGCAAAAACAACACACCGATTAGGGGGTCTTCCATAAACCACGTGATACTTTTTTTATCTTATTGACACCTTGCCCCCCCCCCCCCCCCCCACGTAACACCAAGTAGACAATGTAATTATTTCATAGGGACGTTGTAGTGACACTAAAATGACTCAGATCTAGTAGCACTCAGAATCAATCTAAATACTGAATATAATGATTTCAAAGAACTTCATAACACTGCTTTATTATATTTGTTTAGTTTTTAAACAATAAGATTATTTTTTCAACATTAGATAAGATATGTTTTACGTAACACTGGATGTATCCATACTCTCCCTCCCTCCATGTAAACATCAGAATTATTCCCTCCTTCCTCTCAACAGCGTTACTGGTTTATATTGACCCCTTGTACTGGCATGGACATAACATCGATGTCCGGTTAGCAAAGGCTAACTAGAAATTTACGTCCACCATTTTGTTTCTAAATGGTGGCTTCAATAGGTTTTCATTTTGGCTTTTTTCTCAGCTTATGACTATCGGATTTTCATTGAACCAGCTTTGAAAGTGCTATATGCATATATATTAAATAAGATAATGTGATAGAAGATGAGTAATTTAGAGTGATATGAAATGTATCCAAATTTGCGTGGAGGGAGATTGGAAACCTTTTAGGGAAAGAATAAACTTCAGTAAACCCGGCCAGGATTCAAGGCCCATCCTTGTCACCAATAAACAAGACTAAATGAGCTTGAAGTTTAAAGCACGGGTCGGTAACGTGAATGTTAATTAATAAGCTGAAGCTCCCTCAAAGGAACAAACGCAAAGAAGTTCCCTTGAATCCGTGTTCCACGCTGCGGCCCTAAGGCACTACCCCCCCCTCTCTCTCTCTTTCTTCCCATCTCTCCCTTTTCCTTGTCACTCATTACTGTTGATTGCTTCGCCACACCCACCGCCATTGTTGTCGATACAGAGGGGGGATGTGATGGGGAAGGAGGGGATGCGTGTGGTGAAATGATTCATGGAGGTGATCCGCTTGACGCGCACCCGGTGGGGACAAGGCATCTTTAATATACAATACATTGAAATTATAATCTAGTACAGATCCTTCATTTCAGTATTCATTTTACAACTATATTTCCTGCCAGGACCCACAAACACGTTACATAATCGTTCCTGTGGATCTGGTCAAATCATTAATTGGAGCGCTGGGGTGGGCGATCTGTGAACTAATGGAGCTATCAAGACTAATACTAGACCGTATTAAGTATACCTTAGTGCGGGCATGTTTACTCGAGGACATACCCATGATTTTGTGCAGCCAGCGACCTAATGACGAACCAACAACTAGATTATGATTATTTTTTATAAACGCCAAAAAACACAATATTATGGAATGTGATGTTTGGGAACTGGACATAATTTGGAGAATTCTGGCATGTGAGATTGTTGTGCCAAATCTGTACTCGTTCCTCAACATGGTATCAATTCCCAAAACTTGTTGAATTTGTTCAGCAAATGTGTGCAATGTTTAGGTAGACATAAACCTACGTATCTTAACTGTTGTTTTCTCAAATGAATGAAATCAAATCTACTGCTTACAAATATGCAATTATCAACAAATGTAAAAATACTTTCACCTAAGATATAGATTCCGACATTAGCCTATGAATTATTCCAAATAAAAGTTTTCAAATTTTGTTATAAATATATGTTGAGGTTTGCTATTATTGTTTCATATTGGAGACTACGATATTTATTTGTGTAATAATAAAGATCCTAATTTGGATTTTTTTATTTATGAGACGACAATAGATTTTTTAAATGTGGCTTATTTAGCATTTTTAATGTTAGTGATGACCCTTTAATTAAACAAGATGATATGCCTGCCTTAACACAAAGCGAGATATACAAGAATTAATATAGAGGACTTGAGAAGTGCTTTGGCCCTCCCCCTCCCACTCCTAGTCCTCATTAACAATAAATATCCCATAGCCGGACGTAGAAACATATGTAAATTGTTGTTTTATTAATTTTTATACCTGTCAAAAAGTTTCTTAGTTTATGAATACAACTGCATATGTTGAAATAAACAGCACTTATTGTCCAGGCCTCAAGATGACATATAAACCTGTTGCTAAATAGAGCCTTCACCATGGCTACCAGGGCGACCCGTGAGTGAGGACTGACCCTTATCACTTGATGCACCTTGGTGGAGGGCAGCTCAGTGGTTAAAAACATAGTCGTGTCTCGAAGGCTGCAGCCATGCGTGATTTTTCAACTGAACGAGTAAAATATAATAAAAACATAAATCCCATTATTTACTCAACGCCCCACTAGCCAATTATAATATTAGATCAGTGAAATAAAAATATCTTGTCGAAATTTGCATCGCTTTGAGAGACAAACGAAAACAGTGGGAGTTTGTCTAACTTGGGCACTATTGTACAGACGACGTTTACAGAAGTCGTAAAAGCTGTAATGGCTTTAAGTAATGAGAAAACGCAGAGTTAAGAGAAACAGCTCACAATACTTTGCCACGCTCTTAAGAAAAGTATCGGTTTTTTTTTTTTTTTTTGCCTGAGGGAAGGAAACCGAAGTTTATGTAAAGGGTTAGAGTTTCAACTGTTTCAGATCCCTTTATTGAGGGTACAAAATATATTGATGGAACCTTTGTGAGAAGGTTCCTCAGGCAAAACAAGGAAGTAAATAAAGTAGTACCATAAGAGAATTAAGTATACTGAAACAATACTTGAAAGATGGATATTTAAATAAAAACCAGGCTTTGAAGAGCATTATTTTAAACTACGTCACATATTTTGTAAGCTTATATTTAATAAAGTTTCAAGTCAAAAATATGTTTATAAGATAAAGAAGGTATTCTCTCTTTTGAAATATCCACTGCCCTGTTAAAATTGAGTCTTCCAACATATATCTGCAGATTCCGATTTTTAAATCCTGAGCTACATCTTATTTTCCTACTTGAGGTCCTCCAACAGATGCATTCGTGGTCTCCCTTCCACCTGGCCTAACAATATCACTCAATAAGCCATTTATTCTCATAGTTGACTAATCCAGTGTGGATTTCTTTGTACAATCACCTGTAAAATGGTTCTATTTTCATTGACACTTTATTGAAAATCTTCACTAGAAATCATATCTGACCAAATTATATTTCTTCTCAGCTTAAAAATTTCCAAATATTTATTTTACTTTTACCTCAAGAGACCATTTACAAGCTCCATACAAAGCAATGCTTTAAAGAGTATATCACTATATTAATAACATTGTCCGACAGTTGAAAAAAGCTTTAACACAAGCAATGAAACATTTTAAATACATTTTGAATTATCTGACGGATAAAAGTTAGTTGAAACTTATTCATAAGATTAGGATAAGATGTGGGATTCGCAAAGTTGCGTTATTTTTAAGATTGTAGTGTTATGATAGTAAATTCACGAAAACTAAAATATAGTTTGTTTAATGTAATTTAAACAACCTAATGCCATGTTTCATGTTTACAAACTTTCATCGGTCACGAACCCCTTTTGGGGCCATGACATAACCAACGTACCCACTTTAGATCTTCACAAAACCTATTTACAAACATCCCTTATCTTTGAATGAATAAACTATTGCCCCAAATTTTAATAAAGCTTTAGTGGAAAGCTAAGCAGTCATGACATAAGGAAATAAAGGCTTATAAGATTCCATGGCATCAGGTCAAAATCTGCGCTAATTTGGGTAACCACCGAGTTTTGCTAGTAGCAATATATATATATATATATTTTGCTAGTAGCAATATATATATATGTGTGTGTGTATGTGTGTGTGTGTGTGTGTGTGTGTGTGTGTGTGTGTGTGTGGGTGGGTGGGTGCGATAGGGATAGATGAGGGACAGGTGCTTCGTGAATATAATTAAATTCCTCCAAGAGTTTAAAATTAATAGAATAATGTGTATTTTAAAGCTTTGTGTTTTGCAAATATGGCTGAGAATCTTTAAGGTCCACATTAACATTTTAATAATGAGGATATTATTAAAGAAACACAGATTCAAACTTTACCTCTAATAACCTTTTAAATGTGGAAACTAATAAAAATATTTCTTATTAAGATAGTTTCATTGAAAATATTATAGTAATAAAGATCATCTCAGATGTCATTGCCACTATAAGATTACAACTAAAAACATTCATTCATATTAAACCTTGTTAAATTTAAGGTTCTAAACTAAATAATTAATATTAAATTATTACTATGTTGTAATGGTACTTAGATTTTATCAAAGCTGTTTCATATAATGCTTTATTTAACTAATGGTAGATTAATTACAAATTTATTAATTCTACTTCAGCTTAATTTAAACATACTATCTCAATAAAGTCATAATTTTAAAACATATGCATATATTATTGAACATTTTCCTTTACAAACTTACTTGTGTATTAAAGAACTAATTATTATGGCCATAATACGTAATGTCTGCGTTGATAATTAGAAATAGGTAAAAATACCTTGTAAAAATTAACGGAACACTTTCCAGTTATTTTAAAACTGACATTCATTGTTTAGTATGAAACCAAATTAGGCTTATTAAACCCATAAATAGAACTAGATTGATGAAAGTTTGAATTTGTTAAACTTACATAACCCTATTTGAGGCAATTTCATTTGCTACGCAGTTCCAAAATTGGACACGTGTACTCAGAAACTGTCTCAAAGGACTAGAATGTAATTCTACATGGGCAGATTACGACATAAAATTTGTCAAATTGGAGATTACTTTCCATTGCAAATCAGGCAAGAGACCTATGCTTCAATTGGAGGAAGTCCAAAGTACGTAATAAACAAAACACAGAAATTGAAGTAGTATCTCTATGGTGATGGGAAAACCATGGACGGAGAAAATAACATTTTGAATATTTCATACAAATGAATAGACAGCACTATCAAAATACAAAATATAAAGTGCATTAATATTATTAAAAATCTGTATTCTTGTATTACCAAGAAAAGTAATTTTATCTAACAACATTAATAATAAATGGTACGGCACACCGCACAGACTTTCTCTCTCTTTCTATAAACTCCTAAGATTTCTGAACGGAATAATGTACATTGTATCATCACCACTCCACATAAGAACACGCATAAAATAATATACAATGATATAGAATCAATGAGAAAAGAGGCGCATCTTTGTCCACCTAAGAGCATTTCAAACAGTTTAATGTCTTCCACAAGGGTCAACACTTCGTATTAAAATTTCGATTTCTGGTTAAAATTTTAACATTTTATAAGGTGTTGCAGATCTTCAAGTCATCGCATTGATATTTAATTATTCATTTATACATTTTGACCAATAAAAAATGTAAATATTGACTATTGAGTCTAAAATGGAGATAGATCATTGCTATGCAAACATTTCTCCTAAGAGATTTAAGGAAAAATAACATACTTTTTTAGATACTTATATTTAATTACTCTATGGCATTGGAGAATTATTGCGTTAAGACTTAAGTAGTATATGTTTACAACTAAAGCTCACAAAATTGTATTAATATATTTGCAAATATCTCAGAAACTGCTGCTTTTATAAAAATATATGTCAAATAAATTTTTTTTATTTCTGATAGTCCTACAATTTTGCAATGATAAGTTGTTTAGTTTTTCCAATAGTTGTGGAGATACGGAAATTAACGCTTCTGTAAAGTACCCTAAAAATCATTTTCATAGGAAAATGAAAATAGCCAGTTTATTTATAATCTTAATCAACGCCTAGATACGAATTTTAATCAAAATCGTTTGAGTAGAGTTTGAGAAAACCAAATTTTTCTCTTTTCGCCCTTCAGTAAACTACCCTTAATTTTAAGTTTTTATAGACACACAGACAGACGGCATTGCAAAGACTATTTTTTAGGGTTCGGGGGGTCATGAGACGTTGACATCCATCAACATTTCAGGTTAGTTTTTTTTTACGGTCGCAATACTTAAACTTTAATGTCCAAAAAGTTAAAAAAATTCATATAATTGCGTATAGATTGAAAGTTATTGATTTTATAAAAATATGTTTCGGATAAAATATCTGTATTATAAATATATATACATATTTGTAATGCTAAGTAATTTCATATCTCAAATAGTTTCGGAGCTATTTAAAAAAATGTTAATTGACGCATCAGACCGGAGCCCTTAAAGCCATTTTGCCGAAATATTGAGGGTAGCCATTTTGTTTGGAATATTTATTAATGTTCATAAATGAAATTTAATCAAAATCGTTGGAGCCGATTTTGATAAAATCGACTTTTTCTCTTTTTGCCCTTCAGTAAACTACCCTTAATTTTAAGTTTTAATAGACACACAGACAGACGGCATTGCAAAGACTATTTTTTAGGGTTCGGGGGGTCATGAGACGTCGAAATCCATCAACATTTCAGGTTAGTTTTTTTTACGATCGCAATACTTAAGCTTTAATGACCAAAAAGCTAAAAATATATATATAATTGCGTATAGATTAAAAATTATTGATTTTATAAAAATATGTTTCGAATAAAATATTTGTATTATAAATATATATACATATTTGTAATGCTAAGTAATTTCATATCTCAAATAGTTTCGGAGCTATTATAAAAAATGTTAATTTACGCATCAGACCGGAGCCCTTAAAGCGATTTTACCGAAATATTGAGGGTAGCCATTTTGTTTGGAATATTTATTAATGTTCATAAATGAAATTTAATCAAAATCGTTAGAGCCGATTTTGAGAAAATCGACTTTTTCTGTTTTTTCCCTTCAGTAAACTACCCTTAATTTTAGGGGTAGATGTCCAATTCCAAAAACCCCTCGGGGCAACCCTATGAAAACCCAAGATATCAAGTTTCAGCTCAATCGGTAAAATAGTTTAGGCTCTAGTTGGAGGTACAGACAGACAGACAGACAGACAGACAGACAGACAGACAGACAGACAGACAGACGGAAATTCAAAAACCACTTTTTCGGATTCAGGAAGTCATGAAACGTCAAAATTCATCAAAATCTCGACTTCGATTTTTTTGACGATCACAATACTTTCTCTACCTGTAAGATAGAGAGAAAGTAAAAATTTCAAAACTGAAATTATTCTTTATACAAATTTGTAGATCTGTCGGTGTTTTTTTTTAAACGATGTAACAATAAGACTACACTGGTCGAATTAAATTTAAATAAAACAATATTTTATTATTTTCTGTTTAGAAATCATAACTTTCGTGGTATACAGAAAACTAAGAAAGTGTTTCAATTAATAAAATGTAGAATAATAAATTATACTTTTATGGCAGTAAGAAGTATTAATAAAACTACACATTCATTTTCATATTGGCTATTTTTACAAACTAGACGTAAAAGACATAAATGAATATAAAGAGGCGCATTTAATAAATAGGCGCATGAACCAGATTTTCTGTAATGCCTCTGAAATAGTAATAGTAATGAATATCTCTAAACTTAAATTAATATGTAAATTGTAATAGTCTGTAATTTGTATTGCATTCATTAATCAAATAAATAATAAAAAATAAATCAATAAATAATTTTCGCACTATCGCATTATATAAAATTCACCAAAAGTGTTCTGAAAGTATTTACAAAGCAAGTAATCTTGACGGTCATTGTTATTTTAAGCATTTTGGTATCAGAGGGGAGATTATACAATTCGTGGAGCTGAGTTTTAAACATGAATATAGTCTAAACGATAAATAAGCATAAAGTAAATGAAAAAAAAGGAAACCTACTGAAAAATGTATATCACACACTTTTTACTGATTTAATATTTAAGTAAAATTAAAGTATATATTAAAAAAAAAACAGAATCATTTAAATGCAGAAATATGAATTGTGAGCTAAGTAAATGCTAAAAGAAATTGCGAAACCTTCGTTGGTAGAATATAAGATAAAAAGAAAGACAAGGTAAAAAGCTATAACCATGAAGGAAAGACGATACAAAGTAGAGACTACTCTACAGAGAGATACAACACAAATTAATTCAAGCAGACACTTTGTAATCATCAAATTACACTTCTACCTCTACAAACTGCCATTCACAGCAAGTGGGTGAGCCAACTTCCTGTTTCAGAGTATTTACGTTGGATAGTAAGGGTTTCAAAGAGAACATCCCCTCCCCTTCTTTTTTCCAACCCTTATAACCACAACCACACTAATCAGGGGAAGCGAGACACGGTGTGGTTAATTCACAGTAAGTATGACATTAAAAAAAATAATTTACTAGTACGTTCAAAACAAATTGTACTAATGACTTATTTTAAGAGGTAAGGATAGAAAGGGAAGCTCAAAGAAGGTGCATCCGTATTAGTATTGAGAGGGAAACGTGAAATAATCCTTCTCTACACTCGATAGAGATTCGAACCTTGACCTCCATGTCACCAGAAATTAAATATATTGTGAGCTTAACGTCTTAGGTCATGTAGCCACTAGTTCCGACTCTCTTAGAATAAGACATTTTATTTAAATATTAACATTAATTCCACTGCTAATTTTTTATTTAAAAATAACGTCCAAATGATGTGTATTTGTCAACAATAGCTGTTAAATATAATATAAAGCGCGCAAGGGAATTCCATTTGTAGTTTTTAATTTCTATTAAGTATCTAAAAAAGTTAACATTAACATGATTAGATAATAACATGCTTATCATCTAAATTAAATGATAAATTAATAAACTAAATTATTAATTTCATCTCTTCCTTATGACCATTTGCGTCGGAGTTTTTCAGGTATTCAGGCTGGTATTGATTTGAATTAATTTTGGTAGTTTTATGTCAAATTATAATTTTTTCATATTTATTTATTAATAATGGTTTAGTGGTGAGCTTATAAAACAAAAGGTGGAATTTAATTAGCCGGAACATTTTAAAATAATTACGTTAATATATTGGTTCAAATAAATAGTAATCATATTCCAGACTTTAAAAAACATATTATAAATTAAAAAGCGTAGTAATAATAATAATAATAATAATAATAATAATAATAATAATAATAATAAAATAAGACAAATTTAAAAATAGACACACCTAGGAGAAATAAAACTGTAGACAAATAACTAAAATAAGGTTAATTTTTTCTAAACACTAGCTTCTAAACTTGTTCAAAAACTAGCTAAAGTGTTTTTCAGACTTATTTTTAAATTCGATTTTAATTCATTTGCTTATTTAAGTTGGATATAACTTAGATATACCAGCACATTATTTTGGTGGAAAGATGATCAAATATATATATGTAAAGTAGCCCCATGGCTTCTTTGGTGCTGATTGACAGTTCACAGCTGACTTCTGACAGCTGCTAAACACATGTTTTTTGCAGATCATATGGTTCGGCGTAGGGATACATAATTTGGTCTGGTAGCTTTTCAAAGGCGTCAGCTGTCAGTCAGCACCAAAAAAGCCATGACGCTACTGTACATATAAAATACTAACTACAAATAATAATTAATGTAACTACTGTAATAAAGCTATCATAACTATGCTATATGAATTATTAAAATTACTTAATAAAACTAGTTAAATTAAAATAGAAACAACTTTAACTCATGTATACTATATTAAATATTTCAGAGAGAGTAGAACATAATCTATCAATGGTTGCTGACCAAACACCAATGTTCACGCACAGTCCTTAATTTTCCTAAGCTATTCAGTAATTACGTGGGAAATAATGTTAAAGCTATTGATTACATACATTATTTAAAACCATGCTATCCTGGTTGGAAATTAAATTTTAAAACTAAATAATAATGTTTACCTTTAATTTATAAATATATCCAGCCAATTAAAATCACCACTTTAAGCAAAATTTAAAATAATTGTTAAAATTCTTTTCTGTTAGTTGTGAATAGGTTTTTGCACTAAGATATATTCAGGTTTAGACAATGAAAGCATAAATAAACCTTCCCTACTATGGATGATGAATATAATTGACACCTTTTCCTAGCTATACTTTAAACAAGTCTATGTTTCAAAGATTTATGTATTTGTCTTGTTTGGTTTTAATGAATTTAACTTATTACCTCATTTTATAAATAAAAATGTATCACGAGAACCACACACTTTTCTATGATTACAGAACGCCCTAAGTTTGAAGATACAACCCGCACCACACAAATGTATGAAAGGTAGGATTAGTTCTATCTAACGGCGTTAGTATTTTAAATAGTTTTTATTAAATAGTCGTCTCACCTATATTTCCGTCTTTATTCATAATCGCGTATTTATAAATGTCTAAAAAAAAAAAAAATTGAGAATGCTATAAAAGTTGATTTTTTGTTAACGTCAGTTTTGAGTATTTTTAAAAAACATTTATATCCAGTAGCCTATACAGAAAAACTCAAAGTGCAAAGCCTGCCGTGTAGTACGGATTTGTCTCTTTACCTGACAAGATATGTCACGACCAGACTCCAAAGCGGTTACAAATAAACATAGGAGTCGTTGGATTAACTGTGTTAGATATCATGTTGAGCTTTTGAGCAAAAGGGTGCACAGACAATATTTTCACCGGAAATAGACGTACCACATTCTGCTTTTAAGTTTGAAATGTTGGAGGTATTAAATTCATGTAATGGTCGAGAATACAACCTAGAACAATTCCTTCAAATATATATCTTAACTGTTATACTAAAGTATAGCCCTTGTACTAAGTGTGTGTATTAGAGAAAGTTAAAGTGTTTTCACAAATAAATCCCTAAAAATAGATATCAGGAAATTTTTTAGCACTAATTATTATTATTACCTGTTCGAATTATACGCACCTGCACTAATTACGCTAGTGAATTTAGAGGAAGTGTACCTACATTTGCATTGAGATACAGGGTGGAAAACAATTTAGGGAAAAAACAACCTTAGTACGCTTTACTGGTATTTGAATCCCAACTTCCACATCATCGGGAGCCCATTCTGTTGTGAGATTCATGACTTTTAAATTATTCAACCACCGAAGCGGGTACCAGGAACATTGGACAATTAAATGTTTACATCGAAAATGAACTACATTTTATCAATTTGTTGGATTTTTATTTTAAACACAAGTGTTACTAAGGGCCTAATCTAAAGAATAGAGCTAAGTAGTTTGGTTCAAGGGTAATGCACATTTACTAAGGGATAAAGAGGATGGAAAAACAAAATATATAAACATGAAGTGGGTAAAATCACCTTATTTATACCCACCAGGGATTTGAAGCTCGATTTTTCCACTAACGTCAGTCAAATACAATGCTATTTTAAAACTTTGAGACCTATTAGCCTACACTACAGGAGGCTGTATGTCAAATCTACTTGTTTCTTTTTTTTTCTTCTTTTTTACAAATGCCAGTCTGGAATCCAGCTTAAGAGCGTGCATCACACACAAATCAACTCTGTGATAGAGTCGGCTAGTCATAGTAAATTTACACGAACACTATTGCACGTGGATCAAACATTAATGGAGATAAATATGTAATAGAAGTTCTTATACTGAATATTGTTGAAATATTAAATTATATCAGAGTGAAAACTGCATTGAAGAGGCATTTTTTTTACCATTTTAGAATGGCTTCACAGATAAATACTGTGTACAAATCTTTATTATGTCATAATAGGGACATACTGTAGCTATTAGCAAGAAACTTTGTCGCTTTGTCCCCCATCGACACCACGGAAAATTTCGAGTTATCGTTCAAATACGAATAAACTGCACACATTTCTGGCATATCGTAGGTCTTTTCCTTTCCCTTTTACTCCAATACATCGCACGAACTGGGAGCTGAGCTGGACCTGATATGATGAACGTTCTTAAATGCTCAGATTAATTAGCTCACTAAATGCTAAATATTAATGAATGCCTTGGATTTAGGTTAATTTATTTCTAAAACTAGTGTATCTCCAAATACTGTTCAGTTTGGCCCATTATCTTATTCTCTTAGCCTGTTCAAATATATATAAACAATAGTCTCTAGCCCAACAGTTGACCCAGGGCTGGGTTTAAAGCTGTGGGGAACACGTGCCTGTAATAAATATCGGAAGCCTCAACATCAAACCAATATTTTTCTTCAACCTCTCAACATTATCATGTTTTATATACAAAATTAACTGTCAAAAGCTCCATTATAAAGATAGTATTTAAATAAAGAAATAATATTGTCATCACAATAAAGTAGATTTATAATTCAATGTGTAGCCAATAGATTCGCTACGATATAGATGTGTGGTTTTATGTTTTTAAAAGCACAGCCTAAAATATTTGTTTGCTGTACGTGCTATTAGTAAGTAATATTCTGTCAGAAATAAATATAAATTGATCAAGTACGTTAGGATTTTTTTTTTTTTTTTAGCTTTTACAATGTCTGCAATCCATGGAGCCAAAATAGTTTTGTTTTTTAAATTTCAACAGTGTGTGGAAGCCCTGATTTGAGGAGAGCTCTCAGCCACTCATCACGGAGGTCACACTCTACATGGAAATATTTCGATGTGTGTGAAACAATACTGTATCTCATGTATGTTTTATTTCAGAATATGGAATTGAGGTGGTCTCAATAAGGTAGCGTAGTTTGCAGCAGGTGGGGACCTAGTTGAATTCAATCTGGTGGAGCTGGCCATAAATAATTCAACCCCCCTTTCAGTTGGGGGGGGCACCCGTCGGAAGGGAGTGCAATCCATGAGAGGAAGTCTAGCCACGACTAACATTGTCAACCGTACTACACGTTCAATTATCCGTGGCTGCCAGCCAACTAAACTACACACCAAGGGAAATCATTGGGTTCGCATATAACTAGATCAAGATTTTTTTTTACAATTTTTTTTTGTCCATGAGGTGTTTAATATAGTTTGAATTTAAAAATAATATATACTTTGAGCGTGACTTGCTCCCACACCGAGATTGGACCTCCCGAGCCAATTAGACTCACGGATGGGAACTATATTACTGGTATCATGGTATTTCACAGGCATTTAAAACTTTAGTAGAGATTTTAGTGTCTGAACTCACGCTTGTAGAAAATTCCTAATATCTTATGAAGGGCCTTATTTTTCAACTAGAAAAGCTACTAGATCTACTTTCATGTATTCATACATAAAGTCATGTGATCTGCTGAAGCTGTAACTTTTGATAAATAATATCAATACCTATAAAATAACACTAATAATCTAGAAAAATAATTTTGGCAACAAAAATATACATAAGTATTTTATAAAAGGTCCCGCTTAGAAAATTCGCTTTATTAGTAGCCCACCCGCTTTAAAACCACATGTAGAATACATTATAAAACATCCGGGATTCGAATCACTTTGATGCCCTAACCAAACTTGTTCTCTTTGATGTTGACGAGGCATCCTATAAACATAATTTAGTGTACGAGTGAATATCTATGATAACACGCCAACCATTTAAAAATTTTTTTAACGCTATGATACCAGTAATATTCAACCTTACGGAGCAGGAGAGTAAATATTAATTGTAAGTAAATGCACCAGCGTTCTCCTAAAAACAGGATAAGAAATGACAAATAAAAAACACCGCCAGGGAACCAAGCTGTGATTGAACCCCAACCACCCGAGCCAGTGTTTCTATAATATCAAATAATTCAACTTTTCTCGTAATATTTTATCAAATTTCTGAAAAAAATCAAAAAAATAGAAGGATTCGCTCTATTCTTTGACCAACAGCTATTATTGGATTATAAATCACGGTTTTTGTGGTAACAACCCCAAGTATTTATTAAGAGAAAGGTATTTTATTTAATAACACATTTAAATCAATTGTTTATAGTGAATGACCGATACCCACATTTCAATCGGGTCACCTTAGAAATAGTCTTTTAAAATCTACAGGAAATTTGTTAAAGGTCACTGAAACTATTATATATATTTTAAGTACCACGTCTTCTTACCCGTTCGGGCTATACGCCTTTGTTATAATGTGTTAAGGATGAGTAAAGTTAAATCTAGATGAAGTGAACCCACATTTTCATGGAAGGAGAATTGAAAACCTTTCAGGAAAACCCACCCCTAGTTCACCAAATTAGGATATAACCCCGATCTCCCTATTATCGGCAGTCTGCCAAGTTAGGATATAGTCCCGAAGAGTGATACTATATCTTACGGAGATATAAATTGACACTATCAAAAGAGAAAGTTTGGCTTGGCGTATGAGTGCATGGAAGATTATCTAGTAGTTTATTGACATGTTAGATAAAGTTATCCTTATGGCATTTCAATTAAATTGTAATCTATTGTAATCTATTGTAAGTCTATGGTGCCGTTCAAAACTTTTTATGACAAATGAGAGTTTACTTTTGAATGTTTTAAAAGATAATAGATATGTATTACGAGCGTGAGTAATGGTATTAAATCAATTAAATGTTAGTTAAAAATATAATCTATTTACGGAAAAAATTCATCCTGGATGATATTTTTCTATTTATATAATATAGTTGCAATCTATTTACAGATAGTAAACAAATATTATAACATTGTATAATAATGTAATAACCCACTTCAGTGGCCACGTGGTCCAATGCACTACTCTCGTGTTGGACTAGACTGCCGAAGAAAGGGAGATCGGTGTTTGATCCCGTTCGGGTGCACTGAGTTTTTTTACTAAATATTTTTCCACTCTACCTCCACGAAAATGCGGGTGCAGTTCATCTGAATTAAGCCTTCTTAATCTCTAGCCCATTAATGTAATTGGTACATAGGGGTATAACCCAAACGGGTAGAAAGACGCGGTGCTAAAAATAAAAAAATTGCACTACTTTTAGAAGATAACAAATTAAATGTATATAGACAATAGTGACAAAAGGTATCAATATTCATCTTATAACTGCCAAAAGTGACATCTGCATACCTGACACAGCCGATTGTGTGGGAAAACATTAAAATATAAGAGATAAATAATGTTAATAAATTGATACAACCAACTGTACCCCACAGATTTAAAATATAAATCTTTAAAATATATATATTCTATTATTTCCTCATATTTTACTAATTACTAAATAATTTGATTTTTTTATTGATGTCCCAAAATTTCTTTTTGCAGGGTGGGAAAGCGTGCGTTTGTAAGCTCACTACAAGTGCAGTCCTAAGTCGAATGTATATCAAATAGAAGAAATATATTATTATTATTATTACTACTAGCACCGCGTCTTACTACCCGTTGGGTTGTACGTACTAACGTTAATGTGTAATGGTAGGGTGATTGGGAGATGAAATGGAGGACCTACAGTTTAACGTGGAATCCGAACCAGGTGGAGGCCTGGCACTCCTCACATTCATAAATTGTGATTAATACACGTCTTGTCAGAGGTGAAGGAAGGGTTTGGAAATCAGATTGAACCCCGACCCCCAGCACAGAAGTCTGACACCTTACCCTTAGACCACCATGTCACCGACAGAAATATAAATCTAAATCATATATTAATCTTGAATTATTTGTAATCGAAACCAATACCATAAAAAAAGGGTTAACGCAGCATGTAATTAATTCTATGCCAATCCGGCTGACAGTAACGAGTGTAACGCAATAGTTCTTCCACTCGACACTTGGCCTTACTCAGCGCTAAGCGTGTTTCGTGTACAGCCTCACATAATCAGTTTATCGCGACTCGATCCGACATCCACATATGAGCTCCCGGCACGGAACACAAAGAAGGGTTGGTGAAGAGGAACGGGGGAGGGGGAAGTATGAGTGGAAAGGATGGATAATGTATTAATACACTCGGCTTGATCCACTCGTAGACTTATGAATCATTGCCACTGTTACGAAACTCAACTTACTGCTACTTCAGTAACAGTGACAGTAACAGCAACAGTAAGTCAAGTCGATGTTCCTCGATGCATATCACAATATGAATAGTACATGCAAAAAATACATACAAATTGACATTAAATCTTATCTCTCATTTATCACATTTCCATAATATATATATATATATATATATATATTATATATATATATATATCTATATATCTATATATATATATATATATAGAGAGAGAAAGAGAGCATGTATATAGGATGTTTGGAAACTCTACGCCCAAACTGCACATATAATTTATTTGAACCAAAAGTAATTCAAAATCCCTGTACACTCACATCCAACAAACTATACTAATACCACTAAATTGTATTAAAAGTTTCGGCGTACAGCACCGGGAGAGTAAAGCCGTGCAAGTATGCGTGTACAACAGGTTGCATAGGAGATAGTCACGTGGCACTTCACATGTAATAATGGCAATCACTTGCTGTGATGTAAGACCATTAATGATGATCCTCAGAACATATTCTCGTCTCTAGATGGAATTAACCTATTTTACACGCATGAATGCACAGCTTTGCTCTCCCGGTGCTGTACCCCAAAACTTTGAACATATTTTAATGGTATTAGCAATGTTTGCTGAATATAAGTGTAGAGGTATTTTGTATTATTTTCGGTTCAAACAAATTATATGTGCAGTTTGGGCGTTGCGTTTCTGAACACGCTGTATATATAATGTGTATTTTCGTATATATACACTTTATATATATATTTAATTACACAAATTGAGTAGGAATGATCAACCTCGGTGGTCACCTCAGGACCCGATGTTTGTAGGTTCAAACCCAGCCGGGGTCGACCAGTTTTCTTGAAATATAAAAATCCTTAGCACAACTTCCTTCGAAGGGGAAGTAAAGCTGTCGGTCCCATGACAATTGTATTAGTAGTAATTAGTATCTTCAGTCTTCAAGGTAGTATGAATTATTTTGTGATGGATTGCATTTTATTGCCGCTTTGCTCAACTGTTTGGTTACTTAATTGGCAAAAGTAGGTTTAGTGGGCTAATTAATTTTTACAAGCCAACAACTTTTATGGCATGTTTTGTAATATTTTTAGTTCACTTTATTACCAGAATTGTCTACCAGAGATCTAAATTTATATTGTATTTTAATTAGTACGTTAAATATAAAGGCTATACACCGTTCAATTTAAAGTATAAGTATGAGAAGGGCGGCTTATATTTAAAGGATATTCACTCACATCAACATGGGGTGGATGATGAAGAGAATATGATGAATATAACGTATAAAACCACCCTCAGTGTATTCAGACGAGATTAGAACCACAATACCACCATCATATTTATAAAAAAGGTAAAACAATCTGGTCACCGGCATTGCGATAAAATTATACAACATAAGTTAAAACTTATGAGGGTGAATTTTAAAGAATATCATCATAATTAAATTGGGTGGAAAATAGAAAATTCACGATGGGAAAAATAAGTCATTAAGTATATACAGGTTGGAATCGAGCCCAAGTTCTCTAGAGTATTAAAAAAGTACTCTTTAAAGTTAGTATAATGGATGCTTTAGCTAACTTAATAATAGGTCAGATACTGTAACTAGAACCAAAATCAGTAATTCAACGCAAAGTAGGTCTAGTGATACAAAGAACCTAACTTCACGCGGCTATAGTTCCGATTCTCCCGTGGAATCGAATTCCAGACCCTTAAATCAGAAAGAATACCAACTGAACTGTTGTGGTATCTTAGCTATGACTGGCACATATATCCCTTATGTCTTTGGGTTAAGTTTAACGCGTTAGTTTCTAAATTATGCATTGAAGTACCCTTATAGGTAAAGGTTTAAAAAAATCAATCCACCAACAGAACTCGTAATTTTCTGCTCCACTTGATCCTATATGCCACTTTTGTTCCAATCTCTTCTACTGCCACAACACATATGTAATCAAATACTTCACAATCTCTTTTCAATTAACCAAGTCTTTTTTTCTTTCTTCCTCTCCCTATTTTTATGTCGCTTCAAAACAAGAATGAGTTGTTCAAGATCCCTAGATAAAAAAATAATCAATTTTCAATTAAGTCCAGTGGTGGGTGCGATGTGATACAAGTGGCATGGAGTTCTACAGACTTTTATTCCCTCAGACCGTCGCGTGATACAAGTGGCATGGAGTTCTACAGACTTCATTCCCTCAGACCGTCGTGTGATACAAGTGGCATAGAGTTCTACAGACTTCATTCCCTCAGACCGTCGTGTGATACAAGTGGCATGGAGTTTACAGACTTCTATTCCCTCAGACCGTCGCGTGATACAAGTGGCATGGAGTTCTACATACTTCATTCCCTCAGACCATCGTGTGATACAAGTGGCATGGAGCTCTACAGACTTTTATTCCCTCAGACCGTCGCGTGATACAAGTGGCATGGAGTTCTACAGACTTCATTCCCTCAGACCATCGTGTGATACAAGTGGCATGGAGTTCTACAGACTTCTATTCCCTCAGACCATCGCGTGATACAAGTGGCATGGAGTTCTACATACTTCTATTTCCTCAGACCGTCGTATGATACAAGTGGCATGGAGTTCTACAGACTTCTATTCCCTCAGACCATCGCGTGATACAAGTGGCATTTAGTTATACAGAATTCTATTCCCTCAGACCGTCGCGTGATACAAGTGGCATGGAGTTCTACAGACTTCTATTCCCTCAGACCATCGCGTGATACAGGTGGCATGGAGTTCTACATACTTCTATTCCCTCAGACCGTCGTATGATACAAGTGGCATGGAGTTCTACAGACTTCTATTCCCTCAGACCGTCGCGTGATACAAGTGGCATGAAGTTCTACAGACTTCTATTCCCTCAGACCGTCGCGTGATACAAGTGGCATGGAGTTCTACAGATTTCTATTCCCTCAGACCGTCGCGTGATACAAGTGGCATGGAGTTCTACAGACTTCTATTCCCTCAGACCGTCGCGTGATACAAGTGGCATGGAGTTCTACATACTTTTATTCCTTCAGACCGTCGAGTGATACAAGTGGCATGGAGTTCTACAGACTTCTATTCCCTCAGACCGTCGTGTGATACAAGTGGCATGGAGTTTACAGACTTCTATTCCCTCAGACCGTCGCGTGATACAAGTGGCATGGAGTTCTACAGACTTCTATTCCCTCAGACCATCGCGTGATACAAGTGGCATGGAGTTCTACATACTTCTATTCCCTCAGACCGTCGAGTGATACAAGTGGCATGGAGTTCTACAGACTTCTATTCCCTCAGACCGTCGCGTGATACAAGTGGCATGGAGTTCTACAGACTTCTATTCCCTCTGACCATCGTGTGATACAGGTGGCATGTAGTTCTACAGACTTCTATTCCCTCAGACCGTCGCGTGATACAAGTGGCATGGAGTTCTACAGACTTCTATTCCCTCAGACCGTCGCGTGATACAAGTGGCATGGAGTTCTACAGACTTCTATTCCCTCAGACCGTCGTATGATACAAGTGGCATGGAGTTCTACATACTTCTATTCCCTCAGACCATCGCGTGATACAAGTGGCATTTAGTTATACAGACTTCTATTCCCTCAGACCGTCGCGTGATACAAGTGGCATGAGTTCTACATACTTCTATTCCCTCAGACCATCGCGTGATACAAGTGGCATGGAGTTCTACAGACTTCTATTCCCTCAGACCGTCGCGTGATACAAGTTTAAGGGCTGTAAAGAGTTATACATGATACTCAGTAGGGATTTAAAATAATTTGAGATAGAGAGGCAGAGCTGTGTTTAGGAGAGGGAAGAATGATGATTAGGATGTAGAGGACGGTTAGGGGAAGAGGAGTAATTGGGAGGAAGAGAAAGCTTAGGGGTAATATGGTTGGTGGGCTCCTGATTCCAAACAGTCCTGATTGAGAACAGTTCAGTTTGCGAACATGAGATTTTTGATACATGGGGAGGAGTCAAGATTGCGGACATGTTTCTATGCTATCCATCCCTAATATAATAACAAGGTGGCCCATGGGGGCCTAGAAGCCGTACGTTCTTTCAGCTCCGTCAGTTTTAATTTAACTAAATAACATACACGAGTATTTCTAAGTTAGGTTAGGTTAAGCTAGGCTAGGTTAGGTTAGGTTAGGTTATGTCAGGATAGGATAGGTTAGGCTAGGCTAGGCTAGGTTAGGTTAGGTTAGGTAGGTTAGGTTAGGATAGGTTAGGGTAATATTTGTCAGGGGGAAAGCCCCGGTGGCCGGTGAGTGCTGCCAGTAGCCCTTTCACCTGTGTCAGCACCCTCACATAGGAATTCCCATGAGTTGCTCTTTTACTTGTTCTCAATCTGGACACCGGAACTTTAGGTGACTATAAAATTTTGGGTGTGTTGTCAATCTGGACGAATTTTGTCCTGTTCATAATATGGACTCTTCGCAACCAGGATACAACATCTGGTTAGGGAGAATAAGGAGTAGTAGTTTAGGTGGAGAAGAGAGTTAATTAAGGGAAATATGGGTGATTACAGGTAGAAGAGGGATCTATTAGGCGAGAAATAGATGATTCGGGGAAAAGACGTGATTAAGAGAAGGGTAATTAGGTGGGGAATGGGAATTAACACCAAGAAACGCTTAAATTAAACATTTTTGTTGGTAATATTGTGTTTATTCACTCTGTGGCCTAAAATACTTTCGTTTCTACAGCTATGTAGTGAGGGATGGTTAGCCTAAATTGTTTCGTTCTTTTATCAAAGAAACATATATAACAGACAGCCTCATTTACAAAAACTGTCCGACACTTAAATCTTTGATTCCGTTCGACAAGGTAAATCCCTCAAATATTCAAACGGAACCTTCCAGTCTTTTATCATGTTAAATAATATATTAATTTGAATTTAATCCGTATACGCCGTATAGAGGACATTAACACTTTTGACACACCTGGCCATACAACGCACAAACACCCCCACTACTTCCCCTTCCCTAATACAAGTCGGGGGGGGGGGGGAGCTACCGTAGGAAGCGAGCCATCGGGTCAAACACATCCTGAGCACGGGCTTTGTTACGCATTAATCATGCATCCAGCCGGGTCACGTGATTGCGTGACTGTGCGGTGTTAATTATACTTCCCCTACCCCTCTCCTCCCACTCATCCCATCCATCCACGACACGAAGCTGGAGAAAGAGGTGTGAGGGGAGGAGGAGAGCTCGCACGAAGGCTCGGAGACAACATTTACATACCTGAGTTCTATATTTGTACAAATAAATATATTAAAACACATTTGGATATATAAGGGTTCGGCCAGACTGGCGAGCGTACGAGCGAGCGCGAGATTAGAAGATAGCTTTCGATAGTTGTTGACGAGGCCCGAATTTTGGCTCATTGAACTGAAGGTTAGTTTTTGACAAGTGATTTATTGTTGTGGTTTTCTCATCCTCTCTCCACGCTAATGGTGATTCTTTATTTGTAAAGGCTACTTTGATAATATTGAAGTATTTTAACATATCAGTTTATATATATATATATTATATTATACTATATATATATACATATAAGTATGGTTTATGATCTTACCAATTAAATTAGGCCGTTAGTAGCAAGTGTGCTAAGCCTATCGATAGTAATCAAAATGTCAAAATGAGAAGTTTTCCTAGCACTCAATGAACCAACATAAGATAATATTGTCTAGCGCCTGTAAACTATACTGTACCGGGTCGAGCGTGCGCGCTTGAAAAATAGAACCAGTTCTATCTTTCAAGCGAGCGCGCTCAATCGCTCCAGTCTGGCCACCTCTCATTACAACCAATGTGTTATATTTTATATTTTAGTCTGCTCGCGCGCTCGCTCGCCCAGTCTGGCCTCCCCTAATGCTTAAAATGTGGATTTAATCATGATATATCTATAAATGTGTATATAAAATACTTTTTATATATAAAGGTATACATAGAACAAAATAAATATACATATCAAATGTTGCTTTATAACGCAAGTATTGAACATCTGTAGGATATTGTCGATAATATTTTTCTTTGTGTGTGCATGAGGGAAAAAATGGGAAACATGGTATCCATAAAAGTCGATAAGAAAAAATATTTAAACTTAATCTTTAACATAAGATGGTTTGATAAAGAAAAATAAAATAATTAAATATGTCGTTTTAAAGAATATCTGACCAAATATTAAACATTCGTGTCATATTTAGTAAGATTTAAAGTGATACACATATAATACTTTTTTCTTAGGAGTTTTGTATGTATTTTTTTAAACATTTTGAATTTTGGTAAGAAGATAAATATTTAATAAATTAATAATAAAATATAAGCTATAAATGTTTACATGTTTCTATAGTATGTTGCATTGAAAATATGGTTTGATCTGCATAAGCCAGTCAAAGATAAGTTTGTGTTTAGAATAATAAGTAAAATTTTTATTTAATGTTGATCACAAAAAAAGTTGTTAATTCATAAGTCCAAACTTTTTTCCCTCATCTTTGACTGCTTGATACGGATTAAACTATTTTGTAATCCAAAAATCTCTAGAAACTATGTAAACATTTTATAATTCATTTCTTATCAAAACACCAAATTTAATACCTACTTTCCAAACACATACTCTGAAAACAATACACGATTTATAAAGTTACTTAATATGTAAATCAAGCCTAATATTATAGGACACTCAGTCCTAAATATTAAATAAATAAAAACAGAATAGATTGGTTTTAAAATATTAATATATTCCTGTCATCCTCACCAGTATTTGAAACAGGTTCCACTTTGATTAGTTGACTACTAACCATTTATACAAGAGGACGAGACAGTATATAATACTACAATTTATATTAATTAATAATCCTTAAGAGTTGTATTTATAGCCAAGACTCGGGAGTCATCCCAGGAACCAACGACCCCTTCGTACCTCCAAAACGGAGGTAGAAAGGTGAAACATCTCGGTCAAACGAGAGTAAAGATTATTATCGAGTTGTGAGAAAAAGAAGCAGAAAGTAACTAATGAAGTCGGCAGTATTTGGCCGGGGGGTGGTTTGATGAAGAGGGGGTGTTTGTGAGGGAGTTGGGAACTGGGGGAATGGGCCCAATTAAGTGCTGACAAGGGCCACCAGGCCACGGCCCGGGATTAATACTGCCGGGCAAGCTGGACTATCGCTGTCGTTAAACTTTGAATTGCTTCTTTCCAACTCTCGGCGCTTGCAATTACTGCTTGGATTAAAGGCTGATTAGAGTCGAAGTCGTTTAGTTTAAGGATTTAACGTGAAATTCCATAAATAAAAGCTATATCAACATAATGATTTGGAAACTGACTTAATCTAGGACAACCTGATATTATAAAAGAGCACTGGAGTAAAAAAAAAATTGCAAAAATTAAAAATTCCGTACACAAATACGATTAATTTATTTTAGTGTACCACCTAAGAAAACTTTGGTCCTGAAGAGCAATTTGGTTTCCCTGACCACTCAGTTATTTCTAGCGGCTTAAATTTCAACCTTATTTAATCCAGTTTGATAGTCATGGGTAGATCGGGGTTTGAATCCCGGCCAACTGTTATGAGGGTGTATTAAAAATAAATTTTCTACTCTCTCTCCATGCAAATGCGTCTACAAAAATTAGCCTAGTTAATGTTTGTAGGCACAATTATAGCTCAAACGGGTGAAATAAATACCCCCCATCTGGCATCGATTTACACTCTTCTAGACTTGTGGGATGACCACTCTTATTGAGGCGGAAGGTACAGTAATTATTCTTAAATTCAATAAGTGAAAAATGACAACCCGGACAGAGAATGTAACAAGGGAACTTTTAACCATTACCACAAATTAGAGTCAACAAAGCAATAACTAGTGAAAAGTGGCAAACCAGGATGGTGCAAAGCCAAACATCCTTTGGTTCAATCCCTTGTGCATGCTGTTATTTTTAAATTAAATGAACTTGTTTCTAGTGTTAAACCTGATCATGTGGACAGCAATCACGTATCCGCTCGTGATACTTGATTACAATAAGGCATTAGGAAACTCAAAAGTTCACTACCACTCACAAAATACGCCACTATCCCTATCTTGAGCTAGTTCTATCCAGTCTATCTCATGACATCCTATCGCTCTCAGGTCCATCCAACTGTTACTCTCCCATCTGCGTCTAGGTCTTCCCAGTGGTCTTTCCCATTGGGTTTGCCATTCAATACCTTGAACGCTGTTCTAGATACTCCCATTCATGCTGCATGACCTGCCACCGTAGCTTGCGAGATTTTATTACCCAAACAATGTTTGGTGATGAGTAAAGGCTGTGCGGCTCATAATTATGTATCCTCCTCCACTCCCCACGATCTTCATCCATTTTGTATCAGCTTGTGATACATAAGTTAAAATGCATTTAATATTTAAAGATATTATTTACAATTATCTTAATCTTAAAATAAAATATTTGAGATTTGCTATGGAATGTATAAATTAACTTTATCTAAACCAACCTTTAATATGTCTCTTCTTATAATCTATAAGCTAAAAAAATAAAACCTAGCTCATACGAAGTACTTATTATGTTGAATTTATTCCTCTTATTAAACGAAATGTTGGAAGATCTCAAAGGGAAAAAGGTCATCAAAAACATTTTCATACGTTAAAAAAAAACACGCGCTTTCATTATCTTCGAGCTTCATTTGATGAGAAAAAAAATATAGCTTTTGAGAAAACAGCTTTTTTCTCCCCCTCGTTCACTACTAAAGAGGCTCTCTCTTTAGATACGTTTTATATATCAAAGATGAAGTGAAAATAAATAGGAAATGGAAAACCAGGTATTCGGAGGTAAAAATTCCGTGGTGAAGGAGGAAAACTGCGTGGGGGGTTAGAAGGCGTCAAAGAACTTCTTTAGTGTTGGTGAAACCCCTGACGCCAGCGCCTGGTTCAGTCCGGTCGACGCAGAATGTGAAGAGCTGAGAGGTGAAAAAGGTCACCATCATGGGTTAAGTGGTGTGAACCACGGGGGAAAAAACCGAATAAGTCTTTTTTTTAAAAAAAATATTGATTAAATTAATGTTGGGTGACCTTGCTGTTTACAGCTAAACGTTAAAGTTATTTTAGATTTAAAAAAAATATTGTTACTCTCCTGCAGCTTTATTGTTAGTAGGAAATGATAAATGAGTTGTCAACGTTCCTGACTGACTCAGAAATTGACCAAACTAGATTTGAATTCTCTGATATTAAGTTTGTAATTTATTTTAATGCTTCGCGTCTTATTGCTCATCTGAGCTAGCTTCAACTACACACTATAAATATAATAATAAGGGGAGTTGATTAGTTCGAATTTACTAGCATTCAAATGGGTATTGGTTGAAGATCCAATCGATAAAAATCTCACCTTTTTTTAATCTAGGCTGGATTTGGATCCCGGCTTTCCAGTTCAGAGTAAAGTATAACTTGCCCTGAGCCAACTCAGCCAATAACTTACAATTCACCTTCAAGCGAATGTGGAGATTATTCCTTAAAATTATACCTCCTCATCGTTTCCTTTAGAATTATAATAGGATAATATCAAATGTAAAAATGAAAGTTGTGGTTTTTAAATAATTGATTATTAGAACCTCATTAAATAATCACAATCAAATTAAGGGCTCTATACACATTTACTTTAGCTATAATTATTTTTTTCCCGACAGCTGTAGCTATATGGTCTAAGACGTTGAGGAATGCATTGTAATTGGTTGGGTTGGCGAGGAAGTAGGGGTTCTAATCTCACCAGGTGCACTGGGGGTAGTTTTACAAAAAGGATTTATTAATGTGGTGTTACCAACCTCTCATTACCTGATGCGGGTGCACTTATATTAAAAAATAACAATCAAATGCAAATAGGAAAGTAACTTAATTGAAATTTAAAAATTGTACTAAAACCATTTAATATAATTATGTATAAGTCAATTCACGTAATATACCCTGTCACTTTGATATATATTATCAATAACTATAAAATAATACGAATAGTGTAGCCAAATAATAACAATGTTGACCGAAAATAATATGTTCGCAATTTATAGAAGTTTCTTCCTACCAAAATCATAATACTAGACTATACTTTCTTAAATTTTATTATTATTATCATTATTATTAGTTTATAAATTAAATGAATATCTCTAAATGTAATAATTTAATCTAGTTAAAAGTTTTTTAAACAATAAATAGGATTGATAACCAAGTTTGCTAATAAGAATTAGTAGTGTCTGCTAAATGTTCATTTTTATATGTTTTTTTATTTTACTTCTATCTTCCTTTATTCTAACAGAATCAGTCCCACTTCTAGAGGTAGGGTCAATAAATGAATCGTCACCTTTTCTTTAACTTGCAAGAATTAGAGTCAGTTTCATTGTCAGGTCTAGTATGCCTAAAGTGCAGCACTATACTAAATAACTTAAATGACGACACCTACCTAGAACCTAGTCGAGAATGGAATGGGCCAGTTAAAATAGTAGGTGTCATCTTAAATTTTTTAAATGTAGCACCGCGTCTTACTACCCGTTCGGGTTATACGCTTAAGTACTAATTACGCTAATGGGTTAGGAATTGGGAAGGTTGAATATAGAGGAAGTGAACCCGCATTTGCGTGAATGGAGAGTGGAAAACCATTTAGGAAAAACCACCCCCAATTCACCCGACCTAGATTCGAACCTCATCTCCCCGTCCTCGGCAGTCGAGCTCAACACGACTAGCGCGTTAGCTAACTACGCCACCGAGGCGGGTAGGTGTCATCTTGAATTTACTGTATCGCCGCACTTGAGGTACTAAGTCTGACTATGAAACTGAACCTTAGTATACGTAAGCTAATGACTTAATTATACAATAGATTTATGATGGATTAAGTTTAAAAAATATATTTCAACGCTTCTTAATATTTGTTCAAGATGTATACAACTTAAAATAATACTATAATATAGAATCAGATAGATAAAAAGTTTATCAAGGAAATGTACCAGTACATAACTGCCTAGACTTTTGTATTGTAAAGCAACCGTGAAAATCCTAATATTGTGGGAATAATACTTCGAACATCTAGATTCTAGGTGGTATTCAAATTGAAAACCTACCTACAAACTATATCTACACAGAAGACTTTAAAACTGACTTAACTTAGGACATTGGACATTGTACCACTCACTAAGCCAATGCCAAGATATCGGTTAATTGGCTAATAGGACGAAGCCGTACAAGAGTAAGACATTACTTATCAGACTTTTACCAATCAAATGCGGATACATTTATTCTAGATTAAATCTTCTAAATTCCTACACTGCTATTATAGTTAAAATCGGATGGTCTGAAAGTGTAGTCATACGTGGTGTGGAAAATAATATTTAGAGAACACTTTCTCGATTCTGATTCAAGGCCCAATCTACCAAAAGTCTTGAATTGCATTTTGTAAATATTCACACAAACAGATTACTACCGATAAGGATTGTTTTATGATTAAAGTATTATGAATAGAATAAGTTTTATTCCTCCCTGTCTAGGCTAGTAATATATCAGTGTCTTAAAATATTCTTAACACCTTATATCGAAATATTTAAAAAATATTTTTTAAGGTGTTTAACGTGTATTTACGCACTGAACCTACTGATTATAAAGGAACACAACACATAAACTAACTTAAATATAAAACGGACACAACACCCAGTCCCCCATACATTAATTCATCACGGTGAAAGGGTAACTCCTCATTTCACCCAAGATAAAAAGTTTTCGGCCATGCCCGGAATTGAACCCGGGACCCTTAGATCAGTAGAGAAACACTCTATTGACTGAGCTAAGGTAAAAAATTAATGACGATTTAAAATAGTTTATATTGTTTTAAGAGGGATTCAATGTTTAAAAAAGTCCACCAACCATAATGGAACCAACTGGCTTAGGTTGAGCCATTATAGCGACCTAGCCACGGGGATGGACTTTAACGTCCTGTTCTTAATTTAAATTAATTGTGTTGTGTACTGACATAGCCATGTGCTCATAAAGTATCCCTTAGCGCTAGTACTAAATGATACATCTGACAGTATCAACTTACAGCCCATGTCATGTTTCACTCTTGTACAACACTCGGCAAGAGAAAACGCACCATGCCAGATCCCTTGGGGCATTGTCATATAATGTTTGTATTTTCATCGGCCGTACTTCAATCCCCGGTAGCGGTAGAGACCACATCCTCCTCCACCCCTCCACAAGGGAGGAGGGACCCCCTTTCTTCCTCTATGAGACCAGCGTCAACATAAAACAGAATAGACACCGAAGTTGACGTCGCTCTTAGTGATGTGATTTAGGAACTTTGCCAACTTACAAACTGAAAACGTTTTCTGTAGCATCAAATCGCGTAAAGTATCTCTGACTTGGTCAAGATGGGTGTGCAGGGCTGTACACGTATCTATTTTAAAAAGCCGGGGGTTTTTACCTGCTGTGACTCGTTAAATCCCTTATTAAAACAAACAATTATACGGTGTTATTAATTTTGCCATGTCAAACGAATAATAAATGTGCATTTTAAGCAAAATTGTTGTAGCTATTTTCGAAATATTTGGAATTAAAAAAATCACTTATCAGTAAATTACCATTAATTTGAGGGCTAAGGTCAAAATATAACAAAAAATCCCAAAATGCTCCAAATTCCCTGCCAAATATAAATATCAAGTTTGAACAAAATCCATTTAACTTTTTAGGATCTATGGACAGGGACAGACATAAAAACAAACATGGGGACAGACAGAATTGTAAAAATACACATTTTTTTTAGGTTTGTATTCACAAAAAACGTAAAGATTCGTCAGAATCTTGAAATTGATATTTTTCATGATCACAATACTTTCTATTGATATTGGAAAGTAAAAAAGGCGACATGCTCTTCAATCTAAAGCGTCTTTGTAATTTACTCTGCTGGTTTTCAAATTTATAATTTGTGCACAATTTATTCAAAACAGAACTGTACTCTTAAAATAGTACTAGTGCTTCGTTTGATGTTCTTAAACGACAGGATTTAGTCATAATCAAAGCAAGAAAGTAATAGTTATTACATTTTAGTAGAACTACTAATTAAAGTATATATGTATAAAATAATTGATTCGGAACTAAATATCGATACGTGTTTCACCTTTAATATTTCACATGGCTCGTTTAATTTTTCATACATTTAATTAGAAATGTAGGCTCCTAAATACTTATTCAATGCCAATGTATCGCAGTTTATATTGTTATTCTAACATTAAAGAGTATTCAATAATTTAAGTTTATAATTTTATCTTAAATGTCTTATAATATTGCCAAGAGAGCCTATAAATTTAAACATTACTTATAATAAATCTTTTAATTTTAGTTAATTTTCCGTCGGTTTCCTAACAAAGCAGGACATTACAAAGGCATTTTATTGTACATAAAACATAGAGATTTTAAACATGGTTGATCATGAGCAAAGAGAATTATATATCTTGAACTTAATCTATGATAGAGAAATACATTTTTAAATGTTTGGTATGGGGGACGATTTAAGATTGTCATTTCTTTTATTATAATAGTTGATTATTCATTTTGTCTTTGAATTGAATAAAGTTGTACTTAACTATGTAATTTCAAATTTATATGTTAATATTGTTATGACAGATGTGAGGTTAAGTAAAGACTTGAAAAACATGACCTTAAGTGTAGTGAACGAATGTTGGGACATGACTAAATACGAAGTAGAACAATATCTCGGAAATAATAAATATGTGTGCATTCCTTATATTTCTGAAGGCCGTCAGTATGATTTGGCATCAATGTTTATTAAAACAGAGGAGCAAGGATTGCTTAGCAAAACTCCAACCTTCATTCCAGTGGGAAATCTTTGTTCGACGATTAACGAAGACAATAGTGAAGCCACCTGGAACCTTTTAGCATCCAAGACTATAATTTCAAACAACTTTTCTATGCCCAACTTTAAATTAACGCTTTATGATTCAGTTCATCGCAAAAAAATAAGGTTCCTCGCAAATGATTTTTACAATATGTGTAGGCCTATAAACCCTTATGAAAGTCCAGCAAACGGAGTGGAAATAAAAATAGACAACAAGATTCCAAGAGAAATGCGACAAGCTACTTCAATATACATAATAACTGACGTGATTATAGCCAAAAGTATGGAGTTACGAATGTTTGAAGGGGAAGATGTCAGGTATTATTACATAAACTATCCCCAGCCTCTTCTTTTCGTGTGTGAAAGATTCAAACTCGATCCCTCTGGACGAATAGGTGAGAAAAAAAGATCGAGAAGAATACCCCCACAATCTAAATGGCTCCAGTCCACCCTACCTATGAGTAGTCGAGGGTGTAGAATTAGGCCTATATGATTTTACAAATAAAATACTTTACAATCAATGTAGGTTAAATCCTATATTATTATTATTTATTATTATTATTATTATTATTATTATTATTATTATTATTATTAGTAGTAGTAGTAGTAGTAGTAGTATTAGTATTATTGACATCTTGCATACAATTTATGAGCCAGTTTGTTTTATCATCATTCGAATTACAATAATTGTATGGTCTGGGGCAGCTGTTTTCCACCTAATTACAGTTACGTACCACCTCATTCGTAAACACTTATTTCAAGTACTCTAAGGAGTCTAACATTTTAAATTAAATTAATTAAAAACTTTCTAATGTTACTCGTTTAAGAATTACTTGGGGTCAAATACTTTAGTTCAGTTCCAGGCTCAGCGATCAATCTCGGTAGTCTTTGTGTAAAGCGATCGCCTCAGGACCCAATGTTCATGGGTTCAAACCCAGCCGGGGTGGACAGATTTTTATTGAGCGATAAAAATCTGTAGCACAACTTCTTTTGAAGGGGGAGTAAAGTCATCCACCCCATGTCAATTGTGGTATGTAAAAGAACTCCGGAAAATATGTAAAAATACCTTTCCCGACAAAATTGATACACTCATTCGCTCATAGAAATTCTTGTTTGCTGACATAATCAGTTGATTCATGAAGCACACGTTTAGATACTTCAAATAAATGAAAATCAAAAATGTAGCTTGTCTGTATACTGAGATAAGGGTATCTGATTCAATTACCTCCATGGTCAAAAAGTTTATCATTAGTGAAATTGGGATTTCCCTTTTAATAGTGATGAATTAACGGTTGGGGGGCTGGATGTCGTGTCTGTTCTGTCATTTTAAAAGTCTTATACTGAAAGAATCAAACGGTTAAGAAATTGCACGCTAAATATCTTACACAAAAACCCAACTTAGGAAGGCTGTGTGTTTTATTCAGATTAAAACACTTGAACCCTAATTAACTACGTATATAGACTACTAAATGTCAGGCCACAAAAATAAATATACACATTTTATTTCAGTAAAAGCACCCACAAACTTAAGTTGTAGCTTAGATAAAATGTATTTGCTAATTAGGCAAATAAAACGGTAAGACATCTATATTTGAATGAAAATACATACCTAACACATCTTACTAATGAGAACCAATGAAAATCCTGCTATTGTTTCAAAGAGCATCGTTTAAAAGAAAATTATATTCAAATTAGGTTAATTTAAAGCAAATCATAATACAGTAGTAGGTAATCAATCTTGCATTTAAAGTTGAAATTACTAAATAATAAAGTGATAGGGAATTAATTGTCAACACAGAGTAAAATACTAACTAAACCAGTTAATCTAAATATGTGCATCCTTATCTCTTATTACTATTTGTTGATCTGGCAAGTGTGTACTATCAAGACATGTGGCGCCCATTACTTACTGTCAAATATTCTATTATTTTCAATACTTTCTTTGGGATAATATTTTATTGTTGCCTATCCTGTTTATTTTTTAGTTACTATTATTGATAACCGGCTATATAAACATGTCTGTTAACTTTAGTAATTATGTATAATCCAATGTTATCATGTAATTATCTACATATTAATTATTATATCTTACTTTTACATACAGTGCAAAGTCACATGTATACCGTTCCTACAATAGAGATTGGCCTACACGGCTCTCTAATTAAATGCTAATAAATTATAAAACAATAGTAATAAATACAAATACCATAAAAAAGGTCACCATTTATAGATTACTAGCTTTTGCCCGCGGCTTCGCTCGCGTTAATGTAGATTTTATCAATAAATTCAGGTTGTCGATTGACACAGGGAATATGACAATAAAAACGATGAACATATTGAGGTTGTTAGTCAATAGAGGTAGAGATAAAGAAAAAACAAACTACACAATATAAATCAGGATTAAGTGTAGGAGTAGAAAAGAATTAGCGGAGTGTGTGTCAGTAAAGTCACAGGTTATGCCTTGCCACGAATTGGAAGATCCTACTCCATCTTAAATTTTACTTACAGTTAATTAAAATCCCTTATTTACTCCGCTTGTTCTTGACCGTTGCAATCATGGGCAGAGAATAGATCATTATTTTAGGACGCTCCTATATACTATGTTGTATGTCCTTCCATTTGGCACAAATACATACAAATTCTGGGCATTGGACACACGCGAACAGGCTACATATAGCTGGCCATGGGAAAAACATGGCATTTCCAAATGCACTCCTGCTACCTGCAATGTTTGCCCTTGCGCTTTGTTAATAGTAATAGCAAAACTAAGTTTGATTGGACACTGGAGTCTTTTGAATTGAAAAGGTAGGTCAGTGGGGATTATTGGGATTCGAGGTATGATTACAGTTTCCCCTTTTTCCACACCTGTTAAAATGGTGGCACAGATTATATTTTGCCCTAATTGTGTAATTGAAGCCTCGTCCCATTACATAAACGGGGTGCATCTAAATTTCGCATAAGCATAACTGGTACACCTAATTTCAATTGTAGTTTATGCAAGGGTACACCCGATAGCTCCAGAGAATTTAAAAACTCAGCGGGATATGAAGTGCTTTGTTCTGTGTCCATGATTGTATCTATTGACAAATACTCCTTTATTTCTCCCTGCACCTCTTTCAAAATGTCAGTGTTGATTTTGTTAACGATTTCATTTTTTGGTGCAAGAATTGCTCTTGCACACAACCAATGATCACAATTTAAATTTAGTTGTAAGTCTGGGTAAACTTTAGCAATGAGCTCCACATCATTTTCCACCAAATTACAGAATTCCCCTGTAAGTAAAATACAGCCTTCAGCATCCGTGTCCAAACGTCCATCGCCAATTTTCAATAGTGTCTCTGCGTAATGTCCTGAATCTACGTCATTATAAAGGTGGACTCTCATATTCGTTGTTAGTCTGAATTTTTTCACTTTTGCCCACAATCTTGATGACTTGAGACAGGCTTTGATTTCATCTGCATGTGTGTCCCTCTGGATCACCGGTAGAGTTTTTCGGAAGTCACCAGCCAGTAAAACTACCATTCGTCCCATAATAACTGTACTGTCTCGCAAGTCCTGAAGAGTTTGGTTTAACGCTTCTATAGATTTTTGTGGGACATCGTACTTTCGTCCCACACTAAAAGTTTACATTGTCGTAGCATAATACCTCGAGAGCTATTTTTGCTGAAATGAATAATACCAAACATTTACGACAATTTTGTCATTTACCATAACGGGGTGAACAGACAGAGCTTAATTAGCTGAATATAATCATTTTTAATCATTTTAAGATAGATGTGCCTAAAATAACTCGGGAACAGATTTTTATTCGGGGTATCAAATTTTCTTCAGGGATACCACAGGTCCTTTTTTCTGTACTCCAGGCATCATGTTGCAATTAATTTATTCATATCAGTAGGCCGAGTTGTTAAGCTGGACGACCGTCTAAAAGTTATTTTTTTCTATCCGTCATGAACAGTACTTTTTTTCTGGATGAAAGGTACCCTATATCCTTTTCTGTACCCATGACAACGTGTATGCGAAATTTCATGATGATCGGTTGAATAGATTAGGCGTGAAAGCGTAACAAACAATAACAAACAAACAAACAAACAAACAAACTCACATTCACATTTTTTTGGATGAAAGGTACCCTATCTCATTTTATGTACCCCATGACAACGTCTATGCGAAATTTCATGATGATCGGTTGAGTAGTTTAGGCGTGAAAGCGTAACAAACAAACAAACAAACAAACTCACATTCACATTTTTTCTGGATGAAAGGTACCCTATATCCTTTTCTGTACCTATGACAACGTGTATGCGAAATTTCATTATGATCGGTCGAGTAGTTTAGGCGTGAAAGCGTAACAAACAATAACAAACAAACAAACAAACTCACATTCGCATTTTTTCTGGATGAAAGGTACCCTATTACCTTTTCTGTACCTATGACAACGTGTATGCGAAATTTCATGATGATCGGTCGAGTAGTTTAGGCGTGAAAGCGTAACAAACAATAACAAACAAACAAACAAACAAACTGACATTCACATTTTTTCTAGATGAAAGGTACCCTATATTCTTTTCTGTACCCATGACAACGTGTATGCGAAATTTCATGATGATCGGTCGAGTAGTTTAGGCGTGAAAGCGTAACAAACAATAACAAACAAACAAACAAACAAACAAACTCACATTCACATTTTTTCTGGATGAAAGGTACCCTTTGTCCTTTTCTGTACCCATGACAACGTGTATGCGAGATTTCATGATGATCGGTCGAGTAGTTTAGGCGTGAAAGCGTAACAAACAATAACAAACATACAAACAAACAAACAAACTCACATTCGCATTTTTTCTGAATGAAAGGTACTCTATATTCTTTTCTGTACCCATGACAATGTGTATGCGAAATTTCATGATGATTGGTCGAGTAGTTTAGGCGTGAAAGCGTAACAAACAATAACAAACAAACAAACAAACAAACTCACATTCGCATTTTTTATGGATGAAAGGTACCCTATGTCCTTTTATGTATCCATGACAACGTGTATGCGAAATTTCATGATGATCGGTCGAGTAGTTTAGGCGTGAAAGCGTAACAAACAATAACAAACAAACAAACAAACAAACTGACATTCACATTTTTTCTAGATGAAAGGTACCCTATATCCTTTTCTGTACCCATGACAACGTGTATGCGAAATTTCATGATGATCGGTTGAATAGATTAGGCGTGAAAGCGTAACAAACAATAACAAACAAACAAACAAACTCGCATTCACATTTTTTTGGATGAAAGGTACCCTATCTCATTTTATGTACCCCATGACAACGTGTATGCGAAATTTCATGATGATCGGTTGAGTAGTTTAGGCGTGAAAGCGTAACAAACAACAAACAAACAAACAAACAAACTCACATTCGCATTTATAATAGTACTAGCTTTTGCCCGCGGCTTCGCTCGCGTTAATGTAGATTTTATCAATAAATTCAGGTTGTCGATTAACACAGGGAATATGACAATAAAAACGATGAACATATTGAGGTTGTTAGTCAATAGAGGTAAAGATAAAGAAAAAACAAACTACACAATATAAATCAAGATTAAGTGTAGGAGTAGAAAAGAAGTAGCGGAGTGTGTGTCAGTAGAGTCACAGGTTATGCCTTGCCACGAATTGGAAGATCCTACTCCATCTTAAATTTTACTTACAGTTAATTAGAATCCCTTATTTACTACGCTTGTTCTTGACCGTTGCAATCATGGGCAGAGAATAGATCATTATTTTAGGACGCTCCTATATACTATGTTGTATGTCCTTCCATTTGGCACAAATACATACAAATTCTGGGCATTGGACACACGCGAACAGGCTACATATAGCTGGCCATGGGAAAAACATGGCATTTACAAATGCACCCCTGCTACCTGCAATGTTTGCCCTTGCGCTTTGTTAATAGTAATAGTAAAACTAAGTTTGATTAGAAACTGGAGTCTTTTGAATGGTAGGTCAGTGGAGATTATTGGGATTCGAGGTATGATTACAGTTTCCCCTTTTTCCACACCTGTTAAAATGGTGGCACAGATTATATTTTGCCCTAATTGTGTAATTGAAGCCTCGTCCCATTACATAAACGGGGTGCATCTAAATTTCGCATAAGCATAACTGGTACACCTAATTTCAATTGTAGTTTATGCAAGGGTACACCCGATAGCTCCAGAGAATTTAAAAACTCAGCGGGATATGAAGTGCTTTGTTCTGTGTCCATGATTGTATCTATTGACAAATACTCCTTTATTTCTCCCTGCACCTCTTTCAAAATGTCAGTGTTGATTTTGTTAACGATTTCATTTTTTGGTGCAAGAATTGCTCTTGCACACAACCAATGATCACAATTTAAATTTAGTTGTAAGTCTGGGTAAACTTTAGCAATGAGCTCCACATCATTTTCCACCAAATTACAGAATTCCCCTGTAAGTAAAATACAGCCTTCAGCATCCGTGTCCAAACGTCCATCGCCAATTTTCAATAGTGTCTCTGCGTAATGTCCTGAATCTACGTCATTATAAAGGTGGACTCTCATATTCGTTGTTAGTCTGAATTTTTTCACTTTTGCCCACAATCTTGATGACTTGAGACAGGCTTTGATTTCATCTGCATGTGTGTCCCTCTGGATCACCGGTAGAGTTTTTCGGAAGTCACCAGCCAGTAAAACTACCATTCGTCCCATAATAACTGTACTGTCTCGCAAGTCCTGAAGAGTTTGGTTTAACGCTTCTATAGATTTTTGTGGGACATCGTACTTTCGTCCCACACTAAAAGTTTACATTGTCGTAGCATAATACCTCGAGAGCTATTTTTGCTGAAATGAATAATACCAAACATTTACGACAATTTTGTCATTTACCATAACGGGGTGAACAGACAGAGCTTAATTAGCTGAATATAATCATTTTTAATCATTTTAAGATAGATGTGCCTAAAATAACTCGGGAACAGATTTTTATTCGGGGTATCAAATTTTCTTCAGGGATACCACAGGTCCTTTTTTCTGTACTCCAGGCATCATGTTGCAATTAATTTATTCATATCAGTAGGCCGAGTTGTTAAGCTGGACGACCGTCTAAAAGTTATTTTTTTCTATCCGTCAGGAACAGTACTTTTTTTCTGGATGAAAGGTACCCTATATCCTTTTCTGTACCCATGACAACGTGTATGCGAAATTTCATGATGATCGGTTGAATAGATTAGGCGTGAAAGCGTAACAAACAATAACAAACAAACAAACAAACAAACAAACTCACATTCACATTTTTTTGGATGAAAGGTACCCTATCTCATTTTATGTACCCCATGACAACGTCTATGCGAAATTTCATGATGATCGGTTGAGTAGTTTAGGCGTGAAAGCGTAACAAACAAACAAACAAACAAACTCACATTCACATTTTTTCTGGATGAAAGGTACCCTATATCCTTTTCTGTACCTATGACAACGTGTATGCGAAATTTCATTATGATCGGTCGAGTAGTTTAGGCGTGAAAGCGTAACAAACAATAACAAACAAACAAACAAACTCACATTCGCATTTTTTCTGGATGAAAGGTACCCTATTACCTTTTCTGTACCTATGACAACGTGTATGCGAAATTTCATGATGATCGGTCAAGTAGTTTAGGCGTGAAAGCGTAGCAAACAATAACAAACAAACAAACAAACAAACAAACTCACATTTGCATTTTTTCTGGATGAAAGGTACCCTATGTCTTTTTCTGTACCCATAACAACGTGAATGCGAAATTTCATGATGATTGGTCGAGTAGTTTAGGCGTAAAAGCGTAATAAACAATAACAAACAAACAAACAAACAAACAAACTCACATTCACATTTTTTCTGAATGAAAGGTACCCTATGTCCTTTTCTGTACCCATGACAACGTGTATGCGAAATTTCATGATGATCGGTCGAGTAGTTTAGGCGTGAAAGCGTAACAAACAATAACAAACAAACAAACAAACAAACTCACATTCACATTTTTTCTGGATGAAAGGTACCCTATATCCTTTTCTGTACCTATGACAACGTGTATGCGAAATTTCATGATGATTGGTCGAGTAGTTTAGGCGTGAAAGCGTAGCAAACAATAACAAACAAACAAACAAACAAACTCACATTTGCATTTTTTCTGGATGAAAGGTACCCTATGTCCTTTTCTGTACCCATGACAACGTGTATGCGAAATTTCATGATGATCGGTCGAGTAGTTTAGGCGTGAAAGCGTAACAAACAATAACAAACAAACAAACAAGCAAACTCACATTTGAATTTTTTTTTTCTGGATGAATGGTACCCTATGTCTTTTTCTGTACCCATGACAACGTGTTTGCGAAATTTCATGATGATCGGTCGAGTAGTTTAGGCGTGAAAGCGTAACAAACAATAACAAACAAACAAACAAACAAACTCACATTTTTATTTTTTCTGGATGAAAAGTACCCTATGTCCTTTTATGTACCCATGACAACGTGTATGCGAAATTTCATGATGATCGGTCGAGTAGTTTAGGCGTGAAAGCGTAACAAACAAACAAACAAACAAACTCACATTCGCATTTATAATAGTTAGGAAGTTTGGATAAGGATTTTCAAGTACCCATAGTAAATAAGCAGCGTAGGACTTCGTAGGGGATCGTATACCACAGGTTTAAAATCGTCTATTCAGTGCGTCAAGCATACAATATATTGGATCCGGTGATGGAGTTTGAGGTTCGAATCTTTTTCGGGTACACTGGGGATGGATTGTTTTCCAGAAGGGATTTTACCACTGAGTGATTTTCTTCACAGTTAATTCACACCAATGAGCTTTAATATTAACCTCTCAATCCCCACTCATTAAACTTCACATCTTATTATAAGTCCGGGCTATCTACATATTTACAAAAATAGGTTAGGGAAGATAAAGGTAGAATATCAGAGAAATCACGGTAAAAATGTTTAAAATTTCCCCGTCCCCCACCCAGAAGTGCGACTAACCAAGATTCGAGCACGTCAAGCCTACTGTGACAGTCGCAATATGAGTTAATGCCTTAGACTGCTCGACCATCATTGTGGTTCTATTAGTTCCTCATTTTAGCCCCTAGTTAAGAGCTAATAACGCCCAAGGTTGAGGTTGAAGCTAACCTGGAATACTAAACTTATCACTTACTTACTATATGGTATTAGGAACTCGAAAGTTAATTGCCACACTTACAAAAGTAGGCCACCTATCCCTATCTTGAGCTAGCCATATTTAGTCCACCTGATCATACCCTATCCCTATCTTGAGCTAGCTATATCCAGTCTACCTCAGTACACCATATATCTTCCAAGACCATTCGAATGTTATCCTCCCATATACGTCTATGTCTACGCTATTGAATTTACCAGTCAATGCTCTGAACACATTTATATACTATCCCATTCGCACTGCATGTCCTGTCCACGTAATCTACGAGATTTGATTATCCTAGCAATACCTTGTGGGTACTATAACTTGCTCTACAATAGTGGGATCGTGTTTAGGAATGTATAATAGGAACGTGAAAGGAAGGGCAGTATCTGACAGTTCAAGAACTTATTATAACTACTTTAGTGTATTCGTAAGTTCATTCATATGATATGCAGATTCCACGTATAGCATTATATGTATTATATATGATAATATAATAATATAGCTATACCTCAGTTTTAGCTTATGTGGTGCTGACTGACAGCTCACAGCTGACTTCTGACGGATTTGAAAAGCTACCAGACCAAATTATGTATCCCTGCGCCGCACCATATGATCTGCAAAAAACATGTCTTTAGCAGTTGTCACTTCTGACATTCAAAATTTAGGTATATACCTAAATGTTGACTGTCAGAAGTCAGCTGTGAACTGTCAGTCAGCACCACATAAGCTAAAACTGAGGTATATATTTAGTCAATAATGAGAACAAACATATTTATTTTAAAGTATTTTTCACCAGGTCCTAGTACCCCTCTCGGTTAATACGCATACAGTAATTATTATGTTAGTGAAATAGAAATGAGTTAAGGTATAATTTTACAGGAAATTTACCTAAATTTGTATGGAGAAGAGAGGAAGGCCATTTAGGTAAAATAAATCTTCCGTACACCTGACTGGAGCTAGAACACTTATCTCCCTGTAACCGATAGTCAAGTCTGACACGTGAGTGAAGCATTAGACTATGCGACCACCGATTTAAAAAAAAATTGATCTAAATATATTTTCTTATATCGATCCCACTATAGCATCGAGCCTTGTTTGAGAAAGTATCAACGTATTCGTATTTCAAGCAACTGCAACTAATGGAGCGTCCACTATCTTGACATCGGCGTGTACAGGGCGTCGCGTCACGTCCTTGGTAGATTATCTGGGTAAAGTGAATGGTGTACCACGAGGGCCATGACAACCCCCTGTCCTTAATATGCATGGGGGACTACCGTGTGTGTGTGTGTGTGTGTGTGTGTGTGTGTGTGTGTGTGTGGGACCAAACTTCCAACCTCGTTAACGCGACAGTGAAGTAAACCAGTGAAAAGCGTTCTTTCGAGAGAGAGAGAAGGAGAGGGAGATAGAGGAAGGATAGTCAGGTAGGAAAAGGGGGGGAGAAGGATACCTCAAACGATGGATGTTGAAATATTACAGATGTTGTTTATTCCGGGATACATCCTCATATTCACTTTAATGGAATAAGAATTAGGACGGTAGATTTTATAGAAAATATAGTCATATTTGTGTGAAGGGAGGGTGAGAAACAATTTAGGAAAGACACGTCCTCAGTCCACTTGACAGGAACTACCAGTCATAGGCAGGTTAGTCCATTGTGAGAGTGATGCCTTATAGCTCATGACCACCATCGTGGGAAAAGGACCTCTGAGAGGAATTTATCAGGGGGGGTACTAAGTTTTTTCGAGCTCCCTTTCATTTTCCATTAATCCTGTCTAAAATAAATGGTACGGTGCCCCGCGCAGACTTTCTCCCGCTTTTATCTTTAAACCTAAAATCTCGTAAGATTTGTGAAACGAAATAATAGGTCTATATATTGTTGTAGAGAAGATACACCAAAGATCATAAATGAAATAATATACACTAATACTTACTTACTCTATGGCATTAGGAACTAGGAACACTATTACAGGAAAAATGAGAAAAGAGAAACATCTTTGTTCACCAAAGAGCATAAGAATCAAATTCATTTTCAAAGACCTAGGTTAAAAAGTATATATATATATGTATATATGTTCTTATAGATCAGAAACTATTGGTTCTATAAAAATATTATTCAAAAAATATGTATATCTTTAATAGTACTACAATTGTACAATGATGCGTTATTTCGTATTTCGAATAGTTGCAGAGAAATGATGAAAATTAGAAAATTTCTTCTATGTAAATTACTTTAAAAGTTATTTTTATGCAAGAATAAGAATTGCCATCTTTTTTATTACAATAAACAGTGTCTATATAAGAAGATTGAATCAAAATTGATAGAGCTATTTTGAGAAAATTAATTTTTTCTCTTTTTGCCCTTAAGTAAATTAACCTTATTTTAGGGTTGGATATATAATTCCAAAAACCCCTTTGGGGGTTATGATAACCCCAGACACAAATTTTTATCCCAATCAGTAAAACATTATTGGCTCCAGCCCGAGGTGCAGACAGATGGCATGTCAACATTTATTAAAATTTCAAGTTCAATTTTTTTTACGAAAACAATACTTTTTCTTCGAGGTGTCGAGAGAAAGTAAAAATGAAATATATTAATTAAACTTATCTGAAATTTAAAATAAATAAGAAAAAAAATTGATATCTACTTTATAATGTTATACCTTAAAAAGGTAAAAAACAAAAGAAGATAAAAGATATTATACCCATAATAATAATAATTTAGTAATGGTATTCATAGTATAACTGTGAATGCTTGTCTTCTTCAATATTTGCAAATATTTTCTGAGATCCTAGGAAATTTCCAGGCCCCTTTACACCCCAGGGTCCGGGTACGCTGTACCCTCTGCATCCCTGTCTTTTAAGAATTGCTCGGGTTTTATGGATATTGAGAGCAGTGCAAAGCACTTATTCAAAAGTGTGGTTATCAAGTTACTAAGTCTTCGTGTCGACTTGTTATCACGATACTTAGTAATTCTTCATCTTGTATCTAGATAACTTTTATTGTTGAATCAAGAGTTAATGATTCATAGGAAGAACCTTATTTGATATCTTGAAAACTTACTAGATCTACTTTCACGTATTCATATGTCAGGTCATGTGATCTTTAGCGCTCGTTTTGATATATAATATCAATAGCTAAATTATACTGTATTATACAGTACTGGTTATATATTAATTTGCTTTTTAGCGCCACGTATTACTGTTCGTTCGGGATGTACACCTTGTACTCATTAATCTAATGTGTTAGGGATTAGGAAGGCTTAATTTAAAGGAAAAGAACCCGCATTTGCGTTGTGAAAGATTGGAAAACCTTTAGGGAAAAACCACCCCCCAGTGCGCCCAATTGAGATCGAACCCTGATCTCCCCATCTTCGGCAGTCTAGTCCATCAAGAGAGTAGCGCGTTAGACCACGTGGCCACCGAAGCGGGTTGTATTGATTTTAATTTCTGGTTTATATGCGGGAGACTTGAACTGAAAGCTTTCACCAAAATATACATAATTTGTTTTAAAGATTCTTGAAATGTTTTTACTAATATTAGTAGTGATAATATCTACATAGATAGACACTCAAGTTAAGGGTTCAATCTTGTCTTATTTGTCCGTGAAGGGGAGGTTGGGGTTCGTATCTTATAAGGGTACATTGAGCCTGGATGGGTATTAAGACGCGGTGCTTACCCTTAGTGATTATTTGGTTCAATTGCTAGGAACATTTAGTATAAATTGTTTATCTTTATTGGTATTTTTAACATAAGGTTATTAACGACGTTATATAAAAGGTAGAGGTTAAAAGGAGGAGAGAGTAAAAAATGTATCCAAAATTCCTGTTGATGGATGGAAAACCCAATTGAAAATCAGAATTATTGAAAAAAAAACCATTTAGCCACACTAAAAGAAGATTTGAACAAAGTCGAATACGGACCTCTTGGGACAAGATCCAGGTGCGCAAAGAGCCATGACAAGTTGGACAGGGTAGTTCACATAATAGTTATGTCGTTACGTTATGTCGTTACGTTATGTCGTTAACAGACTTTGAGTGTGTGATAATCGACCATGAATGCAACAACGTATCCTGTTTGTATATTTATATTTAGCACCGCGTCTTACTACCCGTTCAGGTTATACGCTTAAGTACTAATTACGCTAATGGAATAGGAATTGGGAGGGTTGAATTTAGAGGAAGTGAACCCGCATTTGCGTGCAGGGAGAGTGGAAAACCATGTAGGAAAAACCACTCCAGTTCACCCGACCGAGATTCGAACCTCGATCTCCCGTCCTCGCGGTCGAGCTCAACATGACTAGCGCGTTAGCCAACTACGCCACCGAGGCGGGTGATCCTGTTTGTAACTTTATAATGAGAGCTAGATTCATAACGAGATGTTAGCACACAACATTTAGTCGTCACAACTACATTTTACCCGACAGAGTTGGCTCTTGGAAACGTTCATTACCTCTAACCTTACAGTTATAAAAAGCTTGCCTCGGAATTACTCGAATATGCAACAGAACAGAATAATTGTTATTCTACCCGTATTGTTGGTGGATGGCATGATCTGACGCGTCACTATCGTGCTAGAATGGATTACCGGTGAGGGGGAAATCAAGTTTTTAATCCCGTTCTGTTGTAATAAGGTTTTTTTTAAAAGATAAATGGTCTCCTACTTCTCCACAAAATGTGGGTACACTTCCTCTAAAATTTTACCTTCCTAATTTTACTCAATAAGCGTAATTATTAATGTTGCTTATAGTCCAAACTGGTACTAAGAAAAAACTAATATAAAATGGTACGGTGCATCGCATAGACTTTCTCCCACTTTTATCTTCAAAATAGACATTTACTAAAAACTCGTAAGATTTGTGAAACGAGATGATAAAAGGAAATAATCTTTGTCCACCAAAGATCATAAGGATCAAATTCATTTTCAAAGACCTGAATTAAAAGTATATAACGCTTATAGCTCAGTTACTATTGGTTTTATAGAAATATATTTCCAATAAAAGATTTTTATCTTTAATGGTAATACAATTTTACAATGATAAGTTATTTATTATCATCTCAAATAGTTTCGGAGAAATTATGAAAATTGGAAAATTTCCCCTAGGTAAAGTACCCTTCAAAGTAATTTTCATGAGAAAATGAGAGCTATAATCTTGTTTATAATAATAAGCAGTGTCTAAATATAATATTTAATCCAAATCTTTAGAGCGAATTTCGAGAAAATCGATTTTATCTCTTTTTGCCATTTAGTAAATTACCCTTAAATTTAGGGCTAGATAACTAATTTTAGAAACCCCTCGGGGGAGCCTCATGAAAACCCGATACCAAGTTATAGCCCAATCGGTAAAATAGTTTTGGTTCTAGTCCGAGGTACAGACAGACAGACGACATTGCCAAAACAACTTTTTTTGTTTCAAGAGGTCTGGAAACGTCGACATTCATCAAAAACTTGAGTTCGATTTTTTTTTTGGACGATAACAATACATTCTCTCCGATGTGTCGAGAGATAGTAAAAATTAAATAAACATTACTTTGAAACACGCTTAGTTGGGCCCACGGACTAAATGCCAGCCTCATTTGTTTCTGTTTGCTAGGGACGGAAATCCCAACCAGCTTTAGTCTACTGATGAGTTCTCTCCATCTAAATGATTTTCCACTCTCTTCAAGCAAATGTTGCTACATTTTTTCCAAACCATGCCTTACTAATACCTACTCCACTAACGTGGTCACGATAACTACGGTGTGGGCAGAGAAATTAAAATAAAGCGATCATCAACTTAAATGTATTTTTAAGTGTTTAATAAAATGAGATAAGTATATATTTATACTAAACTGGATTTGAAACAATTTAAATAATTGTTTTACTTTATTAAATACAAAACTATTCACAGTTAATATAATTTCCTAGTTTAAATGAGATAACCAAAGATATAAAGGTTTCTTAAAAAAATTTCATTACTTTCTCAAAAATTGGTAGAAACTTTTATTTCAATGAAGAAATAATGTATAGTTTTTAATATAATGCTACCGAAAACAAATTTATTTCCAAAATTGTTAAAGAAAATATTATTAACTTTTGATATGTGTTAAAAAAAATGTTTTAAATTAAAAAAAAAGAGACTACAGCAAATTCTTTGACGGTGTTCTATTCATAAAAACATATTTCTTCCTTCTAAATAAAAACTTAAGCTTATTATGAAACTTGAATAAAGTGTCCACGATAGAATATGAAAGAAAAACACATTAAAACAATTTATAACTTACCCCAGAAATTCTACTGACATTTATTTCGTAATTTGTGCCCTTCAAATAAGAACTGACTGTGGAGACGAACTTCTAAGACTTTCAAAAGTTCCTAACAAATTTATCCCTTCTCGAAGTCGAAAACCCAAGTTTTCCGAGTACCTACTTCCCACAAGCCCTCAACTATTAACTTAGGATTTCAATAAGTTCTTAAATGAAGTGGAAATTTTATGACGTAAAACAAATCAACCAAATAATTTAAAGATTAACTTTGTGAACTCAGAGTAGGCAAGTTTGCCAGTAAGTTATAATATTAATTAGTTTATCATTAGTAAATAATACAAACATTATATATAAAAATAATACTTTTTATATGTATGTAATAATATATTATATCGATAATTTTAGGTTCAAAATTGTTCTTTTTTTATAAAAAAAAAAGTTTCAAGTCTGACCGCCCGTACATACTATATGAATATAACTACACTAATGACGCATGGAGCAGGAAGGTAGGATTTAAAGGAAATGTACATTCAATTACGTAAATGGAGAGAGGGAAACTGCTTAGGAAAAGAGCTCCTCAGAATAAGCGCGTAAGTATTTATACGTTAAGTCATGTGTTACTTTTCATAGATAATAACACAAAATAATACAAATAAAAATAGTAAAATAATATCAATATTGACTGCAAATAGTTTGTATTTTCTAAAAAAAAAATTCTTCCTATCAGAATCCTACTATTTATAGATATTCTTGAACCCAGGCCTTGCGATTCAGACGTAGCTTCGCGCAGGGTGAACACCATTCAGTTATTCATTCGTGTTTAAATAAATCGGCATACTTTCTTTCGGTCAATATTTTCAGGCATTAAAAGCCTTTAAAAGAATTGAATGGAGATTTTTTTTAGTATGAAATTTATTTAATAAAGGGGAACTCTTTTATTTCTAGATTAATGAAATATTGCATTTAATTAAACGACAGAATGAAAGAGGAATTACGGAAAAGAAGACGTTTTTATAATTAAGACCTTCATTCTAATTAAAAATAAAGAGGGTCACAAGGCAATAAGAGCAGTCTGTTTCTAATAAGCCTAAAATAAAGTAAGCGTTTTACTCAAATAAAATATAATGCTGAAACAAAGGTAGACTAAAGATTCTATGAAATAACCAGGGCTTGAATAATGTTGGCTCACCAGTCAGTCAAACATTTCACCTGTCAGCATGATCGGACTATATATAGCCACGCAATTTATGTTAACAACGTTAAACTAGACACTCATTCACTTTTATTTCTAGGTAGCACGGCGTACCAAACTAAAATATATTATATTACTGTGTTTGCGACAACTCTTCATTCCTCACACGCGAACAAACAAGATAAAAGTACCGGCTACACGGAGCCGCACCGCATCACACCGCATTTTCTAGCAAGTGGCTACACGAGCCGCACCGCATCACACCGCATTTTCTAGCAAGTGGCTACACGGAGCCGCACTGCATCACATTTTATAACTATTTTTATATTCATTATAGACTAAGTTCTATTACAAAATAAGTTTATACTTTTATTTTTACTTGCATAGGTTTTCACCTATTTTAATAAAATTAAGTTAGCTATTAATTACGAAGAAAAAAGTTTTAAGTTAGCTAGTAATTAAGAGTAAGAATGTTTGTTGTTCAATAAGTTGTTGTACAAAACATTGTTTATCTTGTACGTAATGTTGGGAACAATGACTACAGCGTCACACGTGCAATGTCCGTGAAAGAAACGCCTAGTTTTACAAGTGCTGACACAGTGACTGCCAATCACTGAATAATCACTGGTATAAATCACTGATCTTTTAAAATCATGGTTACTGTGGGTCACTGTGATCACCGATATCGTAAAATCACTGTTTCCCCACAGTGCTTGGTGGTTAGCATGAAAACAAAGTTCGGAAGCTCCCTAACATTTTATTTCCGGTGGTAAGTGGCTACACGGTGCGCACCGCACCACAAAAGTGCTCTCTCGACGATTCGTCCGCGCCGGTGCAGACTCGTGTAGCCACTTGCATTAAAAAAAATGGATAGCATTCCACCGGAAAAATGCGGTGCGGTGCGGTGCGGTGTAGCTCCGTGTAGCCATACCTTAAGAATGCGACAAGACGCGCCGAATATTACTCGCGATTCTTTGTGTTTTGTTGTGTTTTGTGGTCCAAACGGTTTCAATATTGGCAACCCTGATTAATATTTATCTCTAAATTGCCCTCGAACTGTAATAAGATATCGATTTCACCTTGCGAGAGAACTATTTAGTTATATCAATAACTTATGTACGATCTATTCAAACCATAATATCGATAATAATCTTGTTTGCGGAGTCGTTATGTAGTCATATCAACAGGATAGCTTATGAAGGACCCAACTCAACCACAACAAAATGAACAATTAAAAACAATTTTTTACTCGTCAAGATAAAATGTTCTCTCTTCGTAAGCAAGACAAATGATGGTGAACGAAGAGTAATGAACGAATTCGTTTTCTTAATGTTTATGTAGAAACGGACACTACCGAATCAATTCGTTCACCTTCGCCAAGGTTCGCTCACTGGTCGGTACATCAAAGGATGTTTTCTAGCAGGCTGTTGATAGTGTGTAGGCAGTAGGAAACATCGGCAGCAAACCGAATAGAATTTTGTTTTTATGTGTGGCTAGGAGTGGAGTAATAGGCCTACTCCTGTACAACTCATTGATTTATACTGTGAACATGTGTGTCTGGAATCCAACACACACTGATTATAATAGTAGATTAAACAAAACCAGACGCCTAGAATTAAAAAAGTGAACCACTGGTGAATCCCACTATACCGTCCTCTACTTTTAAAAAGTGAAGTCATCCACCCACGCCGTTTTCTTTTTCTTCTCCTAGGTTGAACAGCTTCTTCACTGATTATTATATATAAAGCACTAGTATTTATAATTAAATCTTCATCAAACACAATAAAAATTAGAGCGACGTCAAAGCTTCAACTAGATAACTAGCGAAAGAGAGCAAACATCCACGAAAACATTCTGTTCGCTGAATGTTGACGGCAAGGCGAATTTCGAAACAAATGCCGAACAAATTCGACCGAATGCATTCACTATCCATCATTCGCTCTCGTTCGCCTAGCCTAGTGTATACGTGGCTATAGACGAGTAGACGAGGCTTTTTCAAAGCCCTGGTTATAACAATACATTCAATTTAATAATACAAAATTAGTGTATTATAATTATGTTTTCAAGAAATATTAATTGTTTATTATTATTATTATTAATAAACTTTAAAAACATAATATAACTTTTAGTTAAGTTCTGATTTAGTCCCCGTTCATAAATATATGAAACATATTTGTTGAAATATAACACATATATAAGAGTTTGAGGGATAGATTTTAGTATCCAGATATCATATTTCCAATTTATATTTGAAATTATTGAAGTTCTAACATTATATAAGAAGCATTTTTTAAGCTCAACACACGTTTGTTGAATAGTATTTTTCCAAGATCTATTAAGATTATAAAATTTAATAAAATGCTAGAATATTTAAGTAGACTAATATTTTTAGCAAATTTTCCTGTTCAAACAATAGTACAGGAGAAAATACCCCTAAAACGCAAACAAATATTTTCATATTATACCTATTATACATATTATTACCTATTAGGTTTTACCACTAATATTCTTTGGTGTCGATATTATATCCAACTGAAATCAGTGGTCACGTGGGCTAAATGACTGTTTGGTCTATAGCTTGGTACGATTTGAGGCTGTCCGGGAGTTCGGTCTTTATTTGATTCCCGGATTAGCACGTTAAGAGTCGTTATCGCTTAAAGATGTTCAATTTTCCCTCCATGCAAATGTGGGTTTATTTCCTGTTAAAATTATACCTTGCTCATTCTTACACCATTAGAATAATTTATTATTATTTAGCACCGCGTCTTACTACCCGTTAGGGTTATACGCTTAAGTACTAATTACGCTAATGGATTAGGAATTGGGAAGGTTGAATAGAGGAAGTGAACCCGCATTTGCGTGGAGGGAGAGTGGAAAACCATTTAGGAAAAACCACCCCAGTTCACCCGACCGAGATTCGAACCTCGATCTCCCCGTCCTCGGCAGTCGGGCTCAACACGACTAGCGCGTTAGCCAACTACGCCACCAAGGCGGGTATTAGAATAATTAAATTCGGATAAGTCGAACGGATTGTCAGCGGCAGTAAAAAAAAAGTGTAACATATATCAAATAGATTAATTACTTCCAAAAGCAAATGGATTTGTAAACAATTGTGCAACATTCTCAGTCTCAAAGTGTAATTTATAGATCTACATTCATTGAGCACTGTCACTATATTTGGTTTTTCTACCAAAGATAAATGTTAAATTATATTGCTACAAAATAATTACCTTCTTTTCATGGCTTATTTTCAGAAGAGAAAGAAGAGCGAAGATTATAAAAAAAAAAGTGAGGTAAATAAAAGGAATGAAGTTATATTAAAGGGGTGAGAGAAATTCTAGGATTTATTATACAGTGTTTACCCCTGGGGTCACTTGCAAATTAAACTCGAGTGCTACAGAAATAATCTTAATAAAAAAAACTAGAATATATTTTTAATCCTTTGGTCCTTTTTAAATTAAATTTTACACCCATAGATTGCTGTGATGTTTCTTTTACTACATAATGAGAATTTGTGTTTGATAAATTTATATTTGAACGTCCGTATTTCAAAGATTTATTTACATAAAAATAATTGGAAATAATGTTAAATCATTATACAAATAGTTTAGTCAGTCAAAACAAATTTCATACTAAAGCTAAATAAAACCAAATTTATATTAAACTGAAAAAAAACCTGCTTTTTGTTTCTGTACACTCCGTATTACTACCATTTCGGACCATGGGAATATGTAAGCTTTAATAAACTAGGGAAAAGATAGGTACGGTTTAGAAAAAAGTACTGGTATCTGCATGAAGGAACCTGAGGAAGTCATTTAGGGGGGAAGAAACTCAGGACACCTCACTGGGACTCGAATACCGAACTCTACATCACCGGTTAACTAGACACGATGAGGTTGACCACGTACCCACCGAGATGGGGTGTATATTATTTGACATGAATAAAATCATTGGACATTTTTTATTATAAAGGTGACTTAAAAGCCAAACGTCTTCCTGTGAAGATTTTAATCAATGTGTCTGTATATCACATGTGAAGGAGCGGAGGAGCTGGTACCTGGGGTCACACTTTTAGTGAGCACTGAATCATTCATACCCACTGAGGACTAAGATCAGACAACCTTGATTTATATTTAGCACAACGTCTTACTACCTGTTCGGGCTATACGGAAATGTAATAGTCACGCTAATGGTTTTGGGGATGAGGAAGGTTATATTTGGAAGGAGTGTACCCGCAATTATGTAGAGAGAGAGTGGAAATCAAGTTTGAAAAAAATTCACCCTCAGAACACATGGCCGAGTTTCGAACCTAGGATCTCATCATCATCGGTAGTCTAGTCTACTGCGAGGGTGTCATCTTAGACCATTTGGCCACCAAAGCGGGTCACCTTAGTTTGAACCAGGTTTTATCAAAGATTATCGCCTAAATATTGACATCTAAATATTTTTCATGATGTTCAAGGTTTTTAATTTTTTATATTGAGCACCCACAATAATATCCGGATAGTCTGGATGAGTGAGCACCCACAATAATATCCGGATAGTCTGGATGAGTGAGCACCCACAGTAATATCCGGATAGTCTGGATGAATGAGCACCCACAGTAATATCCGGATAGTCTGGATGAATGAGCACCCACAATAATATCCGGATAGTCTGGATGAGTGAGCACCCACAGTAATATCCGGATAGTCTGGATGAGTGAGCACCCACAATAATATCCGTATAGTCTGGATGAGTGAGCACCCACAATAATATCCGGATAGTCTGGATGAGTGAGCACCCACAATAATATCAGGATAGTCTGGATGAGTGAGCACCCACAATAATATCCGGATAGTCTGGATGAGTGAGCACCCACAATAATATCCGGATAGTCTGGATGAGTGAGCACCCACAGTAATATCCGGATAGTCTGGATGAGTGAGCACCCACAATAATATCCGGATAGTCTGGATGGGTACTAAGGCATGGAGCACCGGGCCAATATAATATTATTACTAGGGCTAGTACGTTTATGACATATCATATTTTTAGTTTCATCTCAAATTTAGTGCGTAACAAGCTATAAACATTTTGTATGTTACCCTGACTCCAAAATACACATTTTATTTTGCATTAAGGCGCATATTTTGAGCAGTTTTCAATTTTAAGTCATATTTACACAATTTGGGGAACATAAATTCATATTTCGATTAAAATTACTTAAATAAATGATATTTCTAATTTCTCTCGTGCTTCGCATTTTATATTGTAAAGTCTCCCCTAGTTATCTGTAGAATGTTTCTGTGAATTAGTTATGATCTTGTTAAATCAGCAATAAGATATTTGTCAGCTAATTTTTTTTACTGCAAGCTACTTCCTTGATTTGAGGTATGTTTTTAATAGTATCCATTATCATTAACATACATTTTTAGGGCTTATTTGTTAAATTTTAGGTCATATACTGTTATTTTAAAGGACGTATTTGCATGCATATTTCGCGATTCTTAAGGTCATAAACATCCGAGCCCTAATTATAGCTCTCCCCAGTCCTCATTAAGGTGGTGTGGAAAATACCACGAGTTAAGGGTCAGAGTCTACAGTTTTCGTAGCAAAATACAATTTTGACTAAGATAAATACAATTTTGCATCAGTATACATGTAGTTTTCTACAATATCACACTACACTTCTAATCTTTGAATACTACACTACTATTTTTAAATAATGTAATTCTATTTTTTTTTAAATACTTGTCATAAGCATCGTGAACTTTGTCCAGAATATTTTACCTTCATTTGAAATGTGTTTTTTCAAATAATAGGTCAACTATTTCCATGACAGTTATTCAAGAGCTATTGAGATTACTATGTATAAAAAATTAAACTAATTAAATTTTCTGAAAACCCACTTTTTATTTTGGCCAATAGTTTTTTGGTCATAATAACTGCGAGAATAAGGACTTTTAAACTGGCGTTCACTTCCCCTTCACCTTAATGTTCCTGACGACATAGACTCAAAATCACCTTTCAAAAACTCTAGAGTGTGATCGAATACAGTATCTATTTTTCTCACTCTCTAGGAAAGAAAAAACCCATTTCATTACATTCAAATTGCTAGTCCTAATGACGTTGATGGCCGGCGCGCACCTATTTCAACGTCTTCCGACCATCCTCGCTTTTGTCAACTCGTTTTGTTTCCCTTCGCGCACGCGCAAATCGACTCAACTTTCGTCCGAGACAGTAATTGATGAGCGCGGGTGAATACCTCTCCCAACAGTTTCATTAAAAAAAAAAGCCTACGCCTTTTATCTAACACCGAATAATTCTCGCGATATTCAAAGTGTTCTCGCGTTCTCGACTTTCCCGCTGATGGAGAATAATGAATACAGGCAAGTGAAGATTGGAGGTGGATAGAGAGAGAGGGACGAGGTTAGAGACGCGATAGGACACTAATGTGAGACCAAAAACATGATGGCCAGATAAATTTAAGTCAAGAGAAATTAATGGTGAATTAATTTGTTTAGTTGTTTAAATGCAGTTGCCATATAAATAATTTAAACATTTATTTAAATCAACATTTTTTCTTTCTTTTGACACCTCGGAGAGAAAGTATTGTGATCGTCAAAAAAAAACTGAACTCAAGATTTTGATAAATGTCAACGTTTCATGACCCAGTGAAACCGAAAATGTGGCTTTTGCAACGTCGTCTGTCTGTCTGTCTATCTGTCTGTGGCTCGGGATATAGCCCTAACTGTTTTACCGATTGGGCTAAAACTTGGTATCAGGGTTTTTTATAGGACCTGAGGGTTTTTTGTAATTATATATCTAACCCTAAAATTAAGGGTAGCTTACTAAAGAGGAAAGAAAAAATAGATTTTCTTGAAATTTGCTCTAACAATTTTTATTAAATTTTATATATACATACATTGTTTATCATTATTAACAAGATGGAAATTCTTATTTTCTCATTAAAATGATTTCGAGTGTATTATACATGCGGGAAATTTTGCAGTTTTCATAATTTTTCTTCAACTATTTGAGATATGAAATATCTTATCATTTTAAAGTTGTAGTAGTATTAAAGATATAAATCTTTTATTTGAAAAATATTTTTATAAAACCAATAATTTCTTAACCTTAAGCAAATCTATATACTTTTTAATTCAAGTATTTTAAAATCAATTTGATTCTTACACTCTTTATTATGTTTCGCTTTTCTTAATTTTGTCTGTAACTTTATCCCTAGTTACTAATGCCATATAATAGGTAATTCTTCCTAATAGGACTGTGTAATATAAACCTCCAGGCTTACTAATGTATTATTATTATTATTATTTAGCACCGCGTCTTACTACCCGTTCGGGTTATACGCTTAAGTACTAATTACCCTAATGGATTAGGAATTGGGAAGGTTGAATAGAGGAAGTGAACCCGCATTTGCGTGGAGGGAGAGTGGAAAACCATTTAGGAAAAACCACCCCCAGTTCCACCGACCTAGATTTGAACCTCGATCTCCCCGTCCTCGGCAGTCGGGCTCAACACGACTAGCGCGTTAGCCAACTACGCCACCAAGGCGGGTTTTACTAATGTAATCTTATCATTTAAATTATAGGCTAGTTTCAATTTACAAACTGAAAATATATAGTTGAAAAAATGTGTATAGTGGTCAGGAGTAATATACATGTATAGTCCTGCTTTAAATGAATGGACTGGAATTTATTTGTAAGTTGAAAATCTCAAAAATATCTGAAACTTACAATTGACGTTTTAAAATTGTCCTAATTTCTCCTTGACACAATGAATTCCTCAACATTTCTAGGTTTCCAAGTAAGATTCGGCTACATAATTTTGTTGCTCAAAGAGCTTTGGCAAAAAAAAAAATATATATATATATGAGGATTTATTTTTTAAGATTCATGAGCCGTCAACTTTACAAATCTGGGGAAATATTTATTAGGTGAAGTATCGTTAGTTTTTACACCTGAATGATCTTGTGGCAGACAGAATTACAGTATAATTATGCTTGAAAGAAGCTTTTAGAAAAAACAAACATATTTTTATTTTGTAGTCAAAATTTATATTACTTTACTATACTATAATTTTAAAGGAATTTATGTGATATATCAAAAGAGATAGCTGCATTTTACATTATTGGATGGTTTTAATATATATTTTAGTGTTTAAAAAGTTTCTTCCTGTCTAAGCCGTTCAGAAGTTTAGGGATGTGACACACACACACGCACGAACACCCACACACCCACACTTACGCATGCACACACAAAAACAAAATAAAAACACACTTTTTTTGTTTTCATCTCCATTCGAGGTAAAGATAAGCCAGGCTTGATTTTGTTATTTAAAACCATAACCACACAGTGCATCCAGAAAACATTACCTAAACAGAGGTTATATTTTACTGCATCCATAAAACTAGCCAAAATACGAAATTAGGCTGTGAGATTTTCGTGGGATTCAACCAAATACGAGGGGTTTAAAACTAGAGATGGGACGCTAGAATCCTTAAATCCTTCGAATCCTATAATATTATAAAGATTCGAGATGGGTTAAAATCTAAAAAATAAACTATCTCGAATACAATTATGAAGGTCTTTACTTGAAATCACAATTTTAAGCTTTTAGTAACACTAATTCTATTTATAAACTTGTGTAGTTGAGAAAATAAGAAAACAAAAAAGAACAAAATTGTATTAATTTAGTTAATTTACTCAAAAGTGTTATATTTTTTATGACGTAAGAAAAATGACAAAATGAAAGATGTCAGTGGTGCCAGGCCTTTAGCAAATTTTTCAAAATTTATTTTAAATTTGTTCATTATACTAAAACTGTGCATTTAAAAAAAATTCAAGGACTCGAATTTGGATTCCAAAGTTGGGGGGGAAAAAAGTTCGGATTTGAGAAATATAAGATTCTACCTACTAAAACATTTGTCATCGTAAAAGCCGTAAAAGCCAGCCGATTACGAAGATAGATGTGCCAGAGCGTTAAAATCCTTTCAGAGACCTCTGAGTATAGGTGGAAAAATAGCTGGCTGCCTTAAACCCGTCCACTGTCCGTGCTGTTCCACTCAATACTTATTGAAAATAGAATTATCCCAGCCATCCCACATTTGTAAAACATTCAGTCACTCATTCGGGTATATTTTAAATTCTATACCCCCTCAAGTGATGAATACATAAGCTTTTTTTTTTACATCATCTTTAAAAACTATATATATTTACTAAGTCGGTGTCAGAGGGGAGATAATCTAGGTTACGTCCAAACCAAATAAAACTAGTTGAGGATAAATTATACACCTCACTATTAGGATTAGCACATGCATGTTAAGGTGAAACTTTTTGAATATAATTTAAAAGTTAACCAAACGACTTACAAACTAACTTAATAAACATAAGTATACCAAAAACTATAAAGCTAGCTTCAGATACCTTAGCTGATTCGGTTGCGCGTAATTACACTGAATTAAGAGTTCTGGGTTCGATTCCCAGCACGACTGAAAAATATATAGTTTGTGAAATTTGGCCTTCCTTTTCCACAGTGAGGTATTCATGTCCAGGAGATTGGGGTATAGATTTCTCATCTCTTCCGTTAGCGCAATTAATGTTTGCGTGCAACCCTAAGACGCGAAAAAATAAATAAATATAGATTTACTTTACTTTACATGTACAAAATATTTTCTGTAATTAATTGTATCCACCCACTTCGGTGGTCACATGGTCTAAGGCTATGGGGAAATCGAGTTTCAAATCTCGGTCGGGTGTAATAATAATAATACTTAGCACCGCGTCTTAATACCCGTTCGGGTTATACGCTTAAGTACTGACTAAGCTAATGAGTTAAGAATTGGGAATGTTAAACATAGATGAAGTGAGCCCGCATTTGCGTGGAGGGAGAGTGGAAAAACATTTAGGGAAAATCACCCCAGTTCATCCAAACGATATTCGAACCTCGATCTCCCTATCCTCGGCAGTCTAGCTCAACACAAACCAGCGCGTTAACCAACTACGCCACCGAGGCGGGTATCAGTCGGGTGTACTGAGTGTTTTTTTTCCAAAATGGCTTTCCACTCTCCCTACACCCAAATGCGGGTACACTTCCTTTAAATACAACCTTCATAATCCCTAAAACCATTAGCATAATTAGTACATAAGCATATAACACGAGTGGTTAGCAATATTGGTGCTAAAAATATATATATTTGTGTTCGTACCCTTAATTACTCTCAAAACCATTATAATCACAATTCATGTGTGAGTGAGCGTCGTATTTTTCATAGTAAATATTTCTCTGGATCTTTCGTGATAGCTGCTGAATAGTTTCTTTAGTTACTAGTAATTCAATTATGAAAATATCGCCTGTGTGTATAGACTGGGACCATTTTAAGCTCAAAAGCGCATCTAGATCTTATATCAAAAGGGCACAGGGGAAAACACTGTATAACGTGGTAACACGGCCAACATGTGTTGTAAAGCAACCCCCTTACTCTTTATATAATTACAATAAAATAATAAAGCTGTTAGTTAGGTTAGGTTGGTCGTAAACATAATAAATCTCAAAGTTAAATAGAAAATGTGGCATTCGTGAACGAAACAAGTGGCGTTGCCATATGAGGCTCAGAGACTACAAACAACGGTGCACTTTTGATGCACCTACCTTGTCTGCTTCGGAAATACTCCAAAGCAAGTATACACAAATGTATCTTTTGTGCTTTCACTATGTATGGGATGTAAGAGCAGTAAAGAAATCTCAATAGTAAAATATGCTCTACTCCAAAACGGTTGCAATTACCGTGGATGGCTTATAGGATCGGGGTTTCAGTACCAAATAAACCATCAAGAGGACCTGTGTGAACATATGGTAGCCATATGAAGCATGTTATGACGGGTCTCTTTCCACCGCTGAGAAAGCTCTGATGAGTTAGTGGGGTAAGGGGATGGGTTCTCAGTTTGAAAAGCAGGAATCCCCTTCTTGTTTATTACGATTTTATTTTATGTCCTGCGTAAGGTCTGTCACCAGGGAACGGTAATCCTTCTTCACACAAAGGAAGTCCCAATACCCTGCTAAACATCTGATACGTGTTTAGAACGGTTAAAGCTTTCCACCCTTTGATTTTGATTCAGAAATAACTGGATTATTTGACTTTCAAATAGTTTGTTTGCAGTAAAAGTTTGTTTCACATCCTTATATACGTTTATAGGAACTCTTTCATGTATCTCTTCATAATATATCACATTTATTTTAATATCATTCATAAAGTCTGTCATCATGTCTGAATTGTTTGTTCCTTATTCATCAAAGCCAATGTAAATTTGTTCAGGATGCTTTTTATATCTGATTTATATTTGATTAATGCTGTTATTATCTAGCCAGTAGTTTAAATTATCGCAAATAAAATAACTGGATAAAAAGGCATAATTTTAAGTAAACACATGAGATTTAGAGAGATTACAGGATAAAAAAGTGTAGGGGAGAAAAAACAAACCATATATCCACTCAGACATGTAAAAATCCTATATTTTAGACTTACTTTAGCTTATTTAAGGCTTAATACAACAGGGAAAATATTAAGTGTGTTAGTATAAGATTAGTTGGCCCCAAAACTATTACCTTTTTAATCAATTGGAAATGACTTTCTTTAGCACCACACGAAGACCTACTTTTAGCATCACTAGGATTCGAATCAGGAAAAAAGGGCTGGTGACCAGCCCATAGTGCTTGATGGCGAGTCAAGCCATCCATTTGAGGAAAAAAGCCATCACTTCTCACGATCTGTTCAGGCTATACAAATTTGTATACGCATTTAGTATGCGATAATAGAGTAGTGATAAAGAGGATAGAATTTAATGGAAATGTACCTGCATTTTCAAGGAAAGAGAATGGGAAACCATCTAGGAAAAGAAACATTCTCAACACACCCGATCAATACTAGAATTCTGACCTCCCCATCATCGTAAAACCAGATATGACGAGACATATTTAGTCTAAGTACCCTCCGATGCGGATATATATTTTTAATAAACATTTAATAGATGTGTAGAATTATTTTTTAATGGACACATTTTTGTGGCAACAGTTTATTTTCCCGTATCAGTTGGCACATAAACAAAATGTCAGGTTCATCTACAGCCAATCTCATTGCTAAGGTATTATGGAGTTGAACTTTATCTTCGTTCTCTCTTAGTTAACTGTTGCCAAATATCCTCACTCTCAGCTATGTTTGAAGGATGCGTGCTGGGGTAAGAAGGAGCTACTGGCAACCTCGACTAACCAGTGTTGCGAAACTTGTCTCATATTTAAGGGGAATGACCACACGAAAACGAGAGAACGACAACACTGTTTCCCATGCAGTTCCCTCAGCGATTTATATCCACTGTAAGGACAGGGATGCTGGGGTTCGAATTCAAGCTTTATCGTAATTTATTTTCTTAAGACCCTTTGGGCTATACGTAGGGATGTGAAAAAATTATCTGTACTTTACTAATATCGATATTTTTCGTTCGATACTAGTATTTTTTTACTCTATACATTTTTTCTGATACTTTTACTGATATTAGTACTCACACTCCCGAAAAAAATCAGTATCGAAAAAACAACTTGTTTGCTATCTTCACTCTTGCTGGGAAATAAATGTTTACTATGGGTGTGCAATCTATTGTTGGAGGGTAGAATAGAGGAATAACTCTAATTTAACCAATTCATCACTCATTGTTCTCAGTACTGTACAAGCAAGTGGGGAAACAACTCTAGTACATTCAATTCTCTTTTGAAGCATCTTATAATTAATCACTAGTCTCTTTTTATCTTTATTTATCAATACAGCCTGATACCTGACCGGGTGATTGGGTGAGTGGTGATCAGTCTACGACCCGTTTATAAACGAACACGGTCATCAAAACTAAGCAAAATAAGTTTGTGTAGTCAAATCAAGGGTGCCCCAAGCAGATGAAGCAGAAACGTTTATGTGCTTTTCGATACCGATACTTACTGTTATCAATACTTTTCTTTCTATACTAGTATGGTATCGATACTTTTCGTCCAATAATTTTAAGGCGTATTGAGTACAGTATCGATACTTTTCTTTCGATACCACATCCCTAACTATACGCATAAACGCATACGTACTAATTACGCTAATGCATTAAAGGAATGAGGATGTTAGATTTTAGAACCAAGGTACCGTATTTGTGTGGAATAAGAGTGGAAAACCATTTAGGCAAATCCACCCTTATTACACCCAACTGGGATTCGACCCCCGATCTCTTCGTCATCGGCAATAGAGTCTATTGAAAGAGTGAACATGCGGTCACCGAAGAGGGTCCAAGCGCAATGTGGATGGTTTTTAAAACATTTTCCCTCCCGCCAATGTAAGATTGTAATTACATTTTTCTAAATTCTACCTTCATCCTTAATCTATTAAATACTAAATACGTATAGCCTGGACAGGTAGTAAGACGTGATGTAAAAAAAGAGTTTATTTATCAAGTTATTTTTCCCTCCCTAGCAATAAAATGTGGCATTGATCTCGACCTTCACAGGAATTGAATGAGAAACGCTATCAAGTAACTCATCCATCATCCCTTCAGTAACCCTCTCTATATTAAACGCATTTCTTTACTGAAAAGGGATGGAAGGGATTGAAGTTGTTCCTCTTTCTGAACTCAAATGTTAACCTTGCTAAAGATGTTCTCATGAATACGTTCAGTTTCCCTTGTTTACATCCATGCAAACCACGAGTACCAACCTCTCCTTTAAGGATTTGACTCCTTTAATATTCCCTTTACGTGTTTCGTGCACTCTCATTTGATTTATACCTCTTCCCCTCACCCCACCCAACCTTCTAGTTTATTACACGCGAACACAAGATCCATAAAACATGATTCAGCTAGTAGACTAAACCAAATGTATTTACTTCATTTGGTAAATAATATAACTTCTTGATTTTGTTGTTCAGACAAATATATTAGACAGCTAACAGATGTCTAGCGTGGTCATGTGGTTCAGTGGTTAAGAGGTTTAAGAATAAGTTGAGGTGACCATGTTTCAAGTGGCGTGGCGTGTTGCCAGTGTAAGCATAATTTGTTTAAAGTGGGGTGGAAGGAAACGCGATTTAAAAGATTCGTATTTTTACAGTTTTATGACAAATATTTTTTATCAAAATAAATACAATATTGATTCAGAATTACTTTTAGTTTAATTCTATTCGTTTAGTAATATAAACAGTTTTTGAATATTTGTAGGTAAAAATGGTTTCCCACCTCTCCCTCCACGCAAATGCGGGTAAATGACCTATACAAACTGTATTTCTCATTCCTACATCATTAAAGTCATTAATATTAATGCATAAAGTCCAAGTTGACGTGGTGAAAGTAATAATTATTTATCATGCCTGTTAGGTAATAATTATATATCATGCCACAAAAAAAAAAGTATTATTTGTGATAAAAATATATTTATAAGCTAATTTATTTCTAGAAAAGTCCTCATTAATCCTGTAGATATAAAAGAAAAATTACTTTTCCTTTTTTTTATCATAGGTAAAGTGATCTAATTAATATGTGGTAGACGCAGCGCAGCGCAGGGTCCCGTCCTTTGTATGCTGGCCACCGTATTTGACCAATATTTCATGGGTATAAGATATTCCTCTGTGCCCTGAGATATAGAGGCCAGCTAGTTCCCGTAACGGCCGCGACGTGCGCTAGCCCTGAGGTTATGGGGAATCGTGCACGGACAACGTGCAGATACGTCTACCTAGTTCATAACTAAGGTCTAAGGGCTTCTAATTAGGGTAGGATTCGTGGGACATGTTCTTGAGAGGGAGGGAAGGAAGGTTGAATGTTCAGAGTAGCATGTAAGTAGGGTTCCTCGTAGTTTTTTTAAAGTAATATATTCAACACAATGCTATAAACGTCTAAATAGAAATAGAAACGAACGAGAAAATTAAATAAGAGATTTTGGTATGAAAAATAGTATCTGACGGCTACAAAAGGTAATAAAACAATTTTAATATATTATACCTATGTCAAGCTATGTAATATGCAGTGGTCACGTTTAATATATTTTAAATGATAATCTATAAGATAATATTATTAATGTAGTAAAATTTATAAAGGTTTACAGAAAAAAAAAGTGTTTAGATTTCTAAAAGTTCTTTTCTAAAATCCTACTATAAACGTTACGAGCTATCTCTATATTTACGTGGGATGAAATAGGATGAGTAGGGTAGAATTTACCAGGGTATCCAAGAAATAATTTCAAACTTAACGATTTTACCATTTTATCTCCAGGTGAATGCAGATCAATTAAATAAAAGGTATTCCTCATCCTGTGCATTAAAATGATCGACTAGAGAGTTCAATAAAGCAGTAATAAACATAGAACAAAAAAAACCTAGGTGTAGGAGACTGGTTCAGTACTAGACGATATCTACAAAAAAATTGCACTTGGTGTTATGTCCAAGGGTACGCCTAATAGTAAGATTCTGGTATGAAGAAACTTTAGAAATAAAAACGTGTATTTTTGCCGTCAACGTTTTACTTTATTGTTAGCAGGGACCGAATTTTGATGACCTAAAGGGATCAAAAACATTACCAATAAAATGAGCTAGGAATTCTAAAAAAAACTAAACATATGAACAAAAATTAGTATAAATGCACATGACTAAATCAAACACGTACTTTACAAAATTGTAAAATGCTAAGCTCTTTCATTCTGCTAAATAAAACATTGCTTTACAAATCTGTTTTTTAGAAGTTTGCCCTTCCCAAAGCAACCCTGTCCGGGTTAGTTGCAGTGTCTTAACAAGCATACAGGTGAAGAGGATACAAAGGTCATTGTATTCATTTTTGAGTATTTAAGCATTAATAAAATATTGATAGTATTAAAAAAAGTTTTCAATATGAATGCCTTAAAATATTTCAAAAATACCTAGAAATGCCTAAAAATATCGCAAACCAAGAAAATGACAAACATACCTATACGATATACAATACTACAACAAGGGGATTATGAACAGAGCTTATGTACTTATGAGCATTGTCTGTGACGAAAAAAAATAGATGACATGTAATCAAAACCCTGTCCCTGATTATTAGTATTGTATTACCGTAGTATAGTATTGATACTATATATAAAGTGACAGTTTCAGAGCATATTACTTTGGGTATACAGTTATGAATTTTTTTTACTATCTTTTAAATTTGTATAAAAATAAGTATTTAGATCTAAATCAGCGTGCATTTACAAACTGGTCTCAGCGACAAAAGCGCCGTGACCAGGATGTCCGAACGGCAAGTCACGTTATTTTATACGGATAATCCAAAATCCAAACATTATGCGACTAAGTTGTTGTCGTCAACCAGTAGTCATGTTGGATTGTCACTCTCATAGATATAGTACGATTTATACAGGAATAAACCATTTTGATTGTCGTAAAAGTATTTAAAACAATGTTCATATATTTATACGTCAAGTCATAAGATCTGCAACTATCACTTTTGATAGATAATATTAATATTTCTATAAAATAATACTATTATTATCATCACTGCGTCTTACTACCTGTTCAGGATATACGTATTTATGATAAAACAAACTAATATGGTGGGGATGAGCAAAAAGGCATTTTAGCGGTAATATACTAGCATCTGCGTGGAAGAAGAGTAGGAAATAGTTTTTGGGAACAAAACATCCCAGTAGACCCGGCCGGAATTTGAACCCCGATCTTCTCGTCTTCAGCAGGCCAATCCAACACGAGCGTGATGACCTAGACCATTCAGCCACTGAAGCAGATTTTATTACAACCAATAAAGTAAAAGTTATTAATGTTAGGTACAAATAGATATGCTTGAATTTCCTAAACGTTCCTTGCTACCAGAATCCTACTATAGTAAGGCAGATCAAAGGTATGGCCTTGCCCTTAGGTCAACATAGTTTGTAAGTCGTGTGTTGAGGTAAGCCTGTCAATGGAACATAAGGCCTCTTTTTTTCCTAGAAAGGCATCTTCCTCCCCGCCATAAGCAACATCCTGTCGAACCAAATAATAGCTCGCACGTGCAGGAAGTTTCTCTCATCTACATACTGACTCCATATTTCTACAAACGCAAGTTGGTGAATATTTATAGAGTGAAAAGAAATGAGAGACGAGGAAGATTTATTGGCAGCCTCACGCAAGTGATGGACGTCACGTGACAAATAGTAGCTACATTCCAACCATTGTCAAACGATCTTCAGAGTCTTGAAACAATATGTTTGAAATAGAACGTTTCCAAGATGAAAGTAGTTATTACTAATAGCAACAGTTAGCTAGCTGTTAGAACCATTCCTCGCATGGGTAAACGAGTACACCGCATTAAAACTATATGAAATAGAACTTTCAATATTCAGTGACCAACATTTTTAAAATTCCTCCTTGTACAATTTTGAGCTAAGTCAATCCCAAGGCAATTATTGCAATAAATAAATAAAATTAACTATTTGAAAAAAATCTTAACTAACACCCAAACCGAGTGCACAAACGAGCGCAATGTTTGCCTAAGCACGATACAGTTTTTTTATTAGTTTATTGATTAGAGAGCACCACTTCCCCCCTTCACACTTTTCATACATTTCTTGGATAATTAGTGTTAAACTCAACACTTTCCAATAATTATGTTTTCTCAAGTAATCTTTTTATCAATTTGACAAATTTAAAGTTTCTTCCACACTCAAAGGTAGATTTTCTAATAGCTTTGGAGGGATTTCAAACCCCCTCTACCACCCCAAATCTGTTCGGCTCCCACATCCTAATTTTGAAATTTTAAGACTTATTTGGTTATCTGATACGGTTCTTTTACGTGCCTGCAAAATTTCAATTTTCAACCACAATGGAAATAATTGTATCAGTTTCAAGATCTTACATTTCTCGGTTCTCAACTTTGAGATTATATTTATTCAGACATCATTCAGTTATATGGTATGCTATATTTACTTACGTGCCATATTTTATTCATTTTTCCACACCGAGAAGTGTTTTTTATTTGTTTGATAGATTGTAATCCCCATTTATTAAACCAATTTTGAAGTTTAAATATTTAATATTGTTTGATTTTTATCATCTGGGGCATTGTCTTGACTCCTTGAAAGTATTTAAATTTTATATTAGTTTTTTAGTTTCCTTCAACATAGATCTTGATTATTTAAAAAATCATACTTTTCTAGTTATGTGTGACATTTATGTTTTCTACCATATCGAGAAATGGTGTTTTCTATAAGTTTTTAAATTTATTTTCATTCCAAATTTCACCATCATCAAATTTTAAAAATGTTTAGCCTTTGGGGTGTTTTCTTTAACATCTCGACAAATTACAATTTTCTTATCTCATTGCTAAGAGGTTAATACATTTAGTTTTGAAAATTTCCCGCCCTAACAATTTTCCGTAACCTAATTTATTTTTAAATGTTCAGACTCTTCTGGTTATTTGGATTTTTCCTTTGCATCTAATAAAAATTTCAACTATCTATTATACTGAGGAGTGTTTTATATTTTTGTAGACTTTGAAGGGAACCGCTTTCAATTTTCTGAAATTTTAATTTGAAATGTATGTTCAAATCTTCATTGCAGTTTGGGTTAATCCTTAAACCTACTGGCAAATTTAAATCTTCTAACAGAGTGAAAATTAGTTTATAGTTTTAGTTTAGGAAATTTTGAAGCCTTCCCATTTCACCATCCATCACATATAAAAATAAAGTACTATAGCGGCAATCTTGATATTTGGAATGATCTCTCTACTTTCATTGCAAATTTAACTTTCTACCTATTCTTAACGGGTTTTTTCCACTTATATAAAACCCTCTCTCCCACGTCTCCCCTTTTTTCGTAGTTACATTTGGAAATTTAAAATTTTATGACTTTAATGTTTATTTGTAGACCCTAATAGTCCCTAAACTCGCTTACAAAATTTCAGTTTTATCTCACACAGAAACGTAGTGGTTTATATTAATTTGGGAAATTCCCTCCTCCCCCTCCCCCCCCGTATTTTTCCAATTCCCCCTTAGAAATTTTTATTTTTATTTAGTTATCTGATTGGAAAATTTTGATTTTCTTCATCACCTAAAATTTTTTTCCCTCATATTACCTCCTCCTTTTACTCTATATTCCAGGGTCCCATTTCAAATTTTGAAATTTTTCTGGGTATTTCAAGTGTTCTCTTTACATTCCTTCATGATTTCAGTTCTCTACAACACTAATAAGAAGTTAAAAAAAATTAACGGTCTTAATCCCCCTCCCCTTTCCAATATGTCTAGCTATTACTTAGAAATATCAAATTTTAAGAATTATTTGGTTATCTGGAAATGCACCTATACCTGTTGGTCCAATTTAGATTTCATAAAAAATAAATGGTAGGCTGCACCACACAGACTTACTTTTCTCTCTCTTTTATCTTAAAATAGAGACATTTACTAAAAACTCATATAAGATTAGTGAAAAGAGCTAACATACACTGTCGCAGAAATATTCCACTAAAGAGCATAACATCATCATTACAGAAACAATCAGAAAAGAGGAACATATCCGTCCACCAAAGAGCATAAAAATCAATTTCTATTTTCAAAGAGAGCCAAAAAATATTAATATATTTGTTTATAGATTAGAAACGATTGATTTATAAAATAACATTCAAAATGTAATATTTATATTTTTGATAGTACTACAACATTACAATAGTAGGGTTTAGTATCTCAATTAGTTGTGGAGCTTTGATCAAAATTTGAAATTTACGCAATAGTAAAGTACCCTTAAAGTTATTTTCATGGGTAAATAAGAGTAGCCCTTTTGTTTTTATTGTTAAACACTAGGATACACAATTTAATCAAAATATTGGACCAGATTCTTAGAAAATCGATTTGATCTCTTGTTACCCTTCAGTAAACCCTTAATTTTAGGGTTAAAAATCTAATTCCAAAAAATCTCGGGGGAACCTTACGCAAACCATAGATACAAAGTGTTAGCCCAATTGGTAAAATGATTTAGATTCTAGGTCGAGATTCAGAAACAAATACACACAAACTGATGGCATCGTCATCACAATACTTATTGCTCCGAGTGGTCGAGACAAAGTAAATAATAAATATGAATATAGGTAATGTAACACCATGGAAATAATTGTCAAAGGAATAAATTCAAGTTTTTAAATACATAGACAAATGTATGTATATTAATATTCCAAAAAATATGTATGAGTATGGATAAATAGTTATCTTAAGCCATACAATGAATGGAGACATAAAACAAGGTTTCTTGAAATATATTTTTATTTGAACGTTTAACACAAGAGTTACTAAGGACTATTGTTGAGGATGATTGAAAATGTATTCTCAATATCTTGGAGAAATGAGAGGAGAATCACAGGAAACAACATCACCAAGTGAACCCAAATTGGATTCAAACACCAACCTCCACATCAACGGTGACAACATTTGAGGAAATTTCGATCTAAATAGTTATAATGTGTGACGTGTGCGTTTGGTCGCGTTGACAGGTGAATGGGACGCTAGCGTCTGTGATGGATCTGATAGTTGGCCAGAGGTGAACAGCGGGTCAGTTGCTCGAGAGAGTTATAATAAGAGTCAAGGCCTCCTAGTAAATATGTTCTGGTCAGTCAATCAACGTCAGCCACGCCCACTTACACAAGTCAAACTCAACGGCTTTATTATTACTTCTAAAACATATCCACGGCCTATGGGGGTCAACAGTACTATGGGACTGACTGACCAGAACCCATTTACAAGTTTCTCGAGCAACTGGCCCACTGTTCGCCTCTGGCCAACTCTCAGATCCATCACAGACTAGCGCCCCAGTCGCCTGTCAACGCCACCAAACGCACACGTCACACAATAATTACCGGTTCCTCTGTCTAGCCACAATAAATAAAAATCTTAATACCTAGAAGACCTAGAAAGCTAAAATTTTGCAGGCAGGTAGCCTCTAGCCCATTTAGGTGCAGGAATACTTGTTGACAGAAGACTACAATGGGGGCCATCAATATGGGGGAGGGGGGTTTCCAAAAAAACTAACGCTGAAAAAAAATTCTCAAAACTCAGAAGACTTGGGGATCAAAAATTTACATTGGAGCCATCAAAGTATTAAAAAAAAGTTGAAATATTATAAAGGCCTAGAAGAGCTTGGAAGCTGAAAATTTGCAGGCAGGTATCCCCTAACCCAAAAAGGCACATGGTGCAAACATTAATATCTCAATAGTATTACTAGGCTGTTAAACTGAATCGCATCCAAACGAGGAAACCAAAAATCAGAAAGCCATTCCATATACATTATTATTGACAAAAAAGTAAAAACACGTTTTAAAAAGAGTTACAATAAATCAGATATTTGGTAATATGCATACAGTGCTTTTTGATGTCGGTAACTAGTAGATTAGCCCCTCTTTCAAATCTCTTCATTTTATTTATTCCGATTTTTATGTAATTAAATTTAATTCAATTTAAAAAAACTAATACAAATCTTAAAATTCCGTCTTCAAGGTGTACATGTTCGTGCACAGGGGCTACTAATTTTATAATTTCAGACCTTTGCGTGCGGTAGATATCACACAATGCTCATGACAGACACACAAACTCTTCTTTTTATTTATATAGATTATTTATTTTCATGAGAGAAAACAACTGTCCACACACTTTAAGTGATGCCAAACGTTAAACATATTTGGTTTTCAAATTTAATTATTTTTGGGAATCGATCTCTGGTGAGAAAAATTGTATAATATTTGGCACACCAACCTTACTTGCTTAATTTCCCCAAATAATGACACATTTTTAATGTAATAATCCCAAATTGTGTGTTTATACAACATTTAGGGTTCGGCCATACTGACAAGCGTGCGAGCGAGCGCATAATTAGCAGATAGCTCTCTATAGTTGTTGACGAGGAGGCTCCGAATCTTGGTTCATTGAAATGAGGGTGGTTTTTGACAAGTGATTTATTGTTGTGGTTTTCTCATCCTCTCTCCACGCTAATGGTGATTCTTATTTGTAAATACCTACTTTGATAATATTGAAGTATTTTAACATATCAGTTTTACATATATATATATATATATAGTTTATGATCTTACCAATTAAATTAGACCGTTGGTAGCAAGTGTTCTAAACCTATCGATATTAATAAAAATGTCAAAATGAAAAGTTTTCCTAACACTCAATGAACCAACATATAATAATATTGCCTAGCGCCTGTAAACTAGACTGTACCGGGTCGAGCGCACACGTTTGAAAAATAGGACCAGTTTTATCTTTCAAGCGTGCGCGCTCAGTCGCTCGCTCACGCGCTCCAGTCTGGCGACCTCTCATTACAACCAATGTCTTCTATTTTATATTTTAGTCACTCGCTCGCTCGCCCAGTCTGGCCGCCCCCTTATAATAAGATGAATCTTTTGTTCACCCAACAAAAGGTCCGCGAGATGCACAAAATCATGGCTCGGGCCGCAAGTTTAATATACCGGAAATATATCACTTCGAGAAGGTGAACTAGTTCAACTATTTTAGTTGGAAGACTCGTTCAGTTCGAACTATTCATTCGTGAGCTACACATCTCTACCATAGAGATCGCTGATGTGGATGGGGATAAGGGAGGAACGGGTCTGCTGATTAATCACGGCGTCTTCATCTGTCTTCATGATGGGCCGGAGTGAAGACAAGCAAAAGGGGGTAAAGAGGAGAGTGAAGTATGTGAGGGGGGGAAAGGTGGGGTATCAAGGAAGGAGAGAAGAGCTGTAATCTCTCGCTAAGAAGAGGAGCAACCCCTCCCCTTCCCCTGAGAGCATAGCAAACACATCTCCTTGCCCTCGCCCCGGCCATCATTTTCGACGAGGTATCGATCAGATGAGAGGAAGGTGATGTGCTTACCAAGTAATTACCCGCCGAGGCCAGTTTGATGGTGATTTCGTGGCGGACACGTGGAAAACAAAATCGCGAATAGGTCTAAATTTCACTCAGTGGCCTAAAGTTTGAACAGCAAGTAAAGAGAGAGAAACGGTTGAGAAATATAAGGGTTGATAAGTTTGTATCTAGATTTCTTGGTGGTAAGAAACATAGTGACTATTCAAAACCCAATAGTTATAAACTGACTTTAGTAGGGATGGACATTTTAAAGGCCTTTTTTCCTACCAAGGTACTATAAAATAGTAAGATTCAAGTAGGTAAAATGGCCTTTAAGATGCCCACCAATATAAACATACAAAAAATAAGTCAATAGTTACACGCTATAAGTTATCCGTCTCGAAATAAACGGAAATATCTTGGACCAGAAGGTATAGGTTTGAATCTTTTAAAGGTGTTTAGTGATTTATCACAGTAGCTTTTATATCCCATTTCAACGCTATGTACATATGAAATATAACCAAAAATAAAAGAATAAGCATAATGTATAATTTAGCAAATGTTAACGTTTATTATGTTTTAAAATAAGTTTTACGAGTAACCAGTATAAGTTGACACTCATACTAATAATGTCTCATTTAGTCTAGTTTTTAGGTGACTGGGTGCTCGGGATTCAATTCCAGGCCCAGTGTACTGGGGAGATTTTTCTGATTTTTTCCAGTCTAGCTTCAAGAAAATGCTGTTACATTTCCTCTAAATTGTACCTCGACATTCCAACCCCATTGACTTAATTGAAATGCGTTTATCTCTAGAGGGTAGTTATAGGCGGTGGTAATAAACCCATTTTACTTCATTATTTTATGGCATTAGGAACTCGATTTCATTTCCGCACTTACAAAGTTACTCCACATATCCCTATCCGCAGGAATATCCACGGCAAACATTTTAGTATTTCTCGATGGGATTTTTTTTATCATAGTTATTACTATAATATGCCATAAATTAAAAATCAAAAAGTCCAATCAAATCCAGGAGCTTTAGGTGAGTGGCAATAATTCGTACCGAAGAATAATTTCACTGTATTTTGTCTAAGGATAGAAGAGGATGGTGCATTTAACGTACTGTACATCTAAATAATAAGGTTTGATAAATTATTGAGACACACTGTGGGGAAAACAATCTCTCATTATTTTATTTGGGTTCAAATCCTGACTTCAGGGAAAGAGGGAGTTATTGTGGGTTAACCCCACCCCCGATAAATATTACTAATGGTGTATTTTTTTTATCTTTCCTCTCAATGCCTAGCCTAGCAGCTTTTTGGGTCATTTAAAATTCACGACACCTTCAACTTTAATTAGGTTTAAATATTTTTCAATTAATTGAAACAAATTAGATTGCCATCTTCTGTTGAAGATGCTCTTACACAGTGCAGTTAAGTGCCCCCCACCCCACCCTCACTCCGTCCTTTCCTAGTCAGATTCAGACATCCTAATCGTTTATCTGGTTCAGTCAATTAACTTCCCATCAACTTTAATCCCTAAAGAAGCTATAGCTCAAGAGTGTAATACATCTGCTGCTGCTACTATTACTCGAATATATAAATCAGAAGGAAATACAGTATGATTATCTACATTTAGTAATCGTAATCTACGAGTATTATTTTGATTTTCATTTGATGGGATTATGTAGGAGTCAAACTCAATTTTATTAAAATCTGTATATTCATAACTTCAATATCACTGGTGCCCAATAGTCTTCAGTGTAATTAAAGGGTTTCTAATTTCATAAATAAGATAAAGGAGACGTAATGACGGGATTGCAATGAAAAATAAGATAATTGCAGGCGTGATAGTTAAAATAATTTCAATAGTATTTCCTTCATATATATTATATATATATATATAATATATATAATTGACCTAGATTATTTTTTATCAATTTAAAAATAAATTCAAAGCCTCTCTAGAGCTATTTTAATCATCGTCAGAAAGGTTCAAAAAACCCTTTCCATTAAAGAAGATTTTCTAAAAAGTCAATTATGACGTGAGATGAGAGTGAGATAAAAGTGTAATTTATCACTAACGATAAAACTATGTGAGAAACACATTTTCATACACTTTTATTTAAAAGTAAGTTGGTGTACAAACTAAATTCAAGGGATCAAGTGCAAGCTTTAAAATTTAGGCTGGATTTAGGTTTATGAATAGCGCATAATTAGGAATAAATAGTGCATACGACATAATGCGTATAGAGCTGAAACACATTGATTTGAAGAATAGATTTCACAGCCGAAACATAATGAATAGTAGATAGTAATAATTCACGAAGCCGATTTTTTTTAACCTTTTACGCATTTTTTCATGGACGTGGGCATAGACATAAACAACCCTAGACTCGAGACGCGTCAGCCAATAAGAATTTGAGGAGAGGCTCTGGCCAATTAAAGGCTAGAACACACGTCAACAACTATGATGTAAGTATGATTGCATATAAAGGGGAATCTTTTTGATTGAATAAAGGGGAAATATATTTTTTATTATGTTATTGATAATGGTCTACCAACTATATTCTGGCAGTATAAATTCCAAATAAACAGGAATACATTTTATTTGATAGTACAAAGCACCATTGAAATTAGGCTAGTTTTATGTTTAAAAATAGACCATTTATTTAATGTTTTTTTTATAAAGAGCCCTGAATAGTTATTTTTGATATCTTATCTAATAAAATAATAATAATAATAATAGCACGCGTCTTACTACCGTTTGGGTTATACGCTTAAGTAAATAATTACTCTAATGGGTTAGGAATGGGAAGGTTGAATTTAGAGGAAATGAACCTACGTTTTGTGTGGAGGGAGAGTGGAAAACCATTAAGGAAAAACCACCCCCAGTTCACCCGACCGAGATTCGAGCCTCGATCTCCCCGTCCTCAGCAGTCTGGCTCAACACAACCGGGGCGTTAGCCAACTACGCCACCGAGCGGGTCTTATCTAATAGAAAAAAGAAGTTAGGCTATGAATAAAAACAATCGATTTGATTAGTCACACTAAATTCATTGTGAACGGTTGTATTTCTATTATACATAGTGTAGTCATTTTTGTTTGTTATTCTTTATGATGGATCTAAATATAAACCTTAGTTTAAATTTAGTACTGAGTATTTTAGTTGACTCATTCATTCCTTGTCATCTTCATTGACCTTTCACCATTACTTTCCGTTGAGGCGCCTTCCTCTTGTAAGACATCCCTCCTGGGTGAATCACCCTCCACCCTCTTTCAACCCAGTAGAAACTACCCCTCTCTTTCCCTAGTCCTGGGTGAAGAACTGTCCCCGGAGAGGAATTCGCCAATAGGAAAGGATGCCACATATCACGGGATGGTAATGTCACAGAACGTAATCGACTCTCCTAGTGTTCGCTTTGGGAGAGGAAGGAAATCGCACTGCAAAAGGTCGTTCGGGCCCAGAGTTCGATCTCAGATGAGGATGCGTAACACAATAAACTATGTGAGTGTGTAGATGATTTCTTGTACAAATAGGTCTAGATTAGTGTCTAGTTTAAAGGATAAGTTAGTTTTAAATTCATGTACGGATTGCAACCAAAGTTTAATCCCAAAGTGTTTGTGATCAAAGACATAATTCTACATCATCATAACCTAAATGTGTAATTTTTTTAGAGCTACCATCAACTTAGCAAAATATCCAAATACACACTGTTAAAAGGGCTTAGTTGTAATAAGTCACCCGCACTTGAGACAACAAGCAAATATATTATGATGAGGGTTACGTCCACTGAGCCATCTTGTGATATAATGTTGTGGTCCAGATGTAAATTCATACTGAGCCATATTATTAAATAATGGCTTCACCCAAATGTTAAGATATTATCACAAAATTTCGTGATCCGATATGTCACCTCTAAAGGAAGCCATTAAGAGCCCATCCTCGATTAACTGGAATATTATATTCCCGATTATGTTTGGATCAGAAAAGTAATAGTGTGCAGTTTTCTGTATTCCTCACTGGGTAACAGCGAAATTGGAATCAGTTTAATAGTTTTTTCAATTCATAATAGTTATTTCCAATGTTGTTATTTTTTAAAAGTATGTTAAAAGGGATCCACTGGTATCAATACAGAATACAGGAAACCATCTCACGATGCAAGACTGGTTCGAGCTGAATTATTATTTTATATAAGTTAGTTACAATCGGTAGGGTGAGACAGGATATTAATCTGAGATTTAGAAAAACACAGAAAACTCAATTTCCCAGTGATAGGATTTGGACCCTGCAGGGAAATAGAGGAAATGAGCCTTACATAAGTAGGTAGACACGTTTTACCAAACTAGATTAAAATCGTATATCTTTCAAAATGTTAAATTTGTTTCAATCAGTGAGATAACACTATCGCTTATGAATGAGTGATGTTTGATGCAAAAACTGTTAACTATTTATAATATTGCGACTATGAATTGTCCTAATTTAGCATGTTAGCGCGGTGACTTTTCAATAAATAGGATTCCACCAAAGCTACTGTGAATAAACATACTCCTCAAATCCGACCAACTAGAAAATGGATCGTAAAGAGATTTTTTTGTTGAAAAAAAATTAATGGAAGGTCCACCATAAAACAGGCATTTACTAAGGAAAAAAAGTACTTTTAAGAGCAAGCAATAACGAACATCTTTTGTTTCCCAAAGCTCTCGTCTCTCCCGAAATTTCCCATTACCACCCAAACATCTTGGAAGACGTAGCCCCTTCCTCTAAACCCTATGACTCACCCCCTCTCCCTCCTTCCAGTCATTCTTTCATCCCCTTCTTCACTACTCCCCGTTCGACCATTCTACACTTCTAATAATGGGATGCCCGTAGGACATGATTGCGTCAATTTGTCTCCTACCCTCCTTGGCAAAAGATGACGCCCATCAGAGAGTTGTAACTTAAGGTTAAGGCCATGTCCGTACACTTGAAAATAGCACTAAAGCCTTAAAGTTGTCAACCAATGGTTTGAACCAGATCAGCTCAGTTAATTGAAAGCATGTCATTAAATTAGGTCAATCCAAATCTAGATATATACTCGCTTTGCACGTTGGGGCTCCGCCCCAAACCCCCAGTGAGCTTTATTTGCAAATGGATCTAAACTAATGTAATTCCAACGTTGTTTTTGAACGTAACAACTTAAAGTTATCGGTATTGTATTATATATACTGTACCGACTTTAAAGTTGGGCCCAATTTTGAATTTTTTTCGGGGGTTAAATTTTTTTTTTAATTTTCCTATCGATTACAGGCTAGAAGCTATAAGTTTGCCAAATTTCAAGTTTATAGCTCATATGGAAGTGGGTAAACATTAATGTCAGTGAGTGAGTGAGTGAGTGAGAGTCAACCATGTGGCTTTATAGTAGTATAATATATATTAATGAAATATTATAAAATTTATATTTATATATACCTTATTTCGAACTTACTTTATATATTATTTTTATATAAAGGCGTGTAAGAAGCTTCGAAATATTGAAGTTCGAAGGTCAAATCTCCTTCGCTTCGACTTCAATATTCAAAATAAATTCCGCATCTTCGAAACATTTAATAAGAATAGTAAAACATATGATTATGAACAGATTTGAAATATATCTTTAAATGTGACATATTTCAGAATTGCTAAACAGTATTTAATTTTAACAGCAACTAGTGGTTAAATGACAGCTGTAACGTAACCATAAAATAAATTATGTTTTGTTTTATATTTTACACATCTCTCTTTAATTTATATATTTAATAGACAAAAACAAAAACCTTATCTTGGACTTTGACTTCGAATTTATTCACAAACCTCTTTATCTATATATATATCACACACACACACACACACACACACACACACATATATATATAGAGTTGTCCCGACACCTTAGCTCATCGGTATCATATTGAGCTAAGGTTGTCGGAATGAAAATGAAATTTCCCTTTTCACAATGATCAATTAATGGCTGGGTGGGAGAAAGGGTTATGGGTATAGTATCAGATCTAGATTTAAGTTATCCTATAAATAGTTCGCTGATATAATTAGTCGATTGAGAAAGTGCAAGTTAAATACCTAAAATAAAAAAAATATTAAGACACAATTATATATACCTACGTTGTACTTGGTCACCGCTTACGTGAGAGTAGAGATTCTAATCACGGCTGTACTAGCACTTTGGGTTTCCCATAAACTCTCAGTTTTACACACGTGGGGATATATTAACTATAAATTACTCTTTAATTTTAAATATTTTTACCCGTATCTCACCATCTGGGCTGGCTAACCATTTATTTTAATTTATTTGAGTTATTTAACGTTCACTTTCTAAACCGACCAATTATATCTGTTCACGAGAATTTATATGAGCTAGAGTGAAAGACCGACATAACTTCCCGGGTAGTTTTACATCCCTCAATCGACATGGGACCAATAGCTTTACTTCCAATCCATAGGAAGTTGTGCTACTTATATTTATCGCTCAAGAAAAATCCGTCAACCCGGGGTATGTTTGAACCTACGAACATCGGGTCCTGAGGCGAGCACTTTACCTCAAGACCATCCAAGGTTGACCTTTTATCCACATTTAATGGCAATAATAAGGTAAAATAAAGATAAAATGTATACTACATGTATCTGCATTTGCATAGAAGGTGAGAAGGGAAATTATTTTGTTAAAAAAAAGTGATAAAGCCGGGATATTGAACATAACATCTCCCCTGAAAAACTAGTGAAGATAAGATATATGCACACTGAGGTGGGGTGAAAGCATATTATACGTCTGAATAAATACTCGAGCTTTGAAGATTTAGTGTAATTTGGAATCGAAATTGATATCTATTTTCACCAGTAAATATCACGATATGCCGTCAAGTTAACAGATCATCAAACGGGCGCCTGAAATAGGGCGATCCTTCATCCTGGTGTATGAGAGCTAGTACGTTATACGATCTCTTCTGGTGACGTGATCAACACGCTGAACATTCATCATAGGATGTGTTCTGATATCCTCTTACTTTAACGATATTTGCCACATGGCATGATAAAAAAATGTCTAAAATCATCGATAAAATATGTGCACGCCTGCTTTAACGTCACATTCTGTGAAAAAAGGCTTGAATTCTTCAATTTAATATTTATATTTGTGGAAGTTGTTCAGAAAAAATTTCCAATCAAGTAACAACATAATATTTAAAATGTATACAGTCTTTTAATGATGTCAGAGGCAGGCTTAATATCAGTGTGACCAACATAATAGTGTCATTTGTTTGGTTATTTAAAGCATTGTTTAAGTTAGTTTTATAAAATATCAAGTTTTACAGTAGTACTTTTAGTGTAAACATTTAAACTAATACATTGGTTTATCTCACTTACTATGAAATTGGAGAAAAAAGTGTTGATTTAGAAGAACACATAAATTATATATATATATATATATATATAATATATATATATATATATATTATATACTACTGCAATTTCAAAATGTAAAACGAAATTACAGCATAGTTAAACATTTTAAATAAGTTTATATATTACGGCTGCTATAGGAAAGAGCAAGGAGTAGATAACTTTCATCATTCTGACATTTGACTTATACTGAACAGAAAGCGCACACTAGGGTAATAATAAGAAAGCCACAAAAGGACTCTTAGTTAAAATTACAGTGTTTATCAAGGACGAGCTTAGTTAATATTATAGCGCTTCTTGTAAGAAATATTACAAATCCAAAAACATGGTGTGTATGAGATTTTTATTTGTTTTATAATGACTCTAATCAATAAAACTTAACCTTGATTTTTTATTCATGAAATATGAAAATATCTTGTATTAGCACAATTCATTCACCAAAATTAACTTTTATTTTGCTCCACATGTGTGTGTGTGTGTGTGTTTGAGGCGTGATTTTGTGCGTTTTTCCTATCATAAATAATAACAACGTGTGCTTTCCTGGATCACCGATGCCTACTACAAATAATTATTAAGTTAAATTTTCTACTCATTTGGATACAATATGTTGAACTCTTCTACCGAGGACGGGGAGATTGAGGTTCGAATCTCGGTCGGGTGAACTGGGGGTGGTTTTTCCTAAATGGTTTACCACTCTCCCTCCATGCAAATGCGGGTTCACTTCATCTAAATTCAACCTTCCCAATTCCTAATCCATTACCGTAATTAGTACTTAAGCGTATAGCCCGAACTGGTAGTAAGACGCGGTGCTAAAAATAATATATAATAATAATAATAATAATAATAATAATAATAATAATAATAATAATTAATAATAATAATAATGGATACAATAAAATAGTTCCAAGACTCGTGCCCGCGCCATTTTTTTTTACCTAATTATGTCTAGCACTAATATTTATGATTAAATATTAAGTCAACTTTTTGTTTTAATACATTGTATCTTTTCTATAGCAATTGTGACAAACAATACGCAAACCTTTATTTATAGAAGCCCAAGTTCAAAGTTTAAAACTCTTCTCCGATATAGTGATTTAATAAGAAACGCCGTCCACTACGAGTGTAGGCAAACTAAGCGTACAAATGTGTATTGATGGTAGTATTCTGTTCCACTCAGGCGGTAGTATATACGCGAGGACAGCTGAATACAATGAGTTGTACTCATAAAGCCTCTGATAAGCATATATTTTTAGATGAATCAAGACAATGAATCGAATCCCGGGACTTAGGCAAAGGTCCCGTAACTTGAAACCTTATCCGGTAGAGTTGCTACTATTTTCTTAATATCGAGTTCCTTGCATTTTCTAGATTTTCCAGGAGTTCTCGTTAATATACGCTTTAGAACGTATTTCTCAAAGTGTAATCCTCAACCACTGGTAGGTAGTCTGTGATAGCCTATCAAATGGTCCGCAGGATCTCAGAAGTTTAATAACAATAATAATATAATAATAATAGTTTAAAGCGTGTTGATCACATATAGTACGATTTGAAATGCATAAGATTTAATCTGAAATATGCATTCTATGCTGTAATTATTTTCTCAGTAGACGCAATCCACATAGAAAAGAAATTTGTACCAACCTTGAGTCAACAAATCTGAACAATATTTATAAAAACTATGAGGTTTAGGATGTTAAAAATAATCAAACTACTATTACTTACTAATTTAATGTTATTATGTTATAATTATTTTCAACATTTCATATAATAATTTATTTTGTCTTTTGTATTTATAGTCGCTGAATAGGATTGCCTAAAAATAATGTTTTTCCTGCCTAGATTTCAAACAGCCCCCATCCCTATTTTCCCAGGACACCGGTGGTGCCACAGTGCGTATAACATCCATTTGGTAGTCCTACATCACCAAACCTTTGATAAACACTGCTTTAAAAATAGTATGAAAATTTAATTTTTCTTGAAATTGACTAGAGTATGGTCATCTTATTGCTTATTTTATAGCTATTTTACCTTAATGGTGAAATATATTCAGTACGTTATTCAACAGAATGTTTCAGGGAGAAAAGGGAGTGGAGGGGTGGGGTGGAGGGTTAACACAAGTGTTTGAAAAAACGTGCTTAGCTTATCAGTTTATTTTTTTTCCCATACAAAGGTCTTCTATTTAAAGTTGGTGCCTAAAGGTTTCAAATCTACAATTAATATCAGAATTTCTTTTTGTTGATAAATTTACTGTTTTTTCATACAAAAAAATCTCTTGTTTTCTTCGGTTTTCCAAGTACGAGGCAACTCAATCCGGTTTCATTTTTTAATGTAATTATTTCACTTTTAATTTTTTTTTACATTCAGTTTAAAATCAAGTAGGGGCATTTAGAACACAGTGAATTGCATCCAAATGATTTAGTAGTAGAAAGTTAGTTTTCTCCCTCCTCCATCCATGCCACAAACTTTCACACCACGTTTTGCCTCCCAACTCTTGAAAATAGTTTCAAATACAAATGTCTTGAGGTGTTATATCGTCTCGTCATGGAACTGGGGCATCCACGATCACTCAGACTCCTTGTATTTGATAAGGGAGAGGGGAGACGTAGTAAGTAGAGGATAGAGGAAGGGGGGGATGAATGTGATCGAACAAGGAAGCCGCCGGAATGCAATAATCCGGCTCACGTTCTGATGCTGGTCTGGTGGAAGGTTGTGGGGTGGACCAAGAGAAGGATACCTGCAGCCTACCACCCTTTCAAGCCCCCCCCCCCTTCGCCTCCTAGGCTAAGTGTCGGTAACTCTCCCTGGCTAGAAGCGGGCATATGTCAGGCTGGACCTCTTCGGTGCAGGGCATGTGGTGCGAGATTCCACGGAGATTAACAATCTCGGGTTTAAGGAAGCGGGGAAAGAATGGAAGGGTAGGGGTAGTAAGTAGTACAATCAACCACCCCTTTCATCGATTGGTGGGAGGGGGTATGTGAACATTACAGGAATAACAGGAGTGACTGGCGACGAAAACGACGAAACTTTAAACAGGATTTTATATTATAGGCTTTGATTTTGATGATAACCACCTTTATATATAAATTATTATATATATATATATAATATATATATATACACACATACATACAGGGACCAAAACAATGACATATACCTTGTGACTTAAGTCATTTGGAAGACCTATATAGTTTTAATGACACTAGTTGTTTGTGTCTTTCAGTTTGCCATTAATTTCTTCCTACTTCCTGTATTTTCCAAGTTTTACTGAAGCATTTTCAATTTTCCACACAGCTCAGGATGAAGTAGAGGACCCATATCTAATTTATCATAAAATTCACTAGTGTAAATTAAAGTCATTGGTGTTTAGAACAGGACGATTTGAGATTAATGGGGAAGTATATGCAATTGTTATACAAGCGAATAAATTAGGGGAAGTGTGTTTGAAATTATAAAGTCGCACGAATTAAAGCTTGCATTAGTATCACAGATCCAAAAATATGTCAAAATTGAATTCGAGTTTTTTTTGCACGATTCCCCGAATTTGCCCATTTTCCAAGGTGTGTGTGGCAAACTTAAAGTTGCATCCACGTTTTACTACCCACTTAGTTATTCGCATTTTAATTAATAGGGTAGGATGATAAAGGTAGAATTTAAAAGGAAAGGTTATCTGAATTTATGCAGAGGAGTGGGAAACTACAATCAGCCACTTTTATCTCTCCATCAGCAGAAAACTAGATTGGATGAGCCTTACATTTAGTCCACGTGTCCACCGATGCAAATACGACCTAAGCTTATTACTATTATCATTGGATCGATCTTTGCATATGAATTCCTTGCGAATCGTTTGCTTGGTAAACGCACTAAAAGTGTATTTAAATCCTTATTGGAGTGCAAACTGGAGTTCATCTGGCGTGAATGATCTTCTTGTGAATCTGGGACATGGTTAGAGGCGTTTGAGGGCTTCAAATAGTTTTGTTTGTTTGTCTATGACACTTCATCCTCTAATATGCCTATTATATTCACACTGACAAATAACAAATGACATTTTAAAAGGAAGCTCGTTTTTTTATATCACATCAAGACCATAAAAAACCATTTGATTTCCAAATCACTCTTGTAATATACTCGTATTTGAAAATATATCAAACACAAAATTCAGATAAAATATATACCATCATTATATCTTTTATCAATGACTAAAAATCATCCAGAAAACGGAATTTACTGTTCTTCCCCTTCCTTCTTCCAATACTACCCCCCAAAAGGATAAATCTTCAATTATCAGGGACACATTATAAGTTCGATGTCATTAAATCTTTGAAAACTATTCCGTGTTCCCCTTAGCCTTAAAACAAGATGGAAATGTTTGGCTGAGGAATATCCCAAGAAATTTGAGTTTTGGGTGAAATAACGATATATATTCAGTTTAAAAGCAATATCTTAATTTGTTAAAAAAGAAAAAGCGTTCAATTCTCGACTTTAACAAATAGCCAAACAAATATTTCTTTTTAAGTGTTTGGTAGCTTTCTTTTCTTACACTAAATTATCAAACTTTCATAAAAGTAACCACTTTAACATATCATCCAAGTACTTTTTAACACTCGTAAATAATCTCTATACAAAAGGGTGGTTATCTGGTTATTGCTTTTATGCCTTCCAATTCTTCCTTTCTCTATTCTTGCTGAAGTCTTCCCAAATTGTTTATCGATTTCCGCGGTGGTGGAGGGGGCATTGACCATCAATTGTCGAGACTTACCCTTGAGAACAAGAGAAGGAAGGGTTGAAAGAGCTATTCTGAAAGGAATTGAGCAAAAGAAAAAAAAATTGGGAACCAAAAACTTTCCTAAATATATTTTTTCATATCCATAATTTATGCTTGTATATTAATACTTGTATTTAAAAGCATATAGTTTTGTATTTAGTAAACAAGTTTAGGGTTATCTCTAATACTTATAAAACAAAGTGTTGGCCTGTATGTTGGTGCCCAATATTTCCAGAACTATTTACATGATTGCAATGCAGGTTTTTTTTTAATATTATTTAGACTTTTACCTAAAGGATTTAAAGATATTGATAAAACGAGTAAAATAAAATAAAATGAAGTTTTGTTTTTCAAAGATTTTGTCTTAAATGCGTGATCAATGTGAATTATCCTTTTAATGAAGTATTAATTATTTTTCATGCATAACTTGATCGCTTAAATCCAAAGAGTAATTCAAGAATACATTTCAATAGTAAATACAAAGATAAATCATATATTAGTTTGTTTTATATTTCACAGATCCTTATAAAGGATAGTTTCTGTACTTATTATTTCGGTTATAGCTAGAGAACTACTGGATAGACTTGAATTAGGTATTTTTATATTATGTTGAATTACTCTAGAAAAGGTTAAAAATTAGTTAGAAACTATTTATGTATTCAAAGAGCTGAGCAGTGACGTTAAAGATAATACAAGTGTTTTAGGTACACTGTGGAGAGGGCAAAAGCGAGGACTGACACATGTGGTCTAGTGTTATGACTTAAAAAAAAAATCAGACCCAACTATATAGATTCGGTGATAAGTTCGGAGATGCTGGATTCAAATATTGACCCACAACTGCACGCAGAGACACCGACAAAATGAATGAACTTGTTATAAGACAGAACACCTAATAATGATGATGATAATGGAATTGCATTCGAACATACATTTTGTAATACTTCTAAAACCTCTATCTATTAATCTTGATTTATTATTTTATTTTTAATTAATAGATGCAGGCAAACGAAGATTAACAAATCACAACAAAAATAGTTGTGTAGGTAATCATTTCTTGGTATTATACACTCTATGAACATTAATTTGGTAAACAAATCTCTCGTCTTTATAAGATATTTTATGTTTGGAAGCAACATTTTAAAACAAGTTGTCTTACCATTTAGGGTCCACAAAATTGTATATATATTCAAATGTAAATACTAGACCTCCAGAGGAACATAAAACATTAATTTTTGTAAAAATCAAAAGATTTATCTTTTCAGTATCACAATTATTCTTTCTCTATACCTCGTATACGAGAAAGTTAAACAAATAGTTGAATAGTCGAATGAATATACATAATAAATAGTGAAACACCCACCTACTGTAATAAGTGAAAATAATAAATAAAACTCATAAACAAAAGGCAGATGAGAAAAATGAACGTAAAGAAGGAGATATATAAAAATATATTGGTAAAACGTCCTCACTTGAAAGAGGGGAAGAGAGGGGGTGATTCTGAAGTGGGGGAAACATCGTGAAGGGTGAGAAGTGAGGTGGAAGGAGGGAGGGAAAACTCGGAAAAGGTGAACCCTTCTAGGGTAAAAGAGGGGAATCTGGTACTGTCTAACACACACAAAATAAGTCACCTCAGTCTTGCGGAATTTTAGACTTAGCGTTTTGATTGCTATTTATCCAGGTATAGTTTCTTTAAACGCATTTTAAATGGTGGGAGAAAATGTAGGCTATTTATAACGTAAAAATGAAAATAAATATAAAAATGTTTCTTTTTTCTTCTTCCGTGGACCATACTGTGTAAAGGTAAAGTGGTTCCCAGAGAATAAAATAAAATAAACAATAAAAGAAAGGTATGGAACTAGAAATGACAGTCGGGAAGGTAGTTAGTTAGACTGTTACACGCTGATAGCGCCAAGGGTGAGCCACGCACTCCAAACCTGATAACATGCCAAGCTTATCTCTTAGCTCCTACAGACCCACCTGACATCTTGGTTGGAGAGAAAGGGGGGTTAATAGCGCCTGGAGGAGAGTTAATTACTCATCTCGCAACCCGCTATGCATTTCAAGTTGGTCTCTCGGTCGTCAAGTTTGGAATGACAAACTCGGAGCGTAGGGAGGGAGGATAATGGGAAATAACAGGGCCGACGGGACTGTCAAATTAAACCTAGGGTCTGGTTACAACAATAAGAAGGCTTATAAATTCATCACTTTAAAGTAGGCGTGCGTTTTGTGGTGTACTGGTAATATGCATTGTCTAACTTAAAATGGTTCTCTAGATGGATTTCTGAAAAACACCATATTTGACGTATTTAAAATGTTTTTAATAATTAATAATAGTAGTAATACTACTACCACTTTTCCTTAAATTTTATTTTGATAAATAATAGCGTCAAAATTTGGTGATTACTTAGTTATTGAACAATGTGGCAATCGTAACGTAAAAATGTTTGATACATTCAATATTTAACAGGACAGTGGTATTGTGAAATAACATAAACAACACAGTGTGAAAGCACGTCCATATTTTAGGAAACCCAAATTCCAGATAATTTTTTTTAATTTTTCATAACATAAATTGAAACAGAAACACTCATTAGACAGAAGCACTTCCGACTAATCTAAGGTATCATGCTGTTGAAATGTTCCACAGATTCATGGCTTGTCTAATAATATGTTCCAACCATTTTACTACTGAACAACAACATTTGCACACATGTGTGTGAGGGGATATAATCAGAAAACAAAAGGACAGCGTATGTTGGGTCCAAGCTAACCTTGATATCAGCTCCAGTTCATTTTTGTTACAATATTTAGTATAATCTATGCCAAAGATTCGCTAATACTTTTGGGGACACGAGTCAAGTCTTGGGAATCAAAAAACCTCCTAGTATTCTAATAACAATCAGTCTAGTTTAAATGACACATAAATATCGACTGTAAATATGGATCTTAGTGATTTACCTCTAAGATGGACAGATTGATATGTAATCACGAGGCTGATTGTAGTGTTAGTGTAGTTTGAGATCTAGTTTGTGTCAAAGTCCAGTTAGGAAGAGAAGTACACGGTGATTTGACCAAGCCATAACTTTAAGTTTACGAGTGAAGCTGTAGAGGTAAGCGCCCACCGGGTCGGTACCGCACGGACCGCAAGGACGGAAAGGAAAGTACAACTAATTCGTTACATTATTTGTTACCAAGATGCGTCCCCTACGTCGGTACCACCGGCAACGGACTCTACGCTGTTATGCCATTTGACAGAAAATCCGGGAGAGGAATTAAAATCAAGTGCGATCCGGAATTTTTGGCGTCATCTTCAACCAGATCAGGAAATGATGTGTGGTATTTGCCAAATAAGTATTTTCCTGTTGATGTTGTGAACCCAGAATCGTTGTCTCCTACATTTTCTTCTCTCTAACTAATAACTACAAATTCTTCATCGATTTCCATATTTAAATAATACGGTGAAATAACACAATTATAAACATAAAACAAATTCATCAATACAGAAATGCAAACAGTACTTCTTTGAGCACGCAAACGAGAAGCTCACCTTCTGGCTCAAGAGCATTTGAGCAAACTGAGTCTCCGTCCGTGCCCCCCCTAAAATGTGCCGTCAGTGCGGTATGTTCCGTCGTGCAGTGCTGACCCAGTGAGCGCTTACCATAAGGCCTTGTGTATAGTCAAGATTCGGATATCGGCCAATACCCCCATTCAACATTAACTGTTTGCTATTCGTATACTGGGAGACTGGACTGGAGACTTAGGGTCAGTTTCATAGTATGACTTAGTACGCCTCAAGTGCAGCGCTATAATAAATACAAGAAGACACCTATCTAGACTCGAATGGAATGGGCCAGTTTCATATGCGAGGATAGTAGGGATCTGGTAGGAAAAAAAGGCTTAAAAAATAATCTCATATTGTTTACGGTCAACAACGATAACATTTTACTATCTAATTTATTATTATTTTATAGGTGTTGATAATATATATCAAAAGAAACAGAATATAGTATACATCACATATGACTATACATCAATATTACTATATCTATATGAAAAAAGGTTTTATGACTTTTGTTAGTTACTGTTCCAACCAGAATCCTACTACACCTGCTGATACTATCAGTGATATGATTAAAATCATCCCAAAACAAATTATTTTAGAATTTGACACAAGTGGTATTGAATGTTCGAAAACGATCTTTTGCCACAATTTTATTAACAAATAGTTCCCTGTGTTTTGCAGAACTTTCGTTTTTCGACACAACTTAAACTGAACTGATTTTGGTTGGAAGAACACTTTAGAAAATTCAAACATATTTATTTACGGCCAACATTGATAACATTTTACCACATTATTGGTCTTATTTTATAGGTAATGATAATATATATCGAAAGTGGAGCTGCACATAACATGACTCGATGCATGAAAATATTAAAATTGTTTTAATAACTTTAGTAAATAACATCTACTATTCTTCCTACCAAAATCATACTATAGTATTGACATTTCCCTTTAATAAAATTGCTTGTTTTAAATTATGTGATTGATGTTTAAACTTAATATTTAAGCTTGGTGAAGAACTATCCAATGCTTACGTACCTAAAATTTTCTGGAGATAGGTAGCGGCAGTTAGGGGAGGAGAATGATAAAACATGTGTTAGAATAAACTATGCAAAAACCTACTATTTAAAGATTGCAGTTGAATATCCCAAATTCACAAAAACTCTTGTACGTATTTTAAATTGTATTCACGGTTTTTTTTTGCAAACACATAATTTTCCTGGCTCTCGGGTTCATGGCATGTACCAAAGTGGAGAGGTGGCAGTAGAATCCCCTACCTTTGGGCAGGAACCCCGCGTGGACCAGTCTCGCCTCCATGAGCAGTTTGGGCAGCAGCAGACAAAAGGCGGTAGCCAGGTGCAAGAAGGGGGCAGTGGGCCCTCCATGTTGCCACAGGCTCCGGATCACCCCAGTCCCCCTCCTTCCCAGTCCACCCCCAGCACCCAGAAGCACGCTGGGAGGGTCCGCGGTGCACGCCGTCAAGTGGCGGCCCAGCTTGAAACCGTCGTTGGCGAGGTTGCCGATCTTGAGTAGCGCCGAGGTGAGGAAGAAAGGCAGCAGGAGTATGGCTGCCCCCGTGAGGCCTAGGCACGCGTGGAGCTCCAAGCGGGGAGGGGTCTTACCCACCGGCCACGGTAGTTCCACGTAGTTGAGGAACCGCCGCACGCATTGCAGCGCGATGTAACCCTGGGGAAAAGATCAACAGAATAATGTCTCTTTTACGCCACCTCCTCTATTCCGCTTAACTCCTGAGACTCAGTGTTACCTTATGGTCATTTGCCCTCTTCCCCAAATATCCTAAACAATATTATTTATCTTTTGTGTATCGTGTCTTGCAGTCCATTAGGACTATCCTCATATTAACACCATTGGGGTTGTGTGTAGATAAGAAAAAAAAGCATAGGCTATCAGTTAGTGACTTAAATATATAACTTAAGGAAACAATATTGTAGTGTGACATTTAAGAGCAAACCTTTACTTGCAGTAAAGATTTGAAACACAATGTAAAAACAAAAACAAACAAACAACAAAGGAACAGAGAAGAAGGGCGGGATTGATACAATGACATGTAAGTCAATAGTGTTTGACCAGGACTGCCACTATTTTACTAAATAAAAATTACCTGTGCTTTCCAAAAGGAATTTATATTCTTCCAGACAGTTCGGATTCAAGTATAGAGGGATGAAACCCAAGTTTTCATTAATTTGACTAGTATAGATTCATGTAATTGGTTTTTCAAACAGGATGAGTTGGGATTGATGGGGAAATAATTTTGAAGTTTTTACACCACGCAGTGTTAGGAAGGAGCGAAAACACACATGTTAAAATCAACGTGCTTAGTTCTTCAGTTTAAATACTTTTCTCTATAAAGACCTATTATTTAAATCCCGCTGTTAAATGTTACAGATTCACAAATATTATAGTATTTATATTAGCTTTGTACAAAATTTCATGTGCATTCCTGTTTTTTTATTTTTAGAGCCATAAAGTTCCGATGTTTTTCTGTCCATCCCGGTTTTACAAGCGTTTGAAAACCATGTAACCGCTAAAGCTTGATTCAAACGTTCGCCGAAAATAGAAAGCAGAATCTGCCTCAGTGGCGCATCATTTCATACGCTGTATGTTGACCCATGATGCATCGTAGCGCTAACTTAAAACAGCTGATTATCAATATATTTTATTTTCTAATGGATGGATGTTTTCAAATTATAGTGCTGTGTCTTACCACAATTCAATATATCGGTACACACACTTTACAATAACAGGTTATTTCAAATCTCCTCACAATGGCCAACGAAGTTGTCTGTTCGCTTCTGGCTGTAGAGCGCATTCGTTGTCAAACGCGCATGCGCACTGATTTGAGAAGGTTGGTTCTGAGATTTGATTGGTTCCTCCGTGACAAACATCTTAGGCAGAGTGTACAAAGTAGAGATGAGTTGAACTTCAGCAGAACAGCTCTCGCCGATAAGGCGGAAATCCTATTATTGGCTCATCTCATCACGTGACCACGTTTCTGTTCTGCGCTAGTTTTTTTTTTTGCGAGCGTGTGAATTCACAGTAAGCCAAAAAAATTTGTAGCAAATAGTTATAGGTCCAAGAGAAATGTGTTGTTCTCACCTGCAATCCAGTAGCGCAGAGTCCGTACCAGACGGACCACAGACTGTTGAGGTGAGCCCGGAAACACGCCCCTTTTCCTTGACTCCGAGCAGCGCCGCTCCCAACCGACCCCGCGGCTTGCTTCGGCTGGATCTGCGGCTTGCCCTTGCTGCCGCCCCCACTTCCTCCCGCACCTCCGCCGCCGCCTCCCTTGCCTTTCCCGTTCACATCGTTGTTGTTCTCGAAAGGCATGAGACTGCCAGTCATCGACATGATGCTGGGTGGACCTCTCCACTGCTGCAACAAGACCACACAAGCTACTATTTATATCCACTCCGTTTGCTGTAACCAATACTATGTTACCATTTTAATTGGAAGAGACTTATCTGTAAGATAGAAACACACCATTTATATACTTTTCCGTATTCAGAATTCAAGTCACTTGATATGAAGCTGTAGTTTTCGATAGATATTATCACTGCCTATAAAACAACACTAATAACATGTTAGAATGATGTTATCAACATTGACCGCAACATAAATATTTTCGTATTTTTTAAAAGGTTTTTCCTTAGAAAACTCGTACCAGGGTTGTTAAAAAAAAATCTAAAAATCTAAATATCCCAAAATAAACCCATAATGGAGTTTACTTAGATACAAACGAATTCATTCATACTTGATTTATTATAAATAATTACCTCTGTAACGTATTAAAAAGTAGGAAGGTACAGTATACTCTGCGATTAACCGAGGTAATTGGGACCGAACCTACCTCGGATACGGAAAAGCTCGGATGATACGTAGCATGTATGATTTATAGATTATAAATCACTCAAACGTACTGCATATTTTATGTTCATTGTTTGTAAGTTTCAAATTTTTCAAATCTTATAAATACGAGTGATTTGTTTACAAAATTAACGTTCATAGAGTGTATAATACCAAGAAATGCAAACACATTACAATAAAGTATTACATTTACTGTAGTATTGAGTTACACTAAAAAAATAAAAATAACAACTAACATTTTACTGTACTGTATTAGAAAAAAATATTTTATTCTATTTATTAAAAAAATAATATTACATTGCCAATTGTATATTGTATAAAATATTTAATTACCGTATACATTTTATGTAAAAATTGGACATTTTGACATATTAAGCGCCTCGTTTAACACAGAACCACAGATAAGTGGGCTCGGATAATCGCAAGTCTACTGTATGTACTTGATTAAAATTAAGAATATGTAGTAAATTATATTTTCCCCTCTGGACAGCAAAATATGAAATCCCTGACATTTCACCGGTTTTACATATTTCTCACGACTGCGGCCTCCCTGTACGAAGAAACCAACTCCCTGGCTGAGTGGTTAGTGATAGTGGGGTGGAATATAGTTTTAGGGACACTAGTTTGTACACAAATATAGAGATACCTGAAACAATATAATATATAAGTGTTGGTCAATTCCCATGCACAGATAGTACCATTTATTGTCACTGAGGGCAAATTGAGTCATGTACTCAAGAGTCAGCGTGACACAGGACTGGCAAGTCAAAAAAATAAAATAAAAAACTTGAACTCTTGCCCAATAATATAATATAGGGTGTATCGCTTTATGTGTTAAGTAACTGCGGTCTGGATAGTAGACCTCAAAACAACATAAACACTCCTTATGAACATATGTCTTATATACGATGGCTCCAAAAATAGGGCCTTCCAAGTTTCTGTTGGAATTGTTAATAGTCCTACTTGATACACCCCTGTGGCAACTCCTGTAAGTGAAGTATCACTGCTGGTACACAGACAGGGCTGCAGCTGCACTGACAGGGGTGTATCAAGTAGAACTATTAATATTTCCAGACCCGCTTCGGTGGTCATACGGTCCAACGCGCTACTCTCGAGTTGAATGAGACTTCCAAAGAGAGGAAGATCGGGGATCGATTCCGATCGGGTGCATTGAGCGAGGTTTTTCCTAAACGGTTTTCCACTCTATTTCCATGCGAATGTGGTTGAATTTCCTCTAAATTAAACCTTCTTAATCCCTAATCAATTAGTGTAACTATACAGAGGCGTATAACCGAATGGGTAGTAAGACGCGTTGATGAAAAAGACCCAGCAAAAACTTGGAAGGCTTCATCTCGGGAAGCATTGAACATAGGACATATGTTCATATGGACTTTTTGTGTTGTTTTGAGATCTACTATGACCGTCTAAGTCCCAGCTACTTCCCACATGAATCGATACACCCTGTATATATTTATCCCCACGTATCACTATCTGTTCGGGTTGTACGTATTTCTAGGCCTGCTAATTACGCTAAGGTGTTAGAAATTAGAAAGGTGAAATTTACAGGAAGCGTACCCGTTTGTATGAAGGAAGAGTGGAAAACCACTTGGGAACAAAATAACTTCAGAATACCTGACCGGGCTTTGAACCTCAATCTCTCCGTCATAAGCAGTCCATTCTATTTCGAGAGTTACGCTCTTAAAACCATTTGACCATCGAAGTAGGCGCCGGGTGAAATGGTTTATCTGTTTTTATTTATAGATTTAAAAAATGACACCAGGACAAGGAATTCAAATCCGGGATCCTTGTCCCGTTTCTAGGCATAATCTTTCAATTTTAAGAAAAGGGGAGACAATGATAGGAAGTGCACACACATTTGCGTGGTAGGAAACGGAGAAACCTAACTATCAATCCTCAACAAACCATGCAATATCCGCCCCAATGGCGTGGGTAGAACCAAATTGCCTTCAACTTTTATAATAGGGTGACCAATAAAAGTATTAACTTTTTCTTTAAGTTCCTTATTTGTTTGTTTGTTTGTTTGTTTGTTTACTAAGCCAAGACATAAAAATATTTTTTGATCGATAGAAGATGAATGAAACTTAACCCTCCTTTCCAAACCACCAAAAATATGCCTTTGAAATGTCAGCCATATAGGTACAGCCGATTGAGAAATATTCACAATCAGAGAAAATGATTTAATTTCTAAACACACAGTATCTTACCTGTTTTGTATCAGGAGATATTAGCACATTTTTCTTTCAAGTTATTTTTTTTAAATATACGGCTTCTTAAAACTCGTATTCAGATTCCTTTTGCCATTGCGTTTAAGATCCGATAACTTTGTGATTCATTGTAACATTCCTTTTTTAGTATCGCCAACGTTACTATTTATCTTGGAGCGAGTACATTTACTATATTGATCTTCGTATACAAAACACCAAACTTATAAATATTAACAATATGTCTTGAATTATTTGTTATTTCAACAACCTCCTTGTACCAGTGATCACGTGGTTTAAGGCATCAAGCTGACAATACACTGGATTGCTGATTAAGAGGCAGGGTGCACTAGTGGTCAGGGGGCTGGCTGTAAGGGGTTGGAACTTTTCAATCCTCTCTCCAAGTTAATTCTGGTGCACTTTAATTAAACTAACCTAGTAATCTATACCTCTTGGATTAAATAGCTTAATAACTCTTGCGTTAAACGTACTACTAATAAATATAATACTTCACCACTTGCTTATCCCTCCTTTCTTCTCCATTCTCTTCCCTTTAAAAGGATTTTTTAATAAATTTACCGCAAGAAAACAAAAATGCGACTTAATTTATGCCAGCACTTCTGTTTACACCTACTTCCATTTTCCCACCTTCGTTCCAACGAAAGAAGAAACTTTTTTAAACTTAATTCTTTTCGTGTTTATATCAAAAATGTGAAAAAAAATAATTCTGTATTTTTTTTAATGAGAAGCTTCAGTGACGTGGCCCGTGAAGCACATGCATAATTTATATTGGGTAGTAAAGGCCTAAGGAACTAATTTGCGAGCTCGCGGGCTGAGGAGGAGACTAGGGAAAGAGTGAAGTAAAAAAAAAAATAGATTGGAAGGCAGGCTTTTACTATAATATAGTTGTTTTAGTGGAAAACAAATTTATCTCGCCAGTTATTATTATTTAACGCCACCATCTATCTTTGGTGGCAAAGTTAATAAAGGGCGTACGGGCAGGGTTTTAACGAGAAATGAAAGGCGTGGTTTTGGGAGGAAGGAGTGGGGGGGAAGGGCGAGGATGAAAGTGGGGGAAGGAAGCTCGGACAAAGTGATATGATTGACGTGGTAGGACAAAAGAGGAAAAGTGAATAAATAGAAAGTTATAAAAGAGAGAACTAAGTAAACTAACTGGCGGGGTCTACGTTCAAACAAAACGTTCAACGAGGAGCCGCCTGCGTTGTCAAATCTGGACACGCCCTTTTTTAATAATTTTCTTTGAAATTGAGTTTACTAAAATATTTATCTCTAGTCTATATCAATTCTTGCTACCCTCTTGGTCTATCCACACCAAAATAGTATTGCAAGGATAAGGATTGGTAGAGTTGAAATAAGTGTAGATGAATTTTTCAAGAGGGTTAGAAAAACTATTTAGGGAGGAACGTAATACGTACGTCCGGCCGGGATTCGAATCCCAACCTCCACGTCATTCGCGAACCAGATCAGGTGAGGTTGATGCCTTAGCTCGTGTGCCCAGTGAATAGTGTGTTGTATTCAAGAACACTTCTATGCTTGAATAAAATAGAAATGAAGAGCTACTAATACTGTTGTGCATCAGCTATATGAGGCGCTATACAGAGTGATTCAAACCTCTGTACAAACTTTAATGGTAGAGAAGGGACACTAAATCTAAAATGTCTCGTTAATGAATAAATGTATGTAGACGTCACCCTATGGTGCTAGAGGATGCTGTTGTGCGGCGCGTCAAATGGCTATTTTTCACCGTCGTCATTTGTAACACGGACTGGGTACGTGTAACATGGAGCATTTAATGGATTCTGAGATGGCTGACATGTATTGAGCATAAGGAGCTGGGGAATCTTTTAAAATGAATGGCAATCAATGTGTCGACGCTGTCAGGAATGCATTACTGTTGGCGGTCACTCCTTTGAGCAACTGCTGTAAATAAAAATGTTCACACTTTCTGCCTTTAACTATACAACAACAGCGCCCTATAGCACCTAAGAATGACGTCTGCGAGCATGTATGTATTAATGAAAAAGGTTTGTTCTAGTGTTCCCTATCTTCCATTAAGTTTTGTACAAAGGGTTTCGAATCAACCTCTATGTAGCGGAGAGGTCTGAACTAGTATTCTATTGTTGTCACAGATTTTTACGAACGCTACGGTCAGATGTAGCGATATTTCACGCCTGATTCAAGCCATACTTAACGCTATCGTCTGATCATGTGCTACAATTTTGTAATGGTATTTGTCACTCACCTCGAGCGACATTTACTTCTCGTCTGGCAAATTGAAGCCAAAGCTAGCCCAACAAATGCAAACTTGCATTTAGTTCCCAATCTTTAATAGGTTTTCTTTAGTAATATTGTTTTGGCTATTTGTGACTTGAGCCATACAATTTAAAGAAAAGGATGAAAAGGGTTATGTTTAAATGAAGTTATTAACATTTGCATAGATAGAATTTAGAGCTACATGTGGGAGAAAACACCCTAAGTGTATCCCCTCAAGGATCAAATGCTGTTAGTATTTCAGATAAAGTAGTGTTCACTACAATCCAGTCGTCATTGGAGTGGTGGTAACTCACAGCTAACATAAGCTATCAGATCTACAGATCAGCCTCAAACTTGACCATAATAAGGTGCTAAAACTCAGTGAATATGTCCAGATGCTCTGATGTAATTAAGTGGTGGTTTGTTATTTCAAACTATGACTTATTATAAAATGTGGCAGGTCTTGAAATTGAGATATTGACAGTTAAAAATTCTATATTCTATAAACTCCATGGCGTCAGCCCACAGTAAAGCCATACCGACTGAGTGGTCTGTTGGCAAAGATAATGCCAACTCCTGTGGATAGAGTGTAACATTTTCAGGATAGTGAGGCCTTCAGCCAGTAATATCACTTTTCTAGACCGGAGCCGCTACGTTTTGAATCAAATAGTTTCTAATTAGTCCTCACGAGGCTGAGCTGACCCCGTTCTAGACCCACTGCTTCACAGAATATCTGGAAGCACCAAGGTTTGAACCCCAAACCTCTGGACCTTTAGTCAGGAACTCTGAACACTGGATCACAGAGGTGGTCCTTTTTATGCTATACGCACTTGAAAAAAAAAAGAAAATACATATTTAGCTAGTTTTTAAGGACATTATACAAATAAACACATTTCTGGTAACTAGAGCGAGCCTTAATTAAATATTTTTTTAGCACCGCGTCTTACTACCTGTTCGGTTTATACGCTTATGTACTAATAACCCTATTGGTTTCGGGAATTAGGGAGGTTATAATTAGAGGAAGCACGGTGTCTGCTCAACTTGACCAATGAAATTTTCGACTCAAAAGTATGCCACACCTTCTCCTCCCTCCCCTTTCCTCCCGTAACCCCAATGTTTTTTAGATTTGTATTAACATATTCTACTAGAAATTTAGAAACTTATTAAATATATCACACAGCTACAAACAGAAAAGTCAGTTTGAATCACATTTTAATTTAATGATTATTATATTTCATATTTTGAGTAAAACAATGTTTTCCTTGATTTTGTTGTAATTTACCAAATTCCTGACTTATTCCCGTTTTTTCCCAACCACTTCAAATTCTCGGCTAATTTAAGTTTTTATGGATTTTCCCAGATGGTAGACACCTTGAGGAAATGAACCTGCATTTGCCTATAGGGAGAGTGGAAAACATTTTTTTTTTTTTTTTTAAAACCAGCCTCTGTACATCCGACCGAGAGTCAGACTTCAATCTCTCCGTTATCAACAATCTAGCTGCGATAGTAGTGCCTTAGACAATGCGGCCACCGAAATGATTGATAAATTAGCATATGGAGGGCTCGATGCTCTATATGTTCATGACTTAAGTTGCTTTATAAGTCATGTGCAAATATAGTCAGTCTGCTTAGAATATGAACGTTAGATACCCATAATAATAATGATAATGATGATAATAAAATACGATACTTGTGGTTTTTGAAGCGTGAGATTTGCCATTATCGTGATCAAGATTGCGTTGTGATAATTTTCGCTTATAAGTAGAGGTCGTGCTTATTAAGAAAAATAATGTCATAGTGATTGAGGTCCACACGAATTTAAAAATATTTTAACTAACCTTAATATTCTGGTGCTTATAAATATTTATTGAAGGGTTGAATGCCTTGCTTTAATTCGAAGGAATGGGTTTAATTATCAGTCAGGTCAACTTTGTTTTTAAAAAGTTTTAAAATATTTTCTGAGATAATCTGCTGCATTAAAAAAAAATCAACCTTATACCTATATACCTAAATTTTGACTGTCATAAGTGACAGCTGCTAAACACATGTTTTTTGCAGATCATATGGTTCGGCGTAGGGATACATAATTTGGTCTGGTAGCTTTTCAAAGCCGTCAGCTGTCAGTCAGCCCCAAAGAAGCCATGGGGCTACTGTAGATCCAGAGATTTATAGTGACATTAATTAAAAGTGGATGTATTTCGTTTTAGCAATAAAGGGTCGTTCGTTAACGTGTAGCTCTCATTCATTAAAACCTTATAAGGTGCAGGCGCAAATGACAATAGCTCGTCCATTATTAAAATCAGCCTTTTGTCGCTTTGCGCATTCTTCGCTAATGGAAATCGACGGTGAGATGACAAGAATCAATGACGCAGGATATAATTATTTGTCGCGTAAGTGACATCCCCTGTTTCAAAATGAATTAACCCCATGACAAATATTATTCAAATCTTTAATGTGAAGATGGAAGAGGCAAGTTTAAATTGCCTTGAATCAAAAGAGTCAAATGAATAGGTGTAATATTAATAGGGGAGTTTCTTTGAAATGTTGATAAAAATATGTTTTGATGGAAAACTTGCTAAAGTGTAGTCTTTCTACTTTATCTCGACCCCTCAGAGAGAGAAGTATTGGGATCTTTGAAAAAATCAAGCTCAAGATTTTTTAAAATAAAAATGTCGACTTTCATGACCCACTGGAACAGAATAAGTGTTTAACGTGATGCTGTATATGTGTTTGTATCGATGCTTAAAGCCGAGACCATTTTACCGATCAGGTTGAAGCTTAGTACCTAGGATTTTCATGGGGTTCCCTCAAGATTTGTTTTTTAATTAAATATCTAACCCTAATATTAGGGGTAGTTTATTGAAGGGTATAAAAAGAAAATATCGATTTTCTCAAATTCCGCTACAATGATTTTGATTAAATTTTATACCCAGGTATTTTTTTAACATTATAAACAAAATGGCATCTCTCATGTTTCAATGAATATTAATTTGAGAGTACTTTACATAACCAGAAATATCCCATTTTGATTATATCCAAGCAACCATTTGAAATGTGAAGTAACTTATTGTTGTAAAATTTTAGTATTATTAAAAATTAGAATATTTGATTTGAAATATATGTTTATAAAACCAATAGTTATGCGCTGTAAGCAAATTTATATTTTTTATGGAGAAATTATGATCTTTCTTGGAGTATTTATGCAACAATATATATTATTTAGTTTCACAAATCTTAAAACATTTTAGTAAATGTCTTTATATTAAGATAAAATATAAAGAAAGCCTGTGTGATGCATCGTACCATTTATTTTATTTCAGAGCTTAGACAGTCAGAATGCGCGACTTGAAACTTAACAGATTTATTATTAACTTCTAAAAATTTGTTAGAACGCTTGTCCTCTTGTCCCCTTGTCGAAGTTTTCTCACTCAGGGGAACAAAAAGTTTGTTTCGTTAATGTTTTATTAACAATGAAATAAAAAAAACTTTTTTGAAAAAATTGGCTTTCCACAAGATTAACCCCATCAACCGGGCTACGCCATTATTTTTTAGGATAATTTTCTTAACACAATCCTATTTAGAGTAGTCAAACACCTAAGCACCATCCGTAGCGTGTTTTCCTGCTGAGATAAGGCTACCGGGTTCGATTCCTGACATGGTTAAAAAATAATCATTAGTAAAATGGGATTCCCTTTTCACAGTGCTGAATTAATAGCCGGAGGCTAGGTGTTGTGTCTGTTTTAGATTTGTTAGTTTATAAGTCGTGTAGCCTAATTAGTCAGATAAGAAAGTGGCATGTATATAAGTATCAATTTGGCTCCTCCTCTGACACATGCTTTCTTTATGATGGCGTCCATAGCTACCTTTGTTTCACCCAAGAGACTCACTAAGCAGTGTAAGTGAATATGAGCTTGCACGATAAATTGCGTCGATGACCTCACACCTATGTTCTATTCTCACCACAGTTCATCGCCTTAATCGACTAAAGAAGGCTTACCTTCAATGTATCACGATACGGGTTCGACGGAAGGGGTTGTAAGGTATCATTCCGCCTCCCAAGCTAAGGGTGGGAGCTTCTGATGCTTCTCGTCATGGGTGTCTTCGTGTCGTCCCCTGAAACAAAATAAATATATATATTTTACAATTCATCGTATTTGCGAGCTTGATGAATTAGAAAAGTCATAGGCTCTAAACTACATACAATAACGCAAGGTTTATAGTTATTGATTAAAAACATATCTGTTCAACGCAAAGGTACCCGGAAACGTGGCCACGCGGTCCAAGACGTGAGAATCGCATTGAACCTGGTTAACATTAACGGAGAGGTTGAGGGCAAAAGCTTAGTCTGGCACATGGTTTTCCACATATTATATATCGCTTTGAGTTTCTCATCACCTATACCCGCTAATGAGGGCGCATTTCCCTTCTGATTACCTGCCTATTGAAATAAGCCGTTAATATCCAGAGTGTCAGACCTATTAAGGAAAAAAAAAACTATTCACGGTCCCATTAAATGAACAGGACGGAAGAGTATGAGGCTGTGTCGATGCTAGTATATCCTCCATGAACTGAACAGGACGGAAGTGTATGAGGCTGTGTCGATGGTAGTATATCCTCCATGAACTGAACAGGACGGAAGTGTATGAGACTGTGTCGATGCTAGTCTATCCTCCATGAACTGAACAGGACGGAAGTGTATGAGACTGTGTCGATGCTAGTCTATCCTCAATGAACTGAACAGCACGGAAGAGTATGAGGCTGTGTCGATGCTAGTCTATCCTCAATGAACTGAACAGGACGGAAGAGTATGAGGCTGTGTCGATGCTAGTATATCCTCAATGAACTGAACAGCACGGAAGAGTATGAGGCTGTGTCGATGCTAGTCTATCCTCCATGAACTGAAGAGCACGGAAGTGTATGAGGCTGTGTCGATGCTAGTCTATCCTCCATGAACTGAACAGGACGGAAGAGTATGAGGGTGTGTCGATGCTAGTCTATCCTCCATGAACTGAACAGGACGGAAGAGTATGAGGCTGTGTCGATGCTAGTCTATCCTCCATGAACTGAACAGGACGGAAGGGTTCTATTACATTAGTGAAATTCACAATGATTAGTCCTAACTCCTACAGGACGAATATATTTACCATCTTGAGTCGTCTAAGAGTTTGTCCTGCTATCTAATTAGTAACAAGATAGCCTGTGGAGCTGGATGTACTGTATTAGTCATCGTATCCTCGGTTTAAGTTATTTTAGAAGATACTTACTGACATAAAGAGGGTTAAAAAAATTAACGTAAAAATTATCCTACACAAAAATATTAGGAACGGAATTGAAACTATTGTGTCTTTACTTTATGTTGTGTTTCTTTGCCTTTGGGGGCTGACTTTCAGCTTTTTTTTTTACAAGAACATAGAAAGGAGTTAGACGAAGAATTCTCTTCCACCTCTTAGTTATATCCATGGGGCGTAGCCCTCACCAAATGTCCTTACAACCCTGACTTGACTGAACCATTTCCTAATTTAAATATCTTGCTTGGAAAAATATTATTCTTCAGTTCCAAACGTCTGGCATTGAAAAACAATTACTCTGAGAAACTTTTCTTCATAAAGTACTCCCATACATACCACCCCTCTTCTTTTACCCCTAAAAAATAGGGTGTTTTATATTTCCAGCGCTATACCTGGTAGACATTAAGATCAGAATACAACTCTTATTGAGTGTGTTATTACTCTTTATTATAATTACTAGGAGTATTAGACCAGCACAGAGACAACAAACTAGCTTAAATTTAGAACAAGCACAACACATAGTCCTCTATCGTTAATTAATCATTCTTATAGAGTATGATTATTATTACTATCATCACCGCGTCTTACTACCCGTTCGGGTTATACGCACTTACGCTAATGTGCAATGGTAGGGTGATTGTGAGATGGAATGGAGGACCTACAGTTTAACGTGGAATCCGAACCACGGTGGAGGTCTGGCATTCCTCACATTCATAAGTTGTGATTAATACACATATCGTCAGAGGTGAAGGAAGAGTCTGGCAATCAGATAAATCTGTGCCGGCACCGAGGATTGAACGCCGGACCCTCAGCACAGAAGTCTGACACCTTACCCCTAGACCACCAGGTCACCGCTCTTATAGAGTAAATCTTATTATAATCCATGTTAATTTCAGCCATGTTGAGAATTGAACCTGGGACCCTTAGGCCAATAGGCAGAAGCGCAAACTACAGCCCTTGATTCTGACCTGGAGTGCCGTGTTTAGAACTCGGTTGAGCCCTTGCCTTGAGGCCGCTTCCGAACACTCTCGAAGCTATTCTGAGTTCTCAGTTAACGTTTTATGTTACGTTTACAGCCACGTGACTAGTGGTAGATGATGCACATTGATTTTATAAAAACACGTGTTCCAATCAAGGCCACACATTTCGACTGTGTTTCTCTTCAGGTCTGGACGTTTCATACGCTTGTGCTAGTATCGTACTAGCAATGGTTACACAACCTGGGGAGCGTGAAGGTCTTCCAGAGGGGCGTGAAGCTTATACAGGAGGAATGAAGCCCTTCCAAGAGAGCGTGAAGAGCTTCCTAGGGGCGTAAAGGACTTCCAGGGGGCGTGAAGTACTTCCAGGAGGGGCGTAAAGCACTTCTAGGGGGCGTGAAGCACTTCCCAGGGAGCGTGAAGGACTTCCAGGTTAGCATGAAGCACTTCCATGGGGACGTAAAGCACTTCCAGGGGACGTAAATCCCTTCCAGGGGGCATGAATTTCCAGGGGGTCTTGAAGCCTTTCCCAGGGAGCGTGAAGATCTTCCAGGGGGAGGTGAAGCACCTCCAGGTTGGCATGAAGCACCTCCAGGTTAGCATGAGGTACCTCCAGGTTAGCATGAAGCACTTCCAGAAGGGGCGTAAAGTATTTCCAAGGGGTGAAGCACTTACACAGGTGTGTGAAGCATTTCCATGGGGGCATGAAGCATTTCCATGGGGGGATAAAGAACTTCCAGGGGGACGTAAAGCACTTCCAGGGGAGCTTAAAGAACTTCCAGGAAGCGTGAGGCACTTACCGGGGCTCATGAAGCAATTTCAGGGGGGGCGTGAAGCACATACAGGTGGAGATGAAGCACTTTCAGGGGGCGTAAATCACTTCCAGGGGGGCGTGGAACAATTATCAAGATCAGATAATAATTAAATAAATTTTCATTTTATTTTAATTCCTTTGCCTAATTCATTAAGATCATTTTTTCTCGTGACATAGATAACACTGCCTACCAGTTGTAATTCATATATTAGATGACCAGAAAAAATAAGAAGTTCATTCGCTTGCACATGTTTATTTTTAAGTCGGCAAGCCTCGGATTCACCCATCAATAATTATATGCCCTTTCTAAACTCCTACTTGGCTACCATTGCAACCACGTAAAACATCACCGAATTATAAACTAAGATTTTTATACAAACTAAACAGCGCTGTCGCCTTGAAGTGGAAAACGATTTGCGGAGTGCTCTGTCAAATTTCAAACCCAATAAATATTCAAAACTAACAAAAATAGAACTATGCCAACCATCACACTAACTTTCATTAATTTTATTTGTACCATTATGCTGCCAGTGTTGCATTGATTTTTGTATTAAATAAATAAATGATGGTACGGCGCACTGCACATACTTTCTCCCTCTTTTATCTCAAAATAGGCATTTACTAAAAACTTGTGAGGGATGTGAAACGAAATAATAAGTCTATACACTGTTGTAGAAACACTATACCAATGATCTATAAATGAAATAATATATACATTTACTTATTTAATCCATGGCATTAGGAACTAGGAACACTGTGACAGAAAAATAGAGCAAAGAGAAACATTTTGTTCGCCAAAGAGCATAAAATTCACTATTCATTTTCAAAGACCTGAATTAAAAAGTATATCTATTTTCTTTTATAGCTCAGAAATTATTGGTTTTATAAAAATATATTTCAAATAAAATAATTTTATATAATTTTTTAATAATACTACAACTTTACAAGGATAAATTATTTTGTATCTCAAATATTTACGGAGAAATGATTAAAATTGGAAAATTTCCCCTATGTAAAGTAACCTCAAAGTATTTCCAACATGTTTTTATAATAATAAAAAATGTCGAGATATAAAATTTGATCCAAATTGTTAAAGCGAATTTCGAAAAAATCAATTTGATCTCTTTTTGCCCTTCAGTAAACTACCATTAAATTTAAAGTAAGATATCTAATTCCAAAACACATTTGGAGGGGGGGGGGGGGAGGGGACCTTATAAAACCCCAGATACCAAGTTTTAACCTAAGCTGTAAAATAGTTTTGGCTCCAGCCCCGAGGTGCAGACAGACATACAGCAATGGGAAAACAACAATTTGGTTTCATGGGATCTTTAATAATCGACATTTATCAAAATCTTGATTTGGATTTTTTCAACTATCACAATAATTTATCTCCGAAGTGTCGAAAGAAAGTTAAAAGTAAATATGAAAGGAAATATTTCATAAAGATTATTTTTTATCAAAATATCACCATTTAGGATGGGGGAGGGGGGGCGGAGGAATTTGATTATCTACCAAGGGGGGCGTAAGCTGGAAAAGGTTGGGAATCACTCCTGGGGTAACCCATCCAGAAAACATAAATGAAGATCAGTGAACATTGACAAAATGGATTAATTTTTTTTAGAAGTTAACGATAATGATTACTATGCCTGGATCTTAATTTAATGGGTATCATTCGGGTTCAATTCTCGAATGGTAAAAAATTAATCATTAAAGAAGTGTTTGTACATAGCACTCTGAAGTAAGTCAATCGCAACGAATTGACTCTCAATTTTATTCAGGATAGAACCGTATTAAAATTCACTATTCCCATGCTGGTAGTTTTGATACTTTTTTTCAATAAAAACTCAATAGTTTTAACTCAGAGTGATTTTACATCATAACGATTATTTTAGTAATATTCATAGTACTTTGTTTGTAATATTATATTCATTGTCATTTGTCTAATTAACGTTGAATATACTTGAAAAATTTTAAAGTGTCAATTGGATCATACAATTTATCGTAAAAATTAAAAATTTGCTTAGTAAATTTTAAAGTCAATAGAGATTATTCATTTTAATTTATTTTAGGTACTAAGCGTGCACTTCCTGAACCAATTAAATATATCAGCACACGACAATTTCTATGAGCGAGAACGAAAGAGTCTGCTAATTTTGCCAGAAAAGGTATTTTCACATTCCTTACAGGGTTCTTTTACACGCCACAATCGACAAGGGACTGGCACCTTTACTTCCCCTCCGAAGGAAGTTGTGCTAAGGATTTTTAACACTCAAGAAAAAACTTTTGACCCAAGCTGGGATTGAACCCAGAAAATCGGGTAGTGAGGGAGAACTTTACTCCTAGACCTCCGAGATTGACATCAATAGAGTTATAGATCTACTTTTTTATTATATTATTTATTTTTCTCAAACCTATCTTTATTTATTTTTCTGTTTAATTGGATAGTAAAATAATTCCATTCCAGTTAACAAGTCTACATAAAATTAGTTTGGTAACAAAATTGAATTTCGGATAAATATAGCTTATCTTCACTACATAAAAGATTTTCGTATTAATCAAAGTTATATAAAAATAAAAATCAACAAAATTGGTGTGCACTTTTGGTTTAGCTAGGTATTTTATTTTATAGTGCTTCATGTTTTACTAACCACCCGGACTTTCCATATATTTACACCAACAGGCTAGAGAAATTTGAGAAAAATTGATTGGAAAGAATTCGCAATATTTTAGGCACAGCATTCTCAATACATCTGATCTTAATTCGATCCCTGGTCTTCCCATTATCGGCAAAATATGTAAAATGAGACATGGCACCTTTATCCTCGTGACCACCGATTAATATTTCCAGGAATACGTGAAAAAAACTTGTTGTAAATAAGTCCATTGTTGACCTTAGTGGTCTTGGGGAAAGTGCTCGAGTCAGGACTCGATATTCGTGGGTTCAAACCCAGCCAAGGTTGGGGGATTTTTCTTGATCGATATAAATCCGTAACACAACTTACGTCGGAGGTAAATAAAGTCATCGATCTCATGTCGATTGTGGCATTGAAAAGAACCCTGGAAGGTTTGTGAAAATACCTTTCCTGGTAAAATTTGTAGGCTCTTTCATTATCGCTCATAGAAATTCTTGTGTGCTGATATTATTATCAGTCAATTCAGAAAGTGTACTTTAAATACATCAAATAATAATAATAATAATAATAATAATAATAATAATAATAATAATAATAAATAACAAGGCTAATTATTAATACTATTTTCTTAACAAAACTTCAGACATTATTTAAAGGATTAAAAACACTCTTGGGTGGGGATTAGTGTGAAAACGCATCAGGTCCTACTTCAAACCTTTACCAAAAACTCAACCTAATTTACAAACTTAGAAGTGTCATATGAGTATCATTCAACTGTGAACCAAGCATTGTATCCCGATGTATCAGGCAGACTCAAGCACCCTCTCCCCCCCCCCCCCCTTACTATCCTCACCACCTAATTCTGATATGAGGCAACATCTCTAATCAGCGAGCGTCATGACGTCAGGGTATTAGCCACGAATATTCTCTCTCCACCTGAACGAGCTATCTATACTAACTAGAAGGTACGGCGACGCTCTCTGTGTCTGACAGTTTGCCTATCTCGAGTGGGTTCCGTCTCACTGCTCACACGTGATAACCCCTTCCTAATTTCTCTATTCCTTTAGTTAGACTATACCCCTTTACACTACTCCTGCTGAGATCTTGAACTCTCTCCATTACTTCGTATCCGTGCTATGCTGCTTCCCGGTGCAGGTTAAATAAATACAAATATTTCTTGTCTGGGTTACATCACTCATAGCCCAGTTTGTGAAAAGATTAGCCAGCCAGTCCAAATGTACCGTTTCCCAGGAGACGCCTGACTGTACTAATCGTACTACATCCTTTCAGTGGAGGTTCTCTCCATGTCCCGATGAGATGAGGTGATGATGGTGATAGTGAATATCACGGGGTGTGGAACCAGTGGAAACTCTTAAACTTAACTTTAGCCTAACTAACAAAATTCTGGTGACCGTTGGGGAAGTTCCCTTTTCGGGTAAAATACCCAAGGTACAAGCAAGAAAAATGGAAAAATATTAGGAAAAAATTACTTAAATACACCCGATCGGCATTCTAACCCCTATTTACCTGTCAACAAAAATCCAGTTTATTACCAGTGTGTTGCAGTCCACATGATCACCGTTGAGGGTGACACTATTTTCATTATCTATCAACAGGAAAAAAGATTGAAGTATTTGTTAAAATCAGCATATTTCCAATGGCTTATGTTAATATCACTAAACTGCAGTGGCGTGACGTGAAGTGTTCCCAGGGTAATCAAAGCTGGTCCAAACTGTTCTGTGAAATGCTATCAGCATCGCTCAGTTAAACACTAATTGGCGATGGAAAATACATTCTTATTTAAGGTTTGTTGAGCAGAATTTATGCATGTAAACCAACCCAGATATTCATCGTACTTTTTATGAACCGAAAGATTATATCAGCATATGACTTATAAACTAACTTGGATTTATAACAGACACCACACTCAGTTACAGCCGTTAATTCATCACTGTGAAAGGAGAAACCCACATTTAAATAATTATGAACATCTCGGCCATGCCGGGAATCTAATCCAGGACCATTATCTCAGTAGGCAGATTCGCAACCAACTGAAGTGTCAGACTAACCCAGATATTATCAGCTCATTCCAAACTACTACTTTTTTTTTGAACACTATAAATAATGTTAACGTCCAGCAGCACTACGGAAACCCATGTCACATCTTTTTTTTGCTCACTAAATCCGACACGGCCGACCCATCGGACCAAAAAACACCTTCCCAGTTCGAGCCACTGAACCGCACAGGTCCCATCCATCCCCAAATCTCTCTTACCCCGCTTTCTCTCCTCCTAAACCTTTACGGAAAGGAAAGGAGGGAAAAAAAAACCGTTTGTTGGCAAGGGGATGTTTGGGGGATTCGATCGTAGCCGAAACCTCCCCAGGTGCCATGTTCTTGATTAACTCGGGTGTTTACTGTGACAACAAAGTTAACCTTCCCCTCCTTTACACTCGTCACACGCCTCAATAGAGTCAAGAGTGGAGGATAGGGGGGGGATTTACGCTGGTCGGTTACCCGCTCCCCCCCCCCTCCAACCCTTGAACCCCGGAGGTAATCTAAAACTCGCAGCCTCAATTAGTCACGCGGTGACCCTGTCCGTTAATAAGCACACACTCTATAAGATAAGCGGCGGTGGTCAGGCAGAACAGACCAAACCACCGTACTGATGGGTTACCGGGGTGAGGGGTACGGGCTAAAGGGGAGGAATTTACTTGGGACAGAGGCTCTACGAATATTTGGCTTTTATTTATCTACTATTTGGTGAGAAGCTATGTGCTAACGTACTTGGTTGGCTTTGATTCGTGGAAGATCGAGTTTTTACTCCCGACTTAAAAAAAAAAAAAGAAGTAAAAACCCATTTTTCAATGTGAGTTTATGTTCTTTATCCAGGTAAACGTGCCTTCAACAAATTATTTAAATTTTTTTTATGTTGTTCATTGTTTTTAGCACCATGTATTATTACATGTTCGGTTTGTACGCATAGGTTCTAAAAACCCTTTTGTGTTTTTTATTTTATTATTTGAGGTATTTAACATGCACTTTCTGAACCAAATGATTATATCAACACACAACAATTTCTATGAACGTGAATGAAGGGAACTACCAATTTTTCCGGAAAGGTATTTTCCCATAGCCTCTAGGGTTCTTTTACATTCCACAATCGACATGGGATGACGGCTTTGCTTCCCCTCCGAAGGATTTTTATCACTCCTCAGTACACTAGACTAGGATTTTAACCCCATTCGCCTTGTCAATAGAAGTTCACTCTATTGTGAGAGTGACGCCTTATACTATTAGACCACTGTAGCGGGTAATTTATTTAATGTTGAAATTTGGGCTTTCCCTATCACAGGGATGAATTAACGGCCCATTCCAAAATATAATCAGTTTTTAAGTCCTATGTTGATATAAAAATATGTTTATTTTACTATTTTACTAGGAGATTAACGTACATGACTTACTAACCAACTCAAATCTAGAAACTATACAAGACCTTTCCCCTCTAATGTTGGTTCATAATTGTGAAAGGAGAAATCTCAATTTCACCAATGAAACATTTTTCGGCCATACCGAGACTCAAACCTGGGAATTGTTATTTTAAATGAAATAGCTTTAATATATAAAATCTAGAATTTTGACATATTTTAAATAACTGCTCTCAATTAAAAACCTAGAATAATTTATTAAGTTTCTTGATTCTCTGTAATTTTATAATTCTCAAAACTTAGCATACAATTCGATATTTTAATTTTAATGTATGTATAAAGATAAATTATCGAAAACTTTTTTCAATTTTAGCTTACTTTTTTAATGATACAAGTAGGCCTATAAAGGAAATATAATTCCCTAGTGAAATGAACATATTTAAAATATATTTTGGTCCAAATTAATGCTTGTTTTCTCAATGACGACAAAATTAAACAAATCAATCAACTCAAAAATATTAGGTTTCAAATAATTGTTATTTGACCAATTTTTACTTTCTCTCTATCTTACAGGTAGAGAAAGTATTGTGATCGTCAAAAAAATCGAACTCGAGATTTTGATGAATTTTGATGTTTCAAGACTTCCTGAATCCGAAAAAGTGGTTTTTGAATTTCCGTCTGTCTGTCTGTCTGTCTGTCTGTCTGTACCTCCAACTAGAGCCTAAACTATTTTACCGATTGAGCTGAAACTTGATATCTAGGGTTTTCATAGGGTTGCCCCGAGGGGTTTTTGGAATTGGATATCTACCCCTAAAATTAAGGGTAGTTTACTTAAGGGCAAAAAGAGAAAAAGTCGATTTTCTCAAAATCGGCTCTAACGATTTTGATTAAATTTCATTTATGAACATAAATAAATATTCCAAACAAAATGGCTACTCTCAATATTTCGGCAAAATCGTTTTAAGGGCTCCGGTCTGATGCGTAAATTAACATTTTTTATAATAGCTCCGAAACTATTTGAGATATGAAATTACTTGGCATTACAAATATGTATATATATTTATAATACAAATATTTTATTCGAAACCTATTTTTATAAAATCAATAACTTTCAATATATACGCAATTATATATATATTTTTAACTTTTTGGGCATTAAAGCTTAAGTATTGCGACCGTAAGAAAAACTAACCTGAAATGTTGATGGATGTCGACGTCTCATGACCCCCCGAACCCTTAAAAATAGTCTTTGCAATGCCGTCTGTCTGTGTGTCTATTAAAACTTAAAATTAAGGGTAGTTTACTGAAGGGCAAAAAGAGAAAAAGTCGATTTTCTCAAAATCGGCTCTAACGATTTTGATTAAATTTCATTTATGAACATTAATAAATATTCAAAACAAAATGGCTACTCTCAATATTTCGGCAAAATCGTTTTAAGGGCTCCGGTCTGATGCGTAAATTAACATTTTTTATAATAGCCCCGAAACTATTTGAGATATGAAATTACTTAGCATTACAAATATGTATATATATTTATAATACAAATATTTTATTCGAAACCTATTTTTATAAAATCAATAACTTTCAATATATACGCAATTATATATATATTTTTAACTTTTTGGGCATTAAAGCTTAAGTATTGCGACCGTAAGAAAAACTAACCTGAAATGTTGATGGATGTCGACGTCTCATGACCCCCCGAACCCTTAAAAATAGTCTTTGCAATGCCGTCTGTCTGTGTGTCTATTAAAACTTAAAATTAAGGGTAGTTTACTGAATGGCAAAAAGAGAAAAAGTCGATTTTCTCAAAATCGGTTCCAACGATTTTGATTAAATTTCATTTATAAACATTAATAAATATTCCAAACAAAATGGCTACCCTCAATATTTCGGCAAAATGGCTTTAAGGGCTCCGGTCTGATGCGTAAATTAACATTTTTTTAAATAGCTCCGAAACTATTTGAGATATGAAATTACTTGGCATTACAAATATGTATATATATTTATAATACAAATATTTTATTCGAAACCTATTTTTATAAAATCAATAACTTTCAATATATACGCAATTATATATATATTTTTAACTTTTTGGGCATTAAAGCTTAAGTATTGCGACCGTAAGAAAAACTAACCTGAAATGTTGATGGATGTCGACGTCTCATGACCCCCCGAACCCTAAAAAATAGTCTTTGCAATGCCGTCTGTCTGTGTGTCAATAAAAACTTAAAATTAAGGGTAGTTTACTGAAGGACGAAAAGAGAAAAATTTGGTTTTCTCAAAATCTTCTTAAACGATTTTGATTAAAATTCGTATCTAGGCGTTGATTAAGATTATAAATAAACTGGCTATTTTCATTTTCCTATGAAAATGATTTTTAGGGTACATTACAGAAGCGTTAATTTCCGTATCTCCACAACTATTGGAGAAACTAAACAACTTATCATTGCAAAATTGTAGGACTATTAGAAATAAAAAACTTTTATTTGACATATATTTTTATAAAAACAGCAGTTTCTGAGATATTTGCAAATATATTAATACAATTTTGTGAGCTTTAGTTGTAAACATATACTACTTAAGTCTTAACGCAATAATACTCCAATGCCATAGAGTAATTAAATATAAGTAAGTATCTAAAAAAAGTATGTTATTTTTCCTTAAATCTCTTAGGAGAAATGTTTGCACAACAATGATCTATCTCCATTTTAGACTCAATAGTCAATATTTACATTTTTTATTGGTCAAAATGTATAAATGAATAATTAAATATCAATGCGATGACTTGAAGATCTGCAACACCTTTTAAAATGTTAAAATTTTAACCAGAAATCGAAATTTTAATACGAAGTGTTGACCCTTGTGGAAGACATTAAACTGTTTGAAATGTTCTTAGGTGGACAAAGATGCGCCTCTTTTCTCATTGATTCTATATCATTATATATTATTTTATGCGTGTTCTTATGTGGAGTGGTGATGATACAATGTACATTATTCCGTTCAGAAATGTTACGAGTTTATAGAAAGAGAGAGAAAGTCTGTGCGGTGTGCCGTACCATTTATTTTAAAATACAGTGGTCACGTGGTGTTTAGCGTTAGGTTAGCAAAAAAACAACAACTAAAATTGCCCTCAAGTTTTTCCCACCACCGTCGCTAGAGATGGGCGTGGGTTAAAGTGCGGCTGTCTACACACCTGGCGTCAAGTTTTTCCCACCACCGTCGCTAGAGATGGGCGCGGGTTAAAGTGCAGTTGTTTTCAAACGTGTGTCAAGTTTTTCCCACCACCGTCGCTAGAGATGGGCGCGGGTTAAAGTGCAGTTGTTTTCAAACGTGGCGTCAAGTTTTTCCCACCACCATCGCTAGAGATGGGCGCAGTTTAAAGTGTAGTTGTTTTCACACGTGGCGTCAAGTTTTTCCCACCACCGTCGCTTGAGATGGGCGCGGTTTAAAGTGTAGTTGGTTTCACACCTGGCGTCAAGTTTTACCCACCACCATTGCTAGACGCAAGTGTCGTTTTCAAGTTTCACCCACGTATTCTGTAGCTAGTTCGGGTTTTAATGAGTGAAAATGGATCGCAATTGGAAGGTTCTTGTTTTATATATTATACTTAAGAAGGTACAGGATCAACAGGAGAGAATGGGTGCACCCGTTCTCGCAGAAAATAGCAGAATTTGGATCATTCTCACACTTTTATTATGAATTAAGGAGGGACGATGCAAAGTTTTTAAAAACTTTTTTCGCATGTCTAATATTCTTGAAGTCCTGATGTAGTTCAAGGAACACACCTATCCACGCTTTGGGTGCTATTGTTCGCGATTTGTATTCCTCTATAGAGTCTTGTCCCATAGAACAGGCCTATCGCGGAAACTAACACGAATAGATGCTCTACAGCTATTCCAGGCTCCATCTAAAAACCTTATAATATAATAAAAATAATACAAGTAAAAAAATACTTCCACCTTACACCAAGTCTAAATTATTGTGTCTGAGCGCGGGAAGAAACATCTTGCGTCCACTGTATTTGAAAACCTCCGTAAAACCCAATGGTATGTAGTTGATGTTAGTCCCGTCACTAGGAGCGGTCCCACGTCAAAACTACGAACACAGGCGGGTGATTTTTCTGGTCCGCGCGAACAAGCGGGTGTGCCCGCCTGGTGTGAAAGGATACATTTAAACAAGCAGACTTTGTACTTCGAGTGGTACCGCTCCTAACGACGGTGGCGGGTTGAACCCGCTACGTGTGAAAGGGCTCTAAGAATCATAAGGCCAAATCTAGGTTTTTTTCTCCCGCCTCATTTAATTGCCCTTTTTTATTATACGCATATATCATTTTTACGCTAATGGTGTAAGGATGAAGTTGAATTTATAGGAAATATATCTGCATTTGCGTGGAGGTAGTGTGAGAAACAATTTGGGGAAAAACAACCTTTCAGAACTTCCAACCAGGATTTGAAACCTAATCTCCTGGTCACGGGTAGTCCAGTCTATTGCGAGAGCGGTCAGCAGCCTAGCATCCGGTCCTCAAACTGATTTTATCTGGCCTGAAAACCTCTAACAAACAAAAATTGTGTTCATAAAAATAGACTAGTAACTATATGAGAAATATAAAGTTGAAACATTTTTCCCTGTCTTTTTTTTATTGACCCACCCACCAATTAAAATAATCATATGGCCCGGGATATAAAAAAAAGAAGGTTGCCAGCCCTTTCCCTAGAACGCGGGTCGGCAATCATTCAATCGCGATCGACCGGTTGACCTCGTGGCAATTTTCGGTCAATCACGTAAGAAAACCACATCATCATTTAAATTCGATCTTCGAGTTTTCTAAACTCGCAAACCTACCAAGTAGGGTTATACTTTTAAATAATATTTGAGTGCAACTAAAATAAACTTGATAAATGATAAGTTATAATCAATAACATCATAAGAAAATGAAATGGTTTATTATGAAAATATACTTTTTTTTATTAATTCTGTATTTTTTCAAATACAAAAGTGCAGAAAAAATATATTTATCTGAGTCAATATCGAATTTAAGGAATAGATAAAATGTGTATTTAAAAAACTCCCAGGTAGCGTGGAGAAACGATGTATGATCGCGGAACCTCTGATAAGTTTACACGACAATCGGTACACAAAGGGTTGCTGACCCCTGCTATAAATCATACGTCCACCAAAGTGTGCCGCTCTAGCGCACACACAAGGATAGACCAGACCAATAGCCTTAAAATGGCTAAAATGGTGGTGCTCCGTGGGAGAGACCGAGTCCTTCAACACGGGTATAGTCAGGTTACATCAAGGGGCCATTTTTTTAAAAGCTAATTTTGAAAATGGTTTTACTAGAGAAAAGTAAACAAATATCGTTCTCGTGTTAATCGACCAGCTTCCACAAAGCTAGGTACAGGTAGAGAGACACTCAATCCACCCTTCACATAATTCTAACTTAAAGAGCTTAAGTTGTGGTCGAAGGGAGCGCAAGTAATTTTACAGTTTTTATGGAATCGACATTTATTGGTCAAAATAAATTAAATATTTCTCAAGTAGCAACCTATAGTTTAGTTTTCTGCACATGCTAATATCAACAGATCTTGAATATCTGACAAGAATGTCCTGGAATTTTGTCAAAACTTGTTCTCTTTATTTAAAAAGTTTTAACAAAATTCCAGGACACCCTTAACATATATTCAAGATCTGTTGATATTAGCATGTGCAGAAAATTAAACTCTATGTTGCTACTGGAGAAATATTTGATTTATTTTGGCCAAAAACGGTCAATTCTATAAAAACTGTAAAATTACTTGCGCTCCCTTCGGCCACACCTTAGCAGACTGAATATAACGATTATAATGGTCCCTTTATGAGGCAGAAAATGTTAAGAGTGAATAGTTCAGCAAGTGTACATATGGAAGGGCTTTTATCACCGAGCATTGACACTAGTGAGCCTAGTGTTGATGAACTCAACCTGACTCAAGGAGTGCAGCGAAACTTCCCTAAGGCTGAGGATCTGGTATATCCTTGTCTGTGCCCTAGCGTGAAAACTATGAACTATATTTCCTAAGCGTGATGTGATTGGTGCTCTCCCCTCCCTCCTTCTTTACAACAATAATAGAGCGTTGAACCACCTAACATAACTAGCTAAAATATAACTTCCTATTTGCTAGAGCAGATAAACGTCCAAAGAGAGAGAGAAGGAGACTTTGCAGAAGCGCTTGGTTTGTTATCCCAGAGGAGAGATTTATTGTTATGTTTTTGGCAAGCCTGTGTAAGACGTGCCCACAAAAAGATGTTGTTGCACATGTACCCCAGAGCTTCCGAGAAAATTATGTATAAATACATTTTTGACTAGTGAAACAATAATTACCAGTTAAATTTATACATAAAATTAAAACGAATACTTACGTTACTTGGAGTAGTTTAACTCAATATTAAAAAAACCTTTATTGGAGTAAAAACTTCTTTTTCGGCCCTTCAAGGTGCTATTTCTAAATAAATGAGATGGTAAGTGTATATTCCCACTTTACAGTCACTTTGAAACATCATTAAGACATTTTTAATTAATACTTCCTCCAAAATTGATCTTGTTTTCACACTTTTATTTCATACCCGTGTCGTCTCACTAGCCGTTCGGCCTATACGCACATGCACTAATTACGCTAACGTGATAAGGATCACGATGATGCATCTAACTTTACCATGAAAATTATCTTTAAGATACTTAATATAAGCGAACATTTTCAATTTTAACCATATCTTCACAACTCTTTGAGATATGAAATAACTTACTATTGCATTGTTATAAGACATTTAAAAATATACAACTTTTAATTAAAATAATATTCTATAAAATAATTTTTTTTCCTAGCTATAGGCAAATACATCTTTTTAAACAGAGCTTTGGGAAATGAGAAGTTGAAAATACAAAGAATAAAAAAATAAATAATAATAATATGCTTCTGTAACAGTGCATGCCTCTTTGGTGAAATGCGATGTTCTTTTTTCTTCTTTTTAAGTTGCTACAACAATGTGTATTATTTCTCTTCACATATCTTACGAGCTCTAAATATAATTTAGATAAAGGAGCAAGAAAATATGAAAGTATATTTTATCTCTGGATCATAAATTCATGATATGGGCACAGCTATGAACAAGGATGAATTGGAAGTTTACGATAGGCTTGGGACTACAAATATGACGGCCTTTAACATTCGTTCACAAATACCACTGAAGATATTATGTTTCACTGTAAGCATGAGTGGTAAGAGGTGAAGTAATTATAATTGTATTAGTATTAAATTTCATTCAGAGGCCATTTCAGTTACATTATCGACGATTACATCACTACTCAGTTCAATTAAAACAGAGGTTTCTACATTTTATTGATGTGAGCACATATCCTTCAAATTTGACCAGGGGGTGGGGAACCCATTTGGAACTGTAAGGCCACATGTCGCTTCACGGATTCATCATTAGGTCCTCATGTATAGAAAACTTTTCCAAAATATTATATAGTGCACCAATCATAGACATAAATAGATCAATAAGATAGGTTAATTTTTGTTTTAACTTTATACTTTAAAAATAACGATTCTTTTTTTATTTTAATTAATTCAAATAAATGATGTTTATGAATACACATTTTTTTTAAAACAATCACTGATAGAAAAAAATGTGCAAAAAGGTCACACCAAACATCTTATAAGACCAAATGTTGTTTAAGGGTTGCCTAAGTTCCTCACCCCATGCTAGACAATAGACAAGATCCTATTTTTTTTTATGTATTTAAAGTTGTAAAAAGCTCCTCCATCCACTACTTGTGTAGATTACAAAGATAGCGAGAGTCAGTATTTACTAATCAAATGTTTTTACGTTTGGATTAAAAAAAGGATAGTAAAACAACACTAAGAAACAACAAACTGAAAGTTTTCACATTTAGTCCCATCGTGAATCTTCACGAAAGATGTATTCTGGGCACCCTCAGTCTCACTTACTGGAACTTTTGATTAAAATTTAATAAAAACAAACATTTAGAATTGAATGGAAATTTTTGTTTTAATTTAAGGCGATTGGCCGTTTTAATTTGGCGTGGAAATGCAGAGTCATGGGAACAAGCGGGTTATCTTCAAGAATTTTTATTGTTTTGCAATTTTCGTTTTGGAAACGGTTTGTTCAAGAATGGAAGCATGTTGATTATGTTATACTTTTTTACATACACACCTCCTCTATAATTTTAACAGTGATCAAATATCGATAATTTTGACATTTTTCAATAGAAAACTGCCAGCTTCACAACAAAAAATAAGAAAATTTAACACCTAATAAACATTGATACATTATCTTAGAAGAGGTGTTGAAAATATTATTTAAAAAAATTCATTCGTTCTCGGTAAAACTGATATTTCCAAAATTATGATTTTTTCGCAAGACCTGTCTGGTAGCTAGCGCCATCTACGTTTTCTGTTCTTTTTGGTGCGGAAGGATACTTTAGTCAGTTGCGACACCACGCCACGCCTTTCACCCTCCCGCCCACCATCCCTCAAAATAGGTTTTAGGCTTGCACTTGATAGGGACAAGGGCCTTAAAAAAGTAGTGGTTACTCAAATCAAATCAGCTAAGTGTTCCGGTGTTTCAGTCCATCCCTAGTAGTCAAGCGTAGAGAATAGACATTTAACAGAAGTATGCATACAAATATTTCCCTAAACAAACAATTCAAAACAAGCCTGAGCACGTGGTCCCCCATCAAGATGCGTGCTTAGCACGTTTGATTCTCAAGAAAATACATGTTTTGCGTCAAACATATTTGAGAAATTTCATGGAGCTGAAAGAATTTTTCTAGAAATTTGTTAATACAAAATTTAATTATTCAAAGACATTCATATGATTTGACCACTCATACATAGAGGGCTTCTTTAATCTTTGAATAAAGGTTCTTTATAATTTGAAATTCATGACAGAGGGGAAAATCCAGGCACTATATTATAGATTTTCCCCCTGCGCTCAAACTTCAATAGTGATTCCCGATTTTCTCGACCAGTGATCCCTCCTCTACCATATAAAATGTCACTGCGGACTGAAGATACTAGGAAATCAACTTCTCCTCCCCCATGGAAATATCTTAGAAATAGAATGTCTCTAATATTTATTTAGAAGGAGTTTTCGTGGTTAATGAGGACGTAGGTGTAGAATTAATTTGTAAAATTATTGTCAGCAGGCCTATTCTTACCTTCTCATTATACCGAATGTATTCTGAAATATTTTCTTGCTCAATATTATGATGGAATTTGACGTTTAAGTGGCCCAAACTCCCAAAAAGGGAACTTAAATTTTGTTTGTCTTCATATCTCTCTGTACCTTGGGCTAGAGCCCTTTAGAAGGCATTCGTTCAAATTTGATAATTAAATGTGATATGGTCATATCTTAAATCCAAATAATGATTTTAATTACTACACTAAAATAAGGGTAGTTTACTTATGATTGATTTTTTAAATTATACATTTTTAGAAAGTTGTTATTATAAGTTTGTTCAAATTCGATACCATACTTGGAGAGTCTTATGTATATATAAACAGCACTGTATACTTGAATATTGACTTATGGATAGTCTTACTTATTACGGATTTTTGAAAATGTGAAATTTTCTAGAATGGCTCTAAGATTTCTGTTTAAAATTGATATTCGGAGAGTGTTTTATATAATAAATAAGAATGGATGCTAGTTTAAAATGAGTTGTTAATATAAGGGTAGCTTAGTGATGATCATTGTTTGAAAACAATAATTTTTCTGAGAAGGTATGCACGATTTTGCTGTATACCTAAAAATATATTAGAACACGTATTTTTTTCAAGTATGGGTCTTATATATTAGTTACTATATTATGGATCAGGATGGAGACGTTAAATTTAAAGAAATCACACCACCATTCCCTTGAAAGGAGGCTGGTAGGCTACACTAACCATAAGGGGCAACCTTGGCTGTTTCATGTGTCGGCCACCAGCAACAAGAGAAGGATGTTATAACTAGTCTGGACCGAGTTCCTGCCAGATAACACCTGGTTTCTCTCTCTCTCCCCTTGGGATCAGGAAACCAGGACATAACCGGGTGTTTACTCCGACATCCTGGACCGGTAGCGCCTGTTTCCTGCCCACGAGATATATTACTCGCCATGCACAAACACTCCCAGAGTGAAGAATGAGAAAACTTGCGACTCGCCACTAAATATATGTTTTGATTCTCATATAAACTAAAGTATTGTAATCGCGAGAGAGTTTGGTTTCAAGATTATAAATCTTTATGATCGCTTACGGCATCAGTCACCCGATATCTTGGGTTCAGATCCTGACCAGCTCTTGATGTAAGCCTTGATCGCTTGACTGACCGAAAGCGAGTGTCCTTTCCAAATTGCCTCGAGTCTCACAGGAAGGCTACAGCAATAGCAAGTCAGCCCTAAATGATTTCTCCTTTTTGAGATATCGTTTCAAGAGTTAAAATTTCACTTAAAAATACTATCGTATCCTGATGAATGGTGAGAGTATTTTTAACAGCCATTTCTTTTAACAGGGTTGAGTTTTTATGCCAGGTCAATAAACAAATACCAACAGGGCAGATTTTGTTTCTGTGAACGTCAATTCTTCTTGTTCTGAGTCTTGCAAAAATAAAAAGTGATGGCCGGCATCTTATATTGGAGACGATAAATATATATATATATATATATATATATTTTTAACCGGTGTTCAGTCTAAGACGAGAGTGATGGTAATATTTTTAATATATCTAAACGGTTTCACTGGTATAATTTCCAATGTTTTCTAATAAAGTATACAAAAAACTTCACTGCATCTACCTCAGCTACGAGCTATCCGAGTAGAGAGACGGACTCTTAGGATAGTTTTAAGTTAGTTTATTTGATATATTACACTTTAGATTATCTAAACTAATGGTTCCCAGCCTTTCCCATATCATGGACTTCCTGTAGTCAATGAAATTTAACCGCGGTCTTCCTAATCTCCCCCGCCACACGAAGGGAAATTAAAAACCTACACACATATTTCTAGTACTCAACGTAACCCATTTCGTATTAATAAAATAAAAAATATGTTTAGGCGGACAGCCATGAAAAAAACACATATTTAAGCAAATTTTTAACAGAGAATATTTTTATATGATACAGATAAAAAATAGTTTTAAAAACTAGACAAGTTTCGCGGACCTCCACAGGACTCTTAGTGGACCCCTGTTTGGAAACCTGTGATCCAAGCCATTATTTGACAAAATGGAACATTGTAACACCATTCCTGAAAAAACAATTCAAGCAGTCAACTATTTATCGTGTACAAAGATCACAAATAAATATAATTGTTACACGCACATGTGGGAACGCGGACTAAATGTCCGGCTCATGCAGACTAACTAGTCTGCCAAAGATGAGCGGTCGGGACAAGAATTCCATCCAATTGGGATGTTTATTACAGAATAATTTCCAAATCTCTTTTCACTCAAATGTAGGAACGTTTCCTCTACAATTTCGACTTCATCATCCCTGCCTTACCAGCGTTATCCCGGATGGGTGGATAATATTATAGTGTTCTACGATTCATATTTTAAGTTGCCTGGACTATTTATTGACACTTCTTTGAGTCCAGAAAAATATTCTGCTAATACGATTTTGTAAATTTCGAAAAATGACACCAGGACACGAGAATAGAACCCGTGGCTGTATCCAAACTAAGGATCATTTCGATCTTCCAAGCTTCGCTAGTCATATACTTCAAGCGAATGCTTTCTCCGCTAGCACAAAATGCTAAGATGTAAAAAAGGAAAAGTTTTTAAATTTTTGAATTGTGTCCCAATGCCATTGTTAAGAATATTAACTTTATATTGCCAGTCCTAATATTTATCCAATTTGAAGATGATGCCTAGAAAAAACCGGACAGTCACGATTCTCGGCCAATCTTGAGACTAACCAATGATTTAAGAAATTATTGACACTGGGTGGTCATTGTCCACGTCCAATATTTTGTCCTAAAATAAAATAAGATGGAATTTTCTTCAATAATATTTTTAATATTTTAATAGACACACACACACACCCATTATTTTCTTTCTCCACTGTTAATACCCGTTTTGGTTATCCTCAAAATTAAAATTAATCTAATGTGTTAGGGATAAGGAATGTACAATTTAAAGTAAATATACCCACATTTGCATAGAGAGGGGTTCGCCAATTAGGAGAACCACTCATATTACACCCATCAGTGATTCAAGCACCGATATTCCAGTCACAGACAACTCAATCCAACAAGAGAGCGACGTGTTAGACGATGTGGTTTAAAGGCCCATTAACACAAAGGATATTTCTACCCAATGGTTTGAAAAAAACAAAACAAATAGGGAGACAAAAATACACTAGAGTTACTTAAGTTATGAGTTTCTTTGTCAAATTTACCAAAAATATATAGTTTTAAAGGAGTAGGCAGTTTCACTCAGTCTCCGCTCTATTTTGTCCCAACGACGTTATCCCCATCGTCTTCTAGAGACCTAGAGACCACATTCCCAACTCCCAATCCAAGAGTTCTGGGGAAAATTTGCACACAAATGGTGACGCACTTCACAATTTTGTAGAATACTCCCCCCCACCCCCCTTTTCCCCGAGTAAAAAAACTTCCAAGTAGCATGTTTAGTCGGTTCGAAAGACGGCCTCAGCCTACAAAGTGCCTTCTTTAGCCTCCTTCTCCCCCCTCCGAACCCTAACCTTTTCAACCATAGTTTAAAGATGGAAAGGAAGGTGGGCGGAGGGTTATGGAAGTTGTAGGGAGATTCACAGTACTTTCTGCCTTATTGCTAAGGTGGTATGGAACTCACTTCGATCACATTTTAAAAACTAAATGTTTCGTAAAAAGATGAAAAATGATGGTTAACAAGGAAACCGGGGTTAGACAGTAGTAAAGAGAATTGTGTGAACATACTATCTCTAAAATAACTAAAGCAAAAAAAAAAGTTTTTGTGAATGTTTACAAAAATATAATTCATACCCTTTGGTGAAAATCTATCAAATCAAATATAACACGTTGAGGTTGAATGAAATATTGTATCAGCTTTTCCTGGAGATGAGAATTGGAAAACCACAAAAAAAGAGATAATTCCCGGTTTCTCGGGTCAAAGCCAGGTCCACTATCTGTGTTGCTAGCCATCTCTGACGTTTACGTAAAATTGTCTATTTTTATATTCATTTTTACAGGTGTTGAACACAAGTGGGGAATAGTAATTAAGGTGAAATGAGAATTATTCTTAATCCAACTGCTTTTACTACCGCGGGAATAGGGCGAGTTTTGAAAGACAGCCACTCCCCCATTAAACAGGAACTACTTGTTACTTGTATACCGGGAGATTGATTGACTCCCTAGACTAAACTATAAATTACGTCCTGCATCATGAATCTAGATAAATTTTAGTTGGGATTAGAATCTTTAACTCGTTGGAAGTGACTATCGCCTGAATAGAAATGCCTAAAAGATCCTGGCCATAGGTGAGGCACGTTCAATGAATACTACATAATGCAATACATGTGTATAAGTTTTATGTCCTACAGAAAATACGGAGCTAATGATTGAGGACCGCACGTACGGTACTGCTAGTACCGTAGCTCAGTGGTTAGAGAGGGGTTAACAATGAATCTATCTATCCCTTGTTTGATTCCAGATTGTACCTTATATTAAATTAGTAAATATCTATTCTAGACGCTTGATCTAATTACGAATTTCATACGTTATTTTTCAATACACCCATGTTCACAAAATTTTACTTTGTATTAAAAAAAAGGTAATATAATTGAAATCGTAACTGAAGGAGAATGTTAGCCTCTTAATGTTGGCAGAACAGCCACTTCCCATTTTCTTCACCTCTAGAAGATTCTTATCGAGTGGCAGGTGGCACCAACACCCTCTAAGTGGTTGGGATGGAGGGGTGGCACCTTTCTTATATGTGTTTTTATTGGAAATCAAAGTTTTAGATCTCTTTTACGATGCCTACTTTTTGTACAGATTAGAATCCTCTAGTATTTTCAACCATTTTTCTTCTTTCACAGGTTGCTATACAGTTTATTTAAGAGAAAACAGAGTGTTAATGATCACACACTTTACCACTACTGAGTATAGTTTATTTATATTTTTGTTAAAGCAAATGTGTATTTTGGTGGTATTTTTTAAAATAAACTTTTTAAACAAATAATATCATGCCTGCACATGATTTTCAAACTTAACAAAAAACACATCAAATATGACACGGCCCACCATAAACCTATGTACCCATTTACAGATTGTATAGTATTCTTCAAGAATCTACCTGATCCAGAGATAAACTCAACCCCCACTTCAGGCTAGAGCCAAAATTATTTTACCAATTGGACTAAAACTTGATATTTGGGGTTTCTATAAGGTCTTTTTGTGGGGTTGCTTGAAATTAACCATCCAACCCTACATTTGAGAGTAGTTTACTGAAGGGCAAAAAGAGAGAAAAAAATCAATTTTCTTGAAATTTGCTCTAACGATTTTGATTAATTTTTGTGTATAGACACTGTTTACCATTATAAACAAGATTACAATTCTCATTTTCTCATTAAAATGATTTTGAGGGTTCTTTACATGAGGGAAATTTTCCAATTTTGATAATATCTCCGCAACTATTTGAGATAAGAAATAACGTACCATTGTAAAGTTTTAGTACTATTAAAAATTGTTGCGTCTCAACTATTTCAATAATTACATTCCTTGGCTATTGCTTAATTAGCTTGACAAATTATTCCAAACTTGACTAAAATTTATATAATTTACTCTTCAACTGAAATGTTGGCCATTTTACTGTTGGAAACTAGAAGAGTTACAGTAAATAAACATATTGACACATATGAACTATTTTATTAATAATAAATTAGGCATGTATGTAGATCACAATATTAAACAATTAATATAACGTGGCTACTCCCAAGATGTAAAATGTTTTAGTCTTGTTTCCATGGCAACTCAGCTATTCACCCTTACCACAGCACACAATAAACCTATACCGCTTTGTAAACATATTCATATAAAATTCAAAATACATTCAACGTTGGCTACATCAAGCTACACATATTTTATTTGAAATACTTTTTTATAAAAATTTAAAAAAATTAAATAATATTTTAACATTCTATTGGCTCTAGAATTTCAAGGTATTTCATCATTCTTCCAGCCTTCTCTTGCCCAGACGGGCTAGAGTTTTCTTTGGCAGTAAAAGTTCTGGAAGAAACAATTGCTGCAATACCTGCGTTGTAGAAGGTTTGAGACGATAAGAACTATCTGATACAAGTTTTAGTGAGTGGAAGCTAACCCCACCCCCCCAACCCACCCAAGATCTCGTAAAGGGAGCAGTTTCATACCACGTCGGACGTTTCTGATTATTTTTAATTCAATTAATTAACTTCTCGGCCAAGATTTTGTGAAGGTAGCACGCTTAATCCGCGTCGGACATTTCATTAATGTTTTAATTTAAATAACTCGCTGTCGAGGCTGAAGCCTCAACACGTGTGATCTAGGGTGGCGTAATCTCTTTGTTCAGATCAGTTTTAATTTTCAATAAGCAATTAATGACTATTTCATAACATAGTCAAATTTAACAATAATATGATGAATTACACTCCCATTTTCGCAAATAAGATACGGGAAAGGGAAGTAACTAAGCATTAACACCCCGAGATGTACGATTTCCAAAGGAGATCTGTACAAGATTAACAAAAAACAGCAGAAAAGTATGAACCTATGCTGGTCCTTACTACAAACAAAAAGGTTGAACTCTGAGATTTCTATCCTGGGTATGAATAGGTTGGGCTTTCCTAAACAGGAGACAGTCAATTCATACTTTGAGAAGTACACTATGGACTCCACTTTGCCAATATCAAAATGGAGGGCAAAATGTTTCCACAAACGAGACTGGATACAAGAGCTGTTGGTAGTGTATGGTTGAGTATGTGTGACACGAGACATCGCCTACTAAGGATGCGCGAGATCAAAGGAGTGTGTTACCAATCTAGTGTTTGGTTACTTTGTTAAGGCTGTGTTTAATTTTCACTATTGAATGGGTCATACATCATAATAAAGTAATTATCTTCCCTGTTAGATATAGCTTTCAAGATTTTTTAAAATATTTTAAAGTTTTGGTTTAAGTCAAGCCTTGCCACTGTATACAACCTGCCTTTCTTTGGTGAACTATTTTTTTCTAGTATTATTTTGTGTAATAGCCTAGAGGCTGTTATTGGACTGCTACTAGAGTATTCTATGGGCGACACCATCCCGTCATATCAGTCAGAACACACGACAATGGACAGAACATAAAGACACCTACACACACATACCACCCCCATCTTCCTACTTCTACCCTCAACCTCTGATGGACCATGAAGAAGAGGCTCCCAGGAAATGGATCCCTGACTTGGTTGCGTGCTATGGCCCCATTCAACTCCTCTCTTATCCTTTAGGGCGGAAAGAACGAGAGGACAGAGCAAGTGATTGGATTACTTCAGGTTACTACCAACACTAACCTCGTGTCAGACGTTGGAGCAGAAAAAAAAGGGAAAGAAAAATCTGCTTTGTTACTCGAAAAAGGAAGGTACGACACTTCCGCTAGATTTCAGAGAATGGACGGTAGATACGTAAATGTTCCGCTTGGAACAGCCTAGTCGAGCAACAAAAGCTTCACACACTTTGGGTGAAAATCCAGATGATGGTAACCACTTGATCGTCGGCTCTACTTTCAAAAACATATTTTGTGTTGAAGAAACCTCGAAAATGGTATATTCTAATCTAACAATCTTTATTAAAATCTGATATGCTTGATGATGAGTAAATTTAGCTGAAAAAGGGAAGTGGACTTAGTCGTTGCTCTATTTGTGGATTTTTTTCATAAACAAGAGTTATTAAGCACCGATAACACACACAAGCCGGCGCCTGTTCAAATTACAACTTTTTTTTAAAATATCTAACTAAAATGGGTATTACTGCTTAAAAAAAATACATTTCATATTTTAAACAATTATGTTGGAAGGCAGATCTGATTTCATGCCTCGTAAATACTACATTTCAGCCCCAACTCGTTTTAAACCAAAATCAACCTGCCACGGTGGCCACGTGGCCTAATATGCTACTCTTACAGAAGAATACATTGACGATGATGGAGAGATATAGGTTCGAGTCTTGGTTGGGTGTACTGAGGATGGTTTTCCTAAATGGTTTTACACTCTACCTCCACGCAAATGCAGGCGCATTTCCTCTAAATATAGCCTTACTGATCCCTAAAACCATCGGAGTATCTAATTATTACATAAGCATATAACCCGAATGATTAGTAAGATGTGTTGCTAAAAAAATAATAATCAGAGATTGCTGATCGGTCTAGACCATTGTTAAGTCAAGTATTTATTATTAGATAAGTTTATCTACGATTTAAACTAAGGAGTTAAGAGAAAGGCAAGGTTAGAATAATCATTTCACTTGTATGTACTTGGGGAAAGGGATTTAAAATTCATACCTGTCAAACCACTTTCTCACCATCAACGGATTTGGGTGCGATGTGACTTGGTCACCACTGCGGGTCCCTCGAGTTTATCGAGATACATTTGTCAATTTCTTTAACAACTCTTATAACAACGTGTATCTCTTTGAAACCCCTCATGAAGCTCAAAAGAATATAGTGTTGACTCAACCCTCACCCTCAGTTAATACCAGCATGAACCAGATGTCCAACAACTTTTCCACCCCTTCCAGAAGGGTTGTGCTGGTATAACAGGGTGTCGCGGGCGTGTTCCGTGAGTAATCACAACGTCTTAAGAAGCCTTGTGCGTCGAAAATTAACCCTCCCTATTCTTGTTAGGGCCAATATAACCACCAGGACGTCAGATAATCAAGAGGTATTCAGTTGGAAATCTTGCGGCAGCGCCCCTTTCTGGTATTGTTACCCCACCCCTCTAAAAGTGTCTTCGGCAAAACACAAATTGCTACTTTATGAGCCACACACTGTTGGGTTATTTCTTAGATGGCATTTTTTCCCCTGAATAAATTATAATACAGATGTTCTAATATCAAAACTCGTGCTTAAAGTCTTAACCACCCGCTCAAGCTATAAGTATATTCACATTAATGGTGTAATTAATGATGAAGAATATATAACTTTTTACCTGCCACGGTGGCGTAGTTGGCTAACGCGCTAGTTGTGTTGAGGTCGACCGCCGAGGACGGGGAGATCAAGGTTCGAATCTCGGTCGGTTGAACTGGGGGGAGGGGGGTCCTATATGGTTTTCCACTCTCCCTCCACGTAAATACGGGTAATTAGTACGTAAGCGTATAACCCGAACGGGTATTAAGACGCGGTGCTAAATATTATTATTAATATAGAATTCAAAGGAGTTGACACCTTCATTCGTGTACAGTGTTGTGGGTTACGTTATTAAAAAATAATATTGTTTCAATTAATAACAAATATTTTCTAAATTATTAAACCTCTACAATCAGAAGTTTTTCACACCTACATTTATTAACCGATTTAAATCGTTAGTGTCCTATCTTAATATTTTCATCCCAACATGCAAATATGCAACTAATTGTAAGAATTTTAAAACTTTCATCTATGAAGAAGTTAGTGTTTTTACCATTTATCAGAAAGTTTTTGAATATATAAAAGATCGGCTAACATTTTCCTGGGTATAATTCATAAAACTATGATCAGTAGTTTTAAATCTGCAATGTTTGACGAAAAAATTAAGACCTCAATGGTTACAATCGGTTCAAAATAATTCTAGGAGGAGTTGTGGTGGTAAACTTATTTTGTATTACTAAGCTAACGTTGAAGTACCCGTCTTTGCCCGGAAGAAATATTCTAGGTTAAAGAAGATAAGAAGCTTAAAAAGGTGCTCAAAAAAGTAAAAGGGTAAAACGAAAATCTTACTAAAACAATTTTCTATAACAGTTAAAAAGGATCAGTAAAAAGGGTAAAAAGTGTGAAAAGTATTAAATGGTTAAGAAGGGCAGTAAGGGAAAAAAACGAGAAAAGGGGTATTATTTTAGGTTAAAAAGGGTAAAATGTTAAAGCAGTAAAAAGTACAAAAAGTGCCAAAAAGAAAAAAATCAAATATAAATTATTTTAGCTTTTTTTACTTCACCTACCAGATCACCCTTATTCCCCGTTTACTCCTATTAGTCCATTGGTACTTCTACCCCGTACTGTCCTTTCATCCCGTTTATCTTTATTACCTAGTTTAACCATTTTATCACGTTTACCCCTTTTTATTCTCTTACTCCTATCATTACCCTCTTTGCCCCATTTACCCATTTTACACTGTCGCGATTCTCCTTGCACGCGAACCTCCTGATGATGTTGTTAATTAAATAATGTATATATTAATACATATTACAAGTTTTATTTGCACATATTAAGATGCTACATTCAAGAAATTGCCCCAATAACACTCGCGTTTCTTCATCGTGTCTTTCTCTCAGAACACCTCGTTAACAAGTGCTGCAAATTATTCATACCCCCCACCAGTTTCATGGCTATAACATTAATTTTGATACTGAGAGCTGCTGAACTCTTGCGAGCACAAGCAAAACTACCTTTTAAAAAGAAATCAAAACAAATACAGTTTGCAAATGAAAAATATTGCTCTCTTTCTCGCACTCACACTGCGAGGTTTTTTTCTTTAATAATTACTAGAGCTAGAAACAAGCAAACCAAATGTTCCTAACCCGTAGCCTGCTCGCACGTGTACGGAAATGAATACACAACAGTACAGTGCGACAAATAGATTTGACACAAACTTAATTTAATTACACCAAAAGCTATACAACAAAGCGGATCATTACAGTACTCCCCTACTTTCTGAGTTATTTTTAGAAGAAAAATAAGTCAGGAAGTAATTCGGTCAGCTTGTTTTTACATTGAGCCCTTTGCACATATTATGACACCACTAAAGCTTATATATTTAATAAAAACTAGAAAACCAATGTATTGATTACATAGAGTAGCGGCAGGCATCAATCATCTGATATAATTTAAAATGTTTATCATTTACTTCAAAATCTCTCACTTAACAGTTCTAATAATGTTCATTTTGCTTTGCCATTTCCTTTTCTGATTTTAATGTTCTATGGCAGAAAGGTTTTAGAGTCTCACTTTAATTGATGTAATACACTAGACTAGTGATACAAAAGAGAATTATTGTTTAGAGTTCATGTACACTATTTTCACATGATAATATAATATAATAAACAACATAAAAAAAAACATACACATTGCACTGCACATAATTAGCATGAAACTCTTGACAAAACACAAAATATAATATCTCTGACATTTCAGACTAAATTGGTCGTTCTCTTGAATAGCATTCAAAATATACACTATCCATATTTCGGTAGAATTATACCCTAAATTAAATTCACATTACAAGAAGATCTTAAAAGATTTTTCTTATACACACTAGGTTTAAAACACAATTTACTAAGCTCATAGTAAAATCCTAATAAAAGCTTTATCATTATGAGGACACAAAGCCTATTCCTGCTCCAGCCATACTTCCCTACTTTCCCTCTATCTTTGTCACTTTCTCAAAATAAGGTTTAATTTCATCCAAATGTTTAGGCTGATACACCTCTGCCACTACAGTTCTCGCTCGACCTCGTCCATCATCTTGCCTCTGTCCCTGATTAGTATTTTGGGTTCCCGTGTCTCTTTGTTCTCTGTACCTTGGTGGGTGATAATACTGATTATATCCCTTTGGTCCCTGATTGTGATCATATTGCCTATCCTGTCCCTGGTTGAATCGTGGACCACTATCTTGGTTTCCCCTGCTCCTATCTCCTTGCTCTCTCTCCCAATGTTGTGATGGAGGAGGTGTCCTGCCTTCCCTCTGAAAATGATAATTAGTTCTACCTTGTCCTTGTGGATGGTATTGACCCTTAAATTTCTGGAAACCTGACCAATTTTGTTTACTTTCTATCCCTGTACTTCTTTCTGAATCTGAAGATAAGTACCCATTTTGTGTTGAATCATGTTCCTGCACATCCCCTAAATATTCCCACTCTCTAGTTCTTTGACATCTATCATCAATTGCATTTAACACCCGTTCCATGTCTTGAAGGTCCTGTAAATTCGCGCCAATAAGAGCATCCTGTACATTTTGAGGAAAGTGATATATTAAATGCCCCATGAGCCTATCTTCCTCTATCGGGTATTTCAAATACTTTGCTTGTACCTTATATTTGTGAAGATATTCACACATAGTTCCTGCTCGAACACTGTATTTACCATTGAAAATCTGCTGCAAAAAACTATCTTGTTTTACCTGTGACCAAAATTTTCCCAACAAAGCACTCTTTGCTTGCACAAATGTATCCCATTCTCCTTCTACAGAATTTGCCCAGGACCTAGCTTCCTCTCTTAATCCTGATAACAAAATAGCAATCTTATTAGCTTCACTAAATCGTTCTCCTTCCAAAGTACGCTCCACTTTTCGAATATATTGGATTGCCGAAATATTTCCTTTCTGCCCCTTGAATTTGGGAATTGAAGATAACATCTCCTCATTCACTCCTCTAAACAAGACACTATTATGACAAACATGACTATCAACTTTCTCTTTATTTTTGACTTCGTTAAATTTGCATTCTAAGTCCTCCACTTTGTTTTGTAATTTCTCAAGATTTTTCATATAGCTATCTTTTAACTTTTTGACCTTTTCCTCTATGCTTTCGCCTTTTTGAGTTAGTACATCTTCTACTTGAGACGTAATATAATCCCTGTTCACATCCAGTTGACCCTCCAGTTCTAACCTAACCTTACTGACTTCTCTTTCCAAGTTAGACTGAACTATTTTGACACTCTTTTTTATTTGAACAATTTTGAACTCAATACCTTCTACCTTATTTTCTGTGCTTTTGACTGTCTCTATTAATTTCTTTTCTAGCCCTTCTATTTTTTCATTCACTTTGTCAACTCCCCCAATTAAATCAAAATGAATTTTTCTTAAATTATCTTGTTTTTGTTCCAACTCGTTTTGATTTTGTTTTACAGTGATCAAACTCTTATCTAGATCCATTACCTTAACATTAAGTGCCTGGTGCGATATTTCCAGGTTATCTAGTTTACACTCTAATTTTATTCCTAATTCTTTAATATTGTTTTTTATTTGTGTTCCCAATTTTTTATTATTATCTTCCATCTGACTCATTATAGTCATGATAAGTTGTTCAATTTTTTTGTTCCCTTCCCCTATTAAATTCTTTTCTACCTGAGCTGGTTCAGAATATCTTTTACTATCCTCTATGTCTACAGTAGTTTTTTTTAATATCGAAATTTCATCACCCCCATCCTTTAATTTTGAATGTCCCTTTGAGCTATTTTCATCTAATATCTGATTCTCACTATTATTTCCTGACTCCCCTTCTTCTACCTGTTCTATTACAGAAATGCACCCTTCATGTAAGTTTCTACTGTTTGCATTTCCCACCTTTAGTTTGTTTAATCTACTCTCATACATTTCATTTTCCCAATCCTCGTCACTCTCCTCTAATCCTTCTTGGTTATATGGTCTGTTCATGATGTCTTTATCTTCCGAACAAAATGGAAACTGACCTATCCCACTACTACACTCTTCCCCAATTAAATCCTCTTCTGATTCTAACATCATCAACTAAAAGAGTTGTTGAATTTCTTAAATATATTAATTTCTAAGTTTAAACACCTTTTAAGTTCTACTTACTTCATTAAATGTTATAAAGAATTCCCTTACTACAATGAACCCATCAATCAATCAATTAAAATAATTAAATGTAACAAACAAAATATATATAACTACTGCTCTTCTGTTGATCTGTCCCTCGGTGATTGTCCAGCATCCGTTAATGAAATACTTCGCTGCTATCCACAATGACATTAATTAATTAAAATACTGAAATGTGACACAAACATTTTATTCATCCCCTTCTATTCTGTTGATCTGTTCCACGGCGATGGTCCAGCATCCGCTGCTCTGTTGCCTCACTGCTGTTATCAATAACATTAATTGATTAAATAATGAAATAATACCATGTAGCAAAACATATCTACGCTATTCAGTCGACCTGTCCCTCGGTGATTCGCCAACATCCGTTGATGAAATACTTCGCTGCTATCCTGCATTGTTGATGAAGTACCTACAGGAACGCCTTTGTGTGTCACAGCTGCTCCATTGCTGCATCTGCCCCGCTGCTGCATCTGCCCTTGAATTGGTTGGTAGCACCTATTAATTCCCCGTGTTCTCCGCGAGTATTTTATCAAGCCGTCGGTGAGCACCTTTTAAATTCCCGAGTTTACCGTGAGTGTTTTTTATCAAGCCGTCGGTGAGCACCTCTTAAATTCCCGAGTTTACCGTGAGTGTTTTTTATCAAGCCGTCGGTGAGCACCTCTTAAATTCCCGAGTTTACCGTGAGTGTTTTTTATCAAGCCGTCGGTGAGCACCTCTTAAATTCCCGAGTTTACCGTGAGTGTTTTTTATCGTGCCGTCGGTGAGCACCTCTTAAATTCCCGAGTTTACCGTGAGTGTTTTTTATCGTGCCCCACGTTGGGCGCCATTTGTCGCGATTCTCCTTGCACGCGAACCTCCTGATGATGTTGTTAATTAAATAATGTATATATTAATACATATTACAAGTTTTATTTGCACATATTAAGATGCTACATTCAAGAAATTGCCCCAATAACACTCGCGTTTCTTCATCGTGTCTTTCTCTCAGAACACCTCGTTAACAAGTGCTGCAAATTATTCATACCCCCCACCAGTTTCATGGCTATAACATTAATTTTGATACTGAGAGCTGCTGAACTCTTGCGAGCACAAGCAAAACTACCTTTTAAAAAGAAATCAAAACAAATACAGTTTGCAAATGAAAAATATTGCTCTCTTTCTCGCACTCACACTGCGAGGTTTTTTTCTTTAATAATTACTAGAGCTAGAAACAAGCAAACCAAATGTTCCTAACCCGTAGCCTGCTCGCACGTGTACGGAAATGAATACACAACAGTACAGTGCGACAAATAGATTTGACACAAACTTAATTTAATTACACCAAAAGCTATACAACAAAGCAGGATCATTACAACACGATTTATCTCTTATGCCCTTTATATTTTTATTATTTTTTTTGCCCTCTTTACCATGTTTGTCAATTTTGTTCTTTTTGTCCTTTTTACTAACATATTTTGCCCATTTGGCCTTTTTGCCCTTTTTACCCTCATAATTATTTTAATCCCATTTAAACTTTTTACCCTTTTTACTTACCAAACTTTACTTTTATCTAAAATATTTTTAGTACATTTACTTTTAATTTTTTTTGCCCTTTTTGTACTTTTTACACCTTTTTACATTAAGTATCTAGCTTAGCCCGAGAGAAAAGGATGAGTGTAGATAGGTTAAAAAAAAGGAGTAAAAAGTGTATAAAGGGCTACAAGGGTAAATAGTAGATTCAATAGGTTTTTTAAAGGGGTGAAAAGGGTAAGTAAATAGATTAAAAAATGTAAAAGGGATTGAAAAGGTAAAAAGGGCAAAAAGTTCAATATGGAAAAAAAAGATAAAATAGGAATAGTGGCAAACATATCAAATATTGCATAAAGGGCAAAAATGGTAACAAGGGTCTAATGGGTTAAAATATTAAATAGGACAAAAAGTAAATCTAATAAAAATAAAAAAGGGTATAAAGTTTAGAAGGGGTAAAACGCTTTTAAAAGTGCCAAAAGAGTTAAAAAAGCTTAAAAGGGTAAAAAGGTGTCAAAAGTGCCATAGTGGCAAAAAGGGTAAAAAGGGTGAAAATGCTAAAAAGAGTAAAAAGAAAATCTAATAACATATTAAAATTCTGGTTTCCGGCTGCACACGTTCGTTAACAGAGGCTACTAATGTTTAAATTTCAGACCTCGATGCTTGTAGTAGATATCACGCAACGCTCATGCAAGACAGACTCTTCATTTTATTATTATAGATGTTGTTCTTTCTACTAGGTCTTTAAGACCAGTATTTTCATTGATGTGTATCTCACTCCCTGGCCTGTATACCATGTTCCGTATGCAGTGCCTTCTGATAGGAGAGGAGGAATTTAGGTTGTTCAAGGCCCGTTATTGAGACCTAGTTAGGTAATTGTTGGTTGTTCTTGTGAACCGATGTGCATTGTTGTTTACCTGTTTTGCGGTGCGCAACTTGTGGGTTTGCCGCTGCTTTCTGGCGCGGCCCACACCCTATTAGATGTTCATGTTTGACTCCCTTCTGGGGCTGCATGATAACTTGCTGATTGTTAATAACCTTAATCTGATATGCGGTTTGTGCCTATGTTTGAGTGTGGTTAAACTCATTATGTCTTGCAATACTGATTAGTAACAAGCCATCCTTTACTGTATAGAGGCCTATAATCCTGAATGACCACTTTATATAAGATATTAGCCCGGTGGTTCTATGATTGGGTCAGATAGACATTTCTCTGTAACTTATATAACCAATACTAGACGGTTAACATTTCAATGCTAGCATCACTGGTACATATCGTTTTCACCTCTAAAAATAGGGTTATTTAGTCTTAAACATTGTGTGTTTTTTGGCTATGCCTTGCTGGTAAGTCGTTATGCTTTAGATGTTTGTTGCAACACATTCACTATTGCAACTATATTGTGTTTGTAGTCTTTGTCTCCCAATCGGGTAGTAACTTAAACTAGCCTTACTTTTGTCTTTCGCTCTAGAAAGTGTGATTACACCTCTTTTAAGAGTGGAGCGATAGTTAATAAAACCAGTTAAGTGTTGTAGTCTAGATGAGGGATTAAACTCATGGCGCTTCACGCTGAGTTCACTCTACGAGTGTATCAGCTACTAAACTTATTGTTGTACTTGGTACTTAGGCCCATTTGGCCGGTCAACATTGGAAATGATGGATTATTTTGGTCACTGCTCTGTAATTTTTTTTTTGCGATATTAAGCTCTTATGTCAATATTCATTTTTATCTTATGTTTTCAAGTTATTAACCTATCAAGTTTCATATCCCTGTAAATGTAGTCGGCGTATTTAGTGCTAACTAAAGCGCCGCTGCACATTTTTACTTTTACTTTTTCTTTATTAATTATATTTAAAATATTTTTAAAATAAAATAAATGACTTAATCATAGCTTACTTGATTTATCTCACAAGTTCCTTGATAATCCCCATCTGTAGTTCACAGTAAAATATAAAATATCCATTATCAATATTATTAAACCTCTACCGTAAGAAGTTCGTAACTTTAATACTTTTTATTGTTTAATTTCGAGGTTCGAATCTCGGTCAGGTGAACTGGGGGTGGTTTTTCCTAAATGGTTTTCCACTCTCCCTCCACGCAAATGCGGGTTCACTTCCTTTAAATTCAACCCTCCCAATTCCTAATCCATTAGAGTAGTTAGTACTTAAGCGTATAACCCGAACGGTTAGTAAGACGCGGTGCTAAATATTATTATTATTATTTATTGTTTAATTAATTTATTGATATATTATGCGTCGTGTACGTCGTGGTGGGCGAAGCATAAAAGCTCGACGGCGACGTGAAAACTACAATGCAATAAATAATGCTCGACGTGTACCCCAAAGATCGGATAATAATCTGGAAAAAGAGCTAATCTTAGTAGACGATGTGGAAAAATAAAAGAATAACCTCTCGCTTTTCAACATCTCGATAATATTATTCCATGAAATAGAGGAAGTCTTGCGAATACTGTAATGATCTGTATTATCAATGTGAAAAACCGAACACCATTAAGGTGCGGCAGAAGGGAGTGCGAGTAATTCTACAGTCTTTATAGCATTACATTTTTTTGGCCAAAATAAGTCAAATATTTCTCCAATAGCAACATAGAGTTTAGTTTTCTGCACATGCTAATATCAACAGATCTTGAATATCTGTCAATGGGTGTACTGGAATTTTGTCAAAACTTTTAAAATAACGAGAAAAGGTGTTGACAAAAATCCAGACACCCATGACAGACATTCAAACTGTTGATATTAGCGTGTGCATAAAACTAAGCTCTATGTTGCTATTGGAGAAATGTTTTACTTATTTTGGCTAAAAAAATTAAATTCTATAAAAAGTGTAAAAATAATTACGCTCCCTTCGGCCGCACCTTAAAGTATATTGTCTGCTGCCACCGTGGCAAATTTGTCTAACATCATATTATCAAGAATCTCCACTCTTAGAGCAGCTCTTAACTGAACGTGATGCACAAAAAATAACAATAAGACAAATATACTTCAATTAACATCGTACTAGCAATGGTTATTAGCTATGCAAAATCGCAAGAACACACAGTTGGTGAAAATTCACGATAACGTATACCATGGTATTGGACACTTGACTTGTTCTAGTGCACCAACAGACACTTAAGTGTACATCTATGGCGTAGATACAGCCGTTTAACACCACCTGGGAAACCCAGCAAATGCAGTGGGTGGTCATGATTAACGCATGCGCAGTACATCACAAAAGTCAACGCTTCCGCAAAATACACAAGCTAACACAAGATGAGATTAAAACATAGCTGAAAATGGAATACAAGCTAACACACTGATAATGTTTAGTACACAATAAACAATAGCAACAAAATCAAATAAGATACGGCGGAGCCACATCATCCGATGTTGCCACTATATTCAAACTAATGAAGAACACTGCTAGTATTCGTCATATTTTAAGCACCGTTGCCGTAATCTCTTTTTATTTCCAAACGCAGACATCCTTACATCCGAGCGTGAGACTATCTTCTTAAGAAAACGTTTTGCCATTCAAATTTTGATTCACGAAATTTCTGTTGACAGTTGCTTTTGTCATGACCATTAATAAGAATCAAGGTCAAACTTTTACAAAAGTTGGGACATTATTACCTAGGTATATGTTTGCACATGTGTAATTATACGTTGCACTCAGCCGAGCCCACTCATACAATGGCGTGAAAATATTCCTAACTCAAGGAAAAAACCAGTTGATTTAGAGAAAAGTGGGTTTAATACAAGCAAAGCCGTTTAAAAAGAGGTTTTCTAATTTGTTTATTTGAAGAATTAACTAATTAAAACATAGCCTATGTAGCCTATTAATAAAACTTCTCATTAAATTATATAACTCGTCACAAAAATATAAAAATGTGGTTTTGTTTATTAAATGAATAATTTAGGTCCAATTAAAAATTTTTTTTTAAAAGAAGGCGAATTCGCCGTTAGGAACAGCTTGTCATAATTAATTCCTTTTCGCATTTCACTTGGAAGCTACCTGCTTCGGTGATCGCATAGTCTTATATCGCAATAGACTGCATTGATGATGACTTGTAGATCAGGGTTCAAATATAGATTTGGTAGATCGGGGTTCTAAACCCAAACAAGTTTACTATAGGTGGTTTTTACTATAATGGTTTTACACTCTCCCTCCATGCTAATACGTGTAAGTTTCTTCAAAATTCTATGTTCCTTAATTCCTTATACCCCACTATTGTAAATATGTGAAAAGACCGGATGGGTAGTAAGACGCACTGCACATGCCTGGAAGCTCTCAAGAAAAACAATTTTATAATTTTCATGACAGGGTCGCTAAAAGGATTTAATTCGTTGGTTTTATGAATATTTTATATCCCAGTTAAAATTAATATTAGTAGTTAGTAGATGATGATAATAATAAGTTAATCGAAGAATGAAATCTCCTTTTTCAAAAAAATATGTTGCCGTTTAAATATTAAAGAAGTCGGTATCTATTAGTTGCATCTCTATTTATTCGGTTGCCCTTTTAGACACAGCCCCACTAAGGCGGAAACAACTAACATTACCAATTATGGCCGATAAATGTTATTTTGGTCATTTAAAAAAAAGTATGTGAAATAATATATTTTCATGTTTAGAAGACCCGAAGATCAAATTTAAACTACGATTAATTTTCTTATGCGATCGACTGAAAATTGCCTATCGATCGTTATAGACTGTTTGCCGACCCTTGCCTTAGAGCATTCGACCACCGAGGCGTTTTTTATAATTATTTTTTGGATATTTTTATTATGTACTATTTATCACTTGAATGCATAACTACATTTTAGTTATTTTCTTTTTTATGCATTACGTATTACTTACTATCTATCCAGGAAAACCGTATAGGTCTATTCATATCGGTGTGATTGGAGAGAAGAAAGTAATACTTAGGATACATTACCTTAATTTTCGTGGAGGGATAGTGAGAAACCATTTAGGAAAACCTGACCTCGATATACTCAGCTGAGATTGGCGTCCTAAGCTCCTAGTCAATGGCAAACTAGACAAGACGAAGATGATGCTTTAATCCGCACTCCCACCAGTTTAGGCCACTGCATTATTCAGGCAGTCAACCCTCTTGGGAATATTTCAAGCCCTCACAGTGATAATATCAAAGATAATATGCTTTATTCTTCGATTGTTAATAGTGAAATGTTAGGTAGCCACAGTAACAAACGTTTGTGTATTTACATGATAAAAAAAACTAACTCGATATTTATTGTGACATTTTTCTTTATAAAAACATCGTCAAAAGTACCATCCATACTCAATTTTTATTTGTGAATATTCATGTATATATATTTAAAATGAGAAATATACTCTTTTTATTGCTCATCGCAAACCTATCACAAGGTATTGTCTCGAAGATTCTTAAGAACGTCATCTGTGGCAACATATCTGTCGATGGAGGTTCATCGGTTCATCCTCTGCCCTACTACGTCGAGACACAGAACGGCCAACTCCTCGCCTTGGCATGTCATCAATGCACCACGGAGGTTGATGGAAAGCCCAAGACCTGGTACAAGGAAGACGTGGGGTCACTTCTTAAAGGAACACGGAGGCACGCGAGGATAAATGAGTCGGAAGATGGGAGAGTGTCCATAAGTAGAACCAATGACCTTGTAATTCGCAGTATGAAGGAAGAGGACATCGGCTTGTACCTCTGTTACGATGGTGAACAGATGTCAGATTTGAAGATGAGGTATCTACTGGATATGGCTAGCATTCAGATGACACCCGTACCAGGTGAGATTCATATAATCCGTTCTAGCTTTTCCTGACATTTCAAAAGTGATTAGAAGTGGATTTAAATGTAAAATTGACAGCACATATAGACTAACACATATATATTGTACTTATTTACTTACTTTGTGGCCTTAGGGACTCAAAATTCATTTCGTACTTACAAAAATACGCCATTCCTACTTGATCTAGTTCTATCCAGTCCACCTCATTACACCTATTTATTTCAGGTCCATTCTAATGTTATCGCTTCTTCTACATCTAGGTATTATCAATGGTATCTTCCCATTGGATTTTCCATTTGTACCACCCCAACTTCAATCTATTTAGTTTACGTCACAATAAACTAAAAAGGAAGAGGGCGGGACTTAAGGAAATAATTATAAAAAAGGTGAAACATTTGAAAATTTAAGAAATATTTGAATTATTTATTCAAAGTAACAAACAATGTTAAAACAATTGCATGGCTTTACATGTCAAACTGAAGTGTGTTGGAAAACAAATAAATCATGGCAAATTTATTTCATGCGCAGTACGTTACAAAAATGTTATGGTATATAAATATATTATATAAACTTGTCTAGAAGAGACCATGAAACAAAATTGTTGTATTATTTAAAGAAAACTTTCTTTATTATATACAAGCTTTAATTCACCACAGTGAATTAAGATCAAACAAATTTAGTATCAAAAGTTTAAATTTTAAATATTACAAAGATTGCAAAGAGCTTAATGGGCCTCTTTTAAATGATATACAACGCGTCAGATTCACACCTGTGAATACAGCAAATCAGTTTTAAATTTAAGGTATATAAATTTAATAAATATTAAATAATATGCACCAGATATTTACGTAAAGCTACAAGGTTTGACTTCCCGACTAAACTCAAACCTTCGGGGACCACTACCCTCGTACTTTTTAAAGAATTTAATAATATTCCCACATTAAGATAGTAAATGTATATTAAAAAAAATGTTAGTACGTTGTGAAAAACTATAAAATCTCCCTAAATTAATCTGTCGAATATTAAAGTCAAAATCATATTAATCAACAATAAGCTTACTTTAACATTAACTTCAAAGAAAATAAGTCTACAAAATAAACAATAAATGCAAACATAGTCAATTTAAAGAATTTAAATTATTATTGATAACCATCAAAAGCAAAAAATTTAATATTTTACCTAAATATTCCAAACATAAAAAAACCAAGAAATGTGGTTACCTATTTAAACCAAGAAAAAAAAAAATATACAAGCCCCATGCGGTGACAGGAAACATTAGTGCTCCATAACAGAATTTATTTTTAAAATAAGTTTTTAGCAAAACATTACCGAATGCCTACACTGACAGATTTCCATAACAAATTAAATCAAAGTATTCAAGATAATCAAACCCCTGCAGCAATATGTAGTTTATAAATTCAACAAAGATATTATTTTTCAGCCATCCTGGCTAGATACCGTCCTAGTCCCTGAAGAGACTTTCGTGGACGATGATGATAATGTCTTCGACATTGTCTTTGTGCCCTCGTTATATAGGTGTAATTGCTAGGAGGGAAGGTGGGAGATTTTACTTTGTTATTACGTCATTCGCTAGCATCAGGCTAGAAGGCGGTATTGTTGCCATCACGTACACCAGGTTCTTGTTTGTCTTGATATCAACCGTTGCATTCGACTCATTTCCATAACACCAACTCGAAGACGCCGGACACGCAGAGGTAGAGAGATATGTTTGTCAGGTCTCGTAGGCCAGTCAGGTGTCCAAGAACATGAGTGGTCTTGTCTTAGTACAGCACGGGCAATTCAGAGCATTGCAAGCTCACTCTGTTGGAACATCGGGTTCTGCACAATTTGTAGATTTTTAGGGCTTCTCTTCAATCTAGTATTATCGTGATGAACTGGATTTGCAACAGTTCTACTCCAAAGCAGACCATATTTGTGCAGTTTAGAACACCTATATTTGCATAGTATATAGATTCGTGTATGTTTTTAATATATGCATGGATGTCTATTGAGTTACAAAATTACTTTAGGGTAGTAATTCTATTGCAGGATGTCGATGAATATTGGCTTGTTTAGGTTGTGTGGGTAGTATTTTATATTGCAGGATTTCGATGATATATTGGCTTGTTTAGGTTGTGGGTAGGTAGAAACATTGTCATATTAGCAGTACACGCTAATGTTACACATTCAGTACCATGAACAAAAGTTCTAGAATCTCCCATTCGCGCTGCATGTCCTGCTCTACCGTAATTTACGAGACATGACCATCCTAACAATGTATTGTGATGAGTACAGGTCAAGTAACTCATCATTATGTAAACTCCTCCACTCACCAGTAGCCTCTTCCCTTCTTGGACCAAATTTCTTCCTAAGGACCTTGTTTTCGAACAACCTACATTATTTTTTTCGTCAGACAAGGTAAGAGACCATGTTTCACACCCATAGAGAGCAACCGATAAAATTATTGTTTTGTATATTCTGCCATGACCAACCAATATGGTTCAATGATAGAGCATTGATGTTCAAGGCAAAATGTCCCAGGTTTGATTATCGGCTACAGTCCATTTTCCCTTGATTTAAATTTATAGTAATAACATTTTATATATTCACACTCATTGTAACTTTGATTTTAATATTTGCAAACATCATACTTGACTTTTGTAAGTATTATTTATATCAACCAACATATCAAAACTACATCACAATATATAATTATAATATATTTTATATGACTATTCAATATTATTTTATTTAAAAATAAAAAGATTGATAAATGTTAATAATGTAACAAAACAAATAATATATGACTGCTTTATCTTTGTGATTTAACTAATCTGGTTACCTATAAATTACTATTTTTATCAAATTTGGAAATACATTTTATTTATTTGCCTAAATGCTAATTATATTTGATGATACATCAAAGCCAAAAGGCTTTTGCTACCCCAAAAACAAACACTTTAAAATAATCAAGGGAAAGGTAAAAATATAGTCCGACTAAGCCAATTGTTGCGTTAGGGCGAGAAAAAAACCATAACTAAAAATGATATTCAAGAGTGAGATAAAAACCTAAAGCTAAAACCCTCTAGAACTTTGTAAACTACTTTTTAGTCAAGTTATTCTTGCGTAGGACACAGTTCGGTGAAATTACTTGTGGGAAGAACTTTACCTGACTTCTAGAAACGCTACCGTATCTACTTTCAAGTATCCATACGTCAATTCATGTTATCTGCATCTGTAATTTTCGATATATATTATCAATACCTATAAAATTATATTAATAAACATAATAAAATGGTTTAACTATTTAAAGCAATGAATAGCAACGTTTTTTTTAATGTTTATTCCTTTCAACATAATACTATATTATAAGCACAAATTAACATACTAAGCTATATTTATATAAATATAAATGTCTTAATAAAATAAGTCAACCAGCCTTAGAGAGAGCGCGTGATTATCTTAATGACTAATCCATCTGTAGGTTGAGTGGTCGGATCTGGTAAGGAAAGGAGAAGATTAAAATATATCAGATGTAAAGGGACGTTAGTTATTTGAATATTTTTCCTCCTTTGGTGATTCAATAGACATTTAAAGCATTCCCAATCCATCCCTCATTACATTGGTGACATTAATGAGAGTATATATTCCCCGTGTGTCATCAGGAGAGTCATCAAAGTGGAGAGATTACAAGTTGATACGCTGCAAACCCTTGCATCAGCCCTTAAATTGATCATCGAGAATGAAACCCAAGACCGAGAGGATCATCAAGCTCAAATCGCAGTAGTCGCAATGTGGGAGCCTTGGGGACCTGCACGTCCAAATCTAGGTCAGGAAGGGAGAACAGGAGATCAGAAGGTGCAGCTTTCAGATCATCAAGAACTCAACCGATACGAAAGGATTCAGTAGCTCAACGGATAAACTTATGAAACTACCTTGCAGTTCAGCTTTACTGAAACAGGTGTCCGGCAACCTGAATCTGGGTTTGAACAGATTCAAGAGTTCGTTGAAGAGGAGTCGTGTGTAATACACGGATTCAAGGGTGTGGGAGGTAAGTATCACCAAGAACAGCCTCGTTACACGAGAGAGCTCAAAGTGTTCGAGGGTGACAATCTCACTCTGTCGTGTCCAGAGGCCACCTCCGTGTCAGCGATTACTTGGATGAAAGACGAGTATGTCGTAGGTACTGAAAGCCCAGGGACACGAAGGAATCTAAGGTTATGGTAGACGATCACGGGGATTTGCAGATGACGCGAATCGACAGCAATATGAAGTTCACGTGTTTCATAGACTTTGTGAAAATGGAGGAAGTCTACATCCGCGTCGTCACTGTCAGGCCCGTGTCAAAGTTTATGTTTTCGTTTACTTTGATGTAGTGATGATTGTCATATTTGTAGGTTTGATGCTTTCCAGCTTATATTTGATGAATATTATAAGCCACACACGATATCGTTATTCTAGTTACAATTATATTGCATCAAGTAGAATCTAACTTTAAATTATACAACAAACTATTATTAAAAATTAATTTTATGTTTGTTTAATAAACTATATTTTTAAGTAAACATTGATCATTTTATTTGTTAAAGAGGTCAATAAAAACTATACACGTTACTTTGGTTAAAAAAAAAAGTTTGTTTGAAATGATTACCTATGCTATTATACACATTTCTGACAGTTTGAAAGTTCAGTAAGGAAGAATTATTATAATTTTGTGTGAATCAATCAAATGAGAGTAGTAAAATAAAAAATAACGTTTGTTGATAAATCGATACATGATAGTAAACAAGCATAACATAAAACCGTAATTTACAATATATGAGTCATAAAAATGTAGGCCTACATATAAGTTGAAGAACACTTGTTGAAATAAAACATATTAAAACTTAATATATCATATCATTTTTTATCTTATTTAATTGAATATATAATGATTCCTTAATATAACCTACCTACTTCTAAAACACTAACACTTAACGAGGTGTATAATAACAAATATTTATAATATGTGAGATGCCGGTTCATAGTATTACCATACTCAGTTTGCAATCGGTAGACACGTCACACGGCCAATTCTCTTAAGACCTCCAGGTCTCTTATATGACACTAGACACTGAAGTAGGAAGCTAGAACACAGGGGTATACACTAGGGGAAGCGAAGGCTACTTGAATAATGTGACGGACCAATATTAGTATGACTTTTTATACGTGTGTATTTTAACACTATATTTCCTTTGTAATAAGTGACTATTAACATATATTACATCAAGTTAATACCAACAACAAACAATGGACAATTTATACTACTAACAGCATGAAACGTAGTTTACAATAATTAAATGCCCTCTTACAAATACGTATAAACAGTGTATTTCAACGAAGTATCTCATTTGTGTCCGTTATCATGATGACAAATCATTACAATTCATTAAAGATGAAATAAACACAAAGTTTATTTATACAAATATATAAATAGATATTTTTCACTCTGATAAGGAAATAAAATGGATGTTCATTTAATTTTGAGAGTTTGTCCTTAGAGTTATTTTATTTGGGTAAAATAAATAGTGAGTTCTTCAACGTTCGTCAAGATGGCTACAAAGATGACAGATAAGTAGATATCAACACGGAGATCAATTAATTTGGCCACCCAAAGTTGTAAATTAGGTAATAAAACTAGCTTAAGGCTGATTCACTTCGGATGCATGTATAAATGTTAAAGAAACTTGGTTTTTTATCTGTGGAACTCAACCCAGGTTTTCGTATGATACTTGGGTCTCTTGCCGCTGATCATACGGTCACTTCCCGAGTTCATAACATTTTATTCAAACCGACGAATTCAAACACACCGCTATAAGCGTTTTTACAGGGAGAGTACTCTAATTAAACTATGTGATTGTTTTTCCGAATGTTCGTTCAATCGGAACATATACACACACTCACACACACACACACACACACACACACACACACACTGATTAAAGCATAACTATTAATTTTGATCTATAAATTCAAAAAGGTTCTTTATTTAATCTTAAATTAAACAACAACCGCAACAGCCAATCAGAAGAAATTTTAACTAACACCCTAAAAATTTAGCCCCTTTACAAGATTTTTCAATTTAATCATGATAATTTTGTATACACCGTATCTTACTACCCGTCTCGTCTTTCAGCATATTTGCACTTAGGGGTTAGGATTATATCAGGTAAAATTTAGAGTAAATGTGTCCACATTTGCGTGGAGTGAAAAGCAACCTTCAATAATGATGGTCAAGATTTGAGCTATGACCTTCCCATCTATTACAATCCAGTTTATTGTGAAAGTGACACCATATACTATTTGACCGACGATGCATATTATTTATTTTGTACCTGCCTCGGTGCGTATTTGGGCTAACGCGCTAGTCGTTTTGAGCTCGACCGCCGAGGACCGGGAATCGAGGTTCGAATCTCGGTCGGGTGAACTGGGGTGGTTTTTCTCTAAATTGTTTTCCACTCTCCTCCACGCAAATGCGGCTCACTTCCTCTAAATTAAACCCTCCAATTCCTAATCCATTAGCGTAATTAGTACTTAAGCGTATAACCCGAACGGTAGTAAGACGTGATGCTAAATATTATTATTTATTTGTAAAGAAAAGTCAATTTAAATTGAAGAATAGGTTAAGATGAGTAAAAACAGATATTTAGGTAGACTTCAAATGCAATATATGGATAAAATGATTGTGACACTGAAAAAAACGACATATTGAAAAACAAAATGTAATGTGAATTGTTATTTTGATATTGTAATGAGTAACCATCGCTACAGTTAAATGAGTTGGAAGCTCATAAAGCTTGGACATTTATTTTTTTATTTTTAAATATTTAATAAAACAATAGTATTTAAAAAGTTTCAATTTACCCTTTATCAAAAGACAATATTGAAATGAAAGAGATGCTCACAATTATACTACTTTGCTTTTTAACAAAATGGGCCAACTTTTGGCCTCTCATCCGAGAGTGAACTGTAGTGAGATATCGAACATCACACTGTCAGGGACAGACGTGCAACAACATATCGTGCACGCCAAGTTTGGCGAGAACCTCCTTCTCGAATGTAAGAGCTGCGCTCACAAGGAAGACAATGACCCTAAGGACTGGTACAAAGAAAAGTGGCCGATGAAACTGAGACACTCTCCTGGAGTTGAACAGATCGGGAATAATAGGAACGGCTCCAGGACATTCGTCAACAAGAAGAACGACCTGATCATCCGTAGCGTGAACGAGAACGATATAGGTTTCTACTTCTGCACCGACAGTAACGGAGTTGGGAAGAAGCCTAAATACAGGTTCCTTCTGGATGTGGACAAAACACCTGTCACGCCTGTCATTGGTGAGTTGAGTTAAAGAAACCATGTGTGAAAAACCAAACCCAACACACCATTCTGCAATTGAAGCCTTGCTATTTCTGTAAACAATGTCCTTGTACCGTGTCAGTCTAACTTCATAGACCATGGGCCACCTGTGATTGTTACAAGGTTAGTGTGTAAGTCTCTGACAGTGGTATTTGGAGATTCATTCTTGACCGTTTACAACGAGCTTGTAATTTTATTCTACCAAAGGTAATCGATCATTATTCCTCCAGGAAAACACCAATATACTTCCTGATATTTCCCTTTACATCAATTCCTAAGCCAATCGTATACTTAGAACGAATACTTTAAAAAAAAGGATATTTCCTTTAAACTCCTTTGCTTAAATTATTTTCAGGAGATTCAGCAGCGTGGGTGGAATATCAGAAGAAACAACTTTTACCTCTCAACTCGATACTCAAATCCTTCACCAGGTCAGACAGAGAGACGCACAAGAGGGTAACATTAACTTTCAGGTTGACGTGGAGTTTGGTCCTTGGGAGCCGTGCACGGGGGACCAAGGGTTGGGCAACAGCGCTGCAGGGTGGGGTATTGCCATCTCAGGCCCCTGACGAGTGAGAATAAAGAGGAGGAACTTCAGTTCTTCTCGGATCTGTCATGCCGTTCCTTGTTTCTGGCGCAGATGTATCCGAATATAAGTGCCACCGTATCGAGTCTTCCAGAATTCGTGGAGCAAGAGTCTATTGAGGACGACTTCAACGCCATCGGTAAGAACTTTTCCAGTAGCTTCAATGAGAACGAGATGCAACACGTGGACGTTTATCTTACGCCTAAAGCGAACGTACTCCAGGGAAAGCCAAAGTTCAAAAGAAGCTACGTGCTGAGCATCAACGCTAATCTCACCGTTAACTGCTCAGAGGAAACCTCAGGTTCTACAATCACGTGGGTGAAAGACGGGATTGTGATTGGTAAGACACGTGGGAAGAGTGACGTCAACGCGAAAGTTCTGGTCAACGGGGAAGGGCAACTGCAGATCAGAAACGCGACGAGGCAAGAGTCGGCAAATACGTTTGTTTCGTGGATTCCACCCAGGAAGATGAGATAAGAGTCTTTGTCGTATTGCATGGAGACATTAAAGTATCTTTTTTGAGTTTTTTGTTCTGTCTGGGATTGATGGTGTTTTCCATATTCTTGGGCTATTTATGTGTGATTCATTTATTGGTCCGTTCTCGGTTTCGACATGTTGGTTACAGGAATATTGCATAAAATAAATTGATCTATGGTTAAAAATATTTTAATAAACCTATCTATTTATATTTTGGTAACTAATCAAATAATATTTTAACAAAAATGTTTAGCTTTACTTGGCTTATAAATTTAACGATCAACCTGTAAAACTCCTAGATCTAAAATTAATTGTTTATATTTAAATCGTATTTACATAAATGACAAAAAGAGATGTCTACATTTATATATAGTTTATGTGAAAATTTAAATATATTAATAGGCTACATTAAAAAAAGATTGAGTGAAAAAAGTTGTTGCATTTTATTTAATTCTACACATACAGCAAGATTAAAGTTTTACTAATTTTGGTCCATTCACTTTTTATTGATTAGAATATATTTTGCTTTTTGTGTGACTTGAGTTTGTTGAATCGTATCCATCAATTTGTTGTGATAATATTTTAGTGAAAAGGAACAAATATTTCCCTAGAACATTTTTATAAGTTATTCTATAGGTAATTTAATCCAGTACCTTTATTCACAAGGAAAGAAATGATATTAGAGCATTCCCAAACTGGGTATCCAGCTATGAAGCTTACATAATAATATTTAGAATCGGAAAGTACATCGACATTCACGACTCAATCATGCAAAGGACCCACTTCGGTGGCCGTTTGGTCCCGTGTTAGACTAGACTGCCTAAGATGGGGAAATGTAGTCTGATCTCGGTCGGGTGAACTGAAGGTGGTTTTTTACCAATTGGTTTTCTACTTTCTATCGACGCAAATGTGGGTCCGGTTCCTTTATATTAAACCTTCCTAATCCCTAACACATTAGTGTAATTTGTACATAGACGTATAACCCAAATGGGTAGTAAGACGTGGTGCTTAAAAAAATTCAACGAAATACAAACAACAAATACAACAAACATAATAATGGCACCGCGTCTTACTACTCGTTCGGGTTATACGCTTAAGTACTAATTACTCTAATGGGTTAAGAATTGGGAAGGTTGAATTTATAGGAAGTGAACCCACATTTGTGTGGAGGAAGAGTGGAAAACCATTCAGGAAAAACCACCCCCAGTTTACCCGACCAAGATTCGAACTCCGATCTCCCCGTCCTCAGCAGTCTGGCTCAACAACAACCAGTGCGTTAGCCAACTACGCCACCGAGGCGGGAAACAAACAAACAGGATTCACCAATAATATAATAATAACATATAATTAAGAAGCAATCTGCTTGAATGTGCATAATATAATAATAACATATAATTAAGAAGCAATCTGCTTGAATGTGCATAATATAATAATAACATATAATTAAGAAGCAATCTGCTTGAATGTGCATAATATAATAATAACATATAATTAAGAAGCAATCTGCTTGAATGTGCATAATATAATAATAACATATAATTAAGAAGCAATCTGCTTGAATGTGCATAATATAATAATAACATATAATTAAGAAGCAATCTGCTTGAATGTGCATAATATAATAATAACATATAATTAAGAAGCAATCTGCTTGAATGTGCATAGAGAAGTGGGGAAACTTTCTATGAGAAATCATGTCGAGTACATCCAGATAGGATGCGAGCCCCAATCTACCCATCCCCAGTAAACCAACCTAAACAAACTTAGCGCCTTAGTTTGCGTGCCCACCGATACAGGTTTGTTCTAAGTTGAATCTCAATACCGGGGTTTTGACATATAGGCCTACTCTTAGTCAGTATCCTTCCCTATTCTCTGTCACTCTAAGAAGCCCTTATTGTTAAAGTCTCTTTGAGGGACGTTTTCCCATTTCCTTGTCCAGGAACAAAGATTCTACTTCTTTGTATTAAATGTAGGGCGACCATACTTTGTTTTATTGCAGGACAGTAATTTTTTTTTAGGGTGATGTCTTGTCCCACAGAACAGGCCGCAGTACACTCATAGATACAGCTTTTTAAACAAATAATTCTAAAAGTACTTCTTTTTGAAGTTAAAGAAACTAGCTTTTTGAATTGAATAGCTTTAGTGCAAGGAACTTAACTTTTGAATTTCATTTTTTCTAGAATTTGTATTTACAAGTTATTTTGCCAAACGTTATGTACACGTTCAATGCCAAATTTAATTTCCTATTTAATATTCGATGTATATAAATTCCCATAAAAAGGAAGTAAATTACTATACCCTGGGCTTTATTTTAGGAAAATCGTTCTGAAAGGTGATTTCCCCCGCCAAAATCCTAATATATAGAATTTTGATAAGAAAAAACCCTTTCAGAACGATCTACCTATAAAAATCTATGTATAAGCAGGCTACCTAAGTTCTACTTTTTGTAACATATGTCTCTCAACGATGTTTCTTGATATTACATATTATTTGCTCCTAGAGTTTTTTATTGCTAATTATTATTAGGACTTTTGTCCTGAAATATTTCTTTGAAATTCTTAGCAACCAAAATCCTAGATTTATATTTAATAATCAATGATGAAAAGTCTAGAACAACTTTAAATTTAAATTTATTTGTGTGTCTGTAAAAACAGACCTTATTTTTTCTTGATATTAATATTATTTTTTAAAATTACATTTGTAATTAAACAAGTTTTTTAAGGTAATATTTGACTTGATGTAACTCAGTGTTAGAGTTATCTTGAAGTAGTAATAAAAAGAGGGTTTTAATCAATAGTTTGGTCTTTCAAATAGTGTTCTCACTTCCTCTATTATTTTTCTTCAATCTACTTTACTCTATTTCTCCTTTTTACTTTCTCTCTATCTTACAGGTAGAGAAAGTATTGTGATCGTCAAAAAAATCGAAGTCGAGATTTTGATGAATTTTGACGTTTCATGACTTCCTGAATCCGAAAAAGTGGTTTTTGAATTTCCGTCTGTCTGTCTGTCTGTCTGTCTGTCTGTCTGTCTGTCTGTCTGTACCTCCAACTAGAGCCTAAACTATTTTACCGATTGAGCTGAAACTTGATATCTTGGGTTTTCATAGGGTTGCCCCGAGGGGTTTTTGGAATTGGACATCTACCCCTAAAATTAAGGGTAGTTTACTGAAGGGAAAAAACAGAAAAAGTCGATTTTCTCAAAATCGGCTCTAACGATTTTGATTAAATTTCATTTATGAACAGTAATAAATATTTCAAACAAAATGGCTACCCTCAATATTTCGGCAAAATCGCTTTAAGGGCTCCGGTCTGATGCGTAAATTAACATTTTTTTAAATAGCTCCGAAACTATTTGAGATATGAAATTACTTAGCATTACAAATATGTATATATATTTATAATACAAATATTTTATTCGAAACATATTTTTATAAAATCAATAATTTTTAATCTATACGCAAATATATATATTTTTAGCTTTTTGGACATTAAAGCTTAAGTATTGCGATCGTAAAAAAAACTAACATGAAATGTTGATGGATTTCGACGTCTCATGACCCCCCGAACCCTAAAAAATAGTCTTTGCAATGCCATCTGTCTATGTGTCTATTAAAACTTAAAATTAAGGGTAGTTTACTGAAGGGCAAAAAGAGAAAAAGTCGATTTTCTCAAAATCGGCTCCAACGATTTTGATTAAATTTCATTTATGAACATTAATAAATATTCCAAACAAAATGGCTACCCTCAATATTTCGGCAAAATCGCTTTAAGGGCTCCGGTCTGATGCGTCAATTAACATTTTTTTAAATAGCTCCGAAACTATTTGAGATATGAAATTACTTAGCATTACAAATATGTATATATATTTATAATACAAATATTTTATTCGAAACATATTTTTATAAAATCAATAATTTTTAATCTATACGCAATTATATATATATTTTTAACTTTTTGGACATTAAAGCTTAAGTATTGCGATCGTAAAAAAAACTAACCTGAAATGTTGATTGATTTCGACGTCTCATGACCCCCCGAACCCTAAAAAATAGTCTTTGCAATGCCGTCTGTCTGTGTGTCTATTAAAACTTAAAATTAAGGGTAGTTTACTGAAGGGCAAAAAGAGAAAAAGTCGATTTTCTCAAAATCGGCTCCAACGATTTTGATTAAATTTCATTTATGAACATTAATAAATATTCCAAACAAAATGGCTACCCTCAATATTTCGGCAAAATGGCTTTAAGGGCTCCGGTCTGATGCGTCAATTAACATTTTTTTAAATAGCTCCGAAACTATTTGAGATATGAAATTACTTAGCATTACAAATATGTATATATATTTATAATACAGATATTTTATCCGAAACATATTTTTATAAAATCAATAACTTTCAATATATACGCAATTATATGATTTTTTTTTAACTTTTTGGACATTAAAGTTTAAGTATTGCGACCGTAAAAAAAAAACTAACCTGAAATGTTGATGGATGTCGACGTCTCATGACCCCCCGAACCCTAAAAATAGTATTTGCAATGCCGTCTATCTGTGTGTCTATAAAAACTTAAAATTAAGGGTAGTTTACTGAAGGGCGAAAAGAGAATAATTTGGTTTTCTCAAAATCTACTCAAACGATTTTGATTAAAATTCGTATCTAGGCGTTGATTAAGATTATAAATAAACTGGCTATTTTCATTTTCCTATGAAAATGATTTTTAGGGTACTTTACAGAAGCGTTAATTTCCGTATCTCCACAACTATTGGAGAAACTAAACAACTTATCATTGCAAAATTGTAGGACTATCAGAAATAAAAAAAATTTATTTGACATATATTTTTATAAAAGCAGCAGTTTCTGAGATATTTGCAAATATATTAATACAATTTTGTGAGCTTTAGTTGTAAACATATACTACTTAAGTCTTAACGCAATAATTCTCCAATGCCATAGAGTAATTAAATATGAGTATCTAAAAAAGTATGTTATTTTTCCTTAAATCTCTTAGGAGAAATGTTTGCATAACAATGATCTATCTCCATTTTAGACTCAATAGTCAATATTTACATTTTTTATTGGTCAAAATGTATAAATGAATAATTAAATATCAATGCGATGACTTGAAGATCTGCAACACCTTATAAAATGTTAAAATTTTAACCAGAAATCGAAATTGTAATACGAAGTGTTGACCCTTGTGGAAGACATTAAACTGTTTGAAATGCTCTTAGGTGGACAAAGATGCGCCTCTTTTCTCATTGATTCTATATCATTGTATATTTTTTATGCGTGTTCTTATGTGGAGTGGTGATGATACAATGTACATTATTCCGTTCAGAAATCTTAGGAGTTTATAGAAAGAGAGAGAAAGTCTGTGCGGTGTGCCGTACCATTTATTACATTTATTCTCTTTGCTGGAGTGTTTATGCAACAATGTATATTATTTCGTTTCACGAATCCTACTAGTTTTTAACAATCCTCTCTATTTTAAATTAAAGAGAGGGAAGATCTGTGTTATGCATAGTACTTAAGGGGGTTATTTGAAATGTGAAATTGATTTATATGCTCCTTATTTGAGAGAGATGTTTCTGTAGCAGTTTATAATATTTAATAAGACCTATATGCTTTTTAGTGGAGTGTTTTTGCAATACTGTGTATTCTAGGCCTGATGTATGTGTGTTTGGATATACTTGCTTTGCTCGTTGGGGGTTCCGCCCCCAAACTCCCGGTGTCTTTTCTTTGGAAGTGGATGTAAACTAATGTAATTCAAGCGTTATTTTTAAATTAAAAAATATGTGTAAAATGTTCAAAATTGACCTAAAATCAAAAAATTAGCTCCATCTAAGGTATAACCGACGGAGATACGACAAAAATTAATAGGACCAAACTTGTGTATCTCGCCAAATCCGCAGCTGCTGGTGCAATCCGTTTATTCATAGCTCTTATCGTTTAGCCACATGAGACCTCCAAAGAAAGGTCCGCAACGACTTTAAAGTTGCTCTGCCGTTTTTAATTTATTTCGGGGGTTAAAAATTAACTTTTTTCTATTTTTTGAAACTTCCCGTCGGTTACAGGCTAGAAGCTATAAGTTTGGCAAATTTTAATTTTCTAGCTTATCTGGAAGTGGGAAAACATTAATACCAGTGAGTGAGTGAGTGATTGAGTGAGTGAGTGAGCCAGCCATGTGGCTTTATTGTGTTATAACACGTGTCTAAGCTACATTACTCTCAGCTCATTTTGTGGGAATATTTGACAATTTTTATACACAGGAGTCTAGGGGGCACCTGAATATACTGATCGTATATCCTTTCCTTTGCGGCTCTTCCCATGCCCCAATAAGATGAGGTTATGATGATAGTGAATATGAGGCTGTGGAACAAGTATAAATTATTAACCTAACTTAAACTTAACTAACCAGATCCTGGTGACCTTTATTATAGTTCTACTTTCGGGAAAAATATCCATGGTACTAGCCGGGAATATAACCCCAGGCCCATATGTTGGTAGACATGTATGCTGTTACTACACCAAAGGGCCAATTGGCAGAATGGATGAGCAACCTAACATAAACACCAACAATAAGATACGACAAATAAATTTTAAATGTGTTTGGCAATGCTACATGACATCAATTAAATTATATTGTGTCACGTATGCATACGTAGATGTAGTAATGGAAATTACCAGACTTTCCAAGGACTCGTTTTGTTGAAGATTATGGTGGATGTACTCTGATCTTGACCAGCCTTTTTCTCCTCTTCTTTTTCAACTATCCAGCAATAAATCCACATCTTCTCCAAAGGAACTCTGTATGTAAAATTCGACACAGTGTATTTAATCTGACAGTTCTATGAATATTTGAGAGAATGGTTAGAGGAGGGTGAGAGAGGTAAAAAGGAGAAAGCAAATAAAAACCAGATTCTCTCCTTATTCCTTATAACGCTTTTTTCCCCCATTACAAGTTATTTTCGGTGAAGTGAAACAAGAAAAGGAAACATTGTTTTGTATGCAAGTTTTTACTTTCCATCTCGCAAAAGAAGAAAGTGTATGTGTAAGAAGACTGTCAAATGACTACATGAGAGGTCGGAAAGAGAAGAAAAATAATATCGGGGAATACTGTACGAAGAAATTTTAAGATTTTCTAAAGGAAAGGAAAAAACATTCCAAACCTTTTATACATTTTTCCATTTGTAATTGAGACCTGTTATTTAATGTAAATTAAGGGGGCCTTTCTTGGCTTCTTGGAGTAATTCTAGTACAAGCTCTTCGGAATCCAACTCTGAACTATGTTTTGAGTGAAATAACCTTCATCACAAAAGTATCTGGGAGGAGCTTACAAGCAGGAAACTGAAAGGTTTGAGACTTTGTTTATTTGAAAGGTCTCAACTATAGAATGATTCTGTTGAGAATTGTTTAGAAAGTTTAAACACATTTCTTGGTGGTCAATATTGATAACATTTAACAACGTTAAATAGATTCTCAGTTTTTACACGGGATTTTGAGATAGAGATCTGACCACGGCTGTTTTCAGTTATGGGCTGGAATACTAAAGTTTGGCAACTCTGCGTTGAGGCCTATCAACAACACAGCCACGTGCAGTATTGCTGACTTCAGTTGGTTCAGTCGGGATGTTTGTTTCTCGTGTAATTTACTTGATTTGAAATGTTGTGTGGTTCGCGCGTCTAATACATTAAGTCTTGGGTCATATAGCAAAACATACAATAGATGAAAATTTTGTGGATGTGAATTTTGATATTCAACTAACAGCTGATATATTTCCAGAATCCTCAGTTTGGTATATTTGTGGTTATGCTTGCTGCAAATCGACTGTTAGTTTGGAATACAGTTGTTGCACTCATTTTTATAGTTGGGTATGATACATATGTTAACTATTTCAATAATCTTACCAGTGCTTATCCTGTGCACCTGCTTTGTTGGCCGCATCGTCTAAGGTGCTACTCTTGCAGTAGACTAGATTTCCGATGAAGGGGTAATCGAGGTACGAACCTCGATCGGGTGTGGAGGGTGGTATTTCCTAAATGGTGTTCAACTCTTTCTCTATCCATGAAAATGCGGGTACACTGCATATTAATATAGCCTAACTCATCTTTAAAACCATTAGCGTAAATAGTACATAAGCGTATAACCCAAACAGGTACTAAGATAAAGTGATAAAAAAACTTACTGTGTTTGGTCTATAAATACATTTGTAAGGATCCAGATTTAGTTCAATTTACTAAGAGTGAATTATTTTCTTTGGTTTCGTCAACGCTTGGAAATATACTTCTTATCAACTACATCAAGTAAAGAAATTATAAACTTTGTAGTTAATATTTTTGTTCAGAAAAAATAAGTGAAACACTTTTCAAATTATAGTTTCAAAATGATATATCCAAAGGCTGGTAAGTGTTCTAAGCAATTACTTAAATAACACTTTAGATCATATTAAAATATTTGCTAAAGAGCTATACTTAGATATGGAAATTGAACCCGGGACTTTTGGATTATTGCAACAATGACAGCTCTTGTTGTGCTTCGAGCCACTCAGCCTCCAGGTTAAAATGGTTGCGCTCCTTTTACCAGCTTAAGTCCTTCAACACTAGGATCGCTACGTTCAGTCCCATCATCACCCAGCACTGACACTAGCGAAGCTCAGTGTTGAAGGACTCAAGCTGGCAAAAGGAGCGCAGTTAAATCCCCGTAAGGTTGAGAGGTGTTTCTATTATTTGTCTGTGCACCCATTCTAGAAGCCAGCCGCGCTGTAACTAATGGGTCAATTATCTTCTAAAATATTGATTATTAATAGGCCTCTTATAGTGTTTTACTACTGAGAACTCTAAACACGGCAAGCGCAAACACAAGCAGATTACAGGTAGTGACTGATGAAACAAATAATGTTTTATGCGCACTATATTTACAAACATGACTATCAAAATTTCTTCCATTTTCCTGTAAAACAACACCGTAACTCACCATGAAAATATTTAACAAATTGATTTAATAGCACATTTAAAAAGATAGTATTATTTTGTTAAGTTTGATAGGATAAACATTATTTTTCTAAGATCTTAATCTTTAGCGTTACTAACTTCTCAAACTTTATCTTTCAAAGGCACGGGGATAAATAACTATTGTAGGTCCATATTCGAAACGATGGCGTAACCGACTTTGCTATAACCAGCGAGTGGTGTATTATTATTACTATAATTATTATTATTTTATAGGTAACGATAATATCTGTCAAACATGTCTTCTGAATCTCTCATGATTTCACGAATAAATATATGATAGTAAGTACAGAATCTTCTGCCCAAGACAAATACCAAAATCTCACTATATTTGTGTGCCCATATGTTTTTGTGAAAACCATCTAAGACTTTATCTACAAATAGAAAATATATATTAGCCATAATAAAAATCTTCGATAACATAATTTGGGAGAGTTATCAAAGTATTTTTCATTTAGCTCAATAATTTTAGAACCAAACAACCACATGTATTCAAATATATATTTACTTTCTCTCTATCTTACAGGTAGAGAAAGTATTGTGATCGTCAAAAAATTCGAACTCGAGATTTTGATGAATTTTGACGTTTCATGACTTCCTGAATCCGAAAAAGTGGTTTTTGAATTTCCGTCTGTCTGTCTGTCTGTCTGTCTGTCTGTCTGTACCTCCAACTAGAGCCTAAACTATTTTACCTATTGAGCTGAAACTTGATATCTAGGGTTTTCATAGGGTTGCCCCGAGGGGTTTTTGGAATTGGATATCTACCCCTAAAATTAAGGGTAGTTTACTGAAGGGTAAAAAGAGAAAAAGTCGATTTTCTCAAAATCGGCTCTAACGATTTTGATTAAATTTCATTTATGAACATAAATAAATATTCTAAACAAAATGGCTACTCTCAATATTTCGGCAAAATCGTTTTAAGGGCTCCGGTCTGATGCGTAAATTAACATTTTTTATAATAGCTCCGAAACTATTTGAGATATGAAATTACTTAGCATTACAAATATGTATATATATTTATAATACAAATATTTTATTCGAAACATATTTTTATAAAATCAATAACTTTCAATATATACGCAATTATATATATATTTTTAACTTTTTGGGCATTAAAGCTTAAGTATTGCGACCGTAAGAAAAACTAACCTGAAATGTTGATGGATGTCGACGTCTCATGACCCCCCGAACCCTTAAAAATAGTCTTTGCAATGCCGTCTGTCTGTGTGTCTATTAAAACTTAAAATTAAGGGTAGTTTACTGAATGGCAAAAAGAGAAAAAGTCGATTTTCTCAAAATCGGCTCCAACGATTTTGATTAAATTTCATTTATGAACATAAATAAATATTCCAAACAAAATTTCTACTCTCAATATTTCGGCAAAATCGTTTTAAGGGCTCCGGTCTGATGCGTCAATTAACATTTTTTTAAATAGCTCCGAAACTATTTGAGATATGAAATTACTTAGCATTACAAATATGTATATATATTTATAATACAGATATTTTATACGAAACATATTTTTATAAAATCAATAACTTTCAATATATACGCAATTATATGAATTTTTTTTAACTTTTTGGACATTAAAGTTTAAGTATTGCGACCGTAAAAAAAAAACTAACCTGAAATGTTAATGGATGTCGACGTCTCATGACCCCCCGAACCCTAAAAAATAGTCTTTGCAATGCCGTCTGTCTGTGTGTCTATAAAAACTTAAAATTAAGGGTAGTTTACTGAAGGACGAAAGGAGAAAAATTTGGTTTCCTCAAAATCTGCTTAAACGATTTTGATTAAAATTCGTATCTAGGCGTTGATTAAGATTATAAATAAACTGGCTATTTTCATTTTCCTATGAAAATGATTTTTAGGGTACATTACAGAAACGTTAATTTCCGTATCTCCACAACTATTGGAGAAACTAAACAACTTATCATTGCAAAATTGTAGGACTATTAGAAATAAAAAACTTTTATTTGACATATATTTTTATAAAAACAGCAGTTTCTGAGATATTTGCAAATATATTAATACAATTTTGTGAGCTTTAGTTGTAAACATATACTACTTAAGTCTTAACGCAATAATACTCCAATGTCATAGAGTAATTAAATATAAGTATCTAAAAAAGTATGTTATTTTTCCTTAAAGCTCTTAGGAGAAATGTTTGCATAGCAATGATCTATCTCCATTTTAGACTCAATAGTCAATATTTACATTTTTTATTGGTCAAAATGTATAAATGAATAATTAAATATCAATGCGATAACTTGAAGATCTGCAACATCTTTTAAAAGGTTAAAACTTTAACCAGAATCGAAATTTTAATACGAAGTGTTGACCCTTGTGGAAGACATTAAACTGTTTGAAATGTTCTTAGGTGGACAAAGATGCGCCTCTTTTCTCATTGATTCTATATCATTGTATATTATTTTATGCGTGTTCTTATGTGGAGTGGTGATGATACAATGTACATTATTCCGTTCAGAAATCTTACGAGTTTATAGAAAGAGAGAGAAAGTCTGTGCGGTGGGCCGTACCATTTATTTTTTTACTACATACATATAGACATAGTTGACATATTTTGGATCTACTTTTTAATAAAAATAAATATGGTCACCATAATTATAGCTAATATCGTAGTAAATTACAAAGCTACAGTAAAATAAATCCAAACTTTCGTTTTATAACCTTAATATCTGATAAAATGTGTAATGTGATAGGTGGGGGGGGGGGGGGGGGGAATGTATAAAAAGTCAATTATTTTCATATCCGATACGAAAGTGAGATGAATGGAAATTTGAACTATTCTAGATTATTTATATGAAATCCAGTCTTAATGTTTGGTGATGCAATGATAATATAGAAATCACCGTGAACTAAGGTCTTCAGTTTAGTAAATATATAAAATTATATAAATGTTGTATAGACTTAAATTATTTTTTTATTTACCAAGCACCGCGTCTTACTACACTTTCGGGTTATACGCTCTAAATTAATTGATACATGATCTAGTAGCCAGAGTTTTTTTTATTTTGACATAGGACATATTAACGTTACAAAATAAATATTTACTACATAACGAGAGGAATATTTTTTTTGTATACTAAATAAAATAATTATAATGCAAATTAATGCACCTTTACAACCAAATTTAGATTGTTTGATCACATCATATGTTTAATATAAATAATCACCACCATTATGAATTGATTGAGGAAATATAAATTTAGTTATATTAGGCATATTATTATTAAATGTGATTTAAAGGTGCATCAGTGCAAATTTAATTTGCGGATGAGTTCTAAATAGTTGAATCAGGTCTATAACTTCAAGGGGGGTGCTATAAATTAAATTGAGATAAATGTATCGCTGGCATCTTTTTGCTGGATCAAATTAATCAACCTATTAGTTTATTAAATTTAAAACTTGATTGAAGGGGGTTGCAAATAGGAGGGTGCGTGTGCGCTAGCCTGTATCAATGTCCACCTCAACCGTAAATTCGTTTCCCCCTGAACTAGATGGAGGGAAATAATAGTTGATGCGACAGCATCAGCTCTCAAATTGTAGCCATACTTTATTTTTATTTATAACTTTTAAGGTTGAAGGTTGACATGATTTTTTATAAGGAAGATAATAAAAAAAGCATTTCCAACTATTAATCCTCCCTCCCCACCTTCACCCCAATTCCACCCTTCTTCTTACCCTAACTCCACGCAACCATCTTATCAGTGAGTTGACAGACTTTGAAGTACCAATATCTGCGTCATTTAACCCTTGTCAAAAGAGGGTTCAAAAAGGTTGATTGACTTCTCTTAGGGTCAAGGCTAGACACTGATAAATCTCCATGGGGGACCAAAGAAATAAGGCCCTTCTCATCCATGACCCTCCCTCCTAGCCCCAATCTCCCATTTTCTTTCCTTCGCCAACATTTTCTCAAGTTCTCATTAAAACTTAAACTACCACAATCAACCCGAAAAAGAAAAGTTTTAGGTATCCTTTTTGAATAGTAATGATATCCCGGAGGGTGATAATGTTTGACAAGTTTTGTCATAGATAATAATTATATACTGTTCTGGAGGCGATAAGTGTTCCGTGTACTTTAATACTAGCTGTAGCAGTTAGTGATGTGCTACACGCATGTGGCGGCAACTAAGAACTAAACGAAATATAATAGGTTTTTCTCTTTGGTAAGGAAATTAAATATTTAGTCTTTTAGAGCGGCTTACATTTTTAGAGAAATGACTAGAAGAGTGTTTGATCTTGGCTAGTCCAGGGTTCAATCCCAATGATGTAGTTTCAAATACAGTGAAATAAATCTCTTTTAACGGACATATTTCAGTTGTGGATTAATTCTTATAAAGGACCGTTTACATTAATTTTTCTGACAAATTAACATGGGAGTAAAAAAAGGGGGAGGGTTAGGGGGCCCATGTATACGTATAAATCATTTGTTGGCTAAAGGTATATTACCATTTACTAGCGGACCCAACTACTTCCCACCCCCTCAATCCCCCGAAAAAATTACCGGATGCATGTGGACCTATACAAGAGTCTTAAGTCAAAAAGCATCTTAAAAACAAAATTCAATAATACACAAAAGGCATACACACATGTTTAACTAATTTAAATCATACTCTTGTCAAGGAAATACTGCTGGAAAGTTCTGAATGCATTGATGAAATATTTTTATTTTATTTTAAGATAAATAAAAAAAATTCCTATACAAAATTCCTTAATATTTTAAAGTGAATGTACTGTGCGTAATGTTTTATGGGAGTGTTAATAGCTAGTTTAATAGTGTACCAACCCGCTTCGGTGGCCGAATGGTCAATGGCGCCACTATCGTGTTAGACTGGCCTGTTCAAGACTGTAAAAACGGGTTTCAAATCCCGGCCAGATCTACTGAGGGTGGGTTTTCCTAAATGGCTTCTCACTCTCCTTCAATACAAATTTGGGTGAATTACCTCCTAAGAAATGCTTCCTTCATCATCTCAAACCCATTAGAGTAATTATCATCTAAGCGTATAACCTGAACCATTAGTAAGACGCGGCGATAAAAAAAAAGTATCACGCTTTCTTTCATTTAAATCATTTGTGTGGGATTATTATATACACTTTATATTAGAGCTTAGGAAGAAGGAGGACTCAAATTCTAGATGAAATGAAGGAAAGAAGAAAATTCTGGGAGCTAAAGGAAGCAGAGGACAGGATACATTGGCGGTTTAAGTTCATGACAAAAGGAATGGACCTGTCGTATGACAGAACACCTAATTATAAAAATAATAAAACTATTATATACATTTCATTGTATTTGAGTATGGTGTTGATTATTATTCACACTGCATAGTAAGCTACGTATAGTACGAATCCATTAATTAGACACGATTATACTGCATACAGTATAATAAACATTTAAAGGATATTTAACGCACATGCTGTAAGACTAATACTTTTATTTAAAAGTGAGAGAAATGAGTGAATAATGACCCTTAACGTGGGACGAATCCTGGATAGCCTAAAGGTATTGGTTCACTAATCAATGGCGTCCAGGTTTGGTCCCGTTTCCATGTGTCATTTTTCAACAAACAATTGAATTGTGTTTGTGAGCGGTACTGATTCCAAAACAAATGTCAATATACTGACTAATTTAATAAAATTAATAGTTACTAAATTTGAATAAAATCAGCCTAGCCACCCCTACACACAACACAAATCTGTTTCGGTATAGATATAAAAGTTTTATTACAAATATTGCAACCACTTGGCAGTAAATTTAAACGAGATCAAGATGGCATATATATAAGCCATTTTGATCCCGTTTAAATAAATTTATATATATGTATTAACTTTCTCCTCGTAGCTGTCCCAACATTTATATTGCCAGACGTTCCGCCAATAAACAAACTAGACGAGGTTACGACGACGATGACTCTTTACGGTCGACGTTGCCAAATAAAACACCAACGGTGATTTATAAAACATTAAATAAATCGAGCCGTTGAACTTTTGAGCCATAGGGGCAGTGCCATCTTGACCTTCTTCTCCCTGAAGTTGATAGGGCAATACCACCACTACCCTAAAAATCCTTTTCTGACAACACAAAAACTTATTTGCTAGAACGAAAAAAAATCACATACTCACCAAAAAAATAAAAATAATAAGAGAAAAAATAAAAATAAAACTGATGTCAAAAAAACCCGTGGACTCTAATAAAATTGTACCAGTGGTCTAGAACATTGAAGATAGCAAGGAAAATGAAGAGAAAAGAAGATTAAAACGAAGAGATTATTGTGGATTTTTTTTTGTATGAGACCTAAAAAAAAGAGGGTGGGCCACCACCACAAAAGGAAGGATGAAGAGTAAATAGGATCAAATACTGTGAGACGAGGGAATTTTGTGTTCGCTTCGTAGTATCGGGATATTTCCTCGTGACTTGTTGAGATGACAAAACAAAATATTTGGTTAGCAATTTTAAAGATTTTTTTTGTTTATCTATTTTTTTTAGGTATTTAATACGAACTTTCTGAACCTACTGATTTTATCAGCACATGAGCATATATATGAGCGATAGCGAAAGGGCCTAGCTATTTTGCCGGGAAAGGTAGTTTTATATATTATCTTCCAGGGATCTCTTACATGACACAATCGACGGCCATCTTTAGTAAAAGGCCAAAGTGGGAACTATAGCAACTCCGCTTGGAGGAACGTCATGAGGCCTTGCAATTTTCTGCTTCTTATAGAGAATATGTGAATATCTTCCTCTTTTTTTTAAATTTGAAACTTTATTTTGAATTTTGAAAGGTATTGACTTTGAAAGATTGTTGATCTTAGTGGGTTTTGCAAGTATCATTCAAATAAAGGTATTTTAAAGGTGAAAATAATGAAAAAATTATACATTAAAAATATAAATTAATCTTTGATAGTTACGAATGATGCTCCATTCACAAATTTATTTATATATAATTATTTGTTATAATATATATTTGTTTATATATATATATTTGTTATTTATATATATATTGTTTATATATATATATATATATATATATATAAACAAATGTCAAAACGGGCATAGTGTGAAGCTTAGTAAGAGCTTTTTTGATCTAATCAATGGGTAATGTGATTAATTTAAGTATCCAGGTGTAGCTCTATAACATATATTTGAATAAACTTAAGTGTTTTATTTCTTCAAATATCGTATACATTTGTGATCGCCATTATTTGATTTAAATTTCATTCTTCATAGTTTTAACATAACAAAGAACACAAATGCATAGTAGAAGCCCAATCCTTTTTCAAAATACGGTAATATTGCTAAGCAAGGCATTGATCTGACACGAAATAAATATAAATAAATAACTGTTTAGGCATACTTGATTTTAAAACCTTTTATTAATAGCGAGAAATAATTTTGGAATTTAGTTTTCGTAGAATGATAATTTCCTTTTATTTTCTGGGAAATAGTTTCTCACTACCATGTTTATCATTAGTGTATTTGTAATTTTGTAAAAGTATATTTTCAAGATTTGATAAAATCAAAGAAAATAAGTTTCGAGTTATTTTAGAAAATATTAATTTGGCTCAGTAATATCTTCATATTTTAAAGACTGTGAGGATGTATTTCAAAATATTTTTTCAAGTAGCTATGACATGGTACTAGAGTGAATTATTGTCTTTAAACGTACGTTTTAAATTAATCGTTGGTCCAAATAAAGGTGGAAATTAAGTTTATTCGCTAAAACGTGTTAAAATTTGCCATGGAATTTTGGAACCATGATATTTGTTTGAAGTTTACTGTAAAAAATCTACATTAAAGTCATTCACTGCACATTTAATAAATTATATTAAAACTAGAATGTGAAGGTTCAAGTCATTTAATTTAACGGTAGTAACGTAATTTGGCTATTTCAATTTTTAAAACTAAGTTGAACAAAAAAGTCAAAGTATGAAATATTTAAAGAATTGCCTCTGGATTTAAAACGAGTCAGTCTCCCGCAAACAGCTGTTTTTCTTTTAATAAAAATCTGTCTTTGACATGTTATATTATTTTGGATATTTTAATAATTCTTTTTAATTCTTCATCAACAGTAAAATTAAAAACATCTACACACATACTGAAGATTTATTGTACTGTAAATGCTATTACAACTGGGTATACAACAATTTCTTAGCATTTTATTTAGTTGTCTTGACATTATTTTTACAATAACTATGTATAAAGCCACAATAGTTCATTATTAATGCGATACGCGCATACTACACCCAAACTTATCAATTCAAACAGACGAATCACATGAGATATAAATGTTTTACACACCAAAACAAACTAAGCAAATAAACAATAATAACTGTGGAGAACGCAGCTAAGTAGTTGACTTGGTCCCTGTCGCGGCGTTGCCACACTTCGGTATTCCGCCTGTTACTAAAGGTGGCCGTAAACTCTCCGAAGGAAGTTGTGTTACGGATTTTTATCGCTCGAGAAAATCCAATGACCCAGGCTGGGTTTGAACCCACGAACATCGGATCGTGAAGCGAGAACTTTACCCCAAGATCAAAGAGATCGACTTAAGGCATTTTGAATCAGTAAGATGGTAGGAAGGGTACTTCACTATAACTGGGATCCCCGTTGTAAGAATCCCTTATGGGTACTTAATGGAGCTGTTAAAATTGAGAGCCTATCAAAACATACAATTATAATCTAAAGCTCTTAGAAGTTTCTTTATATAACGGTTCGAATACAAAAGTATAAGCGATTTTTCCAGGCTTAATATTAAAATAATATATATATATATTTCTTTTAACATAAGCCGTGTCTTACTACCCATCTAGGCTATCTGCATATTATATTAATAGTGGTAAGAATGAAGGTGGAATTAAATGTACCCTTTTTTTGTAGAGGAAGATTGAGAAACTATTTAGGGAACAAAAACTCAGTACATCCGACCAGTTTTCAAACCAGAATCTCTTTGTGAACGTCAAACAAGATAGGAAAATACTGAAGACTTTATCCACGGGACCCATGGTGTGGGTTCAACATTATTAGGTCAGCAGCACAGATGGGATATTTAAGTTTTAATACATTAATATTATAAACATTATGTTTAATCATCATCATCATCAGAATTATTATTATTACATATTAATTTTTAATATCTTTATAGATATAAATAAAATAGTAGTGAAAAAATGTATTAAAAATTAGGCTAAATGAACGTTATAAAATGTTATTGCCTAAAAGTGGCTCAGAAAAAATATTTATCATGCCCTAAATATTTTTAAAAACATTTTAGCTCCCAAACTTCTTTAGTTAAAAAACCTTCTCTCCGCCCTCCCCCCCCCCCCCCCCCCACACACACACATACACACACTTTTCCAACCATTTCCAAGGGCAGACAAGTCGACTTGTTTACCGATGTTCGCCTAAATATACTGTTCCATATATCACACCGTTTGGAGCCAGACTCCCGTGACACAGATAGAGGTTTTTTTTCCCCCTCGAAAGGGGATGGAACGGGGGTTGGATGCTAGAGTAGACGGGCGACTAGACGGGATGGAGCCAAGGAGCCTCAGCGGTCGTTACCCTCCTGATGAAGATCCTCCAAGACTTCCAGGCGCCTCTACCCTCTGTCGCAAGGAAGTGTAAACCCCATTCCCTGTAATCTAAACTAGGTATTTCTTACAAATAAGAAACCCGCAAAAGCCGTGAGTATCATCTAGTCTGGTTTGCCAGTGATGGGGAGGTCAAGGTTCAAATCTGGGCTTCCCTTCCACCCAAATTGAAGTGTATTTCCTCTTAATTATAACTTCCTCATCTCTACCTCATTAGTGTAAAGCCAGTGGTTCTCACACTTTTCTCTCTCACGGCACAGTATATATCCTCGAGTGAAGCGCGGCACACCGATTGTTTAGGATGGCGATACTTTGAACTGACGTCAGACGCGCATGCGTTGCTAGCTCAATGATATAACCATTATCTTTGAGTGTATTGTGAAAGTTGTCTGATGGATGTTTGATGGGTTTTGAAATTATTGAATACGTGTTGTATTTAAATTTTGTGTTTATTTCTGGTAGGGTTTTAATATTAAAATGGATAAGTTTTTGTTAAAACGGAAAAAAAAACACTAATACATCTGTGGAATATCAAAGTGTACATGAACGTGAAAACGAACAAGTTGAAAGTGTGAGATCCGTGCAATCTACTCCGCAGGAAGAACCGTTACTTGGTATAACTCGCAAGTACAACGACGGTTACCTGAACTTCGGATTCACTTATGCTGGCCCTGACAACTGTCCGATTCCTGAATGTGTGGTGTGTGTGTGGTGGGGGGGGGGGGGGGGGGAGGTTTGACTGGAAAAGACATGAACTATTTAAGCCGTTTATTATCAACTGGTGTAAAACAAGTAAAATCTATGGAAAAAAGAACAACTATAGCCGAAAAAGCACAATTAGCCAGCTATAGAGTGGCTGATATAGTAGCAAAGAAGATGCAGCCTCACACCATTGCTGAGGATTTGATTTTGCCTGCATGCAAACAAATTATTAAATCAATTTTAGGAGACGCAGCTGAGAAAGAAGTATCTTTAGTATCATTGTAAAACTATACCATTTCTCGTCGTATTGATGACATGTCTTCAGATATTGTGAAAAATATAGAAGAACAGTTGAAGTGACGGGTTAATATTAGCTCTGCAGCTGGAGGAGTCAACGGACATCAGCCAAAAAATGTCTTGTATTGAGCTACATCAGATTTGTTAACATCTTTGAACAATTTTTGTCATGCACAGAATTACTTAACACGTCAACAGGATTAAATATATTCAACTCCATCTGTAATACTTCAGAAAACAATGGACTATGCTGAAAAAAAAAGTGTTTCTGTCTGTACACATGGTGCACCAGCAATGACTGGAAGATTAAAAGGTTTCATTGCAAGACTAAAACATGAATTTCCGAACGTAGGCTCCACTCATTGCTTCATACATCGTAAGGCTCTAGTGGCGAAAACTCTTTTAGCTGAACTTAAAGGTGTTTTGAACTTTGTTATTAAGATGGTCAACTACGTTAAATCGCGAGCTTTAAAAACATGACTTCTCAAACAAAAGTGTCTTGAGGCTGGCTCTCGCCACGATACATTAGTTCTACACACCGATATTCATTGTCTGTCAAGGGGAAAAGTTCTCACAAGATTTTATGAACTTAAAAACGAGTTACTTATACTTAACCTCTTTACTCCTGATAACCCGGAATTTATTTCCCAAATAAATGATGAGAAAGTGATGTGCTAAACTAGCTTACTTGGCTGATATTTTCAGCCATTTAAATATCCTGAATGTAATGATGCAAGACAAAGAATAAAATGTGTTAACCTCAAGTGACACACTTGATTTATTAAATAAGCTTATACTGTGGAAACTACAAATGGAAAAGATGTTTCTTTCTACAGGTGAAGTAGATCCTCAAGGAGAAATTACATCGAGATTGATCTTGGAACATCTGTCAGTTCCCCTCTCTCAACGTCAACGAATATGACTGGATAAGCAATCCGTATGCAATATCGCTTGAGGCAACAACCCAACTTACTCTGGAAAAAGTCGAAGAACTCGCTGAACTGCAGGCAGATCGCACCCTAAAACTTAAATATGGAGAACTACCACTTGATAAGTTATGGATTTTAGCAAAGAAGTAGTACCCAGCAGTATCAGAATGTGCTGTAAGAACGCTGTTACCATTTTCTACTACATACCTCTATTAACTGGGATTTTCGGCACTTACAAACATAAAAATTAAGAAACAAGAACGACTTATTTCCATCGAATAGTAAATGTAGGTCTGTTTATCATATATACGTCCAAGAATAGAGGTTTTGTGCAAGAAAAGACAAGTCCATGTGTCACATTAACTCAAGCTAATAGTATTTATTGTATCAAACTATTTTAATTTGTTAATATGTTTCAAATACGCATATTTTTTTTGCTTTTTTCATTTTCCTATTAATATATAATTTTTTTTAATTTTCAGTAAAATAACGACCAAAATTTCGCCGCACACCTAGCCAATCTCGCGGCACACCCTTTGAGAACCACTGACTGTAAACTGTAAAGTATGCAGCTAGACAGGTCACGCTGTGAGACTTGAAGCAACTTTTTGTACACACTCATTGACTGTCATTCAACCAGCCCCATGGTGTCAGTGCACCTGGCTACAAGCCTTGGTGCCCCAAGCTCGATTCCCGGCTGGTACCTTAGGTATTTTTCCTTTAAGGTAATTATTCCAGTGGTCACCAGAGTTTTGATAATTGAGCTTAAGCCAGGTTAAGAATCACACTGGATCCACAACTTCGTAATAACTATCATTACGACATCTCACTGCGGCTACAACGTGTAGACAGCCTCCTATGATGTACCATGAGTTACGTTCTGTGCCACCAGAACGGCTAAGAGTCTACACATAAGGTGAACGAACTTGGATGTCATGTCCCTCCCGGTAATATATGCTATACGATAAAAAATAAAGTGTCATGCACCATAATTTTATAAACCCTCACCAAAATATATTTCAAACATACACCTGATGTAATTTTTAAATTTAAAAAATGTGATATTTAGATGCGGCTTTAACCGTAATTATCAAACATAATCCCTTATCTATATCCTCCATCATGATATGCGTATTCGTACAGTTGTCATTGTATTATTGGCAACATAAAACCTTCCAGAGTCGAAGATGGCTGCGTTATCTGATAGTTCGTGATCTTAAATGATCACAGCTGACGATTTTTACACGTCCATCACGGATTGCGCCTTAAATTATGAATGACGAATTTTCCTGGGCACAGTACGATTCCTGGACAGCTCAGTGGTTATGGCATTAGCTTACTAAGCCAAAGGTCCCGGGTTCAATTTCCGTGCCAGGTTTCATTCTTTAATATAAAGCTCAGTGGCGTAGTTGGCTAACGCGCTAGTCGTGTTGAGCTCGACCGCCGAGGACGGGGAGATCGAGGTTCGAATCTCGGTCGGGTGAACTGAGGGTGGTTTTTCCTAAATGGTTTTCCACTCTCCCTCCACGCAAATGCGGGTCCACTTCCTCTAAATTCAACCTTCCCAATTCCTAACCCATTAGTGTAATTTGTACTTAAGCGTATAACCCGAACGGGTAGTAATACGCGGTGCTAAATATTATTATTATTATTTAATATAAAGAACATTATTCTCTTTCATCGTGTTTGACAATTTTTTATGTTTACATACATTTATCTCCATAATCCAACAACAAAACTACTAAACTTTTAGAAAGAACATCTACTGAATTGATTATAGCCTATAATTTTATATTTTACAGACAATCTATATTTTATTTAAAGAGCTTGACTCACCTAATATACATCTTATATTATTTTACACTGGCAAAGCAATATTTATCTTTTGACCCATATGGCATGGAAAATGAAAAGTTTGTAACTTTGAATGTAATTCTCCTGTATTATATATATGACATATATATCAAAGATACACACACTTATACATATATATGTATATTTATTATTATTTTCTCATTTGTAATCTGAGTAAATTATCTACCCAAACGCCCATAAATAGGATTGGGATATGGGAAAATTGATAACATAATAATAACCTACAGAAAGTTGAAATGATTGTGTATTTTTTAAAAATTGTAGTTTCACCTAGTATCATTCATTCAGTAATTCATTTTATTTTGATTATTCACTGTTGTGTTCTATTTTTTTTTCCCTCCAACTCTTGTAGAGGTTTTGATCTTACCATTGTCAGAGGTTGTGTAATTATTTAAAAAATATATATAGCATCGTCCAGAATGTGTTACAGAGCACACCTAGTGGTCTCGAGATTTAAAGGTCATCGTTCTACCGTAAGAGTTGGCAGAGAAAAAGTTAATTTCAACTTATTTCTCCTAAGTGTAATATCTAGGCGTGGCGACCACCAAATATAGTTCAAACCTCCCCCCCACACACCAATTTTAGTATATATTATATTATATAGGCAGTTTTAATAGTCATCATCTATTACCAGTTTCATATATTTATTAGAATATGGGCTGCTTTATATGACCCCGCAAATGTTAAAGATCGCTTTGTCTCGAACCTTGTGATAATTAAGCTAGATCCTGAAGAACCTTCCTAAGCAGACTTAATTTACTGCAAAATGCTGGACTATACGAATCATTCCATTGTTGCAAAATTCGTGAATGATGGATTGAAAGTGTTGTGACCGAAGGGAGTTCACGAGGAGAAGGTTTTGGTATTGAATTCGGATGGCATGGTGTATATGTGGAAAGCCATAAGTGCTTTGAAGTTGCTCTACCCTAATATGATCAGTTTTACATGCTTGGCTCATAGACTACAATGTCTTGTGGAATACATTAGAGCCAAATTCCCCTAAGTTAATTAAATAATTTCGGCAAACAACACTTTCCGGATGTGCCGCTGTCCCCGGAACCAGTTTTAACAAGATGGGGAACGTGTATAGAAGCAGCCAACATCTATAATGAACATTTTGGATCTGTGAAGTCAGTAGTCGATATGTTCACCCCGAGTGTGCGATATCTATGCACGACCTTTAGAACGCACTCAGTGATCTAGAACTAGCCTGTTCAACTACATACATCATTATCAGCTTCGGGTTCCTTCCGGATAATATCAAACAACTGTAAGCTTCTGGACGTCCATTACAAATATCTATGAGTATCATGGATAAAAGTAATAGATAAGCTAAGTGTTGTGCGAGCCAAAACTGGTGAAAGTGTTTCTACTATGTTTAAGTAGTTTTAAAAAGAAACCTAGGATATTCAACGTTTGTCTGTGTGTGCCATGCACTGTATTTAAAGGAAATTAGGTAGATCCCCCTGGGGATAAGACTCCAGAGAAAATACCTTTGTTAAAATACGCTTTAGTGACATCAAGCATAATCTGTCTGAAGAGTGGCAGTCAATGAATGACCCAGAAAACATTGAAATGTATATAATTGTGTATTGTACATGAAAATACAAGTATTCCATCAATGTATGTACCAATCACATTGTAAGCAAGATAAATGTTACATGTTTGATCAAATATTTTCATTTGATATTACATTTGTTTTATGAATCTATATAATTAACTACATATCTAACTGTATTTTACTATATATTACATACATATTTTGCTATATAATACTACATACAATTCCCATCTCTAATTATAAGCTAGGGTCATCAGGGCAAACGGGATGTATATATAACATTTATATGCACGACAGCTTATTTAGGTTTATTTCGACAAACGTTTTTATAATATTTCGAAAGATTTGCCATTATTTGTTCTCAGAAAGAAAATTGAGGCTACTAATCTCATGAAATGACCACGCTCTCTGAATCCAAAACCAAGTATCATTAATATTCGTGATGAAGTACTCAACATTTATTTCTCACTTCCCTCTAAATCTATCCCTCACAAACGTCCTATGCAAAACGCATTTCCTGCGCACCATGTGATAAGATCTTAGACGAAAGACCCGCAATACAAATATGCTCTCGTCACTCGACGATCCAAAATTACAAGAGCTCGAAATTTCCACAAGTGGTCGTTGAGAAGAGAGGTAGTAGGATGGAGGGTTTGGAGGGGTTGGGGGAACACTTAAGACTTCAACAATCTGTGAATGGGCGCGCTTGTCGCCAGGCAGCCGAATTTCCTACAGTAGGGGGACGGAGGAGCTACCCCCCACAACTACCAACAAGTTCTGGCCGCCGCAGTTTTGAGATCGTGCCAACTTTCGACTAAATCTTCTCTAAATCTCAACACAAGATCCTAATCCAATGGAGAAGGAGCAACGCAAAGACGGTGTTGGATGAAATATTATTTACCCTTGAGGCTATGAGTATGGTTGTAACCCGTTCCGTAATTTCAGAGATCATTTTGGATTGCATGTTTTTTTTCACCCCAACTCCAGACGATTGTATAGTTATTTTTATTTCTCTATTTCTACGATGTAGTTTTTGTTTATAGCTGCATCTTACTATCAGTTCAGTTATACGCATATATGATAGTTAATATAATGGGGTAGGGATGAGGAAGGAAAATTTTAGAGATGATCTACCCAAATTTGTGTGGAGGGAGAGTGGGAAACAATTAAGAAAAACCACCCTCAGTAGACCCAACCGAGATTCTAATAACGATCTACCCGTCATCATCAGGCCAGTAGAACACGAGACAGAGAGGGGACGCCTTAAACCATTCGGCCCACTGAAGTGGGTTATATTTTTTTTTTTTGCACATTTTTGGGCTGCTTGTGACGCGTTACGGTCGAGTATGTATGAGTTAATTAAAGTTAAAACATTTAATAAGAATACATTTGAAATTTTCTAAGAGCTAAAGATAATTTCATGCACTCCCAATTTGCGAGCTATTTTTATAAATTTATCAGAATTAGCCTACATTCTTTAGACTATCGCCTGATAAATTAAAATAAATTGTACGGAACTCAGCACGGACTTGCTCGTTCTATTGTTTAAAAATGAGATATTTACACAAAACTCGTAATATATGTGAAACAAAATAACACACTAGCAAACCCAACCATAAATTGCACTATACTTGCGTTAAACATATTTTTTGTCCAGGTTTTAAATTTTATCATTTTATTTTTAAAGAATTATGTCCTCGTTTGTATGTTTTGGAGCAATAAAAAAAGATCGATATTGGGTCCCACAATGGTGAGACACTTCGTATTAAAATTTCTATTCTGGTTAAAATTTTAACATTTTATTAGGTATCATATTCTGAAAATTGAAACATGAGATCTGGACACGGGAATCGAACCCGGGACCTTTGTATTAGTACGCCAATGCTCTACAGGAATCGTCCCGTGATCAGGGTCATTCTTCACTCATATTTCTAAGGCAAAGTCTATGATGGACGTGTGGAAATCGTTGGCTATAAATGTGTGGTTTTATTAAGATCACGAGCTATCAGATAACGCAGCCACCCTTGACTCGGTAGTTGGCTTATTGCTGCCACTTGTAGAATGGGAAAATAAAAATAGCCATTTTATTTATAATCTTAATCAACTCTTAGATACGAATTTTAATCAAAATCTTTAGAGCTGATTTTAAGAAAACCGATTTTTCTCTCTTCGTTTTTTATTAAACTAGTCTTAATTTAAGGGTTAAACAGGCACACAAACAGACGGCATTGTAAAACCACTTTTTGGGGTTTGGGGCGTAGTGAGACGTTGACATCAATCAACATTTGGGTTAGATTTTTTTTACTGTCGCAATACTACTTTAGTTTCAATTTTATAGTGTATCAAAATGTTAATATAATTAATATATATATATGCATATAGCTTGAAAGTTATTGGTTTTATAAAAATATGTTTCAAATAAAAGATTTGTATTATAAATAGCCCTACATATTTGCTATGATAAATAATTTCATACCTCAAATAGTTCGTAGATATGATAAAAAAAAATGTGAATTTACGCATAAGATTGGAACCCTTAAAGTCATTTTGCCGAAATATTGAGGGTAGCCATTTTGTTTGGAATATTTATTAATGTTTTGAAATGAAAAATTAATCAAAATCGTTAGAGTCGATTTTGAATAAATCAATTTTTTTTATCTTTTTGCCCTTGAGTAAACTACCCTTAGTTTTAGGGTTAGATATCTAATTCCAATAACCCCTCGGGGCAACCCTATGAAAACCCTAGATACCAATTTTCAGCCCGATCGGTAAAAGAGTGTATGTAGGCTCTAATTGGAGGTACAGACAGACGTAAATTCAAAAACAACTTTTTCGGATTCAGGGGGTCATGAAAGTCGAGATTCATCAAAATCTCAAGTTCGATTTTTTTGAAGATCACAATACTTTATCTACCTGTAAGATAGCGAGAATGTAAAAACAGATGGCTTTTGGAAGATCCTATGTTTAAAAATTGTATAATTCCCAAGCAGACATTCCTAACCACCACTATTGAAAATGTGGCAACACTGAACTTCAAGTATCCAAAGAACTTGGAATAGAATCTACACATTACAGTTTTTGATAGCTTGAAATGGAAATACCCACTAAATTCTTAAATAGGTAAATAAAAATAAATCAAAGGTGGCTTTCCTAGAATTATCGAAAGCTCAGTGCTGAGGGAAGGGGGACATTTATCTTTATAGTGGATGCATGCCGGTGACAAACCTAGTATCAGACAGATAACCTTTAGAAATTTGTAATCTTATTCAGGATTTCCAGAAATTCGAAAATTCGAATAAATTGTATTTAATTTAATTAATGATGCTGTATAGTTGTATAAAAAGGGAATTTTTTGTTATACTTTTTAAATTAAATGATTTTTATTTTTATTTGATTTAAAGGGATACATTTTTCAAATAAACGAGATGGGGATACAAATCAACAACTACAAAGACCAGAGTCATAATCAAAAAAAGATATCTAGAAACAAGCACAAATGGGTAGTCTGTCAAGGGCAGAAAGATGGCGCTTGATTAAAGTTGATGGCTGGCATAATAAATTGGGGGAGGGAGGGTAGGATGGAATGGGTCTAGCCACAAATCTCACTAGGTGTAGTAAACTCCAAGACAGGGATAGATCAATTTTTTTTTTTAAATTCTCTTGGTTTAGTTTTTTTACTGTGCTCTAGCAAGTTGTATGGGGTCCCAGAATAACGAATGGCCATCCAAGTTAATATTTCTGGCAACTAGTTCTGCCAGATAAACCGACAAGCAAGTTCCCATAATCCAAAAAGTTCTGACTTAAGTTCGCGAGGTGCATTGCGGCTAAACTTTGCTGCATAATCAGCAGTTACTGGTGCCCCGGAGAATAGTTTCTGAGCAATCTGTGATTCTTTCTGACGTTTACATTGATTTTAATCATAATAAAGGCTGATAACAAGAAGAAGTATGTTGATGGTGAACAAGTGTCATGGAAGAAAAGTGTATTACCCCTAAAAAGATGATAACAGTTATGTCACTTTTTTCTAATTACTAACAACTGATTTACAGACACATATTTTTTTGGGGACGCATCCAGTCCATAAGTTAAAAAACCCTGTGAATATTTCCCTACACGATCCTTCCTTTCTTTCACAAAGGCGAAGAGCTGAGGAAGAGAGGTAACATGCACCTTTACAGTCTAATTATTACGTTCAAGAGCGAGACGTGGGTCTAATTTGAGGTTTGATAGATTTCCTAGCATTCATCTGATTGACACCCTTAACTTGGTCGTGTTAGTTTGTGAGTCTTGAGCTGGTATTGCCCCATGTTCAGAAAAAGCACGTTAAAGTATATCATTAGCAAAATTAATTTAAAATTAATCTTACCTCAATGTGATGTTTCTATAAAGTGCACCAGAGTTGAACTGAAGGGCATTTTATCTGCGTCCGAAACCATCCAACTCGCCTCCTAGAACAAATATCACAGTAACAATCTGAACGTCTCTTATTTTTTGATTTGTGTTTCTAACTTTTTTTTAAACTACTTAATCTACAGGGTAGTGATGAGGAAAATAGCATAGAGAAAATGCCCTCGCATTAGCATGGAATGAGATATACACTGCTGGGATTCGAACCTTGACTTCCTCGTCAACGGCTACTGTTGCAAAAAGCATTTATCTTCCTGAGGGACAGCAATTTTTTTAAATGTTTAGAAACAATAGCAGTATTATAGTTTTATATTTATTTGATAAAATAAACACATTTATTTAATTTAAACCAAAGTAAAATATTTAGATCGTTTTTGATGAAAGATGTATTTTAATATTATATCAACTTCTTTTAATGATTTTACAATATACATAAGTTAATATAAATTAACTATCTGTTATAGCTATAGGAACTCAAAATTAAATATCCAGAATTATATAAATAATATATACGAATGGACCGTACATTAAAAAAAAATTGGTCACCATAGTTGCGCTAATAATTAAAAAAAAAACACACATTAGAAATGCAATAGTGTGGTATGTCTGTTATAAGAAAATAATCAGTTCATTATGTTTAATTAAATTTTTAGCTGATTCTCAACTTTAATATTTTGCCATTTTCTTGAATAATAAACTATCAGACGTTCCATAGAATAAAATTAATGTTTGTAAGTTCAGTATTTTTATAAAAACATTTGATGGGTCATCAAAGTTACATAATAATATTTTATATAATGTTTATAAATACATATTACAATGTAATATCGCCTTTGAAAAGGTTGTATTAGTCTACGAAAAAATTATCAAGTACATTTAAATAGATTTGTTTCGTGTAACCAAAAAACAATGTTAGTGAGATGTATAACAATACACTTCAATTTTATATTCAACTTAATAAATTGGAATAAACAACAAACATGACAGTTAAGAGGTGAATAAATAATCACTCTATATTTAGAATATCGGTTTGTTGACAAAGCATTGCAAACATTTTGATGAAATAATAATTCTTACAAATATTTTTTAAGGAAAGGGCAATTAATTCCTTTTGGAACATCTGGCAGACAAAAATCAACAGAGACGACATTAAATCAACCCTTCGAATGGAATCTATTTATAAGAGTAAAGAGGGTAGGTTTCAAAACACGATGTCAGACAAAAGTTCGATCTCTTAGAAACGTCATTAGCAAAACATGGCATTGTGAAATGAAGTTAAGTTTAATGTGAGAAGGTATTTTTCTATTCCCTCCTCTTCCTAGACGTCTTGGAATGGGTTGAAGGAGGAATTGTGTGGATGGAAGAGGGGTTGGGGGGAGGTACTAACATGGTAATCTAAGGAAAGAAGAGGGGTTGCCTCACAGTGGCATCACAAAATAAGCACATGCTACAAGAGCTTAGCTATAGTACATTCACCACTCGAGCTTAATTGGATGAAAGCTCAAAAAGTTACTATAAATAGTACCTTTGTATCTCTACGCCAACAGCTGACATCTTTCACTTTGAACATCTATAATAAAAACATATGATAATGTATGAATGTTATAGTTAACCACAGTAATTTAGGCAAATATTATTTATATTTATTTGAGGTCGGGCACAAAGCTTATTTATCGTTTCATTCCACTTAATAAAAATTACGTACTGACAGAAATTTCACAAAAGGTTTAACAAATATGGCTTTTAAAATGGTGACCGGACGAATTTAAACCATGTAATTGATCATGACACAAACAAGTTCTGTACAATGGTGTACCACACCATGAATACAAATATTCTATCAGTTAATATTTTGAAATACAATAAATAATCATAATAATGTATTATATATTAAAAAATGACAAGTACTTCTCTTTTCAAGTAAATATGATGCTGTATTAAAAGGTATTAATATATAGGCTACACTATATTAACATCATAGATAACATTTCAACGAAGAATAAGTACTTCTAATTATTTAAAATTGTTTTGGATTGGATACAAAGACATTATTAAAAGTAATGAATGTGTGAGGAAACTTTAGTTTACGTTTTTAAATGTAAATATAACATGTAAATTTAAAACTTATAAACTATAACAACCAGTGATATTTTACAAGTGTTGGCAGCCCAAAACCTAAACATATGATTTTTCAACTGTCATTCAGGTAAAAAGCTATGATGAATATAATGTGTAGGCCAACACCATTTTACCTTCCCCCTTCCCTTTTCTCTTTATTGAGAACACACGAGTCAATTTTTACAGCATGCGAAACTAGAATGAGGAACGAAATTTTAAGAACTATACCAGCATTTATTTTTAGGGGGAGAGTAAGAGAACCCTACGATTGCAGCCCGTCTATATTCATGTCAGGGCAGGGGTGCAAGCCACTCAGCTAATTATATTAGTTCTAGTGCATACAAAAAAGGGTAGGCTGCAGCTTTAAACATTTGTTTATGTAGGCCTATGTTGTGTTTAGTGAGGTACATGCTACAAGAGCCGTGTTTTTTATGTTATAGAACTATATAAGCATATATTACTAGATTATCACATTAAAAAATATGTATTTTTTTATTTTTTTAGTTAAAGTACTTAAATTATGCTACCAAAATATTTTTTAAATTCTAGACATTAACGTGATTAATATTATCTGAAGTGTAATTAATATGGTGAACAAAAACTGTTACTATCAAGTTAAATTTAGGAAGGGATTAAAGTAATCCAGAATAAATGCAACCCAATTTTCATAAATAAATGATGGGAAACCATATTGGGGGGACAAACCTCAGGGCTTCAAGCCAAGGTTGGAATAGAGGCAAGATCCTGTTTATCAAAGTTTGCTAATAAAAATATTATATTAACAATGTCCATGTCAAATAAAAAAAGGCATGTTTACTTCTATTATTAAAATAAACAAGCAAATGTTACACAAATAGGCAAATCCTAACATCTTAATGAGCTAAAAAGTACTGTAATGCACATAATATTTGCGTTCGATAAAACCATTTCTTTCAACAAAATAATAACCATAAATATTAGATACAGTCCTTATTTAATCGAGAAGTGGCCAAGGTGGCCAAGGAAGAACATGTTACAAAAGGACTACCACGTGTATCCTTAATAGACCATCTCACAGTTAACTAACCGGGAGATTAGATAAAATATTAACCGGTAGGCCTATTTTAGATACAATACTACTCTCGAACCAGAAAATTTAATACGGAATTGCTGTTTATGCATCCTTAATTTGACAACAGCAAAATTGATGTTTAGTTTTAAATAAATTTGGTTTTTAATTTTGTATTCCCAAAAAATAACATAGACCGTTTCACTAGTCTCGATTACACGGTTTTCTAATGAAAACTTCATGTTACCGCAACACGATGTGACGTCATCTGGATCCAGTTGTATTACCTACCTAAGTTAGGTGTTGTCTGGGAAGAGAATGGGGGGGGGGGGGGGGGTGAGATGGGCTCTTATAATACCAAGAAAAACACGTGATCCAATAATTGTACGTTGTAATTGACCAATTTTTTTTACCACCGCGTCTTACTACCCATTTGGGTTACACGCTTATGTAATAATTTCGTTAATGGTTTTAGGGATTAAGAAGGTTATATTTCAAGGCATTGGCGTGGAGGGAGAGTAGAAAACCATCTTGGAAAAAACCTCAGTACACCCTAATGAGATTCGAACCTCGATTTCCCAGTCATCGGCAGTCTTGTCTACTGCGGGAATAGCGCGTTAGACCCGACGGCCACCGAAGCGGCGTGGGAACCAGTATTCAACAAATGGTGTGCCATAGCACACTGGTGTATCATGCGGCCACAGACCAGAGCTCCAAGCATCATTGTTTAATAAGAACACGAATTAAGTTGGTACGAGCGGCAGCCATACGTCGTCTGAATTTATAGCTCGTACTTAGTAACATATTATTTGATACATCTGACCAAATAAAAAACTTGCGCTTTAAATTATAGTTATGATTTACTCAAACTACTAATGATTTGATCAAAATGTTTCCAATGTTAAAGAAACCGGGCACAGAAAAGGAAGTTTAAGCTTTAATATTGGAACCTTTGAAGCTTCTTCAGGAAAAAACTATTTTATACTTTCCTAGTTCTTATTTACCGTACAACCTTTAGATTAGGTGTATAATCCAATATTTTGTTTGTGCGGTGCTTACCCAAAACAAAACAGTGTACTGAAAAAAAATTAGACTTATTAAATTAATGTATCGTGAACTTCAAGTTTGCATAACATTGCTTTAAATCACACACTTTTGTCAATTGTAACGTTGTTAACAAAAATACTATAAATGACTTATATTTAAGTTGCAGGGATGAAAAAGCCAATTTTAAAGAAAATACACCCCCCACTATCGTGGATAAGAGATGAAAAAACCCAATATAAAAAAAATCACGTGCAGAAAACCACAACCCAGTGCCCCCAACCGGGATTTAAATCTCTTCATTTCCATCCCCGGTAATCCAGTATATTGCGAGAGTGACGACTTAAACCTTGTGACCATCGATGTGGGTGAATTTAATACCTGTTTCTTAAACTGAAGGCCTTAAACAAAACACGTGTTCCAATAAAATAGTGGTTCCTTCACACACACACACAAACACACAGTCAAGCAAGACCTTGTTTAGTTCTTCCAAGGAAGGGTGGGTAGACTATACGTACCATAACCCAGCAAACATGAGCATGTAACAAACAAGACCCGTGATACACCTTCTCATTCATCTGGACGAGAACATGTTACATGTTGCGTATTTCCTTCCCACGTTCTCAGATTTTTTTTAAAGTTACAAATAACGCATTTTACCATGACCGTCTTTAGTTACAGGCCAGAGTGTTAAATGTGGCAACCCCGCTTGTTGTGACGTCATGAGGTCTAGCGATTTGCTGGTTCTTATTGAGAATCGTGTGAATATTTACAGTTTTCTTCATTTACAAATTGATAAGTTACTTTGAATGATACCGACAATAAATCTAAACATGTTTTACTTATATCATTAAATAAAAATAATTCATAGGTTGAAAAAAACAATCAAATTAATAAACATGTAAATAATATTTAAAAATAAAGTTGGTAGGTATGATGTACCGTTCACAAACACAATTAGAATATTGTGATGGAAATTACAAAAGGGCATTTGGCCCGAAGTCTAGAAAGAATATTCATTGTTGCACTAAACTAAAGGACCCGGGTTCAATTTCCATGTACAGGTGTTGCTCTTTAACAAATATTTTATTAAAATTAGAAGTATTATTTATGTAAATTGCTTTGAACACTTCCCACCTTGAGATGTATATAATTTTGAAACATTACTTTTGTAGTGTTTAACTTTTCTTTTTTTCTGAACAAGAATTTTCATTACAAAGTTTTTCATTACTTTACTTGATGTAGTTGATAAATATATTTCCAAGCGTTGACGAACCCAACGAAAATAATTTATGCAAGGATTTACCGCAGAAACAGCTGTTAGTAAATTCTCTAAATCTGGATCCTTAAAAATATATTATTTTATAGGCCAAACACAGGATAAGTTTTTTAGCACTGAGTTTTAGTATCCGTTAGTATAACCTTATTTATATAATTAAGCTAGTGGTTTTAGGACGAGGAAGGTTAAATTTTTAGGAAGTTTGCCCGCGTTCACGTGGAGGGAGGGTGAAAAACCATTTTGGAAAATCACCCTCAGTACACCCGACCGAGATTCGAACCTCGATCTCCCCTTCTATCGTCATCTAGTCTACTGTGAGGGTAGCGCCTTAGACCACACGGTCAACAAAGCGGGTGCACAGGGAAAGTTTATTTGGATTTTTTACTGAATAAACTTATTTTTCAAACTTTTCTGTTATAAAATCTTCATTATTATATAGCTATGTCCATTAACTCCAATCCTCCAAATTGTTGTTGATGGACTAGTTTGTCCTCTTCTGGTAGGATCATTGAAATAGTTAGCATCTGTGTCAAGCTCAATTAAAAAAATCAATGTGACAACTGCATTCCAAAGAACAGATAATTTGTAGTAAGCATAGCCACAAATGTACAAAACCAAGGACTCTGGAATTATGACAGCTGTTAGTTGAAAATAGCTAATCTCATCCACAAAATTGTCATCTATTGTATGTTTTTGCTATATGAGCCAAAACATAATACAATAGGAGCGTGAACAATGCAAAATTTCAAATCAAGTAAATTACACGAGAAACAAACATCCCGCACAATAAAACAATCTGAACTAAATCAGCAATACTGTACGTGGCTGTGTATTTGATCGGCCTCAACGCGTGTTGCCAAACTTCAGTATTCCGGCCTGTAAATAAAGATGGTCATGGTTTGACACCATATCAGTAAGGTGGCTTTTAGAAATGTTATTTACACTTTTATTAACATCTACTTTATTTGATTTAATCCTTCATTAATGTTTCATAACCGCAGCAATAGTCAGGCGGTCTGGGCGTCAGAATCATAATGAACTTGGTCGCAGCTACCGAGAAAGATCCAGCCGGGTGTGCTAGTATTTGAGTATGATTCTCACTGTTTTTATCATCCTCTCTCCAAACTAATGCGGGGGTTTTCTCATGAACTAACCTCTTTATCACCCTTATTTCAATGTCATCAAATAACACTAACGTTGAACGTTCTCGTTAAAAAACTGTTTCGTATTATTGGTGTACTTACTAAATAATAGTAATTTGTTGAAATAATAATAATGAAACCAGACCACAATTGTGTTGGAACTAGCACGATAACTAAATTCATCAAAAAGCCAACACTCACTGTTGTGGGAGAACGTGGATAAGGTCCCCGGTAAGAATGAGGAAACAGTCGTAGAATCTACCTCGAGTAGCACGAGCTCCGCGGAGTGGAACATTTTCTAGGTCCCCCACCACCACCTCCCCCAACCTAACGGTCGGTCCCCGAGCGGAGACCAGAGTTTTTGAGGTTACCATAGCAACCAAGGCAGGACTGCGGCAAGATCTCGTAACTGCAGGGTTCTGGGGCAGAGGGATAGGGGGAGGAATAAAACACAACATGGTGTGGGCGAGGGTAGAAATTAAGAAAAAAAAAGGGACTGGAGGGGTGTGGGGGAGAATGTCTCGGGAGATGCACCTAAAGAGAAGGACAAGAAGAGACAGGGAGAACCAGAAACTATATGGTGGACGTACTGATATGTGCCAGATAAGAAGAGAGAAATGGGAACAAATTTCACAAAAACCTTTTTTAGGAGGGGGGAGGGGGTTTAAGGAATTGGGTACGACTTTATTTGTATTTTATCTCGACGGCTGCCCACTGGTAGAAAGAAAACAAGCGGGATATTTTATATTTTACACGTTCGCATTCTACATTTTGCGCGAGTAATAAGAGGTTCGTCATTTGATTTATTTACATAATACATGTATTATTATTATATTATTATTATTGCACGCGTTTACTACGTTGGTTATAGCCTACGTAAAGGTAATGGTAGGTGATTGTGAGATGAAATGGAGATACAGTTTAAGTGGAATCCGAACACGGTGAGCTGCATTCCACATTCACAGTTTTGATTAATAACATTTGTCGAGTGAAGAGGTTTGGCAATCGATAATTGTCGAACGGGATGAACCGACCTCAGACGAGTGCACCTTACCTAACACAGACCATATACATGTAATCATATATAATATAAATAAAAGAGAGAGAGAGAAAGTATGGTTATACTGATGAATATATTAGGCTATATCATGATTTTTCTTAAAATTTATTTTTTTATGTCTCAGATTCTGCAAAAATTGTTTGTATCAAACTATATCTTTGGTGTGAAATGTGTGTTTGTCCTAAATGGCGAGGTCAGTTTTTTCCTTCAAATCTTTAGTTTAAGAATATTTTTATCCTCTTATCTTTGGAAATTATAAATTTAAAGAGAGTAAATTGAAAATAAGGATATGTTACCTGACTATTTTAAGTTCATTGAACACTTAATTTTAAGCTATTGACAGCTAAGTCTAAGGAATAAGGATAAGAAGGGATATTTTAAAAGATCGCATTCATTTTAGCTTGGAAAGCGATTAAGAAATAACCATGATAAACTGAATGTGGAAAAACAAACGGCTGAGATTCGAACCCAGATATTCTAGTCATTGGTGACCAATTAACATGCGAGTTTAGACCACGTGCTCATCACTTCAGGCAGCATAATTTTGGAGTGATATCAAGTTTATCATAAGCTTTGTTAAGTGGAAACTTGTAAATTATATATTTGTACACTTCGTCCACCCTGAAAGGTAGCGATCTCACACTGACGGATTACACTATAACCCTATCTTATAAGCTGAGCCATAGCAGAACAATGTAAGGTAAGATCTCTATACCTTTTAAGTTAAACGAAGTTTACCTAAAGATAATTTTGACCCAATTTTCAACTCATTTAAATGAAAATGATCTGTAACTAATTAGATGAGTTTAGATAGTATCATAATAAATTAAAATACCAATATTATATCTGCCATGCGTATTTAGTTTGGTTTTACAAAATGAGAAGGTTTATCAAAATAAAATATGATTATTTATTTTTTAAATATTGTCCTTTGTAAATTTAAAGATAACATAGAACCGAGCAGAGGTTATCTATCATGTTCTTTTGGTTGAGAGGACTCAGATTGTAGAGAATATTTATAGATGGTTGGCTATGATACCCTTTTATCTCTCTAAAGGCCATGTCCGGTTCATAGCTTGAAATATAAAGACGCCTTTTTTTTTCTTCCCCAGGTCTTAAACAATCGCTATACGAGACAAAATGTGTACTCTAAGCAAAGAGCCGGGTGAAAAAAAGACATGGTACCATAGGGGGATAATAGGGGTGGGGTTTGTAGGTACAAGAAAGGAAAGGGGGGAGGGGGATTTCTCTAGGGATGTGTAAAAAAAAAAGAGCAGTGTTCCTTTAGCTGTATGGAAGATATAGTTGAAGATGAGAAGAGATGTTTCACGGGTATTCTGGCACACTTGTGTTTTCCTGACGAGGTGGGAGGACTAAGGAGGGTGAATGTTGAGGGTAGAAGGGGAGAGATTGGAAGTGGTTGGTGAAGTGGAAAATTCAAGTGAAGTATTATAGTTAAGAAGATAAATTATTGTTCCAATAACAACAAGTGTCGTTACATAAGGCTAAAATGTTACATGGACTATTAATATAAAATTACCGAAAGAAATAAACTGTTTAGTTGTTTGTGTGCTATAAGGGTATTAAATTATGAGAGTAACGTACTAACCAGTTGGTTTATTATTAATCTAGTTTGGAGTATTAATTTGTCCCTAATACCAATTAAATGATAATTTTATTTTCACTATAGCACATTCCGTTTACCTTTAAAGGTAGCAGTCTTACCTTGGTCAATTGCACTATTATCCAATTTTGTAGTCACGTGAAAATATGCTTGCAACTTTTTACTGTAGATTTTTAATAGCCGTATCTTACTAACTGTTCAGGTTGTACGCAAATATGATAATTATTCTAATGAGGTAGTAATGAGGGAAGAAGAATTTTCGATGTAATCACTCGCATTTTCATGGAAGAGAGTGAGAAACAATTTAGGTAAAACCACCCTCAACAGACTCGACCAGGATTAGAACCCCAATCTCTCCGTCATCAGCAGGCCAGTCTAACATGAGAGTGACGCCTTAGACCGTTCAGCCACTGAAGTGGGTACATAAATAATTATTCGTTTGTACTATATTTTTGTAAACTGACCAAAAAATTTGGGAAACACTATTTTTTGGTTTAGTGTAAGCCATAGATTTCAATAAATACCTTGATTTTTATTTATTATAGAGCTAGCTTTTTTACTTTCTCTCTATCTTACAGGTAGAGAAAGTATGGTGATCGTCAAAAAAATCGAAGTCGAAATTTTGATGAATTTTGACGTTTCATGACTTCCTGAATCCGAAAAAGTGGTTTTTGAATTTCCGTCTGTCTGTCTGTCTGTCTGTCTGTCTGTACCTCCAACTAGCGCCTAAACTATTTTACCGATTGAGCTGAAACTTGATATCTTGGGTTTTCATAGGGTTGCCCCGAGGGGTTTTTGGAATTGGACATCTACCCCTAAAATTAAGGGTAGTTTACTGAAGGGAAAAAAACAGAAAAAGTCGATTTTCTCAAAATCGGCTATAACGATTTTGATTAAATTTCATTTATGAACATTAATAAATATTCCAAACAAAATGGCTACCCTCAATATTTCGGCAAAATGGCTTTAAGGGCTCCGGTCTGATGCGTAAATTAACATTTTTTCTAATAGCTCCGAAACTATTTGAGATATGAAATTACTTAGCATTACAAATATGTATATATATTTATAATACAAATATTTTATTCTGAACATATTTTTATAAAATCAAAAATATTCAATCTATACGCAATTATATATATATTTTTAGCTTTTTGGACATTAAAGCTTAAGTATTGCGATCGTACAAAAAACTAACCTGAAATGTTGATGGATTTCGACGTCTCATGACCCCTCGAACCCTAAAAAATAGTCTTTGCAATGCCGTCTGTCTGTGTGTCTATTAAAACTTAAAATTAAGGGTAGTTTACTGAAGGGCAAAAAGAGAAAAAGTCGATTTTCTCAAAATCGGCTCTAACGATTTTGATTAAATTTCATTTATGAACATTAATAAATATTCCAAACAAAATGGCTACCCTCAATATTTCGGCAAAATGGCTTTAAGGGCTCCGGTCTGATGCGTCAATTAACATTTTTTTAAATAGCTCCGAAACTATTTGAGATATGAAATTACTTAGCAGTACAAATATGTATATATATTTATAATACAGATATTTTATCCGAAACATATTTTTATAAAATCAATAACTTTCAATCTATACGCAATTATATGAATTTTTTTTAACTTTTTGGACATTAAAGTTTAAGTATTGCGACCGTAAAAAAAAACTAACCTGAAATGTTGATGGATGTCGACGTCTCATGACCCCCCGAACCCTAAAAAATAGTCTTTGCAATGCCGTCTGTCTGTGTGTCTATAAAAACTTAAAATTAAGGGTAGTTTACTGAAGGGCGAAAAGAGAAAAATATGGTTTTCTCAAAATCTACTCAAACGATTTTGATTAAAATTCGTATCTAGGCGTTGATTAAGATTATAAATAAACTGGCTATTTTCATTTTCCTATGAAAATGATTTTTAGGGTACTTTACAGAAGCGTTAATTTCCGTATCTCCACAACTATTGGAGAAACTAAACAACTTATCATTGCAAAATTGTAGGACTATCAGAAATAAAAAAAATTTATTTGACATATATTTTTATAAAAGCAGCAGTTTCTGAGATATTTGCAAATATATTAATACAATTTTGTGAGCTTTAGTTGTAAACATATACTACTTAAGTCTTAACGCAATAATTCTCCAATGCCATAGAGTAATTAAATATAAGTAAGTATCTAAAAAAGTATGTTATTTTTCCTTAAATCTCTTAGGAGAAATGTTTGCATAGCAATGATCTATCTCCATTTTAGACTCAATAGTCAATATTTACATTTTTTATTGGTCAAAATGTATAAATGAATAATTAAATATCAATGCGATGACTTGAAGATCTGCAACACCTTATAAAATGTTAAAATTTTAACCAGAAATCCAAATTTTAATACGAAGTGTTGACCCTTGTGGAAGACATTAAACTGTTTGAAATGCTCTTAGGTGGACAAAGATGCGCTCTCATTGATTCTATATCATTGTATATTTTTTTATGCGTGTTCTTATGTGGAGTGGTGATGATACAATGTACATTATTCCGTTCAGAAATCTTACGAGTTTATAGAAAGAGAGAGAAAGTCTGTGCGGTGTGCCGTACCATTTATTTTTATTAAGTACTAAAAAAAGAGTAATTGAAATGGATACCCCTACCCTCATCAAACAAGCCCAGCTCAGCCCAGCCCAGCTAAATATTGCTATCGGGAGATTAAAGTTAGCAACCAGTTAAAGGTTATCAGCCACTTTAATATTTTACTCGTTTTATGAACTGAATTTGTATGCTGGATAGCTATCTGTAGGATAAATATATTTTTATGTAAAAAATGCAATGTTGGTACTGTTTTTACTGGTGCGCGCAAGCGTATAAGCCCAGACGTTACCGTCACAACCTAGCAAGGGGCAAGAACGTTCAACATTTGTTAAATAATGGCGTCCAAACGAGTGCGAGGAGACAAATGGTGTCACGTGTGCGCAGAAGCTAAGATGTCGTGCAAGTACTAATTTCGCTGTCTGCCAAAATGTGGTCAATAGTTGGGTACAAAGTTTACAAAATTTTATTTATTGTACTCAGATTTTGATAATTTGTTCTTATATAAATATAACTCTACAAATAGCTTGTCAGTTTATATAAAAGTGTGAATTAAATGTTCTAACTTTATATAGTTAGAGCCCGGTCCTGTGCTTACTAAACAAGTGAACCAAGATTTTAACCTAAAAACAGATTCTGATAGGCGAAATCTCATTAAAAACAAAGCGTCACTATGGCAACAACCATTTTAACTTTCAGATAAAAGTTATCAGGTACTTAAACTTCCTGATAAAAATGTGATGGATAAATACATTCTATCTGGCAGATAAATATTATCTTGCAGTCACAAGACGCATTTTTAACTTATCCACCAGATAGAAATATTTATCTACCAGATTAATATTTATCCAGGAGTCATAAGACCGGCCCTTAATATAATACAGGGGTAATAATACCGGAGGTATCAATTACCAATAGGGGTGTGAGAACCAAATAATGGGGGTATGGGACTTGATCTTTTAACAATATTAAAAAAAAAGTTGGTAGATTAGAATAATCTCCGTAATGCGGAATGAGGTTTTGACTTCACAGAAACAACAAAAATCTCCCTGGTTATAGCTAGTTGTATTTATAATTTTACGTTTCTCTATAAATAAATATTATACAGGATGGGGCTGAAACATTATGTTGATTCGTAACTTAAAAATTAAAATTTTAATTGGAAAATAATTACTCACCAGCTAAATAAAAGCGAAATACCTACAACACTTTTTTATAATTGGTGATATGTGGGTTTACTCCTTTACAGTGATGAATTAACGGCTGGGGACTGGATGTTGTGCTGTCCTAGTCTTAGTTTATGAAACATTTAAAGCTACGACAGGCCTAACCAGCTGGTAGTGGAAAATATGTGGCTTGGATAGAAAACTGACCCAGGCTACAGACTGGAAACAGTAATGGATTTAAAGTAAATCACAAAAAGGTTAAGAACCCCTGGTCTAGTTTTAATATAAATTGGCCTCTAATAAACTAACACTTTTTTTTGTGACCAACGCTGATATAATTATTAGTATTATATAAGAGGTATTTTTTAGGAAAATCGTCTAAGAAAACCAATCCGGGGGTCAAACAATGGCCTCCCTGCTACGGGCAGACTAAACTAGACGAGAATATTGCCTTTGTCCGCTTACCCATTTATGTGAGTGTTTGCTTACTAATCAAAAAAATATTGGGTTCAATTTCAGCTGGTAGCTACGAATGTTTCATTTATTTCCTAGAATTAACAGAATATCTGTTAATATCCTTTACGAGGATTAAATGTGTTTAAGGGATTGTTTAACTGTCGGATATCTTGCGAGATCGATATCCTCTATCTAATATAGTGAGAATGCAATTACCTCTGAGCTACCCTTTTAATCCATCCCTCTTATATTATCAGGTTGATAGTCCTTGTGTTAAAATTTACTAATAAACTAATTTATAGAAAAAATTAAAAAAAATTCTTTTCTCTAAAATTGGGTTCTTTTTTCTTGGAAGAGTAGGTCGAGTAGTGGTTTGGTAGAGGGGTTTAGGTGACCCGGGTTTGATTCAAAGTAGTGCAAATATATTTGCTATTGTATATGGGTTAATATTGTTAAACAATTATTAAATATCTTAATGCTAGGGCAGGGTGAGTTTTATTAAGCGTACTTTCTTTAATTAAGTTAGTTTGTAAGTATTGTGTGTATTAAAGATGGTGTGCCATATTAATAAGTACTGCCCTAAATGAAATCTTGTTTGAAAGCCGTGTGTGCTGAAGGGGAATGTTTAGAAAGTGCGCTCAATATTACCCCGATCACACACTCGGACAAAAGTAGCGGCGGTGAGTCCTACTCCGCTAGCGTCGGTATTTGATAAAGAACCGGAAGTGAGGGCTGGAACACTTTGAGCTCTGTGAAGTTCGGACCTTTCCCAGCACGGGTCATTTCATCTTGCTCTTGTCCGTATCTTTAGTCACCATCTGGACCAGTGTGGCTGGACAGGGGGGGTTGAGAGGAGGAAATGAACACAAGATTTGAGACGAAGAAGGGGAATGGGAGATAAGGGAGTTTCAACCCTGGTGCCAGGAAGCAAACAGATCTATAGTCCTTACAATATTTAATATTTTTATTATGACAGCTTTAAGGTATCCTTACACTGGAATATTTGACTTTTAGAAGTGTGGTTTTAATTTTCTGAGATCTAGCCAAAATATCTTTTAATTTCGCAGTTATTAGAAAATACTAGCAATAGAGCACGCAAATTATGTGTCCAATCCTAAGAAGTGATAATAGATAGGGTGGTGTATCCTCATTATTTAATATATTCAGTCACTTTATATATATAATATGTATATACAAATTATATATAAATGTGTATATAAATTATATATATATATATATATATTATTGCTCTCAGAGTCTTCGTCGCTTGCTTGCTCCGATGTTCATGCCAACAAGAAGCTAGAAAAAAAGTAAACAAGCGATAATAAAATAAAACGTTGTAAGGTATTTTCGTTAAATAATTAATAAAGTTGTTATAAATAACTTTTCTAATAAACCGTTGACGGAGATTTCGGTTGCATTAATTGTGTCAATACCCGCCTCGGTGGCGTAGTTGGCTAACGCGCTAGTCGTGTCGAGCTCGACTGCCGAGGACGGAGAGATTGAGGTTCGAATTTTGGTCGGGTGAACTGGGAGGTTCTTAAAATAGTTTTCCACTCTCCCTCCACGCAAATGCGGGTTCACTTCATCTAAATTCAACCTTCTCAATTCCTAATCCATTAGCGTAATTACTACTTAAGTGTATAATCCGAACGGGTAGTAAGACGGGATGCTAATTAAATAAAAATTAATGGTGTCTAAAAAAAATATTTTCAAAGCACAACAGGTTGCGTCAAATGCATTTTTTAATTCGATGTTTCACTGTGGTTACCAAAAATAAGGTATTACTGGGCTTTAATCATGAGTTTGTCTTTAAGCATATGATTTAAATTCACTAAAATCAAAGTGTTGTAAAATAAAAGTTTCTATATTTGGAGTTAGAAAAGGAAACTTTTATTTCTTATGTACGGCTTGGTGCCAGTATTAACTATCAGCTGGTTGGCACAAGAACAAATGTATAAAGCTCATATTGTATATTTTGTCAGTGACAGGGAGGCCAGGATTCAAATCCCGGCTGGCTGTATTGAAGCAGTTTTGTTTTTCCTAAATGGGTTTTCATTTCTTCCGTCACGTAAATTTATTGTGCTAAGTAAATGCGTGATCTTTTTTTTTGTGCTACTATTATATATAGTTGGCTCAAATTTCTCCTATCTATACACAAGGTATATATATATATACATATATATAATATATATATATATATAAAATATATATAAAATATATATATATTATTATATATATATTTATATATATAATATATATATAAAATATATATAAAATATATATATAAATATATATATATAATATATATATATAATATATATATAAAATATGTATGTATATATATATATATACCTTGTGTATAGATAGGAGAAATTTGAGCCAACTTTTATTTGATGACTTGTGAAGTGGTGTGTCCAATATTATATATCTGACTTTGTGGGCGGTGCGACCTGTTGGCGAAATCAAGGTACTTACGGAGAAAATTAGAGAGTTTAATTAGTTGCCATGTGTTTTTGTTTATAATTTATTAAGTGGGCTAGACTCATAATCAAACCGTTTTGATTTGTTTAATTTTTACTCACTGGTGGTTTTCATCAGGCTCTAATGTTAGTAACCTTACACCGTTATAGCCACATAAAAATATAATTATATTTAAATTAAAAAATGATTTAAAGAAAGTTATATTTAGATGCAGTTATAACCGTAATTAACAAATATAATAGTTTGGCCACTTAATCCACTATAGTAATATAATTAAATGATATCATTAGTTACCCTCTCCACCCCACAAAAAGTTTGTCTTTTTTAAAAAGCCTTTTCTAGGAAGATTATATCAGTTGAAAAAGGAGGGGATTCAAACCAAATTTATCAATAATAACAGATCTTTAATGTAGCGGTTGGGATCAAATTAGGAGTTCAAACCATTGCCCTATAGTGAAAAGTTGGATATGATTTATTTTTCTTCTAGAATTGAGAAATGTCATCTTTGTGGTCTCCCCTAGCTGTTCTTAGCTTGGAGAATTCTTCTTTTATCAACCTCCCCCCCCCTCCAATTTCACTCCCCCTCTCCTCCCAATTCCCTTGTCACGTGACAGTCTCAGGGGTTGACAAATCAACCAGTCTGTGACCAGGGTCCATTATTTTTATCTTCCCTTGACCTTAGTATGAGATAAAGTGCCCAAACTTTACCGTTAAAGGTCACGTGGACAAGGTAGGGTCACACGTACAGGTGGCTGGACGTTGCACTTACTGACCGCCAAAGAGAGTGGGGTAGGGAAGTTTTGACCAGAGAGACTGGGATTGAATACCAACTATGTTAGATGGAGAAGCTTTCTACTAATTTTACAAAGTGCCGCCCGACAAAACTGTATTCCTCTGTTTTAGCTTATTTTAGGTTGGATATTTTAATTAAACTAGGCTATATCGAAATAATAACACACACACACAAATAATAATGTTATATTTAATTAGTACATTTAGCATCAATATTTCCTTTAAAATACTATTTCTTCAAGCTATAAAAGTATGATGATTAAATTTAAATTTATTTAACTAACAAGATAAGAAGAAAAATCAATGTATACGATTGTAATTTTGCCTGAAGTAAAGATGTAAACTTTCAGTGAGATAATAGTGAATTTTTTTTTAAAATTGTAAATAAAAAAATGTTATTTTTGTCAGAGCGTGGCGTTTTTTTTGTCTTGTAAAAGTGTACAAGCCTGACGTAATTAAACTCACTTTGGTCAGCGGTTACTTCTTCATAAGTCCCGTGCCAACGTAATAGTTATTATTATTATTATTATTATTATTATTATTATTATTATTATTATTATTATTATTATTATTATTATTATTATTATTATTAAAGAATGTGCGTGCTTACTTGCAAACCCCCTATTGGTTATCATGGCAAACTTATAGGGGGGAAAAGAACCTGTTTTGGGATATAAAAACCGCGAGTTTTGTCCATTAGCGAGGAGAGGGAGGACCTAAGAGCAGAAGTAAGGGGTCCATTTTCTAGTGATTTGTGATCTACCACTCACTGCCTGACCGACGGTCAGTCTGGGAGAATATCCTGGGTGTGTGAATGGAAGCACCGCACGGGGAGAGGGCCTCCCAGAATACTAAATACTCTAGTTACCCTCGAGTCACGTTATAGCCGCCACGATGCGAGTATTAGATACAAGACGTAACATCTAGTTTAGGTCAACGGGCGGACTGCTAGATGTGGACACTAACAGGAGTGAGAACTTTTCTTAAATGCCTCAAATTACTAGACTTGTTCAACCAACATTCATTTCACTCAGTTCATTCTAGTTAATATACTTATAAACTTCAGATAATGACCATTAGTGAGCCCAACAATTATTGATTGTTATTAAACCCAACTCTATAAACCATACTGACAGATTTGCCCAAGGGGTGGGCTGGGGTGGGATAATAACATAATATTTACACCACGTATTTACCCATGCGGGATGTATTAATTTAGCCACACAAATGAGGTAGGCGTGAGGACGGTCGAATTTAGAAGCAATACACTCGCGCTTGTATGGAAATAGCGTGGAAAACCATTTAGTAAAACCACCTTCAGCAAACTCAGATGGCATATAAGGCCTTGTTTATCCGTCACCTACAAACCATGTTCTTTAGGATTGACATTTGGTCCACGTGACCACTTACGTGGACCATAACAATTGTTAATAACGGCATAATATAAAGTATAGCTGAAAGTGATTGATGCCATATTTTCACGAAATAAAAACGAGAAAAACCAGTGATGATCACATGCAGAACCCAATCTTTATGTATTCAACTGGGCTACGAACCCTAGCCTTATCAACAGCAGTTATGCGGCAGTGTGAATCTATCATCTTAAGACTGTTCACCCATTAGCGCTGATAGTTATTTTGATAAATCAAATAGAAAACCTGAATATATGAGAGTATGATTAGTACTAAATAATTTCTTAAAAGTTACTGTACTGTGTTAGAATAATGTTTGATTAAAGTTTTATCACGAATTTATAAACAAATGATATTAAAATGTATACAGTTATTAAAATGTGATAAAAGTATGGATATTTAAATTGGGTCAAAAGTCTTTATTAAAATAGTTTGAGATCGAATAACTGTAAAAAATATCAATTGAATGCTCCACACTTGTTTCAAAGAGATTGCCATCTTTTTATTACTTCAATCTTTATTGTAATTTAAAATTTACGATAAGTGATCTTGAATTCTATGGTATCAATAAACAAATTTAAATTATCTTCCATTGACAAACAACAAAAATGAAGCTATTATACGTTGCAAATTAATTTCGAATGAATAAAAAAAAAGACTCAACGAAAAATAGGATTTCATTCTAGAACTCTCCTCCAGAAAATTTTTTTTTTAGACAAACTATTTAAAGGAAAGAGGATCAAATAAAACCTTAAAACGCTAAGTCATCACGTAGTAGGATTTAGTTAATATTTTCTTGGTTCCTGGAGAAGCTCTACGACAGCGGAGAGTTAAGTTAAAAATAGTACCGTGGAGCGCATTTCCGCTGAACACGTTATCACGTGATGTTTAAGTACTTCCTCGACCTTGTCCACTTTAGTGGCCCGGACTTCTTATATAATCAATTGATATCAATACTCGCTTTTATCATGGATTGGACCCTGGACCTAAAGATATTGAGTACATCTCTTCCTTGAATTATTATACTAGAAGAAATAAAATATCATATTATTAAGTGGTCATTTCAACCCCAACTGGCCAATTACGAAAAGGGAATTAAGTAGTAGTACTATGTGTATGTACAGGATCATAAAAATCACCAAAGGGGTTCAAGTTAATGAAATGAAAGCAATAAAAGCAATGATTAAATTACAAGTTCTAATCCTTTATTTAAAATATACTTTTTAGTTGTACCTTCCGTTTAACCCGAGTGACACTAGGGTCCTGTCTTATAACATAGAGCCCAGAATTTTATATAATTAAATATTTTACATATTTTACAGAATTCTAGGCATTTTCGAAGAAACTACATAAAATTTCATATTTTGCGTATTTTTTTAAATCGTAGTAGTATTATTTATATCTTTGTTGGGGAAAATACTTATTAATGATGTGTCACTAATTTCCAAGCAACTTGTATTTTAATAATTAAAGAATGTATTCAGTGAAGGGAAGGCAGTGAGCAAAGTCCAAGTCACGTATGCTGGCTCGTCAGGGAGAATTAAAGTTGCCTTAACAAAGTTTTGTGTCTGAAGTTTCTCGTGTTTTGAAGGGAATATAATGTGCCGTTGCCTCAGCATAAGGTCTCTCGTGTGGCGTTCTAGTTTATAAGTACAAGTCGTTAAGTTGTAAAAAACTATAGTTCTTATAACTTACTAGCTCATTTTCCCATTGTTCTTTGGTCGAGGGAAGAAACGGATATAAATCTGTCAAACAAAGAACATGTGAAGAAAACGGAACCCAAAATTATCAAGAACTAATAATTCAATAAAACTCGTTAAAAAAGTAACTGTAAGTGTGTGTATTTATAAAAGTGTTTTTATATTTCTTCCTTCAGAAATTTGCAGCCATAAAATTAATTTTTATTTAAATTATCAACGTGGTAAAACAAGGTTTAATTAATGCTGCATATTTTAACACTATTAAATATTTTAACTGATTTTTCTACATGTTTAAGCACATATTTTGTATGTTAATACTATATAGAAATAGGAACTCTACTTATAAGCTACGCCATAGTGTAACCAAGAACGGTAAGCTAACTAACTACCTTACAAGCTAAACACAGGCTACGGTTAGTAAAAGGATTATCAATGATTTATCGAAAAGGATGAGGAGAGTCGTTTTAGAGTAAGTGCATCCTCATTAGCATGGAAATAAAATTTGTTAACTGGCAAATCGCATGTAGAACACAACTCCATCGTTCTTTTAACTGAAGGTAAAACCCCAATCTATTCATCAATGGTAACTAAGGTCTAGGCGCAAAGCGAGTTTGACACCTTAGACTGTTTAGCCAATTATTTGAAATGTAGTTCAGACTTATCGTGGTACGAAATAAAGCAAGGTAATCGTGATTCGGAGTTCACGAAAAAATAGATCTACTTCTGTGCTAAGGTTCTGTGTTAAGGTCTTCACTCACTAGACCTGACCGTAATCTGACCAACGCATGCATAAAATAATTCTATATATATATTTATATGACACAACGCTCAATAGTCCGTATTGAGCCCGTCACGGACCGGCCCGTACCATACAAAACTTGCCATGCATTCTCGCCAAGAGCCCGTGTATGCAGGCGGCAAAACGCATATATACTGTGTCAGCTACCTTAATTAGCTTAAGTTTATTTTTATAAATTCTTACATAAAATAAATAAAAGGGAATCGATCTCTGTATATCTTACTTAAAAGGAAGGTCCCTGATTCGGAAGACAAAGAGGAAACACGTGACCCACCCCCCAACCCTCCTTAGCCATCCTTGCCTCACGGTCCAACAGTCCAACCCCTGATTTATTCTCCTTCAAAGTCCCTCAAGATGACTAGAAAACCCACTCCACCTCCCTTCTCACCATTCTTTGGAGAATAGCTGGTTCAATCATCAGCCAAGTTATCCAATAGGTACGATTTCCAGCTGGGAAATTGAGTAATTCCGTCTTTCCCTTGATTTTTTTCTTTGGATTATTTCCTTCCACTGCCCCCTTCTATATCCCCCTCGATAACTTCTCATCCCCGTTCTCATCTGGTTTTATACCCTTTGTACTGTGTGTTGACTTTGGGCATTGAGAAACATGGCGAGCTAGAGATAGGAAAGGAAGGATACTGAGCATTCTTAGAAATACAATTAGAAAAAGTTGTGGTCATTCTTGGAGGACTACTAAGTGTCAACGTTCACTAACTGATCCAAGGATACAGAATGAAAAAGGGTGAGTTTTAAGGAAATACCCCAACATATTTGTTTCAGTATATTTAACACAAGGGTAAGATGAGGATGTTAACGTAACCAAAATGCCCCTGAAATAATGTAGATAGAGGGTAGAAATAAACCCAAGTGAAGGTCGCGTTTAGGAAAAACACTCAGTGCACTCGGATGGGGTTCAAACCCAGGATACCAGTCAACGGTGACCTTAAGCAGTGCAAGTCAACGACTTAGGCTACTAGGTCAACACTGGTAATATCATTAGACGTATATTTTAAGTAAGCTTTGTATGCATATTGCATATATAAGATTTAAGATACAGTATTTCATTTCAAATGCCAACCGGCTCCGTGGTATAGTGGATAGTACGCCTAGCCATGAGTCTAGGGTTTCCTGGTTCGATTTCTGGCTGGTACCTTGGGTATTTTTCCCTTATGAGGAATTGTCCCAACGGTCATCAGGGTTTGGCTAATTAGGCTTAAGTTAGGTTTAAGAGTTTCCACTGGTTCCCCAATATCATTTTCAGTATCACCTCATCTCATCGGGACATAAAAAGAGCCTCCACGAAAAGGATGTACGATTTATACATTCGGGCGTCCCCAGGGCAACGCTACATTAGTACTGGCTAATCTTTCCACAAAACTGGGCTACGAGTGATGTAGCCCAGACTGGCAATATTAATATATTTCAAATGCCTTTGATGTAAATTCGATGTTGTATCCTAGTTTAAGCTAGTTTTTAAGCTTTGTGCCAATATATAATTTTGTTTGGAAATTGTTCTAATATATGTACAACTATTAGTAATACGATCATCACAGTTTTACAAATTTTAAAATATAAGATGGTTTAACTTATAGCAAACCCATTGGAAATACATTTAAAATCAGCATTTGAAAACCTCCAAATATTAAAGGATATTAAAGAAGTTAATAAAGCATTTATTGTAAGACTCTTGTTATCTTAAATGGCTGTCGATATAGGCAGGATGAATCTATTTTGACTTGTAATGAATTAAGTAAGTTTCAAGCTCCACGGATTGATTCAATTTCCTAACTTCATCTTGTTTCCTCGTAAATTGACGTTTGACAGTTTCGCTACGCCCTGGCAGCTAGAAGAACAAATATGAGGGTGCCTGCCTCTTAGCTGATGATCGGATTACAAAACCACGACGTATAAAAAAAAAAGGCATGAAAAAAAACATTTTCGCGCTTCTTAAAGAGACAAGAATAACTTCCGGTCTAATTACTTCAAAGAATCTCGAGATGAAACCAGAGAGAAAGCTTCAGAGTTTAGTTTAGGGAAGGCGAGAGGGGACGGAAACCAAGGGGAAATGTGTTGGAAGAACATGGAGTAAAAGAACAAGAAATAAATACTTTGAGGAAATTTAATTAAAACAAGCCTAACCTAATATTACCCAACGAATTTAAGACTTGCATTGGTGGGTACACGAATTGAGGCGTCAGTCTCGTTTGATCTGGTTTGTAGGTGACGGGTAACTTGTGTTTAAATCCTGACATTGCGTAGTTATGTTCTTTTCTAAATGATTTTCCACTTTTCCACTACGCCATTGAGATAACATTATCTCCCAATTCTACATTAATCAGCGCCATTAGTGTAAAAACGTGGATATACCAGACGGGTAGTAGGACAAGGTATATGTAAATAAAATAATCTAAAATAATACACTTCGTAATTAGAGCCTTTAGCTGTGCTTATTTTATTTATTTATTTATTGAAACACTAAAACAATTTAAAGACGACCGACAAAGTCAGAAACCGGGATAGTGTGCTCTACTTAAAAGTCTAGGGTTCGCTTCCTTATGTTAAGAATTGATTTTTACATGAGTATGTTCCCTACCTCACTTAGCACAAACTACGGTGGAGTCCCTTCCAGTTACCATCCTAAACCATTTCCACTCTAACTATAACAAGGGGAGTCCGGACTGAGTACTAAATCGGGTGTACTCGGAAAAAATGTGCCAACAGCGTGGATTTCCTTCTCCAAGTTAACAGTACAAATCAGTTTGGAAGAATCTTTTTTATATAGAAGTTAATAAAAACAATGGTGACCTGGTGGTCTAGGGGTAAGGTGTCAGACTTCTGTGCTGAGGGTCCGGGGTTCAAACCTCGGTCCCGGCACAGATTTATCTGATTGCCGAACCCTTCCTTCACCTCTGACAAGACGTGTATTAATCACAACTTGTGAATGTGAGGAATGCCAGGCCTCCACCGTGGTTCGGATTCCACGTTAAACTGTAGGTCCTCCATTTCATCTCACAATCACCCTACCATTACACATTAGCGTAGGTGCGTATAACCCGAACGGGTAGTAGGACGCGGTGCTAATAATTAATAATAATAATAATAATAATAATAATAATAATAATAATAAATAATAAAAACAATACAATATATGAGGCACTAATGTGATCTATAGCTGTAGCATTTGATAAATATAATAACTAACTATAAAATAGCACTAATAATATATACAGGATGTTCCTGGGTTAAACAGCTAAACTTTAGGGAGTAGTAGTGGGTCAAATAACTGACTAAAAATGTATTTGGGAGATTTGCTAGTTTTCACTTTCATTTCGCGCAAACACACACAAAAAAAAAGGTAGGTATTAAATAAAATATTTTATTTATTGATTTATTTATTTTATTCAAATTAACGGTCTCCAACACGGAGATTAACATTACACCTATCAATCACAGAACGAGTGGCTGACCGACCTTATGCGACTGTTGTTTCTTGGCACAAATGCCTTATCCTTTGTCGTAATGATTGAAGGTCATTAACAAGCACTTCATACACTTTTTTCTAGAAAGCTCCCCATACAAAAAAATATGTAATGGCGTAAAATCAGGCGAAAAAAGAGGCCAAGCCACAGGTCCAGCACGACCAATACCTCTTCAAGGAAAATTAGACCTAATATTAAGTAGAGGTGGGTAATTAGATTCATCGATACCTATCGATTCTTAAGGGTATCGAGAGGATCAAGAATCTAAAACATACCTCGATTCCTAAAGATACGTGAAAATGATCGTGAATGCTTTATTAAGAATATTAATGAATATAGAATATTAAAGGCTGTTTGTAACGCATTTTTTCGTTAATTATTCCATATATTTGTATAGTAAAACTTATTAAGGCATTGATTAGATTTTAAAACCTAAAAATTTATGTTTTGCTTCAATATGTAAACATATTTACCATGGTAGCATAATGTATTCAATAAAAAACACAAATAAACCTCTATATTAACAGATACCAACCCTGTGTTAGGAAATATATTACGATTGCTTTGAAAAATTAGTCACAAATTAAATAATAATAATATTAGTAAAGTTCTTCCATTAGTCTTTCAACCCGGGAAAACTATGAATAGTACAGTGTTATCATCAATGTTCACCAAACTAAAACTATGAATAGTACAGTGCTATCATCAATGTTCACCAAACTAAAACTATGAATAGTACAGTGCTATCATCAATGTTCACCAAACTAAAATTATGTTAGTATTTTTTCAAAGCTCCTTACAACCAAAGTTTTACTGTAATTACGATGCATTATCTTAAACATTTTCCTTCATTCAATGTTTTCCTAGGTTTATCCATTTATTTCACATAGAGCTAAAACATTTGCACTAAAGTATAAAAATTATGATAATAGAATTATAATAGATGTATGTATTAATGCATAAATATTAAAACAAATTGATTAAAAAGCGAGATAAATTATGCAGCTTAAATTATTATTAACCTAATATTTAATTAATTAATTTGTGTCACACTTATCATCGTACCAAGAGGAAAAATCTCCCAGACAAATTTGTTGCTTATCTAAGTTACATGGGTATGTAGTTAATTCCATCTATATTTCAGACGTTTTGTAATTTCCGTGCAAACTTAAAGCTCAGGAGAGTTTTTTTTAAGCTCAACGACCACTTTCTGGAGATATTGGAAAACAATACCATCAATACATTCATTGATTAACGTAAAATATACATTATATAGTGCAAGCATGTATATATAAACACTAAGTTATTCATTATAATGAAACATACAGGTACCTAATCAAATATAATTACACAGAAAATACAGAATATTTCAAGTTTTTCTCAGTATTAGTAGTTTTGATACCATGACCATAAACGGCTTAATATAATAACCACGGACGTCAAAGATTGTTTAGATGAAGTGTATCTACATTAGCGTGAAGAGGAGATAAGAAAATGTCAATAAATCACACATGCTGAGCCACCCAGTACATGCAGCTGAGATTCTAAACTCGACCTCCTAGTCACCACCTTTACTATCCCAAGGCCTCATACCAAGTGACCACCCTTTCAATATTATTCTTGAGTTTAATAAACATTTAAAATATAACTTTAAATAACTTGATGTTATAGTGGATCAACCTTGAAATCAAATGTAACAAGAAATTAACTTTAAGTAATCTGTAGGAAAACGAGGGAACAAAGAGGAGGGAATGGAAGGTGATGCTTTTTATCAGAATACAATGAAGAAATAGTTCACACATTGCGAAACTTTTGACGTGAACTATCTCTTTACAGATGATATGATTACTTGGCAAGTCTTGTGACACAAAGAGGCCCGAGTTAAATGAAAAAGGAAAGAGAGAGAAAGAGAGGGCGATAGGAAAGACAAAGAAGAGAACTAAACTAAAGACGAAGTGAAAGTGGATAAATTGCGGCCAAGTTTAGTTCCAACTTGGCCCGGGTAGAATAGCTCTTGAGGTGGTTGGGATGAAAGAGTAACAAAGGGTTGAAGATGACGGTGTTTTCGAATAGAAATGAAACGAAAAGGGGCTTAAGGAAGAGGCGGAAATACTGTGTGTGGAGGTGGGAGGAGTAGTAAGAGGTGTTGGAGAGTGAGTTGTAAAAAAAGGTCATAAGAATGACTGGTGGGATCCAAGAGTGAGCTTATTTTAAAATCCAATGTCTGACGAAAACTTAAAAATTCAACGTAAAATATTTTATTTATGATTTTATTGGTATCAGATATACAATTATTTTCTGAATTTATTCCATTTAGAAAATTTAATTTAAAAAATACAGGTTAACTACGCCCAATTTGAGATTACAGTTTCACCCTTGAGATAATAATATTCAATATTAAAATAATTTACTGCTAAGCCTACAAAATTTATATTCATAAAAAATAAATTAAATATTTTTAGTGTAAGTCTTTAAAAGAGAGACAATCTTGCTGGTAAGATTTCCATTTTCAGTCTTTAATTCCTAATAGAGATACAATTTAGGAGGTAGAAATTATATTTTCAATATATTATTAATAATGATACAGCTTTAGTGGTAAAAATAATATTTTAATCTAAGGGACACAACTTAAGTGGTAGCTCATTCCCCACGTATTTTATCGAGTGAATGAATATAATTAATCATATCACAATAAATAATATCGATCACATAGAGAGAGAGAGAGAGAGAGAGAGAGTGAGTGTATGGAAATTTGATTTTGTATATAAGAGTTAAATTCCCAAATGGATACAATGTTTTATTTTGCTTTATTTTTATCATCACATCTCAATACCCATTTGGGTTATAACCATATGTACTAATTAACCTAAAGTGCTAGAGATAAGGAATGTTTAATTTAGAGAAAGTGTACTCCATTTGCGTGGAGGGGGGATGTAAAACAATTGAGGTATAAACACCCTCACTACATCCGACAGGGATTCCAACCTTGATCTCTCTATCATTGACAGTCCAGTTTATTTTGAGAGTGATGACTTTTTGCAAATCATTGTTTCTTTTCTTCTCTTACTTTAATGATATATTTTCTTAAAGCTCCTTCTCTTCATCCTTCCCCCTTAGTTTACCTTAGTTTAATTTGTGAATCAATCAATGTACTATGAATTTATAAATTTATAAAAGGTATTGTATAGCACTGTATTGAACATCAAACGAGTTTGAAAAAATCATAAAATATCAATAAATACTTAATATCATGAAGAATGACACCTCAAATTAAGAGTTGCCTACTGATCAAGGATTTTTAAAAGCGCAGTTTTTTTTTTCGAAAATGATTTAGCAATTTTGTTAGAAATGAATACCTAGAGAAGGTTTGATCTAACAAAATACTGTATACATGTTTTTGATGAAAATTCGTTTGAAAATATAAATAAACATTTATATTTGTTTTATAGTGAAAAATTCGTTCAAGAGTTATTTACTTATAACTAAAATTTTTTTTCTTTTACAAATTTGAAATATTTCAAAAATGGTTCCAACCAGTAACGAACAACGAGCGCTAAAATGTCTGAAACAAGCTCAAATTTTGCGAGAGTATTTATTATGTAAAATATCTTAACTATGCTTGGAGGTCACTGGTTGGAAGCGCGTGGTTATATAATTAAATGATGAAAGTAAATAAATTGTATTAAGAGTAGTAGAATCCTTGTGCTAGGGCTTGCATGTTCATATTAAGAGTCGTACTAACCGAATTTAGTTTCCTAAGCCAAACAACGTTTGTGTCCCGAAGTCACATGGAATCCCCCAATTAAATAAAGCACACAGTCACTGAGCGATCGTTATACTCCCTGAAGATCGCCTGCAATGTTTTGTTTATGTTGCCCTGCATGCGTTACCGTACAGAAGACTGCCAACCCTACAAGGCGGTCCCAGTGCGCACGACAGCACTGCAAATAAAGTTTCCCTTTTGAATTTCCTTTGTTTTCTTGAGTGCGTCAGCGCCTACGTGTGCTCCTTTCTTTCTCTCCTACCTTCTATCCTTCGTATGTCACTGATGTACTTTCCTAGAGTTGTTCTGAAGAGGAAGAAGGGAATTTGTGCAAATATAAAATATACTATTTTACTTCAAAAAGTATTGAGTCCTCCGCAAAAGTAAAGTTTGATTTTTTTAAAATTGAAATAGCATTTATTTTCTAGCAAAGTTATGTCAGCAAACGTTCACAAACTAGCCTAATCTTACACATTAAGTATAATATTGGTAATTGAGTGCTAGTGAATGGACAGTGGGATGAACCCACCAACAAATAGCACTTTACTTCATGAGTATTACTCGGAACCGAAAAAGGGTTTTCTAAAATTTATAATTTATCTCTATAAATGCTCAGCCAGATGGACGAATCAGTAAATGAAATATCTGGATCCGTCTTTTTACAACGTGGCATAGTTAATATACTTAATATTTTGTGTGCGGTAAATATCCCGCAGTGTTCATGACAGGCAGACCAACTCTTCATTTTATTTATATAGATAGAAGTAATCATGTGATTCTTGATCTGTTACGAAAAATAGATCCGATCTTCCACACTGAAATCCGTGTTTCTCAGCATTTTTACAAATCTCTGTTCATTTAGAATCAGTTTTGTTAACTTAGCGAGCAAAATCGTTAAGATAAGAGGCAGTGAATGTAGATAGTTTTATTTTCCGTTGAGGTGTGGTACCTCTGTGTAGGACGTTCCATCAACCCAGATGTTCTATCAATGAAGGTGATTTTGATAGACTTGACTTGACCTTTTGCTTGACTGGTACTTCGACCTTGTTTAGCATAGTCCTTGCATACCACCCATAGTGTTATTTCACGACTGATTCAAGAGATATTTCACGCTCCCATCTGACCATGTTCTGCGACATTTTTAGTGAAAGCTATTTGTAGCTCTAACTAGAGAAACATTTACTGCTCATAGACTAATGTGTTTGGTTCAATTCTCATGTGGGTGCACTGCAGGTGGTTGTTATCTCCTCCTCTCTATCTAAGTCAATGTTGTATTTCTTATCAGATAGCTTCCTTATCAGACCAAATTTTTATATCGTAGTCAAGAACTACTTTGTTAAACATTTTATTGAAATAATAATATTAATAGTAGTTAAGTGAACAGTAGACCTCATTACTATCGTTACTATATTGTAGTTAATATTTTTCTTTGAGTTTCAAGTTGAAATTTCTCCTTGGATTCTAAGTTTATATTTTTACTGTTGTTGATCGATAAGACATAAAACCAATACAATACTATATTCAAAAGTACATTATTATATTCATAGACAATAAAATGTTCTTCCCGTGGTTTAAGACCTTACTCTCGAAATATGTGTCAACTTTAAAAAAACCTTTGACTTACCACATTATTGAAACGGTAATTCATATTGAAGAACAATATTTATATAATTCAGCCAGGGATTAAAGAATATTCCTGCCAAAACCCAATAGAATTGATCCACGAAAATGATAGTTATTGTGGGACAAGGACCCGGACATATGGAAAGATGGACACTCAAAATTCTAAATGCTTAAGTCAAAATTTAGCTCCGCTTAGCTCGATCAAAAATAAGCAAATCTAAATTTCTAAAGAATTGTGTCGTTTCTGCAACGAATCGTAGAGAGGGCGTTTGACGCAACAACATCAACTATAGAGAAAATCATTTCGAGTTTATGTCGACCCAACAAACCCTGAAACTTGTAAAGATGTGAGGATGATGGTGGTATCGAGATTGTCTCCATAACATGTCCGCATTTGACAGCGGGCAAGATATGGAGGCAGAGAAATCGTAGAAAAGGGGAATAAAGGAACCAATTCAAGTATCTAACACAAGTATACGTGAACAAGGCAACTTAAGGGCTGAGTTGACCCTCCATCCCAACTTCTCCTCTAAATAACGAGGTGGGCTCTATATATAGTAGGGTAGAGCTTTGACCACGTGAGAGGAGGATGAATTTTGCAGAATGGGTTTTTATATTTGGCCTAATTACGGTGCCTTGCTAGGTCAAGCGGTCTCATGTCGCCCTGACACGCTCAGTTACCGAGTGTTTTGGATGCGTCATCACAGTTGAATGTAGACGTTTATCGCTGTTTTTTTTATTATAATCGTATCTCACAGCCTCCTCAGGTTATATGCATAAGATTATATTTAACTCTAATGGGATAGGTATGAGGAAAGAAGAATTTTAAAGGTAACCTACCCGCATTTCCCTAAAGGAGAGTGGGAAAACATTGATGAATAACCAACCTCAATAGACCCGATCAGGATTCGAACCCCTATCTCCCAATTTTAAGCAATCCTGTCCAACATAAGAGTTACACGTTGGACCGTTCGGTCAATGAAGCGCTGTTATTTTATTACATCTCTATTGTGGGATATTTAAGGTGGGATATAAGGGGACGCGAGAAAAATGTTCTATTTTTATAGCAAACATTTATTTTCAGTAAAATAGATCAAATATTGTTCCATTAGAAACATTGAGTTTAGTTTTCTACACATAGTAATCTTAGCAGTTGTTGTCCTGAACATATTAGCATTTGATGACAAAATTATTAAATTAAAAGGAAAGTTATCATCAAATTTTAGGACACACTATTTAGACAGATATTCAAGAACTGTTGAGATCACTATTTGAAGAGAATTAAACTCTTATGTTCATACTGGAAAAATATTGTATTTATTTTACCGAACAAAATGTTTTTCTCTGAAAACTTCAAAAATATTGCCCCTAGCTCGTAATTCCTACCACTCAACCATTGAGACCAAAAGGGAAGTTTGGGAAGAGGTCCGCAATACAAACGACAATCGTCGCTGTAAATACCCCATATTTATCTAACAGTTCGCCGTGTCTTTCTACTGGTTCAGGCTATATGCATTTAACTGTAATTGTCTCACTGTATAATATATATGTATCCTGTGCAGTTTCATAAATGCGTATAAATAATCTAACTATATCAAACTATCCCCAAACTAAGAGTTTCACGAGCGAACTGCACCATTGGACACGCTCATACAGTTTGGTTTGACAGTGACGTTGAGGTAGGATTTCGAATCCATGTTGGGTGTACTGATGATGGTTTTTACTAAATGATTTCCCACTCTCTCTTCAAAATAAAAATAAATGAACGAGCCGTAATAGTATCGAGTCATGTTGGCCACTGAGTAAAATCTGTATGATTGCCTCAGCCTCCCTTTTCTCGCTCTCACTAACTGGCCAGAAAAATGCCCAGTTCAAAAATGCTTATATATAACGCTTGCCACCCCTCAATGACACCCATCGCTCAAGATTCTTTTATGTGTGATCTTAACCTAGAGCGTCACTCTTGCAATAGACTCGACTGCTGATGACGGGGAGATCAAGGTTGTGATCCTGGTTGGTTGTACTCAGAGTAATTTTACCTTAAGGGTATTCCCATTCCTCCTCCACGCAAAGTAAGTACACTTATTCTAAATTCAAACTTCCTCATACCTTATAAATTATAGTAATTAGTTATGAGTATGGACCTAATGGGTAATGAGACGCGATTATATATATGTATAGTTGAAAAATAACACTTGAACACAGGAATCGAAACCTATGCCTTTGTCTTAACTCAAAATGCTCTTTCACCAAACAATCCATGACTTGACGTCGAGTCACCTGTTTTTGTAATTAAATGATAGTTCTAAGAGAAGATGAATCCACAAATATATCACAGACACAGATTTAAACTAAGAGTGAAGCCAAGCCAAAGGTCTTGGGTTTCAGTTTCATGTCAACATTTTTATTTTTCAACTATTTTTAATTTAGTTGACTATACACTTAAAGCAATTTCATTTTGTACATATATAATTTGCCCTTCATTTGCTATAGTAGCTGTGGATTCACACATTCACTGAAAAACCAGAAGATGAACAGAAACAGGGTCATGTGACGAGCTTTAGGCCAGTCAAAAAATTACAATGCTCAGTGAACTGAGGTTGGTTTTTGACAAGTGATTTATTGTTGTGGTTTTCTCATCCTCTCTCCACGCTAACGATGATTCTTATTTGTAATGGCCTACTTTGATTATTGATAGTAATATAAATGTCAAAATGAGAAGTTTTTCTAGCACTTAATGAACCAACATACAATAATATTGCCTAGCGCCTGTAAACTAGACTTTACCAGGTCGAGCACACGCACTTGAAAACTAGAACCAGTACTATATTTCAAGCGAGCGCGCTCAGTTGCTCGCTCGCTCCAGTCTGGCCACCTCTCATTACAGCCAATATGTTCTATTTTATATTTTAGTCGCTCGCTCGCCCGCCCAGTCTGGTCGTCCCCTTATAATAAGACGTTTCTAGTTTTTGTTGTTAAGCGTCATGGATCAAAATACAAGCGCATGAATTCGCTTTCAATTATAGGTGAACTTGTGAATAAGACTTATAAACGATTAATTAGTCATCTGCTAAAAACTCTTTCTACTCAAATGGTCAATCTTAAATAACCCCCATTCTCTCTGGTGTATTTGTTATCATTTGGGATTTGCGTAGACATTAATTGTTATCAGGTTGAGATGAGGAAATTATAATTTTATTAGAAGCAATTTATAAAAAAAACACTTTATCAATCCACCCGCCCAGTATTCAAACCCTTCATCTCCCTCTTACCAATAATCCAGTTCAACATGAAAGTAACGTGTTAGACCATGTGACCACATATACGGGCTTTAATTAACTCAATAAATAAGCAGATTGTATTTTAATTCAGAATGATCGGTATCTGTCTGTTTATTGTTAATATTGACATTCACGTGGCCATTTAATATATAATGTGTGTTAGCCTAAATCATTAATTAGCATAGTATTGGAAGAGAGTCTAGAGAAGCTATACCCGCTTATACACCGAACAGGTAGTAAGACGTGGTGCTAAGAAATATATTTGAAAATAATACGATTTGAAACAAATATATACTTACCCTTGAGGAAAAATTCACTTGGAGCTGGGAAAGTTGGTAGCACACTCAATATAGGGGTATTCTTACGCCCTCACCCTCCCCAATTGAATCCACCCCCAACCAAACCTGAAGAAAACAGAGCAGGTGTTACACCGTCTCCGTGCCTTCTACTTAACGACCACAATTAAATAAAAGGGAGATGGTGATACTACATAAAGGAAAATACAAGCAGAATTAAAAATATAACAATAATATGGTTTATTCAGTATAAACGTAGATAAAGCAAAGTACAGTGGTCTCATTATATCATTCTGAATAATGCTGAAAATAATAACGTGAAGCGCAGAATGTAAACATACCATGTTTACATTTATTACAAGTCGTCTTTAAGAGACACAAAATTACGTAGATTATAACATCAAAAGAGAAGTTAAACTACCAAAAGTGAAGTGAAGTAAGATATCCACAAAAAGAAACAAACATTAAATATTCTTGCCTGATGGGCTCCTCAAACAATTACAAGTTACAATACGAAAATTTACAATTACATAAAACATAACGCGAGAGTTTGACTTCCAGACGCTAGTCAAAATCTCCCGGGACTAACTATATCTTAGAAAAACTAAAGAATGAAATTTAGAACAAAATTAAAATTATATAAAAAAAATAACAAGAATGATTTTATATCTACAGTCGCGTGAAATAGCCAAATACAAAAGTCCACACATTTTAACAATTTACATTTAAATTCACTCAATACAAAATTACCAATGGTGGATTTCAAACTAAACTAATAAACTAACCAACTAACCAACCGCGCCTAAGTGGCGGCATACAAGTTACATTTAAGCGACTGAGATAATAGTTAAATATTAAGCAAAACACAAAAAAAAGATTTTAACACGAAAATATTATAAGTTGAAAATGAATAGAGTTCTTTATAAGTAACTGCCATAGTTACGTTCCAATTTATGATGTATGAATGTTTATCCGATCATTGTCCGGGTCGACGACAATGATCCGTCCTCGTTCGTAGATTTTAGATAGTCAAAGTTTTTAGACAATGTCAGCCTGTTTTATAGTGATTTTCGTTGCACGGAAAGAGGGGAGGTAATTTCTAGCACGTAGTTGCTAGCTGTCATCGGTCACGTAGTCACTTTGTAGGGTTGTTCCATCGGAAAATTAGAACAAGTCGGCGATCATTGGATGTTTGTGTTGTTTGGGGAAGTTCATCTGACATCCGTCAGAGGGCGGGTGGATTGTTGTCTTCTAGCGTGCTCCATGTTGTCATTCCTTAGTTTCAATCTGACTAGACGGAGAATGACCACGCGTTGATTGTAGACTTTCGTTAGCTCGGCCCCATTCTTCACGTTGGCTGCGCGGTGTCGTTCAGCTTTGGTGGCGGCTAGTGATAGAAGATTTCAAAGGTAAGTTCCTGAACAAATACGAGTGTAATATTACGGAAGATTGTACTGTATGAAATATACTGTGTCGTATTATCTTTCCGTATTAGCCTACAGGGACTACAACAGAGAAATGTACCATTGTAGGGATTCTATTTGGGTCGGAATTATTGAGCGGGTGGTATGAATTCTTGATAGTTACGTATCAACATTATAACGGGATGGATCCAATTGTAACTAACTGTAAGTTAACGTTACAAATCTCCCCCCCTTGACCAGGAGAATAAGAAGATGCAGCATCCGTCCTCAGCAAGGCGGAACATCAAAGGGCTCAAGGTTGCCTTCTTGTACATCATCTTCCCAAACAGCATGAGATGATCCATTTTTTCCAGCTCTAGATTCCATCATCTAGAGAAGCAGTCGGTACCACTACGTAGACTTTACCAGAAACCAGGAGAGAAAGGGAAACAGGATGCGCAACGAAAAATCATATACAACAAGTCTCGTCGATATGTAAGTGGCGTTAAGTCATACGCAACCACATGTCTAATTGTCTGTATGAACACATGAAGAATCTCTTCTTTCTTCTACGTTCAAACTCAAGTTCTCACAATAAAGTTCACTAGACTACAAAGTCACAAAAGTTTATCCTCATGAAATCCTAAAATCCTATAGAAATCCTACATAGATGTATCGGAGGAGCGTCCCCCCCCTCAACACTTTTGAAGGTTCCTATTCAAAGGTTTGAGAGTTTCAAATGTTATATCACTATAATCTCACTATATTCTATATAAGACCATTCTCAGCACTCAATCTAGAATAGAGTGTCTCAAAACATAGAATAGAGAAAGTTACGTCATAATTAAATCAAAACAACATTTGATTTCGTGATCCAAATTCCATGAAGTGGAACATCAACAAATTCGTGCCATAATAATCTATAAACTATTCACTTATTTCATAAACACATACTATCTACAAGTTCAATTACGGTTCAATACCTGTAAATAACTATACACATGGCCAACAATATATATATAACAAAACACTATATCTACAAACCACTGATATATAACATATCATTAATGGTAAACAAAATTTAAATTTTAAACACGATTTGGCTCACAGCCATGGCACAATGCCATCAAACAAAACTCAAATTAATAAGGGATGCCAAAAGATTAATTATAGGTCCCCATATACCTATAAATTAGGCATGATTCCACATTATTATTAAGAGTATGAATAAACCCGGTCAATACTATAATTAACAAAATGAGATTACGTTAATTGACCGTTCATTAAATGACTCAACAATAGTCAAATAATATCAAGACACCAAGTCTTACCAAAACCAGGAATACCAAAAATATCAAATACAAGTCCCCATAAACTTATAAAAAAATTTCTTGGCATCCTACATTTACCTAAGTAAATCCAAAATGGAGTAATTAAATCTGTAAGTACAAAAACTTACGAACATTATCCATTAAACTACGACATTCTAAAGCGTCGGTATTAGTTTAAGATGGCTCACATGAGCTCTTCGCGTATCGGTCGGGTCTGTCTGGCACATCAACCTGACCGACACGGGTGTTAAGAAAGATTCAACTGACCAGGGTCTATCCCATCTGGGAGAGAGCCTGGCAGATATTTAATTAAAGCAAGACAACATAAAGAAAAAAGCACAAGAACTACAACGGGGGAAGGGGGGCATGGAAATGCGCTTGACTCGTAAGACCCATGATTCTTACGGCGCACAACTAGTTTCCTGAACCGCACTTACTCTGTACATGTCCTAACTGTTTACAATTAAAACAGCGAATTCCTGACAAAAACTTACTATCCAAAGCTCGCGGGCCAATATGGTTCTTCTTCACAGGTTGCACACCCAACTGAGAAATCGCAGTATTATTCCTAGACCTACCACAATAACTAGGATTCGAACCCACGCCTGGATTGACAACAATAAAAGGCGCATGATTTTCCAGAAACTCACTTTCAGACAACAAAGTACCTTCAATTAGGGAAGCTAGCTCATGTAACTCAACTATCGTACTAGGTTTAGAAGTAAATACAAAATGACGTCGAGACAAGGGCGACACATTCTCCAAAATAATATCTACTATCTGACATTCAGAAAGATCTAACCCTAAAACTTCAACGGCCTCAGAAATGGCCATGATGAAACTCCTTAACGACTCATCAGGACGTTGAAAGCGATGTACATACTGCTTACACAAACTATCTTTAGCTCTAGTAGGGACAAGACAGTCTAATATCTTACGACTAATAAGTTTCCAACTTAACCCATTAACTAACCCTTCAGAAAATAAACGAGTTAAATATCCAGAAGTTTTACCTAAACACAATGCAATAAACTCGGACTCAGAACCGATATTTAAATGACAAATCCTTTGAACCTCAATTAAAAATAAGAAAAGAGATGAGCTGTCCTGACCATCACACAGTGGTATTCGATTTACAAAATCAACGAGAATTTTACTTTGGATTTTATCACTCACCCAAGCGCGTGACATTTCAATTGGATCTCCAACCCTCACCGGTACTGAATGATGATCCTCCACTCCCACTGTTGCCTGGTCTCGAGACGTATCGCTCTCCGAAAGGATTCCCACGAGAACTGCACGAAGTCTTGCTACGGTGGTTTCTGTTGAACCTTGCAGTCCACGCTTAGCAAGCTCGGAGATAAGGCTTTCTTTATTGAGTCGGTAAACATCAGATTTAGACAACACGCTCGGCTCGCCAGTCACTACTCCCTCAGTCGAAGCGTCCGTAGTCAAATTGTTTTCCATTATGAAACAGAAAGAGATACAAGGTTAAACTCAGGCTATGATTTCACAACAACAACAAAAATATACCGTATAATTTTCCAACATTTTTCAGCAATGATATAGGTTATTAATTAACTAATTAAACAGGAAGATCAGTTAATTAAAAGGACAGCAGAGTGGCGCAGTGTTACACCGTCTCCGTGCCTTCTACTTAACGACCACAATTAAATAAAAGGGAGATGGTGATACTACATAAAGGAAAATACAAGCAGAATTAAAAATATAACAATAATATGGTTTATTCAGTATAAACGTAGATAAAGCAAAGTACAGTGGTCTCATTATATCATTCTGAATAATGCTGAAAATAATAACGTGAAGCGCAGAATGTAAACATACCATGTTTACATTTATTACAAGTCGTCTTTAAGAGACACAAAATTACGTAGATTATAACATCAAAAGAGAAGTTAAACTACCAAAAGTGAAGTGAAGTAAGATATCCACAAAAAGAAACAAACATTAAATATTCTTGCCTGATGGGCTCCTCAAACAATTACAAGTTACAATACGAAAATTTACAATTACATAAAACATAACGCGAGAGTTTGACTTCCAGACGCTAGTCAAAATCTCCCGGGACTAACTATATCTTAGAAAAACTAAAGAATGAAATTTAGAACAAAATTAAAATTATATAAAAAAAATAACAAGAATGATTTTATATCTACAGTCGCGTGAAATAGCCAAATACAAAAGTCCACACATTTTAACAATTTACATTTAAATTCACTCAATACAAAATTACCAATGGTGGATTTCAAACTAAACTAATAAACTAACCAACTAACCAACCGCGCCTAAGTGGCGGCATACAAGTTACATTTAAGCGACTGAGATAATAGTTAAATATTAAGCAAAACACAAAAAAAAGATTTTAACACAGAAAATATTATAAGTTGAAAATGAATAGAGTTCTTTATAAGTAACTGCCATAGTTACGTTCCAATTTATGATGTATGAATGTTTATCCGATCATTGTCCGGGTCGACGACAATGATCCGTCCTCGTTCGTAGATTTTAGATAGTCAAAGTTTTTAGACAATGTCAGCCTGTTTTATAGTGATTTTCGTTGCACGGAAAGAGGGGAGGTAATTTCTAGCACGTAGTTGCTAGCTGTCATCGGTCACGTAGTCACTTTGTAGGGTTGTTCCATCGGAAAATTAGAACAAGTCGGCGATCATTGGATGTTTGTGTTGTTTGGGGAAGTTCATCTGACATCCGTCAGAGGGCGGGTGGATTGTTGTCTTCTAGCGTGCTCCATGTTGTCATTCCTTAGTTTCAATCTGACTAGACGGAGAATGACCACGCGTTGATTGTAGACTTTCGTTAGCTCGGCCCCATTCTTCACATTAGCTGCACGGTGTAGTTCAGCTTTGGTGGCGGCTAGTGATAGAAGATTTCAAAGGTAAGTTCCTGAACAAATACGAGTGTAATATTACGGAAGATTGTACTGTATGAAATATACTGTGTCGTATTATCTTTCCGTATTAGCCTACAGGGACTACAACAGAGAAATGTACCATTGTAGGGATTCTATTTGGGTCGGAATTATTGAGCGGGTGGTATGAATTCTTGATAGTTACGTATCAACATTATAACGGGATGGATCCAATTGTAACTAACTGTAAGTTAACGTTACACAGGCATTGTTGTCTACGAGTAACCTTGACGACGCTGTCAGCATCAGTACCATTTCCGGTCCCTCCCCCCTCCCTAGGTCACGTTCGGGTCATTAGCCCTACCCAAACTGCCCGCTCCCTAGCTCTCGGACTAACCCCTTTTACCGGACCCTTTGGGTTCATTACTTGCCCGTGCTAGGCAGTATTTTCCCATACCATGCGTGGGGGATGCCAACATAAAATTATATCCGTGTTCAAACAGTGGAGGTTTACACGCAAGGACTTTAAAGCAGCTTAATGTTTTCCCTAACAAAGATATCATAAAAAAACAAAACAAAATCACTCGATTAACTACTATAACACGCACCAGTGGTTATAAGGTCTGAGGCGTCTGTCTCAAGAAATTCTATATTGGTGGTTAAGGGGAGATCAACCCTGAAAGTGGATTTTAACATGTGATTTATTAATCTACCATCACTTCTTCATGCTAATGGGGTTTCACTTCCTCCAAATTACACTTCCAATATCACTTTCTTATATTAAATCATGCATTATGTTGGACGTACTAATTAAAACATAACTATGCGATATGTATTTATTTATAGCACATCATCGATAAACTATGTTGCGTTTTATGTGTTGAGATGGTTGTCCTTGATTGATTAAGTTAATTTATAAATTGTATGTATTTATGAGATACCAATATAAAAGATCAATAAATATTCACCCGCCTCGGTGGCGTAGTTGGCTAACGCGTTAGTCGTGTTGAGCTCGACCGCCGAGGACGGGGAGACCGAGGTTCGAATCTCGGTCGGGTGAACTGGGGGGGGTTTTTCCTAAATGGTTTTCCACTCTCCCTCCACGCAAATGCGGGTTCACATCCTCTAAATTCAACCCTCCCAATTCCTAATCCATTAGGGTAATTAGTACTTAAGCGTATAACCCGAACGGGTAGTAAGACGCGGTGCTAAATAAAAAAAAATATATTCATAACAACAATTTCTTAGCTTGCTTTGCTTTAAGTTTAGTGATAATTTGTATACGTATTAATTATTATCATTATTGTTAATTTGAATATTATAAGAAAATAAGAATGAGTTTGTTAAGGTGGGAATGCAGCTAACGCGAGAAAAGGTAAGTGTTTTTGCAATTTTTATAGCGAAACTTTTTTTTTGGGTCTAAATAAATCAAATATTTCTTCCATACAAACATATAAAGCTTAATTTTATTCAGATGATGATATCAACGGTTGTTGAGTATATGTCACTAGCATAATGGCATTATCTAAAACCATTTTAAATTAATATAAAAGTTCTCATGAAATTCCAGGATACTCTTAAGTAAACAGATATTCAACAAATGTTGATATCATCATATTAAAGTGGTGACCTGGTGGTCTAGGGGTAAGGTGACAGACTTCTGTGCTGAGGGTCCGGGGTTCAAACCTCGGTCCCGGCATAGATTTATCTGATTGCCAAACCCTTCCTTCACCTCTGACAAGATGTGTATTAATCACAACTTGTGAATGTGAGGAATGCCAGACCTCTACCGTGGTTCGGATTCCACGTTAAACTGTAGGTCCTCCATTTCATCTCACAATCACCCTACCATCACACATTAGCGTAAGTGCGTATAACCCGAACGGGTAGTAAGACGCGGTGCTAATAATAATAATAATAATAACATCATATTAAGAAAATTTAACTCTTTATGTTTGTATAGATGCAATCTTGGATTTACTATTACCAAAAGAAGTTTTTCTATAAAAACTGAAAAACACTAACATTTTCTCACGTTCTCTGTATCTACACCTTAACAAATAATAAAGCCTCACAGTTGATACCACTGAATAACATAATTTTAATATTATGTTAATTTTTTATAACGTTTTCTACAGAAGCAATTCGATTATATTTCATATTAAGGCAGATTTAAGTTGATGTTTGCTTGTTTGTTAAATTTTAATAACCATACTTAATTTGTAAACAAGATAATTTAGATGCCTAGCCCAGTAATCCATTTGTTAATGTAATCTATGTATTTACATTTGTATAAATTATTTTTGTTTGCGTATACAAGCGTAGAGCTTCAAATCCTTTCGATGATGTTTAATATCTCTCTTCCTCCCCAACTCATTCACCCCTTAAAAAGAGTCACTCAAGATAATTAGTTAAATGATTGTTAATTATTATGTATGTGGTCTACGTTCTGCAGTGAGAATGACTAACTACCTAAAACTCTGCACAGATTTCCAGGCCCTTTTCCAATCTCCCCCAAGACAACAACTCTCGAAACTCGAGAATAAAATCCACTCCAACAAAACGTACTTCAGGAAACGAAAAGGATGGGGAGGAAAGAGAAGCGTTAAACGTGATCTATAGTGGCATTTCCTCCAAATAATTGTATCCTTACTCCACCCCCCCCACCCCTCTTTCCATTCCTGGCCCTACTACGATACAGGGAAACTCCTATCCTTGTATTTTATCTTTATTTCACATTTATTTACCACTTAGGTCGACAAAAATAACTTTCCCGTAGCAATACAATCAACGTATTATAATATACGACGCGGAGTGATGAGTGAGTGAAATACCTACTCACCTTTTCATATTGCATTCATGATAGAAAACAATGGAATGCAAATAATAGGATTGAGGAATTGTGAGGCATTTCTCTGTCGAGAGGGATAATGGATTTACTTCTATTCATTGGTGAATGACTGACTATAATATTAGGAAGGTACGATCGTTGGGGAGTCCAACTTACGGGGATATATAGTAAATAGGGTCAAAACAGCTTAATACGCGGTGATAGGGTGTAAATAATATAACTTGTATGTTTCAAAACAATGCGTGCTTTTGTTTAAAATAAAGCTACTAGAGTCATTGTCTTCAGCTTATTACATTAATAAAGTAACATTTGAATGGTAAACGGGGAAAAAAGCGGATAAGTCACATTAATACATTTTCCATGACAGCTTTTATATCTCGAAACCCTTAAGAACCCCAGCAGATACATTCTTTTTTTAAATTATTTTATATATGACAGATACCTCTTTTAACCATAGCCTAAAGTCCATTAAGGAAAATCTAATCATTGTTGACAGATGGAAGAACTAAATCAATTAGTTAAAAAATTGCCTTTTCCCCTTTTTTCCTTGTATCCTTTATTTGTTAATATTATTTTCCCTTTTCTCCTTATATAAATTTAAGTTTATTTTGTCAACAAGTCTTAATACTCATCCGTGCTACACGCATTTTAATTATGCTAATGGGAAAGATTTGGAAGAAAGGAATTTTGAGAAATTTTCTCGCATCTGTATAGGAAACAATTTAGGAAATACAACCTTTAGTACACCCAGCCAGGATTCAGGCCTGCACCCTCCCGTCATCAGCAAACTAATTTAGATGAGATGTAAATTTAGTCCACGCTCACACCGATGCGGGTTGCGGTTAAAATAATTCATATTGAGAGTTTAATAAGGTCATTAAATACACCCTAATAGTTCAGCTAAAAACAAATGTTTTAATTTTTTTCTTTTTTAATATCATTGGAAATTATTAACATAAATGGAAGTTAGTAAAGAACAGTAAAAAACGATTTTAAAGAAAACAAAGAGAAAACTATTTAAGTTACAATGGAAACTATTTGGTGATATGAAGCATAAATATTATGATTTATATATTATTATTATTATTATTATATATTATTATTATTATATTATTTATTATTTTTTTTATTATTTTAGCACTGCGTCTTACTATCCGTTCGGGTTATATACTTATGTAATAATGGGTTAGGAATTGGGAAGGTTGAATATAGAGGAAGTAAACCGCATTTGGTGGAGGAAGAGTGGAAAACCATTTAGGAAAAACCACCAGTTCACCCGACTGAGTATGAATCCAAATCCCGTCCTTGGCTGCACTCACAGATACTAGCATGTAGCACACGCCACGAGTGGTCGGATAAAATTGAAATAAAGCATCGCATTACAATAAAACATTAACAATCACAGCTTAAATCGAGAAAAAATAGATCATTTTTACATCAAACTTATCTCTACTGACTTCTATAAGAGTAAAAAAAAAAAATTTACATTGAGAACTTGTACAAAAAAAACCTCACAAAAGGGAATGGGTGACTTAACCAAAACACACTCCTTTGGTGAAATCTTTTCCCTCCTTTCCCCCTCAACTTTTCTCACAGACCAGTGACCAATTTTCAGTAAAATTGATAACTCATTCTGTGCCAATGCCTATTGGAGTTTAAAAGAGATTTCAGAACTCAGGGAAGTTGTGAATGTATGAGGTTCGGCTAGTGAGGGGGTGGATATGAGAATGGAGAGAGGGGAGAGGGGAATGTAGAGCGAACAAAAGATTGCGAGCATCAATATAGTCGACTGGGTTGTTGCATTCACCGTCGAGAATAGGGAAAGAAAGAGGGGGAAAAAAAGTTTGATAAAAGGAAGGCAACTTGACGAATGAAAGGAAAAGGAAATACTGTTAAAGGGGATGGAATAAGAGACAATGAGGGTGGGTTCTGTTGTCGGGAAGCATTGAACTGTCGTTAAGAGACCGATATGGATCTCTTGACAAGAGGTCGCCAGGGGGTTGGTTGGCACTTTGGAGGAGGTGGTTCAGGCAATTAAACGTGCGGATGAATCCTTTAGGCTTAGGACAAAAGACTCGTTTTAAATCCATTCCAAAATAAATAAAACGCCTTCCTGTAAATGCTATACCAATGCTCTCCAGAATCGTACCCTTTATGCCCTGATGGGACACCCGAATTCCACATGAAATGTTGTCTGATATTGATTGCTACAATGAGAACTATAGTTACATTTTTAGAACATAAGTAGAGCTCGCAGCTGGGGAACTCAAATTAACTTTTTGATGTACTTTTTGGGTTCAATGACTGTAAGCCAAGCTAGGGAAAATAACAATTCTCCTCTCCCTCCTCCAGCATTCCGCATTTTTTTTGCTCTTAACTACTATTGCGTTCAAGTGCTAGCACGCTCAAAGCCAATAAAATAACCCTTAAATATCCTAAAGTTTTCATTTGTGACCCAATTAAAATTACTTTATTTGTTAAAGGACCCATGTTTAATGTCAGTGAAAAAGAGGCAATCTTAATTACATTTCGTGACATTTTTAAATTTATAGAACTATAAATGTTTTTACAGCTATATAAAGTAGCTAAAATAATATTCACATATTCATATTGATCTACAGTGGTACTTTTCATCGATAGTATCAATACCTATAAATTAATACTATAGATAAAGTAAAATTGTATCAATAATGATCGAAATAAAGTGTTTTTTACTGCCTACCTGATTCCTACTGAACATCACCTTAAGTCTACATTTTGCCGTGAGTTATATTTTAAAATAACAAAGTCAAATCATGTGGGATTTATGGTTATCTGAAATGCGCCTCATTTTTCCGGCAGGTGGCACCCTTAATTTATCAACACAATACAAATATACGGCTATAAAAAAATTACACATGAAAATGTTTCCACAAAATTTCAAAACTGGTTATAAATAAAAGTTATAATAATGATGCAAGTTTTGTTAAAAACTATCTTGTCTTTTTAGATTTAAAATTCAGTTACAAAGGACTCTCACCAACCCAAGTGCAGAAGTATGTATTCACAAGATATGGACGTTATCTCCTAAAGGATCAGTGGAAATAAATAAATACGTTTGTAAACACGCGAGGAATAAAATAATCCTTCATATCTTGGCATTTTACAGGTCAACAAGGTCCAATGTAATCTACTTAACCTGTCGTTATTGTTATGTCAAACGATCCAAAGTGACGTAGCAAGAATTACGAGCGCAGTTAAAAAATTGCGTGTTAGAGAACCACTAGCGTTAATTATTTATCTTAACGTTCGCCTTCCTAGAATCTCCCCTCCGTCCCCCCCCATTCTACCACCTGCTCCTACAACAAGTCGAATACTTTTAAAGTTATTCTGGAAGAAGTAAAAGCATTAGTTATGAAGACAGGGAGAGAAATAATGTCTCTAGCTGGAACGAATTACCCTGGGCTATTTGAGGGGTTGAAAGGCTGGTTGCAACAAAAAGCACGAATCTTTTATTTTCTCCTTTAAACTTAATTTGTAAGCATTGACTACTATGTTTAATTTAGTAATATAATAAGAAGGCTCACTCACACAGTTGGTGAGGACTGATTTCAATCCGAAAGGCCGGGGTTCGTTCTCGATAGTCTTCACCTAAGTGGAATTTTTTTTTGTAGCCTATACATATTGTCAGTTTTAATTCGATTTGACTTTATTTAAACACAATATAATGTCGGTATGGGCTATCCGCGACAAATAAATGTGTTAATAATGTGTTCTTTATACGATTCATGAACAATTTACAAGAACATGCTAAAGAATAAAATCGTTCATTAAAAGACGAAAAGGCTCAGCACAGAAAATAACGAAAATTACTTATTTTGAGACGTAGTCTTTGTTTTAGGTTGTGTGAACTGCGTCTTACTACCAACCCGGACCCTTTTTATATCCATACTAATGGGGTAAAGACAATAAAGGTTCAATTTAGGGGAAGCGTACCAGTATTTGCGTAGAGGTAGCATGGTAAGATATTAGAAACAATCAATCTCAATACATAAAATCATGATTCGAGTTTAGACCATATCACCAGCGGTAAAGTATGTTTCGGTTTGAGATGGCTTAGTCCACGGATGTAAAATTCACGGCCCGTAAGATGCACGTGACCCTATCCAAGATTTTATATGGCACACACACACCTTATGATGATGAACCAAAATACAATGTAACCATTTTCTTTTTGATTTGTAAACCTCGAGGAAATGTGACATTAGGGAATTGGGCTTAGTTTGAAGAATTATGGCATGTGATATTTTTGTACCAAATCTGTATTCTTTCTTTGAGATGAATCAATTTCAAAAAATGGTGGATTTTCGTACAAAAAATGAGCAATGTTTGGCAGTGCAAATATATGTTAAGAGTTGTTTTTTTCACATGAAATGGAATTAAACACCCGAGAGATCTTGGCTTGAAGACACACATTCATCACAATTAGGAAAATAACTTTGGCATACAATTTGAAGCCCAACATCATTGTTGTAACATTAAAACCACTGTTGCAAATAAAGGTTTCGATTTTTGTAGTGAAAAAATAGATAGTAAAGTTTTTGTTGTTTTACATATGGGGCCTACACTTTACGTTTATTAATAACAAGATACTAAGATGCAATTATTATTATTTAAGACCATACTTTTTTTTTTAATGTGACCCACTCAGTATTGTTAGTATCCGATGTAGCCCATTTGATCAAACAAGTTTAACACGTCTGAAATAGGTGACCTGGTGGTCTAGAGGTAAGGCTTTAGACTTCTGTGCTAAGGGGGCCGGAGTTCAATCCTCGGTCCAGGCACAAATTTATTCGAATTCTAAGCCCCTCCTTCACATCTGACAAGACGTGTATTAATCACAACTTGTGAATGTGAGGAATGCCGTGGTTCGGATTCCACGTTAAACTGTAGGTCCTCCATTTCATCTTACAATCACCCTACAATAGCGTAAGTGCGTATAGCCCGAACGGGTAGTAAGACGCGGTGCTAATAATAATAATAATAATAATAATAATAATAACACGTCTGAAACCACCAATGTATGTGTAACCTTTAGTAAGAACAGAGTAAATATAACAATAGCCAGCAGTTACGAAACTGAATAAAACTACTTGGACATATTCATACGTCAAGTCATATAATTTGCACCCTTAACATCTGATATACATTATTAATGCCGATTAAGTAATACGGTAAGTGCGCCAAATAAGGCTATCTAAGGGGTTATTCTTTGATAGTAAATTATTGTTGCTGGACCAATCTTTCTCAAACTAAATATACTTATAAATAATTGATTCATGGAGAAAAGGAAAATATAAAGTCTAGTGGAAAATTTTGATATTTTGTTGTTAATTAATTTGTTCTTTTAACAAAAGGCATTTCAAGTTAGGCCCATCTCTTAGTTTAAAAAAAAAAATTTGTAGCAGGTCAGAGATGATAAAGTTTTTAAATCAATAAAACAAGCGATTGAATGAAAAAATCTATTGAAGAAAATCAAAGAACACATTAAAATTAACCTTTGAAAAATTGCTTATACAGTTTAAATTATAATGATAATATAAACAAAATTTATCAAAAATATCTACATCAGTGAGACCGTGGTTTTCCGGCTGAAGGAGAGGGTCGGGTTTCAAATCCCGACCAGGTGTACTGAGGGCAGGATTTCCCTAAATAGTTTCCCACTCCCTTCCTAGAAAATTCTTATATATTTCTTTTAAATTCTACCCTACTCATCCTTACTCCTTTAGAGAGATTACAAGGTGTACCTCCCCAACGGTTACTAAGATGTTGTGGAAAATAAAAGTTATAATGTTGACAATTAAAAAAAAAAGTATAGTCTTACAAATGTTCCTCTGACCTCCCTTTACTGTAGCTACAGTTCAATTTAAATAGAAGAGAAGCTGGGACTGGATTAACTTTCATGTATTCATACATCAAGCGATGTGATCCGAGCTAACACTTTTGATAAATATTATCAATCATATGACATGGTATTAATACTATAGTAAACGTAATAATTGCTGACAGAAAAAAAACCATATTTGTTTTTTCTAAAAGCGTCTTCTACCAGAATCCTACTATAGGTCATAATCCAACCAACATAGCGGATAGCGGTACATAGGTAGAGAGTTTCCTATTTACCTGCCTCTCCAGGTGCAGCCATAGTTTGTAAAGATCCACAACACCTGAACTTTCTATTCAATGGCGAAGGAGATTCAATAAAACAGATATAAAAAAATTTCGTCTATTCACGTCTCTTGGCTCTCTGAAAACTATCAATATAATGAGTTTGGAATGTTTACAGCCCCCTCTCAACCCAGCAGACATGGAACTAAGTGTAGGCTTATTGTTATAAAAAGAGTCTCGAATTATGTAAAAAAAATCCAGAAGATTATATTATATTTCTTAGAGGTTTCTTTTTTTTTAAGTTAGTTTGGTGTCCGATGTTTGACAGTGACAAATGGAGAAGCGATTGTGTTCCTTCTATTCAGGCTAGAACTATTCACGGAAAAAAAATAATTACATAAAGAATGGCGACACTTCACAATGGCACAGAAAAATAATATTTTTTATGAAGTAACAGTCAAGTTCATCGAGTTAGCATTCACTTACTAAACAAATGATCATATAAGTAAACGAACTAGTAACTGATTTAACCTAAAATTTCACACTAAGCAGACGCCCAGGACTATAGTAAAAAGTTTTAATATTTTTCACCCGCATTGGGTTGTAGGGGACGTGAGAAAAGGCCAGTTTTTTTGTTTTTACAAAATTACATTTTATTGCCCAAAATAAATTAAATATTTTTCACTTCAAACATATAGTTTAATTTTCTTCACAGTTATAAAAATATCTGTCAAGGGTGTTCCAGAATTGAATGACAACTGTTTCTCTTCATTAAAAAGTTTGTCATCTAATGCCGCTTTGCTCTTGACAAATATTCAACACTGTTAAATATCACCACGTTAATAAAATTAAACTCTTTTTCTAGTGTACCGATTCTTATTTATTTTAAAAAAAAAAGTATTGCTACAAAACCTGAAAAAACACTGACCTTTTTATCACGTTCCCCACACTCCCGCCTTAAGGTATTTAAAATTACCTGGTCTGTTTTTGGTAGCGATAAGATTGAGGTTAGAACCCCCGCTGGATGATACCTAGGGTGCCTTCTCCTACATGGTTTTCCACTCTTTCTACCCACGCAATTGCGGGTATATTTCTCTAAATTATATCTTTCTCATCCCTGCCTCATTAGTGTAGTTAGATACGGATAGTTCGGATGGGTAATAAGACGTAGCACAAATAAAAATAATATTTTGAGGCCTCATTATCTGGGACAATTGCTTGCCCAACGTATCTCAAAAGGTTCAAATCTCGCTCGTGTCGAAACTTATTATGCTAACGGGATACAAAAGAAGTCGTATTCACAGTGAATTAAAAGCTGTAACAGCATCCTATGCACTAATACTATAATATACAATCCATGACTCTATCCCCAACTATTCCAGGATTTTGTTGAGAGAGTGAACACGATCATGTTTTTGTAGTAGTGATTGTGATTATTAATTTATGAAGCACTTAAATAGAATATATTTGAATATTAATTGTGAGCATACAACTATATCAGTTGATCAGGAGGAAGTAAAGAGAGTTCAAGTATAAATGGATTGTGTCTAACCATGCATATACCCCTCCTCCAATCCCCACTACCCGTAAGGGTTCGGCCAGACTGACAAGCGTGCGAGCGAGCGCTCAAGCGACTGGGTGGCCAGACTGGCGAGCGCGTGATTAGCAGATAGCTCTCGATAGTTGTTGACGAGGAGGCTCCGAATCTGGCTCAGTGAACTGAGGGTGGTCTTAACAAGTGATTTATTGTTGTGGTTTTCTCATCCTCTCTCCACGCTAATGGTGATTCTAATTTGTAAAGGCCTACTTTGATAATATTGAAGTATTTTAACATATCAGTTTTACATATAATAAAATATATTTATATATAATATATATATATATATATATATATATATATATTACACATATAGGTATGGTTTATGATCTTACCAATTAAATTAGGCCGTTAGTAGCAAGTGCGCTAAACCTATCGATATTAATAAAAATGTCAAAATGAGAAGTTTTCCTAGCACTCAATGAACCAAATAAAATAATACTACCTAGCGCTCTGTAAACTAGATTGTACCAGGTCGAACGCGTGCGCTTGAAAAATAGAACCAGTTTTCTCTTTCAACGGCGCGAGCGCGCTCAATCGCTCCAGTCTTTGGGCCACCTCTCATTACAACCAATGTGTTATATTTTATATTTTAGTCGCTCAGTCTGGCCGCTCCCTAAGCTGAGGCCTATAAACGAGCCATGCCATATTCACCGCTTCTCGAAAATCGTTAAATTTCGACGCTAGTATATTTTTCAAATTTTTTATTTCCATTTCACCGTTCATCCATTCCCTATCATCACTACCTATATAAATCTTGTTCTCACTTAAGTAAAGTTAATGTTTACAAAATAATACAATTTTCCGCCAGAGGTCGGCGACAAGGCATACACCAAATATAAAATACCTTTCTGAAAGTGTTTTAATAATATTTTTTTTACCAACACTTTCTACTAGTTGTTAAGGTTATACGCATATGTACTAATTACAATAGTGAGTTAAGGAAAATTAAGGTTGAATTTAAAGGAAGTATACCCAATTTTGCATGGGGGAGAGTGGAAAACAATTTTAAGACCACCCTCTGTAAACTCGACCGGTATTCGAGCCCTGATTTACCTGTCATTAGCAGTCATGCCTAATACAAGAATGACGCCAAAGACCATGCGAACACCAAAGAAGGTCTAAAAGATTAATGGGAAATACATTGTTTAACATAGATACAACAAATGTGAAGAATTATTGATTTACATTGTTTTATTTGTACCTCTCTAACTATTCTGATAGCTATTTTTCAAGATGTCTAAGATATATGATCATAGAAATATTACTAAACCTAGCTAAACCTAACCTTGAATTAGTAGACGAATGGAAGGCCGGATAAAATAATAATCTAAAATGCACGATTTTGTGAAGTGGTGAGTAAGGAAGACACATCCTTAAACTTTAACTTGTGATGGGAAGGGGAAAGGATATGTTTAATTCTGTAGACCATGCACTATTGAGAAATACAAATGAACTACTCATTTCATTGAACTAAATGAATTTGAACTATTCCCAAGAGTTATTATCATCTCTTAGTACAAAATAGAGAACACGTGTAAAATGGCCACACAAATTACAATACATTTCCCATAAGTTCATTTATTGATCGTTTTCGGTTTTTATTCGTACATAATGAAGCCGAGTATCTCCTAGCACGCTATTGCAATCACTCCTCTCCCCTAGCCCTCGGATGATTACCAACACCCCCCACCCTTACACCCACTCAGCCAGGCTCACACGCAAGTACTGTCTCCACCTCCCCCTCCCCTCTAAAAACTTCTTACTCCCCTCCTTGTGGGAGCACAAAAGTGCACGCGAGGTAACTTACAAAGGTAGTTCTTGTAGGTATCGTACAGTCGGGGAGAGTGAAATATTCACTTTCTTTCAAGGTCATGTTAAACGGGAGTGTTATTAACACATTATCAAAGAAGATGAGAGGATATATTAAAGGAAATGTATCCGCATAAGCGTTAATAACGCAGGAGAACAACAAAGCTATGGTCGTATATTGAAAACATATTTTATATCAGTGTTATTCAACCCTTTTTTTTTTGTTCACATAGCCCCACATAAAATTTCTCTTCCGCTTTGTACCCGCAAAGTTGTTGGTACGCAATTCAAGTTATAGGTCTGTACATATTCTATAATTTATATATAAAATAAATCAAATAAATTAAATTCATATTAAAGGATTAAATAATAGGTTTTAAGTGAGAAATACATATTATATTTTAAATTTTACTCAACCCTAGGTTGAATACCACTGCTCTAGAACACACAGCCAGGATTCGTACTCCAACCTCAAAGTTGCAATGTGAGTTTTACGCCTTGGGCCCTTCAAAACCATTACAAGTACCTTTATTTTTTCCACCGTGTCGTACTAAATGTTTAGGTTGTATGAAATAATGTGAAATTAATTACATTAATGTGATAGGGTTTAAGAACTTTGAATTGAGTGGAAGTGTACCCGCACTTAATCGTACGTAGAGAGAGTGTGAAACCATTGAAGATAAATCACCCTTAATACACCCAACGGGGATTCGAACCTTGACCTTTCCTTCTTCAGCAGTCCAGTTTATTGCGAGAGTGCTGCCTTAGAATGTTTGAACATCAAAGTGCTCACCTCAGGACCCGATGTTTGTAGGTTCAAACCCAGCTGGGGTCGACCAATTTTTCTTGAAATATAAAAATTCTTAGCACAACTTCCTTTGGAGAGGAAGTGAAGCCGTTGGTCCCATGTCGATTGTGGCATGTAAAATAATCCTGCATGGTATGTGAACATAACTTTCCCGGCAAAATTGGTAGGTCCTTTCGGTCTATCTCTTAGAAATTCTCGTATGATGATATAATAAGTCACTTCACAAAGTGCACTTTGAATCCCTTGAGTAAATAAACAAAAATAAAAACATCTATGAAGGATTACTAGTAATTAACGATGCATTTGTTGTGACATAATTCTTTGTTTTAAAAATGTTACTAAAGGCTTAATATGAGAATAAAGAGATGAACATACAGGGATGGGTATAATTTGTAAAAACCATTCCCGGTGTAACTTATGTGGAATTGAACTCAGACGTCTTGGTTTAGAGTCATGCACAATAACCATGTGGCCAGCGTTAAAAGTCATATAAAGGGCGTTTTTAACTGATAGCCTTATGTGAAATAGATCCAATATTTTTTTTAAAAATGGGGAGATATATTTCACATGACTGTACCTACACAAGACACGTGGTACAATCACTTACCCGCACGCACGCCAACTTTACCAACAAGCGCATGCTTCAGGTATTCATATATTTGGCTTGCCAAAGGAAAAGCTTTCCTTGCCACTGACAAGTGATAAGCATTTGATTAAATAGATAAATGGTACGACACAATCGTACATAATGTCTCACATTTTTATTTTTATTTTAGAACAACTGTTTTTAAATTATGATAAAAATAATCTACGATTTATTGATCTTTTTCCCACAAAATATACAGTGTTATTTATTACGTAAAACACTCCCTAGATAGCCGATTACTTTTCGTAACATCATCATTTTTTTGAGGGAAATTTCAAATTTTCAAAAATCCATAATTTGTAAACTATCTTTAATATTAAAACTATAACTAACATAATGATCTCGCCTTGAGATATTACTAAACTATTTGAATATAAAATTTGAACAAAAGCCAATAAACGTCTCGACTGTAGCTCTATCTATGGAAAGATGGACTGACACACAAATGGAAGGACGGAATTATAAAATCAACATTTTTTTTTTTTTTTTTTAGTTTAGGATACATAAAACTTTATAATATTCATTATAATCTTGAGGTAGAAATTTTTCAAAATTACAATACTTTCTTAGTATGTGCAAGAAAAATAAATTCTCTAGTTTGATTTATGCTGCCTATACTATAGGGCCTATATGTCACAGGTAATGTGCGAACATCGGGATAATTTCAAGCAGGGAGATGTCAACATTATCCAAGTGCAGATAGAAAGTAATTTATCTCATTCTCGACATTATCCGGATAATATCGACATTAGCAAGCAAGACTTGGATAACGGTGAATACTATTTGTAAAACTAAACATTCGTTAATACGGATTATATTTTGGAATGTAATTTCGATATGGGAGCTGAAATTGAACCGTTGCAGTTCACAAATATTCAAAATGCATTATTTCGATGCTTTTTTTTTAAAACTAACCTAAAACAACCTAACCTAGTTTAATCTATCCTAACTTACTTAACCTCAACCCTAGAATTTAACATTATCCAAGTTCGGGTGGATAGTGTCAATATTATCCGGATAGACTTCGAAAACATTATTCAATCCCCTCTCACTTAATATTATCCCCGTAATTTGATTATGTCAACATTACCTGTATAATAGTGACTTTATACAAGTTTCTGGCTTGCCGTAGCACATACACTCATGAGGAAGATATGAATAAAATATAATTTATAGGAGAGAGATTGGGAAAGCAACTAAAAACAATTACCCTCAGAACACCCAACCAGATTTCGAACCCCGACTTCCTTATTATGGGCAATCTAGTATGTATTGAGATTAGGGCTTACTATGCAACATGGAAAAATAAGTATAGAGCCGAATTTTTTTAATGGGTGAACATAATTACTTGTCCTTCCTTATCTCATTGAATCGACAAATTTTTTTATTATTATTTTATATGAAAATGAGAAAAAAATCAATTCGGGAATATTTTCCAAGACGTTGTAGAGTGATACACCATAGTGTGCACCTACCTTAAGATCATGCGATAGGTTGTATTCAATTAATTTATATACTTTCTTCGTTCCCTAATATGAGCAACGGGAAGTTAAAATCGATGAAAAAAAAAAGAGTTTGATTTGATTTTTTTTTCTCTCTCTCTCCCTCCCCCTCCCAGTAGTTCGTCATTTTGTATTGTCGCAGAACAAAGAATTCAAGGCCCTCTAACCTTACCCTCGTGACAAAGTGTACACGCCACAGCTCGTTCAACAGTGGTGCAGTTCAGCGGCACGACAAGAAAACAAAGGGGCGTTGGAATTAAACCACTTTGTCACCTGCTTCCCCAATTTCAGCCTTGCCTGTTCTGTAGTGTGCGAACTTTTTTTTTTTTTTTTTTTTGCTCTCTTCCTACCACTCTCCCACAACAAATTGGCACCATAAAGACTACACGTGAGAAGAAAAAAAAGCTAAAAAAAAGTTATATTAGGAAATCGTAAATAAGTGAAACTTACAAAAAATTGCTTTATAAATGTCATAAGAGAAATTTTGGCGTGACACTACAAATAAAATTACAAATTATTCATTCTTAAACAAATAACACAACTCAGACTCCAATCGGTGGTTTAATGCGGGGGCTCCCAAACATTTTTAAACAAAGGAGCCTTTACAACAGAAAAAATACATGTTGGAAACCTCATAAAAATATGTGCGCAAAAATTATAAACATTCAATAGCGATAGTTAAAATTTACAAGTATAAAACACATGGAAAAAAAATTTCAGGTTCTGGCTGTGCCCTTGGAAAATATCCTTTATCCAAATTTGGAAAAAAAATTGGCAATTCTAATTAATGTTACAATTTAGTATGAGAAACAAATGAAAAAATTTCTAAAATAATTGTCTCACAAATCCTGATATAACAATGGCGGAGACCAAGGGCTTCACGGAGACATTGTGAAGAATGCTGGATTAGCGGTCTTAGGCATCAACCTCGCCTGGTATGGTTTACCGTAACGTAAAAGTCTGGGTTCAAATCCCGTATTGGTGTACTAGGGCGTTTTTTTTATAAATGACTACCACCCTCCCTCTAAGCAAATTCTTTATTCTACCTTCCTCATTCTTACCCCTATAAATATAAATTTACGGATAGCTTAGACGGGTAGTAAGACGTCATGCACACACAAAAATAAACCTGCCAAACTAATAAAATTGGTAGATATGTCACAGTTTTTCTGCTTGGGGTGTGAAGTGGATTAAATCATAATTATTAATATCAATATTCACATAGAGTTGCATTACGACTATCCGAGACTGGATCATTCGTTTTAAAGTTAGGACATATGCAATTAAGAGATTTTGTATTGAACATAATACACTCAATACAGGGTGGGGCCAAAAATATTAGAAGATTAGTAACTTGAAAATTAACACTAATTGAAAAATAAATATTCACTAGCTAAATAAAAGCAAAATACATACTATACTTTTTGTTACTCAGGTGAGTTCCACCGGACATCAGGCAAACCTCAGCACGTTGTCCATCACTTTCATCAGCATAGATCACCCCACCTTGAGGCAGTTCTTCCTACTGGTAAGTACACTACACCAATTAATAGCCTCCACTACGGCTGCAGCTTATCTACTTGTCGTGATCTACATAATGTTCCATATTATCCGAGATGTTGGTTATTCGAGGCCACATTAGTTCCGTTAACCTCGGTTACTTGGGACTCTCCTTGTACTTGTTCTTTTATTTCTATTTAAACGTTTATATGAATCAATTGTAATAGAGATGGTTTCTTTATATTTCCCTTGAACCCGTTATATTTGTTTCTAATATTCACAAACATAGCTTGATATTTGCCAGATACAGGGCCAGATTTAGAGCTTTTGAAATCCCGGGGCTTTAAAAAAATTAAGGCCCCACAATAAAAACACAATATACTTATTTTCAATGTTTCAAAATTATATTTTTTTCTTTACAAAATTTACTGTTAAAAGATCAATGCCTTGAATGCCATAAAACTATAAAAGTGATTATGTTTATTATCATTAATTTTAAAATGTATGTTTTGATAACTAAAGTAAAAAATTGTTATTTCTTAGTTTAGAAATAATTATTAAATTACTTAATTTAACTATTTAATTTTTTAACTGTAAAAACAAATTAAATTTCGTTGAAATATGCTCCTAGCACCTTTGAGCTCTGAGCGACCACCTAAGTTTACTTAATGGACGCGGCAAGCCCTGTTATCTCAACGAATTGCAGTGACGATATGTGACACCTGAAGCAGGGCTTGAAATAATTCAAAAGCACAATCAATAATTTATTTCCCTCTCTCTTTGGTCGACAGTTAAATAGGTGTATTTATAAGTTTGAATTACCGATTATTTGTACAAGAGATTCAATCACCATTCCTCAGTTACACAGGGTGAGATTTCTAGCTAGTCGCCTGCGAATTTAATCACTGCTAGTTTAATTTTATTATTTAGCACCACGTCTTACCACCCATTCAGGTTATATGCTTATGCACTAATTACGCTAATGGTTTTAGAGATTAGAAAGGTTATATTTATAGGAAGTGTACCCACATTTACATGGAAGGAGAGCTGAGAACTATTTTGTAAAAACCACCCCCAGTACATCCGACCGAGATTCGAACCTTGATCTCCCCGTCATCGGCAGTAGCTGAAATGCCGAGAGAAGCAGTACTTGTACTTGCAGGAATTGTTGCTGTTGTCATTTTAATACAAAACAAACATCAAAAGGAGTTGGAGAAAAAAAAAAAGATAAACGAAAATAATACATTACAATCATGTTAGACTGGATATCAAAACGAGAAAAATATGGTGCATCCAATACTTCAATGAAAGAAATGGTCAATATTATCGCGGTTCCATTTCATTGCAGACAATGCGATTAAACAAACAAATAATATTCCTGCCGCGTTAGTTGGAACACCTCCACTGAGCGAGTCGACAAGTCGAGTAGCTGAGTGTAATCCCCAACACTCGCTGAGATTATTGGAACACCTCCACTGAGCGAGTTGACAAGTCGAGTAGCTGAGTGTCCCAGACATTCGCTGAGCTTGTTGGAACACGCTTGCTCGAACACGAATTTACACGCCGGCGAGAAACTAGCCCTGTGCAACTAAAGCCGTTAGGATTAATTCTTTTTATGATACTGTCGTAAAAAGCGGAAATCAATTCTTCATTAATTTCTCATGGTAATATTTTCTTTGTCGCCAGACCATAAATATGATTTTCTCGTGAATTTTAAATGGGGGATATGAACTCGCTGCTCTGGAAGTCGGCCTGTAACATTTGTCGAGAGCGAGTGGCTGTTTTTCTTTTTGAATAAAAGGCATACATTTGTAAAGTCCTCATAAAATAGAGGCCATGATGGTGATATAAATAGGTGGCTTTGCCAACTCACTTCGGTAACGTTTTTTTTTTATCCTAATAGCTTACAATCCACCTACAATTAATCTTTAAAGTAAGGAAGTACAGTATGATTCAGATAATTTAAAAAAAATATATTGTTCGCAGATATAAAAGTTTCTAAAACAAACGTCATATTATATTACATACGTAAAATCCTGTAATTTGCAACTGTCACTTTTCATAAATTTGAGCAATACCCATGAAACAACACTATTTATCAGGTAAAATTTTATCACAGCTGACCACAAGACCTATGTAATTTTTAAAAGTTCCTATCCACCAGAATCCTAGTATATTATATACGCCCATCATTAGTTTCCTCTTTCCTGTATTACTCGTGGTCAGGCCATTTTCACGAAGGACAGGTTTTTTTTTATCATAAGTTACCCGCCTCGGTGGCGTAGTTAGCTAACGTGCTAGTTTCATGTTGAGCTAAGACTGCCGAGGACGAGGAGATCGAAGTTCGAATCTCGCTCGGGTGAACCGAGGGGGTTTATTCTAAACGGTCCACCCTTCCTCCACGCAAATGCGGGTTAATTTCCTCTAAATTCAACCTTCCCAAGTCCTAACCCCTTGGCGTAATTAGTACTTAAGCGTATAACTTGAACGGGTATTAAAATGGGGTGCTAAATTATTATTATTATTATTATTATTATTATTATTATTATAATTTTGTCAACGTTCAATCGGCCCAACCCCCGCCATCCATCAACGCAATAGATTATAAGATATAAATGTAACGTGTGAAAGTGCACACTAGATGGAATGTTTAAACTGTAATATCTCGAGTATCAACGAGATGTGTCGAGACAAAATCTATTAAAATATTCATTTAAAACTAAAACATTGCATGCCACGCTAGTTTAAAAATGTCAGGGCATGCCTACATGTCACATGTTCTGACGCAAATGATGGAATGACATACACGGGATCCTAATAGCCCCCCCCGAGATGCATCGCTGAAACTCTCAATGGTGGGCACGCGGACAAAGGCGTCAGTATCGTCTTGTCTGATTTGCCTGTGGCAGGGAGTTTGGCTTTCCAATTCCGTCAGAGTGTAATGAGGTGCTTAATTCCTATATGGTATCCCCTTCTCCAACCATACGAGTTTGGGTACAATTATGATTATTTATACCTCTCTCATTCCTACTTCATTAGTGTGGATATGCAAAGATCCCGGACGGGTAGTAAGATGCGGAACGGATATGCACCTCATAGAACTACCTTTAGAATGGCGGTGATTGTTTAGAAGACAAACCTGTCGAGTAATGTGAGCTACTCCTGGAATAAAGAAGCCCGATGTTGCGTCTTTATTTCTTGTGGTGGTGACACGTGAAGACCCTATTTAAAGAGTTTTGAATTGGAGAAGGGGCAGGAGTAAGCGAAGGCCACGCCCTGGAGTCTATTTCAGCCCCCTCCCCGAAAACCGCTGGAGTGCTGCCAGAACCAGGTCTGTTCCCTCAGGACCCTGTCACCAAGAGAGACTCGTTTTCTCACAATCTAGAGGAATGACGATTCAGGAGGAACACAAGAACAAACTGAATGATCTAATTAAACATAATGAAATCAGGTCTATTTATAGTCCTCATCCATAGTAAACATTGTCTCTATAATATTGTCTATGGTCAACACTTCTTTAGACCTCGTGATTGCCAACACTGTCTTTAAACCTCATCCATAATCAACACTGTATCTAGATCTCATATATAGTAAACATTGGCTAAAACTACTTTAGACCTCATCCATGGTCAACACTATATGTAGAACTCGTCCATGGTCAACACTATATTTAGACCTCATCCATGGTCAACACTATATTTAGACCTCATCTATGATCAACACTATATTTAGACCCCATCCATGGTCAACACTATATCCATGGTCAACACTGTATCTAGACCTCATCCGTGGTCAACACTGTATCTAGACCTCATCCATGGTCAATACTATATGTAGAACTCGTCCATGGTCAACACTATATTTAGACCTCATCCATGGTCAACACTATATTTAGACCTCATCTATGGTCAACATTGTATCTAGATCTCATCCATGGTCAACACTATATCTAGACCTCATCCATGGTCAACACTATATTTAGGCCTCATCCATGGTCAACACTATATTTAGACCTCATCCATGGTCAACACTATATCCATGGTCAACACTGTATTTAGACCTCATCCATGGTCAACACTGTATACATACATATCGTATATGGTTAAAACTAATTTAGACCTCATCCATAGTCAACACTATATTTAGACCTCATCCATGGTCAACACTATATTTAGACCTCATCCATGGTCAACACTATATTTAGACATCATCCATGGTCAACACTATATTTAGACATCATCCATCAAAAATCACTCTATGACCCTTATTGGTCGCTTCCAAGCCATTTTTTGGAAACATCTGTTTTTACATACTCAAGATTTCCACAAAAAGTTATGATTATTTTTGCACGAAATTTTACTGTAGGTAGGCACCAACAAGAGCTACAATTTAAGCCCTGAAACAAGTTCCTACGACAATTACAACCCCTGTTATTAAATGTCAAAAAATTGCCATTTTTCGCGATTTTTATTTTTTTACTGAAAAAAGTTGTGAACCGATTTCAATTGACCAGGGCTAATATGTTTAGTCTTTTTAGACGCTATCATGGGCTATTTTTTGTTTTTCGAAAAAATATTTCACACCTTAAAAGTGAAAATACCAGTTTTAGGTACTTTTATGAATTTTTTTAACGTAAAAGCTACAAGCAGATTTAGTATAAAGTATATACATTTAATTTCTACGATTTTTCTCCTAATTATCACGTAGAAAAAGTGGATGGTTAATTTATTTTAAGAAATGAATGTTTCTACGCTATCTCACCTGGACTATTATAACCAAGGTATGTCCTCAGTTCCTGCCGCCAAGATTGCCTATCCCCAGAAAAACATAATTATAAACCTGACATTAAGTCCGCGTGCCCACCGATAGTGTTTTATTAATATAATTATTATATACATATTTAAATATTCATTAGAGTACGTTTTAACGATGTGTGTAGTTTATACCACGCTGCCCACACATGTGAGAACGTGGGAAAAGGTGTTAATTTCGTCTATCCTAGTTTTATGGTGACCCAACCAGACTTGAACAGAACAACGAACACGAACATGCTCGCGACAAGTGTAGACGGTTTTCCGAACTGAACATTGTAACAAAATGTGTTCGTTGTTCTGTTCGACACCGATCCACCAGTTGTCTGTTTTTTTCCCATCGCATCAAAGGATGTTCGGTTTCGGTCTTGTTCTAGTCTGGACACCTCCGCGAACATTCACGCGAACATTTCCCCGAACGTACAGTCACTGGCCGGACGGCATTGGAGTCACACTTGTGTTATGATTCTTGTGAATGAGTCTACATATATCTATGCGAGTGTATTTCTTAATATATGTATAGAATTAATAATAATGATGATAATAATCTGTATTATCATCATAATCATTTCGTTATTTTAGCATATTGTAGAAAAATTGAGTAGTAAAAAGAAGAGCAAATGAAGCTCATAGTAATCTGTAATCCTGAAGATTCAGATCACTATAGTAAAATAAAAATCAGTACGCGTGGAGGAGATTGGGGCCATTATGGTCAGGGATGGGAACGAGTGCAGTAAAAAAAATAGTGAGTTTGCTAGCAACCCTTAGAGAGGAAAAAATAGTATAGTTAATTTTGGATAAAAACTATTAAAAATCTTAAAATTTAATAGATGATGAAACGAGCAATATGTCACTTGAATTTGACGCCTATACGCGTCTACCGACAACCATTCCAATAAACCGGAAACCCCCTCGTAACAAGTTTCCAATATTCCTCGAGCGATAGGCGAAAGATGAAAGTAAGGGAGGAGGGAGTTGCTATAACCATACGTCACTCCCTTCCCCCTTTAACCCGTCGACAAGTACCATAATTCAACGCGTTTGAGACGCAAGGTGATCCCACCATTTATCAACACGACCACGAAGCGTTTAAAGTTGCGCGAAGTTTGCATCACTGGCGTCATCCTGGGAACGTGGGCCACACTGCGCACCAGGCTTGCCAAACCTATAAATTTACGACGCCTTAGATCAGTATTTGTGCATCTTAACTCTGGCAGCTAGTATAAAGAAAATAAAATGTGGGAAACACATCAAAAAGAATATGACATGCTCCATTTTTCCATAGTCGTAAAATAACTACAGTAAACTTTCAAATTAAAATTAGATATTTTTCGCTCATTTGTAATTTTTAAGAGATCATTTTTTTAACATGTAACTTTAACACCTCACCTCGAACAGGTTTTAATACGTTTCAAAAACTTGCAATTTTAGGACAGACTATTAATCTTAAACTTTTTATATCAGTACTTAACTGTGAAATGGAAACTTTATGGCATGCATTTCTAAGGAAATTATTAAAGAGCTTTTTTTAGTGAAACTTTTTTTGTGTTTGGTTACACAAGAAGATTGTTACGTTTTCTAAAATGGTTCTTATACAACAGGTCACATAATTTTCTATGTTTAATATTGTATTTAATGCAAAACATTATATAAATTTACTGTGTACGATTTTTTTCAAACTAACATGGATTATACAAACAAATTATTAAGATGAAGTCGACGAGTCTATCCAATAAAATACTAATATCCAGTAATTGTGTGATGCCTATTTATTAAATAGAATGTTCTATTATATTTGATTCTAGCCACAGTTTAACAGTGTCTTTAATAATCCATAAAAAAAAGTATAACAAAGCCAAGGTTCACACTAAAAAGATTTGGTCTTATAAAATATAAAAAGAATTGTATAGCTCTCAAGATAAATTAAGGCCTATTATCGAACTGTCAGAATTTATATAGTCATGATAAAAAGGACTGTATTACTTTTCACTGAAAAATTTCCACTAGTTCTTAAAGTAAAATACTAATAGTAATTCCTATGATAATGATATTTTCGAAGATTAAAAAAGCAACTAAGACAAGCTTAGAAATGTTGTTTTTCAATGTTAAAAAATAAAGATGTGTCAAACCAAGGATAATTCTAAGTGTCTAGAAATTTACTTAGATCTCAGAACTGTGTTATCTGCAACTATACTATTGAGTAATCACTTTGTCATGGTATCATATAATACAGATATACTTTACCTTTTCACTCAAAAAACCACTAGACTGTTGAACTAAATTTCAAATGGGCATAGCAAAAACGTTCAGTTAAACTATAGGGTAGTAAAATTGCCTTTGCCTCTTAACCTGAAACACCACCTCAATTCCCCACCCTCTTTACCCCCCCAGACCTATCTCCTGAACTACTGGGGTTAGGGAGTTAACCTTTGGGTGGGTGTTACGCACAGGCGCTAGACATTAAACACAACCCACCTCAATCCCCAGCCATCCCCAACAAGCCCCGGATGAATCACCGCAGCTGAAAAACCGCTATGCCGATTGATCTGAAATTTCGCTTGGGCATAACTCAGACTTTCGGTTAACAAAGAGGTTCATTAAAATTACTTCTACTGACCTAAAACACCAACCCTACCCTATCCCCACTGCATCCCTAATGGCATCTCCGGAGCCAATGGGGCTCGGGAGTTGCCCTTCTGATGAGGGGTACCCACGGGCGCTACCCTTCGAACACCCCCACCTAACTCACCGCCCCAAGAAGTAGCTTATCTCTGAAACCATTGGCGAGAGGGGTCACCTAAATGTAACAATATACTCTCAATATTTAACAACCCATATAAATTTGTATCAATTTGTTTGAGGGATATGTTGCATTAGCAGTGACTTCATCTGGTATAGGCGCCACTTTGTTGGAAGGGGGAAGAACACCAAATGAAGCATTTAAATTACTTTTACATTTCTATAACAACCAAATTGCCATGTGCAACATATCAAAGCAAATTTCACATCAAAATTACTGCAAAAATTATATCTTATATTATATAATGAGAGTACAACGTCGTATAAGACCTCAATTGAAGATCTAAATAGAACTCTGAGAGGTCTCAGAAGCAACCATGTGCTCATAGAAGGCATCACCATATTGTTCTCAGGAGACTTCAGACAAACTCTGCCAGTCATTCCAAGTCACTGGAACTGAGGAGGTCAACGCCTGCGCGATAGGATCCTACATATGCCCAGATGTTGCGAAACTTGATCTGTCAGCCAACATGCGTATCCGTGTGTATGAAGATAATAACTTGACTTATTTGTCGATATATTGCTGAAACCTCGCAATGGGTTCTTCGCAGAGTATGAAAGCAAGCTGTCCTTGAATAATTTCCGGATGTGTGTCGTGGTAAATTATATCCAATAGTTAGTTAATTTTATTCATCCCAATATTTTTCTCCTAAAAAACAAGCCTCTTTCATGGTTCTGGAAGCAAGTTATTCTAGATACAAACATGGGTAGGATGATATAATTAACGACTGTATTTTGGACCAGTTTGAAGTTTACATATCTATAGGCACTACTTTTACTAATTTTGTATTTTGTAATTCCATTAATCCATTTGGTTTACCCAACCACGATCTTTAATTAAAATTTGAGCACCCAACACTTTGCTACGCAACTTTAACCCACCTAAACTGTGTTTTGGAACCCGCTTAATAGTAAACAGTCTCCAAAACTGTTTCATGGAGACCATTGTCATGACATATTTCGCTATGGGAGAATGGGTCTTGATACTAAGAATACTCATGATTCCATCATGCCCTTCCAGTTTAAATGCATGATATTTACTATCAAGGTTTGATATATGATGGCCATCAACAAAGTGCAAGGGTGGCAGGCATTGATCTCGATGGAAATTGTTTCTCACATGGACAACTCTATGTGTTGTGTTCCTGTGATAGTTCTAGCAGCAGTTTGTTACTTTCGCTCTCGATAATAAATCCACTAATGTCGTTTATAAAGAAGCCTTACCTTGAATTTTGTTACTTTATTTCCTTCAATTAATACAAAGATTCTGTGGGTTTAATCCTAAAATAGAAATAATAATTATTATGCATTGAACCTTTTGATTCTGAAGATACATGTTTTATCATCTCCATAGTTTTTAATCATGGTAATCTCTACCTAATATGTTACGTGATTTTTTCACTTTAAGAAAAATCAAAAAGTGTGAAATTAGAAATGTAATTGTTTTAATGAACTTATTTTTAAAACTCATATTAAAGTAAGCAAAACTGCGGTCAAATGCTAGTATATTAAATAGCAAAATAAGGAAAAATGACGAGGATGGAGGGTATGAAAAATAAAACAGTTCAATTGAAGTACTAAAAACCGTATTTCATAAGAAAATAATTAATCTTCTTAATATCTTATATAAAAGATGGTGATTTTACATTTCAATGTATCTTTACAAGTAGTATATTTTACTAATGTACGTTAGAATTTTTTAATAAACGTTTCACATTAAATGTTAATAGACATAATTAGTTTGTGAAAATAAAACTAATTTGTTGATACTTCTATGCTATAACGACAATCTTTTTCTTAGCATTTTCATTAACTGCCACTCTAAAATCATTGGTGGAAGTCATAGACAATATTTTTCAAATGATACAGAATACAACATATAGTCATGTATTTACTTTCTTTTATCAAGGTAAAGTATTGTGATCGTGAAACAATCAATCTCGAGATCATGAAACATTTTAACGTTTTATTTGAACAGGAACCGCAACTTATTTTTTTAAATAATTCTGTCTGTCTGTCCCTGACCATGGATTCAAAACGGTTTGATGGAGTTTGTTCAAACTTTATATTTAGATACTAGCTAACCCGACAGACGTCGTTCTGTCAAACGCTATTGGACTGTAGCAGTCCCACAAACTTATCTTTTCTGGTCAAGTTCTGGTGATGGCGTCGTTTATAAAGTGCACATGTCGTGATGACATCTTTAGTTCTCAGTAATGGTCACCAGGACAGATAAGTTTGTGATACTATACAGTCACAAATGTGTAATTTAAACAAAAAATTGAATATAAACGTATTTCAGAGTGATCACTTTATTTATTGATTATCAAATAATTACCGTGGAATAAACTATAAATTTGCATAATGTTAATATACTTTTCTATGTATTTTAAATGTCATAATCCTAAACAACAACTACTTACAAAATTCAGTTTTCTATTTCATACACTGCAATACTTTAGTAATATTGTGTTAAATGATATTTTAATTGTAATGCTTTATGGTACACGATATTTTTTGTTTGATTACCTGGCACGTAAACAAACAAAGCTGATGGTTTTCCAACACGGGAACAGGCAACATACAATTGGCCATGCGAGAAACATGGGTTTTCAAGATTAATGCCGCAAACACTCAATGACTGCCTCTGGGATTTATTTATGGTCATAGCGAAAGCAAGCCGCACTGGAAACTGCAGTCGTTTAAATTCAAATGGTATGTCAGTCGGAATTACTGGGATGCGTGGTATCAAAACGTCTTCTCCCTTATACTTTCCCTTTAGATTGGTTGCTTCGATCACGTTGTTTAGTAATTTTTTCACCGCTAGCCGTGTGCCGTTACAAAGAAATATCAATTGTTGATCTTCCGTTGTCTGCAGTCGATCGGCGACGATACAGTGGATAACCATCATTTCCGGTAATTGTTTCTGCTACTAATGCCCGTGGATAACGCTTCGAACATTTACCATCTACCATACACGGTGAATTTTGATTAAGTGTTCCACAGGGACCATGAATCATGTTTTTAATAACTACTTCATGCAAGCCTGGATCTACTTGTACATCAGGGATTTCAGCTGATATCACTTCATAAACTTCATTTGGTCTTATCTTCTCAACCAACCAAATCAGAATATGTGCATGAGGCAATCCACGTTTCTGCCACTCCACAGTATACACCCAGCAGCGCGCCTCGCCAAACACGCTATGTTTCACAATGAAATCCATTAAAGATTTCAACTTTTGTTTGAAGACTCTTGCCGTAATGTCAGGGCGATCAACAGGTGATTGACCAGGGAATAACTTAAGTTTGATTTCTCTCCACTGCGGATTGCACGTGAATGTGATAAATAAATCTGCTGTGCCATAATGACGAACATACGACATGGTATCTTGAGCATATTCATGCATATGTCGAGGACTTCCGATGTATTTTGCTGGAAGAATTGTCATCTGGCCGACATTCTCTGCATTTACATCAGTATTAATCGCATCTCGAAGGTGAATATACTCTTCAGAACGGAGTTTGGTCTGGTTCAACCTGTTGAATGTCAATCGCTCTGTTTCAATTTTGACATACATATCAACAGCATATTGGTGAAATAATCGCTGTAATTTCAAGATGTGATTGTCTTCATTTTCACGAACCATCAGACGGTATGAATAATAGTTCATTGAACTGACTTTTTTGTTGATTTCGGCACCTGTAAATAAATTATTGTTTTAATGACAGTGATTGAACTTGCATATAATACATGTAATAGCTGATACAAAATATCCATTGCTAAACAAAATTTTTAATTACCTGTAAGGGGATTTATCATCTTGATTGAAAAGTGATAACCATCTTCACCTTGCCAAAACATGATGGGATATTGTAGCTCATCATATGAGCGGTGTGTTTCATACATACGCTGTAACTGATCATTCCAGCGATGTAAAACAATATCACGGGCTTCCAAATTTTCTCCAACTATAACAATGGCAACTTCATCCATTGTTGGTGCATTGAAACGTCTTGCATTTTGGCCCACAGGAGTTTTATCAGCTTTGATTACAATTTTGTGATTATCATATGGCATGAGATCCAGTGCAGTTTTGAACAATGTAATCAACTGATTGTGTTGATGAAAGAAAGTTTGTAATTCTTCTACAATAGACCTCTTCATTGAACTGTTATGTGCACAACGCAGATCAATTTCTTGTGTTGAATTGCCCATGAAATAAATTTGCAGGAATTTGTAGTCGCCATCTGACACCGGCAACAGTGAGCCTGCTCGGTGATATATTTGTCCTTGTGTCTGTGAATTAAAAAGTCAGGTTTATTATTTTTGTTACAAAAACTATAAAATAAAATAAACAAAGCAACACGGGGGATAAGTCTGTTTGTTATATATTACCTTGAAAGTTGGCATGAAGTTGTCCCGAACTACATTTGTTGACCCGCCTCGGTGGCGTAGTTGGCTAACGCGCCAGTCGTGTTGAGCTCGACCGCCGAGGACGGGGAGATCGAGGTTCGAATCTCGGTCTGGTGAACTGGGAGTGGTTTTTCCTAAATGGTTTTCCACTCTATCTCCACGCAAATGCGGGTTCACTTCCTCTAAATACAACCCTCCCAATTCCTAAACCATTAGCGTAATTAGTACTTAAGCGTATAACCCGAACGGGTAGTAAGACGCGGTGCTAAATATTATTATTATTACATTTGTTGCCCCAAATGAAGTCATTTGGAAGCAGTTGTTATATTTTTGGATATTAGTAAGGAAATGTATTGAATCCGTTCCTGTTCCTGAAACCAATGAGTACAATGGCTCTGGTGGTGGAACCAATGACACTAATTTCACTTTGCCATTTGCACAACACAATCCAACGGCTTCATTTTTGTATTTAAATGCCTTACAATGTGGGCAAACTGAGTTCATAGATCCAATAGCAACGCATTGGTGGGCACTGTAGTCAATTGAAACATCGTAACTGAAAGCAGCTCGTTTCAAACCTGCAAGATCATTAGCTGAATGACGTGCTGCATGGGTTTGTGATATCCGAATCCTTTCAATTTCATTTCGCTCTTCACGTTGCTGTGTAGTCCGATTAGACTGAAAATTAGCTTGTTTTCTAGCATTTAGAGTTCTTCGACCCAAATTGCTCCACCCGCGTCTTATAGGCGGAATGAGTCTTGAACTGAGTATAAATGGAAACACACACAAAATAAACCAATCAACCAAAGATAAATTGAGGAACTTGTTTGTCGATTGAGAAGCGAAGATTTAAAAACAACCAAGAAAATAACACGCACTAATTGAGAATCTACTGAAAAACTGTCAAAGTCAAACTGTATAACGTAGAAAGAGAAAGTGTCAAATCTACGGATGCATTTAAAGTTACTAATTAAATTTCAAATTTCAAATCTTTATATTATGGTTTGGTACTCTTGTTTTATTTGAATAAAACGAAACAGTAAGTAAACGAATTAAAAGTCGATTTTAGGGTGTCTGAGATCGATTCACTTAATCGATTCATTGCTCAAATCGATCTTCACGACCCAAAAAAATCGATTATTCGATTAATCTATCTCAGTTCACCATCCCTAGAATTTACAGCTAGAAACAGTTTGAATGGGAAAAAGAAAAATGTGGTTTTTACGTTTTCCAGTGCAATTTTTCCAATTTTTCTCTTCATAAGAACCTTCCTCGGACTTCAACGAATATTAGAAAAAAAAAATTAGCTGAATTGGTCCAGCCGTTCTCGAGTTTTGCGGTTAGCAACACATTTAGCCATCCATTTTTATATATAAGATTACAGGTCTATACCACAACATAGTTTTTATTTGTTTATACCCTAGCCCTTCAATTAAGGGTTACCTAGCTTGCAGACGAGTATTTTTTTTAGTAACAAATTTTTCGGAAACGACTCTAACAATTTTGTTTAATATTCATATCTAGGAAGTTGTTTGACATGAAATAGAAGTGGATAATTAATTGTTTTGTGGGCAAACATTTGTTGAAGGGTAGTTTAGTGATGACCGATTTTTAAAAAACTTGAAATATTTTACAAATGGCTCTTACGATTTGATTCCAAATGAGTATCTTGGTGGTGTTTGACAGAGCAAATAACACTGTATACTAGTTTTTGGGGTTTGGGGTTCATTTATGGTTAGTTTACTAATGAATCATTTTTCAAAAATTTGAAAAATTTAAAAACAGGCCCTAACGATTTGGTTCCAAAATGGGTATCTTAGGAATATTTTACATTACAATTAACACTACATCCTTGTTTTTACGACAAAAACTCATTTTTGGGTAGTTTACTGATGACTTAATTTTCAAATAATAGACATATTCTCAAAATTGCCACAACGATTTGATTCCAAATAAGTATTCGGGGAGTGTTTTTCATGAAAAATAACCTTGTATAATTTATTTTGGGTAAAATTTTGATAAATGATATTTTACTGAAGAATGATTTTAGAAAATTCGTGTTATTATTAAAAGGCTATAACGATTTTGCTTAGAAGTATATATGGGGAGTGTTTAACATTAACATGACAAATAAAGCTGCATACATTTTTTGGGGTGAGGGAGTTGTTATGAGTGGTTTACTAATTACCCTTTTCTATTTTGAATAGTTTTAAAAATGGCTTTAGCAACAATTTGGTTCAAAATTGATATTGGGAAACTAATTTACATATCAATTGTAATGCCTCTTTATATATCTAAAACAAATTAATTTAACTAATTTGAATGTTTTGGAAATTGACCTTAAAGATTTAATGTAAAACGAACATGTGCAAATAGTTTTTCATTATTTTTTGAATAAGTTTTTATTTTTATAATAACAAATAATTTTAGGGCAGTTTACACTAATAAATTTTTGAAAATTTCAATTTTGTTAAATATATCTGAACAATTTGGTTTTAAGTTTATATATAAATAGTGATTATTATGATTAACTAGATGAGGTGTTTTTTTTTAGTAAAACTTATTTAAGGGTACTTTAATAAAAACCTATTCTTGAAAATTTTCTTTGAAGCTGTAGTGTAATACACAATATGAAAAAGTTAGTACAATGCATGCTAATGTGAAGCGTAATCAAAAAAGGTCTAGTGTCTGGTAAGGTATTGTGGAGTAGGCAAGTAATTGGTAAACAGAACTGTAAGTATAGCTAGAATCAAAAGTTTAAAAAAAAAAAGTTTGAATGAGGAAGAAATACTTGTCACTGGCCATAATCATCATACTCATGAACAGTTTCAATCTAGTCATTGGTCAGGTCATTTGGAACATTAGCCTCTTCAACGTCTCTACTTTCCCCGCCGCCCCTCCACCTCCAACATGACCCAGTCCTCTCCTCTCTCCTCCACACTTCTTTGCACAACCTTCAGCCACCTATCCCTTGGTCTACCTCTTGGCCTACTGCCCCGAACTTCAAGATTCAACATCTCCTTTAGTACCTTTTCCTCCATTATTCTCACATGACTGTACCACCTTAATCGTGACTTCTTTATCCTGTCTAGCACTGGCCGCCCCTCACCCTCTCATTTCTCATTCTTTCTTGTCACTCTTAAAGTCACTGGTCATAATAATACGATTTAACTTTTACACTTTTTAGCCATTGTATTAGCGTAAATTTGAAATTGCATTAATTTATTTAACAACTCGAAGAAAAAATAGGTGAACAAATCAGTTCAAAACGCAGGTCTTATTTTGTGCACTAGTGGTCACCTTAGTTTATGCCCCGATTGTTAGCCCCATTTCCAGCCCACAGGATGCTATGCACATCAAGACTACACTGAGCAAGTTTCACTTAAGCGTCCTCGCCGGTGGTGAGATGAGATCCCCCCCTCTTTTCCCCGTCTTCAGATGATGTCATCCAGGTGTGAACACGTGTTAACTGTTGAAGCGTGACTTCCTCCGCGAGAGACATCCATCGACTGCTGAGAGCTGCAATAATGTCGGCGACACTTCCGGTCACTTCCTGTCAGCAACGGAGGACACGTCAACTGCCATGAGTTTCAAATCGGTGCTCACACAATCTAAGGCGTTAAACTCACAACAAAACTTATTAATAGTGATGGGAGAACAAGGTTTAAACAACGGTCGGCTGAACTTCATTTTAAAGACCCTACTTATTCCTGTTCCATATATTAAGCAGTTAAATAACACCTTATCTGGATCGGTGGGCACGCAGACCAAGGAGTTTGTTTTGTCTATTTTTCAGGTAACAAGGAGGTCAGGGCTAAAATCCCGGTCGGGTGTAATAAGAGAGTCTACAACCTGAAAGATGATCCGGATCTACTTTTCACCCATCCAACGCTCACTCAGCCACATGGCTGATTGGTTATATCCACCCGCACAATCTGGGAGAAAGTACATGTTCTAAGGAAGTCACGAAAGGGCGGTACTCTCCTGTTGCTTTACACATATAATCCTACGAGCGAGCGAGAAAGAGCCTACACACATTTTTTCCGAAAAGGTTATCTCATATAACGTCAAAGGATTTTTAACATGTCCCAATCGACATGGTGGCAAACACTTTGTCCAAAGATGGCCGGGTATAAGAGGTATTAATAAAAAAAAATTTTACTCTCTCTCTCTTTCTCTCTCTCTCTCCACGCAAGTGCACGTTAAGTCCAAACTCTACCTCACTCAACCACACCCCATTAGTTTCAATATGTGGATTGCCCGGAAGAGTAGTGAGACACGGAATCAAACCATGTGTTTCTTTATGAGTATATAGTTGAAATTCTCGGTGCCAGCACAGCACCAATGATTTTATAATTTAATATAGCATCGCGTCTTACTACCCGTTCGGTTTATACGCCTGATTTTATATCTGTTCAGAGCTTTACACGTCTGAATTGCTGGTTTTTATTATTTCTAGGCCTGTCCTGACATAATGTGCATCATGGGGAATGGGAAGGGGGTGAGAGAGGAGGAAATATATAATATTGGGCCCCTTTCACCCAGAATGAACTTGATAACCCTCCCTAAATCATTAAGATCATGCCAACCACTAAAAAAAAGAAACCTTATCATATATTGTACAAAATACGAATGAGCCATATATATGCTAAAGTTAAAAACCACAACCATTTCAATTTGAAAATTATTCTTGTCGATCAACAGAGTTTGTATGTTTCATTTGAAGGAAAATGCAGTACTCTTTACAGAACGCTTAGTATTTTTAGAGAGTACAATATATTTGTTTGATTCTATAATACAGATATGTGGATTTATATTGTATTATATTGTATTTTGATGAAATTACACATCAAGAGTTAGAGGGGCTTTAGTGGTCCTTTAAAGGTTTAGGAAGCTGTGGTGAGGGTCTAGGACCTCTTTTAACCCCCCCTCCACCCACACACACCTTGAAAGCATGCTCACGGGATTAACTTGATCGTATCCTATTCTGTCACTTGCTAGATGGGTTAATGTTCTTGAGCTGATTCAATTTACCTGATTGCGTATAACCCGAACGGGTAGTAAGACGCGGTGCTAATAATAATAATTTACCTGATATTCGTTATACATAGACCAACAAGAACATTTAACGGCCACAGTGGCTTGGTCAATCACTTCAAATTATATGTTGTATATTCAACTACAGAACTTTCTGTCAGGCCTGGTTTTTTTTTAAATATTAATTGTTACGTTTATTAGCACATAGGTTATTAACGGCTTAATCTAATGGGATAGGGATGAGGAAGGTAGTTAGAAGGAAGTGAGCCTGCATTTGCGTGCGAGGTGGTTGATTGAAGATGGAAAAATCACAGTGATAAATAACTTGTGGAAAACCACCCTCAGTTCACCCGGCCGAGATTTGAACCTCGACCTCCCCGTCAACGACTCTACCCCTGGACCACCACTGCGGGTGAGTAAATACTTAAGCTGATATGCTAGAATGGTTCTTAATAAAATCATGCGTTTAGGGCTTGTGGAGTGTTATTGACAAAAATTGTTTTTTTATATTACAATTTTTATTAGGATATTTTTGACCCCCCCTCCCCCCTCCTCCCTGGCTCTAAAACGCGCCACTGATCGTATTGAAATCCAAACTGCTGACATCCTATAATTCTCTAATGGATGCATCCAGTCTGGATTCAAATAACATCAAGGTATCACACTGCTTTGCGTTTTGTTTTTGCGTCAAAAAGGAAAGGAAAGGAAAGTAGAGAGGATGTAGAGGTAATTATAACGGTTGTTAAACTCCGACAAGTGACTTGGACAGGGGAAGAAGGGTGGAGGAATAAGGGGAGGAGAAGAGACAAGAAGCTTTTATCGAGCTAGAGTGTCATCTCTCTAGAATCTAGATAAACACGTCCCTTCCAGAACACGGGGAGGAAGGGGAGAGAGTAAGAGAGAGGGGCGTACAAAGTAAGGCAGATGGCTTATTAAAAAAAAAAAGAGTAATTTCAACAAGACTTACGTTTTCCCCTTTAGATTGAAATAATATTAAAGTTACGGAAGAAGGAAAAAAAAAATGCAAAAAGTAAAATTCTCAAGACTAGTTTTTTTGGAAAAGTTAATGATCTTAGTAGTTGCGTTTTTCTTAGCCTTTCCTTTTCAAATATTTCAATTATCCGTAGAATTGGCCGCACGAACAATTTGGTGGATTCAAACACTCTAGGTTAAGGTTCGATACCAGCCCGAGAGTCCTAATTGGTTTCTCCCCATTTTGTTGCATAAATGTAGCATAAATGTGTTCGCAGGGTGCTGCTGATGGGGTGCTGTAAAACGAAGGGGGTGGGAAGAAATGCCCCCCACCCCCAAGAATCTGTTAGGATTTTTTTTAAACAATCACAATACATAAAAAACAATCAATGTTTTATTCTACAAGATTATTCTTTGAAAAACAAACATTATAAATTTTAATGTCATCCACCACGCCGGCTGAAGGTAAATTTTTTTTTTAACTTGTCAGTAATGTCAACCATTTCTGTATCCACAGTCAGCCTTTGCTCTACGAATGTGACCTTGAGGTGTTGTAACAGGATCTCAAGCATACACTAACCGCTATCCTTGAATATCCATGACATAATTCTAAAAAAAAGTTTTGGTACTTTGTTCTTTTGTCATTCCAACTTTTTGTTGTTGTCATTGTGAGTGTCAAGGCACCAATGGCACCCACGCTGCGCACGCCTATAACACCATTTTTCTAAAGATGAAATACGCTAACAGTCATTTAACATTAACCCTTTAGTCCTGTTTTTATTAGGCCTACTCAAGGAATCACTGTGCCAAAGAAAGAAGCTTAAATTTAAATGATATTAGTGAATTAATATATATGCCGATTTCAAAGGAACGATCCTATCTTATAGCTAAAAGTCAAGTTACTAGATCTTAATTTCATGGATTCATATGTTAAGTCATTCGGCTGTCACTTTTGAGAGATATTATCAACACCTCTAAAATAACACTTATAAAACAGTAAAGCGGTAAAATTTTATCATTGTTGATGAAAATAAATATATCTGTATTTTATATTAAAATTGCTTCCTTACAAAATCCTATAGATATGGGTGTATCGTTATAGGACATTTGACGAAGTAAAATTGAAGGAAATAAGTCGATAATAAGTTTTTTATCTGGAATGTTTAACAAAGGGTCTATTAATGACGAATGGTGTGAATTTTGACAGTTTTTCCGTAAATACAGCGACCTTCTACCAATGATTGATATTTTTTATTTTTACATATGCTAAGATGTTATTGTCTTAAGGTGATTCTACTCTTTATCGCATCGCCACTGGAAGTATACCCTAATTTTCATAGAAAGCTCGTTTAAAAAATATAAACATATTTTTTGAAGCCAAGACTGACAAAATTGTACTATTCATTAGTGTTATTTTATAGGTATTGATAATATCTACCAAAAGTGACAGCTGCTGATCACATGAATTGACGCATGGATACGTGAAAGTGGCTCTAGTAGCTTTTATAGCTGTCAAGTAACGGGCTTCTTATGAAAATCAGAGTTTAGCCTAATTGATAGCTCAAAATGTCCATAAATCTAGTTTCATGTATTCATACTCCAAACTAATTTTAAACCATTGACACTTCTGTAAGATGTTGTCATTGCTTTAAGATTTAAAAAGAAAATTGATATTTTGTTAATGTTAGCATAAAAAAAATTAAATTTTCTTTGTCATATAAATAATAATCGTGAATAATCGTGAAAAATTTTAACTAAGAGTATGATGGGTCTTGAAGTTTGATGTGCTTCCAAGTTATTAAAAAAAGGAAGAGGAGGATTTATAATTTTTATCATCTTTGTCTACTTGGAGTTACTTGGAGCTACTTGGAGCTACCGCCCAAACTATTTGATGGATTTCGTTCAAACTTTATATTTAGATGTTGTATGGTCATACATCTAATAAAAATCGTGAATTTGACTCTAAAGTAGATCTACAATAAGAATATATACTGGATGACAGGTTTTTAAAAATTTGAAGTTGTTGGTTAATTTCTCTGGGCATTTTGTTAAAATGGGCATTTGGAGAGTGTTTGACTTTGTAAAAAACAATGTATATTTGTTTTTCAGAAACAATCTAATTTAAGGTTAGTTTAAGTGATAGATGACTTTTGTAAATAATATTCCAACTCATAATATACTACATGAGGAAATGGACGAGTGTGTCGTTCTATTTATTTATAACTACAAAATATTTGTTTCAATGGCGATCCAACTAAACAAAGCGCTAACGGGTATAAATCGTAAAATAATACTAATTATAATATAGGTTATAGATAATATTTTCATAATAAACAAATAAATTGTTTAAAATGTAATAAATACAAAAAAATATTATAAACACAATATTGCAAATTAGTTATAGAATTTCCCACTTCTTTGGTTTACATGCTAGTTCTACTTTTATGCCATCTTTTTTTTTATCCATTACGTTTTCCATCCTATTTCCCTTTTGGCCGCAGAGTAGACTACAATTTAATTCCCTCTTTCATTTTACTTTCTCGTGTCGTTGATAAAATTAATGATAAAGGCAGGGAAGGGTTCACAGACTCGGAGCATCTGCCCTCTCTCAATCTTCACCATTCCTCCAGGCGGCGTTACAATAGTATCTCAGGGGTGGAGAAAACACGGCCCACCGGCAGGGGCTGGCCACATGGGTCGTGCAGTGGACCCTCACCTTCTGGATGCTGGGGTCCACGTGCATTTGCATTAGATCTTTTTCTTAAGCTATCTATTTAGGTATTTAAAGTGCATTTTCTGAACCAACTGATTATATCAACACACGAGAATTCTTACTGCTGAGGGTGACAATTTCTATCAATTTTTCTGGGAAAGTTATTTTCACATATCTTCCAGGGTTATTTTATATGCCTCGATCGACTTAGGGCCACCGGATTTACTTCCTCTCCGAAGGAAGCTGTGCTACGGATTTTGTATTGCTCAAGGAAAATTCATCGACCTCGGCTGGACCCACGACCATCAGCTCCTGAGGCGAACACTTTACCTCAAGACCACCGAGTTAGACTTATTTCCTTAAAATCCCACCTTAATATCCTGTTCTCTTAAGATCCCAACTTAGGATGTATTAACCGTAAAATTAGATACAATATTATTATCGAACCGAAAAACGTATTGAAGAGAGGTTATATGCAATTTTCATAACTCAAATTAAGTTAGTTATGCAATCTGTTAGATAATCATTAGACCTTTCTACCACAATTTAGAATGTGGTTAAAAGAGGTATTCGTTCTATTTAAATCAAATTTAAATCAAATTTTAAAAATAAGTATTTGTTGAGGCCCTTATGGGGTTTGAGATATAAAACGAGGTTTTATTATATGTGTTTTATGTTATTAAATTTTTGATAAGAAATTAACAGTTTTTATGTTCTTTTATTTTAAAAGTAGCATTTGTAGTTCACTTAAAAATATTTTAACACAAGAGCTTGTAGAGGGTTGCTTTTACCTTTTAAAAAAATGATACACTGATGAAACTAAGCTAGCGGTTGATGACGTGTTCACAAAAGTTTGACTTTATATTTTTGACACGATTATTTTGTATGAATTTCGTTGCTAGAATCAAGTTATTTATGTTAGACATTTTTGTGGACAGTTATAAAAATCTAAAATTGAGAATGTAATATTAAAAATAATAAAAAAATATTCACTACACTATCTAGCACAACCACGTAAAAAAAAAAATATTTCTACTATCATTTTTGTTCTTTTAATTACGTCACTCATGGAAAAGGTAATTAGCCTATACAGTAATTTTCAGAAAAGTATTATTAGAGGCGTTTAGTAACACTTTTGATTGATAATATAGTATTACCACATAGTTTTATAAGTGACTTGGGCCTATGTTCGCAATTAAGCTGTCAATTACCATCACTCATGTATCGGATTATTAAATAATAAAAGTCTTATTTGAGCTGTATAATCTACCAAAGTTAGGGTTGGAATATGGGGAACGCGAGGGAAAAAAACAATGATTTTGCAGTTTCTATTGCAAAAAATTTTTTGTTTTTAGCCGGAAGAAATAAAATATTGCTTCCGTACAGATATAAAGTTTAATTTTATTGTCATGCTGATATCAACATTTCGTTAATATCCACCAAAAGCATTGCAGAATTATATGAGTAAAGTTTTAAATGAAGATAAAAAGTTGTCTTTAAATTCTATAATTCCTTAAAGTATGGTCAAGAATTGTTGATGTCATCATGTGAAGAAAATTGAATTCTATGTTTGTATTGAAGTGATATTTGATTTATTTTGATCAAAAAAAGTGTTGATATAAAACTTGCAAAACCACTTTTTCTAGCATCCCCTACACCCCCACCTTGAGTGTTATCCGTGGCATGAGACGGGATATAAATAGTATAATTAAAACAGTTATCAGTTAAATGTCTAGTGCCTACAAATAAAAATATTAAGATAATTGTGAGCTGCATGATATTCAACAGCTATTTCTTTATTGGTTGTACATAACCCAAGTTTTCTAAACACAAACATAATATCAACACACGACTTACAAACTAATTTAATAAATGCCAGTTCACCAAATACTATACACACAGCCCATGCGAATCAATATTTACTATTTGAAAATCAGGACAAACCCGTAAAATTAGTAAACATCTTCGCCTGGTATTAAACCAAGAGCCCTAGACTTGAGGTAGAACACACTAATATATAATAAGCGAGGATTGGCTAATAAACAATTACATTAAGACAAACTTAAGTATTTACAAAATGTATTTTAATTTACGCTATAAACAGTAAAATGAAAACATTATGTGAAATTTAATAAGACTTAAGTTTAGCCTTTATCAGCTCACGGTTTATGATGATAGCACTATAAGTAGCTACAGTCCAATTTTCGTAAGAAATACCTTAACTGACAGCTAGAAAAGCTACTTACTAGATCTAATTTCACGTATTTATATGTCAAGTCATGTGATCTACAGCTATCACTTTTGATATACATCCTAAGTACCTATAAAATAACACTAATTGTATAGTAAAATGTTTTCAATGTTTACTACAACAAATGTTTGTATTCTCTACAAGTTTCTTCGTACCAAAATCCTAAAATAGCTTGCCAGCTTGAGGGAACCAGATGATTGTTAATTTTAAAGGAGCTACACAAGCTCTATTGAGGATGGGTACTCACATTTTGGGATACATGCAACATGGGTAGTTTGGAACAAAACCCTGGCCCTACTGTTTAAATCAGATGTGCCGGCTGCTCACCTATTTCTAATAGTAAAATGGACATCTTGCCTGCTTTCAAGGAATGTAAAACTCAGAATAAACAAAACAATCATTTTACTGGTTGTTATTTATGGGTGTGAAACTTGGTCCCTTACCTTTTATGACGAAAACAAATTTAGGTTCTTTCTAAAAAAAGGTGCTTAGGAATGTATTTGGTTTAAAAGAGATGAAGATACTGGGGAGTTGAGAAGGTTACATAATGATAAAGTTACATAGCGTGTATTAATCCCAAGAAATTGTTAGGATAGTCAAGTCTAGTAGATTACGGTGGGCAGGACATGCGGCGTGAATAGGAGATTCTAGATAGAACCTTATTCAGGGTACCGACTAGCAAACTCAATGGGAAGATACTATTGGGAAGACCTAGACGCAGATGGGATGATAACACTAGCATGGACCTCAAATAAATAGGGCTTAATGAGGTGGACTGGACAGAATTAGTTATGTGGCGTACTTTTCTAAGTGCAGCAATGAACTTACAATTTCTAATACCATAGAATAGGTAGGTAAGTAAGTAAAATGGAGTTTAATAAACAATTAAAATTACTTTTATCAACATACATTTTATATTTAAATGAACTGGAAACGGTAGTATACCAGACCCAATATCCACACAGTGTGCCGCAAATACTCAAAGGATGCTATTTTACCCATCCCTTTTCATACCCATTTACTGGTTGCCCTGGGAACCCTTTCACCCAGAAAACACAATTCTCTTTTAATTCAATTTTCTTTGACGTAAATTTTACGAATTTAGACCCTGGGTGGATGAAATAAGATGATTAGCGATAAAGGTTACACACAAAAGACTAATTTATAATTCAACTAACTTCTATAAGAAATATATATACCGATATATATACTAGCTATAAATTAATTTTGTTGATTCAAATTAAGGGAGGAATTGAAATAAGACTAAAATATTTTTTAGTTGTTTCATTATAAAACTCGATTCTACATTTTACCCCTAAACTTCGGACCTCAAAAAACCATACCGAACTAAAGTATATATTTTGTATGGATAAAATGCTCATGTATTTAGAAATACACCTTAGTAAAAGGATTGGTTGCACGGCCAGCATTGAGGGGGGGAAAGGAGGGGTATTGTGTTCTCAAACCAGTGTACTGAAGTTAATTCTATATATTATAATGGCTTACCACCCTCGCTTGAATGTGTGTTTCAATATTCCTGTTCATCTACGTGGGTAGGATGCTAAAATTGTTAACGGTTGATATATATATATATATATATATATATATTAATATATATAATTCTTCTGTACGTGTGTATGTCAGTGAACTACTCCTAAACGGCTGGACCGATTTTGATGAAATTTTTTGTGTGTGTTTGAGTGGGTCCGTGGATAGTTTAGATTCACAATTGGACCCGGTAGATGGCACTGCAATCGGGTTCTAGGATTTTTTTTATTTTTTAGGGATTTTTTGGGGATTTTTTTTTAAAGATTTTTTGCATATCAGAACATGTAACCTCAAAATTTCACCCCCTACCACCACCCCCAATATTTATAATAATGAATATAATATTAATAATTGACCGTTAAAAAAATCATAAGTTCATCAATAATTGACCGTTAAAACCTTCTGAAGACAAACACTGAATTTGTAATATTTGTGTAACTCACTAATTGGAGATCATTGTGAATTTGTAATTGTGATGATCACATAGTATTTGTTTTATTATCGAAATAAATTATGCCACCCAAACGAAAAGCCAACGTTCGGGCAGGACTACGTCTGTCGGGTCCGCTAGTATATATATATATATATATATATATATATATATATATATATATATTTGGTGTAAAGATTAGCCGGTACTGATGTAGCGTTGCCCACGGGACACCCAAATGAACTAATCGAGTAATTGTACATCCTTTCCCGTGGAGGCGCTTTCCACGCCTCGGTGAGACCAGGTGATGATGATAGTTAATATAATGTGGTAGAACCAGTAGAAACATTTAACCTAACCAGACCCTGGTGACCTTTGGAATAATTTCGGAAAATCACACATAGTAACCAGCCAGGAATCGAACCCGGGAACCCTTGGGTGGTCGGGTACTATTACCACTATACTAAGGGGCTGGTTACCCTTTTCATATTTGAGCCTTAGCCTACACGTCACGGCAATCCAGTCTTTGGTAACCCGAGACCATAAACAGCGGTAAACAGAATATTGGGGTATACTACCTTAATCCTGAGTACAAGAGGATTTCCCGCAACTCCAAAAGTTCACTTGGCTACGAACAAACTTCTTCCAGATTGTACGAGATGACAGCTTCACTGACAAACATCCAGATTAATCATAATAATAATAGTAGTAGTAACAGTGTTAATATCCGCGAAACCCGCGTGGCACGTCACTCTCCGTTATCCCCACCCCACAGGTGAGGTACCAACCCAACAACAACAAATATACAAGCCTGCCCGGAAAGACCCTGTAACGGGACAATAGAAGAAGAGCAGGCGCGAACAATAAGTCGCATTAATATGGCAGTTAGTCTACAAGCGAGATCGCTATTGTTACTGGTCCAGAGAGTTGTCATGGCGACACGGACCGACAACAGGGTTAGGTAATTAATATTCCCTCCTTTACAACGTCAACATTTCCCTCTCTACTTTCTCAAGCCCATTCTCTATATTGGTTGGGAGCAATAACTTGGAATTAGCGAATTAAGTTTTCGGCGAAGAGGAAAACACAAGATGACGATAGTGGTCAGGACAAGATCGAACTATGTCCAGAATGAAAATAAATATTTCAAATTAAATCACCAACGTATTTTATTACATACTTCACTGATGGGGAAGGTAGATTTCAGTGGAAGAGAATTTGTATGGATAGTATTGGGAAACTATTTAAGGGGTGAAATCTCATATACCCACCATGGATTCGAACCAAGATTTTCCCACTACCGGCAAACAATACTATAGAAAACTGACGTCCTTTATCTGCGTGTCTACCATTGAGGGTAATAATGAGACGTTCTAGTGTAATATCTGGCTAGCACTTTCATTAAAACTACACATCACAAGATATAGAAAATTACTTTTTTCGCAATCAGGAAAATAAAAAGAAATCTCTAAAATGTACTTACTATTACAAGATCTTATTTGTTCTTCGGAGATATTAATAAAAAATAAAAATACAATTGACGCTTGATTTTTTTAAGTAATATAATAAGCCCCTAAAAAGCACTTGAATGTGAAAAGGTACATCCGCAATAAGTATTATACTTTTGAAAACATTGAATTTTTTTAGTACAGCGTTTTAATACCCGTTTGTGTTATACGTCTATGTACTAGTTACGCTAGTGATTTTAGAAAACGGGAAGGTTATATTAAAGGAAATTTACCCGACATACTGCGTGGAGATAAAGTGGAAAACCATTTTGTAAAAAACACCCTCAGTACACATGACCTATACTCTAACCTCAATTTCTCGTCATCGGCGAGAGTAACGCCTTAAGCCATGTGGCCACCGAAGTGGGTGACAGTGGCATTAAAATTAGGGAAACCTCTATATCATACTCCCCCCGTAAAAAAAAACTATTGCATTAATCCCAAATTTGCTGTTGTCTAGTAAATAACGTAGAAAACCTCACTTCGAAACGTGTTCCGGTTTGAACGTAGTCGTATATCACTATCCCGGTTAATTGATCGTGAAATGGGATCTTAATCTGGTAGTCCCAGACTCCAGATTTTATTTTGTATGAAGTGCCTTTTAAAACAATATAATCACTAGTGTGAAAAATACTGATTTGTAATTTTTTTAGTGCTGGATTTTCTTTTGCCCGTCCACTATCCGTAACGTAAAGGGATTAAAGAATATAGAATAAGTAAAGGGCAGAATATACATTAGCATTTTTCTGAAAAAGATTGAAAGTTCCTATATTGAAAGCCATCCCCTGAGCCCATGGCTGGGCTATGAGCCCCAACCTCCCTCATCACAGCTGCCCAAGCGAATTTAAATTTTAAAGCCCCACTATCCAATTACTTGGAATTCAGTCTCAGAATACTTGCAGACATTGATGTAGATGGACGATGTAATAGAACTTAGTGTTATCACTTAATTGTTGCCGTATGGATCATAAAATTCATTTAAAAAGTGACCGTATATGATCTAATCTTCCGCTAGGTTTGATTCTAAAGCTAGATTTTCTGAAAATTAGTTTTGTTTTTCAAGCTTGAGAAAATAAAAGATTTTTATACTTTAAATTGGAGTCCATACTAGGTAAAAAAAATAACCATTGATTTGCTAAATCCCTGTCGCATAACTACTGTTGCAAATTAATATTCTAGAACTTCAATCTATAAATAAAGATAATACTTTTTTAGAATCCATTTTAAAAGAGCAGAACAGCTATTGCAAATATAATTTGCCATTTGTTTATTTCATACCTATATTACTTTGAATTTAGGAAACACTCAACAAAGTATTTTTTTTCCCGCTATATTTAAGCTATACCATGATTCAAAAAGTTGAAACCCCTCTAATCGCCATTTGATTATTTTGACCACCAGATACACACAAAAAAATCTAAATCTAGTGCTAAAAAAGCTAAGTTGACTACACTGGTGCTCATACAGGCAGATACATAGTCCAACATTACGCACAGAAAATACTTCCCCATCAAGATGAGATAGTGGGAAGTTGAACACTGCTTGGAAAATGTGTTAATATTCGAATACAACAATTGACGAAAAATTTGCTTCCTCAGACATGTCCATTCACGCGTGAGATTTGTTATCACCAAGAACTTATTCTTCAAAAAGATTTGAAGAAAACAGTACATTGTCCCACATGGTCTAATTAGTATCGCTGTTGCAACCAAACCCTGTCAGTCAAGGGTTGAACCTGAAGTGGATTAGATTATCTCCGTTTGTAATTATAAACAACTAAGCTGTAAAATAGAATATGACAGTTTTGTTTGTATTAAACATTAGATGAGGCCTAGGGGTTTTGGCATTGTATCTTAAAAATGAAATATAGAGCAAACATTTAACTTATTTCATGAAATTTAGCAAAATAAAGTTTTTATTTCATGTAACATATTCTAGAAGATTACACACCAATAGACAATTACATTTAATATTGTATCAGCATCCTTTTATTTTTAAGCCCATCTTTATTCTTAAAAATATGAACTCTCAGTATAGTAAATATTACATTCGATTAGTAAAATTATTATAATTTTCTTATTCAACTAACCTCAAATGACTAAACAAATTTATTTTACAAGAGTAATTTAGTTTTGCTATGGAATATTCCTGTAGCCAAAGAATAGAGCCCGAGCGCGATGCATAAAAATAATAATACACACATTACACAGGAGTGTTCCTAACACTAGCAGTCCCAAATAAAACATAAAACTAATCAAAAGGGGGGTCTTATGTCTTCATGCAATACGACAAAGACTCTTATCTCATCTTCCTGAGTGGAGTCCACGAAACAAACGTATTTGCCGGACTCTTGCCTCGTCGCGTTTCTGATCTGCAGTTGCCCTTCCCCGTTGACCAGAACTTTCGCGTTGATGTCACTCTTCCCACGTGTCTTACCAATCACAATCCCGTCTTTCACCCACGTGATAGTAGAACCTGAGGTTGCCTCTGAGCAGTTAACGGTGAGATTAGCGTTGATGCTCAGCACGTAGCTTCTTTTGAACTTTGGCTTTCCCTGGAGTACGTTCGCTTTAGGCGTAAGATAAACGTCCACGTGTTGCATCTCGTTCTCATTGAAGCTACCGGAAAAGTTCTTACCGATGGCGTTGAAGTCGTCCTCAATAGACTCGTGCTCCACGAATTCTGGAAGACTCGATACGGCGGCACTTATATTCGGATACATCTGCGCCAGAAACAAGGAACGGCATGACAGATCCGAGAAGAACTGAAGTTCCTCCTCTTTCTTCTCATTCGTCAGGGGCCTGAGACGGCAATACCCCACCCTGCAGCGCTGTCTGCCCAACCTTGGTCCCCCACGCACGGCTCCCAAGGACCAAACTCCACGTCGACCTGAAAGTTGGTGTTAGCCTTTTTGTGCTTCTCTTCTTCCGGTATGGTGAAGGATTTGAGTATCGAGTTGAGCGGCTCAACTTGTTTCTTCTGGTATTCCATCCAGGTGGCTGAATCTCCTGGAAAGTATATTCACTCCGTTTACCCTGAAAGGTACCAGATTTACCTTAACTGATAACACTATAGCTTTATTTTATAAGCTACCTACTCCAAATAAGGTAGGCTCTCTATCATTCGTGGTAAATTGAGGTTACAATATATTAAGGGTAGTTATATTTTAGCTGATATATTTGTACGTTTATTTAGATTGATATAGCAATAATGTTTTGAAAATATTGAAAAAATAGCTCATAACGTCGCTATATTATTTTATATTAACGTTATCGAAATTTACATCATAAGTAGAATTAAAAGGAAGGGTCTACAAATGCCATATTTTTGATTGAAGAAGGCAAATATGTAAGTTCTGTAATTTCAATTATATTTGATATTAGCTAAGTCTTTTTGTTACAGGGAAATATTGTGAGTCTGATTATAGTCTCGGTGTGGCCGAAATTTGGTCTTCACCGAGTGTAAAAGCAAGTGAATACGAGATATTTTAAGTTCACTATAAGTGTGACCTCATACACTAACTGTCCCATGAATTTTTAGATGTTTTCAAATATATCTCATTCAGAAATAAAACAATATGGGGAAAATAATATATTGTCAATTTTGTAGTAGTTGAATAGTTTAGAAAATGAGAAATTGTGTTCCATACTTACTTCAGAGCGGCCAGGACCACAACACGAATAGGCCTTTTATATAATTATGTGGCTGGCCAAACTTAGTAACTAATGACTAGTGACCGCTTTCTTGTCGCAAAAGTAAGATACTTTGGGTCACCCATATAAATAATGTGGTTTGATGTTCACTTGAATCGCATTGCATTTAATCGCAATTGGTGGCGAGATCAAGGTTAGATCCCCAGTCGGGTGTATTAAACCTAATTTTCCACATGACTTTTCACAGTAATTTTCTCATACCCTCTCCCTGTTAACGCATCCAACCCAAATTAATGCCCCGACCCACCAATGATAGGTGCGACAGGTGTTTTATCCACATCCACAAGAAATCTGAATTTAGGCTTCTTCCCAACTCCGTTATTGTCGGCGCAAAAGTAGAAGCCAACGTCATCCTCGTTCACGCTACGGATGATCAGGTCGTTCTTCTTGTTGACGAATGTCCTGGAGCCATCCCTCTTCTTCCTGATCTGTTCAACTCCAGAAGAATGTCTCAGTTTCATCGGCCACTTTTCTTTGTACCAATCCTTAGGGTTGTTGTCTGCCTTGTGAGCGCAGCTCTTACATTCGAGAAGGAGGTTCTCGCCAAACTTGGCGTGCACGACATGTTGTTGCACGTCTGTTCCTGACAGTCTTATGTTCGATGTCTCTCTACAGTTCACTCTCGGAGGAGAGGCCAACAGTTGGCCATTTTTTGTTAAGAAGTAAAGTAGTATAACTGTGAGCATCTCTTTCATTTCAAAAGTTTTTTATAAGGGGGAATTTTAACTGTTTAAATACTATACTATTTTATTTATCTATTTAAAAACGCAAAGTAAAAATATCAAGCTCATGAGCATTAAACTCATTTAACTGTAACCATAGTTATTTATTACAGCCTAACAATACACTTTATTGTTATATTTAATTTGTAGTGATTTTCTCCTATATCTATTGTTGAGATATTTCCTTTACATACTATTGATCATGAGGCTTAAATCATCAGGCTCACGTCTAGTCTGTAGGGCCTATAACTCACGACTAGAAAGTTTGAGGGTTCAATCTTGATTGGTTGCACTGGAATCATCACCAGGGCAGGTCCTAGGCAATTTGGGACCCCCTGCGAATTGTAGAATGTGGGCCCCATAAACATTTTTTTATTAAAGATTATAACAGTCCAATTGTATAGCAAGTTAGATAGTATTATGAATCAGAATAAACAAAAATATATTATGTTAGCTATGTCTTATATGATCTTTAAAATAAAACGAACATGTGAGCTTGAACTAATTATTTTAAAATAGAATATTGATTGACATATTATTTTGGGATTAAATAAACTACTCATAGACGATAAATTATGCATTTATTATAGTGTTTATATAAAATATAATAAAGTTTTAATTTTTTATTACAATGTTATAAGAAATCATTAGATATATTATTAAATAAATTAATTAAAAGAGTGATTGTATAGTTATTAACAAGAAGTTAAAGGACAATATAGTATTTAACAAAATTGAAAGGTCATAAAATGGCATAATATACCTAAGATTGATTGAAATAACAATATTACAACATATTAAAATATGGTAAAAACGTTAATTGGCTCATACAAATTTCCTCACTAATTTTTTTTAAATGCGTCTCAACATTTTGTATGTTCATAATTTATTTTTTCTTGCTGTGAAGTCATCTATTATGCTGCTGATATCTGGCTGGCGACAAATATTATTCTCAATAGAAATAGTGACCAGTCCTGTCATTCTTTCTTGTGTCATTGTAGAGCTCAAACAAGACTTTATTAGCTTTAATTTGGAAAAGCTTCTTTAAAAGAAGAAAAAAATGTGAACATATTATAGGCCTAAATAAATATGATACTTATCACTAAATATATCGCGTTTAACACATAATAATTTTCTGAACAGTTTCTAAAGAGTATTTTGACACCAAATTGTTATTATTCATACTAGAGGGCTTTCTTAACAGAATTGCAGGAACCTGGGAAGATGCATTAAGGCTTTCTACCAGCCCTACCCACCCATAGGAATAGGAATGTAAACGGTCAATATGGCACATAACGAACAATATGGCAGCTTCCCGGAATGGGGCCCCCATGGACTGCCCAATGTGCCCACGACTCAAGTGTGCAATAGAGTAGAGCTGTTTTTCAGCCAACGGGGTGGAGAGTGATTGGTGGGGAGTCTTTTAGTTGATATTTACCAACAGATAGTCCTATTACTAGTTTTGGCAGTTACTGGTCATATTTACAAATGTTGCTTTCAAATAAAAGTTGTGGTAAAGAGGGATAGAGAGGACTGTCTTAAAGTTATTTTAAATATTAAACTTTAAACCGACATTTTGGTTATATGTATATAATTTCAAATCCTGCAATTTTTTTTATTTATTTAAAATAACAAATATATTTAAAATTTAATGTAAAACTTGAAATCTAAATTTTATTTGATGAATACAAATAACATTGTATATAATTTTTTATACAGATAGTTTGTAAAACCATAGTTAAAGATAAATTAAATAGCCACAAGTGATTTGGATTTATGGTTTATTTAAATAGCTTGGTCCAGAATTAGTCGGTATTTAAAAAGAGTAGTTCACCCTCTTAAGATGGCACTGCCATAATGTAAGCTTAGCTAAAGCGGGTAATTAGAGAAAGTATATTATCTTCAATGTCACCAACACTATATTGTTCAAAAGAAAAATACCTGCTATTATGTAGCACCTTGAACATTTACTGACGGTCAATGGTTTGAATCAGATAAAACATTCTACAAAGCTTTGTTGTTCTATCCTTGCATGCATACAATGTTTAGTCCTTGATATTTTCTACAGATGTACCAATGCGGGAAACAATCGTAATAGAGCGTTTACCTGTATATCGGCATTGAATCATAATTGGTGATTATCATGCTGATTAATCTGTGATTTTCCTTAATATTAAAAATTTGTAACAAAATAAATGTTTTGTCTTGTGGACCTACAAAACTTACTATAACTTATAACGAAACTGAAAATCTATTAATACGCACCCATAAAGGTAAACAAGTAATGGGCGGGCCTGATTTTAATAGACGGTCATGTTACAACACTACACTCAACAATTAAGGGAAAGGGAGACGTTCGACGTGGCCTCAAGAGGGGAGAAGATACGAGCTGCGGTGCCTCAGGAAGGAAGGGGAGACGCGTGACGTAGCCTCAAGAGGGGAGAAGATACGAGCTGCGGTGCCTCAGGAAGGAAGGGGAGACGCGTGACGTAGCCTCAAGAGGGGAGAAGATACGAGCTGCGGTGCCTCAGGAAGGAAGGGGAGACGCGTGACGTAGCCTCAAGAGGGGAGAAGATACGAGCTGCGGTGCCTCAGGAAGGAAGGGGAGACGCGTGACGTAGCCTAGGGTGAGGAGGGGGGGATCTAACAAACACTAATCGAAAGATGATGCTGTTGTAACTAATTTATTTTACTTATCTCATATATTTTCTATTTTTTAATTATTTAATTAAACAAAAAGGGCTAGTTTTGGGGCCCCTAATCCTCGGGGGGGCCCTGTGGACGCAACGCTCTCATAGGCCAAGAACCGGCCCTGATCATCACGCACAAATAAAATACATATGAATCCAGTATGGAAAATAACCTCTTAATAATTTCAAGTCATAGCTGGTCCCCAGAGGCATAGACTTTTAGATGTTTATAATATTAATTCATTTTTACATTAACAAAAGTTCGCTATTATTCATTTAAAATATGTATAAGATAATTGACACAATATTTCAAAAGTGGCTGTTTAGTAACAAGCTGGTTGGCTTATGAATAAATAACATCAACCCTGGTAAATGATCGAAATGTCAGGTAAATTAGTTCTTGTGCCGATCCAAGAATACTCCAGGGCATTAAGGCTAATATTGGACACGGAAGGATGTGACATTTCGTCCACGTCCGCACGCAACATACCACTAACGATATGAACCAGACATAATGATTACATAACATCACGCATCGTGTGCCGTAGTGAAATTACAGTCAAGGAGGGCATTGTGGGTCAAACCCGTTATCTCCTTCATCGTACCGACAGGAAAACTTTAGATTTTACAGGGCCGTAAACAGACAATTTTCTTTGGAGGGTGTTCTGTAGTAGGATTCTAGAGGGAAGTTATACATTATTTGACCTGGGCCCGGATTTTGATGACCTAAATATAATCAAAAAATGACCTAAAAATCCTATAAAAATTAATTCAATTTTTCAAAAAATTATCTCAAAATATGAATAAAGAGTCGTAGTAAACGCACACTAAACTAAATCAAACACGTGATTTACAAATGTAAACTAAAAACTATCCATGTAATGAAGTCTATAATAACTAAACTCTTACTCTTTGGTGACCTGGTGGTCTAGGGGTAAGGTGTCAGACTTCTGTGCTGAGGGTCCGGGGCTCAATCCTCGGTCCCAGCACAGATTTATATGATTGCCAAACCCTTCCTTCACCTCTGACAAGATGTGTATTATTCTCAATTTGTGAATGTGAGGAATGCCAGGCCTCCACCGTGGTTCGGATTCCACGTTAAGCTGTAGGTCCTCCATTTCATCTCACAATCACCCTACCATTGCACATTAGCGTAGGTGCGTATAACCCGAACGGTTAGTAAGACGTGGTGCTAGTAATAATTAAACTCTTTCATTAAGCCATAACAAGGATTTACAAATATCTGTTCAGGTAATAACCCCCCCTTCCCAACGCAACCCTCTCCAGCCTAGTTGCAGTGTTTCACCAGGAATGTGTATTTACAATCATATAAGCAAAGGAGATACAAAGTTCATTGCCTACATTGTCTTTTCATTCCGACAACTGTGTGATGAACGAATTATGCATTTATAAAAGATCTATGGCATTAAAAGATTTATTAAATCAACATGAATGCCTATTGTATTACTGTTGGAGGAATGCGTCTTATATCAAATTTATATTCAGTTCATGATGATCATTTCGTACACTTATACTACACATCTATCTCAATTAAGAAAAACACACACACAGGGTGAAAATATGTCTGCACTAAAAACTTCATTATAGTTATTTCATTAGAAAACAATTTTTTCAAAGCAAACCAATTGGAATATGGGATTTTAATAATATCCCTCATGTCTCTTAAGGTTTATATGGCAAATTCTGAAAAAAAAAACTACTGAGATTGTCTAAGTAGTTTACGAGAAACGGTGAGTTATGTTTTAGGATTTTCGAGTATTTGATCGCGAGAAACATGATGCCACTCAGATTTACCCTTCAAGAACTTATACGAAGTCATTACGAGTCGCGCCACCAGTACTAGAGCACATAGACTATTAGTCACTTCAGTTTAGTTATCTTCTTCTTTGTAGGGATATTTTTTTAGTGGAATGTATTGATTAATATTTAAAAACTTGAAGTTGTATAGAGGTAGATCAGTTTTATCATCGTGATATTATATTCTGAAAATTAAAAAATGACACCTGGACACGGGAATCGAACCCGGAACATTAGGATTAGTACACCAAAGCTCTATCCACTGAGCTATCAGGATTCGTCCTGTGCTTAGGGTCATTCTTCACTCATATTTTAAGGCAGAGCCTATGATGAACGTGTGGAAATCGTCGGCTACAAGTGTGTGATTATATTAATATCACGAGCTATCAGATAACGCAGCCATCTTCGACTCGGTAGTAGGCTTATTGCTGCCATTTGTACAATTATTATAACTGTACGGGATTGCATATTAAGAATTAAATAGTCAAAGCTATTATTTATGCTTTAAGTGAGGATTACTCCATCTAGATATCATATTCTGAAAATTTAAAAATGACACCTCAACACGGGAATAGAATCCGGGATTCGATTCCCCTGTTCAGGTGTCATTTTTCAATTTTCAGAATATGATATCTAGATGGAGTAATCCTCACTTAAAGCATAAATAATAGCTTTAGCTATTTGATCGTGATATTAATCAATCTCTTGTTGTAAAGTATGGGAGGTCTATTATGTTAGACTCGCATTTAGTTTGGTTACCATTGACGGGAAGACTGTGGAGGCTCATGCATTTGGTGCCTCGGGGGGGGAGTCCTTACAAAAAATTTTACCATCTTATCTAGATCATTATTTGGGTTGCATTTTTTCCAAACAACCCTTCTGATCCTTATCATTTAAAAAAAGTCATAATGTAACTATTAGGTTACCCACTTCAATAGCCGAATGGTTTAAGGTGTCACCCTCGTGTTGGAATGGCCTACTGAAGACGGGGAAATCGGGGTTCAAGTTCCAGTCAGGTCTACTAAGAGTGTTTTTTTCCTAAATAGTTTCCCACTCTCCTTCCACGCAAATGTGGGTAGATTACCTCTAAAATGCTTCCTCCTCATTTCTAACTAATTAGAGTAGCTATCATATATGCGTATAAGTATAACAGGTAGTGAGTGAAACGTGGTGATAAAAAAAAATAATGATCGCGTTAAACGTGAAAAAAGTTTCCTATATAATTATTTTTAAACATTATCTTAAACACATAAAAAACAAAGTAGTAAGAAGCTTAAAAGCTATTAGGTTTAAACGTTATCAATAATATGTAAATTTTTGGTGAAACGCACATAGTTTACTTCCAATATTTACCCTTGTACCGATTTATCTTATCATTTACCTGTGCTCAATTTTTACAAACTTATCAAAGTTGCATACGCCCTAAACCAGTGACATTAATTTGAATATCTTAGCAATAAAAAGAGGCCCATACATATTTGCTAAGTTATTTTAGACAAACCTATCTCCAATAGATTTAGAGTCAAGCCTCCCTTAACCCTCAATCACTCGGCTAAACATACATTGTTATTATTATTATTATATTTTTTTAGCACCACGTCTTACTGTCCGTTCTAGTTATACGCTTAGATACTAAATACACTAATGAGTTAGGGACTAGGAAGGTTTAATTTAGAGAAAATACACCCGCATTTGCGTGGAGGGAACGTGGATAACCATTTAGGAAAACTACCTTCAGTGCACTCGACCGGGATCGAACCCCGATCTCCCCGTCCTTGGAAGTCTAATCCAACACGAGAGGAGCGCGTTAGACCACGCGGCCACAGAAGAGGGTACTGTTATTATTGCCTTACAGGTATTTAGTAACCAAAAGTGAACCAAAAAAAAGGGTACGTAAGTTTCTTTAAACATATTTTTAGTCTTGATTAAAATCTACATTTACAATATTTGTGTTAGTAATTTTATTTTTAGGACTCCTTTACGTTATCAACGTTGCATCAATTGAAACGAATGTTCTTCTCACTCTTGTTAACTAACTGGCCATAACATAACCGTTTATTTTTACAACATGTTATGGCAGTCGTAACTCCTAGTTCCATTGCACCCGAGCGGTTATTTTAATCCACAAGGTTGGCAACGCTCCCAAGAAGCGGGATACTCGCAGGCCGTATCCCCCCCCCCCCCCCTCCTCCCTTTCTCACTTTGACGGTATCTCCATAAAGCAACTAGGAAATGTAAAAAAACAAACGAAAAAAAAACGCCAATTTGTTTGCAGTTTGGTACGGAGAACTCTTCAATCCTTCCGTTATTCGTTTTCGTTACCGTAAATTTAAAAAAAGATTATTACAAACCTTTAACAATCATAGGTGGTCGTGTGGTATAATTCGTTATGTTTAGGCACTTGGTGGTTAAATTTAGAATCTCAAACAGTGCCCTATTGATTTTACCATTCTCTCTCTATACAATTATGAGTACACTTCCTCTCAAAATTACCCTTTCATCCATTTCCCTTAAACTTAAAATAGTTATTAATTTGACGATAAACTATGTACTGGTTAGTTAAAACAAATTACAGACCCAAGAATGGACATATGGAGAACCTTTTATAAAAAAGAACACAAATTAATTTCAGTTAATATTGTTAACATTTTACTTTACAGTATTATAGATTTGTTTTATAGGCATTGATGCATCAAACGTGATCGTTGAGGATCATATAACTTGACTTTTGAATAAATTAACATGGCTTTAATAACTTTTATGACTCTCGAGAGCTCAACAGAGGCGCTACAAGTGAAAATAAACACCAACGGTTATTTAAAAAGTATTTCTAAATATAGGAGGTCTACATCCTAAAAAAGAAAGATGAAACAATAATATTATGATCTTGGATGAACACAAAATGGCCACCGTGACTACGCCAAGGAAACAATAATAAAACAGTGTTTAAAATTGTTCTAAAATACACAACCATTATATACCACGAACAGGTCGAAGAGAAATCCGTGTAAGATCTTGATAAGCGTTCCTTGAGCATTCGAACAGTGCCCAACAGATTTTATAGTCCAATTTTCATAGGAAGGGGAAGGATAGCTAGAAAAGATTTTTTTATCACCGTGTCTTACTAATTGTTCAGGTTATACGCATATCTGATAAATACAATGATGGGATAGGGAAGCATTTTAGAGGTAATCTGCCAGCATTTGCGTGTAAGGAGAGTGAGAATCCATCTAGGAAAAACCAACCTTAGTATATAGGAACGGTACTCGAATCCGAATCTTCCTGTTTTCCACAGACAGTAAATTGCGAGAATAACACCTTAGGCTATGTGGCCACAGAAGTGAGTAAATACTATTCAAACTAACAGAAAAACTCTTTGTTAAGTGTCACTAAGTCCGTGACAAATATTCAAGAAATGTTGAGACTCCTAAGTGTCAACTAAACGTACCTAGTGAAGAAAGATTATATTTATTTTGGCAAAAAAACAACTTTTTATCATAGAAATTGTGCTGTTAAAACGTTTGGTTCAGAAGGAACCTACGGGAGGATTGAACTGAAATAAACATTTTAATTTCCATATACATGTTTCTCTTATAACAATTATTTCTAGGTCAATATTTTGATTTGAAAAATGTTCCGTTGATTTAACCGTTTTAGGTACATATTATTAATGATTAATAAGTTTAACAGCAACGTTATTGACGGCTTAATTTAAGGGGCCGCAATGAGATAGGTGATTTAGAGGAAGTGCATTCGGATTGGCGTAGAGTGTATGATAAACCACACTGATTCATCGTATGTTAAAAAGAAACCAGTGCACCCGACCAAAATGTGATCCTGAGCCTCCAAGTCTATTTCCAGAGGGATGACTTTAGGCCACTTGACCAATAATACGGGTAATTCTAGTCTCAAATGTGCTATTTGCGTAATAATATCCATTTAGATAGAGTGGTCAGATTTTCTCTTGACTGACTCAGCCATGAATTCATAAAGAAAGGACGGGCTAGAGCAGAGATGAGCAACATATTTCTCAATGTATCCTCAGATGTGGCGAATGGGAAATGAAATTCACCTCTCCATGTAAAAATTGAAAAATTAGGTTACTCAGTCAAACATTTAAAACAACAACAAACCTTTTGAACAAGTTTACTCAAAACATGTATTCTACACTTTGACTACTCACTTACAACTACCACGGAAGAAAATGATGAAAATTGTTCAAATTAAAAATGTAAGACAATTTATTGTGAAATTTGACAATTCATTTGTCTGACAAGTTGCAGAAAACATTGGATGAATATCTGAACTCAATGAACTTGCAAAATGCTTTCAATGATATGCAACAAATATCAAGTTAAAGCCCATATAAGCCGGCAGGAAAAAGTTTATTTCACTGTGAGAGCTGGACAAACTCAAATTCGCTTCACTTTTATAGCCAATTCGCCACTTGTGGCGATTGGCAGCAGAGTTGCCCACCCTGGGGCTGGAATAACTGGGATGGAGGTTTTGGGAAGGGGGAGAGGGGGGAGGAGGCGATGGTTAAAGAGCTAAGGGGGGAGTCTTGAAATGTTTAGAACATCGGATTCCTCTATAAACTATTTAGACGAGTGTTTCATCGTGATTTAAGGCATTTTGCCAATGGAATTAATTACGGTGTTGTATGATGTCAGTATATTTTCATAGAAAGGGCCTTATCCAAAATTTATACAAGTTATAGATAAACTTTAACTTATTCATACGTCAAGCCATGTGAGCTTTAGCTGTCACTTTTGATTGATATTATCAATATCTATTTAAAAAAACGAATAAAAGAGTTAAATGTTGTCATGAAAAATAAAAGTGTATTTTCTAGAAGGTGCTACACATGTTCACTCGTCAGAAAATCAAGGTATACCTATCTTCCAACTGAAAATAGTGCCACATTGTTTACACTCAATTTTATCTGCCTGTCCTTCTTTTACGGTTATTGATAAAAAGGAAAGTAGGTTTGTAATAACCATTCAAACTGAAACTTTCCTTCCCCAGGCGCTTATTACCTTTCGTTAAAAGGTTATTTATAGCTCATCACTTTCGGAAGAGTAACAACTTATTAATAAATTATCAACAACTACGCTTGAACACCACACATATGCAGAAAGATATGGGATGGGGGTAAAAAAAAACATACATGAGAGTGACAGTGTTGACAACATAGCAAAGCGTAATATTTCAACCCATTTTGGTGGCCACATGGTCTAAGGCGTCACTCTCACAATACACTGGACAGCCGATGACGGGGAGGTTGAGGTTCGAATCCTGGTTGGGTGTACTGGGGGTAGTTTATCCTAATGATTTTCCACTCTCCTTCCAAGCAAATTCTGGATTTTTCTAAATTCAACCTTCCTCATCCCTAGTACAGTAGCGTAATTAATACATACATTGGCGTATAGCTTGGATGCGGTGCTAAAAATACATTGCAGTTTTACATGTAACTAAATGTAGCTCAATTAAGTTTTGTTGTTGTAGACAACTTTACTATAATATTGAGAACATTGGCTTAGACCGATAAATTATAGAAAATTAGCACACTTGAAATATTGGACAGTTAGTTGACCTGATAAAAGTTACCAGGAATGACTGGAAGTTTTAATCGAGAAACGGATTAATCTGTATCAGTAAAAGTAATCTCGATGGTCGAATGGGTTGAAAAAATAGTTAACTACACCAGAAGATTATGTCGTTTAAACCACGTGATCATGAATGTAGGACTGCATAGGACTGCTATTTGATTATATCTATTTTTAATCATTAACGCATATTATATTTAAAATTTTAAATACTTATACGTTCCCAGATTTTTATGTAGGTTAGCGAAATACTCTAAGCAGTAATTTTTAATAAAATAAAAATATCCACATTCTAGTATTTAAAGCGCTAAAACAAAATAACACAATTTAAAATAGCTCTGAGGGTTTTTTGTCAGTTAAAACTATGTACACGATTAAATTAAACGCTAATTTTCTGCATTCCGGATATTAATATAAGATTATTTCAGACAAACGGATCGGACATACAATGTATCGCGTGACGGAAGCAGCCACCGTGCCCTGATCTAAGTCTTATGTTTGTTGATCAAGCAGATCCACACATAGTTTTAATACTATCAGATATTCCCCCCACTCTCTCTTCACACATCCACTTTCTCCTCCACGTAGAGAGGAGGAGGCTTTTGGGGGAATATGTTCAGGCTGAAAATTAACCTGATATATCAATTGGTTGAGCAGTGGCATATTTCTCCAAAGCCTTCGACATTCGAAACTGTTAGAAACATTAAAAAAAAATGGGTTTGTTGCCTATATGTTGCCTATAATTGCATATAATCGCCTTTAATTACATATAGTTGCCTTTAATTGCTATAGTTGCCTTTAATTGCCTATAGTTGCCTTTAATTGCATATGGTTGCCTATAATTTCCTATAGCTACCTATAGTTGCCTTTAATTACCTATAGTTGCTTTTAATTATCTATAGTTGCCTATAATTTCCTATAGCTGCCTATAGTTACCTTTATATATTGCTTTGCATATATATTTTATTGCCTATATCATAGTTGCCATAATATATTGCCTGATTTAATTGCCTTATATAACCTAATGCCTATAGTTGCCTTTATGATAGTATTGCATATAATTTCTTATCCTTGTATAAACACCTTTAATAGATATAGTTGCCTTTGATTACATATAGTTGCCTTTAATTACCTATAGTCGCCTTTAATTGCCTATAGTTGCCTTTAATTGCATATGGTTGCCTATAATTTCCTATAGCTGCCTATAGTTTCCTTTAATTGCCTATAGTTGCCTGTCGAAAAGTTCAAGAGACTAGAAATATTACAAAATAAAGTATTATTGTAGCTCACAGTATGGACAGATATTCCGATAATTGCTTAGCACGTTTCAAATGTTTTCGTCATAGGGAGTTTAATTCGATTTGTCTGAGCAATTACTGTATTCCTATTCTGTGGGTGTGCTCACAATTGATACATTACTCTTTGAAAATTAAAAATCAACGATGGTGACATATTCACCGTTCATGATTTGCTGTGATCACTTTTCGAAGTGAATTCCTGTGAGGGCAGAGTAAAGAGTGGTGAGGGTGATGAAGGGGGTTGTAAAAAAAATGGGATCTGAATATTCAAAGTGTACCAAAGTAGCAATTACTCTACAGGCACTCGGAATGGGAAAAGGGAACAGAATAAAATGTCAGTAATTCTGTCGCTTCATATGAGTAACATTGATCGATTGGGCCGTCCAATTATTAGCGACAGCGTTTCGGATGAAATACTAATTCATCAAGTCGTTTAACAAGCCGGAAAATAAAACTGTTTCCTGTCCCGTTAGCCAAGTAGCTGGTGAGCCTGATGACACGTCTAGTCGTCTATAGGACATTTGCTCATTGCGTAGAGTATAATTTAGGAAACATTCACCCTTTCTCCCTCTAATTCCAACTTCAGACTTTCTAACACGATCTAGAGGTCAATAATTTCCTTAGATAACACTTACAATGAGTCCCAAATCACTTGTACCTTAACCGGTTTTTACACTTTGTGAAAAATAAAAATGTGATAGAAAGGCCGGGACTTGAACCTACAACATATTTTAAAAATAGTTGAGTAGTGCTATTAAGGCTCAAGTATTTAGAGATCTTAACCACAGCGTGAGGTCAGGTAAAACAAAAGGAGGCCTTGCAATCTTTATCTTACAAACCAAATAATAAATTTATTCCATATGCTTTAATGTCTCAGTTTAAGTTAGTTTGTACGTCATGTGGGCTATCTTTAATATAAGATTTAGGTTGTACATCTAAGTACCAAAAATAGGCATGTATATGTATTTATTTATTTATTTTTTTTTTGCATGGGATGATAAAATTTAAGCTGGGATTGAAGGAAGAGCGGTTAAGTTTGGTATTTTTATTTTTTTTATAGCAAAAACCAATTTGTGTGAACTCTGTGAAATATTTCTTCAATAAATAAAAGTTTACTTTCCTTTATATACTTATATAAACAGTTCTTGGATATTTGTCATAAGCATCGAGAAATTTTACTAGGGCTTTTCACCCTAATTTTAAACGTTTCTTTTCAAATGTCACTATGTCTGGAACAAATATTAAAGAACATTTTAAGAATAATGTGTAAAATTGAACTAAAAGTATCTATCAAAGCTATGTTTGATTTATTTCTCCTAAATAGGTGTTTGGAAATAAAAAGTGAAAAAATACGCTCTTCACCACGTGATCCCTTTTTGTAGAGAGTAATAACCAAGCAGTAGGCACCCTTGACTTACCAGGAGGTCTAGAGTTTATTCTTAAGATGGGGTATTATGTTTCTCCACCATGTAAACCTTTTATTTATGTTAGCACCAGATACATGATAGTATAGTACCAAAGCATTTTCCCTCATCGTGCAATTAAAAAATCTCATTCATTAGTAAATTAACCTTAATTTTAGGTTTTGGGTCTGAGGGCACATAAAATATAGAATTTTCACAATAAGCTTAACGTCGAAAATGTTTACGATTAGAATCATTTTTCTTTATATTAGAATGTAAAAATAATAATTAATTTGAACTATATTTTAACCCCTACGTTTAATTGTGAATGATTGCTTTTTAATTATGATTTGATTTGGATTCTTATTATTCGTCATTAGCAGGGCTTGGATTGTGATGACATATTATCTTTTTTTTTGATACATCACACGCAATATATACCCATAAAGTTCATGATCCATTTGACGTGTTAACTATTTCTCTAAATTATGTTTTGGTAGTTTTTTTTAAATTTAGATTTTCAGATTATATTTTCTCGGTATGACTTAACTTTAAGTCATTGTACCACCGCTTCTCCTATCTGATAGAAGTGATGAATATATTAACAAAATATATACAAACAAGGAAGGGAAGGAACAAGAATAAGAGAGATATACAAGTTTAACAAGTCAGTTTATTTACATTCAAACAAGATGAAACAATTACATAACTACGAAAGTGCGTCTGCCTAAACACAACGGCAATTTAAATTGGAATAATTTTTAATGTAAGGTTAAGCAACAATACATAATGCCACTCCAGCCTTGCGGCTAATAGACTTTGACCAAAGAGGTCAACAATACCTAATTCTAGAAATTTCTAGTTCAGGGGTCTCCAAACTACGGCCCGTGGGCCATATCCAGCCCACCAAAAGATTATATCCGTCCCGTTCCAAGATTGTATCAAAAAAACAAATTAATTGTTTCTCTTCGTTATTTATTAACCATACAATTTATTTAACATGTCCAATTTTTGTCCGCACGCGTGCTTCCCCCAATGACACCAACCAAGAATGCTGTTGGAATTGCAAACCCTCATTTTCAGTCGCAGGTGCCATTCCTTATACCGACAACAGAACGGTGGCTTGACTGTGACGATTTTTAGGTAGTTCCAAGTCTCCCGGCAGAGGGTTATCAAAGGAAAGTTCCTAAAGATGTTACCTAATTTAAAAACAAGTAATTATATTGACTAATTATTATAAATATAATTTATTACATATAAATTAATTCATTTCTCACAGAAAGAATCAACGTCAATCACTTTTATCAAACAATGACTGGCCTTGGAAAGTGGAATGATTTTTTTATAGACGAGACTGGCCATATGACTTGAATCTAAATTTGCATGCTGAAACAAATTTTATTTATGATCTATTTGCGCATATCAAGGCATTCAGGGCAAAAATAATTCTACTTGAAGAACAGGTGAACGTTACTTTGGCCCACAAAAATGTGTAAAATATATTATGTGGCACGCATAGCAAAAAGTTTGTAGACCCCTGTTCTAGTTTAAAGAGTCACAACGTTGGTAGTTAAATGAGCTAGCTAGCACGAGTTAACTTCATATTGGGTCACGAGATACAAAGGTTAAGTTCCTAGAAGAGGAACTATAGGCTTACAAATAGTTAATGGCGAGCTACCAGGAATCTAGGCTGTAAAGATACTATGGCCGGTCTATTCCCCATTGGTACTGCCTGGTCATTCTATAGTATATTTATATTTCAACACAAGTTTGGACACAAGACTATAACAACTGCAAACAGTTTGAACATTAACTTATTCAAACGGCACCTGAAGGGGGCCGGACAAAATAAACAATACCCCGTGGTCCCCTACTCTGCACTAGTAGCATACCCACGAGTTGAGTACCGTGCAAAGGTACACCAATAGAAAGTTTAGAGACTGGTACCAGTCAAAGACCCAACTATGTCATGGAACAAAGCTATAGATAACTTGATTTCCACCAATATTGGATATAAAGATTTATACTAGCCCGAACATGCCCATACAGTATAGGACGTCTGGTATTTAAGACTATGTCTTATGGACATAAAAAAACAAGTCAGAAACTCTGAAACTCAAAAGAATGTCTTCTGGACATAGAAAAACAAATCAGAACTTTGACATACAAAACTGTGTCTTATGGACATAGAAAGATAGAGCATAAACTCTGACATTCAAAACTATGTCTTATGAACGTAGATAAATAGAGCATAAACTCTAACATTCAAAACAATGTCTATGGACATAGACAAAAAGTCAGAAACTATGAAATTTACATCTATGTCTTATGGACATAGGGAAAACTATCACGAAGACCCTATAAAAGATTACTAGATAGAATACTCATAGTCACAGACTTTACTTCATCTGTGGCAATGAGGAGTGACCGACGCCTCAAACATCGTGATCACCACTGGTTTAGTCCACTGGTCCTTGATTAACTTCTAGGATTTCCTCCGACAAATTGTTACAATAGAATACAAAATGTGAAGCGAGGGATGGCTGTTTAATACAAGATGCAATGACGTCTTAGGAAAGGTACATGTACAAGGGAAAAGGTGGGTGAGTTATTAGAACCGAACAGAGAGCCCATTAGCGCTAGGAGACGGCCGCTGAGGACAACACAGGAAAGCAACTCGTCATTAGATCTAAGTTGGGCCAGCGTGTAAGATGTCCTTGTGTTGAATCTCCAGGAAGTGTTTGAACAGTCAGCTAGGGCACTTTTCTCAAGTTTGGGCGTTTCCAGCAACACGATTTCACCGTGAGTTTATATCTGACACACATTATTATAATTTATTAGTTCTTGCATTCATAGTGATACATATATACAGGCGCGGATCCAGAAAATTTTCATAGGGTGGTCAAGCTAATTATAAATAACATAATTACTAATAATGTAAGCTTATTATTTAAGTAAAATAAGAATATTTTAGAACGTTTGAAAATGCATTATAGCAATGTGATAGTTTTTTTTGTCTGATCAATTTCTCAGCGTAGTCACCTAAATAACTCTAGAAATCCACCAAAATTAAAATTATATAATGTCAATAGCAAGTATCTTTTTAAAGCAACAGTAATTACTACTACTACTACTACTGCTACTACTACTACTACTAATAATAATAATAATAATTAATAATAATAATAACTATAAAACCTATACAAAACATTGTTCAAACGTACCTCATATTTTATAAATGCATTAATTGCATTTTCCTCTTATTCTTTTGGGCAAATTTCTCCAAAACTTCATCAGGATGAACTTCTATGCTTCGATGAATATTTAACATGGCCAAACCATTTAATCGTTCCTCATCCATATTTGACCTTAAGTATGTCTTTAACCTTCTTAGGGTAGAAAATGATCTCTCACTAGTGCAAGTAGTCACGGGAAGAACAGACAAAATGTGGAGAAGAACTTTAATGTTTGGGTAAAAACCATCTGAAGCATGCATTAAGCTGTCAACCGCACTAGATGGACACTCTGCCTTAGATTTATGTTTCCAGCGTTGTTGCCACAAGTCAATCTCTCCACGAAGTTCTGACGGAGTCCCAGGAAGGTCATTAGCATATGTTTGAGCTGCTTGTAATAAAATGTCATTGTCTTGGTTAGCAAATGCTGGTATTAAACCGTATAATGTGATAATATTATCATGTCCAGTTGATGAAAATCTAGTTGACAGTTCAGAAATAAGATAGTCCACAAATGGCAGGTAGACATTTAGTCTATAATATTCCTCAGGACTATATGCAGCAACATTTGGCCCATGAGTTTGTGTTCGAAAGGTCCTTGGTATAGTGATGTCAATTTCATGTTTTACAGCCAAATTCACCGATTCATTATAGAATTCTGTATATTTATTAGGGTTATTCCGATAATCTTTCAATGTCTCTAAAACATTTGCTACCATATTATAGCAGTTTTTCAGGTCTAACGAAGGGTTTTGAAGCTGACGAGACAACGTGACTGTTAGACTGAAGATAAATGAAACAATATGCAGAGTTATAATAAAGTCAAACCTGAGAACTGAGGTGAGTAAAAGTGCTGACTTTGATGATACGTGTAGGAAACATACAACTGCATCAAAAACATGTAAGAATTGTAAAAATGCATCGTGTCGTTCTACCCAACGCGTCTCACAAAGCGTTTTGAGTTTGCACTTTGTTTCTTCAGGATATTGTTCATGTATTTTTGCTTTCATTAAATCTGTTCGTTTACTGGATTCTCTTACTTCATTTGTTACGTTACTGACCACAGCAATAGCGTTCCTTACACTTGTTAAAGAACATGCTTTAGAAATGGACAGATTTAGTTTGTGAGAAGCACAGTGCATATATATAGCAAGAGGCTGCTTTTCCCTAATACGAGCTTGCACACCTTTGATTTTACCAGACATGTTAGACCCTCCATCGTACCCTTGACCACGCAGGTTTTCAATTTTAAGTCCCAAATTGTTTAATTTTTCAAGAAGTAAGTTTGTGAGAGCCTCGCCGCTAAGATTTCTCGCTTCCACAAAACCTAATAATTCTTCTCGAATTTTAAGTGAAACTATGTCCAGAAATCTAACACAAAGACTCATCTGTTCAACTGTTCCAACATCCGTTGTTTCATCTGCTAGTACCGAAAAAAATTGCCCTGCTTTAATGGACTTAACAATTTTACTAAGGATAACTTCTCCACAAGCTTCAATTAATTCGTTCTGAGTTGTTTTACTAATAAACGTTGCATTTTTGGGTGCTGTTTTTATGTGATTTTTTAAATCACTATCACCGGCATCAATACGGAATCTTAAAAGTGCTCGGAAGTTTCCCTCATTTTCTGTGCTATCGTTTTCGCTAAGCTCTCCATCATCACGATGACCTCTTAGGGGAAAGTTTTGTCGGCCACATAGTATAACTGTCTTTATCATGGGTATCAAACGTGCTCGATTTTCTTCAATTCTTTTTTTCACTTCACAATTTAGTCTGACTTCAACTGATTGTGTCCTGTTTTCAAATGTATTCTTAAATTCAGAACATCTTATAATTGCTGTTTTATGATATTCATTGGAGGCGTGTCCGCAAAGCATTTCATTTCCTTTTTTGTAGTTTAGAAACGGAGTCCGTACAAAGATTCCGAGAGATATTCTACTCCTACCTCCTTCCTTTGATCCAAAAAGTACACATGCAATACAATAAGCGCCATTGTCCTTAGCACTGTACGTCAACCAAACAAACTTGTCCAGCCATGATCTTTGAAAATGTCTAATACCTCCTGACTGAACAACATTAGGGAACTTGTAGCTTAGTGGTGGAGTCCACGGTTCTACTAGCATGTGGTATTTTAAGTCATCGGAAATAGTTTCAGCTCCAACAAAGTTGCCAATATCAAATATTTCTGGTCCTACACTTTCTATAGAGATTTTAGTATTTGAATTAAATCCACTGGTTGAGGGTGAGTCACAAACTAAGTTCACTGACGCACTATTTTCAATTAAATCCACAGTTTCGTTTCCTGTTGATTCAGGATTTTTTTTCTTGAAAAAACAAAATAAATCCGTCTGTCCCTTTCTTTTTGACATTATAATATCAATACTTGCATTCAAATCACATAACTAGCAAAGACAATAATTTAACACAAAATTGAATAGCAGGAGGAAGTATCACAGTCACAGTATCACAATGACAATAGGCAGTAGCACAATAACCATAAAAAACAAAACATAAATACCACACTCACTGTTTACTAAGAGTAAAGAAAACCATCATAGGTCATTATAATCACAAATAGACTGAAATATTTATAAATTACACTTTATTGCACATAAGCATTAACAAAACGAAACACACACGTAAAATGCTCCTCGTCTAAGGCCACTCGAACGAATCGTTCCGGTATTCTAAAAGTAAATATTTCCAGCTACCTCTGACTGGTTTGAAACAGATTAGCGTACTTTTCACTGGAAGGGGGTAAGTCTTTCTAAAAATAGCACACTCCACCCCTCTTTAACTCGGTCCACTACTTGTGTTGAAGACAGGTGTATGAGGTGAACAGCCTGCACTAGGAATTCAGTAGGGGTGTGCAAATCTTCGAAATGTCAAAGTCAAAGTTGAAGCCTAAGTCTCCTTCGATTCGACGTCGTCACTTCGACAACCACCATCTTGAGAAGTTTTGAAGATAAAATAAAACCTCTATAAATAACGAAAATATTTGAAAATCACTAATTACTACCCATTTAAATAAATTATAATAATCACATAACAGCAATAAAAAGTATTTTAACACTAACTTGATATTGAATTATATCTACCTATAACGCAAGCAGGAATAAACTCAGATATGTCAGCATAAAAATAATATAATATAGTGTGTTTTTTCCCTACTAAACTTTCTCTTTATTTAGAAGTATTATTAGATAATTTAAAAATTAATAACAGTGTTATTTGATAAAAAAAAACTGTATTTGGTTTCAGCTTCAACCTTTCTTGGCATGCTTCAATCTTTGCTTCACCTGAGACTAAAAGAACATTCGCACATCCCTAGGAAAGATAAAAACTTGTATGATTTAATTTTTACTTTCTCTCTATCTTACAGGTAGAGAAAGTATTGTGATCGTCAAAAAATCGACTCGAGATTTTGATGAATTTTGACGTTTCATGACTTCCTGAATCCGAAAAAGTGGTTTTTGAATTTTCGTCTGTCTGTCTGTCTGTCTGTCTGTCTGTACCTCCAACTAGAGCCTAAACTATTTTACCGATTGAGCTGAAACTTTATATCTAGGGTTTTCATAGGGTTGCCCCGAGGGGTTTTTGGAATTGGATATCTACCCCTAAAATTAAGGGTAGTTTACTGAAGGGCAAAAAGAGAAAAAGTCGATTTTCTCAAAATCGGCTCTAACGATTTTGATTAAATTTCATTTATGAACATAAATAAATATTCCAAACAAAATGGCTACTCTCAATATTTCGGCAAAATCGTTTTAAGGGCTCCGGTCTGATGCGTAAATTAACATTTTTTATAATAGCTCCGAAACTATTTGAGATATGAAATTACTTAGCATTACAAATATGTATATATATTTATAATACAAATATTTTATTCGAAACATATTTTTATAAAATCAATACCTTTCAATATATACGCAATTATATATATATTTTTAACTTTTTGGGCATTAAAGCTTAAGTATTGCGACCGTAAGAAAAACTAATCTGAAATGTTGATGGATGTCGACGTCTCATGACCCCCCGAACCCTTAAAAATAGTCTTTGCAATGCCGTCTGTCTGTGTGTCTATTAAAACTTAAAATTAAGGGTAGTTTACTGAATGGCAAAAAGAGAAAAAGTCGATTTTCTCAAAATCGGCTCAAACGATTTTGATTAAATTTCATTTATAAACATTAATAAATATTCCAAACAAAATGGCTACCCTCAATATTTCGGAAAAATGGCATTAAGGGCTCCGGTCTGATGCGTCAATTAACATTTTTTTAAATAGCTCCGAAACTATTTGAGATATGAAATTACTTAGCATTACAAATATGTATATATATTTATAATACAGATATTTTATCCGAAACATATTTTTATAAAATCAATAACTTTCAATATATACGCAATTATATGAATTTTTTTAACTTTTTGGACATTAAAGTTTAAGTATTGCGACCGTAAAAAAAAAAAACTAACCTGAAATGTTGATGGATGTCGACGTCTCATGACCCCCCGAACCCTAAAAAATAGTCTTTGCAATGCCGTCTGTCTGTGTGTCTATAAAAACTTAAAATTAAGGGTAGTTTACTGAAGGACGAAAAGAGAAAAATTTGGTTTTCTCAAAATCTGCTTAAACGATTTTGATTAAAATTCGTATCTAGGCGTTGATTAAGATTATAAATAAACTGGCTATTTTCTTTTTCCTATGAAAATGATTTTTAGGGTACATTACAGAAGCGTTAATTTCCGTATCTCCACAACTATTGGAGAAACTAAACAACTTATCATTGCAAAATTGTAGGACTATTAGAAATAAAAAACTTTTATTTGACATATATTTTTATAAAAACAGCAGTTTCTGAGATATTTTCAAATATATTAATACAATTTTGTGAGCTTTAGTTGTAAACATATACTACTTAAGTCTTAACGCAATAATACTCCAATGCCATAGAGTAATTAAATATAAGTAAGTATCTAAAAAAAGTATGTTATTTTTCCTTAAATCTCTTAGGAGAAATGTTTGCATAGCAATGATCTATCTCCATTTTAGACTCAATAGTCAATATTTACATTTTTTATTGGTCAAAATGTATAAATGAATAATTAAATATCAATGCGATGACTTGAAGATCTGCAACACCTTTTAAAATGTTAAAATTTTAACCAGAAATCGAAATTTTAAAACGAAGTATTGACCCTTGTGGAAGACATTAAACTGTTTGAAATGTTCTTAGGTGGACAAAGATGCGCCTCTTTTCTCATTGATTCTACATCATTGTATATTATTTTATGCGTGTTCTTATGTGGAGTGGTGATGATACAATGTACATTATTCCGTTCAGAAATCTTACGAGTTTATAGAAAGAGAGAGAAAGTCTGTGCGGTGTGCCATACCATTTATTTAGTATTTTATTTCTAAATATACATTTTTTAAATTAATTTTCTAAACACCACAGGGGGGTCAGCTGACCCTTTGACCCCCCCCTGTATCCGCGCCTGCATATATATATAAGGTATTTTGAGTGTAAGTGCTAACGGGCAATTAGCACGTTACATCATTTTTAGGCATTTTTGAATCACTTATAGGCAGGCCCGGATTTGGGGGGGGGGGGGGCGGAGGGTCAAAGGGTCAGTTGACCCCCCTGTGAAAGTTAGAAAATTAATACAAAAAACCAAATTAAAGTTCAAATTTTAGAAATAAAATACAACACAGATAAACTGTACAATTTTGTATCTTTTTACGTGCAGGGACCTCTTAAGCTGGGTCCACACGTGCGTTATTCGTCTACGTTTATTCAATTTTTGACATGACTCAGGCAAGTGTGGAAAAAATATTCTTTTTCACTTCGTGCATAACGAGTAACGAACATTGTTTCACGTAGAGATGGTAGACTATCACACAACAAAGAAGACTAATAATCACCTGAGAGCAGTTCATCCACGAATACCGAATATAGAGTATGTGTGGACAGCAGTAGCAGTGGAATTGTGGGTGACTATGCCCCCCTGGAAATAATTTGCCCCTCCCTGAAATAAATTCCTCCCCCCTAGATATATTTCAAATCTTTTGATATAATCGAATATTAATCTGAAAGATGGCCTTAAATTAAACTCCAAATAACTTTTATATGCATTTTACTGTCAAAAATTTTCTTGGTAAGACTGCATCAAATAACTACAATACTATAGGCAACTGGCAAAAAAAAAATCAGGGGAGGGAAGCTCTAAATAGCTTCCAAGGTCATCCAAATTTCAAAAATGTCTAGGGGAGGAATACTCCAAATAGCTTCTAGATGCATGTAATTTTGAAAAATTTTCAGGCGAGAACCACCCAAAATATCCTACTATCTGAAATAATTCAATCTTGAAAATTTTGTCTATGGAAGACCAGTTCAAAGATTATCTTCTAGAGGATTTTAATTATCGTAAAAAATTAAGGTGAGGATTACTCTAAATAGCTTTGAGGGGGATCCAAATTTCAAAAATTTATCGGTGAGGAACACTTTAATAGCTTATGAAAGAATCTAATTTAAAATAAATGGTACGGCACACCGCACAGACTTTCTCTCTCTTTCTATAAACTCGTAAGATTTCTGAACGGAATAATGTACATTGTATCATCACCACTCCAAATAAGAACACGCATAAAATAATATACAATGATATAGAATCAATGAGAAAAGAGGCGCATCTTTGTCCACCTAAGAACATTTCAAACAGTTTAATGTCTTCCACAAGGGTCAATACTTCGTTTTAAAATTTCGATTTCTGGTTAAAATTTTAACATTTTAAAAGGTGTTGCAGATCTTCAAGTCATCGCATTGATATTTAATTATTCATTTATACATTTTGACCAATAAAAAATGTAAATATTGACTATTGAGTCTAAAATGGAGATAGATCATTGCTATGCAAACATTTCTCCTAAGAGATTTAAGGAAAAATAACATACTTTTTTTAGATACTTACTTATATTTAATTACTCTATGGCATTGGAGTATTATTGCGTTAAGACTTAAGTAGTATATGTTTACAACTAAAGCTCACAAAATTGTATTAATATATTTGAAAATATCTCAGAAACTGCTGTTTTTATAAAAATATATGTCAAATAAAAGTTTTTTATTTCTAATAGTCCTACAATTTTGCAATGATAAGTTGTTTAGTTTCTCCAATAGTTGTGGAGATACGGAAATTAACGCTTCTGTAATGTACCCTAAAAATCATTTTCATAGGAAAATGAATATAGCCAGTTTATTTATAATCTTAATCAACGCCTAGATACGAATTTTAATCAAAATCGTTTAAGCAGATTTTGAGAAAACCAAATTTTTCTCTTTTCGTCCTTCAGTAAACTACCCTTAATTTTAAGTTTTTATAGACACACAGACAGACGGCATTGCAAAGACTATTTTTTAGGGTTCGGGGGGTCATGAGACGTCAACATCCATCAACATTTCAGGTTAGTTTTTTTTTTTTACGGTCGCAATACTTAAACTTTAATGTCCAAAAAGTTAAAAAAATTCATATAATTACGTATATATTGAAAGTTATTGATTTTATAAAAATATGTTTCGGATAAAATATCTGTATTATAAATATATATACATATTTGTAATGCTAAGTAATTTCATATCTCAAATAGTTTCGGAGCTATTTAAAAAAATGTTAATTGACGCATCAGACCGGAGCCCTTAAAGCCATTTTTCCGAAATATTGAGGGTAGCCATTTTGTTTGGAATATTTATTAATGTTTATAAATGAAATTTAATCAAAATCGTTTGAGCCGATTTTGAGAAAATCGACTTTTTCTCTTTTTGCCATTCAGTAAACTACCCTTAATTTTAAGTTTTAATAGACACACAGACAGACGGCATTGCAAAGACTATTTTTAAGGGTTCGGGGGGTCATGAGACGTCGACATCCATCAACATTTCAGATTAGTTTTTCTTACGGTCGCAATACTTAAGCTTTAATGCCCAAAAAGTTAAAAATATATATATAATTGCGTATATATTGAAAGTTATTGATTTTATAAAAATATGTTTCGAATAAAATATTTGTATTATAAATATATATACATATTTGTAATGCTAAGTAATTTCATATCTCAAATAGTTTCGGAGCTATTATAAAAAATGTTAATTTACGCATCAGACCGGAGCCCTTAAAACGATTTTGCCGAAATATTGAGAGTAGCCATTTTGTTTGGAATATTTATTTATGTTCATAAATGAAATTTAATCAAAATCGTTAGAGCCGATTTTGAGAAAATCGACTTTTTCTCTTTTTGCCCTTCAGTAAACTACCCTTAATTTTAAGTTTTAATAGACACACAGACAGACGGCATTGCAAAGACTATTTTTAAGGGTTTGGGGGGTCATGAGACGTCGACATCCATCAACATTTCAGGTTAGTTTTTCTTACGGTCGCAATACTTAAGCTTTAATGCCCAAAAAGTTAAAAATATATATATAATTGCGTATAGATTGAAAGTTATTGATTTTATAAAAATATGTTTCGAATAAAATATTTGTATTATAAATATATATACATATTTGTAATGCTAAGTAATTCCATATCTCAAATAGTTTCGGAGCTATTATAAAAAATGTTAATTTACGCATCAGACCGGAGCCCTTAAAACGATTTTGCCGAAATATTGAGAGTAGCCATTTTGTTTGGAATATTTATTAATGTTCATAAATGAAATTTAATCAAAATCGTTAGAGCCGATTTTGAGAAAATCGACTTTTTCTCTTTTTGCCCTTCAGTAAACTACCCTTAATTTTAGGGGTAGATATCCAATTCCAAAAACCCCTCGGGGCAACCCTATGAAAACCCTAGATATAAAGTTTCAGCTCAATCGGTAAAATAGTTTAGGCTCTAGTTGGAGGTACAGACAGACAGACAGACAGACAGACAGACAGACAGACAGACAGACAGACGGAAATTCAAAAACCACTTTTTCGGATTCAGGAAGTCATGAAACGTCAAAATTCATCAAAATCTCGAGTTCGATTTTTTTGACGATCACAATACTTTCTCTACCTGTAAGATAGAGAGAAAGTAAAAAAATCAAGGCAAAAACTAATCATAGCTTCTAGAGTGAACCATTTTTCGAAAAATTGTTGAAGGAGGGCCACTCCAAAAAGTTTATAAAAATTATCTGATTTTAAACAATTGGAGAGGATGACCATGTTTTAAAACATATATAAGATCAAATATGAATGAGAAATTATTAAATGGCTTTAAACAGGAATCTAGCATTTTAAGCAGCTATGTTACCGGTATTTATAATTATGGCCCCCCTATGAAAATGATCTGGATCCACCCCTGCTTATAAGTATTTATGTCTAGTACGTATAGTTTTAAATACTAAATACTTTATAAATATATAAATACTTTTATTTTAAACACAACTGTCGTAATGGGGAGAAAATGTAGGAAATGAAATGTGTACCCCCCTTGACCATATGGTTGAAACATACACTCTCTTGGTGATATGCAGCAATTAGGCTGGGATCGGTTGCGTTGGGAGGGGATAGCTATCAATTCGGAAGCAGATAGTTGTAAATCAATGCTATATTTAGAAAAAGGAAGATCTTTGTTGCAAAAAGCTTTTAGCAGCATATGTACTATTTCCTTTGTGAAGTGCGTGTGCTATTTAGTCACGTGCGTTAATTACTAGTTTTTATTCATATTTTAAACATTTTTTTAAATTTGAAGTTATTTTCAAAAATTTTGTGTTAGTTACAATTTTTTTTAATGTTTAGCTCACTAATGTCTGGACCTTTGTTATTAGATATTATGCTATGCACGAATAAAAACCCAGTTTAATAAGAAGTTTATGGTGGAGCGTTATGCTATGTAAGCCCATTGCGTCAGTAACCCGGTTGAATGGTCAGTTACAGGCAAACACATAGTATGGATTTTTGGGTGACTTTTGTGCAACTCCTCTTCCGAAGACAAGCCTCTCAAAATACAATCTGGTTTCAACCAATTAATTCTGTAAAACTCCCAGTAGTTCTACATGACAAAGAAAGAAACTCATGAAACAAACATAATCTCTACTCTAAACATCACATTAAAAATAATAATATAAAATGGAAGTAAAAAAACATACATCGAACATGACGTAGGTTCTGAATATATATCTCGAGTGTAATAATTTTTCTAGTTTCGAGCCAGAATTACTCACGGTTTTTCGAGCTCAAAGGCGCACGCTCTACAACAGCTTTTAAGTTAACGAGGATAATCTTTTTGACTGCAAAATATCTTTAAAGATTTGTTACGAGTAATATTGTATCGTGGTCTAGTGGCTTAAAATATATGTTTGCATGATCAAGATACTTAATCTGTTATAATAGTATTATTATTATTATTATTATTATTAGCACCGCGTCTTACTATCTTACTACCCGTTCGGGTTATACGCACTTACGCTAATGTGTAATGGGTAGGGTGATTGTGAGATGAAATGGAGGACCTACAGTTTAACGTGGAATCCGAACCACGGTAGAGACCTGGCATTCCTCACATTCACAAGTTGTGATTAATACACGTCTTGTCAGAGGTGAAGGAAGGGTTTGGCAATCAGATAAATCTGTGCCGGGACCTAGGATTGAACCCCGGTCCCCAGCACAGAAGTCTGACACCTTACTCCTAGACCACCAGGTCACCCTTGTAATAGTAACAAAATGAAATTAAATCTTTTAAAATTGTAGCTATATTAAAATAAAAGATAGATTGTGAATTTTAAGTAGTGGAGGTCAGGCTAATATGAGTAGGTGTGATATATGAGCATACCCGTCTGAAACTCTCCCCTTGGCAAGTATGTACTGCCAACTTATTGAAGAATGTTCAACTGCATCATAGCAACATAGACGGAACTGTACGGCGATAATAAAAGAATCACAGCATCCTGTATTTATCAGTTTATGAAAAGGTACGTTTAAAATTGAGTTACTAAAATGTTTCCCATAGTTTGTTTAAGCAACAGGGACTACATTTATCTTTGGTTTGGTCGTTATTTAAGCTCAAATGTAACATAAAGCCTACTCATTGCATTCCTTGAAAGAAATTAAAGTTAACATATTACCACAACGAATAAGATGGCTGAAAAGGCGAAATGGCCCCAGTTGTTTATATGAGCAGGGGTGCTCACAATACCCAGATCTTTTTTAAATTGTGAATTTTTACACTTTTCGCAGTGTCTACAGCTACATCATGCTTAAGAAAGTCAAAATAATAGCAATTAAAATAGTTAAAGTAATAATAATAATTAAAATAATGTAAAATAGTAAATAATATTAATAAATAACAATTACAGGTAGGATCAACTTCACAATGCTCTCCAAAATTCCGAGACCTGATTCCGATTCCAGCCAAAGGTATAAGGAAGCCTTCTACCAGAATAATGGCTCATTCTATTATATTCACGGATAGTACTCACAAAAATAGCGTCGAGAATGCCAAGAAACATGTGTTATCACTACCAGAAAAAAGAGCAATAAAGTCTTCAAATTCATCATCTGCTAAGAAGTCAAGAGATGTAGAAGATGCAGAATGCATTTTCTGTGGGGATCTATTTTCCACAACGGGTGGTGATTGGGTACAGTGCCAAGCATGCAAAAAATGGGCACACGTCAAGTGCAATGGTGTTTTTAAACAACAGAAGCGTTACATTTGCTACCTTTGTTCAGACTAGCAAAATAGGTCTATCAAGACAGAAATTGAATATCAGTAGGTATTGGTTTGTGCTTGTAGGATACTGAGAGAGTAATTATTATATGTTATATCTTTACCACTGTTTCCCTGTGTGTATATGGCCTATTGAGTATTTCTGTCTGATATTTAAATCATGGTTGTATGTGTATATAAAATAATAACACGATGCTCATCTTACCTCCTGGGTGTGCTCATATTTTCCCCCATGCTTTTAATATGAGCACTTGCAGCTTCTTAATTATTATTTTTTCTAGACCAAATTATTAAAATATCATTAATATTTATTTTATTTTGTAGACCTAATTGAAGGATCAATTGAATAAAATAATATTACTTTTGGATAGCCATAATGTTTCTTATGACATAACAGATTTTCTTAAGATGCTCATAATTGCCTGACTTCCCCTATATATGTACAAGAACCAGAATGGCGAACCATTTTACGACCAATGTGCTGCTTTAAGGATCAGCTGAATTTTGTGAACTAATGTGTGTCACCTCTTCAAGTGGCACCAATCACGCCTAAACATAGTGTCATGGTGTCTTGTAGAAGTTATAGTTACAAACAAAAGGTGAAAGTAATATAATGAAATTCATGGGATGTCTAAATATTATTGACTTATAGTTGAGTTTAGAGGCTCGTTGACACAGTGAGGTAATTAGGTGACCTATAATTAAACCGCGTCGGGAAAGGTTTTATTTAAGATAATTCTTTCATGTCGGCGTTTCACCCCAAACGTGCTCACGTGCCACCAGTGGCACGCGTACCATAGCTTCACCATCTCTGCACTAGAATTTGCCTAGATAGCGTGATAACACAATGTGGCAAACACCACCCTCCAGGAGACCTAATCAGGGCTCAAACACTGATCTTATGAAATAAGGTCAGATATGCTACCACCTGGACAAACCTGCTATGGGCTATACTCTTGTTCTCTCCATTAACTTTGCAAAACACGGTTTACCCAAGATTTAAGTTAAAAAAATGATTTAAATAAAATGTAATAACTACCGTCATCAAAGGCTACATCCTCGCACCAGTGGGTCTGTAGTTTATGACATCAGTCTCACAGGCTCATCATATATTAAATGGCAGGTGACTGGGATCTCATAGCTCGAATCCTGCCGGTTGCACTAAATATTTTTTCATGTAATATTATCACTGTGGTTTTCTCATCCCCTGCCTGTGCTAATATTGACGCACCTTTTTACTAAATCGATACCAGCTGTTATATAATATTTGTTCTAAAATGTTTGCACCCAAAATAATGAAGTAAAATTTGAATAAGTGTGTGTAAAACTATAAACTAAATTATTAACTCGAATAAGTAATTCTAAGCTCTAGTCAATATATTCAGTTAAAGGGCTGAAAGGGGAAATCATGGCTTTAAACCAGGAGTTGGCAGCATTTTTGGACCCTGATCAACTTGTGAACTTATCTAAGATCCCCGTTTCCCTCATCGCTTCTTCCTTGATTTTCCTTTTGTCTTATATCTTATTTTTATTTATTCCTTAAAATCAATATTTCCTCAAATAATTCTGAGAAAAATTATAAAAAATAGAAAGTATATAAGTATGTTTTTAAATTAAACTATTTAATTTCCTTTTGACAAGACTGATTATGAGAGATAAAAGTTATTTTGTCCATACCATAAAGTGTTAATTGAAAATTCTTGATATATTTTCGAGTTTAGAAGAATCAAAGATCGGCTTTTATTGACGATATAATTTTCTTACGTGATCTACTGAAAATGTCCATGAGATCAACTGGTCAACCACGATTGAATATTTCTGATCCCTCCTTTAAGCAGCTCTGACTGAGTTTTCCATCAGGCTTTCCATCTCATTTGCCACATGTTTATTTTCGTAAGTATATACGCCATTCCTCCTTATAAAATAGACAAATTGGATGTGTGCACATTGCACAATCATCTAAACAAAAAACACAAACTACTAGTATCACAATAAAGTTTAGGGAGGTGTATAAAAAAAGGCAGCAAGAACCTGGCCTTCGTCCAAACAGGCAGTTCAACAGTCAGATGTTGCTCCCGCACATGGGGGGGCCCCAAAACTGTCTCTTGACACCGAGCCATGTACAGTCGGGTCCTCATAAAGTGGGGCCAACCATTCTATTATCATATAATTACTTATTTTTTTAAATCACCACATCCTACTAGTTGTTCAGGCCATACGCATATATGATGACGCTAATGGAGTAGGAATGAGGCCATTTAAAGGTAATATACGCACATTTGTGTGGAAGGAGAACGGGAAAACCTAAAGGGAAAACCACCCTCAGTAGACCTGACCGGGATCTAAACCCAATATCCCCGTCTTCAGCAGGCCAGCTAACACGAGAGTGACGCCTTAGACCCTTTGGCCACTGAGGTGGGTTATATTATTGCTATTATTATGGTCAACACAAGGTCTATTGATTAATTAATTAATTTTCTGAGTAGGGGTAGTTTTAGAGTAATTTCAATCACATTGAAGTGGGGAGAGGATTGGAAAACCACAAAATCACTTGAGTAAAACCACCTCAAGTATATCAGTATGGGATTCCAGCCCCAACCTTCCTGTCAATTGTGACCAGGAATAATTTGAATGTAGCTCTTTGAGCCACTCAGCCACTGTTGACATGTGTAGCTCAGCTAGTAAAGTGTATTACTACTGACCTAAAGAACTCAAGAGTTTGATTCCCATCGAAAGCCAAAAATGTATCAGCCTTGAACTCTAATTCATTCATTTAAATTATGTGATAAATTAATAGTCTGGGTTTCTGGCAGATTTTTGTCATTATATTAAGCAATTAGGGATATTTAAATACACAGATAAAAATAAACGGCCATTGTGTTTAAAACAAAACAAAATTATTTGAGCAATTATTTTTAGGTCTGTGATTACAAAACATCGAGAGGGGTACGGGTTGATAAAGGAAAGATAGAATATTTGGAAGGTAAAGGGAGGTCTAATTTTGGATTGTTATTCTTTATTATGTAGCCGGGGACAATCAAAATACACACATGTGGAGACGGCTACTTTCATAACTTTCTTCGGTTGTTATCAAGAGCTAACTTGTCCAAACCAGTGACATATTTTTACCTTTTTGTTGTTGGTATTTTAAGTATTTAACGCGCAATATCAGAAAAAATTGATTATATAAGCACATAATATTTAAGCTAAAATTTTCCATAACGTAAAGAACACTACGTGCCTCAGACACTAATTCATCTCTGTGAAAGTTTAAACCTTAATTTCATAAATGATAAATATTCTTGTCATGCAAGGAATCTAATCTGAGAACCCACATTTTCGTGGAGGGAGAGTGGAAAACCATTAAGAAAACCCTTCAATACACTCGACCAAGATTCAAAACTCCAATCCTCCTGTAATCTACTCTAGTCTATTGCAAGAATGATGCCTTGTACCATGCGGCCACGGTAGCAGGTCTTTATACAATTGGCAGACGCACAACCGACTGAGTTATGTCGTCAGCCGTACAGTACCTCTGCTGTTTTAATAAGAATATTTCAAATTCACAGAACAATTGCATCTAATTCTTAATTTATTTGTTGTAAAAGAATGTAACAGATTCACCGGGATAATTTGAAATAAAAAACTTTTCCCAAATCTGTCAACGTCCCTGTAATTCTATTTTAATAATAAATTCCTGTAGAAGTAATTTTAGGTTGTTATAGTGTAATTGTGTTTGTAGGTGTTATGAATGTAGTAAACTTCATTTTAAATAAGTCATTTGCCTTAGTGTTTAGGAAGAATACAAAAATACTTAGTTGGAAAACATTTTTTGTGGTAAATAATATGTTTGAATTTAAAAAAATAAAAAGTTGTATTTCTGTATTAAATTTTGGTAGATAAAATATTTAATTCAGTTAAAAATGGTAACAAAACAACTCTTTCAAAGTGGTAAAATGCAACAAAAAGAAACATAAATGGTACTACACAATCGTACAAACTTTCTCATATTGTGTACTATTGTATCAAATAAAAAAAAATTGTAAGTGAATTTTCCTCATAAAACAAACACATCTTGTTAATAGCATTAGAAATATTATATATTTACACTTTAAACCAAACTGTTCAAATATTTTCAGCAAATTTCAAATATTCAAAAATAAGTTATCCATAAACTACACTTACGTAACTTTTAATTTGTAAAACAAAAACCTATTACAACTCCAGAGGTAGACATTTAAACAAAATCGTTTGAGTAATTTTTAAAATATTTTGAATTTTTAAAAATTACCGATTTGTAAACTAAACCTTAACGAATTTTTGCCTAAAGGCCAAGTATACATTGTTATTTCAGAGGTCAAACAATCCCTGGATACCCAATTTAAACAAAATCGTCTAGGGCATTTTCGAAAAGTTTGAGATTAAAAAGAATCACTCATTAGTAAACTACCCTTAATTTGAAAGCTAGTGTCAAAATAAAAAATTCCCGAGGTACTATAACATCTAGGTATCGAGTAAGAACAAAATCAATTAAATCGTTTCATATCCGTGGCCAGTCACAGACTGACAGACGGACAGACAAGACATGGGAACAAAGAGAATTATTGTAAAATCCATTTTTACACTTTTCTGGGTTCGGATACAATTAAATCTTGAGGTCAAAAAGTTTCACGATTACAATACTTTATCTTGATATGAGCATTTAAAACTACAGCTAAAACTCATATTGCCATACAAACCAAAATTATGAGGTAGATTATTTAGTTTTATTAGACAATGTGTTACTTTCTTATATCAAGAAAAAGTATAACTGTGATCGTGAAGAAAAATATCTCGAGATTATAACAAATTTTTATGTTTTATGTGAACATGAACCCAAAAAATTGGGTTTTACAATTCTCACTGTCCCCATGTCTGTCTGTCAGTCTGTCCCTGGCCACAGATTCAAAATGATCTGATGAATTTTGTTAAAACTTGATATTTAGATATTATAGGTTTATATCACTAACATTCTTTTTACCATAGCCATTCATTTAATGAGAGTTTTATGATGAGTAATTTTTTTAAATCCAAAATATTTCGGAAATGGCTTTAATGATTTTGTTTAAAATGCGTATTTAGGAAGTGTTTGACCTCTGAAATAACAGTGTATACTTGGCTTTTGGGCTAAAATTTGCTAAAGTGTAGTTTTCTGATCAGTGATTTAAAAAAATTCAAATTAGTTTAAAAATTGCTCTAACGATTTTGTTCAAAATGCATATCCAGGATTTGTTTGACATGATAAATAGCACCATATTATTGGTTTTTGGGCAAATTTCGTTTAAAGGTAGTTTACTGATGATTGATTTGTTAAAAACATGAAGTATTTTACAAATGGCTCTAACGATTTGTTTAAAATGGGTATCTTGAAAGTATTTGACATGACAACTAGCAGTGTATAGATTTTTTGTTTTTAGGATAAAACCTCATTCATGGGATGAATGGAGTGAATGTGTTAATTACAGGTTAAGTTGGTGAATGCATTTATATAGACTTGGTAGACTATGTTCAACAGTACCTTCTGGGTCAGTGAGGAAAGTAACAGGAAAATACCTCACTCCTCATTTCCGTAGTACGCCTCTGAGGATCCAATCAACCTTCGGGTTGAGTACCATACATATACATGCATACATGCATGTACACAAAGTATCTAATGAACCAATGTTCTATTTATTTTGGCCAACAAAATTTTGCTATATAAACTGTAATAAATACGGACAATAATCTGCAAACCCGTCCTTTCTACATTAAGTACTTCATATTGTGCAATTTTTTAGAACCACGTCTTACTACCCTTCCGGGCTATACACCTTTGTACTAATTATGTTAATGTAATGGGGATTGGAAGGTTTAATTTAAAAGAAGTGCGCGCGTATTTGCCTGCAGGTCAAGTGGAAAATAATTTAGGAAAAACCACACTAAGTACATCCGACCAAGATCGAACCCCGATCTCCAGGTCTTTAGCAGTCTAGCCTATTGCGAGGGTAGTGCCTTAGATTATGTGGCCACCGAAACGGGTCATATATGAACATCATAATTAAAGTAGCCTACTGCCATAAAGAGGGGATTTTGAATAATTTCTATTAAATTGGAATTATTAAAAAATCTCTGCCATTCCTAATATTCATTTCAGCTGCACGGATAGTGCGCCTAACTCAGACCCAGAAAACACGCCTGCTCTCTTTATAATTATACTTTCCACTTATTATTTTTCCTATTTTACCTCCAAACTAATACCTACTAAATTAATTATGTTATTGTGATACGTAGTCAATCAGTTACTAATCACCTTAATTTCTTTTTGCTTAAAATTTTTTGACTGGTGTAAAAATTATATTAAAACAATGACATTTGTTTTTGTAACTTCATCAATTTTGTATATAAAATATTTTAATAAAAAAACAAAAAAACATTGCCGTGATTTAATTAATACATTTATTTTAAGTCAAATTTATCCAATATCACATTTTATTTTATGAGTAATCTTAGAAATTTAGTTGTTACCCTTAATAAAACCTATTTATTTTCTAGGTAAAGAAAGTATCCTCCGTTTATCTTGAAAGTTTGTAGCTTGAAACTTACCTTGACAGATTACACCATGATGATATCTAATATGCTGAGCCATAATTGAATCATCTAAGGTGTGCTTACTTGCTATCTTTTATGGTAAATGAAGTGCACAAACATCTGAAAAGCTTAAATTAGCTCATCTAAAGGTGCGCTGTTACCAAACTTTCTAAAGATTAGATATCTGCACTCAAACTGGGCTTACGGTATTTTAAAGAGTTGGCGCTGCAAAAGGGATCTGCAAAGTCAGTTTTTCCCACTCTATTCAATTCTTCCCCTTTTCTATCTATCACTATCTATCTATCTATATAATTATATATATTAAGAAATCTTGCAACATTTCCTGGATTCTCGTGTAAAACCCCTTATGGGGCATTTCTTTTACATTCCTAAAAAAAAAATGAGAGAAAGAAAAAGCTTGAGGCTTCTGAGCTAGCGAAAAACGAACCGTTTTGTGCCAGTAGATTTCCTCTCTGTGCGGTTGTAAAAACGTGTTGAAACTCGAAATATCCTGAAACACGAGGTTTGTGCTAAAGTAGACTACCTCAAGTTTACAATTTAACACATAGAGTAATTTAAGGTTCTAATTTTTACTTCACGTCACCAGTTCGTATTAAACACATTCAAGATGATAAATTATATCATAATAAAATATTTTGAATTAGAAACATTGGATTAAATGAAGGGCTTGCGGCAATAATATGCTATGCCACAACAGCTATAATAGTTTCAGTTCTATTTTTTGTGTCCTAACACTTTTATGCATAGAGGTAGTTTGCATTTATTTCTGAAGGTTCAAAGTTTCTATCAAATTAGGGCAAATCAGTATTGTTAAGATTTATAAGGTATTGGTTTTTTTTTAAAACCATAAATATTTTTATATTTCAGGATGAATATTTTGTGACATAGCATATTATTCCACCAAGCCTTCCAAACTATTCCAATTGATTTTGATGTATGGCATGTTATTATTAAAACATGCCATCCCTTATTTTAATCTAAATCCGCCTTATCTCCAGATTGGTAGTTGAGGTGTTTTAACTATTTATAGCAGTGAAATATTTGACTCTCTTATTACGTATTACGTCCAAAGTATGGGAATGGGAGGAAGGGAGGGGGGGAATTTCAAAGAGCCATTCTAGAAAACGAAACATTAAAGAAGAAGATATAATCCAATCCTTTTTTTTTTTTTGTCATTGCTCCTTACTAGGCCTACCTTCCCCAAGCTATCATAATTTAACTATACTAATCAGATAATGACGAAGGCCATGACATTTTACTTGAAATCTATCTCCACATTTGCGTGAGGAAGGGTGAAAAACTCGGTGATAAATCCCCACAGTTCGCCCAATTAGGATTTAAATCCCAACCTCCACGTCATCCATCAAAAATTCATAATTATGATGGAGGTAACATTTTATGTGAAATGTGTCCCACTTTTGAGTGCATATAGGGTGGAAAACTATTAAGGGAAAATTTCTAAAATTTCCCCCAACCAGGATACAAAGCCTAACCTCCGCGTCACCATCGAATCAGATTTAACAAGCTCAGCGCTTATTCCGTGAATCCACCGATTTGGATCATTCCTCTAAGAAACTTGTTGCTATATTTAATTTTTGTTCTCAATTAATTAAGAGCGATATTACTGGATTAAAATAACTATTAGGCAGATTAATGTGAGTGTAAATTAAAAGTAAAGCTATAATCTGTGGTTTAAAACCATCAAAAAGATTTTAGGTTTCAAACGCCATTAATAACATTCGGGTATGGTTTAATGATTTCATTTAGTTATGTATATTTACTACATAATACAAAATAATCTCAGTTACATGCGAGCAAATTCCAAAAACGGTCACTTTGCCGATGTGTTATAAAAAAAACTCCTAGATAATTTGTCAAGCTGAAATTCTATAGCACTTTTTATATAAATTAATATATTTCCATAGTCAGTGTAATTTTTATCAAAATATTATTTTTTTCAAATCTATTGACTTTATCTTAGTAACATTAAAATCATCATTCCTAAAAGTTTTATAAAATGTGTTAAGAACATGATTCTAAAGAGAAAATTTATATTCATAAACACAATGTAACAAACAGATTTAAAAATAATTATCGTGAAACTAAAACGATTTACCACAATATAACGGTTTGTAATAAAACTGCTTTTTAATTTGTAAAGTCAATCATTTCAAAATGAATTAATACTTCTATGTTTTTATTGAAATCACAATAGGTTGAAATTAATTAATTGTAATAAGAAGTCACAATCTATTTAGTGGTAGCTGAACATACAAAAAAACACCTTCCACGTTCAGACTTAATATAATAGATGGTTGGTTGTATACAATCTCGTAAAGTACAAAAGAATAACTCCAGCTAGTAAAACCTGTGGATATCATAAAGCACAGGTTTGTTGAAGACATGAAGTCTTAGAAATCACGCAACGCTAATAAAACCAGACCTCATTCATTCTCTTTTTAACGTTTACAGCCTGCCATATCAATCTTCCGGTAAAACTTGTCAGGAAATAATTTTAAACTATTCTCGTTGTTACTACATAAAAGTTGACTTTTCAAGAACAAATCAATGCTGTACAACATTTTACTTTCTCTATAAATATGATAAGACTTTCTCGTACTGGCAGTTCAATATAACTTGCGCTACAAATGTAAGCGTGGGAAGTCTATCATATATAGGGCAAGCTATCCATTTTTTTGAAATCAATGCAACTTTTCACTTTATAGCTCAAAATGTCCGAACCTTAGCTCAATTGGTATTACGTCACCTTGTTGTATTCGAGCTTAGTACAGCAGCCTAAAATTTGATGTTCAGTTAGTGACAAATTAATTGATAGTTTTAGAATATACACAACACTCAGTCTTCTAAGTTAGTATATGGGTAGAAGACCACCTCTGTGGTCTAGTGGTCAGAGCTCTTGCCTACATATCCAAAAGTCCCGGGTTTGAACCCCGTGCTTCCAGATTTTCTGTAAAACAGTGGGTCTCGATTGAGGTCAACTCAACCAAGTAAAGAAAAATGAGAATCTAAGAAAATTAACGGCTCCAGTCTAAAAAACTGATACTTAATACTGGAGGTTTCGTTGTATTGAACACATGACAACATCTATCAACAGAAGTTGGACACTATTTTCGCCAAGATGGTCACAACTCGGTCGGTTTGGCTAAATTACGGACTGATGCAATATTTTTTATAAGTTGCATGTTGATAAAATCAGTGGGTTCAAATGTGTACGTTGAATATCCCTAACAACCGTATAAATAATAATAGCACAAGATCTAGGATGTTAATAAATATTAGAATATGAAATTTTCTTCAACGTAAAACATCCACAACATCAAAGGTTGTTTGATTAAAGTATTATTAATGTTCATAAACGTTATTACAAGTATTTAGTTTATACAGATTGAAATTAAATTTAGTTTTTCTCATCACTCTTTCCAAAAATTATTATAAACGTCAAACAAGAATCTTGAAGGTGACAAAATTAATCTAAACTATATTTTGGATACAGTTGTATTTACTTTAAATATCTGTAAAGATCTGCATATTCATCAGAATCTACTACAGGAACTTAACTAAATTCAACAGTACATGTTTAAAAAATAATATTTATGACATAGTTCTTTAATCTCCTTTCTTCCATCAAAGTCCCGAAATTTGCGAATCAAAAACCAAAGAATCATAATTACGATGCCTGAAGAAAGTCGTATTTGTATACAAGACGACTGGATTTTAGTGAAATAGACTTTTCTACCAAAATTGTATGGATTTGGATATTAATAAAATGGTTCGTAGCTTTGTAATATAACTTTAGGTCTTCGTTTTATTAGTGTGGCATCTATAGTAGATGTATACCAACATTGACTTGTATAGAAATTGATGCGCAGTAATTACATTCAAATTACTAGGATGACTAAAATGTTCACTGTCATGACATTTTTGGCATCAAATAGTGGTTCCAAGAGATATAATATTGAATCGGTCCAATTTGCATGGGTGGGGCCTTATTTGGCAGCTAAAAAATTACTAGATCAACCTTTTACATATTATTAACTTCAATTCATCTTATTTTTAGATGTCACATTTGATATATTATTAATACCTATAAAATAATACTGATAATATAGCAAAGTGTTGTCAATGCTGATCACATACAAATGTTTTGAGATTTCTAAGAGTACCTCCCAATGAAAACTGTACTATATAAACAATATGAGGTAAATGCTTCTTGAATCCTGTCGATTAGTCCAAACGTTACCAGGACCGACACACACGCACACACGCACACTACGCACACGCACACGCACACGCACACGCACACGCACACGCACACACGCGCGCACACACACCACACCACACACAACGCACACAAAGCACATACGCAAGACGCAACGAAAAAACGCACAACGCACAAGCAAAACGCCAATAAACGCAACAGCACAAGCATCGCAAGCACGCGAACACAACAAGCACAAATAACAACAAGCAAGCACACGCAACAAGACCAGCACCGCCACAACGCAACAGAACAGAAAGCACGCCACGCACCGCACACGCACACGCACACGCACACGCACCACGCACACGCAACGCACACGCACACGCACACGCACACGCACACCACGCCACACACACACACACACACCACACCACAGCACTATCAAAGCTTTTTACGTTTTTTTTTACTAAGATAGACCTATAGAAAAAAAGGTCTAGATAGCTTACTAAAAAAGGGTCCAATAATCATTAAATTATGAAAGAAGATGCGGCTATGGTTCTACTTGCGATGCAATACAATGTCAACTTATTTATATAAAAAATCACTTAGCAAGTTTTTATTCACTCATAACATTTAATGTGGACCCATGTATTTCACCTCTTTTTTTTCCAAAATATTTACCAAGTTGACAAAAAAAAAAAAAAAAAAGAAGAAAGGAAAAGGTCAGTCGTCTCAACGAGAGGTGGACCAAGTTATTGGCATAGTTCCAGGGAAACAAGCAAGTTCATGGCACTTGAACCCCAATACGTATATTTTCAAGAATTCACTCTTTGGATATGATCCAAGCTTCGTCGGATAAAACTTGTGAATATTTGAGATGGAAGCGCAGATTGAACACGCGGTCACTGTACATGACTTGTGATCAGGAGACCAAGGTTAGATCTTGAACTAATAGAGATGAACGTGATTTTGGCTCACTTTGTTTTTCCTGGGACATTAATTTCCCTGGTGAATGCACGTGCATTCACTTAAATATTGATTACCATTGTATTACATACGCTCGGTAATCATTTATAATTATCGCTGGCCCTAGAATTAATATGAATTAAAACTTATGTGAAGATTCTATATTATTTCAGAGCATTTAACTGATTTATGGGCAATTAGCAACTCATCCCAACATATTTATAACACAAACACAAGAAATAGATAACAGGCTGTTAGATCGAAAAGAACAAACAATATTTATCAGTGTTATTTAAAGTTCTTTATATATTAGAGTCCCGTTTATATGACCTAAATGAGACTGACAGATGATTGGATAACCGAAATGTCGGACAATACGGAAACAAGGAGAGGGGCTGGATTCATACAAATCAAAATTAAATATATATTAAACTAAAAGGATTAGTATTTAGTAACTTCTCTATTGCTGGGGTTCACAACCTTTTAATACCCAAGGGCCACTTCTACTTTAACTGATCAATGGCGGGCCGCAAGTTGATCCTCCCTCCCACCTCACCAATCACCCATGACACTTTTCCCTCTTATTTTAGTTTTACCAATAAGCCTATGTATTATTATAGTGAAAAATGATGATTGAAAAGCTTTCTTATGAGACATATTAAAAACTTACATAGCTACTCTTAAACTGGCTCTAGTAGACTTTTGATTTTAAAAAATCATACCTAAAAAATCTATTATATTCCAAAATCAAAATTTTAATTAGTAAACAAACACACAATTGTACTAACATTATTTATTTAAGGAACGCACATGTTTACAAAAGAGAAAACATAAATGGCCACCATTATTGTTAATTCATGTTAGGCCTTGTGATGGACTTGACACTGCTTTTGATTAGTCTGTCAATATCAGGATTAACACGCTTAGGTGGCTGCCTTGTCCAACGCGCTAATTTTGTGTTGGACTAGACTTCTGAAGACGGGGAGATCGGGTTTCAATCCTGGTTGGGTGCTGTTAGGGTGGGTTTTCCTATATTGTTTTCCACTCTCTTTTCACGCAAAGTCAGGTGCTTTTTCTTTAAATTAAGCTTTTCTAATCCTCAGCCCATTAGTATAATTAATACATAGGCGTATAACCTGACCGGGTAGTTAGACGCGATGCAAAAAATATATAAAAAATCACAAGTTTCCCTCCAAATATTTATGATATTTAGATGGGAACAAACTCTTGATTTGATCTGGTTGGTGATTCCGAATAATGTTGTTTTCAAAGCATGATTTTTAATCTACTTTTTCTTTAGGCAAGTGTATCTTATAAAAATCCAGTGGAGAAACGTTTGAAAATGTTACCTTCAATTCAGAGTTGAATTGAAGATCAATTAGCTGCCCCTGGAAATCGTGTGATGCAAACCCAGAAAACTTGATGTTCTCGGTAGATTCCCAAACAAAATTTTAAATTATGTCAACCCCTCGCGGGTCACGGGTTGTGCACGTCTGGTCTAAAGTTTTAAGTTATGTAATAAATTACAAAACTATTTCTTTATTCAAGTAAACAGAACAAAGAATTTAAAATTAATTAAATTATTTTTTTATTAAATACTGCAAGATGTAAGATGTAAAATTCACCGTTAAAAACTAAATGTGTTTGAAGTTTGTTTCCCAGCTTTGATTTTCTTCCTTGCGGTGAGATAACGCCAATAGCACGTTATATACTCGTATATTTCGGATAAAACGGAATGTTGGATAGTCGGGATACTACTGAAGTAATATAATCCTGAAACCTTGGATACATTTTATATTTTTAATATATATTATTTGACTTCCATGAAAAAAAATACATCAACATTTAAAACACAATTCAGGTGTTATAACATTACTTTTTTTAAAATTATTAATGTTATTAATATTATTATTATTCAGGCATGAGGCTTCTAGCTTCAGGGACCACACTTTTGATCAATTTTCTAAAGTTCGCAACTTGTACCACGTGAAAACTAGTAAGTTTACATGATCCAATCCAAACTCTCACAAGTGGTTGGTCAACTTCTCACCGCCCTTTACCAAAGTCGATATATTCACGCTTACCCAAATAAGTAATAGTAATAATAATGTTATTTTATCACAGTCAGTTTAAGTTTTATTAACACTAATACAATAATTTTGATATTACTTTGGATCGTTACAAATTAACACCATTGTCTAATTGATGAAACGGTGACCTGGAGGTCTAGGGGTAAGGTGTCAAACCTCTGTGCTAAGGGTCCGGGGTTCAATCCTCAGTCCCGGCACAAATTTAACTGATTTCCAAACCCTTCCTTCACCTCTGACAAGATGTGTATTAATCACAACTTGTGAATGTGAGGAATGCCAGGCCTCCACCGTGGTTCGGATTCCACGTTAAGCTGTAGGTCCTCCATTTCATCTCACAATCACCCTACCATTACACATTAGCGTAAGTGCATATAACTCAAACGCGTGTAAGACGCGGTGCTAATAATAATAAATAATAATAATAATAATAATAATAATAATAATAAATAGGTGAATCTAGGGCCGTATTTAGAGTTGAGATTCGGATGTCAGTGAATCTCCCATTCGAATTGAACTGCTTGTTATTCGTATACCAAAATATTGGTTTACTAGCAAGATTACACTATGAATGCGGCCCTTTAAGTCCATCATCCAACCTCAACTCTTAAAAAAAAAATACCCTCCTCACTACAACGGTTCCAAATATTTTTCTTCCAAGCAGCATTTGAAATCTGGGCGCTTCCTCTCCTGTCTATGACGTCCGGTTTGGTAATGAATCGCTCACTCTGCTAAATTGCTCCTTTACATCTTGCTAATATTTGTTCCTATTCAAATAAAAACACTTTTCTTCTTTATTGTTTTAGATGGAAACATGAGTCGAAATATTTTTAAATATAATTATTTTCTCCCAAGAATATTTTTACACGCTACTACCATGAATGACTAAAGTATTCTGAGCAGTGAACAATTAAAAATATAGTTCAAGGACAAATGAATATGTATGACTTTGTAAGACAATTATTTTATTTATTTATTTAATAATGTGTGAGAATTATATAGCTAAAAAAGTGATCTAGGGACTGCAAAATATATATAGAAAGTACTTTCTCGACATATTGCTATGTGACAAGAGGGCAAAAACGAAAAAATAATATATTTGGCTAATTAGGGCACACTTTGTTTTCTGGATAACCATACCCATTAAAAACAGTATTTTTTTGTTCAAGTGGTAATGTTGTGAAAATCCACATTATTTTCTAACCTATCAGACAGATGGTAATCTAGATTACTAGACAGCCCAAATAGACAAAAAATAAAGAAACATTTGGTTTTGCTTGGAATAAAAAAATCATCCCAAGCTATTATTATATTTGTGTTGGCCTTAAATACCCTGGCCAATGCCAAGGTTATCAGATACGGCTGAAGAAGGGGAGGGGAAGGAGGAGGACAGGTGCTAGATCTACTAACACGTTCTAAAAGACGTAAAAAATATATGTATATTGACATTGAACTTCACGAAAGTAAAAACTTTGTAGATAGGTACAGCCATTAACAATAAAATAATTAAATGTTATTATTTAAATTCCATACTATTTAAATGAAATATTTTTCACACCTTTATACAATCATTTGTATCACAGGATGTTAATTATTAATTAATTTGGTGTATAATACAAGCATGGCAGAGAGGTTTAGTTTTGTTTTAATTGCTATGATCTTATTGTGAGTGTACCGTGGCAGGTGGATCAATGCCGTGTTTTCAGCTGTTGTATTAAAACAATGATAGCAATAAAATAATAACGTCAAAGTATTGGAGCGCGAAGATATTAGAGGCAAGGTGCAAAGAACGGATCTTTGGAATATACACTATGGGGGGAAACAGAAACTTGGAAATTATCAACATTAATAAGACAGTGGGTCAAAGAGGGTTATAGGGCTATTTACAGGGCAGGATGTCGTAAACATAAGGATTGTCCTGGTTATGCTAGATGCGTTGGAATCGTTATAAACGAATCTAGCAGATGTTATATAGAAATGAAACAATAAAACTGGCGATACATTCATGTAACCCATAATTATTTATACGATATTTTAAGTCCAAACGAATAGTTTGAAACTAATACAATGGACTATATGTGACTCATTAACTTTGTTATATAGGCCTATGCATGGAATTTATTGTAATGAGTCGATTTTTTGATCGAGGCATTTCAACGTATGTCATAGACACAAACTTATCACACATAACTTAATAACTAACGTGACCAGGATACTATCCACACGTAGTGCCAACTATTTTTTTCATAGGATCTACTTTTAAAATTCAAACCTGTGATATATTTTATTTAATATCTGTATTTAAAACATTACAGCATTTCTTGTACTATAAACACTTGATATGACAACGTTATAGAATTTTTTTATGAAAAGCAATGGGGGAAATTATTGGCCAGAGCATAAATATCCATGTTATTATTTACGTAGTTTAGTAAATTAAAGTCTGTTCAGCGTAGGAATTGTTTTCTGAAAGGCCTTTTCACCTACTAGAAATCTATTATATAGTAGGATATTGGTAGGAAAAAAGACCTTTCAGAGAGTAATTCCTACCGTGAATGGAGTATACAGTAAGGCAATATTACAATAAAAAATAAAGAATGTATTGATGCATAGCTCCTTAGTGGTCTTGACCACGGCATGGATTCGATTATGAAGTAAAACATATTTCAAACAAATAAAACTAGTATCTATTAACCGGCTTAAAAAACCCGACAAACTCTAATTTTATTAAACGTAGTAGACTCTCACTTTTTAAAACTAGTATTAGCAATTTTTTAAGTAGCAAATTTCGCTACAAAGATCTAATATAAAAAAAGCTTTTTTAAACATTTTACTAATAATTTATATAACCTTTATTCACTATCCAAATAGCCGTGTATTAACTTAGCTCATATTAGTGATTTTTATATATTACTGTGAACAATTAAAAAGTAACTAACCGCAGTTATATTTGTTTTGAAATGTCGGACGTTAAAATTTCATCAAATCTGCCTTGGTGGCGTAGTTAGCTAACGCGCTAGTTTCGTGTTGAGATAGACAGCCAAGGACGAGGAGATCGAGGTTCGAATCTAGTTCAGGTAAACTTTTTTATAAATGGTTTTCCACTTACCTTCAACGCAAATACGGGTTCACTTCCTCTAAATTCAACCTTTTTCATCCCTAACCCATTAGTGTAAATAGTACTTAAGCGTATAACCCGAACGGGTAGTAAGGCCTGTGGCTAAAAATATATATATATATCATCAATGCGGCTATAGCTTGAAAAAATCAATTACAAAGCAGTTACAATAAGTTAACAATAATAAAATATTAAAATAGCTTCTTATGACATTTAATTTTAAGTAGTTGTATGGGTTTGCAGAGGGACGTGACATTACGCCAACCATCTTAACTGCAGATTGATCCCACCTCGATCTAAGATGCAATTAGGAATGAGTCATGACGCAGTGCGACGCTGTATCGACCGGAGCAAAGGTTGGGCAGTAGGTTTTGTCTTATTTCTATCCTAGAGTTAGGTTAGTTTGTAAATAAAGTGTTGATATAATTTGTTATTCCAAAAAATTATTTAAATGGGTTAAGAGGGCATTGCCCACCAACCGCCGCAGGTGACTAAAGCTCATTAATAATAAAGGCTACTTGGAGGGTTTTGTTATAGTAGCTAAGGACGCGTATTTAAATAAACTGCTGTTAATGACTTTATTTTAGCGATTATAGTAAATAGCCAAAATCAAAATATCATTCAAATGTGCAATTTTTGTACACTATATTTTGCTTAGTGAATAAAGGCTCGCTAAAGTTAAGTACAAAGTTTAAAATAAAAGTATATTTTAAAGAAAATTTATCATTGGTGAAATGTGGATTTACCTTTTCACAATGATAAATTAACGGCCGTGGACTGGGTGTTGTCCCTGCCCTAGTCTTAAAATAGATTATAAGGCATATGTAGCTACGACAGGCCTGTCAGACCAGCAGTGAAAAATATATGACTTGAATAAAAAACTGATCTAGGCCACAGGCTGGAAACAGTAATGGATGTAAAAAAAAAATTTTTAAGACAATAATCTTTTGACGAACCTAATTACAATTTCAAATATGTGTTAAATAGGTCTGCCTCTAGTGAGAAAAATCAATACGAGCCAAATACAAACACTTTTTTGAATGGACGTCTTAGGAATAAATAATGAGTCTATAGAAATAAAATGTAATTTTAAGTATAAGACAACAGTTTCTAAAAAACTATTTTTTTATAAGATGTTATTACTAGCATCGCGTCTTACTACCCTTTCGGTTTATACGCACTTACGCTAATGTGTAATGGTAGGATGATTGTGAGATGAAATGGAGAACCTACAGTTTAACATGGAATCCGAACCACGGTAGAGGCCTGGAATTACACACATTCACAAGTTGTAATTAATACACGTATTGTCAGAGGTGAAGGAAGAATTTCGCAATCAGATAAATCTGTGCTGGGACCGAGGATTGAGCCCGGACCCTCAGCATAGAAATCTGAAACCTTACCCCTAAACCACAAGGTCACCGCCCATATAAGATGTTGTTTTAGTAATAAACCTCTCCAAAGCTATAATTTGAATTAGGTGATGTCATACAACATTCAAAACGATTGGTCCTAGAAGAGAAATACATATTTACAGCATGAAACCAAAACTTTAATCACATTAAGTGAATTTAAACTCTAATGAATTGATCAAACAACATTTGGAAATATATATACAGTGGAACCTGACTAATTCGAACTTCCGTAGTTCGAAATCATCTTTGATTCGAATTTTTTGCCCGGTCCCGTGAATTTTGTATTAAGACACTGTTAAAAAATCGCGGATTGTTCGAACTTTACGTAAGTTGTAATATACTTTGCAGTATTGTTTTCCTACTTCTAGTTGTGGCACCGTGTTGTTCTATTTTTGGAAACAGGGGAAGCGACGTTGAAATGCGGTCAGTACCCTTCTTCACACCCCTCCCCCGCTCAACAATACGTATTTGTTTACACGTACAGTTCTGTACTCCGTTAGTCAAGGTTGAACCTCTCGAGCGGTTACGTGCGCTGTTCTTAGTGATTCGGTCATAGCGATATTCTTGTGACGTGCGAGCTTATTTTGTTTTGTTGTTTAGTTTTGTTTAGTACATACTGCACAGTAGTGTTTGTGTGTGTGTATCGTGATGTCACTGTCCAAGCCAGAGTCCCATAAATCATTAACTTTGGCCGAAAAAGTAGCGGTGATAAAGAAAGGTGAAAAGGGAATTCCTTTTAAGAAACTTATTTAATTCGAATTTTTGGATAATTTTTTCCTGATCCCTTCAAGTTCGAATTATCTAGGTTCTACTGTATTATGGGTAAGAATTGGAGGGGAGAGTGTTTGGCAACATTGTGATAACCTTTTTCAGTGGCCGCGTGATCTAACGCGTTATGCCGGGATCAGGATCAACTTAACGTTAACTTAACGTAACGTTCACTTAAAGTTAACTTATAGTTAACTTAACATATGTGTGATCACGATTCACGTAACTTAACGTAACAACTCGAGCCAAACATCTTCATTCTCGAGTATGATCTGTGATTTGTACTAGTTTTACAGTGATGATCTGTGAATGTTTACAGTTTTCAATCGATATAATAAATATATATTTCAAAACATTTTGATAAATTTACCTTTCCTATTATAGTTTAATTATTTTGTTTCAATGTCTGATCACTAGAACTTACGCTAAAGAGTAAACATTGGTCATAATACCAACAAATGAGTTACTAAATAGCCCTGTTGACGTCACTCGCATAATGATTGGCTGGATAGATCACGTGATACCCTTTGTAGCATCGGATGGTCAATAAAATACACAACTGCTATATCGATGGTTGAACCTTACCCCATTTGTCCGTGATTGGAGGCGACGTGGAAGAGCGACCTAACTTCTGCTATGCACACCTTCCTTCACCCGAGAGAAAAAGTATACTGACGGAGCGAATTGAACGGCGATTTTGCGAACCCCACATGTGGGCTGGACATGCGCAGTTATAGTTATTCTCTTCTAGATTGCGCCAGAAAAGAACCACCGGTCTCCCGAGGCACGAAGAAATGCGCATAACATTGTTCCTTGATATTCTAGAATCTTTCCCCTCTTGCTTACCCTTCATGCCCCTCCTCTTTTGTTGTATCTGTATATATATTTGTGTCTGTCCCAATGTTCGACACAATTGGGACAGAGCTGGTTTAGGACTAGTACAAGCTTCGGCTTTCTGCTTTTGAAAATGTAAGAACCCAAATTCTATCTCGGCTAATTTAACATCTTTTTTTATATATTTTTTTATTATTTCAAAATTCCTTTTTGGCTTAATATTTTTGTTATCTTAAAAAAATTAAATTTAAATAGAAGTCTGGCAATTAACTTGTAATGGCGTCTTGTCACCGGTTGAGGTGTAATGATTTATTTGTATTAATTACGGTGGAACTCTAAATTAATTTTTGCTTCATATTGTGGTATTGGACTTATAAGCCTATGTTGTCTTTTTACAACGCGCCAGGGCGAATTGGGCGTAGTCACGATTTATAACTAATACAAATTGTTATGTTAGGGGAACTATTGACGTTTACTGTCATGTTTATATTAAATAGTCTTGTTGACATAATACTTAGTTTTCTTGGGGTTATTTTGCAACCTATTAATGTTTTCTTCTTGAGAAATATTTACCTTTTAGACTTGAGAGTCAATGTTGTCGCAATACAACACGCCAGCGCTGATTGAACCAAATCAGGATTGATAGGGTAAATAATTATTAGACCGATTGTATTGTCCATATTTACTATTATTATATTATATATATATATAACCGTACATTCTTTGTTTACTTGTAAAGAAAATGTTACTCTAATTGTAACTTTATTGTTGGCAGAATATCATTTCTGCCCAGACCCGTTATAACGGGCTAATTTTCAATGTTAAAGTCCAAAGCACTTGTACATAATGTACATATAATTGTTATAACAACAATAATTAGTACTTATTTGAATTGTTAAACTTCGGATTGTCCTATCCAAAATAAATATTGGTTCAACATGACTAATTTTTTATTTTTAACTACTATATACCATCACATGTCCTAGGTTTTTTTGGTTGTTTAATGTAATGTATCTAATATTTTTCAGTGGTTAGGAAGGGTGACGCATTTTAAGGCTCTCTAGTGATAGACGACTCCCATATATTTTGATACTCTCAGTAACAGGTGGGAGTGGCGGGATTAGACGCGTAATGTTTCTCTATGGAACATTTCTAGTCTTGAACTCATGTGCACTCACTCTTGTTATTGTTATTTAACCTTTTGTATTTTCCTTGTATTATTTTGTGGCCTCCTCACCTGAGGACGCTACAAGAAAAGCTGCGCCACTCTGCTTTTTTTCAGAGTGAAGGCACCTTGTGAGTTTTATTTGTTAATTGTCTTTGAAATTGTTTCATGAATCACTCCCGCCATGGACACCACCACCTCTGGAGGCGTAATCAGCACAAGAACTGATGTATACCGGCTCAGTAGCTCCGATCTTCGCCAGGAGCTCAAGAGAAGAGATATTCAATTCCCCCCCGACGCTCCTATGGCCGTGTTGCGGTCATTGCTGTCCGAGAACATTATTAGTAAGTCCAGCGATCCTTTTAATTTAGAACCTCGTGATGACGTTAGCCATCCTTCCCTTGAAGATAAGGAACAGGAAAAAATAGAAGCTGTAAGGATAGAGGGAGGTAGTGGGCTCCCGATCCCCCCTAGTGTTCCCGCCGCTAGTTTAGTGTTATCTAATTCACTTGCCAAAACTCAAAGTATTGTAGCTAGCGAGCGTGTAAAACTATGGCCGATTTGCGATGGGTTATCGTCCTCTGATTTATTTAACTTTCTGTTAGAGGTGGACAGGATTTGGAAATTGAGACTTGTAGGAGATTTGGAGTTACTCACGCTATGCGTTGGCAAGACGTCAGGGTTTTTGGCGCATCTAATCACTGAATGCATCCAACTAGGTCTCCCCTGGGTTAGAGTGAAAAGTCGAATATTAGAGTCTCTAATATCTAAGAGAGAGAAGGATACTCTATGTAATCGAATGGTTCGGCGCTTCCAACTTCCACACGAACCCTTTAGATTATTTATTTTGGCCATTTCAGAGGCTATTGGGGTGTTAGATCTCAAAATGCCGGAGGAAGAGGTAGTTGAAATCATTCTGGAAAATGTGTCCCCCCTGACGAGAAGGCATTTTGTGTTTTTGAATAAGCCTTCTACCCTTTCTGAGCTTTACTCATTAGCTTCTTGTATTGAGGGTTCTCTGGTAGCCGAGAGGGAGTATTTGCACGAGTTCCCTACACAGGTGTCCCGTAACTTTAAACAGGAAAGGTCCCCCCCATTTTCAACTATAACCCGGCCTACTGAGGGAGCCAGTTCTAGTTCTGCTGTGAGGGAAGTAGGCGCGATAAGGGCAAGGAGACCTTTTGATATCACTCGCGTCCGATGTTACCGTTGCCGCCAATTAGGGCATCTTCAGAGGGATTGTAATGGGGGAAACGCGTAACGCGTGGTGTTAGCAAGGGGACCACCGCGCGTACGATTCCAAAACATTCTAGCCCCCTTCCCCCATCATTAAGTTTTCTATCAGATCGGTGTCGGGCTCTGCCTTACTTGATACCGGCTCATGTGGTTCATTTATTAGTAATAATTTTGTGGATATCTTAAAGAAAAATGGGAAGATATCGGTGGAAAAAACTGGTATTAGGACCTTTGTTTTGGGTAATGGTAATCTCTTAAGAGTTAGCGAGAGAGTAGTCTTGTCCATAAAAATTATGGGGTTTTCGTGGAAGAGAAGCTTGTTTTGTGTTCCATTGCTTCCCTTTGACATTATTTTGGGGAACGACTTCCTGTGGGGAACTGGGGCCGTTATTAGTCTGGCGAGAAGGGATTTAAGTTTTGAGTTCTCACCCAGAGTTAGAATCCCCTTTTGTAAAGATTGTATTGTTCCTAGCTTATGTTCGTTCGGAATTGGGGAAGAAGCCATTAGGGAGCTGATTTCTAAATTTTCTGACGTCATTACTAGCAGGTGGGGTAGGTGTGAGGTCCTACCGTACGAAATTGTAATGACTGACAATATCCCCATAAGATCTGGTCCTTACTCGTGCGCTCCTCCCAAGATGAAAATCTTCCGGAAATTGATTGATGACTTGGAATCAAAAGGGGTAATACGCCCCTCTAACTCACCATTTGCTAGTCCCGCGTTCATCATACCCAAAAAAGGGGAGGGATATAGGTTAATTGTAGATTACAGGAAGGTCAATAAGAAAATCCTGTTCGACCCATACCCGATGCCGAGCATTGAGTCGGCATTCCAGCATCTCGGTAGAGCTAGAATATTTAGTCTGATTGACCTCAATGCGAGTTTTTTACAATGTGCCTTGACAGAATCGTCAAAAAAGTTTACCGCCTTTGTCACTCCCTGGAGACAATACGAATTTAATTGTGTTCCCCTTGGGTGTAGCATTGGGGGACAAGCCTTAAGTCGCGTATTAGATCTTGTTTTTTCTGACATTAAATTTGAGTATGTATTTAACTACTTGGATGACATATGTGTGTACAGCAATACTTTAGAGGAACATTTGGTGCATTTGGAGGAAGTTTTGACTAGGCTGCGGCGAGTAGGACTAACCGTGAATCCCGACAAGGTTACTTGGGCTAAACCCTCCATCAAATACCTGGGGTACGTCATTTCAGAGGGGAATCTTCTTATTGATCCCGAAAGGATCAGTCCCATTATTAATTTTGCTCCCCCCTCTAATCTTAAGGGAGTTATGCGTTTTGTGGGCATGTGCGCCTATTACGCCAGGTTTGTCCCGTCCTTCTCGGAGATTACTGCCCCCCTTAATGCCTTAAAAAGAAAAGGAGTGGCCTTTAGTTGGGGTGAAGAGCAGGCACGAGCTTTTAACCTGTTAAAGGAGAAGCTAATCTCTCCGGAGGTTTTGAGAATGCCGGATTTTTCTCTCCCCTTCCTCCTCCACGTAGACGCGTCTTCTGTGGCGCTTGGGGCTGTATTGTCTCAGAGGTCATCGGAGGGAGTCCGACCGGTAGCTTTTGCTAGTCGAACTCTCACCGATGCTGAGAGGCGATATAGCACCTATGAAAAGGAATGCCTTGCCTGCGTCACGGGCATTGAGCGTTTCGCTGACTACCTCGAACAGAGGGAGTTTGAGCTGTACACGGATAACCAGGCCCTGGCGTGGATGCTGAACCACCCCAAGCAACTAGGGAAAGTGGGGAGATGGGTGTGGAGGTTATCTAGGTTCAAGTTCTCCACTCATCATGTATCCGGTAAACATAACGTAGTAGCTGATGCCTTATCCCGCATGGCCGAGGAAAAGTGTCCCATTGGTTCTCTCGAGGTGGCTCCCGCCTCCTGCGTCATTAGATCCATTCCTGAATCCTTTGTGGCAATCGGGGATCACCAAAATAGTGATCCGTGGTGTATTGATATCATGAGTAAATTATCTAGAGGAGAAAAGGTAGGGTCATATTCTGTATTTAATGGGCTATTAGTTGTGACTAATTCGAAAGGGAAGAATAGGAAAGTGGTTGTACCGGGTGCGGTCAGACCAATGCTACTTAGATATTTTCATGATTCTGCCTTTGGTGGTCATCTTGGAGTTTTAAAAACCGTACGGAAAATTTCTAATGAGTTCTTTTGGCCAGGTTTATACAACGATGTAAAAGCGTGGGTTGGCAAGTGTGAGAGCTGTCAGAAAGCTAAACCAACCCAAAATTCCAGAGTTGGGTTTCATTCGGCCGGTGTTGCCCAACGTCCCTGGGATAAAGTCTTCATCGATTATATTGGGCCAATCACCCGTTCTACTCTTGGCAATTCATGTATTCTTATATTAGTTGACGCCTTTTCCAAGTTTGTAGTGCTCATTCCCTTGCGCAATATGAAGGCGACCACTACCGTTAACGCCCTCTGCAGACGAGTTTGGAATCTTTTTGGGGCACCTCGTGTCGTGGTTAGTGACAATGGGCCTTGTTTCCGTTCTCTTGGTTTTAAGAATATGTGCTTTAACTGGGGGATTAAGCACGTGACTACCAGCCCCTACCACCCGGGACCCAATCAGGTGGAAAGATTTAACCGCAATTTGGTAATAGCGCTTACTATTTATCACTGTGAGGCACAGCATAAGTGGGATCAGGATTTAGACTTCTTAAATTTAGCATTTAATTCTGCCTTCCATGAGTCCATAGGCTGTTCGCCAGCCTCTATCCTTCTTGGTCGGGAATTAAACCACCCCCTCTTAGCGATTTGGAACGTTGATTCGCTGTTAGAGAATTCCGATGATTCCTCCCATAAGGAGAGATGTCGGCGTGCCCTGGATCATCTAAAAAGGGCTCAAAAAAGGGTGGCTAACGCCTATAATAAGGGTAGACTCCCCGTCCCTTATATTGTAGGGGATTGTGTGTTATGTAAGGAATTCCCCTTGAGCTCCTCGGCAGATAGAAGATCGGCGAAGCTGTGCCAGAGGTGGAGTGGCCCATGGACCATTGATAAGTTTTTAACCCCCGTGACCGTCTATCTTAAGAGTGTGAAAGATGCGTCTATTTGTAGACGAGCTCATGTCAGTCATTTAAAGAAAGCCTGAGCCCAATTGTCCCTAGTGACATGGTGTGGTATAAATATTAAAAAAAAAAAAAAAAAAAAAAAATTATTTTGTAAATGTTTTGAATGTTAGTCTTTGTGTCGACGATATCTTGATTTAGATTTGCAATACCTAATTCCCTGGGCCCAGGGCAAAGAACTTGAAAAGGTATTAAGAGGAATATTGGTGAAATGTGCCGGACACGTGTATGCTTGATCAAGAAGTATCTACGTGAAAGTGACGAGTGCGCGCCTAATGAACCAGTGCGCCATGTGACCATAGACTGGCTGCGGCATATGATGGCTAGTTTGTTAAAAACTTTATATATATATATATTTTTTTTTTGACGTTGGATATAGGTCCTATTAGTTAGGAGTGTAAATTTTTTTGGTCAGTTTACTGCTTATGTTTTTTGTTTGTTGTACAGCCCAGAGGAGTCCTGTCATCTCCTTCTTCTCCCTCCCCTTCCCTTGTCTTGGTGCGCATGCCTCGTGGGTAGATCTTGAAGAGGCGAGCGTGGTGTGGGAAAGACTATGGTGACGGCTCTCGAGTCAACGGTCGGCAGGAACAGTTTGGAGCTCCCACTGCTATTGTGTGCAGTAGAACGTCCCGGCGTAAAGAGCGGTGCCGAATCCCAGCGGCAGCCCAGGGCGGATCAACCCATCCGATCTACAAGGACTCGAAAAACAAAAAAAATGATCTGATGCCAAGGATGAGAAAGATCATATACGATGGGGAAATCCTGGAGAACAACTTCCCGAGTACACCGTTGCTGCCCCATGGGATGTTCCAAAGGTCGAGTAGAAGAATGTGACAACCTTCTCCCTCCTCCCTGTCAACCCTGAAAGGGGGGGAGATTTGTAGCATCGGATGGTCAATAAAATACACAACTGCTATATCGATGGTTGAACCTTACCCCATTTGTCCGTGATTGGAGGCGACGTGGAAGAGCGACCTAACTTCTGCTATGCACACCTTCCTTCACCCGAGAGAAAAAGTATACTGACGGAGCGAATTGAACGGCGATTTTGCGAACCCCACATGTGGGCTGGACATGCGCAGTTATAGTTATTCTCTTCTAGATTGCGCCAGAAAAGAACCACCGGTCTCCCGAGGCACGAGAAATGCGCATAACATTGTTCCTTGATATTCTAGAATCTTTCCCCTCTTGCTTACCCTTCATGCCCCTCCTCTTTTGTTGTATCTGTATATATATTTGTGTCTGTCCCAATGTTCGACACAATTGGGACAGAGCTGGTTTAGGACTAGTACAAGCTTCGGCTTTCTGCTTTTGAAAATGTAAGAACCCAAATTCTATCTCGGCTAATTTAACATCTTTTTTTATATATTTTTTTATTATTTCAAAATTCCTTTTTGGCTTAATATTTTTGTTATCTTAAAAAAATTAAATTTAAATAGAAGTCTGGCAATTAACTTGTAATGGCGTCTTGTCACCGGTTGAGGTGTAATGATTTATTTGTATTAATTACGGTGGAACTCTAAATTAATTTTTGCTTCATATTGTGGTATTGGACTTATAAGCCTATGTTGTCTTTTTACAACGCGCCAGGGCGAATTGGGCGTAGTCACGATTTATAACTAATACAAATTGTTATGTTAGGGGAACTATTGACGTTTACTGTCATGTTTATATTAAATAGTCTTGTTGACATAATACTTAGTTTTCTTGGGGTTATTTTGCAACCTATTAATGTTTTCTTCTTGAGAAATATTTACCTTTTAGACTTGAGAGTCAATGTTGTCGCAATACAACACGCCAGCGCTGATTGAACCAAATCAGGATTGATAGGGTAAATAATTATTAGACCGATTGTATTGTCCATATTTACTATTATTATATTATATATATATATAACCGTACATTCTTTGTTTACTTGTAAAGAAAATGTTACTCTAATTGTAACTTTATTGTTGGCAGAATATCATTTCTGCCCAGACCCGTTATAACGGGCTAATTTTCAATGTTAAAGTCCAAAGCACTTGTACATAATGTACATATAATTGTTATAACAACAATAATTAGTACTTATTTGAATTGTTAAACTTCGGATTGTCCTATCCAAAATAAATATTGGTTCAACATGACTAATTCTTTTATTTTTAACTACTATATACCATCACATGTCCTAGGTTTTTTTGGTTGTTTAATGTAATGTATCTAATATTTTTCAGTGGTTAGGAAGGGTGACGCATTTTAAGGCTCTCTAGTGATAGACGACTCCCATATATTTTGATACTCTCAGTAACAGGTGGGAGTGGCGGGATTAGACGCGTAATGTTTCTCTATGGAACATTTCTAGTCTTGAACTCATGTGCACTCACTCTTGTTATTGTTATTTAACCTTTTGTATTTTCCTTGTATTATTTTGTGGCCTCCTCACCTGAGGACGCTACACCTTCAAGTAACGTTCACTTAAAGTATACTCCATTCACGGTAGGAATTACTCTCTGAAAGGTCTTTTTTTCCTACCAATATCCTACTATATAATAGCTTTATGGCAGGGAAAAAAGCCTTTCAGAAAACAATTCCTACGGAGAACAGACTTTAAAAGACCTCCCAGGACATCTCTTACGTTAAGTTAACTGCAAGTCAACGTTAAGTTAACTGCATCGTGATCGCCTCCATTTAAACACATGAGGAGGTCCTTTACGTTAAGTTACGTTAAGTTGATCGTGATCCCGGCATCACTCTCGTAGACTAGACTGCTGATGACGGGGAGATTTGGGTTCGAATCTCGTTCGGGTGTACTGAGGGTGCTTTTCCCAAAATTATTTTCTACTCTTCCTTCACACAAATTCGGGTACACTTTCTATATATTCTACCTTACTTACCACTAACTCATTAGCATAATTAGTAAGTATGCGTACAAACGGAATAGGTATTAAGAAGCGGTGCTTAAAACAAAACACTTTGGTAGGCAGTCACGGAACCGTACTTTAGCCCCTCGACTGTGCCTGGCTGTCCTTAAAGGTGAAAGTATGGCACGTTAAAAAAATAGTAATAATTAATCTATTCCTAGAGTATAGTTATGGAGCTCATTATAATTTATTTACACACCAATTTCATAAGAAAGTCCTTATATAAAAGTAAGAAAAGTTACTAGGCGTTGACTATAATATTGTGCCCAGGAGCTAAAACACAATTTCCATAGAAAGAGTCTTCTAAAAAAATAAGAGAATTTTCTTTGTGGCCAACATTGATAGCATTTTATTATTTATAGCTGTTATTTTATAGATAGTGATAATATCTAATGAAACCAGCCTTGGTGGCGTAGTTAGCTAGCGTGCTAGTTTCGTGTTGAGCTAGATTGCCGAGGACGGGAAGATTGAGGTTTCAATCTCACTCGGGTGAACTGGGGGAAGGGTGGTTCCTAAATGGTTTTCCACTTTCTCTCCGCGTAAATGAGGGATCACTTCCACTATATTCAACCTTCCCAATTCCTAACCCATGAGTGTAATTAGTACTTAAGCGTATAACCCGAACGGTTATTAAGTCGCGGTACTAAGTATTATTATTTATTATTTATTATTATTATTATTATTACTACTACTACCCATTGAAAGTGACAGTTGTTCATAACTTGAACTGACCTATAAATAATAGTGGATCTAGTAGCTTCAGTAGCTGCCAGATATGGTTCTTCCTATAAAATTGGACTTGAGTTCAACAATTAAAACCATTTTACTAGAACCCACTTGGGTGGTCTCATGGTCTAAGAGGTACTGGTCTGCCGCTGATGGGGATATCTGGTTTCAAATCCTGATCGGGTGTATTAAGGATGTTTTCCCTAAATTGTCTTCCACTTTCTCTCCATTCAATTGTAGGCATACTTACTCTTTATTCCACCCTACTCATCCGTAAAACATTAGCGTAATTATTACATATGCGTATGATTGAACGGACAGTAAGTCGTGGTGCTAAAAAGAGAAATTATAGTCTGTTACTAAGGTGTCGAATATTTGTAAAAGACTATACTACGAGGTCATAATACACACAAACGTGTAATCGTGTGTTTTAACCCTTGTGGATGTTTTAAAAAGAGGGAGAGAAGAGGGTGGGGTGGTGGTGGGGGAGGAGTAAACATTTGTAAATGTATGGTCATAAAAACGTAAACGCACTTTTAGTTTTCGGAAGAGTAAACATTATACAAATAATTTGAAAATATGTTAACTTTCTTGTTAATGAAGTTATTTTGGAAGAATGACTTTAATATGTTAGAGCAATATGTCGACGGGTTTCGGCGAGGTGTGGGTCAATGTTATGTATGGTCATATTAACTTTGATGTTGCCGCTTTTAATATGGTTTGGAATAAATATTTGATTAAAAATATGTTATTGTTCTCCTTATTGGATGAAAGAAAACTAATTTGTTTCAATGAAGGTATTATAACATCCACTTTACAAGCACACACATTATTTTTAAAACTACTTAAACACTAACATTCCAGGATAATATTCCCTAATATTATACACCTCCCCTTTCAAACGTTGGGCACACAGTCTGGTGCCCATACACGGTCACTCCCGGCATGATGCCGGGAGTGTCATTCAAGGCGTGTCATTCCGGGCGGGCCAGGAACTGTCCACACACGTGTCACGCCGAGACCTGCTAGACGCCGCAGTTTACTGATGTGATTTTCCCGTGAGATCGTAAACATGTCTAAAATAAGTGCTGCTGTGTCTTTGGATTTATTATTGGCAGATGATAAAGTAAGGGAGAAAAACTGCGGAACTTATGGTCAAAACGTTGGTTACAACAAAGACATACATTTTCAGACATCTCTCTTTTGCGTGAAGTTGAACTAAACTCTAAGGACGATTATAAAAATTATTTGCGTATGAGCTCTGAGTGTTTTCAAAGACTTCTGTTACTAGATGGTCCTTTAATATACAAACAGGACACAGTGATGAGAGATGCCATCCCAGTAGAGGAAAGACTGATAGCAACGCTTAGGTTTCTCGCAACCGGAGATCCTTGGAAGACAGGTGCTGTATCGAATATCACCACGTGTTCTATGAATTTGTTGGCTAACTGCGCGTGCGTTCGTCAGTCCGGATTGCAGCTGCCCACACACGTCAGTTTTGGCGCGCCATCACTCCGAAAAAATCAAACAGGTTGGATTGTTCATTCCTGAGTGATGTGGCGTGTCAATCCATCATGTTGGCGTGAATCACCCCACACGGGCAGTTTTGGAGTGAAACGTTGGAATGACACTCCCGGCATCATGCCGGGAATGACCGTGTATGGGCACCTTGGTTTGCAGCTGATGGGGTTTGAATCACGACTGGATATATTAAGTTGATATCTATTAGGACCTAAATGTTTTCTCACTTTATTAATTATTATTCCACCGCGTCTTAGATACCATTCGGGCTATAAGCTTAGATTGATTAAGATGAATAATAGGGATGAAGAATCTATATTTTAGATTAAATGTACTCGCATTTGCATGGTAGTTGAGTGGGATACCACTTATAAAATATTAGCCTTAATTCACCCAAATGAGATTCTAACCTCGGTCTCCCGGTCATCGGCAGTCCAGTTTTAGCATCAAAGTGACGCGTTGAAACATGAAACCACCTATGCGTTTTTTTAAACTATACATAGACGCAGATGAGAGTACTTTTCTTCTCAATTATACTTTCCTCATCCCTGCACTATTAGTGTAAATATGTAGATAGTCCGGATGGTAGTAAGACGAGATTCATGTAAATATATATTATAGGAGAGTCACGTTACGAGTAAAGCGGTTGTCTAAGCCAGCGTTTTTCAAACAATCCGCTTAGCCTTTGGCCTCCGCAATAGCTATCTAAGGCTACGTGAGGTAATTTTAGAATAGTCTTTATTTGTTTTTCTCACTATAAAATAGCGTAAGTAAAGGATTGCCATAATTTTCAAATCTGAATTAAGGCCATTTGTCAAAGGTGCAGCCACAACATGAGAGATTTCCCGTTTGTTGTATAATTTTTTACATGTAAAAGTTAAGTTTCGTTATAAATTGTTCATAATATTAGTCCGATGAATGCTATAAGGGCGCCAGGATGTATTATTTCTGGTACAAGAGCTCCTTTGGTCTAAAATGTTTGGGAATCCTTAGACTAAAGCAATTTGAATGGGCGCAAACCTCACAGACAACTTCAAGGGTCTCACAACCTAGTTCAGTCGGTAGTTCACCTGACTATTGCACTAAGGGCCACGAGTATGATTCCTGACGTGGCTGTAAAATGTCTCTTTCTCCAGTGATAAAATTGATGATTGAAGACTAGGTGTTTATGTCATGATCACAGAGTGAGAAGGCTTAATTAAAGGAGACACAATATCATTCGCGTTGAGAGAGGATAGAAAAACCACAATTAAGATCACAATGTGAATAAACACCTCCTATATAACCAAGCTTGAATTAGAACAGAGCCCCGATCGCCCAAGTCAGAGATGAGCAAACCAGCTCAATCCAGTGACACTATATCACTCAAAATTATCCAGCCAAATGTTATTCTAGTAAGATAATCCCGCTTAGACCCCTCAAAAGTAATAAATAAAGGAAGAGGAATATTATTCTTTGTTTGATGGTCAGCCAACCAGGCGGGACAGATAGCTACTGAATGCTTTGTATGTACAGTAGGAACAATCAAGCATATGATGCCATATGGAATCATAGATATTTATGCATATGTTACACATAACAAAATAAAAAATGAATAAAGCATTGGTTAGGTAAGCAATATATAGCTTAATTTCAATTAAAACCACCAATTAAAAACAAAATATAATAAGCTTACCTTATTTAGTGTAAATTGAGAACATCTACAAGCGCTGACATTGCTGATACAAACACATACAACTCAAAAGTGATCCACAGAGGAGATTTATTGTTTAGATATATGGTTTGGTGGTACCAACATAATCAATAAAGTACTATGAGAATGAAAAAAATCCTATATGCAGTCAATGACTATGTCAAAAGATTTAAAAAAAGTCACAGAACACGATGATGCCATGGAATCGTTGGGCTGGAAAGGGTTAATTGCATATTCTTCTGTATCAAATATAGGTTTTGTTTTGGGTGGTTTAATGCTGCATCACCTGCATTGAATTTATTAGATGAAATAATATTTTTAAATAGTTAAGTTTTTTGGAGTTATTTTTCATATCAATGTTAGTATTAATTAATTTAATTAATCAATATTAATGTTAGTATTAATTAATTTTGTACCCTTCAAACTACTCAGTATTACTGTAAATTATTTTCAGTTTTAATTTTTCATTGACAGGAACAAAAAATAGCACACATGTTAGGTTAAGCTATGCTATGTTATAGTGACGTGGTTTCAATAAAATTCAAACTCGTTTTGCTTCCACCAACAAATTGACAAAATACATAAATATTATCCTCACGGTAAATAACATTGCGAAATATGAGTTGTTTCACAATAATGTTGATCGTGTAAGAACCTCTAGACTCAAATCTGGCCATACCAATCATGACTATATGAATTATGACAAGAAAATGCCAAATTTAAAGAAGTAAAATTATGGAAAATCATTAAAAAAATGTAATGATAGGTTTCGTCCACAGTTCTTGACGTCATCAGTGGACATATTGCTGCAATTGATTTATAATTTAAATCTAATGCAAAAAAAAAGTTTTAATCTCCAGATATATGGCAATTTTGGCAACATGTTGTACCAAAATCGCAATACACAGTCCAACCAGAAGCACGCAGAATTCAGTGCGCTTGACGCTATTTATTGCTATCGTGCGCTTTGCTGCCATCGGGATGGGTGGTACTTTTCGCGACACATTTAGGACGTCAGACATTCTTTATCAATATTTTATCATCACATTCTCTATTATTCACATCATGGTTGACCTATTTGTATATTTTTAGGGTTACGTGTCTTAACTCTTAACTGCTCGTTTTGGATATACAAATTATAGGCCAACACATTTAAATATAAGATGAAATATCAAGTTGTGGTAAAATTCATCAGCATTCCCATGAAAACTGAAAATTTAACTGTATGAATGAAACACCTTATTCCTGCATAGAATATGAACCAAATTCCAATCTTTTGGGTCAGATCTGAGGTCAGACGATCACGCTGGTGGTTTGGCAACCTCATCTAATCTGGAAGTTCATAGCTATAGACTAACTTTAATACAGAATAAACTCAGCATTTAGTCACCAGCCAGTCATTAGTGTGAAAAGGGAAACCTCAATTTTACTGAGGAGACATTTATAGGCCTGCTAGACATCATACCCAAGGACCTGAGCTTAGAATTCAGAGATAAATTCAGACTAATTCAGACATATTGGGTTAAGATAGGGGCACACTTGGGCATATCGTATCGGCTCGAATCGCTCTGCACAGGCTCGGAAAATATGATCGATTTGAGTTTTTCTTCATTTAAATATAAAATAATATAGAAATGAGCCGATTCGATGGGAGAGAAACAAGTATGCATCAGCCCTTAGACGTCACTGCGCATGAGTGGAGAAGACTTTGGCTAGTGCGCCCACACAGTACTACGCTATACGAGCAGAGGGTTGTATGTGCTAGATGCCCTGACTGAGGGTCGGGAGGGGGGAGGGAGATCTTTATACGGAACGGACATCAGAACAGATCCATATCGGGAGGGCTTTGGTTGAGTCATCACGCGCTGCTGTGCTCCAGCGAGAATACCCTCGTAGGAAAGGAAACACCTAAATGCGTATTAAAACTTGCATCAGATGCAGAATTAAAAACTATAAAGTAAGAACACGGTAGGAAGATATGTATCAGACAGTTAAAAAAGTTACTAAAAATACATCTTATCTAATATAACCGAATACTAGTTTGGTTCTAGAAAATGAATAAGAATTGAGTTAGATATATTAGCTCAGTCGGTAGTGTGTCTGCCTACTGAGATAACGGTCCTGGGTTCACTTTCCACCATGGCTGAAAAATGTAAATTATTTAAATTGAAAATGACACCTGGAAACGGGAATCAAACCCGGGACCTTTGGCTTAGTACGCCATTATTATTATTATTATTATTATTATTATTATCACCGCGTCTTACTACCTGTTTAGGTTATACGCTTAAGTACTAATTACACTAATAGATTAGGAATTGGGAAGGCTGAATTTAGAGGAAGTGAACCCGCATTTGTATGGAGGAAGAGTGGAAAACCATTTAGGAAAACCTCCTCCAGTTCATCCGACCGAGATTCGAACCTCGATCTCCCCGTCCTCGGTGGTCTAGCTCAACACGACTGGCGCGTTAGCCAACTACGCCACTGAGGCGGGTGATACGTAATCAATGACCTAAACTGGCCGATAGTTTCTGTCACTACTAAGACACGCATCAATAGACACACGACCCGTTTCGGTGTCCACATGGTGTAAGGCGTCACTCTCGTAATATACTAGACTGCCGATGAAGAGGAGATCGTGGTTCGATCCCGTTCGGGTGTACTTAGGGTGATTTTTCCTAAATGGTGTCCTACTCTATCCACGCAAGTGCGAGTACACTTAGTCTAAATTCAACCTTCCTCATCTCAAGTCCATTAGCGTTAATTAGTACATAGGTGTGTAAATCAAACTGTTACAAAGACGCGGTGCTAAAAAAAAATAGACACACTGGCCCTCTAAAGTTTGCCTGTGGCATCGAGGTTAGGTTCCAAGTCCCAGCTGGATGTACTGAAAGATTTGGCTTTACTTTCTCCCTCCACGCAAATGGTGATGCACTTCCTCTAAATGCATATTTGAATTACTCCCGCTCCATTTGTTCAACACGTGGAACGAAGATAGTCCAATGTCAATTACAGGCAGGTGAGCATGTCATAAGGGAAACTATTCCCAAATAAAGTACACCCTCAACGTCCTCTCAGGGATTCGAACAGAACCATTTAACGTAAAAATAATATTCAAATGGGGCCGAAAAAAATTAAAATGAGGAACAATTCTTCGAAACAAATGGGGCAAAAATCGAACAGGGAGAAATTCCAACTATCATCTAGGTGCCAAAAAAGTAGTGTTGGTATAAATGATGTCATCGTAAAAAAAATGTGCGTCTTGACGCATGACGTCAGTGTGATCATAGAGGCATGCAAGCTCAGATAGGGAGTATAATTTGGGATACAATATTACTATTAAGAAATGGTAGTAGAGCAATATGTAGATTTAGTTAGTTTTTTATATATTTATGACGAGAAACGTGTCCTTTTGACAATGGTTCCAGATATTTATATCCAACTAGTTTTCTTAATTTCTTTAAAATTGAAAGAATTTACTCACGCAAAAACTTTTTTTAGATATTCAAAAGAGAGAAATTTAATTAAAATTATAAAAGTAATATATTCTATATGGATTGAGTTTCACATTTAAATTTCTAGAATCTAAAGGCCACACTTGAGGGCTGTCATTGCAAAAATTGACGCAAGATACGTCAACGGGTAAGCTAGTTATTTTGTAATACTAGCCGGGGCTGCCCGAGAGGTTTTAAACTAATCTAAAAAAAAAATCAAATTTTTAAAATTTCTGCTTTGAGGTGCACATATTCTTGCGCTAGGGCCACTAATTTTTAAAATTGCATACCTCTGTGTGCTGTAGATAACGTGCAGTGCTCATGACAAACAAACTTTTCAATTTATTCACATAGATTTCGAGAAATCGAAATTATTTAAGTTTTATTTATCGATATTAATGTCGACACTGAACCATAAAGCTCTCCTACATTATAACAAATAATGGTTTGAGATAGATGGAGCCTTTAAATAATAGTGGGGAGGCAAAGGGGAGGGTGAACATTGTTAGCAGAAACAATCCAGAATGTGGCCAAGAAATGCAGGATCAGCTGTGTATTCAGGCCGATAATCCCTAAACGCTCCTATTGTGGCTAGCAATATTTCCCAAGAGGCTTTTCGCAAGCCATGCATCAAGTAAAATCCAAACAAGTCTTTAGGTTTTCTGGGGGTTGATTGGTTACGGCTATTACTAGTAGAGACGAGCAAGACACCCTATCCTCCCCCCCCCCCCCAACCTCCCTTGCACAAGTTGGTCAGAGGGTGGGTTTTCAAGGCTTTATCGTATATTAGGGCACTTTGTTTGCTAATAAGAGTGGGTCGGTGGAGAGACGATCGAGAGGGCGCTGCCATTAGGCAAAGTTTCTTGAAACCTGAGAGATTAAAGCTGATCGTGCAAAAAGGATCTCAGAATTGATTTTATTGGTTTTTAAAGCAAAAAACAAACGGTGGTTTCATTGTGTTATCCATATTAGTGTATTATTTGTATTAAGGCTATGTGCGTCTTCAGGTAAATTATTTTGGGTGTCCTAAATTGTGTTTAGAAATGTGTAGTTTAATCTCTTAAACACTGTAAGATTATTTTAACTTAATAAAACTAAATACAAATATTATTTAATATAGTTTCTTTCAAAGTAGTCCCAGTTAAAAAAAACATGTATACGTATATATAGGAGTATGGACCACCGCTATTTAAAATATTTAGAACAAGGTAAGAGAATCAGGACGGGGAGCTTTGAATGATTAAATATGGAAAAGGATAAGAGAGCAAACTAACATTAAATTGGCTTAAGTTTACTAAAATATTACTTTATCATGAAATAAGAATGGAAAGGACAGTTTTAGGGGAAGTACACATTAGCCTGGGGAAAACTAGGGATAAATTTAATGGAAAAACACAGCTGTGGAGTTGGTATACCTAGCCATCAACTCATGACTCAGTCTCCTTCATAAATTACTAAATTATATTAATTAGTGCTAAAAATTTACTGCAGTAAAATGATTCAATACAGATTACTTCATAGGAAGCTTCTTTGACAGCGTTAATGTAAATTTTAGTAAATTTGTCAATCCAAATTATAAATATTGGTTCTAAATAGTAAAAAAAAAGTATAACATATCGTTATGATATTATAATTTTTATTTTTAAGCTGGAGTTGGTACATTTTTACCAACTCCGACTCCACCCAAAACTGCTTCCGGCTCCGTCATCGACTTCCAAACCCGGGTGGAAGTCACATTTGTGAAGAAACATCACCACTAGTGTACCCGGAAACTCTAACCTTGACTTGGCCACCACTGGCAATCATGTATAGTGCGATACTCGTACCTTATACTACCGTGTGATCACGTGGATGGCGGCGACAGGAGATTCCGTTGCCAACCAATGTGTTTATTCCGCTTTAGCTCTACAGAACCCTACAGAACAGAGAGGTCCAGCGATCCGCTCCATTAGCTCGATAACACCCATTCCACCCACTCTCCTATCAAACCGACGGGATATCTTAATGCGTGATACCCATTATAACACCGGGCCCAGTCACCAATTATAGCATGATATCAACTTTTCTCCTTCACAACCGCGGACAAGTTTGATAATCGGGTAATCTAGACTGGTTCTGAAGCCACGGAGAAGTGAAAGTAGGGGAGCATAAAAAGAGATTTACACACATATGATGTTTTGCTGTCGTAAATATGCGTATATATACCAGTGGGTCTAGCCACAAGAATAGAGTTGGGGGAATAAATTCCCTAAAACCTAGTTTAGCAAGTAAACTTATCAACTCTAAACCATTTTTAGCACTGAATCTTACTACTCGTTTGGCTATACGCTTATGTACTAATTACGCTAGTGGCTTTATGGATTAGGAGGAATATATAATATATAGAGTAAGTGTACCCGCATTTACGTGAAGAGAACGTGAAAACCATTTTGAAAAACCTCCCTCAGTACACTCGACCTAGATTCGAACCTCAATCTCTCCGTAAACGTCAGTATAGTCTACTGAGAGAGTGGTGCCTTAGACCATGTGGTCAGCAAAGCGGGTCTCTAAAACTTAGTCGAACTTGTGGTTGCGTGTACAAATTCATCAATCTCCTCTACCCTTGTTTGCCTGTGATGACCAAGTCGGGGTTTGAATCTCAGCCGGCTGCAGTAAACATGTTTTTCCTCAACGGTTCACCACTACTCCTCCATGCAAGTGTGAGTACATTTCCTTTGTTCACCTTACCTCTAAAGTAAAAATATTTGGGTATTACACATATGTTTGGGCTTAAATAAATACAAACATTAAAATTAACTCAATTATTGCCAATAGAATTTAGTATCAACTTTCAATTTGACTATATATTTTAATTTTCATTTATTTGAGATATAAACGGGCACTTTCTGAAGTGACGATTCACCACACGAGAATTTCTATGAGTGATAGCGAAAGAGCCTACCAATCTTGCCGGGAAAGGTATTTTCACATACCTTCCAGGGTTATTTTACATCCCACAATCGACATGGGAACGACGGCTTTACTTCTCCTCCGAAGGAAGTTGTGCTACGGATTTTATATTGCTCAAGGAAAATCCGTCAACTTCGGTTGGATTTTAACCTATGAAATCGGATCCTGAGTCGAGCGCTTTACCCCAAGGACACATCAAAGGTCGGTCAACAATTTGACATTTAAATTTTAATATTGACTATTAATGCATTTACTATTTTTTAAATCCTATAAAACACAAGAAGCTTGTGGACTGTATATGGCCCCTAAGCCACACAATGTGAACCCTTGATATAATAAGTAGCACAGATGAAGTGCACCCGCATTCGTAGGGAGAGGTGATAGAGGAACCACAATGATAAGTCATACAAGGAAAATAATACCCAGATAACCCGGTCGAGATTAAACCTCAACAGGGCAATCAATATATTGCGAGTCTGACACCTTGGATTACATTACCATTGGTGCAAGCACATAACCACGGACGTAGAGATAGAAAAACGAGCGAATAAGTGAGTATTTGTGTCTTATTTTTAAAATAAAAATCAAACAACTCATTTAAATATATTGATTATAGGAAAGAATATGTTACTCTTTATTACATCGGTGGTCACATAGTCTAAAACTCACTTGAATAGTTGTAGATGATAGGGATAGAGTGGTTAAAATCCAGATCATTTGTATGAGGATTTTTTCTTAAAATTGTTTTCCACTCTCCCCCATGAAAATGAGGGTACCTGTCTCACGTGATATCGTCTACCTGTAACTAGTAGGACGGGTGCAGAAATATATAAATATAATATGTAACTACTATTTTTAACCAACTAATGGAATTGCCACATGAATTTTAAAGAAAATATAGAAGACGAATGTAACTAAGTTGAACATTTAAAAACGCAAACCTAGGCCCTGTGATGTTTTATTCAGATGAAAGAACCTAGATACGAGATGCTCCGTCATCTCTCTTCCCACTCTCCCCTTTGTGTTTTTATAAACTTTCAGCATGGAGAACAAATACATAAAATAAGAAGAGAAACAGTTTTCAATCAAAAGAGACTACAGCCTCGCTTACGACAATACTTCCCTCCCATCTCGTAGACTTTACGACAAGAACATGTCAAAGAAAGAAATCGAGTTGAAAACCGAATTGAAAAAGCATTTCAGTGTCATGTATTATTCATCTATAAAAAGACCAATGCATCAAAAAAAAAGTCCTCTTTCTTTATTTTTATCGATACTAAAACATAAATATATGCATTGATAGCGATAGTACGTTATCCTTTAGGGCTATCAAAAAGTACAAAAGACCAAAGATGCCTAATTATTTTGAGACGTCTGGTTTTGTTTGATTTGCTGATAAAGAGATCAGGGCTCGAAACCTAACCAGGTGTGTGAGGTTTCCTTCCTTGAATGAATTCCCAATCTCCCTTTACACAAATACCTTCTACCGTCCTCATCCTTAACCTATTAAAGTACAATGCAGATAGCCCAGGAGGGTAGTAAGACTGTGGGGTACAGGGTTAAGTTTTGGGTATCTATTTAGAGTGTTGTTTAAATGTTGGGATCTACGAGAGTTGTTTAAAGTATACTTTGAGGTGTATCTACTGATGTGTTGTTTAGTGTTGGTTATCTAATGAGAGTGTGTTTAAGTGTTGGTATCTATTGAGATTTGCTATTTAGGGCTTGGGTATCTATCTGAGATTGCTTGTTAAGCTACATTGTGTTTGTAATTGTTATGTCCTATTCCTCTATATTCGTTCAGAACACTCAACAAAATCATGATTTCTCGACACAAACTTTAAAATTCAATTATAAATCATATTTTTTTTTAATTTATTTAGCACCATGTCTTATTACCCGTTCCAGGTTATACGCTTAAGTACTAGTTACGTTAAGGGATTAGGAATTTGGAAGTTGAATTTAGAGAAATTTAATCCATATTTGCGTGGAGGGAGATTGGAAAACCTTTTAGGAAAAACCACTCTAGTTCACCCAGCCGAGATTTAAACCTCGATCTCCCCGTACTTGGCAGTCTAGCTCAACACGAAACTAGTGCGTTAGCTAACTACGCCACTGAGGCGGGCACCGAATCATTGTTAGTATAACAAGATAGTAAATACTCAAAAAATCTAATTTTGATCGAGAGAATGAAACAAACATGTTCTGGTACATTGATTTTTGGAAAAATATGGTGTGTACAGTTGTGTTTTAAATGAGTAGATAAATGATCTTTATATATAGTTAATCAAAACAAAATCCTCTTTTTTTTATAATTAAAAGCGTAGCTATGCGTGATTTTTCCATTTCACAAAAAAGTACAGATAAAAAAATATTATTAGTATTCGTTTGGTCATTTTTTACAACGTGTCCAAATTTTTTTCTGTAAATATGTGGGGGAGAGAGTATTAGGGGGAAAAAAAGAGTCCAATGTTCTTTTAAAATACACAAAGCCATGTAGTGTGGTACCAAAAATAACATGATAACGTACTAAATAACAATGTTGTTATTGCTATTTATTTTTACTTGCAAGGTAAACTTTTGAAATTGTGAACGCAAAAAATAAAATATACATGGTGCATGAAGCTTGGTAGATTTGCGTGCAACTAAAAATTTTCTTCAGTTTAATTGCAGTTTTACATTACAACGTTCACACAAATAGTAAATATACATTTTTTTGTATAGCTCGGTCATTTTGTGAAGCTATGCAAACAGTTATTTATTAATTAGAGTGAGCTTTGTGCTATGATTAATTATATACCCCCCTTGACCAGCTGTATTTATTATACAGTCTGGTTTAGAAAAAAAACCTCTTTTGACAGTTATAAAAGTTATTTGAACAATTTCACACACAACTATTTTATACGTAAAGTGATGTGATCTGCAAAACTCGATTTTTATAGATATTATCAATACCTATAAACAATACTAATAATAGAGTAGTGTTAGCTATATTCACACACTTTTTGGTGGCCACATGGTCTAAGATGTTCCTATGGCAAGATACCAGATGCTGATGACTGAGAGCTCGGGGTTTGATCCCGGTTGGGTGTAATGAGGGTGTTTTTTTATCTAAAGGGTTTTCCACTCTATCTTCACGCAAATGCAGTTACGTTTCCAGTAGATTCCACTTTTCTCAAGCCTTACACATTGTGTGACTAGTAAATATCCATATAGTCCCAATGGGTAATATGCTGCACCAAAAACAAAAAATAACACAAAATACCTATGTTTGTAATTACTAAAATTTCTATATTCCTATTATTGGTATGAGCCTATAAAATACAGTAAATCCATGTGTCAGATCTTACTACCCGTCCACATGTTCAAGCTAATTAGGTATGGATGAGGAAAATTACATTTTGTGGAAATTTACTCGCATTGGCGGGGAGAGGGTGGGAAGCCCTTAATAAAAAGAAAAATACCTCAATACACCCATTGAGGCTCGTACCACAATTCCTACCCCTATTCCTATCACCGGAAATAAAAAAAGACTAGACGAACAATTTTTCTCGCGTTCCCACTGATGCAACAAGCATTCAATCCCTACAAGGGATTTTTTTTAGTATTATATATATCATAAGTGTTAGTATTGATTTAATCTAAATATTAGGATAAAAATAGCCATGCACCATTGCTATGATAGGAAAAACCATCAAAACTACACTTAAATAATGGTACGGAACTTCGCACGGACTTTCTCGCTCTAATGTTTAAAAATTGAAATATTTACTCAAAACTCGTAATATATGTGAAACGAAATAATATAAACTAGTAAACCCAATCATAAATTGCACTATATTTATGTAAACATTTTTAACACATTTTTGTAATTTTATAATTTTAATTTTAAAGAATGAATGTCCTCATTTATATGTTTGGACCGATAAAATATCAATTTTGGGTCTACAAGGGTCAAAACTTCGTATTAAAATTCAACTTCCGGTTAAAATCTTCGACATTTTATTAGGTGTTGCACATCTTCATGTCATCGCATTGCTATTAAATTCCTCATTTATAAATTGTTACCAATAAAAATTTTAAATATTGTCTATTGAGTCTAAAATGGAGATAGATCATTGTTTACAAACATTTCTCCTAAAAGGTTTAAGGAAAAATAACAAACTTTTTGAGAGATTTACTAATATTACTCTATAGCATTGGAGAATTTATTGCATTAAAACTTAAGTAGTATCTCTTTACAACTGAAGCTCACAAAATTGTATTAATATATTTGCCAATTTCTAAAAAAAACTGTTGGTTTTATAAAAATATATTTCATATACAAGTTTTTATTTTTAATAGTGCTACAATTTTGCAATGATAAGTTATTTATTATCTCAAATAGTTGCGGAGATACGGATATTTCTACTTCTGTAAAGTACCCTAAAAGTTTATTTCATGGGAAAGTGAAAATATCCAGTTTATGTATAATCTTAATCAACACCTTGATACGAATTTTATCAAAATCGTTAGAGCCGATTTTGAGAAAATCATTTTTTTTAATCTTTTTTCTTCCTTAGTAAACTACCTTTAATTTTAGGGTTAGATATCCAATTCCAAAAATCCCTCGGGGCAACCCTACGAAAACCCTAGAAACCAAGTTTTAGCCGATCGTTAAAATAGTTTAGGCTCTAGTTGGAGGTACAGAGATACAGACGAAATCCCAAAAACCACTTTTTCGGATTCGGGGAGTCATGAAACGTCGAAATTCATAAAAATATCGAGTTTAATTTTTTGACGATCACAATACTTTCTCTACCTGTAAGATAGGGAGAAATTAAAATCAACCCCAGTGAACTTGACTACCACGCAAATTCCAAACTCCTCCTACAATGACAGTTAAGGAAAATATGAGTCCAACACCTTAACCCACTCAACCACCAAAATAAGTTTCTTAGAATTAATCACTGAGTGCCTAAAACCAAAGAAGGGTATCCATGAAATAACTCTTTGTTGAAGAATGTCAAAGACTAAATTATAAAATTAACAACAGATTCAGACTGACTTGCTACTCACTTATCAAAATAAAAAGAACAGTCCCTTCAAAAGTAGAAGTGGGTCGAATCCACTATTTTATGAATTTTAATCTCAATTATAAAACTGAAATTTTCCTTCAAATCCCGAATATCAAATTCGAATCTTGACAAAAATTATGAACATAAGAGGAAATATAAATATAATAGAAAATACAAATAGTAACCAACTCTCGACATTATTTCTTATAACCTATTCATTGTAACATTCATAGATTCAGTTAAGTGTTAAATTACTGGTCTGGGGCCTAGTTGTTGAGTTCATCTGAACCATCAATATTAGTATTAAAGCTCTAAAAAAAATTTTTACTTGAAGAAGTGAAAATTTTTTTTTTTTTAAAGGATTTGATTCTCGAAATTGAAATTTTTTTGAGTCCTTGAATCTCTAATGTCATTAAGGATTCGAGGTATTAGAAAGATTTTAGGACCCATCCTAATTAAAAAAAACTTACACGCTATACTAGATCCCATGCTTTATATATTATATATATATATATATATATATATATATAATACATATATAAATTAATAAAGGATTTAAACAAAGTTGTGGACTTAATGCTATAAAGCATCTCACAATACAGAGCTTTAAATATGGCATGAAGTCAAGTGAATGCCATGACAGTAGGTAAATAATTGCCAGCTCTCTTTGGTGTGCCAGAAGTAATATATCTACACTGATATAAAAACGAGATGGGAGTTTCGTGTTTCCTCTGTACTATTTTACCGGATAATCACACTTGAAAGAGTCGTTTTCAAAATAAAATAGCGTCACTTCCGAGAGGAAAAAATAGTGTGTTTTTTATATAGATAATACTGAACTTTAAGAGAATAAGGCCCATGCTTCACCAGCGGTTAAAACGAGATGGTTTTCCCGCTAGCTTACGCCCCTAAAATATTATTATCACCGCGTCTTACTACCATTCGGGTTGTACGCACTTACGCTAATGTTAATGGTAGGATGATTGTGAGATGAAATGGAAGACCTACAGTTTAACAGTGGGATCCGAACCACGGTGGAGTCCTGGCATTCCACACATTCACAAGTTGTGATTAATACACGTCTTGTCAGAGAGTGAGGAAGGGTCTGGCAATCAGATAAATCTGTGCCGGGACCCAAAATCTTGAATCTACACTTACTCTGACTGTCAAAACGCGATTGCTAAACAGCTATCAAAAAGTACTGATTCTACAACGCGGTTTAAATTCCGTGGTTGTTGCTCCCATTGTGCAGAATGTTTAAAAATGGACATTGTACAGGGCGGCTGTATTACGGGACTTATTTTGTTGGAGGAACCTCGCCAAAAAATAATAAAAAACTCGTCAAAAGAGACGTTGGTGGACTCACCCCACATTATCGAACCGTCTCCAACAGGATAGTTTCATATTATGTTTATGAACCACAGAATGTACCAAAGGAGTTATTTTTGTACTATAGAATGTCTATGGTTTCAATTGATGGACTACTTGGTTGAGTGGAAAGAAAATATTGCAAAACGTGATACCATCTGAGAAAAGTATTATTCCTTCTGAAAGATTTGTTGTGACATTGAGGCATAACTGCCCCCTGGTGTAGTTTTATTCCGTTTATACCACTAGGTGGTTTTAACGCCTCCAGAGGTAGCGGTCAAAACGCTGGTCTAGACGAAAAATTTATTTTCTAACTTGATAAAAAGGGTTTCATTCAAACGGTTGCTAGCGTTTTAACAGCTAGTGTAGAATAGGCCTAAGTTTCGAGCAGCCTTAAAGGACAGTTCTTTTAATTATCATTTTTAAGCATCTCACAACTAGTCTAGGATTTCCACGTTTAACAAAGTTATGGCGAAGGAACGAGTAAAGTAGAATTTAAAAGAATGTATCAGGATTTTCATACAAATTTTAAAAAAAATAGGGAAAAACATTGTCAATAAACCCAACCATCATTTGAGCCCCAGTGACACAAGGGTTATTGGGGTAGGGATTGAGGTAACATAGAGGAAATGGTTTCACATTTGATTTGAGAGAGGAGCGATAAATCACAGTGATACATCACATTTTAGTAAGTCTGTAAGAAATGTAATATTAATTCTTAAATAACTAGTATAGCTTTTTGTATTTCAATATAGAATGATTCGATTCAAGCCGTGAATGACGAATAGTATTTTTTTTAATTAGTAATTTATAACTATATTAATGTAAAATATATTTGGACAAATATAAATTATAATTAAGGCATATTTGTCCAAACTCACAAAACTACTTGTATAATATTCCTTCTATTTGATATCTTTATCATCAATGTCTAGTTACATTAGTTTCAACCGTATTTTATCACCTTAACACTGGTACACAAAGATAAATGCAAGTTTGACCCCTTGTAACTCGGATTGTAATGATTTTAAATCGTGAATACTATTTTACAGCTATGCTAAGCTATCAAACTGTTCAGAAATGTTTATCAGTCGAATGACTTAATGCATACTTAAGAATGCGAGTGAGGTATTTTTAGGAAAAGTTGATTCTCAAAAACGATGAGATTAAAAGCTGAAGGCGTATATTATTTATGTAGATACGACAATTAGTATTCAATAAAAAAAATAGGATAAATCCTCTCCATTTCGTTATGGTATTCTACATTTTTCGTTCATATTGTGTATTTAACTATTTATTAAAATATTTGGAGAAAAATAAGATATAAATAGGCACAAAACATTAACGCTTATTAACATCAAACTCGATATTGAAATAACTGATTATCAATTTAGGTTTAGACCAAAAGATAATTACACTGAAACATGTCGTCATAGAAGACTAAACTACTATCAAATAAATCGAAGGGAATAAAAAAAACTAAGACGATATAATTTTGACAAACATGATTGCCTGTAGCAAGGTTCATGTATATTAATGTCCTTGCTTGGACCTAGTGTGAAATATTTTAAAGGCTGAAAAAAAATCGATCCAGCTAAGCTTAAGTATCGTAAGTGTAAAAGTAGAAATCGTGATTTTTAAGTGCTAGCCTCAGAAAAAAACCCTAATATCCTGAAAACACACATTTTTCTGTGATTCTTTTTATACCTATAACACCAAGAAAAAAGTAATAATATCCGTATAAACGGCAGCCCTGGCATAGCACTAACGTCAGTGTTACCAATTGAAAATTATATTTAATGATGTGGTTTTTGCCAAATTACAAAGAAATTGTGTTTATTTAGAAAAAAAAATCTTAAATCTGTATTATCCGCGTGAAAACAGTATAATTCGTGTTAAAATTCATGCTTTCGCAAATGCAAATTTTGCATGTCCCTACTGACATACTATTCATTATTGGAAGTTCGTTGCGGATCAATCTACAATTTGGTTTTATTATGAAGGAACTTTTTTGACAGTTATAAAAGTTAATAAAAACAGTTTTAATAAATTTATACCTCAAGTAATGTAATATGCAGATGTATTTTTTTCTAATAAATAATATCAATACCGGCAAATAACCCAACGGGTAGTAAGACGTGGTGCTAAAAAAAGATATTAATACCTGTTAAATAACAATAATAAAGTAAAATATTGTCAACGTGGACCAAAAAAAAAAAAGTTTAACTTTTCTTAAAGTCCTTTTCTTACCTTAATCTCACTATTTAATGCGACGAAACAAGATTTTGTATAAGCATTCATATTTAATTTATTATTAAGTCATTTAAAATAAATCTCCTTTCCATTCTTAAAGAAAAAAGTTCAAAAAAGATGATCACATGTTTAAAATAGTTCAAATTTTGGCCCCATCAAAGTGTAATTACGAGTCCAACTCTTAGACCTCTCGGCCACCATTACGCGTCTATGTAATATCTCTTGACAGCTTAGGTTTAACGTGCATAAGCAATGCACAAAACACTCCCATCATGCCTCGTCAATCATCATCATCATCATCGTAATCTCGAGCGGGACGTCCCCTTGGTGTCGCCATGACAACAAACATGGGGTCCTGAGTTTGAAACCCTGCGTGACCGCACGGTTTCAGAAATAATTAACGGACACCTCTAGAGGCTCATCGTGACAGGGGTGGAAGGACGGAAGGGAGTGAGTGGTGGCAAGGGACGTCCACGTCACTTCCGCTGCCTTTATGAGGCGTCGGTGGCAAAATTAGTGCGAGCATTGTGCGTGCCAAGGGATGCCCGCCCGACCAAGCGCGTCGTGATTAGTTCGTTGTGTTTTGACGTCACAAAGGGAGTTGTTTACCTTTTGAAGGTGACAAGTCAAAGAGGACCTAGAGTTTGGAATAATGTATTATATTTGGTTCTTCTAAAATTATGTGTACTAGTTTTACTTCTAACACAAGTGCATACATATTGGTGATCGTGAAATTTATGGCGCAAAGTTCACAATCGCCTAGATTTCTGGTGATTAGCTAGTCCAGCTTCAAATTTTGGCCGGGTTTACTGGGGGTATTGTTCCCAACACTTCAACATGCACTATAGTTGGTGCACTTACCCTCCTAAAACAGATATAATAATTTTTAGCGCCATGCAATACTACCCGTTCAGGTTATACGCCTACGTACTAATTACACTAATGTGTTGGGATAAGAAAGGTGCATTTGAGGAAGTTAGCTCACATTTGGAGGAAGTTAGCTCACATTTGCGCGGAAGGAGAGCGGTAAACCAGTTAAGGAAAAACAAAATTAGTACACCTGACTGGGATTCAAACTCAAATATCCACATCATAGGCACTATTGTCTATTTTAAAAGGCACGCCTAAGATTAAAACCTTATACCATGCGGTCATCAGAGGTCACATCCTAAAACTATCTTACTTGTTCTAGCGTTTAGATAACGCCACTAGTAGCTTTAGTTTAGCATGGGTTTATTTATTATTTTTATGCCTTTCCTTCAATCAAAGAAACAATACATTATTTTTTTGCATTTAGTTAGTAATACAGATTTGCGATTTAAGTCATAGTTTTCATGGATTAAAAACAAAGGATATAATGAAACTAATGATTTATTAATGTTTTAAAAGAAAACTATCATAATAAAATACCAAAGAATATTGAAGCAAGAATATTTAAAGCGGGACCAGTATAGTAGTGTGTATGATCGTTATAAGGGAAATAAACCTTTACAGAGATCTTATAAGCAACAAGTGGCGAAATGATTAAATTATCAATTCTAGTGAAATAAGGTGACCTGGTGGTCTAGGGGTAAGGTAGCGGTTAGACTGGCAAGCGTGCGAGCGAGCGAGCGCGTGATTAGTAGATAGCTCTTAATAGTTGTTGACGAGGAGGCTCCGAATCTTGGCTCAGTGAACTGAGGGTAGTTAATAGTGATTCTTATTTTTAAAGGCCTACTTTGATAATATTGAAGTATTTTAACATATAAGTTTTACACACACACACACACACCACACACACACACACAATATATATATATATATATATAATATATATATATATATAATATATATATATATATATATACATATAATATACATATATACTATATATACATATATATACATATATATATACATATATAACACATATATAATATGTAGGTTTATTTATCTTACCAATTAAATTAGGCCGTTAGTAGCAAGTGTGCTAAACCTATCGATATTAATAAAAATGTCAAAATGAGAAGTTTTCCTAGCACTCAATGAACCAACATATAATAATATTGCCTAGCACCTGTAAACTAGACTGTACCGGGTCGAGCACGCGCGATTGAAAAATAGAACCAGTTCTATCTTTCAAGCGCGCGCGCTCAGTCGCTCGCTCGCTCGCTCAGTCTGGCCACCTCTCATTACAACCAATGTGTTCTATTTTATATTTTAGTCGCTCACGCGCTCGCTCGCCCAGTCTGGCCGTCCCCTTAGGTGTCGGATTTCTGTGCTGGGGGTCCGGGGTTCAATCCTCGGTCCCGGCACAGATTTATCTTATTGCCAAACCCTTCCTTCACCTCTGACAAGAAGTGTATTAATCACAACTTGTGAATGTGAGGAATGCCAGGCCTCCACCGTGGTTCGGATCCCACGTTAAACTGTAGGTCCTCCATTCCATCTCACAATCACCCTACCGTTACACATTAGCGTAAGTGCGTGCAATCCGAACGGGTAGTAAGACGCGGTGCTAATTATGATGATGATAATAATAATAATAATAATAATAATAATTCTAGTGAAGAGAGCTTGCCGGTGTTAAAGTTAAGTGACCGAGACCATCTTTGTCATAAAATAAAGGTGTTCTCCGGCTAAATAACATGATTGTTAACATAAATATAAACTAGAACTGAATGTCCATCTAGTACATGGCAGTATAACCGTAGTGATGGCCACCACCATATATTATCGGAAAGGCTTGTACAGACTGACGAATGGGTCTTTTCTCCTAATATCACGTAACATATGTCTGCTTGACATGCATGGGAATGTTTAGATATACGGCTGACCTAAATGAAAATAATAATATATTCACATTAATGTCAGCTAGTACTGACAATTTGAGGAGAAATAAATTTCAATAAATCTAGTTTTACATAGCATTGGGAATAGATATAAAGAGGTTTTATGGGACAGATTTTTGTTTTTGCACAAAACAGGAGAGGTAATAAACCATCGTTAGCGATAATAGATTATTGATTAAAATTAAAAGTATTATATATTAAGATAAATATACGAGTCCTCTGATTAATTGTTAGAATATTAACCGCATCGTTAGGCGCATGGCGTCAATTTAATCTGATCTAGTTTGCTCGTGACGCGGAGATGACGGTTCCATTTCCCTAGGGGTGTACTGGAATATTCTCATACTAGATATTTTCCTACTCTCCCTAAACTGACATTCTTATTCCTTCCCTCTAAAATTCTACCTTCCACCACTTTATCTTAAGGGTGCTTCATGGTAGAGCAGCGAAACGCCTTGCAGACGTTTAGAAATCCAGCGTTATTTAAGAAGTTGTTTGATATTTTTAAATATCTCTTTCAACAAAATGTAGGCGAAAATTATCAAAAGGTCCCTGACATGTTAAAACATTTAAATTTTGAGTTTAAAGTTAAAGAGATTAAGGCAAAAGGTTATAAACCTAGTTTTAGTGTTCCTCAATCAAATAGTTGATGGTATCACATCAGAGAGTTTTAAGATAATGTGGAATTGTTTTATAGAATTTTATGAAAATTACTAGACCTTTATTAAAAAAAAACACCTTTAACTTAAATTTTATTACTCATTTTAACTGGTCAGAACTTTCTCCCACATTTTGGGGAAAACAATATTTATAAATATTAAACCATTTAATAAATAATCCGGGTATCACTTCTAAGTGCGCTTCCATGTAGCAGTCTTAATAATTTTAGTGTAACCAATAGTCTGGACAGGTGGCGAAACGTGGTGGGTGCACGTAGAACTGTTGCTACTAAATTAAACACAAAACACACCTTTATCTCAGTTAAATTAGTATACGGTCGACGCTTCAGTTTTTTTGCTGAGAATGTTGTACCATTAACACGATTGTTTATATCATCGCGTCTTACTATTTGTTCAAGATATACGCAAATATACTAGCTACGCTAATGAGTTAGGGATAAGTAAGGTTTAATTTATAGGAAATTCACCCGCATTTGAATGGAGGGGAGTTAAAAACCACCCTCAATACAGCCGACCAAGATTCCAACTCCGATCTCCCTGTCATGATCATGGTCTAACACGAGAGTGATGCTTTAGACAATGTGGACACCAAAACAAGTAACATAATTATTATTAACGGGTTAATATAAGGAGTTGAGATAAAGAAATTGCTATTTTCCGCTGCGAAATATACGAATTTAAACTACAATAATAGTCTCAAGTCAAGTCTCGCAGATAACGGTAGGCAGGATATTCAGCGCAAATGAGAGATTCTAGAACCTTGTTTATGATATTGATTAATAGGTCCAAATGGGAAGAGACCATTAGGAAGACCTAGATACAGATGGGAGGATAAAATTAGAACGCACCTGAAAGAGATTGGGTCTAATAAGGAGGACTGGATAGAACTCGCTCAAGATAATGGTAGGTGTACTTTTATAAGTGCGGCAATGCTCTTTCGAGTTCCTAATGCCATAGAGTAAATAAGTAATAGGGTAGGGATGAGGAAGGTAGAGATCAAAGGAAATGCAGCCACATGTGTTTGGAGTGAGAGTGATTAACTGTTTTGGAATAACTACTAGCCCACTTCGATCAGTGAAAGCCAGAAAATATGAGAATGGCCCTTTAGCCCACGTGACATCGGTGCAGGAAATAATAGTATTTTTATAATAGTTTTAAGAAGTTTTATAAAAAACGTTGTATTTTAAAAGCAATAGTTCTGTTCCCCCACAAGGTAAGTTGTTATCTCTGTTCTCGATGCGAGTGGGTGCGTAGAGGTGGTGTTGAGTTATGGGTGAGGGTGGCAGGTGGAGCCTCTGACCGGTGGTCCATTGGACTCAAGCAGCTGGCTACACCCACACACCAATGTTGTAGAGTCACCTGCACCTGCTTAAACAGACAATGAGATTGCAGGGAGGGAGAGGAGTAATCGATTTCAAGAGGGTTTTTAAAAATAAATTTCGTTGTCCTTTTCCATGGTCTTTTACAAATTCAATAGATATAATACAAAAGTGCTTTCTGTCTGTCACACATGCGTGTCCTGAATCTTTTTAAATTAAAGGACGGATTTTTGTATAAACTTGAACAAATAAACCTCCATTCAGATGTCTTTGGTTGATAGCTTTTTTCCATCTTTCTTAGAGTCACAAATCTGGAGGGAGGGTTTGGCCAAACAGCCCTCCATAAATTACTTTTATATCATATTTGAAGCAAAAATAGATTAACAAAACATCAACAAATACACTTTTTTTTTATTTAATTAAAAACAAATATTTTAAATGATTAATACTAAACATAATTTTAGAGTTTTTTACCCTGGTTGGGCATACATAAGGTGGTTTGTCCTTAATTGTTTTTCACTCTCTATCCAAGAGAATTTGGGTATATTCCCTCTAAATTTCTACCTTCCTCATCCCTATCCAATTAGCTTAATTAAGATGTATAGCTTATGTACAACCCGAGAGAGTAATGATCCTAATCCAAGAAACCAATCCTCAATAAAGGAATTTTAATTTAAGTTTAAGAATGTGAACTCATTTGTGGTACCTAATCTATTTTTTGTGTCACCTGGGTAAAAACTAAATCCTTCAGACTTCAAAATTAACTAGATTAATATATAATACAAAATAATAATAATTACAAATTCATTTGAATAATTGTGATCAAGTAAGAATAATTAACAACAATGGCAAAGAGAGTTTAGGCTTTATCCATTAGACAGTAACCAAACCACCTCTTAAGGTGGCCAACTCAGTAGCGAGAAAGTAGCATTCACTGTTAGGCCACACTGCTTAAAATACAATAGTGTGTGTCGTTTTGTCGAACTACCTCTCTATTCCGTCTAAGCTTATACTCCGTTTCACCCTTCATCTACAGCCACCCTTTGTCATGTCAATAAGAAAGAGGGGAAATAAATCTACGAAACTTTTAATCACAAGGTAAAGAGGAAAAACTCTCTGCTAGGTCTCAAATATCTTAACATTTTCTTAATCTAGAACTCATTTATATCAATCCTAGTTTCTTAGCTCCTTAATATTTTAAAAAGCCGTTGAATTGAGCTTATGTCACATTTTCACACATTTATTTCTATTAGCAAAACTCAAAATATAGGTTTGTTAAGGAAGGAGAGCCCTATTGGAATCTATCGACGTTATTTTGGAGTAAACCATATTTTTTTAAATAAGGCATAGTATAATAATTAAATATCGATTTAGATCTAAACGTCCACGCGACAATTTATCGCTTACCGAGGCGGCCCTCTCAAGGTAATTAGGTTCTATTTCCAGTTGGATATTCGTGCGACTCAACAACCTGAGGTACGAGTAATTCAGAGCTCACTATAAAACTGTGCCTGAGGTCTAAAGACTTCACATGATTTAAAGTGTACGTATAAACCATGATGAGGAAGAAAAGGACGATAATTAGGACAGTGATGGATATCAGGGCAAGGACTAGACAGAGGATAACAGTTAGGATATTATGATAGTGATAGGGATAATAATATTGACAAGGAGGATAAGTAGAATATTTACGAGGATAATGATGCTGATGATACTGATGATTATGCTAAGGGTACTGATGTTGATGCGGATGGGAATGAAGATGAGGATGGAGCTGATGATCATGGAAGTGAAGATTATGAGGACAAAGAGATGATAATTATGATGAGGAGTAGGAGGAGGATGATGATAATAATGATAAAAAAGGATGATGATAAGGTGTCGATAAAAATATAATGATAAATGATGATGTTGATGTGGATGATGAATCAGAATCTATTTGGAAACTTTGCATCAATTCAAAACAACATAAATTAATTAATGAATTTATAGGACAACTTCTTCAAAATAAAATTTAAAGTGATATATATGATGATGATGATGAATGACCTCCCGGTGTGGGTGACAGAATGCCACTAGTCCCATTTCAAATAGCCCAGTGGAATATTTGTAATATCGCTGTGCCGCAAGCTATCAACCAGAAAACAAATACAAAACATACAGTTTATTACATTCAGCTTTGAAATTACGATATGAGTTCTTGTGATACAATGCTCAAACAATAGATAGTAATTTTAATACTGTAGTTCGTTTCAACCACTGAGTGGGAAAACAAATATTCTATAATTACAGCTGCTAGCAATAGACAGTGAAAATATAATATAGTCGAATCAACACAAAAAAACACATTATGAGAGTAAAACCTTTTATTTGAACATAATCATGTAATACTTAAACGTTTACATACACGGTTTGGGTAGTTTTATGTTCTAAGGCGTCATTCTCTCAATAGGCTAGACTGCTGATGATTGGGAGATCATGGCTCGAATCCAGGTTGGATGAACTGGAGGGGGTTTATCCTAAATGATTCTCCACTTTCTCTTCAGGACAGTGTGGGTACACTTCCTCTAAATTAAACTTCTCATGCTTATCACATTAGGGTAATTAGTAGGCCCTACATATACGCAAAGCCCGAACGGGTGGTAAGACGCGGTGTTAAAATAAAAGTTTACATAGGTTACAAGTCCTTCTCTTGAAATGATCAAAATTATATACCGTAGTCTATATTTTATAAGAAGAAACTTTCATGACCGCTTGAAAAGTTACTAGCTCGTCTTTAATGTATTCATACATCAATTCATGTGATTTGCAACCGTCACATTTAATAAATATCACCAATAAAAATAAAATAAAAAAATTGTTATTAATTTAGACCGCAAATAAATATTCTTGTATTTTATAAAACGGTTCTTCGTACATCGTGCTAGGCACTAAAATATAAAATAACAAATTATAAAAAAAAAGTTGAATTGTTCCTATTCGGTGGAGTTGTTTATATTTTTTTACGACAAATTCAAGCAAGTTATACAACATTCCCAAAATATAGTTAGTAAAGTAGTTAACTATAATGATGGATTAAATAGCAAAGCTATTATATTTGTTAGTTAATTTCATAGTCGCATCTAAATATTATATTCTTTAAATTTAAAAATGACATCTGAACACGAGAATAGAACACGGTACCTTTGACATAGTATACCCATGCTCTAACCACTAAGCTGTCCAGGAGTCGTCCCGTGGTCAATGTCATTTTCGACTCACATTTTAGGGCAGAGTCTGTGATGGACGTGGAGAAATTGTCAGCTACATATCAGCTCGTGATCTTTATTGATCACACATTATCTAGCTGGCAATTTCTCCACGTCCATCACAGACTTTGCCTTAAAATATTAGTCGAAAATGACCTTGACCACGGGACGACTCCTTGATAGCTCAGTGATTAGATCGTTGGCGTACTAAGCCAAAGGTCCCGAGTTCAATTCCCGTGTCTAGATCTCATTTTTCAATTTAAAGAATATCAAATATATAGGATACTACACTATATTTTGCAGGAATATTATGTAGCCAGTGAAATCGTTTACAAAGTCAGTTATTCCGACGAAGCGCTATTCCCTCCCCCTCCTCATCCTAGAACTCCTTTGCCCTTGTGTACCTTCATCTTCCCTCATTAGACCCGGCTTGTTAATTATTTGTGTCTCTGTGGGCTTGTTGCCCACGCGGCTGCTACTTCTCTCAAAACCTTTCATCGTACCAAAACCAACCTCGAGCAAACTTTGTACTTTTCGAGCAGACCCAAAACTTTCAACCAACCCCGACTTCACAGAAAAAACAAACCACTGGATTTTCATCGCACCGTCCAAACTAACAAGCGAACTGCCCCCCTTCCCCCCAATCCCTCTTCCATAATACTATCACAATCATTTATCACCTAGAGCCTATAAGCTGGAATAGGATATCAATAATAAAACAATGAACAGAAACTCATCAGTGTTCTTTTCATAAAAAAAATCCGACACCTTAGCTCATTTGGTAGGGTTTTTACAAACTGAAATAAGGGTTCTGGGTTCGATTACCAGCGTGGCTAAAAAATTTATCATTGGTGTTACCGCGATGTGTTAACTTGAGCAGCTTGATGTGCTTGTTTTAGAATTTAGACCTATTAGTTGTGTGCTGATATACTAAGTCGATTCAGAAAGTGGAAGTTAAGTATCTCAATAATAAAGAAAACATGTAGTGAAACTTTCAATATATAAACAGAAGGGAAAGTATGAGTAAGAGGAATGGGGTGAGAATTAACCTTTTTTAATGTTGTATATTTTCATTTTAGTGAAAAATGATCATCTGAACACGGGATAGAACCTGAAACCTTTGTCTCTGCGCATCCATGCTTTTTACTGGGCCATTATGGTTTGTTCCGTAGCTAAGGCCACTTTTCATTATTTGTTGTATCAAGTTATTTTCCTCTTTAATTATATTCCACTATCAGAACTGATCTTGTGGACATGTATCTTGGACATGTTAACTTATCAAGTATCAGTTTTGTACATATGTTAATTAGATTTGATATTTTATTAGTCTCCTCTAAAGACGCAGTTTCAACGTAAGATGACTAATTTCAATATTTTTAAAATTGTTTGTACTTTACAATTACTATCCTTGACATTGGTAGGCTATGGGTACGTAAAACATTTCCACGCAGTCAATTTTAATTATTTTATTTTAAAATCGCGTATTTATAAAAAATAATTTAGTGAACCTATGCGTAATTTTTGAAATTTTTAAAATTATGCTTTGAACAAATTAATAATGAGAGTTCATCTATTTAAGAGCGGCCCTAAAGGGTGTTGGAGTTTTCAGACACATCGTATTAATGTTCCATCGAGAAAATATTATCTTCAAGAAAGCTAAGAGATTCTATATTCATAGCCAAATTATAATAAACTATTATTCTTTAATTAATTTGTGTTTAGTATTTATATTTGTGATGCTAGCTTAATTAGTACAATAACGAACATGATACGTCAAACGAAGAAGACGAAGATGTCAATAAATTAATAAAAATATGCTAACTCAAACCAAGACTATAATTTTATTTATTGATAGTGAATACATATTTTGGTGTTATGAAAAATAAAACTTAAAATACATGCATCGGTAGGCAGGACTAAACGTATGTCTCATCTAGCCCGGTTTACTGGTGATTGGGATGTCTGGTTTCGATTACCGACCGGGTGTACTGGTAGGCTGTTTTTTTTTCTTAGGTAGTTATCCACTCTTCCTAAACGCAAATGCGGTTATATTTCCTATACATTATTTCTTCCGTATGCTTATGATTTTAATAAGATACAAAAATACTAGACGGGTAGTAAAATGCGTAAAAAAAGAATAACTAAACTGTGTTTCTAGTATTTTTTAAATGTCAGAAAAGAATAAAGTTACCATCAATCAATCCTATGAGGTGTTTTTCACTATCTTAGATGGCTTTAATCAAATTCACGCGTGTATTAATATATCCTAAGATGGTGACACAATCTTTTTTTCTAAATTATAAACAAAATATAACTTTAGAAGAACATCTAATGGTTACGTAACACAGAGCCATACATTGCTAACTTTCTATCGATCTTGACGTCAAAGAGAAGGGATTGAAAAATTGAAAGTGAGTAACACATTTCCTGGTTGGCGTGTCACTTCTCATGTGACCCTCGCACACGTTTCCACCCTCACTTCCATAACTCACCGCCAGGTGCGTATCATGCCCTGGACGCGCACACACGCACTCTCGTGACAATGGAAAATAAACGGGGATACTCCACGGCTGCCAACTGAATCAATTTATTACTAGACATAGCTTACTTGTCTAGTAAGTAGGTACATATTCACTTAATCTCTTTTTATTTATATTTCAATTGATAAGCTTAAGTGATAAGTGTTATTAAATCACGGCTTACTACCCACTCGGGCTATCCGCAATTTACACTAATGAGGTAGGTATGAAGACAATATAATTTTATAGTGCGTGTCCCAGAATGTTCATGATGAGAGGGTGGAAAACAATTTAGTAAAAATCACCTGAATACACCCGGCCGGAATTTAAACCCTAATATCCCTGTCTCCAGTAAACCTGATAGGGCGAGCCTTTAATAAAGTGTCTACCGTACGGGTTTTAATTGTTAGCATATGTTATTACAACATATCTAATCTAAACGAGCAGGACTATGGGGGGAGTTTTATGTAGAATGTGACAGCAGTTGCATGTAGAGAATAGGCCTATTGGAAACCAATCTATTCGCCAGCCCCTACATAAGTCTGTACGTACTAAATTAATAAAATATTCAGAGTTCAGTTCACTGGCCGCTGGCAACTAATTACATTTTGTTTGTTATAGGTCACGTGAGCAAATTTGTGAACATGGTCGTTCTCAATAATATTAATTTTAAATTTAATCAGAGCCATTTCCATTATACTGATGTATGCCTGGACGTTTCAACACCAAAGCCCTCTCTTACTATGCAGTGTTGACATACTATTTGGTCATCCTAAGCGTTTATTTATCTTCTCAAATCTTAATAATTCTCATAAAGAATGCTGATGGATCTACCTCATAAATTAAATGTTATTATTACGTCCAACATTAGGTATTTTAAAGGCTTACTCTAAGGAATGGAGATTCGGGGTAGCTTAGAGGAAATTAACCCACTTTATTTAAGGGATGGGAAAAATATGGTGAGAATTTGCACAAGGAAAATACCTCCAGTAAACTCCACAGATATACGAACTTCAACCCCCTGCCACCGACAATCCAGTTTATTGCGAGTTTGAACTTATATAGCTAAACCTATTAGATATTTCAAGACAATGATTAGACTAGTTTGATTTATTTGAAAAGTGTATTCCTAATGTGGATTAGAGCTGCTACTTTTTGGCTCATCCCGTCATTGCTCTAATGTCTGGGTAGCTCAATGTACATTCTCAGTAGACATGAGCCAAGCCAAAGATCCAGGGTTTAAATGTCCATCAGTTACATCTGTATGAAATCCATAATACTCTATAGATTTTTGATATATTCAAAATGTTTAAATTACCTACTTAAATGTACTCTTTTATTTGAAAAAAAGTATCTCTTTGTAAAATAAAAATTCATCAATGTTCTTAGATAAAATGAATAATGCAATATGCTACATTGCAACTTTTAGTTACCTACCTAAAATATTTCCAACTCATCTCCACACAAATGTGAGAACATTTCCTCCACACTATACTTTCCTTATTCCTAAGAAATTAGTGTGATTAAATGCGTAAGTTATAGCCCGGTTGGGTGGTAGGATGCGAAGGAAAATACAAACACATAAAGAAAATCGCCCTTATTTTCGCTTACGTTTTATTTTTATTTCTAGCTTTCCCTAGAACTCTTTTTTTCTATACGGTTGGCAGCACTGCAAACACGAGCACGTTGAAAGTTAAATTCACCTGTAACACGATAGTGACACCCTTAATTAATTATATCATAGGGTGAAAGACTTAATGATTTGTTTCTGACTGACATTTGCAGCTGAAGAAGAACATTCTTTGTGTTGTCGGAAATTAATGTATTTTTATTTAAACCATGGAAATAGAGTGAGCCACGTCAGGTCTTTTGTAATTTTTTTCAGAGAGATAAACCTGACCAAGATAAAATTCTTTTGAATTGTGCGAGAGAATGTGTGTGTGTTTGTGTGTGTGTGTTACAGAGATAAAAACATTCATACTTTGCCCAACCAGTTTATGTCTGGTTATTATAGGCGAGTCAGTGGTCATATTTATCTTGTTTTTAAACCAGTAAAGTTGGCCACATCTATAGAATGACTATTTTTTCTATCCCGAGGGCCTGAAATTCGATTCTAAATGAGTGCACTGATGGGCTAGCTAAAATTTAATTTCCTATGGTCAATTCACGTGAATGCCTGTGAGATATTTTAAAAACCACACTCTTATAATTTTTTTCTTAGACTAAGATAGTTTTATACTAACAATAATGTATAATTATAGAGCTAAGTAGACTAAATTTAATTTCCTTTAAATTGAAAAATGAAACCTGGACATGGGCTGCTATAACCGTAACTAACACATAATAATAGCGTGACTATTTAAACCATCATAAATTTCATTTGTTTATTTAAAATGTGAATACAGTAAACGCTGAAAATACTCAATGGTGGGCGCCCGAGATCGAACTATACCGATCAAGCAACCCCCACCTTTAGCGATGTTAGTGCTAACATTTGCGTATAGAGGGTGTCAAGTGGTCAACATAGCGAGCCCTTGGGCCGTTAGTCTAAGTTTTTTTAGACCGGACCTACTACCAATTTATTACTGTAGCTCCTAATTTTTCCTCCCGAGGCTGAGTTTGACCCCATTCCAGACCCAATTCTTCACATAAAGATTCTGGAAGCACCGGGGATCGATCCCGGAACTTGTATATTTATAGCCAAGACCTTGACCACCAGACCACAGAAGCGATCCAGTCCATGCTGAAAGCTAATTAATTCTACAAAAATTGTGAATCACCGTGTAAACCAAATGGATGATCACTCAAGCTGACAGATCCACATGCAGGGCAGATCCGCAAGGGGTGAATTACTCCCTCCCCTCTTCAAAAGTTCAGTAGATGAATGGAAAAAATAGGGATTCAGCCGAAATAATCACAACTGAACAAATCAACGGAAAGGGAGGCATGAAAATAGTCAAACGAACAAGAATATATAATAGGCCTGTCATCGTTGATTCTAACCAAGACATGGCTGATGCCGGGATCACGATCAACTTAACGTTAACTTAACATAAAGACCTCCTCGTGTGTTTAAATGGAAGCGATCACGATGCAGTTAACTTAACATTGGCTTGCAGTTAACTTAACGTAAGAGATGTCCTGGGAGGTCTTTTACTTTAAGTGAACGTTACTTGAAGGGTATCACATGATCTAGCCAGCCAATCAATATGCGAGTGACGTCAGCAGGGCTATTTAGTAATTCATTTGTTGGTATTATGACCAAGGTTTACTCTTTAGCGTAAGTTCTAGTGATCAGACATTGAAACAAAATAATTAAACTAAAATAGGAAAGCTAAATTTATCAAAAAAGTTTTGTAATAGATATTTATTATATCGATTGAAAACTGTAAACATTCACAGATCATCACTGTACCAATAGTACAAATCACAGATCATAATCGATAATGAAGATGTTTGGCTCGAGTTGTTACGTTAAGTTACGTGAATCGTGATCACACATACGTTAAGTTAACTTTAAGTTAACGTTAAGTTGATCGTGATCCCAGCATGAGGGAAGCTATGGTTGAAAGCCGACTTGGATTGGCTCTTCTGATGTCCACAATTATATAATTTTAGACCAACAGCCAGTAACTAAGCGCTTGACAAGACTATCAAACACAAAATGGTCACGTAATCTACATTTAAGAAATATTATAAAAATGTTATTATAAATAATGATTCGTTTTATTAATATTTCCATTTATTTCAATCTTGTTTACAATAATCCAGGATTGCCTTAAAACGACACTTTTGAGGGTTACATTAAATTAAAAATCTCTAAGCTGTGTGGTATTTCACACCCCCTAAATTCCCCCGATATAAGTTCACCCCCTCTCCCAAATTACTCTTCGGATCCATCCCTGTCCACACGTGGTGTTTTTTTTATTAGAAATGTTTCAAACAGCTTACTAAATAAATTAACATATTTTAACTTACCTTGTTTTTAAGTATTCGTTTTCCCAGATGATTGGCACTTATTCGAACTTTGTTCTTAAAAACTGAATCGGTTCGCGCCGAATCTGAAACAAAAAATAAATAAATTAATAATTGACATTGAATATACTAGGCGAAGAAATACGTGTTTAACATTTAATTAACCTGCTTCGGTGGCCACATGGTCTAAAGCGTCCCTCACGTATTAGAATTGACTGCCAATAATAGGGAGATTGGTGTTAGAATCCCGATTGGGTGTACTGAGGCTGGTTTTCCAACACGGTTTTCCCATATCTCTCCACATAAATGTGGGCACAATTCCTATAAATGCAACCTTCCCATCCCTAGCTCATTGGCGTATATGCGTATAATATGAACAGGTAGTAAGACGCGGTGTTAAAAAAGTTAATATACAATTTTCTAAATGGTGAAAAGCCATAAAATACAGCTTTGATTGAGCATTGTTTGGTTTACATTCTGTTGTTTCTTTGATAATATTTTTAACATGAATTATTTGAAAGATGGTAAAAGTTTGATTTAAATCAGTTTATACTCTTCTGATGGTCCATGTTTTTAATGTTCATTTTAAAGTTATGACTAAACTTTTTAAAATTAAATTAATTTCTGTGAGCAAATTGTTGGAATAAAACTCTTCATATTTATATTTTATAATTCTTGCTGAGTAATTACTTTATTAGGTTGCATTAAAGAGATAAGTTAAAAACTGATTTTCTAACGGGTCATCCAATTACTGATAAAGGACGTCAGAGGGAAGGAAAATTTCATTAGGACGGAATTATTCGCGTGTGTTATCGGAATTCTGGAGCGACTTCAAACAATTCCCTGGAGCACTGGCTGATCTACAATCCAAAGGAAAAAAACAAACTGCAGAGAATTCAATCTCTTTACAAAAAAAAAAAAAATCTCGTATAGAGAAAGTTACAATTGATATTATGAACATCAAAACATTGTCATTTGTAAATTATAATGGATCATAGAAGTTTTATGTGCAGTCGAACAAAAGGTTAAAGCAATTATGTTTATCCATATGACAGGTCTGTCTGTATCTGGGACTATGGATGAAACTGTTTGACAGATTTCGTTTGAACTTAATTATTTAGATGATATATGTTTATACCTCGAAGTGAAATAATAATTTATTTCTTGCTCTAGAATAAAGATTACAAAAAGGATTTAACAATGTTGTTCGAAATAGATAATAGAGGAGGGACTTATATGATAAATAGAGTTGTAAATTTGTATTCCGGAGAAAAAATTATTTGAAGGTAGTTAATGAATTCTGATTTTAGAGAATTTTCTACAAACTATAATAGACTATTATAAGAAAGTATGTGCAATTGTGTAGTGCCTTTTATTAATTCTATTTTGAGAATATGAGTGTGTCCAAGATGTCCCTCCAACCCTATTTCCCATTGGATCGACAAATTTTGATGCGTACAGGGATACGTGTGGACAAAGGTGTTTGTTTTGTCTGATCTGCTGATGATCGCGAGATCACAGCCGAGTGCAAGTGAGGTGTATTTCCACATCTTATTTATAACTAATACGGATGCACTTCTTCTAAGCTACCTCCTCATTCGTATTCATAGTTAAGCACGTTAAATACCTCATTCGATAACACATACAAAATAAAAAATTAAATCATCCCCATCTGGGAATGAGGTTGAATATGGAACTTATGTGCCGTGAAATGTAATTAAATTGGAGCGTTAGTCTGACACCGCAATACTAAACCAGTGCGCGTGTGTGTGTAATGCGTACGGGTTGGCGGAATATATTAGCAACTGGCAGCCACGCATGAAGCTGACACTCAACAATGTTAGTAATTTGCAAACCACAGAGCGCGCGGTGTACTTGGAAGATAGAAGGTGTGGGTGACGTGAGAACACAGCGCTGAAAACTGAACAGCAGAAACCAACCTCCTTTCGCCAACTCTCAGATGAAAATCTACTAGACTTCTATGTTAAAATAAGATTTCTGAGGGATAGAAATGTAGATTTAACATCAAACAAAAATATTTCTAGCGGGTGTAAGCCATTTGGTCTATACCACATGACATGTATGTATTAATAACGCCATTAAGTAATCATGATTAAGAGAGAATTTATAGTAAACTAGCGGACCCGACAGACGTTGTCCTGCCCGAAACGTTGGCTTTTCGTTTGGGTGGCATAATTGATTTCGATAATAAAACAAATACTATGTGATCATCACAATTACAAATTCACAATGAACTCCAATTAGTGAGTAACACAAATATTACAAATTCAGTGTTTGTCAAGACAACATACAAAATAAAACATCTTTTCATTTTTGGCATTTCGCCCACAGCTCCACAAATATCAGCTGTATCGAAAAACAAACATAACTATGAATTATTATCAGAAGTTCAATTATTCATGAACTTTTCAGAAGGTTTTAACGGTCAATTATTAATATTATATTCATTATTATAAATGGGGGGGTGGGGTGGGGTGAAATTTTGAGGCTATACAATCTGATATGCAAAAAATCTAAGAAAAAACCCCCCAAAAAATTCCAAAAAAAATCCTAGATCCCGATTGCAGCGCCACCTACCGGGTCCAATTGTGAATATAAACCATCCACAGACCCACTCAAACACACACAAAAAATTTCATCAAAATCGGTCCAGCCGTTTAGGAGGAGTTCAGTGACATACACACGTACAGAAGAATTATATATATTAAGAAGATATAGCCACATTTGAGTGCCAATAAGAGAATTGAAAAGTAGTGAGTAAAAAATACCCTCAATACACCCCAGCCCCAACCTCAGGCTCATTATCAAACCAGACTTAAATGATTTTGAGATATGAAAACCAATTATAGTTTTTGTAAAGTTATTATTGGAAAAAAAATTATCATAAAACAATCTTCAAAAACGGGAATTTTTCCCCACCTAGACACTTGAACACAATAAGGAATTTTGAACGGCATTAAATTAGTTAAACGATAACAAACATGTGGAATAGGTTGAATTCCTGCAGGGTTACTTAAACGTGCCGAAGAAGAAGTAAAGGATGAATATTATATTAAATTTAAGGAAATGTACAAGACAGGGAATGTCCTTAAGGATTTTGAAAGGAACATTGTCAACCCACTACCAAAGAAACCTTAAGCAGTTAAATGTGAATAATATAGGACACTAAGTCTTGCGACACATGCATCAAGAGAGCTTTCAAGAATAATGCAAAAAAGAATGGACCAGGCGATAGAAGCAATACTTGGAGAGGATCAATATGGATTCAGAAAGAACAGAGGAAAGAGAAACCCATTCTGTCTTTGAGAATAATATTATAAACAAAAATAAGGAAGGGCAATAATACAGACAATGCATTTGTGGATATCAAAAAGGCATTTGATAATGTGGAATGGAATAAAGCATTTGAAATCTTAAGAAAACTTGGGAACAAATACAGTGACCAAAGAATAATGTACAGCCTTTATAAAAGTCAGAAAGCAGCAGATAGCTAGTATCAAGAGGAAGCTAAAATAATAAAAAGTTCTACATACGGATTCAACCTATCTACGATGATATTTAGCGCTCATGTAAAAGAAGCGCTAACAGATGTAAAAGAAGAAATCTTGTATGGAATTACACACTTCGTTTTGCTGTTGACATTGCTGTTTGTTGATAATCTTCATGACCTTTAATATAACATAGTATTAACCAAGTAACAATCAGAATCCACACCAAGAGAATGCCTCTTCCCAACTTGTCAAGTCCCTTGCTACCCCCTCCCTCAATCCCGCTACCCTCCATACCAATCGTTTCTCTCATTATTGGGAGCGTATATTGTTACTGCACGCAGTGTGTGCGTGAGCACGCTAACAGTTAATTGACAGTCATTTGTCAATAAACCACACGCATAAGCACAAGCTGAATTTCTCGTCACGCCGAAATATGTATGTCAAGTTGTATCGCGTTAGTGAGTGGGGATGAGGGGGAGGGCTTGAGTAATACCGGGATTACGGTCAACTTGACGTTCACTGAACGTAACGTTTACTTAACTTTAACGTAACGTTCCCTTGATATAGATAAACTAGAGTGTGATCAGGATTCACATAACGTAACTAACAACTCAAGCAAAACACAAACAATGGATCTGGACTGTTTGAAATCAAAACGTTCACTTAAATGAAGCCCCAACCATTTAGGGGTGATTAGAATGCAAGTTAATGAAATAGAGGCTTACTGGATTTACAAAATAAAGTGTAACAAGAGGCTACGATTTTTTTTAGAGATAGCGAGAGGCGAACAAACTATAGACTAAGTCGTCTGCAAACCATGAACAAACAAATGAAGAACTAAATAGCTCTGTTGACGTTGCTCGCAAAATGTTTTTCTGGCTAGAGTACGCGGTGTCTTTACTTAACGTTAACGTAACGAGAAAGTTCTCCTGGAATCTTAAATTAAGTGAACGTTAAGTTATGCATCGTGATAGCTTCCACTTAAAAACAGGAGGAGAACCTTTATGTTACGTTAAGTGAACGTGGATGGGAAATGATTTTTTTCACGCCATAATAATTTTCCTGTCAATTGTGCTTAAATATTAATAATAAAACCATATTTAAAACGGTTTAAAACAAAACCCGTTCAAAATTATTTTGTAATGGTACGGCATGACTATCACTAAACAAAACTGCAACATTACGATTTTTGGATACGAGATAGCTGCACTTCAGACCATTAACTGAATATTAGCAATTTATAGATAGACACCTGCAGATTTTTGATTCATTTAATACTAAGTAAGCGTTCAAAATACTTTGAGTACCAGTTTTTATATTCGCATATTTAACCACTTAGTTAAGACTAAACATATCCATTTAGTTTCACTATATCAAAACAAATAAAAATCTTTTCAACAGAATTGTAATTATTTTATTATAGAATATTTTATTTCGTAAAAATAAAAAATCTTGAGAAAAGCTTGCCATTTAACATTATCTTAACTAAACAAAGTAGATAAAAATACATAATATGCATTTAAATTTCTATAGTATATGGCAATATCAAAATCAAATAATATATTGTTTTATTTATTATTATTTAGCACCGCGTCTTACTACTCGTTCGGGTTATACGCCTAAGTACTAATTACGCTAATGGATTAAGAATTGTGAAGGTTGAATAGTGGAAGTGAACCCGCATTTGCGTGGAGGGAGAGTGGAAAACCATTTAGGAAAAACCACCCCCAGTTCACCCGACCGAGATTCGAACCTCGATCTCCCCGACCTCGGCAGTCGGGCTCAACACGACTAGCGCGTTAGCCAACTACACCACCGAGGCGGGTAAATAATATATTAAAATTGGTGAATGAAATAAAAGGGAAAAGTTTTCTTAAGCTGTCACCTTGGAGCCCACAACTGTGGGCACGCCGACAAAGTTGTCAATCCCATCTTATCTGATTTGTCGATGATCGGGAGGAATCTTGGTGGTTTTTTAGTTGCGCCCGTGTTGGTAGCGCCTTTTGAAAAATCGGAGGCGTTAGCTCCCGCTTAAAATAAACCGTGTGTTTGCCCTTTGGTGAGTCAAAGCCTTGATACTATTAAGTGAAGGTCATTAAGAGGACATATATGACGTTTATTTTTTGATCAGTCTTATTTCAAAATTACTAGTATGAAGGAATGCTGGTAGGCAAGGTTCGGTTAGGTTAGGTTCGGTTAGGTTAGGTTAGGTTAGGTTAGGTTAGGTTAGGTTAGGTTAGGTTAGCTATTGATATGATCTCTCTACTCTTCCAATGACACATTGTTCGACCGTGGTGGACTAAAAACAATTACTATTCTGAAAAAAAAAAAGTGACTCGTAAAAAATATTTAGTAAAACCGGGGGAAATTTAACAAAAATTAAATGTTTTTCGTAAGTAAATAGTAGGTATAAACAAATATTTTAGTAAAGCGTAGGCACTTGCATTTCACGCAAATTTCTGCATACCTACATTTACACTAAGTAATATTTTTCTCGTCCATCCGCCATTATTGTAAATACGTATGCGGATAACCTGATGGGTAGTAAGACGCAGTGTACGTAAAACCAAATCACGTTCAAACGATCAACTAAAATATATCAAATTACTTTTCCTCTTCAATACAATATTTAATATATCACTTAAACAGTGAAAAATGTATTACATTTAATTTCAAACTAATATATTCCCTACTTTGTGTATTAAAAAGACTAGATAGATTCTAATGTTTACTGTCAGCTAAAAGGCCCTTCCAATTTAAATTGAAGTGTAATCTAGAACCTAACGTTAATCTCGCAACACAGGGAACTAAATCGATTATTGTAAAGTCAGGGAATATCTAGCAAATGTAAGCACATGTGTTTATAATAGATATAATATATGATAAACACATAATGTAAGCATGTATATGTCACCGGAAAAGTAGATTGTTAGGGAGAGTTGACTCGGCCTAGGTAAAGTCGACTCTTACTAAAAGTATCAGTAAAATTTGATAGAGAATAAACAGATCAACTTTTCCTAGGAAGAGTTAACTATGCCTGCTGTGGTTTAGTAAAAGTTAATTCCGCGATGTTGCTCTCCACATGTGACTTCGCGCGCACATCTTTGTTTTGAATATCCCAGCTCTATTTGTTTACTGTTGTTTTCTAGGGTTAGGTTAGGTTAGGTCTGCTACTCAAAGTGTCACAAAGCTTTACCTTGCTGTAATATATAATACATATTTATAACTCTCTTTGTATCATAAAGGTTTTGCTTTTTTATTTGTTTTTTATTAGGTAGCAGACCATTTCCTTGCAAAAAGTAAACTTTTACTAACTCAAGGTAGTAAGAGTATACTTTTCCTAGGTACGGTCAACTCTGACTAGTAAATGTTGATCGAAATTCATCACTTTTCGCTTTTAATCAACTTTTACTAAAAAGACCAGTAAGAGTCGACTCGGACTAGGTAAAGTCGACTCTTACTGGAGAATCTACTTTTCCTGTAACATATACATATAAATGATTAGCACATATGTCTATACTATATATATTCTTATGAATGATATATAATATAATGATAAGAACATTATATATATATGATAAACATAGATGCCTGCATTTTCTAGATCTTCCCTGACTTTACAATGATCGATTTTACTCCCTGTATTGTGGGTTTAATATAAGGTCCCAGGCTACACTTCTATTTACATTGGAAGGGCCTTATCTGACAGCTATAAAAGCTATTAGATCTCATTTCACGTAGTCACACATCAAATAATGCGACATGCAATTGTTATTGTTTATACCAATTGCTATAAATAGCACTAATGATATGGTAAAATGATATCAATGATGGACCACAAAAAATTATGTTTGTATTTTCTAAAAGGTCCTTACTATAAAAATTGGACTATATATATACCGAATTCTGTGCACGTTTATAGACGACTGTGTATTGACTAAAACAACCAAGTTGTAGCGGTAAAGGTCCCAACACCGATGCGAAAAGCTTCCCACAGAAAGGGACGAAAAAAATCCATCCCCGGAGTAATTAATCCCGGGCTTAGTGAGTAATTGGAGCTGGTGAAACGTGTAACGTATGGCTGTCATCTGTCAGCTTCAACCCTGACTTCTCCCTTGAGAGAGAAGGAGGGGGTCGAGGGGAAGGAGATATTTACCAGCCCAGCCATGGATGAAAGAGGAGATAAGGATGATTCTGGGGGGGAACGTGAATATACGAGTATAGGAACATTGTATAGTCAGTCTATCAATTATTGACCCTTATCTTACTCCATGGCATTAGCCCGTGATCAAGCCATATACTGACCGAGTGGCTGCCACTCTCTGGCGAAGATAGTGCCAACATTTCCAGATAGAGTGTGTCATGAGGTCAACACGACAAAGAATAGTTGACACTTTGATACAGGAATCAAACTTGCGATATTTGTGTTGCATTTTCTCATAAGCCACGAATAAACAAAAAACTGAAACAAGTGGTAGGATAAACGCCGACCCCAAATCTTCGGTGGGCTGTGTTTCTAATAGCTGTTAAATAGTCAATGATCCACCACAGACTCCGCCTTAAACTATAAGTTATTCAAACCCTGAGTACATGACGAACATAGATAGTTGGGTGATAGAACATTGACATGCAAATCCAAATATCTCGGGTTCAATGTCCATCTTCAGGTTTTATTTTTCAACAATATTAAATGTTTATCTACATACTCATTTTCATAGGAAGAACCTTACCTGAACAATAGAAAAGCTATTAGATCTACTTTATCGTATTCATAAGTCAATTTATGTGAACTGCAGCTTTCACTTTTTATAATATAACATGAAAAAATATAAAATAACACTAATAAAATGTTTAACGTTATAAATGTTGACCGTAAACAAATATGTTTTGTATTTTCTGAAAGGCCCTTCCTATGAAAACTGGACTATAGATAATATACCAAAATGTAGGTCTTTGTTTATAGAATGATCACTAGAATTAGGTGAGCTGTCATCATGCCTGACTATGACTATAGAGAATGTAGTTCTATCAAGACTTGCTTTACTTTGATCATGGATTTTCCAAGATATGGTATTCAATACTCCACTCAGACCAATATGTAAACTATTTCAATATACTTTTTTCATATTTTCCTCTCTTGTCTAATTTAAGTCACTGAGATCCAATATTGGCTCTAGATTATATGACTTAGAAAACCGTTACTTTTCTTTCTTAAATAAATTATCATAGTAAGAAAATTAAAAACAATCTGGTGAGTCCAACGTTATAAAGATAGTCATAAACACAAACAGCACGGTTTATTATTTATTAATAATTTCCTTAGGAAATAAGATAGGTAAAAGGTTTATGGATAAATGGATTTGGTAAGACATAAGTCATCCTTTTCAGACACGTTTTTGTGAGAAAGAAGGTGGTGAATGATTCATCCTAGCCTGGTTCATTCACACTTGAATTGATCTGATTACTCTTAAACTAATTCTGCGATTTTTTAAAAAAAGGTATATGCAAGGTTACAAAAGCTGTCTTACGAAAATACACTTAAAATGTGTTTAAGAGAAATGCGAGGGGCTGGAAATATACATCAACATATTCGAGATAGATACTTGTCAAAGAAAATTAGAAGCGAGTATAACACACATTTGAAAAAAAACTTAATTCCGTAGATTTAGAAAACAAGTTAAAAAATTCGAATGTCGAGGAACTTATACAAAATAAGGGAACATATTGTAATTAGCTTTTATATCGAATATTCACTCTATGACGTTAGGCTTTTGGCGATACGGGCCAATTTCATAGTCATGCCGGGATCACGATCAACTTAACGTTAACTTAGCGTAACGTTCACTTGAAGTTAACTTAAAGTTAACTTAACGTATGTGTGATCACGATTCACGTAACTTAACAACTCGAGCCAAACATCTTCATTCTCGATTATGATCTGTGATTTGTACTATTGGTACAGTGATGATCTGTGAATGTTTACAGCTTTCAATCGATATAATAAATATCTATTACAAAACTTTTTGATAAATTTAGCTTTCCTATTTTAGTTTAATTATTTTGTTTCAATGTCTGATCACTAGAACTTACGCTTAAGAGTAAACCTTGGTCAAATACCAACAAATGAATTACTAAATTGCCCTGCTGACGTCACTCGCATAATGATTGGCTGGCTAGATCACGTGATATCCTTCAAGTAACGTTCACTTAAAGTAAAAGACCTCCCAAGACATCTCTTACGTTAAGTTAACTGCAAGTCAACTTTAAGTTAACTGCATCGTGATCGCTTCCATTTAAACACACGAGGAGGTCCTTTACGTTAGTTACGTTAAGTTAACTTTAAGTTAACGTTAAGTTGATCGTGATCCCGGCATCAGACTTAGCACGCCTCAAGTGAGGTCCTATAGTAAATGCAAGGCATCACTTCTACTGGCTCATTCCGAATTCTGTTTAGTATAACGCCGCAGTTGATATGCGCTAGGTATGACAATAAACTTGGCCCTAAGACTCTGATTAAAAAGGTCTAGATGATTGTTTTTCAAACTGTACGTGCAGCCACGAGGTACGCGAAGTTAAGAGCTAGGCTGCCACTGATTTTTATTAGTCATAAACATTTTTATTATGAATTTTTATTATTTTTATCATTTTTATCATTTTTATCATTTTTATTCATTTTTATCATTTTTATCATTTTTATCATTTTTATCATCATATCATCATCATCATCATCATCATCATAATCATCATATCATATCATCATCATCATTATCATTATTATTATTATTATTATTTATTATTATTATTATTATTATTATTATTATTATTATTATTATTATTATTATTAGTAGTCTGGTGAACAAGACACGTGACGTGATGTCATGGATTTATATAAGCCTTTATTTTCCTCGGTCACGGCTTTGTTTAGCTTAACACCATTACTTTGTAACACCATTACTTGGTTTTAGCTTAAGGTGGGATGGACGAAGACGCAAGAAAAGGACAGTGTTGTTGCAGTTCTTATGGCATCACTTTTTTTTTTTTGCTAAAATAAAAAAACATTGCTCCAGTATAAACATAGAGTTTAATTTTCTTCATATGTTGAAATCAACAGTTCTTGAATATCCATCATGAATATTGCAACAATGAATGATAAATTTTTTTAAATGAAGAGAAAAGTTGTCATTAAATTCCAGGACACCCTTAACAGATATTGAAGAAATTATGAGATCACTATGTGAAGAAATTTAAATTCTACGTTTGTATTGAAGTAATATTTTATTTATTTTGGCCAAACAAAGATTGTTGCTATAAAAAAACTGCATAAACACTGGCCTTTTCTCGCGTTCCCTCCCATTCCACCTTAAAATAAATTAATGCTTCCAAAAAGGAAACACGCTAACGAATTAAATCATGTACTTATTTACATGTAGAGCTTGACATAAGTGATACAAATAAATGTTAAAAGTTAGAGGGTCAAGAGCCAGAAGAGATATCAAAAGTCCAATGTTAAAAATAGCGACAGTTTCAGTAAATAGCTGTTTAAATATAAAAGGTAACCGGCCCCGTACACCTGGCTACGAGCATGGGGGTCCAGGGTTCGATACCCGGCTGGAACCCTGGGTATTTTCCTGAAAGGGGAATTATCCCAAAGGTCACCAAGGTTTGATTAATAAGGCTTAAATTGTGTTCAAGTGTTTCTAATGGTTTCTCTCACCCTCCCTCCCTCCCTCCCTCTCACCATCACCTCATTCATAGAAACATGGACAAACATGTACGATTAGTACATCCGGGGGTTCCCTGGAGAACGGCACGTTGGTACGGGCTGATCTTCACACTACTGGGCTACGAATGATGTAGCCCAGACGCACGATATTAATATTTATTACTAGAAAAGTTATATTTTTGTTTATGAAATTAGTGAAAATTTAGGGGAGCCAAAGAAAATATACCCTCCGTTCACCCTGAAAGTTTACCTTGACAGTTTACAACATGGTGCAGCCTATTATATAGGGCCATACTGCAATTGGTCAACATAGGTGCCGTAAATGAAGGAGAGGGGCCATGGGTACTCCCTCCCCCCAATTTCTTACTGGGGGTAAGGGGAATAAAAAAATTGTGCACGATTCAATCATGATTCTCCCGACCAGTAACAACGAACAAGTCTTATTAGACTCATCCTTTGTTTGCATTGCTTAGTAATTTCTTACTATACACACATGAATACAATGAGTCCCTAATATAAGTGTAGCCTATTTACAGTTCCGGATTTAAGGGAGGCCCTCGGGGCTTTAGGATCTTGAAAGCTCATTGCCCCACTTACAAAATTACGCCACCTGTCCCTATATTGAGCTAGCTCTATCCAGTCCACCTCATTATACCCTATATCTCTCAAGTTAATTCTAATGTTATCCTCCCATCTGCGTCTAGGTCTCTCCAATGGTCTCTTCTCATTGGTTTGCAAGTCATTATCCTGAACACAGTTCTAGATTCTCCCACTCGCACTGCATGTTCTTCCCACCGTAATCTATGAGACTTGTTTATCCTTACAGTGTCTTGTGATGAGTACAGGGTATGTGACTAATCGTTATGTAACCCCTCCAATCCCAAGTAGCCTCATCTATTTTTGGGTTGAATATCTTCCTAAGCACCTTGTTTGCGAACACCCTAAATTTGTTTTCGTCATTTAAGATAAGAGGCCACGTCTCGCACCCATAGAGAACCACAGGTAGAATTAAGGCTTTGTATATTCTGAGTTTTACATTTATTAACAGTAAGCAAGACGCCAACAACTGACCATAATAGCATCATGCATTTCCAGGCTGTATTCTTTTCTTAGTTTCCAATTTATTATCGTTATTACTAACTATTTAAACTCATTAATACTGTCCAATTATAATTATGTTATTCGCAATAATCTCTAAATTATCGTTCCCAAACTTTGTTCTCTGTGTGATCTTACTTTATATTTTCAGCGTTCACTTTTTAACTTATTGCCTCATTAGCCTAATAAGATTCTGCCAGTAACCAATAATAATAAAAATGAGTTTAACAACAACTTAGTATGAACGAGAATATTTAGCCTAATTTCTTAGCCATGATTATTACTAGCTTTCTAAGAGGACAGATAAACTCTTTCGAGATCCCCCCTTTCCCCCTTGAATGCCACGGATTAAGTTAATGTTTGGATATAGGCGAAATATATATTATTATTACAATTATCAAAGCAATTATTAAACTTTTGTTTATTAATCTGATATCCATTATCTCGAAGGTTGAATATTAATGAATACATTGGTGTGAAGTTTCATAATTAAATACAAGATTACAAGCCCAGATTGGGGCAGCAGACGTAATATATTTACCATACTAATTACGCACTCTCTAATGTGGAACGAGTTCATGCGGGAAACATTAAAATATAAAGGTACGGTAACCAAAGTCAGACTAGACAAGTAATTGCCCTCAACTTGCAATTAACACAACATTAGAGAAACAATAAGGGATATTAAGAGGCATTATAAAGTACTGCGTGGTGTGAAATATTAAACCACCTGTTGAATATTTAGTGTGGGGATGGAAACGAAAATATAACGTATTTTTAAATGGTAGCATTAATTAGAACATGTAATTTTAAATAATACCAGTAATCAATACTTGCATTCACAAACCTTTTTATAAGTATTATGTATTGTTAATCATACCACTATGACAGGATTATTTATTAAGATGTCCAAGTTTCACTTTAGGCACGAGATACCCTCATCGATGGACACGTGGATAAAAAAGTTAGTCTCTTATTCTCTGGTTTGCCAGTTTAAGGGTCGAACTAATGATTATTCTTAAATAATTTCCCCCTTTACCTTTACTCAAATCTAGTTCCGATTCCTCTAAGGTTGTGCCCTGTGTATATTTCCTCTGTTAGAATTAATATTCATATAACTGGAACGAGTAGGCCCTATTAAAATGTGGAGCACAAAAAAAAAAGAGAGGACAAAATATATCGGTTGGCAAAATAGCCAGTCTCAATTTTATAATGTGTAAAAATGAAAATGAAGATTAAATGATTTTGTGAGTTTAAATGATTAGTTTCAGCACACAATAAATTACCGTCGTCAGGAATACACTTGTTTGTTTTGTTTTTATGGCATAGAGGAGTTTTGGTTTGATTCCAGGATCTGGTAACATGTAATGTTTTACTACTCAGTTATGACTAGAGCTCAGATTTTTATGTAATATTAACCTACAAAATATGTTGCAAAATCAGTAAAAATATGTATTAAATATGTTAATGTGAAAATATGTATCAATGAATAAACCTTCTTTCTCCACGTTAATAATACATACATCTTTCTTTTTGAAATGAAATTTAATTTTATGGCTACAAAATCCTGAAGTAATAAAAAACACTTTTCAAAATACACACACGTACAATTACTTTAACGAGTTTTTTAAATTATTAGTGTGTGTTCCATCATTTAAACTTTCCAGAGACTTCACATAAATGGGATCATGTAACCGATTTTATAAATCATACTGCCAGGCCTCCACCGTGGTTCGGATTCCACGTTAAACTGTAGGTCCTCCATTTCATCTCACAATCACCCTACCATTTCACATTAGCGTAAGTGCGTATAACCCGAACGGGTAGTAAGACGCGTGCTAATAATAATAATAATAATATAAATCATACCAACACTACAGACTTGCAATGAAATCTCCACTGTTGCCGGCTCTACGAAAACAATTGAACATCAGACCATTTCATATTTCTGATTTTGCAACATATTTGTTTACATATTTTAAAGGTTAATACTACATAAAAAATATAGGCTCTAGTCATAACTAAGTGTTATTATTATTATTATTATTATTATTATTTTTATTATTATTATTATTATTATTATTATTATTATTATTATTAGCACCACGTATTACTATCCGTTTGGTTTAAACGCACTTACGCGAGTGTGTAATGGTATGATGATAGTGAGATTAAATGGAGGACCTACAGTTTGACGTGGGATCCGAACCACGGTGGAGGCCTGGCATTCTCACATTCACAAGTTGTGATTAATACACGTCTTGTCAGAGGTGAAGGAAGGGTTTGGCAAACAGATAAATCTGTGCCGGGACAAAGGATCGAACCCCAGACCCTCAACATAGAGGTCCGACACCTTACCCCTAGACCACCAGGTCACCTATCAACTAAGTAGTAAAACGTTACGTGTGACCAGATCTGCGCAGTTCACACAGTTGCACCTTTTTCCCGTCCCTACGCAATGTCTTGCGAAACGTTGTGATAAACCTTGCGTGTGAACTATGCTTTATATGTGAGTTCATCTTTATCTCGGATTGGCTAGTTATTGGTGCTAATATTGTCTGTGTAGTATTAGTTGTGCTATCCCAAGGCTCTTAAACTCACGGTGCGTGGGTCGCATCCTACTGGATCACATGTCTGCATTAATTTTATAATACTATCCAGCGTGCAGTCATACACGCACACAAAAAATATTAGTTTAATTTGCGGGTGTGCATAGTCCTCAATAACAAAATAACCTTAGAATTATTGTCCTTAGAATTATTGTGCCATATACTTTTTATCCCGTTAAATACTTGACTGGAAATTTGTATTTACATAATTTTATAAGTTTTTTGAGCATTTCCCTAATCCACATAAAACATCTGAAAAAACATAAGTTTTAAAATATTTTAAATATAAAGTATTAAATATTTGGAATAGGCCTACATTGCTGGCTACGTGGATTAGACGTCAGGTTCTTCTAGTCTAGTTTTTTTTACTTTCTCTCTATCTTACAGGTAGAGAAAGTATTGTGATCGTCAAAAAAATCGAACTCGAGATTTTGATGAATTTTGACGTTTCATGACTTCCTGAATCCGAAAAAGTGGTTTTTGAATTTCCGTCTGTCTGTCTGTCTGTCTGTCTGTCTGTCTGTCTGTACCTCCAACTAGAGCCTAAACTATTTTACCGATTGAGCTGAAACTTGATATCTAGGGTTTTCATAGGGTTGCCCCGAGGGGTTTTTGGAATTGGATATCTACCCCTAAAATTAAGGGTAGTTTACTGAAGGGAAAAAAGACAAAAAGTCGATTTTCTCAAAATCGGCTCTAACGATTTTGATTAAATTTCATTTATGAACATTAATAAATATTCCAAACGAAATGGCTACTCTCAATATTTTGGCAAAATCGTTTTAAGGGCTCCGGTCTGATGCGTAAATTAACATTTTTTATAATAGCTCCGAAACTATTTGAGATATGAAATTACTTAGCATTACAAATATGTATATATATTTATAATACAAATATTTTATTCGAAACATATTTTTATAAAATCAATAACTTTCAATATATACGCAATTATATATATATTTTTAACTTTTTGGGCATTAAAGCTTAAGTATTGCGACCGTAAGAAAAACTAACCTGAAATGTTGATGGATGTCGACGTCTCATGACCCCCCGAACCCTTAAAAATAGTATTTGCAATGCCGTCTGTCTTTGTGTCTATTAAAACTTAAAATTAAGGGTAGTTTACTTTAGGGCAAAAAGAGAAAAAGTCGATTTTCTCAAAATCGGCTCTAACGATTTTGATTAAATTTCATTTATGAACATAAATAAATATCCCAAACAAAATGGCTACTCTCAATATTTCGGCAAAATCGTTTTAAGGGCTCCGGTCTGATGCGTAAATTAACATTTTTTATAATAGCTCCGAAACTATTTGAGATATGAAATTACTTAGCATTACAAATATGTATATATATTTATAATACAAATATTTTATTCGAAACATATTTTTATAAAATCAATAACTTTCAATATATACGCAATTATATATATATTTTTAACTTTTTGGGCATTAAAGCTTAAGTATTGCGACCGTAAGAAAAACTAACCTGAAATGTTGATGGATGTCGACGTCTCATGACCCCCCGAACCCTTAAAAATAGTCTTTGCAATGCCGTCTGTCTGTGTGTCTATTAAAACTTAAAATTAAGGGTAGTTTACTGAATGGCAAAAAGAGAAAAAGTCGATTTTCTCAAAATCGGCTCGAACGATTTTGATTAAATTTCATTTATAAACATTAATAAATATTCCAAACAAAATGGCTACCCTCAATTTTTCGGCAAAATGGCTTTAAGGGCTCCGGTCTGATGCGTAAATTAACATTTTTTTTAATAGCTCCGAAATTATTTGAGATATGAAATTACTTAGCATTACAAATATGTATATATATTTATAATACAGATATTTTATCCGAAACATATTTTTATAAAATCAATAACTTTCAATATATACGCAATTATATGAATTTTTTTTAACTTTTTGGACATTAAAGTTTAAGTATTGCGACCGTAAAAAAAAAACTAACCCGAAATGTTGATGGATGTCGACGTCTAATGACCCCCCGAACCCTAAAAAATAGTTTTTGCAATGCCGTCTGTCTGTGTGTCTATAAAAACTTAAAATTAAGGGTAGTTTACTGAAGGACGAAAAGAGAAAAATTTGGTTTTCTCAAAATCTGCTTAAACGATTTTGATTAAAATTCGTATCTAGGCGTTGATTAAGATTATAAATAAACTGGCTATTTTCATTTTCCTATGAAAATTATTTTTAGGGTACATTACAGAAGCGTTAATTTCCGTATCTCCACAACTATTGGAGAAACTAAACAACATATCATTGCAAAATTGTAGGACTATTAGAAATAAAAAACTTTTATTTGACATATATTTTTATAAAAACAGCAGTTTCTGAGATATTTGCAAATATATTAATACAATTTTGTGAGCTTTAGTTGTAAACATATACTACTTAAGTCTTAACGCAATAATACTCCAATGCCATAGAGTAATTAAATATAAGTAAGTATCTAAAAAAAGTATGTTATTTTTCCTTAAATCTCTTAGGAGAAATGTTTGCATAGCAATGATCTATCTCCATTTTAGACTCAATAGTCAAATTTACATTTTTTATTGGTCAAAATGTATAAATGAATAATTAAATATCAATGCGATGACTTGAAGATCTGCAACACCATTTAAAATGTTAAAATTTTAACCAGAAATCGAAATTTTAATACGAAGTGTTGACCCTTGTGGAAGACATTAAACTGTTTGAAATGTTCTTAGGTGGACAAAGATGCGCCTCTTTTCTCATTGATTCTATATCATTGTATATTATTTTATGCGTGTTCTTATGTGGAGTGGTGATGATACAATGTATATTATTCCGTTCAGAAATCTTACGAGTTTATAGAAAGAGAGAGAAAGTCTGTGCGGTGTGCCGTACCATTTATTTTGTATTGGGAAGATCAGGGTTAGCATCTCAGCTGGATTTACAGAGGGTGGTTTTCCCTAGATTCTTTTCCACATCCCTTTCTCTCAAATGCAGCTACAGTTCCTCCCAATATTATCTTCCTCATACGTTACCCACTAAAGGGAATAAAATGTGCACAGTCCAGACGGGTAGTAAGACGTGATGTGGTTTGCAACACTGCTGTATTTGTCAGAAGAAGGCTAACTCCGCAAATAGGCTTAAAAAGTCGTTGTAAATGAACTAATGTCACTTTTTCACGTATTATTTTTACTAATAAAACCCAAACTATAGAATTGTTAAAGAAAAAGAACCCTATTGGAATCTTTCGACTTTATTTTGGCGTGAGCCATATTTTCTAAATACGCATCGTAGAATTAAATATTGCGTTAGAAGTGAATATCTGCGTGACTAGTTTTCACTTATCGAGGTGACCCCCTTAACAGTCACAAACTAAATAATAGGACAGACACCCATTTTGGTGGTCACACGGTCTAAAATGTCACTCTCAAAATAGACTAGGCTACCGTTGACGGAAAAATTGTAGTTTTATCCCGGTCGGGTGTATTGAAGGTTGTTTTTCCTAAATGATTCTCTCTCTCTCTCTCTCTCCACGTAATCTCCACGTAAATGTGGACTCCTTCTAGATTCAGCCTGTTTCCTCCCAATCACATTAGAGTAATTAGTACATAGGCGTACACACCGAACGGGTAGTAAGACACCGTACTAAAAAATAGACCATATTAATATAAAAATAGTAGATATAGTAGTCACCATCATTCGGGATCAAACCATATCACTGAGTAGCACTACTATGATGACCCAGACACAAAGGTAGTCCTAATACATGTTAAACTACTTTGTAAGTGTGTGCTTAAATAACCTTTTGTAAAAGTAGGCCCTATTAACTTAAATATTAAATATTACATATTTCTAAACATATGTAAATAACATATTTAGTATTTGTACAAATAAACAATTATTTTTAAATGTTAAGTTTTTTTGCGAGCTTCGTGTTATATCGTATAGCAAAATTGCTGCCCGCCAAATAAATTAAATATTGAGTAGCCTATAGCAAAATGTATATTTCTTCTAATTTGGTCATTTACAGCAAATCTATTGTGTCTTTTTTTGTTGCTAATCAACTATTAATTTATATGTTACATCGGGGTTTATTATTAATCTAGAATTTTAACAACCCTTTAATCTTCTATTTTTACTTCCTGTTTTATTGAAACATAAAACAACATCTACTGACCTTCTTTATCAAAAAATCCGGTGTAAGCCGGATTTAGAGTTGATAATAAAAGCAGCGTTTCATAAAAAAAATATGTTCAAAGTGAGATTAATCCACAAGATTTTTTTTTTCAAACCCGAGCTGAAATCTATGTACTTTTACTCAAACCAGACACGCACACGAAGTCAAAATTAGTCTAGGTATAGCGAGTAATGAATGATAACTAGTTTTATCATTTCTGTCGTATATAGAACGTAATGCGGGGTGTAAATAGCTATGATTAAATTTTGACCGGTTTTAATGAAGGCTTTTACCATGAACTAAAGTATGAGCTGGGATAAACTGCGAAAATGGTCATTGATTCGCGTAACGTTTTGTGTTCGCTTTCCGTATGGCAATTATTCAACGAATGACACGTGGATATTACAGTGATTGAAAATGCGAGAAGATAATATCTACATGATATTTTTGTAAATTGAATAAATTAAATAGTAAGTAGGCCTACTTATTAATCATTAATATTTTTCTGATTCAAACTAGACCGAAGAAGTAAATCAAGTCTTAAGCTGGGTTTTAATAAAATAATTATTTATTTGCTAATAGATTCGGTGGCCACATGGGCTAGGTCGCTACTCTCACAGTATAATAGACCATTGATGACGGGGAGATCAAGGTTTGAATCTCGGTCGGGTGTATAAAGGTGGTTTTGCCACTCTCCCTCATCGAAAGTGCGGGTGCAATTTCTCTAAATATACCCTTCCTAATAATTAAAACCATCATTGCAATCAGTACATAAGGGTATTATTCAGAACGAGTAGAAAGACGCGGTTATAAAAAACAGTTTTTCAATAAAACTCAGAGTTGTTTAACTGGAGCTACCATTAAAAGTTACCGGAAATCTGATTTATTGACACCTATAACCTAATTTTCTTATGAATGGACATATCTGAAAGCTTTAAAAAGTTTCTAGCTCTACTTTCACGTATATCAAGTCATGTGATAAGCTCCTGTCACAAAGGATACCTAATTTTTTCAATACCTTTTCAATAACACAATAACACATTGAAATATTATCAATGTTGATTGCAAGAAATGTTTGTATTTTATAGAAGGTGCTTTAAATGTCTATTTATAAGATGGTCAACGTTTAGCTCTTCTAGAGTCCTGTAGGTACCAGGCCAATCACAATTCAATAGTACGAGAATTTAATTCCATCATCACAAGTTGAGATTATAAATTTTATTTATGATTATTATATGATATCATTTATTTAGGATAACTAATTTTACAAAATAACTCGCCTAACACAAAAATCCTATTAAAAACACTTTATTTAATATTCCTTACGATAGTAAATTTCCATAAATACTTTTCTATAATATGTAATAAATAAACTAAGAATCAACTCAGTATCATCTTTTAATACCCGAGCCATATTATACAGTTTCAAAAATGCAAAATAAACCAAGTTACTATATTGAACTTAATTTTAAAAGATTTATAAAGTAGGCCAGTGTGGTCCAATTGTCAGCCCTTGGGCTAAGAGCGGGCAGCCCACTCTCATTGAAAATGTGGCCCGCACAATATCCTAAAGCAAAATGGAATGGAAACCCTCGGTGGCTGATGTGAAATATTTAATGATTCAATAAAAATACCATGATTGAAATTGATTACGCATTGATTTTATTAGTAAAAAATATGTATAAATATATACTTATAATACTAAATTGTTTGTGAAAGTGTGTGTGTGCATAATCATAATATATTTTTGCGAGATTAATAAACTTTTACTGGCAGTAAAATATCAAAATTCTACCAACAAAAATTAACAATTATATATAAGTACTGAATTTAATTGAGTATTAAGTGTTTGTATGCCTATATTGAGTTGATGGAATTACTAAATTTATTTTTAGCCCAAGGTACAAACCGGTAATCAGATTTGGCCCTAAGTTGAACAACGTAAAACACTTTGACGTGGGCACAAATCACATGACGTATACTAGAATTATGAAAGGAATGAAGGTGTATAAAATAAAATATATTTTCTTTGCCGTCAGCATCAAAAATTAATTTGCATTATTTTATTGGTATTCCCACTATCTTTAAAATGTGACAGCTGGAGATAATAGAACGTGACCGAAGTTATAGTATTTTTGTAACAGTTGGATACTGTTTTTCCTAATAAAATACTACATTATACGGTATGGCCTCATATAAAATGAACTAACCAAAATATGTTACCTTTAAGATGTGCCTCGTGCTATCAGTGAACTCTTGTGGTCAAGGCGCCCATGAGTGTGGGGTATTTTTTATTACGGTGAGAATCTTTAAAGCTCAGCTGGTGGAGCAGTAGTGAACTAAACTAAACTAAAGCTACAAGGTTCGAATAGATGTGCGGTGGTCTTACAACTTTTAAAAGTGTTTTATGTAATAGCTACATCATCAATATATCGGGAACAATCCACTTACCAGTTTCACGTTTCTCAGAAATATCATCACCTACTGTATAAATTAGGAATGGTAGGGAAGACCAAACTTGTAGTTTAAACTGTATTATGATTATCTATAAATATACACACCAACAATAATAATGTATATTAGGCTGAGTAAACTTTGATAACAATCTATTGCCGTTCACTGTTTTACTGTGTTTATTAAACAAGTGGCTTGCACGTCCATCAACGACTCTGCCTCTTGTTATGAGATAGAAATGACCTGAGCTTGAAACAATTACTGGACAGATAACTAACTGGTAGGGCATTGACGCGCAGGTTTAATTCCTGTGCCTGAATGAAAGTCATTTTTCAACTACATATAATACATGGATAGCTCGCTTTTATTTTATCTGGTGGTTTATATAGTTACATCCCTAATCCTACTCACTGTTGACGTCATTCAATAACAAATCTATATAGGCTTGTGATCATTAATTGAAGCTTTTAGCAATAAGTTTAGTCATGGTTGAAACATATTAACCCGCTTCGATGGCCGCAAAGACTAACGCGCTGCCATCGTATTAGACTAGACTGCCGATGATGGAGATATCAATGTTTGAATCCCAGTTGGGTGTACTGAGGGTAGTTGTTCCAAAATGGTTTTCCACTTTCCCTCCAAACAAATGTGGGTAAACTTCCTATAAATGTAACCTTCCTAATCCCTAAAATCATTAGTGTAGCTAGTAGGCCTATATAGTCGTGTAACCCGAACGGATAGTAGTGCTAAAAAAAGAAAAGAATGAGAAACAAATTACATGCGGTTTATTAAATAAAATAAAGCGGAGACAGATTTTTCTTGATTATGCCATTCGTTTTCAGTGAATATCCTTGTATAGTTACTTAATTGGTACATTTTTGGGTATGCCAATTGGATATATTTAATTTCAAACTATCTTTGAAGATGCCACGCCTGCGAAAGAAACTGACTCTCAATTGAAAATAAGTCGGACGTGACTGAACCAGAGCTCAGAATAACAAGCTCGAAGCTAAGTTACTGGATCGTGAGCAATAAACTCCACGAGCCGAGTAGCTTTTCATGAAGGAGATAACTTCTTGAAGTATCTTAGAGGTATATATAAAGTTATTCCAAAAGAACCCATGAGACCTTAAACTGATTTGTGCCGAATGGTTACCTTAAAACAACTTGCAAAGAGCGTCTAAGCTACCCCTCACGAATATGCAATGATTGAACCTTTACACATAAATTAAAATCGCACATATCTCAAACCTTTTGACGTTTTTACTATTTTTTGGGTGACCTGGTGGTCTAGGGGTAAGGTGTCAGACTTCTGTGCTGAGGGTCCGGGGTTCAATCCTCGGTCCTGGCACAGATTTATTTGATTGCCAAACCCTTCCTTCACCTCTGACAAGATGTGTATTAATCACAACTTGTGAATGTGTGGAATGCCAGGCCTCTACCGTGGTTCGGATTCCACGTTAAACTGTAGGTCCTCCATTTCATCTCACAATCACTCTATCATTACACATTAGCGTAAGTGCGTATAACCCGAACGGGTAGTAAGACGCGGTGCTAATAATAATAATAATAATAATATTACTATTTTTTGCACCACTTCCAGCTATCCTCATTTTTTTTGTTTGTTGCATCTCACTAGCCATTCGGATTATATGCATATGAATTAATTACGCTCATGCGTTAGGGATGAATAAGGATGAATTTAGAGAAAGTGTACCCACATTTGCGTGTAGGAAGTGTGATATTGTTTTAAGAAAAAACCTCAGCACACAACCGGGATTACAACTGATATCTCCCTGTAATCGAATATTTTATCTATTGCGAGAGTGACGCATCAGACCATTTGACCACTAATATAGGTTTATCTTTATTTAAATACGCTAATACCTGCCACAATGGCAGTATGGTCTAAGACGTCACTCTCGTTATAGACTAGACTGTCGATAACAGGGAGATTGGAGTTCGAATCCCAGTCGAGTGTATTTGAGGGTGGTTTTTTTCCACGAAATAGTTTCCCACGCAAATGCGGGTACATTGTCACTAAATTAAACTTTCCTTATCCCTTTCTCACCAGCGTAATTAGTACATATGCGTATAACTTGATCAGGTAGTAAGACGTGGTGATGATCACAATACTTCATCTATCTGAGGTGTCATTATAAAATAAAAATTGTTGCAAGAAACGAATTTATAAGTTAATTATATATATATATATTACTTAGGTTTTTTAATTTCACTTAAGAACTAAAACAAAAATTTGAAATTTCGTTTCTTGCAAAAATGTATACTATATAGTGACCCCTAAGAGAAAGGAAGTATTATTATCATTACCGCGTCTTACTACCTGATATATATATATATATATATATAGATATATATATACACCCGACATAAAAAAATTCCCTGAATTTTCTCAGGCTTCCCCAGTTTTTCCTACATGAATCCACCATGTTATTCTCAGTCATTTTCTTAGTGGCGTATGCAATCAGATTAATTTCATTTTCATATTTTATTTGTATAAATATTAATCTGATTCAAATTTTAAAAACTGACGAGACACATCAATATGTTTATTAACTGACGTTAAAGTAGGTGATTTCAGTTTTTAATATATTGATATATTACAAAGATGAAATATTTCCTTAAACTAAAAACTGGTCCTGAATTGGACATATTATGGTGTTTTCCGTGCGAGGCCCTTAAGTATTTCAACATGTTGACAGAAGCGGAAGTAAGCTCAGAGAGGTGGCCCGGATGTGCGTATCGTGGTAGTGGTTCTCACTCGACTCATTTGAATAATTTCAAGCTGAGCCACGGCATGTACCTCCATGGGGTTTTTCTTATTTCCCTCCACGCCCCTTCCCACTCACACAATTTTTTTGCCACCTTGGAGTAAAAATGTCTACTCGATGTGAAGAATAAATTTGTACTTATCTTATCAAACTTCGTGTAGCTTTTATTCTTTATTTTAGCTTAATCTCAACACTCCTTCAGAACACACATACGAGATCGTAGATAAGCAAAACAAACTGCTTGAATATTAAACCCAACTGTTTTAATAAACATAACATTACTTTGTTAACATCATGTATGCTTCAAAGATTCTATTCAACCTTAGCATGCCAATTTCAATATTTCTCGAAACACTTTATTTAAAATAAAATAAGTAAAGATTTGGCCATGCCGAAGTGTTTTGAAAATGTGATTGATACGTATTGATATAAAAATAAACAAAATAGTTGGTTTTTTGGGAAATACAGAGAAAAATATTAAACTATGTATTTTATCTTTTTAATTAGTTATTATTTTAAAAGTGGATATTTGTTTAGACACTAGACAATAATGAGTATTACAGTAATACTTATTTAATAAGCTAGATTTCTAAATTGATCTCAAATAAATTAGTAATAAGATTATGTGAAAGCTAATCTCATTTGAAAACAAAATCATCAAATTAGCTTGGTATAGTTTGGTGTTATTTGTGAACGTACTGTAAGCAAGGTTGTAGTAAAACATGACTTCAAAACTAGGAAAGGACAGTATATTAATATCAAACATCCAGTCTAAGCATAAGTAATATACACTATAAGAGTAGAAAAGTCCAATTTTAATAGTAAGGGCCTTATTTTACAGCTAGAAAAGATACTATAGCTACTTTTGTGTATTCATACATCAAGTCATTTGATCTGCAGCTTTCACATTTGATAGATTTTATCAATACTTATAAATTAACTTTAATAATAGGATAATATTTTATAAATGTAGTCGGCAAAACGGTTTGTAGTTGTTAAATATGTTTTTCTGCCAAAATTCTATTTTTTTTATAGACCCATTCAAAAATACTAGATTTATATATATATTTTAGGAGGAATTCGTCTCACATTAAATTAATCATGATAAGGTTTTAATTTTTTCTGACATTTTAAAGTAAAAGTACTAAAACTGAAAATATTAATAAAATGTGTCCATATATGTTTAAAATGTTAGCTAAACTAGTTGTCAAGATTAATTTTTAATTGCATCACAGCCAAAAGTACATACATTTATATACAAACTGATAAATATAAATGACATTATTTTAGTCACTGGCCGGTAGCAAAACTGGAAAAAGAATAAATCAGTAGTCATTCTTCTTGAAATCCTTAACAAGTAGAAGAGGATGTTAAAATATGTTTATTTCAATCATAAGATATATATAATTTTAATTAATTTCAAAATAATTTCAAACAATTAAACATTGAAAAAAGAAGATAAATAACTTTCTTTTTTACTATTTCACGAGCAAAAGTAGTTTGTTTTTTACAGGTTATTTCCTACTAAACATTTTAAATATAATAAAGTGGCGCCAACATCCAGATGAAAGATGATAGAAACAAGATTATAAGACAGGAGAAAATGCTGTCATTTCCCATAACCAGATTATCAACAATACACTTACATTCTTGTTAACATTTTAAAAAGAAGAAAAAAATTAGAACTTGGAAGGAGCGTTGAAAAAAGTTGGACACAAGAGAAAATAAAGTGGAAGTGAAAAGAGTTTTTTGAATAGTTACTTTTAAAAACATATAACATGGATTAAAGTGTTATAAAGTAAAAAATATATATTAATAGGGGAAAGTAAGAGACTCGAGAGTAACTAAGGGCTTTTTTTCCAGTTTTTTTTAAAAGAAAACACTTTTATGGTCAAAATAAATCAAATATTGCTTCAGTACAAAAAGAGTCGTTAATTTTATTCACATGATGAACTTACCATTTCTTGAATACCTGTCAAAGTTGTTGTGGAATTTAATGACAAATTTTTCTCTTCATTTAAAATATTTTTCATCTAATTCCGCTATGCTCATTATAGATATTCTATAACTTGACATCACCATGTGAAGAAAATTAAACTATGTTCTTATTAAAGCAATCCTATATATGTGTCAATATCCCTTTTTATCAATTATACAAAGCCTACAGTGAGGAATGAGCTATCAGTGGATAGGATTACGTTAAATCAGCTTGTCAAAGACAGGCTTAAAAACTGGTATTTTATTTATTTTGGTAAAAAAATATTTTGCTATAAAAACTGGAAAAACACTTACATTTTCTCGGGTTCACTACATCCCCACCTTAACGATTTACAAGTATATCTATTAATACTGCATAGGTCACTCGTGCCCAGATAGAGTGCCGTAACTAGTTTTTCATATGTCCTGTGCAGGGTTGTATTTTCGAGCCCCTTATTGTTTTGAGGGAAAAAATAATAATAAAACAAATAAGATATATTACTTGATTATAAATAATTTGTGTGTACACAATAAATATATAAGATCATTCAGATGCATTTATAAAATTATTTTAATTGCACTTTACTCGCTCTCTTTCAGCAAATTCACTCATTACACAATTATAATTAATATCTTTAGCGGTATTACATTCGATCGAAATTACGAAAACATTGGATAATCATTACTGTCCGATAGTCTCCATAAATAAGTCTTTATTAATCATAACTGGCTTGAACTTCTCTCACGTGAGGCAGTAAAAATGGGAGGGTTAGAAATATTTGGAGAGCAGCATTGATATTCGGATGTGACTAGATCCAAAGTCAGGAAGAGCTTGTAGAATATTAGTGGAAGTTGAAGTTTAAATATTTTGCATTAGTGACAAGGCTTCAAATTGAACGCGTTGAATTTCACATGTGAGCGTGTATACATTTAAATATTTGTAATAATATTGAGATCTACGGCCGAGTTTTGTGAATCATCAACGCTCATAGATTCTAAAGACGCGTCGATCAGTCCTGCAATCCATTCATTCAGAGGTTGATAATATGAGTGCGTCGAAGGCACCCAGGGACTGAGCGAAGAAATGACCAATCGCACAGTAGATCACGGCGACGAAATTTAAAATTGGAGGAAATAGATTTTTTTTTTGTAGTTTCTTTTTTAGAGCCCCCTTAGTCCTGGGCCCTGTGCCTGTGCACTTGTTGCACCTGTCTAGTTACTGTGTTGCCCAAATATGAGAGTTAATATTATTTGGGTATAAAGGTACACGAATTTAAAAGAGATATTAACTTCAAAAACACCCAATTTTAAAACTTAGAATAATAAAATAGAAGATAGCTGAGGCAAGTGGGAGTGCATGACTGCTTTGAAAGTGAGGTAGAAACAATGAATGAACAATAGAATGGAAAATCAAAAACTCTCTTCCCCTTAATGAGATTATAAGCATAAAATAAGGAAGTGAACTTTACCTAAAATAACAAACTCAATAAGATAAATATGAGAGAGTCCGTGCACTATATTTCGACCAGATAATTTTGTTTTGGATTGCTTTGGTAAGAGTTAGTGTCCTAAAGGCTATGAAAATCAAAGGAAATTATACCAAGCTTACCATACTAAACTCAAGTTGAGTTATGTCAATTTAGCTCTGGTTTGAAAAATTCCGGATAGATTTGGTCACTTTATGTTATGTAATGTTATATTATAAGACTTTTAATCGGGATATCGGAGTGAGGGTTTAAATATATACATTTTATAAACAATTGTTTGTTTCTTTCGATAACGATCCGATAACGGGAGATATGCACGCATACAAGTAAGATTATTGAAACAAAAATATCGAGTAAAATAGTATTGTATCGAAAGGAAAGTATCGATTTTAGTAAATAATCGATTCTTTTTCCAAATGCCTACCCCTGGATAAGAGGATTGGAACCCGGCAGCTTGTCGCAGGATTGTTAAAGTTTCCGGAAGTGTTACTTGATACTTGAAATATCCAGGTCTCGGTACAGTATCCTAATTTTATATATATATATATACCAGGGTGCGTCCACAAATATTCTCAAATACCGGCTCTGTAATACCTGCATCTTTTGTCCACGTGTGTGTCCGTCATGCGGGAACTTTCCTGAGAAAATGCTTTCTCAGCGTCAGACCATGGATGGTTGAGTTCTCTATTTTTTTAAAAAAAAAGCTTGTATACCCTTTTAGTCTGACGTATCCAGCCAGCGTCGCAAGTGTATCAACTAATGCGTCTTTTCCTTATTAGCATTGTTTTAATGAGAGTGAGGTATTTAACACCCCATTGTTCCTGGTCCTACGCCAGGACAATGGGAGAAACATTTCGGGTTCTCATCAAGGATATTATTAATTTCACTCTGGTCACGAAGGTCAACGACTCAATTCTTAAATATGTATGTAAGTCGCTGAGGAAACCTAGGACTTTTTCAATGTTCACAGTCTTAGCCAAAAACAAATAATTTAACTCAAGAGGAGTGGATTGAAAACTCAAACAATTAGAGGGCGTTATTTTATGTATAGAGATAACATAGTAATCATTATAAACTACAATACTACTATCTAGTATTCAAGGTAAACATTTATATATTTTAAGTAGTGTAGTCTAGTTATGTTTATTCTAAATTGTCCTGTCTAGTTGGGCTTTATTCTAAATTGTCCTGTATAGTTGTGTTAAATTTTAAATTGTCTTGTCTAGTTGTGTTTAATTTTAAATTGTCTTGTCTAGTTGTGTTTAATTTTAAATTGTCTTGTCTAGTTGTGTTTAATTTTAAATTGTCTTGTCTAGTTGTGTTTAATTCTAAATTGTCTTGTGTGTGGCTAGGTTTTATTTAATTTTAAATAGTCCTGTGTTGATGTGTTTAGTTCTAAATTGGCTTGTCTAGTTTTGTTTATTTCTAAACTGTGCTATCTAGTTGTTTTATTCTAGTCTGTACTATCTTCTTAATATATATAATTCTTCTGTACGTGTGTATGTCACTGAACTCCTCCTAAACGGCTGGACCGATTTTAATGAAATTTTTTGTGTGTGTTTGAGTGGTCCATGGATGGTTTAGATTCACAATTGGACCCGGTAGGTGGCGCTGCAATCGGGTTCTAGGATTTATTTTTTAGGTTTTTTGCATATCAGAACATGTAACCTCAAAATTTCACCCCCCCCCCCCCCCCAATATTTATAATAATGGATATAATATTAATAACTGACCGTTAAAAAATCATAAGTTCATCAATAATTGACCGTTAAAACCTTCTGAAGACAAATACTGAATTTGTAATATTTGTGTAACTCACTATTTGGAGTTCATTGTGAATTTGTAATTGTGATGATCACATAGTATTTATTTTATTATCGAAATAAATTATGCCACCCAAACTAAAAGCCAACGTTCGGGCAGGACAACGTCTGTCGGGTCCGCTAGTTATCTATATTTTATTATAAGCTGAAATGTGCTTTATTCTAGTATGGGAGTATCAGCGGTAATATAGTGTCAATTCAATGTATTTCCATTATAATTATTTTTTCCTCCCTTTCCCACATATAATTTTCCACCCAAAACGGCACAGGGAAAATCTTACATGTTTATAAAATTCATTATATTATCATTTGCCACAAATATTCTGTTGTATCTTTAAGTTGAATTTTTGTTTTATATATTTTTTTTAAAAAAAACTACTCGCAACTCCGAATCTTTGGTCTATCTATCAAACTGGTTCTTATAGTCCAATTTAATAGGAATAACCTTGTCTGACAACTAGAAAAGGTTATAGATTTATTTTAACATATTTAAACGTAAAGACATGTGATAATCATGCAACTCTCACTTTAAATAATACTTACACTAGAGTTAAAATTATTATATTTGAGAGCAAAAAATTATGTTTATATTTTCTAACAAACATTTTCTTCCTATCAAACTTCTCATATATAATATACATCTTCCTGGATATAGGTAAATAAATAAACATATTCCCTGTAGCCAACAAGAAAGTGACTTTTGTTTTAAACTTGATTCAATGTTATGGCGGGGTGAATAGTAAAATTAAAACATAAAGGTTGTGTGTTTGGAGGAGTGGAAGCAAGCAAGGAATTATCATTGGGGGGTAGAGGAGCAGCTTAGAAGGCTAAAGTAGTACTAAATACGTATCTGCCGTAGTGAACGGAGGGAGGAACTCCCATGTTCCTAACAGGTGGGAGAAGAGAATATAAATTATTATTATTATTATTATTATTAGCACCGCGTCTTACTACCCGTTCGGGTTATACGCACTTACGCTAATGTGTAGTGGTAGGGTGATTGTAAGATGAAATTGAGGACCTACAGTTTAACGTGGGACCCGAACCACGGTGGAGGCCTGGCATTCCTCACATTCACAAGTTGTGATTAATACACATCTTGTCAGAGGTGAAGGAAGGTTTGGCATAGGAGAATATCAAGACCGTGAGACCGAACTGTGAGGTTATCCAAACAAAACATTCTTTCGAAATACACCAAGAAATAACGCCAAGACACTTTTTTTTTACAAAATAGATTATATTTTCAGCCAAAAAAGTGTCTAAATATATATTTGGTTGTAGTGAAATCTCTAGTGGACAAATTCTGGGGTTTAAAAAAAGTTTTGTTTGTTTAAGCACCACGTTTTACTACCCATTTGGGTTGTATGATAGTTCGTTACCAAGAAGTCTATGCCACTTGGATAAAAAAAAATTTTTAATCAAGATGTTTGCCCATGATTTATTCTTTTTGAAACTGTAGACGGCAAATACGTATTATAAATATCTAACTACTGCTCTGTACAGTATTTTATGACGTATAATAATGGCTAATAAATACATCTATACTTGTGCTCACGCTGCATGCAAGACTGTGGCATTTATAATAAATACCATGTTATATATTGTAAACTATATAGTTTGGTATTTGCAAATTGGTCCACTATTAGAGATGTATATGTATACATTCAGTTTCAACAAGAACAGGTTACCGCTGACCAGAAAGTTGAGTTTGGAAATGAAAAAGAAACTGATAAAATGATACATTTGAAGCATCGTGTTGTATGAAGCAGAAACTTGGACTCTTAGGAAGATGGAAAAGAGACACTCAAAGAAAGCTTTGAAATGTGGTGCTGGCGAATACTTGAGAAGATCAAGTGGAAAGACAAATGAAGAAGTCCTAATAATAGTGGGTGAGAAGAGATCCATTTTGGATGCGATTCTTAGGTGCAAAGAAAACTTGATCGGACACATCCTTAGGAGAAACTGTCTTCTGAACGACGTCAGAGAAGACAAGTTTGAGTGAAGAGGAACTTAGAAAGAAGGATGATTCAAATATCAGATGATTTGAAGGAAAGAAGAAAATGCTGGGAGCTCAAGGAGGAGGCAGAGGACAGGCTGCATTGGTGGTGGGTTTTTTTTTAGAAATTATAGACCATACATTCCTTAATAGTGTTAATGACCCAAAAGAAACAAAAGCAGTCTCGGATTTCAGTAACTCATTATATTTATGTCCATCCGTTTTCAACTTGAATATCGCTATGTAGAGAACGCTTTCCATCCCACAGCTACAAATAGTTCGTTACTCTTTTAGCATTATTAAAAAAAAACTGCACCGGTATTTTTGCATGTTTTGCATGGGAAATTAAGCTAGTTGGTATGCAAATAAAATAGAAAAAAACACGCAATTATCCGTTATATGACAAATTAGTTCCCAGTAATTGCTTCCTGACTGTAAATTACATATGTTTAAAGCCTTAATATTCTTAATTTGGAAAAGAGTGTCATGATGTCTTTCGTCATAAATCTCGTTTGTTCTTATTTTAATGATGTGAAATTTGTTTATCACAATGTAAAAACTCGAAACAAAGTTTATTGACGCAAACTGTTATAGTAAACATTATTTTTGTTTAAATACTTAATTAGAGTGAAGATAACGTTTCAAATTGGGAAAAAAAAATCGGGGTGAAGCTTGAAACATGCGAATCAAAGTCGAAGTGGAAGTCGATGATAAGTCTTTTAAGATTTAATATTACACTACTTTTAGTTTTTAAATTATTTACCAAGCCAATTTAGGTAAATATAGAGTTTTAGAAAAAAAAACACCAAAGGAGACAATATGAGTTATTATTCAATGCTTATATATGTAATTTAATCACCGGTTTGGATTAAAATACCGTTTACTATCAGTCATAAAAATAATTATATTATGTTTAAAATATCATATTTAGTGAGATATGTGTATGTGTGTGTGGGGCGAGGGAAGAGTTGAGGTTAAAACGAAGAAGATTTGACCTCAACTTGTACATTTCAAAACGTCACACACGTTATAATATTAATCAGATATGTATAAGAATGTATTTTAATACAATGTGTATTTATACATAAATATTTCACTTGCATTAAGATTAATAGAGTATAGCCAAATTTTCGTAAGCAATTTCTTTTAGAAAATACAAATATGTTTTTTTGGTGTTTCAATTATGTCATTTTACTATACTATTATTATTATTATTATTATTATTATTTTTATCATTTATTTAGTTATTTTTATATGTAAGTATTGGTAATATCTATCAAAGTGACAGTTGCAGATTACATTACTTGACGTATGCATATGTTAGTGTATATATAGTAGCTTTTATACATTTAAGGTAAGGTTCTTCCTTTGAAACTATCGTTTCTCATAAATTTCCTTACTCATTTTCAAATTTTTATTTTTAAAAAAAAGCTTGTATTTTTTATTTCTAGGCTTATTTTACATTTTTAATTTGATTTAAAAATATATGACAGAACTTAAGTTATTAATACTAATGTAACAGAGATACACCTAAAAGTGCAGTTACGAAAATTATTTGTGTAATTTGAGCCCAAGTTTGAATAAGAATCAATTCGTACTTAAAACATGAAGAATATGAAATGGCACTGTAAATTAAATTTTAGTGCCGCTCTCAGTCACTTCCGCATAATTCATTGGAACCAACTTTTATTTGTAGATTATCTGTTCAAACTAGTTTTTTTTAGGGGATCCCCGAATCCACCCCTAACGTGATACTGGTGGTTAATAGGAAGACGGCATCACGACACCCACTAGTACAGGGCTCAGGCGCGGACTATTCGTCCAAAATATATCTGCTCAGTAAATCTACTAAACAAGGGAGCTGGGAGGAGAGCAGGGGGAGGTTGGACCACCCAGCGTGTAAATGACGTGTCAATTAATTCGGCTCAAAGCTCAACCCGTTTTCCCGCCATTTTACAACCCCTTTAAAACCCTAGCAGCATTGCGCCACGTTGTACCTTACATCGAGAAGGATAAAGATAGAAAGAGGGGCACAGAGAAAAGGATAGAAAGACAGAGAGGTAAGGAAAGAAAAAGATAACCAGAAAGATAAAGAAAGTCAGAGAGATAAAGAAAGAAAAAGATAGAAAAAGATAAAGAGAGTCAAAGAGATAAAGAAAGAAAAATATATACAGAAAGATAAAGAAATACAGATAGGTAAAGAAAGAAAAAGATAAGACAGAAAGATAAAGAGAGACAGAGAAGTAAGGAAATAAAAAGATAGACAGAAAGATAAAGCGAGACAGAGAGGTAAAGAAAGATAAAGAAAAATATAGACAAATAAAGAGAAACATAAATACAAAAAAGAGACGAAAATACAAAGATAGGCACATATAAAGAGATGTACCGAAATAGATGGAAAGACGCACAGAGAAACCAATCGAGGCATATAGAGAGAGACGTAAAAAAGACAGAGAAACGGAGATTGAAAAGGCCAGTTAAGTAGAGAAAAATTGAAATACAGATATAAAGAAGGAGAAAACATAAAAGCACAAATGCATAGAAAGAGAACAAATATAAAAGAGAGATATTGAAATAAAGTGAAAGATAATACATTTTTAAATAAATCTTGAAATCACTTCGTATAATCTATCTTCGGTGAAAGTAATAAAATAAAGCTTAGCAAATGATTCTATGTTGCGGAAAAAACCTCTAAAAAAGTATATACACACACACAAAATTTCAAATTACAAAACAATCCGAGTAAAATAAACATTTCAAGGACCTAGATTTATTGTTTTAATACATCACAACCACTCAGAACACAGAGCAAAGTGTGTGTCAGTCCATTACCGATGTCATAGCTCACAATACATCCTTCCATCTAAACTTCGCACAATAGCTCAATCTTACACGGCTCAGTTTACATGTCTGTTAATGACGAGGAGACTGGGGGTTCGAATTCTGGTCTAGTGCAATGAAGGTGAGTTTTTATCAACAATTTTCTACCATCCTTTCTCGCAAATGAGAGTATATCTCTCTTATTTTTATCTTACTCATCCTTATCTAATTAATGTAAGTATACAGATGACCTGTATGCTAGTAAGACAAAGTTAAATAAATATGCTTAGTATATAGATCTACACAATAAACTACATGTAAAAAACACATAAAGAATAATTACCGATATGTATTTCTTTTAAATTAAAGTATTAAAAAAGAAAGGACAATAAAACAATAATATCTTGATCAAACTATTGGGAATAGACATTATTAAAAGCTGTCCCGAAAACTATAAACATTTGGATATATTTTATTAAATATATATGATTAAACATAATTTGCTTGCCCTGGTCAAAAAAACATCTACCCGGACAAAACAGGAAACGATTTCATAATATATAGTGAAGATACTCCAAAACATGTTTACCACAAGCAAAACCTAAATGATTCAAAATGTTCTGAGGATTTAAAAAATGGGCCATAAAATTGATTTAAGAAAAAATTTATTTTTCAAATAATTTTGTCACACTTATAATAATTCTAGACCACTTAGTTCCAAATATGACTTTATACAATTTTACAAAGTTTCCAGTTATAATTCGATGAAACTAGTTTTTAATAATCAACTTGGTTGGCCGCAATAAACTAGACTGTTGATAACGGAGATATCGATGTTCAATCCAGGTCGTGTGTAGGCCTAGTCAGGGTCATTTTTCCTTAAAGGTTTCCCATGCTTTCTCTATGAAAATGTGGTTACATTTCTTCTAAATTCAACCTTCCTCATCCCTGGTCCTATTAGCATAGTAAATAAGCGTATAGCCCGAAAGGGTAGTAAGAGGAGGTGCTAAAAAAAGTTATTAAATATATTCACATTATATAGAAAAAATAGTAATATTGCGAAATTTTACATAAAAATCACACTAAATTTGGAATAGTCCTGTTTACACTTAAGCTACATAAATATTTGTCAACCTAGTTTAAAAATGTACTTTTATACTTCGTACAATCATCATCAAAAATACGGAATGACTAAAATTGCGTGTATTTCCCAATGAGCAAAGCACACAATTTAACAGATGATTCACACGCTATATAACTATTACTTTAAAGATGAAATCTCAGTTTTTTACTTTCTCTCTATCTTACAGGTAGAGAAAGTATGGTGATCGTCAAAAAATTCGAACTCGAGATTTTGATGAATTTTGACGTTTCATGACTTCCTGAATCCGAAAAAGTGGTTTTTGAATTTCCGTCTGTCTGTCTGTCTGTCTGTACCTCCAACTAGAGCCTAAACTATTTTACCGATTGAGCTTTAAACTTGATATCTAAGGTTTTCATAGGGTTGCCCCGAGGGATTTTTGGAATTGGATATCTACCCCTAAAATTAAGGGTAGTTTACTGAAAGGAAAAAACAGAAAAAGTCGATTTTCTCCAAATCGGCTCTAACGATTTTGATTAAATTTCATTTATGAACATTAATAAATATTCCAAACAAAATGGCTACTCTCAATATTTCGGCAAAATGACTTTAAGGGCTCCGGTCTGATGCGTAAATTAACATTTTTTATAATAGCTCCGAAACTATTTGAGATATGAAATTACTTAGCATTGCAAATATGTATATATATTTATAATACAAATATTTTATTCGAAACATATTTTTATAAAATCAATAATTTTTCAATCTATACGCAATTATATATATATTTTTAGCTTTTTGGACATTAAAGCTTAAGTATTGCGATCGTAAAAAAAACTAACCTGAAATGTTGATGGATTTCGACGTCTCATGACCCCCCGAACCCTAAAAAATAGTCTTTGCAATGCCGTCTGTCTGTGTGTCTATTAAAACTTAAAATTAAGGGTAGTTTACTGAAGGGCAAAAAGAGAAAAAGTCGATTTTCTCAAAATCGGCTCAAACGATTTTGATTAAATTTCATTTATAAACATTAATTAATATTCCAAACAAAATGGCTACCCTCAATATTTCGGCAAAATTGCTTTAAGGGCTCCGGTCTGATGCGTCAATTAACATTTTTTTAAATAGCTCCGAAACTATTTGAGATATGAAATTACTTAGCATTACAAATATGTATATATATATTTATAATACAGATATTTTATCCGAAACATATTTTTATAAAATCAATAACTTTCAATCTATACGCAATTATATGAATTTTTTAACTTTTTGGACATTTAAGTTTAAGTATTGCGACCGTAAAAAAAAAACTAACCTGAATTGTTGATGGATGTCGACGTCTCATGACCCCCCGAACCCTAAAAAATAGTCTTTGCAATGCCGTCTGTCTGTGTGTCTATAAAAACTTAAAATTAAGGGTAGTTTACTGAAGGGCGAAAAGAGAAAAACTTGGTTTTCTCAAAATCTGCTCAAATGATTTTGATTAAAATTCGTATCTAGGCGTTGATTAAGATTATAAATAAACTGGCTATTTTCATTTTCCTATGAAAATGATTTTTAGGGTACATTACAGAAGCGTTAATTTCCGTATCTCCACAACTATTGGAGAAACTAAACAACTTATCATTGCAAAATTGTAGGACTATTAGAAATAAAAAACTTTTATTTGACATATATATTTATAAAAGCAGCAGTTTCTGAGATATTTGCAAATATATTAATACAATTTTGTGAGCTTTAGTTGTAAACATATACTACTTAAGTCTTAACGCAATAATTCTCCAATGCCATAGAGTAATTAAATATAAGTATCTAAAATAGTATGTTATTTTTCCTTAAATCTCTTAGGAGAAATGTTTGCATAGCAATGATCTATCTCCATTTTAGACTCAATAGTCAATATTTACATTTTTTATTGGTCAAAATGTATAAATGAATAATTAAATATCAATGCGATGACCTGAAGATCTGCAACACCATATAAAATGTTAAAATTTTAACCAGAAATCGAAATTTTAATACGAAGTGTTGACCCTTGTGGAAGACATTAAACTGTTTGAAATGCTCTTAGGTGGACAAAGATGCGCCTCTTTTCTCATTGATTATATATCATTGTATATTATTTTATGCGTGTTCTTATGTGGAGTGGTGATGATACAATGTACATTATTCCGTTCAGAAAACTTACGAGTTTATAGAAAGAGAGAGAAAGTCTGTGCGGTGCGCCGTACCATTTATTTTAAATATTAATTTTCCCAGCTCAGTTTACAAACTGTTAGCGATACACACATTTTGATTACGCTAATGGGCTAGAGTTGGGGAAGATATAATTTAAAGTAAATGTATCTGCATTTGCGTGGTGGTAAAGTGGGAAACGATTTACAATAGAAAAACACCCTTAGTATACACTTGGCCGAGATTCAAAATCTGATATTTCCATCCCAGGTAAACCAGACAAGATGAGCCTGACATATAGTCAACTTTCCCATTAATGCGGCTTTGAAAACATAATCAAATAATCAAAAATGTCGTAAAACCTTTATAAAATAAATATGTGTTTGTGATTATTATCGTAAATCCTGGAGAGGTGGAAGTTATAAAAGTATTTTGGCAGAACGAAAATTTTATAAATAAACAAACATATTTTTTATGGTCAATTTTGAAAACATTTTACCATATTTAGTGTTGTTTTATAGGATTGATAAATACCAAAAGTGACATTTGCAGATCATATGATTTGACTTATGAATAGATGAATTAAGAATTGTAACTTTTATAGTAGTCAGATAAGGTTCTTTCTAATAAAATTGGACTGTATAAGTTCCTACACTTTTTATGATTTGCCTCGAAATAATTAGAGAAATTAGCAATTAACTATACATAAATAGAAAGTAAAATTCAGATTGGAGAAAGAAAAAATCAGATTAATTTTAGTATGAAAATGTGTTTGTATGAGGAAAAAAACAAAACAATGGAAGATGTTCGCCCAACGAACGTATTTCACCATTTCCTTTGATATCAAAGCTAGTTAACTCTCAGAACAGACGCTCACCTTCCCGGGAATACGTTCGTGACAAAAATTAATTAGTAAACAAATATATTCCCAGCACAGTATTTCACTCAATATTTTGTAACTACGTGAAATGAATGTCGGATTTAACAAGAGTTGGTCGGGAATGATTGTTTTACTTTTCCTAGGAGAAAGAACGATTGGAAACGTCAAACAAATCAAACTCGATATTTTGATAAATGTTAACGTTTCATGACCCCATGAGACAGAAAAAGTTGTTTTCGCTAGACCTTCTCTCTGTGTGTGTGTCTGTCTATCAGTCTTTGAGTCTCAGCCTAGAGCCAACATCCTTTTACCAATTGGCCTGATACTTGTTATCTGGGGGTTTGATAAGATTTACTCAAAGAATTTTAGAATTAGATATATAACCTAAAGATTAAGGGTAGTTTCTGAAGAGCAAAAGAGAAAAAAAAAAAATCAATCTTCTCGAAATCCATTCTAACGATTACATTTTATATATAGGTTGTTTAACATTTCAAACAAAATGGCAAATTTTCATTTTCTCAAGAAAATGACTAAGGTCACTTTGCATAAGGAGAAATTTCCAATTTTGATTAAATCTCCGCAAATATTTCAGATAGAAAATAAGTTATCATTGTAAAGTTGTAGGTGAATCTTTTTCATTTAAATGTTTGGTGAAAAGGCCAAGCTGAGGGATGAAAGTCACCCTTAAAAAAAAAGCTTTTTTTAAGATTCAAACTCCCAAGACTCCTAGCTCTTAACATTCGGTAATGTATTTTAAGACTCGAAATAAATCGGGTTGCCGGTGATTGGCAGGTCCATGTTTGAATCCTAGTCAAGTAAACAATGGGTGGGTGTATGTACAAGGGACTTTCCCATTCTTTTTCCATGCTAATAGGGGTATACTTTCTCTAAGGACCCTAATTAGGTTCATGCCCATCTCGTGTACTCCAATCTCGTGGAATCTAGTCGTTAATAACCCTATTGAAAATAGTTATAAAAATAAATGCCATGTTGTAGCGGGCGTAGCCTGTAAATTAATTATAATATATTTAAATGAATTTTTAACACTTTCCAATGCCATTTAAATAGCAGAAACTTTGTCTGAGTTCCATCATTGATTTTAAAATGGCTTTCCCCAAAAATGGCAAGGAAAAAAGTGTCAATTTAGGTAAATCTGTAACAATGGACGAGTGGTTTGAGTGGTTAGCCACAGATATAAAGGACCCTGGATCATTTCCAGATGGTTTTGGCAAGGATATTTGTTTGTATATGGGTTTGTCCTTCAATGAAATTAGTAAATTGAGGTACGAGGCCTAAGTATATCCATCTTAGGTTAAACAATTTTTCTTTTATATTCATAATGTGTACATTTCCTTGGGAGTTAAGAGTGTTGGGTTACCATCCTGCTGAGAATAGCATATATGCCATATAGATTTCATCCTGTTGACGAGCGAGCACGGTACGACCGATGGACCTTCCTGGCTTGTTGGACACCTCGAGATCACCAAGTTAAGTAATAGTAAATACACCTTATTTAGTGATTGGTTGATTAAAAAGTAGGGGCGGAGCTTCACCCCAGTTGAAGAGAAGCCATGCTTGGTGCATGAGGGTCATACTCTAGTAACCATTGACTAAGACACGGAGGGAAAAAATGTGATCTGGTGGTTCACCCCACCGGAGGGTCGATCGTGTGTCTATAGAAAGTTTTGAGTGTCCCGTTATCGTGTATGCTCCCTCGTCACGGGAAATCTACCTGTTTACCTATGTAGTAGTTTATTCACCTGAATAGATTAATAAATAGAAATTATTGGACTAACACTAGAGTCTCACTCCCCACGAACAACCCATTCCAACCCCTACCGCTCGGCGTCCATTCCAACCATGTAAGTCCCTACAGTGCCGCGGTAGTGTTGTAGTTAGGGTTGGCTACCGGGAACCCAAAGAAAACGGGGACGTTATAATTACTAGAAATACTAACTCAAACTATGTTTTTCTTTAATTTAATTTTAACAATAAAAGAAGAACCAGACTTTGAGAGATATTCAGCTATGAGTTTATGTTTAATATGAAGTTATTTAATAAAGGATTAATTCCTTTCTTTTAGTTACAATTTGGTTTAAAAAATTCTTGTTAATTCTATACTGTCAGTTTATATAAAAAATTATAATGCATTATTTTATTTTGGTAGTCCATTGGTTAGTTTGTATTTATTTAGTTACTGTTACCGGTTGTAGGTTTTTGTAAGTTCTCAATCTTTTAGTTAGCCCTTTAATAAAAGGGTGGGAGTTAAATTTAAATTAAATAAAAATTCTCATAAGATTGAAAAAACTTATTAGTTATTCACGAAAGCAAGTTAACGAGATGCTTTGATGTTTTTACCTCCTCTACCGAAGCTCAAAGCTAATATTATTCCAGGCTATCTTCCATCGTCTGCCGCAAAAAGCCGCAACCCCCTAGTTGTTTTTACTTCCTTGCCTCTGACTCTCAGGTCATAATGCTCGCGTCTACCCTATCTACCCCTCCGACATATTGCCAGAGTTCAAGGAACGAAACATTTACAGGGCCGTATTTCACTCTCGTTAATCTGAGTAAAGCATTGCGCGCCGCCAGTATGCTCCACTTCAACGACAAATGGTCCTCCAAGAAGGGGTCATCCATAAAGCAGGTGACGCTTTTTCTTAACTATTTTTACCGTAACCCTCTACCCCCATGTATACTTTTGCCTGACCCCCTCTCACCACTAAATTGTCTTACGTAGCTTTTCACGTTAAGGGTGAGTGTCATTACTTCAAAAGGAAGCTTTTGTAACCGGAAGCTATCGCTTAAAGCAATTTTATTAACGGTTAAAATTCTAACAACTATGGAAGAAAACAACGATTTACAATTAAGTATTTGAAAGCTTGGGGGATGCATGTTTACAATTTCGGAAATCAGCCGTAACTGAGTCATGAGTGAAGAATGACCCTGCGCACGTAATTATCCCTGGATATCTCAGTAGTAGAGTAGTGGTGTGCTAAACCAAAGGTCCCGGGTTAGATTCACTTATACAGGTGCTATTTTTTTAAATTTATTTGAAAATGATTACTAATATTATTTTTACGAACGTGAACAATAATATAATTTTTTCCAACTTTAGAAAGTATAAGATGTGTTAGGTAACACAATAATGTACCCACCCTCCCTCCCATGTAACATTATGTAGACATTAGAGTTTCCTTTCCCCTTCCCTCTCCAAACAACATTACGTAGTTTACGGATAACCCCGAAGTAATGAGCCGGTTCCTTTGCAAGGTGGGCCGTGAGTTATATCTGTCTCTGGCACGCACCTGGAAGAATAGCGGTGCATACACTGAGAGTTAGGAAACTTTTTTTTATTTTGATTTTTGATCACCGCGTCTTACTACCATTTTGGGTTGTACGCATGTGTACTAATTATTCTGATGATTTTAAGGATTAAGAAGGAAATGCACCTGAATTTGTATGGAGGGAGAGTGTAAAACAATTTAGGAAACACCACCCACAGTACACCCGACCAAGATTCGAACCTCTATCTTCCCGTCATCGGCAGTCTAGTCTACTACAAAAGTAGCGCTTTAGACCACGTGGCCACCGAGGCGGGTGACTAACGTTTGAATCACTCACAGTAATCCTGTTTTTACGGGGGATGACGAGGGATTTAACTTACTCTTTCTGAACCAAATGATTATATCATTACATGTATTACAGACTAACTAAATTCTATAACAACATCTGTCGTAGTACTTACAAATATTGATTACAAGGAACAAAGAATGAGAATATTGTACAAGTTTAACAAATCAGTTTATTAATATTCAAACAAGTCAATAGGAAGAACATAGAATAACAGTTAGAAACTATTCAAACCATATATTGTTTAAACATAAGAATATGAACGGATACAATTATATAAATAGCTCGACAAAGTAGCATCAGGTGTAAAGCACCTAGGTACACCCTATAGCCCACACATATAGGTCATAGGTATTAATAAGAAAGAATGTATCTCGTTAAAGCAGGACAAATACTAATTCATCAAATATGATGATATGCAGCAACTCCACGGTAATATAAATTAGTGGCGGTAATAAAATCTAATTACAAATTTACCACACAGGATTTCACTCCTGCCTGCTGACTGAGACTTCCAGCACTTAATAAAAATTATAAAGAACTAAGCCACACAAATTTACTCCTAATTTAAGAAACTACAAGGGAGGTAATTAACATGAGCTAACTAGCATGAGTTAGCTCCATAGATAGTTAGACATTACAAAGCTATAAACTCCTAGAAGAAAAACTATAATTTTACAGCTAATACAAGGTAAACTACCAGGAAACTAGATGCTACAAATACTATGGCCGGACTCTTCCTAATTAGTACTGCCTGAGCAATCAATAGTATCTTTATTCTGTTACCCTGCAAAGGGTACGATATTAAAAGACAAAATAGTGATCATTTTCAACTAACGCTAAAGGCGCCACAAGGGGGCCATACACAATAGACAAAACCCCATGGGCCACTACTATGGACAAGTAGCACTTCCACAGGTAGCGTACCGCAAGCCGGTACACAGTTAGACTCATTAGAGACAAGTGTCAGCTACAGACCCAATTAGGTCGTGAAACATTGCAATAGATAGCCTGGTATCCTCCATTATTAAATTATACTCTTTAAACTAGCCGCAGCATGGTCAAATAGTCTAAGAAGTCTAATCTTGATCCTAATATTTGTGACTAAGCCTAATAGATATAGAAAGGTAGTGCATAAAGCTATAAACTATGCCATATGAGCATAGTCGGTAAAACTAACATACAACAACTACGTCATATGGACATATAACAGTAGAGCTCAAAGCTTAACAAAATAAACAATGCCTTAAGGGCATAGAGAGACAAATCAATAGAACTGAAATACCAAAAACTAGGTCATATGGACTTAGAATAATAGAGCTCAAAGCTTAACCATATATTACGACATCCCTCGATAATTATAGTATCCGCCGTAGCTTGCTCTGCGGAGGGGAGATGACACAAACGCCTCAACCATCGCGGACTTCAGTACGTCGTCCTAACAGATGCTCGCGAATACCTTCCAGCAGTTTCTCTGACGAGTGGTTACAATAGAATAGATATACGTGAACCGAGAACAGGCCTATTTATACCAGTGGGACTAATAAAATTGGGCAAAGTTTTCTCCAAGTAACGAAGAGGGTTTGGTAATCATCAGACATCACGCCACCCGACCCCTAGCGCTAACCGGTGACTATTGGTATCTTCTTGAATGAAGCCTCTCTCATTTACTCGTCGTCTGGCTCAGGTGTTAGATGTGTGCGTTTTGGTCTTCCAAGCCAAGTTGCCGAGTTCACCGGGGCAATTTTTGATGAGAATTGGCGTCTCCCGTTTGTGATGTCACATTGAGTCTATATCTGCCACACATTATTAGAACTTATTAGATCTGGTAGTACTAGATTTAACCTTTCATAGGGCTTCATTACGTTCACGTGTTAAAAATTAATTAACACGTTACACTATCACAAATACAACACCCGTTCCTTCAGCCGTCTATTCACCACTGTGAAGGAAGAAACCCCAATATCATTTAACAATTAATCTTTCAGCCATAGCGTGAATTTAGCACATGATACCCACTTCACTAGGCAGAAATGTTACCAACTGAGCTAAGGTGTTGGACTAAGGAAACTATTAATTTTTAAAAAGCAAATAGTGTTTTACTACACTCCTACCCCAATTATCATAAAAAACCTTCCACTCAACGGTAGAGATGGAAATTTCTCAAAATAAATCCGATAAAATTTTCACATCATTGAATCACAAGAGAAGGGAGTGTATTCGAAAAGGTTAGTGTATAGAAAACCACTGAGCCCCAACGTTATTGACACATTAAACCACAAAGAGCTGTAGTCGATACACGAGTCTGAGAAGAGAACTGGAATATCTGTTAAGGCGGGGATGTATAGGACGCGAATAAAGGCCAGTGTTTTTGCAGTTTTTATAGCAAAATGTTTTATGACCAAAATTAATAAAATAATTGCTCCAGTAGAAACGTAGAGTTTAATTTTATTCTCATAGTTATATCAACAGTTGTGGAATATATGTCATCAGCATAGTGACATTATATAAGAATAATTTTAAATGAAGATGAAAAGTTGTCATTAAATTCCAGGACACCCTTGAGATATATTCAATAAATGTTGAGGTTATCATGTGAATACAATTAAACTATGTTTCTACTGACGAATTATTTGATTTATTTTGACCAAAAAAGTTTGTCTATAAAAACTGCAAAAACATGGACCTTTACTCACGTTCCCTCCATTCCCACCTTAATACTTTTTTTTATAGCTCATTAGATGTTTCTGGTATTAATGTCTTCAGGATATATTCATTTATTGAAGTATACACTTTAAAACTTGTGTGATCTTGATTGAATTATTTCCATTTAAATAAAACGAAGAATTTCCCATCTAACCCCTCTAGTCACCGTACATGACTGTACCAACACAAAGTCATCCGGAATGACGTGTCACCAACGTGAGATCTGGACCACTTGTTCCAGAAAGTGTCAGGTGCCCCCTTCTCCCGTTCTCAGAATCCCGGCTTGTCCCCTCCGCTCCCAACACCCCCTCAAAATAGGTCTACGGAGGTAGCTAGACCCAGACAAAAAGCACAAACTCAAGTTCACTCTTAGTAGCATCGTTATCCTTCTCTTTACTACTTCTCTACACAGTTTTAAGGCAGGATCAAACGGAATTCTGGCTAAGGTCCATATTTTTGCAACAAGCCTTTTGCCAAAACTAATAAACTATTAATTCAATAGGTATTTAGTTTGATTGCTTACACACGTCTCTACTGGAGCAATATTTTATTTATTTTGACAAAAAAAGTTTTTGACATAAAACTAAAAATATAAATAAAAAAAATGCCCTTTGCTCGCGCTCCATACATCCCCACCTTCAGAACCGATAACATAAATAGACGTGGAAAATTAAACTAAATGTGTCTGCTGAAGCAATATTTTATTCATTTTGGCAACAGAAAAAAGATATTTATCATAATAACTGAAAAAATAGTGACCTTAGCTCTCTTTCCCATCCGTTCTCCCTTAATATGCCTACAATACAATACAATACAATACAATTGTAAAGTCGTTAACACAAAAATAATAAGCGTGTTCGCTGGAGGCGTGAGATGGGAAAAGTTTATTTAAATTTTCAATAAATATGTTTACCTATTTATATTAAATGAATTCATTCGATATCTAAATTTTATCTTGAGTTTAATTTATCATAAAATCATTAACAACAGTTACATTATCTAAAGAGCTTCAAAAAAGTACTAACAGCAATAATAAATTGTTCTCTTCTCACAGTGACATTTCGACTACAGCTCCTGGTGGTTGAATGTGCCACTAACGTAGGGGCCTCCAAATTTGCTTTATAGACCAAATATATGAATATTTCAACATTATAATCAAATCCTTTATGTATATATGTTTATCTTCTGTGAGTCAATGATATGAAACTTTTTACCGGAGAACTTTCCGATTCAAAGTTAATCAGGAAATGTTCATCTCTAGTCGACATTGCAAGTCCAGGCCCTCAGAACTCCTTTCTCCCCTTGTCTATGTGCCTGTCAGCATCATAATATTGTAAAACGTCTGTTTGGTGAAACAATGTAATGATTTAATGGACTGATCAATTTACTAACGAGGGAGCTAGCATGCTACTGGAAATCTGTTGTTCAGGCCTCTTTTACGAACGCATTATTTTGAAATAGATACATTTACATTAAAGTTATTTTTAGAATAGAGTGATAGATCCTGATTCTAAAAGACCGAATTCAATCCTAACACACTGCACCTAACTTGGTTTCCTAAATTTGTTTTTCAACCCATATATAATAATTTCCAGCCACTTATTAAACTATTTTTTAATGCTACTTATTCATTTTATACATAATTTATAGCTAAGAAACGGGTTGATAAAGGTGTATTTAAAGGAAATTCATCAACATTCATCTGGTCGCATGGTCTAAAACATCACGCTTACAATATACTGGCTTGCTGATGATGGAGAGATTGGGGTTCGAATACCGGTCGAGTTTTTTGAGGGTGGTTTTCCCTAAATGGTTCTCCACTATTCCATAATGCAAATGCGGATACAATTCTTCAGAATTTAAGCTTCCTCATTCCTAGCACATCAGCTTAGTTAGTATATAGGGCTATTCGTACACGCATACATACGCGTAGTAAGATGAGATGCTAAAAAATTGCCTGAAGAAAGGGACGAGAAAACCACAGTGAAAATACCAGTGTGAAACAGCTCTTCAACGAAACCAACCCAGTCCCGACCCATCGGCTTTTTATATATCTAACTACAACGTTCAACATCGTAGCTAAACTAAATGGTAAGGTTAAAGAAGGGGGTTAGTATTTATTACAATGCTGATATGGTTATAGGCCTGTAGTTGATCTGTTTAGTTAAGTTACATTACTGTTTTGGAAACTAGACCCTGTAACTAAAGTACAAGTAGTATATTAATATCATAAAAAAAGCACATTAATCATCTCTAACTGAAAATTATTATTATTATTATTATTATTATTATTATTATTATTATTATTAGCACCGCGTCTTACTACCCGTTCGGGTTATACGCACTTACGCTAATGTGCAATGGTAGGGTGATTGTGAGATGAAATGGAGGACCTACAGTTTAACGTGGAATCCGAACCACGGTAGAGGCCTGGCATTCCTCACGTTCAATCTCTAACTGAAAATAGTTAATATCACGACATAAATGAGAAATGATTTAACGTAACAATCTACACATTATACTTTATTTTTTGCTCCAAGAAAAAAGAAAAATGAAATACAACAAAAATAATGTGTTTCACAAAATTCAATAAATCATCCAAATAAAATTGACAAGGCAATTATTTATTCGCTATATTATAGTTTACACAGGGGGTTGTCTATCATCCCCCTCTCACAAACTTTTTTTTTCACTTACCCCAACTGACTACGTTTACAGAACCTGTCATATTCTAGAGGTAGCTGGATATAAAACTCGTTTTTTTTTTATATCAGCAGATGAACTTCTCCCTTCCACCCCAAAAGGTACATAACTAAATCCTCCGAACGTCCCCCTTTCTTCCCCTTAACAGCCACGTGACGACCAATCACACAGGCCCCACCCAAAGTGCCATCACACCCTTTCTCACTCCGCCACCCCCCAACCCTTCTCGATCCTAATGCCTCTAGAATTAATGTGAACTTACCCTCAAAACTTTTTCCCACCCCCTTTAGGAATATTTGGAGGGAAGGGTGGTTGGGAGCTAGCAGAAACATCACGTACGGAAAAGGGAGAGAGGGGTGGTGTATGGAAGCCACCCTATGGGAAGGACGTACATAACAAACACCTTGACACACAAGGTCTTCTAGAGAGGGGTTCACACTTCCAAAGCTCTTCACCTCGCACCCCCCGTTCTTGCAACCCCCTTCTCTAAAACGTCATTGTATTTATATTCAACACGTTTTATTCCCCACTCGTCGTGCGTGAGGAGGAAGAAATTGGATCAATTTGTACTGGGAATGTAACTTTTATTACGATTGTTTTTATTTGGCTTAAGGGTGTGAATATAATTATTGTTTCATGTGTCACACTTATTATTCCATACAATTTGGTTTAAGCTTGCGCGCACTTGAATTGTCAGTGGTAGAATTATTATAAATGTATTAATATTAAAGAAATTAGTGTTCTCGTTCGACTTTAGGTGCTTGAAGCAAGATCTTGGTAGGAACCAAATTTTAAAAAAATATTATTTTTTTTGTATGCAACATTAATAACATTCTACTTTATTATTATTACTTTCAATATATGTGAAATAATATTATTTATTAAATTGTGAGTTTAAAATCATATGACTTGACGTTTAAATATATAAAACTTCTTGTAGTTACTGTCAAACAGTGTCTACCTATCTAAATCGGACTCTAGATACCAACAGTTGAATAAAAAGTATTTTTTTTAAATCCACGTCTCAATACCAGTTTGGGCTATACGCTTTTAAACACGTTGATAGGGTAGGGATGAGGAGGGAAGAATGTAAAGGAAATGTACCCGCAATCACTTGGAGAATGGGAAACCATTTTGCTGGGTAAATGTATTCATAATAAATAGTAAAAATTTATAAAACCGGAAAATATTTACATAACTACACAAAATGGGCCACATTCCTGTTTACTTTAATTAGTTAAGGTACAAGAATATTACTATGCCCACTTAAATGATGTTTATCATTTTTAGGAAAAAATTATTATTATTATTACTATTATTACTATTATTACTATTATAACTATTACTATTATTATTACTATTATTATTATTATTATTACTATTATGACTAACCAACCATTTATTTTCTCGTGAAAACATCACATATTATAACGGAGTATACACACCTTACATAATAAGTTCCAAGTTAGCAAACAACACCTGACGTTATGAGTTTCAGTGCAACAAACAAACTTTCAGATATTAATGTTGATATTTAGTTATTCTTTAAATATTAATAATTATAATAATTAATGATGTCATAAATTCGTACAACTAGTAGTATTCCCGCATATATTACGGCAATTATGAAAGTGGTGCTTAAAAAATATCTTCTATCTGTAAAAGGATTAGTTTTGCTGTAAAAGTAGTAAATATCAAGGTCCTAGAGCTGGTATGTAGTAATAGGCACCCAAGCATGGGCTATATTAATCTGTAAGTATTGTGCTTGTAAATTCCTCGTGTCTGGAAAGTGAAGTTAAATTAATATAATAAATGAACTTGCGAATGCACATTTTAAATTCAAGCTTATTTAGTGCCAGAATGCTTTAACTTAAATTATATGATTTAAGAAAAGTATCAATAGGTGGACATTCAAAGACATTAATTTTAATTTAATTTTAAATAGTTAGTAAAACCAAATTTGTTGGAAAAATCATCCCCTCTTTGTACCGATCTTTTAAGATTCTCAAATTTCCTTAAACAATGAGATTTTCTCGACCCTTTATAAAGTAATACTCTAGAAATAATATTTTGTTGTGAATAATGCCCTTTTATTCTCAGCGTTTATAATAAAACGATATTATTACAGCCAAAAATCAGATTGGTTGTTGTTAAATGGTATCGAGTTTTATGATAAATTTGTAAGGCTTATAATAAATTTTGGTTCCTGGAAAAATTGAATTATGAACGTGTCCTGAATTCAATTATTACTTCCTTAATCCTTGCATGTTGGTCATTTTACTCGTTTCTGTGTTTCCTATTGATATGGAAATTGAAAACAATGAATAGTTATTTCTTCCAAGAAAATTAATTTAAAAAAAATTGAATAAAACAATAATTATACATACTTTATCATAAAGTGTAATGTAACTTGTTACAAAATTATTGATAGTTGGCTATTAGTAAAGTTCACTTAGTTTTTGGGCTGGAATCAAAATCATGGTTTGGCCTTAAGGTATGACCATATTGCATCTAAATATCAAGTTTGAACGAAATATATCAAATGGTTTCACATGTAGCCCAAGGTACAAACAAAGGAACAAACAGAGAGAGAGAGAGAAGAATAGACAGAAATGGGGTGAAACAGAAGTATAAGAGCAACTTTTTGAGCTCAGGGACACATTAAACATCAAGATTCGACATAATATTGGATTAGATTTTAAGATTACAATACTTACTCTATATGAAAAGTAAAAAATCTATACTTACTCAATATAAATGATACGGAACTCCACACGGACTTTCTCGCTCTATTGTTTAGAAATTGAGATATTTACTCAAAATTCGTAATATAATATACACTAGCGAACCCGAGAACCAATTGCGCTATACACACGTAAAACATTTTTTGACTCACGGGTTTAAATTTTATAATTTTATTCTTTAAGAATAAATGTCTTCATTTGTATAGTTGGACCAACAAAAATTATCGATATTGGGTCCCCAAGGGTCAACACCTCGTATTAAAATTCTGACTCCCGGTTAAAATTTTCGCCATTTTATTAGGGGATTCACATCTTATGGTTATCGCATTGCTATTAAATTTCTCTTTTATGAATTATGACCAATAAAATAGGTAATTATTGACTATTGAATCTAAAATGAGAGAGATAGATAATTGATGTACCAGGGGTGGAACCAGTAGTGTGGTGTGGGGGCACGCGCCCCCTTCAAGAAATTAAACCTTTTAAATCAATGTTAAAGTGACTACTAGTTTTATTGTTACGTAATACAATCTCACTAACCAGATTTCATTTTTTTTAAATTGTTATTGGTAATATTGTTAAATGATTAATATACGGTAATTATTATTAATACTTAAAACAATCACATTAGTACTAAAATGGTGAACATGGGCATTAATGAAACTATTCAAATTTAAGTTGCGCGCCTCTCACCTTATTGCACAAACATTGTTTAGGTTTAAATTTATTTTATCATTTCTATTATTACTATTTCAATGATTAATAATAAATAGAGATCTTTAAAATATTTTATTTTTAAATAACGTGCTTTAAACAAAATCTTTGAATAATACCAAACACATAACGTGTTTGTATGGCTTAGTGGTAAAATTTCGATTTAGAATGAAGTACCTATACTATAGAGTGGAGCTATAGTTCGATAGTTTGAAATCTGAATAGTTCCATCTATTTTGTCTAATTGATTAGATAGCTAAAAAACTATTTATGTAATAATTGTTATAATGTTTAAATCTATTTCCCTATTAATAATCACGATTTGTTGATCTTCTTATTATTTGCTTTTAATAAATTTCAATACTAATCGCAAATTTCGAGCTACACTCTTCGTTAGAGGATTATTCTCAAGTTTAGAGTTACACTAAAAAATTACTTAAAGATTTACTCTTAAATTATGAAGTATTTTTATGTAAACATTTATTGAGGTGCCCCCCACCCCGATCCCCGACCTGTTCGGAGCACAGGCGTACCTCCCTTCCCCCCCCCCCCCCTCATGAAAATCCTGTATTCGCCCCTGTGCTGTAAAAACATTTCCCCTAAGAGGTTAAAGGAAAAACAACATCAACTTCTTGAAAGACTTACTTATTTGCTTACTCTATGTAATTAAAGAATTATTGCACTTAAACTTTAGTATCTCTTCACTACTAAAGCTCATAAAATTGTCTTAATATATTTGCCAATATCTCAGGAACTATATGTTTTATAAAAAATATGTTTCAAATAAAAGTGTTTCATTTTTAATAGTATTAAAATGTTACAATGATATGTTATTTAGTATCTCAAATAGTTGCGGAGATAGAGAAATTTTTGCTTCTGTAAGGAACCCTAAAAGTCATTTTGATGGGAAAATGGAAATAGCCATTTTGTTTATAATCTTAATCAACGCCCAGATACGAATTTTAATCAAAATCGTTATAGCCGATTTTGAGAAAATTGAATTTTTCTCTTTTCACCCTTAAGTAAACTGCTCTTAATTTTAGAGTTAGACAGACACACAGACAGACGTCGTTGCATAAACTACTTTTTAGGGTTGGGGACTCATGAAACTTTGACACCCTTAACATCTCGGGCTAGATTTTTTTTGACGGTCATAATACTTTATCAAGTGTTGGAAAAGTTAAAAAAATATATATATATTTGCGTATAACTTGCAAAATGATTGGTTTTATAGAAATATATTTCAAGTAAAAGATGTATATTTTAAGTATACATACATGTATGCAATGATAAGTAATTTCATATCTCAAAGACTTGCGGAGATAAAATTTAAAATTAGAATTTACGCATCAGACCGGACCACTTGAAGTAGTTTTGACGAAAAATTGAGAGTAGCCATTTAGTTTGTAATATTGATCAAAGCATAGAAATGATATTTAATTAAAATCGTTAAAGCCAATTTTGATAAATTAATTTTTTTCTCTTTCCGCCCTTAAGTTTTAGCCCAATTGGTAAAATAGCTTCGGCTCTAGCCCGAGGTACAGACTGACAGACAGATGGCATTGCGAAAACCACTTTTTCGGATTCGGAGGATCAACATTCATCAAAATCTCGAGTTCTATTTTTTTTTCACGATCACAATACTTGCTCTACCTGTAAGGTAGCGATAAATTAAAAATATTGATATTGGGTCCCCGTGGGTCAACACTTCATATTAAAATGTCGACTTTCGGTTTAAAATTTTCAACTTTTATTAGGGCTTGTACATTACTATTAAATTCTTCATTTATAAATGTTGACCAATAAAATAGGTAAAAATTGACTATTGAATCTAAAATGAGAGAGATATATCATTGCTGTACAAATATTTCCCCTAAGAGGTAGAAAGAGAACATAAACTTTTTGAGACTTACTTATTTTTTACTCTATGGCATTAGAGAATTATTGGGTTAAAACGTAATATCTCTTTACCACTAAATCTCACAAAAGTGTATTAATACGTATATTTGCCAATATCTCAGAAACTCTTGATTTAATAAAAATATATTTCATATAAAAGATTTTTATTTTTAATAGTACTACAATTTTGCAATGATAAGTTATTTAGTATCGAAAATAATTGCATAGATACTGAAATTTCCGCTTCTTAAAATACCCTAAAATTCATTTTCACCGATAAATGTAAATAACAATTTTATTTATAATCTTAATCAACACCTGGATACGAGTTTTAATCAAAATCGTGAGAGCTGATTTTGAGAAAATCGATGTTTTTTTATTTTAGCTTTTTATTTAACTACTATTAATTTTAGGGTTAAACAAACACACAGACCTACAGCATTGCGTAAACCACTTTTTAGGGTTCGGCGGGTCATGAGACGTCAATATACATCAACATTTTGGGTTAGATTATTTTTTTTACGGTCGCAATCATCTACCTTTATTGTTAGTAAAGTTAATATATATATTTGTAAATAGCTTGAAAGTTATTGGTTTTATAAAAATGTGTTTTGAATAAAAGATTTGTATTATAAATATATCTACATACTTGCAATGATGATTAATTTCATATCTAAAATAGTTTCAGAGACATGATAAAAAATTAGAATGCACGCTACAAACTGGAACACTTAAAGTCATTTTGCCGAGATATTGAGAGTAGACATTTTGTTTGGAATATTTATTAATGTTTTGAAGTGAAATTTAATCAAAATCATTAAAGCCGATTTTGATAAAATCGTTTCTTTTCTCTTTTTGCCCTTCAGTAAACTACCCTTAATTTTAGGGTTGGATATCAAATTCCAAAAAACCCTTGGGGCAACCCTATTAAAACCCTAAATACCAAGTTTTTGCCTTATCGGTAAAAATAGTTTAGTCTCTACTCCGAGGTACAAACAGACAGACAGATATTTAAAAAAAACACTTTTTTGGATTCGGGGGGGTCATGAAACGTTGACATTCATCAAAATCTTGAGTGTGATTTTTTTTACGATCACAATACTTTCTCTGCCTGTAAGATAACGAGAAAGTACTAAAAAAAGAAATCCAATCAGAGCATGGAAACAAATAAGTATGAACAAAGTTACTAAGTTATCTGACTGACCAACTTCTAAATAGGGAAAACTTGTTAAGCTGGTTAGAGAGTCAAGAGATTAAAATCATCATTTAAATTATGTAAATTTATAGACTATGATTAATCCTTTAAAAAAATTAATCACATATCCCTAGTTACTTGGATACTTGATTCAAACACATGCATTCAAATGTTACTTCAAGTAAAATAACCCATGAAAAAATAAATTTCAATGAATACTTAAAGATAGTAACATATTTGTTTCTTATCAAACATATACAGCGCTTTGACAACCACGTTTTGCCCCAATTCCTTATTTCCTACTTACCCCCTCCTAGCTCTTTTCAACAAAATAAGATGAAATGGCAGTTTTCTAACAAATAAAAATATTTCGTTAATAATGTGTGTCCCAAAAATAAATTAAACGGTACTTCATTTTAAGAGGGAAAACTTTATTAAAAATTACAGCGTTTTTGCTAACTTAGATACTTCTTACTTTTTATTATCTTTAGTCTTTTATCTACTGTTTTCAAAGACGTTCCAGCTAAAAGAACCCAACAGTAAATATGATATTTCCTTTTGTCAAAACTTATCCCATGATTTTTTTTTTATGTTTTGGTTTATTACGAAAAGTTGTAAGCTTTGTTCCAGTAGATTAAGAATCAAAGTAAAAATAGTTTGTTTTTTCCTTACCACTTTCACATAAGACTGCAACTCATAACGGAAACTTATACAATGATTCACATGAAGGGTGGATTTATTTCTTTAAGTAGATCTTTTTGAAAGATTACTTAATTCCATATTTAATAACAAAAAATTAGGACCACTTCAAATAGTATAGAGCAGGCATGCCCAACCCGTGGGGCCCCAAGTAGGTTCTGTGCGGTCCCCCCTTCTCCCCCCCCCCCCCGGTTCAAATTGAAATACGTCAAATTGCAGAACTAAACAACACATTTAGGCTCTTGAAGGTGAACCAAATGTTTGGTCATTTCAATAAGGTTTTCATAATCGTAATTTTAATGTTAGGGAGCATTCAATTAATACGTAAGTACTTTAGGTGGGGTGGGGTGGGGTTAAGTTTTGATTATTTTTGCTGGCAAGGGGGGAGGGGAGGTTAGAACAATTCTTAAGTAAGACAGAAAAAGAGGGCCGGGTAAGAATGGCAGAGTAACCCAGACACCCCAAATTACACATAATAATTAAAAGTGTTGAGACTTGGGTTCAAGGGCCTCTGTCAGTAATTTAAAAGTGGTTTGGATTTTGTATAACTATAAAAATTCTTGTATTCACGAATACATTTTTTTTAATTAATCGTAAATTAAAAAATACATTTTTTATAATTTTTTAACTTTTTTAATTTGACTTGTTCAGTACAATAAATTTAAATTCAGTTTAAAACAGTTATTATTGTTAATTATTTCGCACCATTAACTTATACATCTGCATTAATAGTTAAAACAATTTAAAATTGCATAAGAAATAAGTGTTATTCCTGTGAAAAAGTTACCAAAAAAAAAGTTTACCAATATAATGTAAGCAAGAGGGAGGGAGGGAGGGAGGGGATGTTGAGCGTTTTTGTTTATTTTTGCTTACAAAGGGAGAGGAGGACCAAATGGCCAAAAAATTTCTTACGTAATACTTGAACACCGCAACTTACATACTTACATATATAATATATGTAAGTAATTGTTACAAAATAAATAATTATTTGTTCATGCTTTAATATAGTTAAGCTTAGGTTCTAGAAGATTCATATATAGCCCCCGGCTAGTTCCCCAAGATCTATTGTTGCCCTCAGTCAGGGGGGATGGGGGGGACGATTAGGCATGCCTCATTTAGAATCACTGATGTCTAACAACCATAATTGTAACAAAATAAACTTAAAAACTAGCCTAGCCTAGGATAGCACGTAATCCTGAGAATCTTCCGGAATCAAATTAGGGTCTACTAGACGTGTGTTAGAACACTCGAGCCACTAAGCTATTGAGATAAAGTGCAAATACTGAACGAACCTCTTCCGTTTCTTAAGTGCCCGTGATCGAGTGGATAGATAAAGAGGCCGGTTATGGAGCTTAGGGATTCTGGTTAGTAATCTGGTGACTAAATATTTTTAATATATATTTATTTATAGTTTTAACACTATACATAAAACTTTATAATATATTAAAATTATTTGCAAAAGGTTTAGTTGTAGTTGGTTTTATTATTTACAGTCAGTATAGCCCAATAGAAGGCAAAAACCATGGAGTTTTTTTATATGCATTTCTTGTTGGTGTACTAGATCTTCATCTTTAAAGTAGCTTTGTTATTTTTAGTATATAATAAAACACAGGGAATAATAATCAAATCTTAAATGATTTTAAATATTAATCCTTTATTGGTTTAAATGGTGATACGAAACACTAAAGTAGGCTGAGGAATACACAACGTCAAAATAGAGATACAATCCGAATATGTTTCGAAAGCTGACATTTATTTTGAAGATTATGTTATAATTTCTCTAAACACTACTTTGAACTCTTGCCTGTTGGTGCTAGTAAAAAAAGAAATATGAGTGTCACAGAATAAATCATTGGTTGTCAAAGGGTTGTAATTAAATCCAATAAAAAGTATTTTATAATTTTTTTAACCGCATTTCACCCCGTTTACCCCTTTTTACCAATTTTATTCTTTTCGCCCTTTTATAACTTTCTACAACTTTTAAACCCTTTACCCTTCCTACCCTAAATTAAACTGTTTGCCATTATTTCCCTTATTGCCCTATTTATCCCTTTTTTGTCACTCTACTCTTTTTACCATGCTAAAACTATTTACCATTATTACCCCATCTGGTCCTTTAAAGGCTTTTAAATATTTTTACATTTTATATTTTGTTTGCCCCTTTTAACCCTTATACAATTTATTTTTTTATGATGCTATGATTCCCTTATCACAATGTTTACCCTTTTTGCCCTTTTTAACATTTTTGCTCAATTGCACCCTTTTTACCCTTTTTGACATTTTCGTCATTTTTGGACATATTTGCAGTTTTTACCCTTTTGGTTTTATTGCCCTTTTTGATTAGATTTACTTTTTACCATTTTTGTTCATTTTGCCCTTTTTACATCTTACATTAACCACCCAGCCTAGCTACGGAAAAACTTTTTAGAGTAAAAAGTTTTAAAAGTTGTAAAAGGGATCAAAAGGGTATAGGGTAGAAAGGGCAAAAAGCGTAAAGTAGTTTAAAAGTTTTTCAGGTAAAAACGTATTTGTTATAGGTACCAAACAATTCTTGCCTACTTTCCATGGCAACCTAACTACAGTACTAATTGTAGTAGTAGTAAAGCTTTCTCGTGGCGTTAATTTTTCTTCGTTTATTCTGTATTTAATTGGTTAAAAAAATATATAGTCAAAGTTTCCAAATTCCTGCTTCAAGGTACACATGTACACAAGGAAAACTAATTTTTAAATTTCAGACTTTTCCGTGCCGTGTATATCACGAAATGCTCATGACAGCCAGGAAAACCAACTCTTTATTTTATCAATAAAGATTGTATAAAACTTAAAATGTAAGCATATGAATGGAACGAATGATTTAGAATGCATTCACTCCATTGCAACTTGACCGGATTAGAACCCCTATCTCATTGTCAAAGGTGACCACGTGAAATGTGGGTAAAATAGCTTAGACCACAAGGCCAGCGGTACGCGTTTAGAGGTGCAACTTTGGATTCGATATAATTGGTTTAGTTAATTCTAGATCATGTTAGGTGATTGAGTTTATTTATAAAGTGTGAGCTTACTCGTATATTAATAATAATTAAATATTTGGCAAGATAGTTAATTTTAAGTAGTATAATTTAAGTTAAAGGGGTTAAACTTTAATTTTAAATATTTGTAGTAGGGTAAACTCATTAGATTGACTGTATGTCACACATAATACATCCCCTGGTAGCGTTGACTAAGTGGCCGGAGAAGCCAAATTCTAACGTTATAAACCCGAGTTTGACTTTAGGTAATATCTAACATAGTTCATATTTTGTGTTAGGATGTGCTGCTGTTACTTTAATTAATAAAATGCTCTAATTTTCAATATTTTGGTTAAAAAGGAAATAATCCAGAAAAAAATTCTTGGTAAATGTATATGTAGAAAAATGAACAGATTACGACCGTAAAGTATGATGAATGAAAAGTTGTGTATTTAAAGCAACTGTAGACAAGCCTGCAAGGTAGTGCACACGTAAAACTTACAAGTATAGCGAGAAGGCTAAGCTTCCAAGGGTTCAAAACAGAAGATTGATGTAGAAATGGATAAGAATAGTAACAAATTATTATATTGGTTGGTTTACAAAATGCCAATTTAAATTTAAAATACTTATTATAATGATATGTATTTAAATTTTTTTTTTAATTTTTGCTTATCAACTTGTGTCTGTTATTATATGAATAATTTCACAAATATATTTGGGTAAATGTAAAAACTGTTTTCATTTTTAAATTCCAAAAATTTGCAGTTTTTGTTTTGATTAGCAGATTTTGGACTATATTGTTAAGAGATAATTTGTCAAAAGCATTAATATTTAATTTTACAAATTCATATTAATTTTATAGCAATATGTTACTTTAAATTAAGTGATACAGCTAACTTTTTTTAGCGCCACGTATTACTACCCGTTTGGCTTATAAGCCTATGCATTAATTTGGCTCATGGCTTTAAGGGTGGAGTGAGGCTATACTTAGAGTAAATGTACCAGCATGTGTGCTAAGGGAGAGTGGAAAACCATTTTGGGAAAACCAACCACAGTATACCTGAACGAGATTTAAACATCGATCTTACCTCCAGGATTAGTCTACTCTACTGGGAGAGTGACGCCTTAGACCATGCGGCCACTGAGGTGGGTTATATTTAGCTAATGTGTTTAAATTGTATGAATATGGAAACTAACGGTAATATCGGGAAAAGCAATACATAGTTAATAAGAATTACTTTTAAGTGATTCAAATACAAAACATTATTATTGAGCAGTCTAATCTTAAGAGGAAGGGCCTTTCTTATTAGATAGCTAGAAAATTCAATACATACACTCAAACGCTAAAGTAAAATTCCAGCATAATTTACGGTCCTCCTGGAAAGAAAAAAAAGGAAATATTTAAAGTCTATTCCTCCGTTTTTTAATGAAAATATTTTGTAAGATTTTTATTGAACACGCCACTCATCTTAGTACTCGAGCAAGTACTATCTGTTCATAAATATGTTTACTCAATATCAAGGTTAGTAGATTATTGGAGCTCTATACAATTCATACCACTTACAACCTCAATTCAACCTCATCACACTTTTATAGTGTTTGGATCATAAAATCATTATTCCTCAATGTGATGTGTGTTCTGTACAGAGTGGAGAGTAGGCAAGTTAAACAGTTGAATGTATACAAATGTGTAACACCCATTGGTGGCGGAACCTTATTTGTGTAAGGATTGGTGGGATTAGGAAGAATTTAAGAAAATATAGCGTTCCCTCAAGTAAAATGAGAGGAGAGGGGGAGGTCGGTGAGTCAACTCTGAAAAAGTTTGAAAATTGTATGCATCTATAAGTTATTTAGAGTGGTCAATACCTGGATTTCTTTTATTAGATAACTTTACAAATCATTTGAAGTTATTCTTAGCAGGAAATATTTAGTAAATAAGATTAATTCAGAAGCTATTTGTAATGGTCCATGTTAAGATTTTATTTTACGTATATATGCACCTAGAAGCTATTTATAATGCTCGTCGTCGCCAGACGGCAAAATTCAATCACTCTCAATGATATTTTTTTCCGACGAACAAAATCCATGTATAATTCTTGGTTTTCCTAATTTTCCCGATCAGTGGCTGGCCTGTTAGTATAATCATGTCATCTATAGCCATCACTTTAAACGCATACATGAGAACAAAACTTATAAAATAAAATATGAGAGTAGGCATAATAACATAAATCTAGCACTCTACATATTTACTGATTCGATAGAAGAACGAATCTTGATAAAATTATTAATAAATATATTCCCAAGCCTCAAACTGGAATCAAACCAGGGATTAATGTAAAAATAATATTCCCTCATAATTCCTTTCCACTAATATATTAAGTATTTATTTTAAAATATGTCTATGTTAATTTAATAAAATAAATTACGATGGGTAATGAGTTGCATTATAGCTAGGATCAACTTGAAATAATCCCGTGTACAAACCACAAACATTATCAATACTAGCCCGAGGCAGCTCTAAATCAAACTTTGGTATAACATTCCAAAAATAAAATTGTATCGGAATATTCACAAACCCAAAGGAGGGGGGAGTAAAAAAAAAATGCCAATAAACCGACCAACATTCCGTGAACTGTCCGGAGCAATCTCGGCCATGTCAATCCAATCACCCCACTATGCCGGGGGGGAGAGAGAATGGAGCAGGGAGGGGGGTCACAGGAAGAGGGGAGGGGGATCACAATTTGCTAGGCACGCATGTGGTCCAGTGGTGTATGGCAGGTGCCGGCGACATGTTGTAAAGAGATGAATCCACGCGCACAACCATATCCGTGAAAAAACCACCCAAGAGTCAAGACAAACTATTATTAGTAGTATTAATATCACCACTAACAGGCCTTTATCGTGCCAACGTGCTCTTAGGATGTAAAGTAAATGTTCGATTATCCGGGTTTAAAAAGAGGAGTTGTATGGATATTCTAAAAATACACAGATAATTTAATTCAAGCTAATAATAAATCTCTCCCATTGCATCCTGAATGAACACTTAGTTATCAAATATGTTTATTCATAAAACAAAATAGTTTGTAGTGTTCACCAGACCAAAGAGTCAACAGTTATCCTTCGGAACCCCGTAATTTGCTTGAAAGCCTGGTTCACACTTAACCGGAAAATAAAACTAAAAAAGCAAATCCCAGATGGAAGCACTTATAAGCCGAAAGCTCGGTAGCATTCTCACGAATAATATTGAGTTTACTGAGGTTTATTTTTAATAAAACAAGAGATATAGACTAGTGTATTTTTTGAAGTCCTTATTTTTTGTTAGGTCACTTAATCTATGCTTGGTTAACACTCATGATGTATTATTAATAAATGAACTAGAAATTATTTTAAAACTAGGTTGATTGAAATAATATCTTCGTCAGTACTACTAGAAATCAAAACCTGTTTTTCAAACTAGTGGTTTTTTCTCTAAAACTATTTATCCATGGAAACCTTCATTCAAACACATACGTTTTTAATTTATTTGAGGTATTTAACGTGCACTTTCTAAACCAACTGATTATATCAGCACAAGATAATTTCTATGAGTGAGAGCAAAAGATCCAACCAATTTTGCCGGGAAAGGTATTTTCCAAGGTTCTTTTACACGGTGCACATGAATTGCGAAACAACTTCCCCTCCGAAGGAAGTTGTGCTATGGATTTTTATTGCTAAGAAAAAATCTACTGACCTCAGCTGGGTTTGGACCCACGATCGTTGGATTCCGAGGTGTGCCCTTTATCCCAAAACTACCGAGGTCGACAACCATGGCGATGGTTCATTAATATTATTATAATAAGGCGGTTAGTTGGATGTGTAAATCTAAACATTCAGTCAAATATAATTGAAGGTAATATAAAAGCTCGTATACATACTAAACATGAATAGAATCAATAAGTATAAAACTTTCAAAAATAAAAATAACTTTAATTTAATATGTGCTATGATTTTGTTACATGCTTATATTTGATCGATAACCCAAAAGAACAAACATGTACTTGTTTTTATAGTATTTAATTCAGTATTCATTGCTTTGCTTTAAATTGCCTAATTTAACTAAATTAATATGTTCATTCTTAATTAATTTCATTTTAGGTAGTTATATTTAATTTTAATATAAATTAAAAACTGAGGAAATCAATTCAAATGAATTTAATTCCCTAGCTCTCTTATTTTACTTATTTATATGTTCGGTTTGTAATCTATAAGGTTTCCTCAGTTTTTAATTTCAATTTTCAGTTCCATGATTATGGTACGCCATTCACAGTACCGAAACATATCGGGTTAGTGAAGTTCCGGTAAACTCCAGCTCACACCGGAAAACTGGTAGTAGTACAGGGATAAAAAAAAAAAGCCAGATAAGATTTAGATAATATTATAAAACTCAAAACCAACTTTTATGCTAATTACTTTGTCACTAAAATTTATCAAATTAAACTAACCAACTCTTCATATATGGTGTAATATATCTTAACTTGGTATTTTAAATTGTCTTTTATTTTAACGTTTTAAACTATTTGTATTGTTAAGTTTTTACTCTGAATTCCACTGCGGATGCTTGTCAGTTCATAGTTGTTATGTCAAGGTGTTATTTTTGTATGTATTTGTCTCAAATCACAACAACGCTACCAATGTAAACAGATTTTACCAAACTATGCCAACTTCTTATAAGGGTAAATTATAATGTATTTATATACAATATTTTAAAGGTTACCTTACCAATTTAACTCATACATGCATTTATTAAATTACAATAATATCTAAGTCTTAACCTTATTATAGTATTCGCTCCTTACGAAAGATCAAATTAGAATGTATTCTAAAATGTTTCCCTCCAGCCAAGTTCAACCCCTCTAGCCAAGTTCAACCCCTCTAGCCAAGCTCAACCCCTCTAGCCAAGCTCAACCCCTCTAGCCAAGTTCAACATCTCCATCCAAGTTCAACATCTCCAGCCAAGCTCAACACATCCAGCCAAACTCAACATCTCCATCCAAGCTCAACACATTCAGCCAAACTCAACATCTCCATCCAAGCTCAACATCTCCATCCAAGCTCAACATCTCCATCCAAGCTCAACACATTCAGCCAAACTCAACATCTCCATCCAAGTTCAACATCTCCATCCAAGTTCAACATCTCCAGCCAAGCTCAACACATCCAGCCAAACTCAACATCTCCATCCAAGCTCAACATCTCCATCCAAGCTCAACACATTCAGCCAAACTCAACATCTCCATCCAAGTTCAACATCTCCATCCAAGTTCAACATCTCCAGCCAAGCTCAACACCTCCAGCCAAGCTCAACACCTCCAGCCAAGCTCAAAATTTCCATCCAAGTTCAACATCTCCATCCAAGTTCAACATCTCCATCCAAGTTCAACATCTCCAGCCAAGCTCAACACCTCCAGCCAAACTCAACATCTCCATCCAAGCTCAACACATTCAGCCAAACTCAACATCTCCATCCAAGTTCAACATCTCCATCCAAGTTCAACATCTCCAGCCAAGCTCAACACATCCTGCCAAACTCAACATCTCCATCCAAGCTCAACATCTCCATCTAAGCTCAACACATTCAGCCAAACTCAACATCTCCATCCAAGTTCAACATCTCCATCCAAGTTCAACATCTCCAGCCAAGCTCAACACATCCAGCCAAACTCAACATCTCCATCCAAGCTCAACATCTCCATCCAAGCTCAACACATTCAGCCAAACTCAACACCTCCAGCCAAGCTCAACATCTCCATCCAAGCTCAACACCTCCAGCCAAACTCAACATCTTCATCCAAGCTCAACATCTCCATCTAAGCTCAACACATTCAGCCAAACTCAACATCTCCATCCAAGTTCAACATCTCCATCCAAGTTCAACATCTCCAGCCAAGCTCAACACATCCAGCCAAACTCAACATCTCCATCCAAGCTCAACACATTCAGCCAAACTCAACACCTCCAGCCAAGCTCAACATCTCCATCCAAACTCATCACATCCAGCCAAGTTCAACATCTCGGGCTACGTTTACCCAGAAATGTATCAATCACTACCTTAGCTCCTAGGCCACGGGGACAGTTATACAATCTATCAATAAATAAAATATGAATCATTTCATATATAGTATTTTAAGATATTTTATACCGTAAAAGTATTTAATTGATTCAACTCACTTATGTAACTAACACAAAGGATATGTATACCATCTATTGTATCAGAAAATGAGATTTATTATCATTTACTTTCTTTGATATGTATTTACTCAGCTGATAAGCAGCTTATATTAAATCTAATCCTGTATCGTACGTACTTTATAACAGACAAGTGCTTCAGAAATAGTCTGCTAAATATTCATTAGTGTATCCGAAAACAATCTACTGTATGATCCACAATGGATGGCTGACAATGGATCTGTTCTCAAGATTACGAAATAAGAGGCAAGATGAGGATTAAAGAAACTTGTGGTGGTAGAGGGAATGTATCTGTAAATAAATTCAACAATAAACCTAAAATCAAGACACCCGCTTTGGTGACCGTATGTTCTAAGTCGTTAAGCCAGAAATCAGCCACCTTTCACTCATTGTTTCTACCAATGGCATGGAGGGCTCGTTTTTATTAGAAAATTTTACATTACCTTTAGCCAGTAAGAGTTTGTGTGAGTATACATAGAACCACCCTTCCCCCAAACTGCCCTTTCTATGCCATTGGTTTCTTTACTATACTTTTGTTTCTTTTTAGTCTTTAATTTTTATATATATTCCTCAAATTCATTTTTCCTCAAATACTTATTTCCCCACCTTTATAAAAAATAGAATAAATATAATGTACATTTTTATATTGAGCTATTTAAATTTCTTATAACATTTATGATTATGAATGATTAATGTAATTTTGGTTAAACTAAAATACTATTTGAAAGTACTTGATATATTTGCGAGTTTAAAAGACTCAAAATACAGACTTTAAATTACAATTTAATGTCTTATATGATCGACTTAAAATTTCCGTGAAATCGACCGATCGATCGCGATCGACTTGTTGCCGGCTCCTGCTCTAAGGCATAGAGCTCTCGCGATAGACTTGACTGCTGAGATTGGCATTCAAATTCTAGTCGGGTGTACTGAGGGTGTTTTTTCCTAACTGGGTTTTACCTCTCTCTCCAGGCAAATACTAGTATACTTCCTCTAAATTAGGCCTTCCCCATCCCTAACACATTAGTGTAGATAATTGATGGGCGTAGAACCCGAACATGTTGCAGTAGGACGCGGCGCTAGAAAAACTCTTGTCACATCAAAATTACATAAACAATGTGATTTATTTTCTCCATCCTTTCCCCTTTTCCTTCACCTTTTACACTCGGTGCCGCACTTATACTATACATATATTTATGCTAATGGGGTCAGAGTGAAGAAAGAATGTACCCGCATTTACGGTTATCAAAGGCAGTATGTAGTAAGTCACTTAGTTTTTTCCTTAATCACCGCATCTTACTAACTGTTCAGGTTATACAAATAAGCTAATTACTCTAATGGAGTGTCGATGAGGAAGGAAGCATTTTAGAGGTAATATACCCGCATTTGCAAGGAAGGAGAGTGGGAAGATATTTATAAAAAACTAAGTAAACTCAACAGGAATTCGAACCCCAATCTCCCCGTCTTTAGCTGGCCAGCTAACACGAGAGTGACGCCTTAGACCATTCAGCCACTTAAGCGGGTTGCTTAGTATTATTAGTCCTGTAGCTAATTATGATTTTTTTATACCATACATTTTATTAATTTGTTTCATTCATTAGAAAAATACAAGCCATATATTTTTGTACATTTGTGCATTTGTTTAGTGAGGGCCAAAAAATGTTACTTGGGGTGCCGAGTGAATCGCGCAAGGCTGGAAACCATAAAAATTCCCCGTGGAAACATATTAAATGTACTGAACCTCTATTTTCAGGATATTAGACTCTTCTTGGAGGTAGACCAGGCTGATGTGAGGGATGTATCACTCCTGCAGCTTGTTTGGTGTAATATTACTTAGAACAAGACAGGTCATGAGTGGCTACACTGAATATCATCTCTGAGGAAATTGACTGGTTACTACTGGGAAACATCACTGTCACTCTCTCGTTTTTGTGTGTTTAGTCTCCTATCGCAAGTTTTGCAACGCTGGTTCGTCAATGTTGCCAATAGCTTCTTCTTACCCCAGCACACCACCTTCCACCATAACTGAGAGCGAGGAGATTTGGCAACAATTAGCTGAAAAAAGAAGATAAAGCTTCTCTCCATAAGACCTCCAGTTCCCTCAGCAATGATATAGGGTGTAATTGGGTCCTACAATCACTACACCATGACGTCAGCGAAAAGGACTTCCACTAATCTATTTACGCTAAAGAAACTGACTGTAGCCTCTAAATGCTAATACATTATGTACTCTGAATACTTTTTTCACGTTAAGCATTAGTTTTAACTACTTTTAATAAAGACTTATCAGTAAAGCTTTCATAAAATATTAATAAGAACCATGCTATCCTTTAATATAAGATATGTATAATGTCAATTTATCTATTACCATCATTTCATTCTTACGGGAGTGTCAGATCATAAATAATATTAGACATCAAGACTGAAGGAAGACCACAGTCTAATATATACTGGTCTGGCTACTACTTAGTTCAGTGATCAGATGGTAGTAAGATTGTGGATTGGGTTGGTTTATCTGTGTCTAAGGGCTGTATGCAAGAATTGCATACCGCCCTTTAGTCTTAAAACTTCATGGTCAGACACTACCCTGAAAATGAAATGATGATAAGAGATAAATTGACATTGAAAACGTTTTAAATTAAAGGATAGCCTGATTCTTAGTCATATTTTATGATAGCAATGATGATAAGTGATTATTAAAAATAATTTAAACTAATGCTTAAAGGGAAAAAGGTATTCATATTACAAAATAAATGGGCGTTTAGACGTTACAGCTATTTGCTTTAGCGTCAATAGACTAGTGGAAGTCCTCATCGCTAAATTGAAGTACTTGTTACTTCAAGGACTTCCGTAAGTCTATAGATATTGTGGTATCAGAATTATCGTAATTTAAAGCAACAATTTGAGAAAACATAGACGTTGAATTTAGAGTGTTTGAAAACATTCTGTCTAGTGAAATGAGACTCAAACCGTTAGGGCTGATGATCCTTTAAATACGTATAATTGCAATAGAAACTACTGGAGGTACAAAATAAAGTGTAAGAAGACGCCACGACGTTACGCGGAGAGACAAACTACCGAAGGGAAAAATAAGTCGTCTGTACAACAAATCTGCAAACAAATTAAGTGCTAAATAACTTTGTTTAGGATACTTCCAACATGATTGGCTGGCATCAACATGTGGTACACTTCACTTGACGTAACGTAAAGTGAAAATTCTTGACTCGACAACTTTACGTTACGTGAACGTCACTTCAAGTTAATTTTATCGTGATGGCTTCCATTTAAAAACACGAGGGAAACCTTTACGTTACGTTACGTTACATTACGTCCCACAATTTCTCAGCTGGGATTAGAATTTCAACCTCCCCATAATCGGAAATTTAGTTTATTGAAACAGACTTTTTTTTAGAGCGTTTTATTACAATAGTGGTTTATATTGGTCTAATTATATAATAATGACAAGTAAGCTATGTATATTCGATTAATTGTAGTTATAGAAAGTAGGCCTACGCTAGATGAAAATAAGACTATTAAAAACTTTTCGGAATTAAGAACTTCCGTTCGAGAGGAAACGATCGCCGTATGAACACAGCCAGGAATATTATGAATTGAAATTTTACATCTAAATCTTGAGCCCACTTAACGGTTAATAAAAGCAGAGGTAGGTGAGGAGTCTCTTGGAAGTCGTCAGGCGGCGAAGGTAATCGTCTTATATTGTCGACAAACGTAGCCGGGAGTGAAACTTTGCTAAGTAGGCGCCCCTTCCACAACGTTTCCCCCTTCCTCATGAAACTTTGGGCCCAAACTTGCTTTTGTGTATTAAGTTGTGTTTGAGAACACAAGCCTCTCGAGATAGACGCGACAGTTTAATTATGGAGGCCAGGTCGTAAATTGTTTCAACTCCAAAATTGGGAGGTTTCTAGGGAAAACCATATCTTCAATCCATAATAATAATAATAATAATAATAAATAATAAAATAATAATAACAACCAGATTTGGTGGCTGCATGGTCTAAGGCGCTACTATCGCAGTAGACTAGACTGCCGATGACGAAGAGATCTATCTTTTTTCCTAAATGGTTTCCCACTCTTCTTCCAAGCAAATGTGGGTAAATTACCTCTAAAATGCTTCCTTCCTCACCCCTACCTCATTAGAATAATTATCATAATGCTTGTAATCTGAACAAGTAATAAGACGGTTTGATTAAAAATATTATAATAAATATTGCCTTTACAACATATATGCTAAAAACCTAATTGATGTGCCAGGAATGATTGAGTCACCTCGGTACCGATTCAATACCAAAAAGTCAGTGTCCTTCCCGGTTTTACTCACGGGATGGAACTGGAATTCCGGGGTGAAAGCCGGGAAGATTTCACCAATAGAAAGCCAGCCCTGGACGTTTTCCCTGTTAATCATAATCGTTTAAAGGTGGATGGAGGAGTATTTTTTCAAGGCCATTTCTTTTAACAATATTTAAGCTTTTCTGTGCCAAGGTAATAAGTAATAGACCCATCACTTGAACAAACACAATGTTTCCCTGTTGAGACAGAAAGTGAAAAAATGAGGTACAAACATCTTACTTCGTGTACGATCGCTTGTAGATGTTGCTAATAAATATGGTACATTCCATTTTGAGTTGCACTTTTGACCAAAATTAAACTAAAATGTTTTTCTTAGGACACGTCACCAGAATTTTAATGGTAAAGTTTGTTACTGTTGCCAAACGTTAAAGAAATTGGAAAGTTGAGCTCGAATTATTATTTTTTATTTAGCACCTCGGCTTACTACCCGTTCGGGCTATACGCTTAACTACTAATTAAGCTGATGGGTTAGAAATTGGGAAGGTAAATATAGAGGAAGTGAGACCACATTTGCGTGCAGGGAAATTGGAAAACCGTTTAGGAAAACCACCCCCAGTTCACCGGACCGAGATTCGAACCTTGATCTTCCCGTCCTCAGCAGACGAGCTCACATGAAACTAGCGGGTTAGTTAACTACGTCACAGAGGGGGGTGAGCTCGTATTCGTATTGTAAATATCTCCTTCAGCAGCCCCATTAATCGAACCTGGATCCCCAGGACTAATGATCGATCGCTCTCAAGAACTTGTATGCGGGGACTAACTAGATATAAAATATCTCATTTAGGCCTATAGACTGCTATTAAACCTGCTTCCTTTCACTTGGTGGTCTGCCGCTTTTTTACGAATAAATTACGTGACCGGATATGTTGGATGTATACTCAGTTATGATAAAATTTATTTTTAAAAACATTAGGACATTTTAATTTGTAATTGTGTTTCAATTCTAGTGTAAAAGAAGTTAACGACTTTGTTCTAAGCGTAGCATGAATAAAGCAACCCTACCTAACCATAAACAATTATTTTGCTCTGTTGAAAAGAAACGAACTCAAGGCTCTTAGATAACAGAGTGTATGGAGTACCAATTGAGCTAACGTCAACCGCACTTTACAGAAGTGATGCAACCAATTAATAATGTAATATTAAATACACGACCACGATCAAACCAGGAAAATCATACATACAAGTACGGTTTTTTGCATTCTTTAATTTGCAATAGCGAAATTAAAATGAGTGAAAAAGATTTCTCGTTTTAAAATAATTATTCGGCAATTTTATTTTATTATTTTCTATATTGTAAAATTGTTTTACTGATCTCAATCCCACTATTTTCAAATCAAGACTCGAGGCTACCATCTGGTTCGAGCTGTATTAACTACCTTAGTTATCCTTGGGGGTAAGATCGATACTTACAACATAAACGCTGTGCGTGACAGCTTGACCTAATATACAAGCTTGTCCAAAACGAGTGAAGCACAGACGAGCTATAGAGGAGAACAGCACTACAGGGAGAAACCTCATTTCAAATGCGCACGAAAATATGAATCAAAAGCGCACAAGGAAAAACACAACTGCATAAAGTGGTAACATGACAAATACATATTACGTACAAGCAACCCTTTTACTCTTTACAATATTTGTTTTTAGCACCAAGTCTTGGTGACCTGGTGGTCTAGGTTTAAGGTGTCGGACTTCTGTGCTGAGGGTCCGGAGTTCAATCCTCAGTCCCGGCACAGATTTATCTGATTGCCAAACACTTCCTTCACCTCTGACAAGACGTGTATTAATCACAACTTGTGAATGTGAGGAATGTCAGGCCTCAACCGTGGTTTATATTTCACTTTAAACTGTAGGTCCTCCATTTCATCTCACAATTACCTTACCATTACACATTAGTGTAAGTGTGCACCCAGATTTGCGTGGAAGGAGAGTGTAAAACCATTTAGAAAAAAACTACCCTCAGTGTTCCCGACCGGGATCGAAGCCCAATCTCCATGTCTTCGGCCGTTTAGTCCAACACGAGTGTAGCGCGCCAGACCACAAGGTCACCGTAGTGGGTCTTTACAACAATTATAATAAAACTACAGGGAACAACCCCCCCATTCTCTTCACACTAGTGGCCAGACTAGGCTAAGTTAAGTTTGGAGGATAACTGGCTAATTCACGAATCTCGTGATACTTGTAATTTCTGAAATATACTTATTTATTGCCTTTATTAGTCATTGTCACTACCACATATATAGCTCACAATTACTGTTGAGTGAGAGAATAGGTTCAAAACAATTAAGTAACAAGCGTTGCTGCTATGTGGATCAGAAACTACAAACAATGGTGCACTTTTAATGCATCTACCTTGTGCGTTTCTGATATACTACAAAGCAGGTAAACAAATTTTGTCTGTACGTTTTCAGTACGTAGCTAAGCTAGGGAGAACAGTTTAAAAATGTACTAAATCTACTTTCATGTCTTCATACATTAACCAAACTATATGACGTGTATCATTCACCTTTCTGACGTCACTGGCAAACCAGTCTAGGTGAACTTTACGTTTAGTCCTCACGTCCACCAGTGCGGGTAGTAACCCTGTTAGTATGATCTGATTGCCAATGACAGTTCAAACACAGACCAATTTGTATATGAAGATTCTTATCAAGCTGCTAGAAAAGTTAGATCTTCTTTTATGTATTCATAGGTCGTCATGTTATATGCAGCTGTCACTTTTCATAGACAGTACTAATACCTATAAAATAACACTAATAATAAAGTAAAATGTTATGAATTTTGAACATTATAAATAAGTTTGTATTTTATAAAAGTTTCTTCCAACCAAAATCCTATTATACCTCTGGCGACACAGCTAAGCACCTATAGAAGAGATGGCAGCCTACCCTTGCTTTTACCACAGCGCATTTAACGGTTGCAAATTCTATAGTGCAAGCTTGATTAAGATAAGTCACGACTTATGTAAAATATCCTACTAGACTCTCTTGTAAGAACACGTAATGAATGATATTAACAAAACATACAAATGGGACAAGTGCAGATGCGTCTATTATGTATAGTCACGACCTGAAAAAGCCCTGTTTCACGGTTTGATAAAAATAAACTTTTATACTTAAATATATATATTTTAGCATCGTATCCTACTACCCATCTTGGTTGTACACAAATGCACTAATTACGCTCTGGTGTTAGGGAAGAGGAAGGTTGAATTTATAGGACGTTTTCCCGCATTTGCGTGGGAAAAAAGCGGAAATCCACCCTATGGGTACCCAACTGGGATTCGAACCTTAGTTTCCCCGTCATTGGCAATAAAATCTAGGGCAATAGTGACGCTTTAGAACAAGGTTCGCAAACTCACGTCCCGCGAGAAATATCTGACCGGCTTGCTTGTATGCAATCCTTTTATATTTCTATTCGGCCTGCAGTCATAATATACACACATAAAGAATAAGAGTTTAATTTTAGTGTGCGCGTAGTTTCGAATGACAAAAAACTCTTAGTGGCTCGGATTCCACGTTAAACTGTAGGTCCTCCATTTCATCTCACAATCACCCTACCATTGCACATTAGCGTAAGTGCGTATAAACCGAACGGGTAGTAAGACGCGGTGCTAATAATAATAATAATAATAATAATAATAATAATAATAATAATAATAATAATAATAATAATAATAATAATAATCTTAGAACTATTCCAAATGGTTTTATTTATTTTTCTCACTTTAAATACTTATTGATTGTAGGAATTTTTATTTACATAATTTAATAAATTCTGTTTAGAGTATTTCGCAAGCTGATATAAACATCTGGAAAAGGCTGTAACCCGCAACATACTTCGACTTTGTGACTTTGGGCCTTCGACTAAACTGAGTTTGAGACCACTGCTTTAATCTTTCGATCATCGAGGTGGGTTATACTTAAATAATATAATTACTGCACAGTCTAATATTGAGATATAAAGAGTGGCGTATGCAGGACTGTGAAGTAATTAGGGTATCAAAACTACACGCATAGCTACCAATATTTGATTAATTTACAAACTTCCCTGAGTGTTTCAGTTCTTAAAGGAGACATTCCCATTATCCCAGAGACTTTATAGAGTGGTATATAGGAATGAAATTTCAATATTCTTATAGTTGACTACTGTGAGGTAATGCCATTAGTGTTTAGAGCAGCATGACTTGACCTTGATAGGTTAGTCTTTAAACAACCCGATGTTTCAGGAAGAAAAGTAGAGGGGAGAATAAGGAATGTTATAAATCTCTATTTCTGCTGTGAGATTTTTACTTTATGCTGAGACTTTTTTAGGGCTAAGTTACAATTAAATATTTCAAATTCACATATGTTAAGATAATGATTAATTTTTTGGCACTTATTACGCTAATAGGATGACGAAGGTTATATTTAGATAAAGTGTACCCACATTTGCGTGGAGGGAGAGTGGAAAACGACCCTTTGTACACCCAAATGAGATCAAAACCGTGAAATCCCAATCATTTGTAGTCTAATATACTGCGAGATTAGTGCTTTAGACCATGCGGCCACCGAAACGGGTTATACAGTTATTCATAGTTGAGTTTTTGAAATAATTAATTTGATTAACCATGAAGAATAACTATTATTTTTACATTGGTATGCTAATACTAAATTGGTGTGTTGTGCCTGCCGGAGTGATTAGGTCACATAATATGTATTGATTGGCTGCCTAAACGCGCGTTGGAATGGTTAATGGGCCTTCGTATACCTTGACTGCTAGAACGCTAGTGATCTTTCTAAGGTTGCCCTGCTTCGTGGAGACTTTACTATTATCCCGTGGGGCCCCAGGAAGCCCGCACCAATAGCAAGTCATCCCTAAACTATTTTAATTTTAACAGAAAAGAATTGTATTAACGGCTGCACTTTGCCTAAACAACACTTATACCCAGTTGATGGGGGAGTGTTTTTAGTGGCCATTTGCTTTAACAATATCTGATTTGTTTTATGCTAGGTTATTAAACATAACTAACCATTACAAGGTTCCCCTGTTCAGATAGAAAGTGAAAAAAGCAGGAAAAAATATCTTAGTCCAAAAACTATAGCCTGGAAAGCTTGCTAATAAATATGTAATATTACAATTTATATAATTGGATGGATCGACGGCGATATGAGCGAAAAAGGTCGAATTTGATCGTCATGAACTTAGTCACACACTCAGTGATAAAACCCTTTGGAGGTTGTCGAGAGCGTTGAGATATCTTAGCTCCGAGCATTTTGATTCAAAATCCAAGTCAAGACAAATTTTGGGGCCGTATTAAGTTTCGCGGATAGCCCAATCTATCATTTAACTAAAAAAAATGCAATTTAGTGCATTAGGGGGATTGATTGACTCACCAGATTCATAAGTGTATCCTATGCGTCTTATGAACCACAGGGCTGTATCTGCACACGACTAACAAACCAACTTAATTCTGAAACTTATTCACCCAACCACCCATTTATCTTTGTGATAAGGAAGATTCCATTACCATCAATTATATCTTTTTCAGTCGTGCCAAGAATCAAATCTAGGACTCTTATCTCATTAGAAATAAAAGCTAAAAACTGAAGTCTCAGGCGGTAAATAGCCTCCATGTTTAAAAATGCCAATATAAATGAACCAAATAATAATCCGATTAAAGAAAGGTTGGCTATAAAGTAAAGTCCCAGGCTCTAAATAACCTCAATGTGTCCCCAATAAAGATAATAATAAGTGTCCAATTAGAAAGGTCTACAAAAATGTCTGCACCTGACTATACATCTCTTATCAAAGAGCGCCCACTGTCCCACGTAGCCCTGAGAACGTTAAAATGTTTAGGATAGTAAGGAAAGCGGTACAAGTTGTTGGGAACTCCGCGGGGGTGCGGCCAGTATGTGGTAGAAGTGTTTGTTAAGGCTAGGTGGTAGGGTGGTGGTTTTATTCAAATAAAGGGTGTGTTGTACCAACTTCCAACACCACAATTCTCCCTCTCTGTCTATCTATTGATTCTCGTGGAGAAAAGGAGGTTATAAATATTAACCCTGTGTTCAATACTTTGCCAAAGCCACTGGACGACATTCTCACGACTCTGATGTAAAGGAGGGGGGGGGCTATCAGAGGTAGGGGTAGGGAGGTATGAATATCTTTGATGTACAGCCCATGGGAAAACTGCCAAGTTATTGATTTAACAAAATAAATCACTTTTTAACAGGTAATAGTTCTCCATCAAAGTTTGTTTCAAAGTAAAATTTATTTTATTTTGATACCAGCACAATTTTTAATACCAATTTTTCATAAGATATATTTAGCTTCACTTTATGAAGAAACTGATTAGAACCATAAACGAACTATAAACTAACTTAATTCTAAAATAGACCCAGTACACAGTCCCCAACAACAACAACAACACAACAATAACCAAAAACCTTTTTGGCCTTGCCATGAATATGCAAACGCGATAACAACCGAGTAAATCAGACAAGCTAAATAAAATATAATATTTCTAAATTGCAACTTATTTAATCAATAGCGAAATTCTAAAAGTGTATTTCACTGATTTTTTTCTTGACAAAATAGAATCCATGTGAAATATATAACACAAGCTTTTCTGAATAAAAAAATGTTTTTTCATATATAAACTTTTATTTTGTTTACAATGATATTATATTACTACAGTACTGGTATATAATTACTATTGATTAATAGGCATTTATATCATATATATAAAGTAACAGTTGTAAATCACATTAATTGAGGTATAAATAAATTAAAAAAATTATCGAGTCTTGTAAAAGTTTCGTCTTATCTGAATCAGACTGTAAAAATGTTATATCTTAGTAAAATAATGTGTGTAATAGGGGTTTTGAGCTTATCAAGTCAAGCTAAAAAGTTATTATCATCTGGAAATACACTCCGATACATTCGTAACCGACCTTTCTCATCACGTAAGAACCAATAATCTTCCCCACCACCATAATTCAAACCAAATAATCCTTTATAGATGGTTGGACAACGCCTTGGTAGTCTTGCCCACAGAATGAGGCCAAAACTTTATACTACAGTGAAAAAAAAGCGTTACCAGTGGAACCAGCCAGGATTCGAACCTAATATAGACCCTCACATATCATACGCACATGTGCTTGCTTTGTCTGAGGCGGTGTGGGGAACCTTTTGACCTTGGTAGGCCGCACGAACGTTAGTTCACGGATTCCTCATAAGGCTGGACATGTCATGTACAGTAAACTTTGTCAAAATATGATCGAGCGCCAATCATAAGTAATTCAATCGATAAGATCGGTTTTTATACATTATGCCTTAAAAATAGCTATGTTTTACTTTAATTGATTAAACTACCACGTATTTGATAATGAAAGTACATAATAATTGATTAAAAAACTGTCGACAAGGCCGCACCGACATTTCAAAAGGCCGCAGGTCCCTTTTCTAAGACATCAGTCTTGCAATAGATGTCGGTGACGGAAGTATCTAGGTTCGAATCCAAGACAGGTGTACATTGTGGGTGGTTTTACATATATTTGATTTAACTCTTAGTTTTCTCCCATCCCTTCTCCTCACGGATAAGGGTGCACTTCTTCTAATGAACCCTTCTCATCACTAGCCCCATTGATTATGCCATAAAATATTCCATTTGTTAAAAGTATGAACTAAAGAAGAACGTTAATCAAGTCCGCTGGCTTTTAAAAAAAATACTGTCAGTGTCTCAATATATATATATATATATCTCAGAAGGGCTGGAGTCACAATTTATCTCAGAGGGGCTGGAGTCTCGATGTATCTCAGAGGGGCTGGAGTCTCGATGTATCTCAGAGGGACTGGAGTATCGATGTATCTCAGAGGGGCTGGAGTATCGATTTATTCCAGAGGGGCTGGAGTATCGATTTATTCCAGAGGGGCTGGAGTATCGATTTATTCCAGAGGGGCTGGAGTCTCGATTTATTCCAGAGGGGCTGGAGTCTCGATTTATTCCAGAGGGGCTGGAGTCTCGATTTATTCCAGAGGGGCTGGAGTCTTGATTTATTCCAGAGGGGCTGGATCTCAATTTATACCAGATGGGCTGGAGTCTCAATTTATCCCTGAGAGGCTGTATGTCTCAATGTATCCAGAAAGGGGATGTTTTCTTAATTTATCTTGGAGGGGCCTACAGTTATGTATAGGTTCAATTCCAACTGGATAAAATCTTGTTCTTTTAATCTCAAATCTTAATTTCTTCTCCTAAAGTCATATGAACAAAAAATAAGTTATTTGTACTAAAATATTCCAATCCTTTTCGTGTTTGCTATAACTATTAAAAAAATAAAATATTTGAGCTATTCACAGTATAATTTTCATTTTAACAACGCATGTTACTATCCGTTCGGGATATACGCTAGTACAATTATATATACTACTTATATGTATACATTATATAATACTTGATTCTGTAAAAAAGATGTGTAACGAATATAGAGCATCCTTCAAAATTTTTATGTGGCAAATAATAATATTTTAACTGTGATTATTTCAGGTTCCTATCGTTTTAAATAATTATGTTATAAAGTTAACGTTTCCGAACTTAATTAAATCAAAATTCAAATAGTTGTCTCATTATTTAAAGAATGTCACGAGAAGGAATTTAAACTACCCCTCCGTTTTAACGTTTCCATTTTCATTCCTGAACTCCATTCCTAAAGCCTCAATTATCCCTGTAATTCAAGTTACTAACATTTTATTTCACACCCTCAACCCTCCTTCATTTCCGAGTTGGATTCCAATTCCCAATACCTCATGTTTATTTTGTTCACACGAGGAGTTATTTGGACGATAAAAAAAATCAATCCCCCTCTCGAATTGTGAAACAAACTTTTCGAAATGGAAAACAAACAATAACCAATGAGGTAGAATGTATTATTTAGATAACGTTTCAACGCTCCGAGCTGTTTTCAATTTATAATTAAATAATGTCACGTTAAAAAAGTGTTTTATGCCTTGTTTAAAATAGAATACCCGCTGAAATGCGATATTTGAAAGGTAAATACTACAAATGTATTGTAATTGTGTAATGCATGACAGAGTTAAATAAAAATCTAATATTTGTCTTTTTCATCACCGGCCTTTCGTGCTGTGGGAAAAGTAACAACTTTTTAAATCTAAAATGTGTAAAGGTTTTGATGTGAATCCTAGCAAGGTCAAAGTTTCGGGCTGAAAACTTAAATGTGGTAGCTTATATAGGATTCCCATATTTTTAGAATAAATCATTAAGCTGTGACCTGCTTCGGTGGCTGAAGATAGTAAGTTCGGGGCTCAATCCCGATCGGGTTTACTGAGGGTGTTTATTCCTTTATTGTTTTACACTCTCCATACATGCAAATGTGGGTACACTCCCTCTAAATTCAACCTTTATAACCCCTAATACATTAGTGTAATTATTAGTACACAGGCGTATAGCCCAAACGGTTAATAAGACACGGTGCTAAAAAAAGTTGTGAACTACTTTAAGAGACTAAAAAATATGATAGATCAAGTTTTCGGAATTCAACTAATTAATGAATGGTAAATTGGGTCCCACCAGGGATTGAACTAGAGTGTTCTTGTATCCATAGTTAGGTAGGTCAGTTCTAAGTTTAGGGGACTTGTGCTCTCATGGCTCGTATAAAATAAAATCAGTTATGAGTGCCATCATAATTATAAGTGCTAAGAATAGTATTTTGGTACTAGGTGAGATGTTTTAGGTTGTTACTTTGTCGCCCGATGTTATAGTTAATCCTAATTTATAGAGCACGGGTCCTGGGTCCTGTGAATGGATTTCAGGGGGTCCGCAACTTTGATGTAAAAAAAACCTTTATTCTCACTAACTCTAAATTAAATTTATCATTTCTCTAATGTAAGCTTATGCATGTAAGCAACAAACTCGATTTGTATAAGAAGCTTAAAGTTAACTTTAACTGACCTTTATTTTAAAATAGATTGTTTTGTTATTTAATGCACGAATAAGGAAGCACATATATCACTAATCTTTTTTCAAATTTTATTATAGATATATTTAATTAATATATAACTGGTTTTATTTGTAATCCTATGTATTTTAATTTATGCATTTAAAAACATTACTCCGGGAAGTAGTCCATTACACAAAAAAAGGTTAAGAGCCCTAAGCTTAGAGTGTTCATAGAAAATATATATTTCAAATCCCGATAGTTGTACCACATAGCGTAAAGATGATTTCTGTCCCTTTTGTTTGAGTGGTTTGACAGGTTGACCCCAATTCTAAGAGATCCCAGTTCTATTCTAGGCAGCACCGACTATAATATTTACTATGCGAGTTCATCCTGCAATATAATTAATACATCTCTATTAACTATGGATGGGGTATAATACTAGACGTATTGGTCTAATTAAATAAGTTTGTTCAAGCCATGTACTGCACATGACACAAAAAGGACGTTTATAAAGGGCATGCCAATTATTCTAATAATACCCACATATGTGGAAATGTAGACCAAACATCAGTCAAGAATGAGCAAATATAAAGATCACAAGAGGGAGAAACTTCATCTAAAAAAAAGCACACGAAGATATGGACCAAACGAGTACAGAGAAAAAGAACAACTGCATAACGTGGCAAAATGGCAAATATATATTGCAAAAAAACCTCCCTGCTGTTTACAAAAATTACAATAAAATAATAAAACTACAGGGCTAGGTTAGGTTAGGTTGGTTAGGATGCAAGCAAAATACAACTCAAATTGAAATAGAGTGGTCAAGAGTCAGGTATTATTGCTGACGGGGAGGTCGGGGTTCGAATCCTCGCTGAGTGTACATAAGTTGATTTTTAAAGAATGAATGGCTTCCCAATTTGGGTAGCTTTCCTCTAAATTCTTACGTCCTTATCCTTACCTAACTAATCTAATTAAATGCGTCAGAAAATCATATATATATATTCGTAATAGCTAAAAATCTGTAGGTCGATTGTTGTGTATTTAGAAAGTGAACGCCAAGTAACCAAAAGTAAATAAATAATACAGGGTTGTGTGTTCCTCCCTGTAGAATTCCTCTTTGTGTCTTTACCCTTTCCTCCCCTCAAGCCCTTATCCCTCTCCTCAATCCAACTCCCCCTTCTGACTACGCCACTGAGATTGATTGCAAGACAAGGCATGTCAAACGTCATATGTTCCGGAAATGAAAAGAGTTGTTTATGGGGGGTGAGAGCTGTGATTGATCGAAGAGCGAACGAGTTTTTTAAAGGTTTAAAATAAACCATTTTACTAAAGATAGCTGTATTTATTTCTTATAAAGTATGTGATACAAATATTGGTTTTTTTAAAAAAGAAATTGCTTGATATCAGAATTATAATGAATACAATTGTATTGTTTTAGTCATTGAGACTCTGGAGTCTACATTGCAAATATGAATTCACAAATAGTAAAATTGTAATTTTTAAAAATAAAATTTAGTGTTATGAGTTTTATTTACTGCCCAATTGGGTATTCACAGCTTTCACCAAGTAAACTAAGGGCGTGGGGTAAGGAGGCTTAGATTTAAGGAACTGCAGTAGAATTAGACTAATGGCCGGTCTTCTGATTACTGGATAAATATTGCTATCTGGAGGTTAAAGTTAGTGACCAAATAAAGGTTATCAACCCCTTTAATATTTTACGCTTATTATGAACTTAATTTATCTGCCGGATATGCAGACAACGCAAGGTTGGTACTGTTTTTACTGGTGCGCGCATGCATATAAAAACTGCTGTTTCCACTAAAACCTGGCTAGTGAGTACAACGCTTAACATTTGTTAAATAATGGGGGCTTAACGAGTGCGAGTAAACTTATGGCGTCACGTGGGCGCAGTTGTCTTGCAAGTACTAATTTCGGTGTCTGCCAAAATGTGGGCAGTAGTCAATAGTTTGGTACAACGTTCACAAAATTTCATTTATTGTACTCACATTTAAATAATTTGTTCTTATACAACTATAACTCTACAAATAGCTTGTCAGTTTTTATAAAAGTGTGAATTAAATGTTCTAACTTTATATTTAGTTAGAACCTGGGCCTGTGCCTACTAACACGTGAATCAAGTTTTTAACCTAAAAAACCGCTTCTGATCGATGAAACCTCATGAAAAACTACGCGTCACTATGGCAACACCAATTTTAACTTTCAGATAAAAGTTATCAGGTACTTAAACCTCCCGATAAAAATGTAATAGATAATTACATTTTAACTGGCATTTATCCAGGAGTCATAAGGAGAGGATGAAAAGCCACTTTTTTTAACACCGCATTTTATTACCCATTCGTATTACACACATATTTACTAATTACACTACTGAGTTGGGGATGAGGAAGGTTGAATTTAGAAGCAGTGTACCCACATTTATGTGAAGGGAAAGTGGAAAACTATTTAGGAAAAATAACATTCTCAGCGCACACAAACCGGATTTTAAGCTATATTTCATCACCGGCAGCCCAGTTTGTTGCGAGAGTGACGAATTAGACTATTCGACCAACGAAGCGGATGGAAGCCACTGCAAATGCATCTGATCGGGATCGAGGCCTGAATTTCATAGTCAAAGTAAAGAATACCCTTATCACTAGACCATCCTACGCCTTAACTCAATCAGTATCTGACAAGTGAGTAAAAGGTCCCAAATTTGATTTCCGGCATGGCTGAAAATTTTATCTCTGATAAATGCGGTTTCTCCCCTTTTACAGTGATGAATTAAAGGCTAAGAGGCTGTATTTTGTGCTTGTACTAGGTTTAAGGTAGTCAGAGGATGCTGAAAGCTGTATACAGCCCTCCTAATTTTGTCAAACAGCAACACGCATCTCACAATGATTGTAATAATAATAATAATAATAATAATAATAATAATAATAATAATAATAATAATAATAATAATAATAATAATAATAACCACTACACTAACCCTGCTGGCATAAGAATTGTCATGCATGTGTGGCTATTTGTATAATGTACGCTTAACACAAAGGGTATAGATAAGAAAGGTAAATTAAGATGAATTTCTCTCTTATTTGCGCGGAAAGAGGATGGAAAAATACCACAAGGGAATAACTTGTGGAAAACCAACCCTAATTCCCACCGCCGGGATTCTAACGTCATCCTTACTGTCAACGGCGACCAAATGAAATACGCAGCTTCTTAAACTGCTTGGCCACTGCTGTGGTTAGGTAGGATTATTGGAGCTCGGGATTAGGTATGCGGTATCTAAATAAAAATATAAATACGTCACTCATTTCAGATATTGGGAAAAAAAAAGTATCAATACTGTACCCATAACGGAAGAAAATTATAGGTAACGGTATCTGCATCAAAAGAATAAGAGGTAAAAGTAATCTTAATATCATGTTTTTTAGTGTTTTCACATACGAATATGTTGATTATGTTTTTCCTCTGTTTATATATTTAGAATATTTGTATTTATCCAGTAACAATAAATACATCTTTTGCATTATCATTTTTTTCTTCTACAATATTCTAAACCACTCAAAACAATATGGCATTACTATAGCGCCTAGATGAGTGGATTATTTATGAATGAAGCAGTGGAAATTTTAATTTATCTGTGAGAGTGTGGGATTAAAATATTATTTCACTAATACAATCACAAATTACAAACAAACTATTGTTTCTTCTTATAGCAGGGTGTAAGTATGCATAATTTAAAAGTATCGAGTAAAAAAAAAAGGATATCAACACCTTAGCGCAAGGAAAATGTCAATATGAGTAAATGGTCGATACTTTTACCACATCTATAATCTGGACTCTATATTGGAATAAAATCCGAACCATTCATTCCCCTTAAGCTTTAGTGCCAAATGTGGATAGTATTTTGGTCCAACCTAGATTATTATTATTATTATTATTATTATTATTAGCACCGCGTCTTACTACCCGTTCGGGTTATACGCACTTACGCTAATGTGTAATGGTAGGGTGATTGTGAGATGAAATGGAGGACCTACAGTTTAACGTGGAATCCGAACCACGGTGGAGGCCTGGCATTCCTCACATTCACAAGTTGTGATTAATACACTTCTTGTCAGAGGTGAAGGAAGGGTTTGGCAATCAGATAAATCTGTGCCGGGACCGAGGATTGAACCCCGGACCCTCAGCACAGAAGTCTGACACCTTACCCCTAGACCACCAGGTCACCTTCAACCTAGATAAGAACTAATGTTCCCCTGTCCAGTCAATACTTTAGCTCTGTCGATAATAAATCCTCTTTGTAATAGAAAGGTCCCGGGATCGATTTCCAATGTAGTATTGGAGAGATTGGGCCATCTCCATTCACAATTATAAGTAGACTGTGAAGACACTGCTACGTTTGTTCTAGAGTAAAGTCAGTTTGTAAGTCAAATGCTTATATCAATTGGTTCAAAACTTTATTCTTTTTAATGTTTATGTCCCAGAATCCCAGTGGTTTTGATCATCAAGCTCATACAGGCTAAGTTGGGCTGCTAATCTCAAACCTTTATGGTGGGATGGAAGGAGACGCAATAAAAGGTGTTGTTACTGTTTTTCTGGGGAAAAATTGTTTTGACCAAAATAAATAAAACATTGCTCCAGTACAAACATATATTTTAATTTTCTTCACATGGTGACCTCAAAATTTCTTGAATCATTGTCAAAGGTGTTCTGGAATTTAATGAAAACTTTTTCTATTCATTTAAAAAGTTTGTTAGAATATGCCTCTATGCTCATGATAGATATTCAGGAACTGTTGATATCACCATTTGAAAATAATTTAACTATATGTTTGTACTGAAGCAATATTTTATTTATTTTGGCCAAAATATGTGTTGCCATAAAAGTTTCAAAAACGCTAGTCCTTTCTTGCGTTCCCTTCTATCACACCTTAATACTATTCGTTAAATTAAAGTAAATATGGTTGAAAAATAGCCCCTGGGGCAATGGAATCAAGCCCGAGACCTTTGACTTAGTGCGTCAATGCTCTACCACTAACCGATCCAGGGATCGTACCGCGCTCAGGGTCATTCTTCATTCATAGTTTAATGTAATTGAAAGATGTAGCAGTGATGGCTTTATTCGTAGCCAAAGCTAATTTTCATCTTTATCTATAGGACTATTGCTTTTGAAACGATATCTTGAAGTAGAAGAATGAAGTTTAAGATAATAACATAAATACACTATATATTACTAAAAACGGCTGAATGTCCCACGGAGCCATGAAAACAATGTTTAGGTTATAGTCCGACTTGTGTCCGTAGAGTTTGTGAGCAGGATTTTTTTCGTGGGGTTTGCGGTCAGCGAAAAAAGTGTAGTGGTACTTACAGCTCCCATAAACATTGCCTTGTGTATAATTCAACTTAACCTAGTATTCAAAACTCAACCACCCCTATAAAGGTATTTGGGAAAGGGCGGGATAAAAATTAGTAAAATAATTTACACTTATTAAACATAGATGTGTTATATTATTCATTATTTTACTGTCTTAAAAATTTACTAACGAATTACATTTCTGTGGTATCCAAATGATTTCCTTTAAATCACCTATATACTAGATTTGATTATTTTCCTTTCCCTCTTCAATCTTCGTGGATAGAGAGCCGTTGTTTTAAACAAAAAAACATCATTGCTGTTCTTGGCGTCTTATGTTTAAGACCACAATACTTTCAGCAACAGACTATACCATTTGTGTGTGTGTTTTGTGTAAGTGTTTAGTAAGTAAATGCGTGATTATTAAATTAAATGAATGTTCCATTGCTGATGCTAACACTTCTTTCAGACTGATATATTTGAACAGCTCTTTGTAAGTTAGGGTCCGAACTGGCCATAACTCGCCCCCGTCAAAAAAAAAAAGCGAGGTAATCAATCAGTAGGGGACAGTCATCCCCTTCTTCCCTTATAAAAAAATACAGAATGAAGGGTCACCATAGTTAGGGAACACCCATGAGTAGCAGAACAAACTTTTATTAATTGGTTAATCTGGTTTGTTGGGATGAATGGCGATGCAGATAGGCGGACACACCGCCGAAGATATCGCCTAGAACCGGCGTCCATTTAATCAAGCCCATTTCTCTCTCTCACTCTCTGGTCATAGATTGAACCAATCGGGAGTAAAACGATCTATGTCACAGTGTATGAATAAGTCTCTGGTTTACAATAAGTTTAGAATTAGTACTTCAAAGAGCGAGGAATTAGTCTTAGGGTGTATCATTTTTTAAGTGGAACAAAGCTAACGCTTGTATAATTAATTGTGCATGAATATAAAAGCTTGGATGATAAAAATAATCTTCAGATTTCCTGACTATGGATCCAGAGGACTCGGGTTTGATCCCTGGCACCTCCAAAAATGCACATGTGAATAGGGTCAAACTCAGCCCCGTGATGACAAATGAGGAGATACTTGAATACAGAAGTAGCAGCTCCAATTTATAAAACTGAGATTAAGCGTCTGTGACTGGCGTTGAGGCATTCTCACAACAGGTGTGATTATTTTTTGAAAATCAAAGGTAACTAGGTTGGATCCCCCCCCTAAGTATTCATCAATTAGTTCTTGTTGTGTATAATAATGTCATTAAACATTCAAAAAATGATCATTTTTTGAGATACGGGCGTTTTAACTGGCATCATGCAGTATGTTTTGAATACACAACAGCGCCAGTTATGATGTCATAAGTCTGGCTCATTGCCACCGTATATTTAAGATAAAATAATATATAATAATAGTAGAAGTAGAATTAAGTAATCAGTAATTTTGTAATACAGTAGAAATAAAATAATGCCTCAAAATATTTGTTTTATTTTTTAAATAATAAGCTATGTTATTGTAACGGTTTAACATAATTGTAATTTCCTTTTTTTATATTAAATTTACAAAATTACAATATTATTCAAATATTTATTTATTAATATTGCTTCAAAAATAATATTATGTATTAAAGTATGTGCTTTTTATTATTATTTATAACATTATAGGATTTGAAAAATGCAACGGTGTTATGTTATTTATTTAGCGCCAGTCCCCGAAGGGTGGCGGCCGCTCGGTTGGATTAGCTCGCTTGCGGGCTTCCATCGTGGAGTTTTCTTTTAGATTGAGGATGTACCTGTATCAAATATAATTTTCGTACATTGGCTCTACTTTAAACTATGAGCTAAGAATGACCCTAAGAATGGATCCTACCTAGATAAAATCAGTGGTAGAGCATTGATGAGCCAAGTCAAGTGCCATGGGTTCGATTCCCGTGTCCTAGTGTCATTTTTAAGTTTAAGAATTTTAATCAATATTTGCATGTCTTATTATTTACCTGGACTAGCCGCGTATTCCCACTAACAACTTAGGGGGAATGTCTAATTGAGAGGAAATGTACAATCATTTGCGTGGAGGGAGAGTGGGGAAATACTAACGGAAATACACTCGTAGTATAGGCCTACTCGAACACCAACCTACCCTTCGCCAGAAAACCAGACTAGATGAGCCCGACATTTAGACCACGTGCCCATCGATAGGGGACCAGGAGAGTTGATACTTACAGATGTCTGGGTAGTCGGTTTGTCAACACTCAAGTTTAATTTATTCTAACCACGTTAACACCATAAACTTTATCAAATAAGACTTAACAACGATTACAGTTCTCTTATCAGTATCGTATCGACAACAGCGCTTGGTGGTTGAAAGTAAAGTGTAATTAGCGTCGGGTCTGATGTAAAATATTAGATTGTTATTTTAATATAATAGTCAAAGCCTTACGAGTACATATCCTTCACCTGGAATTTAATAGTTTGTTCGGAAATTTTCTGTAACACTTGGTGGAGCTGTGTAATCTCTAAAAATAGTACATGTAACTAGCAGTATAAAATGAAGCCATATTATTTCTTGCTAAAGCAGCGTGTGGGATAAGTTTACGCATTAATTAACGCTATATTGAGTCACATTCCAACGTCATGAAGACACATTGTGTAAATTCTCTTTTATTCACCAAATGATCATAACCCGATTGCACAGACAATCTGTTTTTTAAAAAAAATTCCTACACATAATTATTTGAAAGTTATTTTATATTACTTAATTAAATACTTTAAAAATAAAGTAAATTTGAAATCTCGATTTTTCTAAGAAAACATAAATTTATCTTGTAATATGTTAAATACTTCAATGATATATTTCAAGGTAGTAACGTAAACAGTTTTATTTATACTTATGTACTGTACGTTCAAATATTTTTGGAATCCTTCCTAACCGGTGGGAGGTCGGGATTTAGGTCTCGGCTGGTGCATTAGATGTGATTTTACAGATGGTATCTATCATTGGGGTTGTCCTACACCCTCTCTACGTTAGTGCTTGTGCACTTCACCAAACTACCCTTGTCAGGCATACCCTAAACACTTGAGATAAAAAGTATACTTTTTAATATTAAAGTTTTCACTGCGTCCTAGTTCGGGTTAAACTCATGTATAGGCTAGTAATCACACTAAATGAGTAGGGTTGAATAAGGTAGCATTATGATTAAATGTACCTGGAAAAAACTGAGTACACCCAGCCGGTATTCGAACCCCAACTTTATCAAAGGCAAACCATACAAAATGAGCTAGAAATATAAACCATTTGTACACCAGTCCGTATATTTCCAAATAAAGGGTTGGTGAGAACATTATTTGAAAATGAAACTAATAAGTCATCCTTTTATTTAAATCTTAGTCCAAAACTGTTATTTTATTCATCCCTACTGTACACCATTAATACAACGCTAAGCTACATTTAGTCATAATACTTAGTCACTTGTTGCTCCTTCATTCTAGACATGTTACGATAGGGGAAGGTCTGGAGACGTAGTTTTTTTACAAACATGTAGAGGAATATATAGTAAACTCCCTTCCACCCCCACACCCTTTTCTCATCCACTATCCTCTCGGCGTGTCATGATGACCAAAACGGTCGCTCGTAAAAATGAACTCAACTCGCTGGTGTACTTGACACTGGCAAATTCTTCCCTATCACTCAACGACCCTCCTTTACCCCTGCCCCCTCACCCGTACTGTCTACTCGATAAAACCACGTCCAGTTTAGAAGGCGTGGATAAAGGAAGTGAGGTAAAATGGCTCTCACTATTTCAATAGAATCACCCTTAGTGCTAACGCAACTCCATACCTTGATTTTATAACAAATGAACCTTTGGAGCACCTTCTAAAAAATCCATAACTTGCATGGTCATTGATAACATTTTACTGTATTACTAGTGTTTTTTATTGATAGTGATAATTTCTAAAACCAGTGACAGATGTAAATATAACATTACCTAAAGAAAAAATACGATATATGTATATTAATTAAATCCGGGTTCGAATTCCGATCGGGTGAACTGAAGGTGTTTAGTAAAAAAAAAATTCCACCCTCCCTTCACACACCTCCTCTAAACTCAATCCTTCTCGTCCTTAACACATTAGCATAGTCAATTCACATTCGTGCAACCCAAACTGGGTAGGGAAAGCGGTAATAAGATACTTCTTTGTCATCCTTATCACATCATTATTTGAATAATAAAGCCAGCTAACAATGAATATACAATCCAAAGGATGGTCCTGATGTGCTGCTTCATCCATCCAGGGCAGCGTCTCACTCTGCCCATCACCGGTTACTAACACCCGATCGCTCTATCTGGAAGAGCGAACTGTACTAGGAAAGTTCTGAAAGTGATGTAGTTCATTGTAACTTTAAGTACGGAACTCTACGAAAGATCAACAAATTTGGGTCGAAAAGTTATCTAGTAAAAAACATCACCAGCTCACCCGAGCGAGATTCGAACCTCAATCTCCCCGTCCCGCAGCTAGATCAACAGATACGTTATAATACGCATGGCGACACTAAGTAAAATCATCAACTCTGGGTCGGTTTAGTCTGATATCAGGACCTAAGGCAGCAACCTCCCCAGAACCACCAAATCGTCAATAAAAATGTAATCGTCATGATAAATAGTACAGGTCCTACCCATAGTGAAATAGACTGGTATTCGAGAACTACACACCAGACATGTTTAAGGTTTGGCGACAAATAAATTCTGCCCTAAAGTTTGACTGTTAAAAACTTGAGCTGTAGACAAAAAAAAAACCCTTTGAATATATATATTTAGCATCTCGTCTTACTACCTGTTAGATTTATACTCTATGACATTTTAAAAAAACTATACTAAACTATTTATTTTATTGTAATAATAGTTATTTTTAAATTAATCCACTTTAAGCTATGATATTCGCTATATAGCAAAACTTTACATGGCAAAACACAATTTAGGGTGTTCGAAAACAGAGTGCTTAAGAAGATGTTTGGTCCAAAAAGGGATGAGGCTACTTGAAGTGGAGGAGGTTACGTAATGAGGCGCTACATGACCTGTTTCTCATCACAAGGCATTGTTAGGATAAATCAAGTCTCGTAGATTACTATGAGCAGGACATTCAGCGTGAATGGGAGATTCTAGAACCTTGATTAGGGTACTGACTAACAAACCCAATTGGAAGAGACCATTGGGAATACCTAGACGCAGATGGGAGGATATCATTAGAATGGAAGTGAAAGAGAAGAGTGTAATGAGGTTGACTGGAATAGAACTAGCTCAAGATAGGATAGGTGTGATGAGGTATACTGGATATAGACTAGCTTAAGATAGGGGTAGTATGTAATTAGGTGCATTGGGTAAAACTTGATTAAGATATGGATAGTTTATAATGAGGTGGACTGGATAGAGATAGCTCGAGTTAGGAAAAGGGTGTAATGAGTGTAGTGAGTAAAACTAGCTCAAGATGTGGATAGGATTTAATGAGGTGGAATGAATAGAACTAGCTCAACATAGCATGGATGTAATGAGGTGGATGAATACAATAGCTCAAGATAGGGGTAGGATGTAATGAGGTTGACTGATATAACTAGCTCAAGATAGGGATAAGGTGTAATTAGGTGGACTGGATAGAACTGGTTGAAGATAGGGATAGGTACTGGTGTAAGTGTGGCAGTGAACTTTCGTGTTCCTAATGCCAGAGTAGGAGTTAAGCAAAACATTAATCAAGGTGACAAAGTCGATCATCGGAAGAACCAACTTAAAAGTCAAACAAGATATTAAGTCTGCTCTGTTGTATTCATAAGTCAAGCCATAGTTTATGCAGATGCCTATTATGAAAGATGTTATAAATCATTTTTGCAAATTTAAAAAATATATTATATCTTTTGTTAATGTTAGGTAAATGCTCTATCTTTTTCTTTCTTGTTTTTCCTACGTCACTCCAACTGGAGTGGAAAATTACCCTACAAAACAACGTATTATAAATTCAGTGGCATATCGTGGGGTGTTGTCAAGGTAAGCAAATGTTAGTTCAGACGCTACCTGTGAATGTATTATCACTTGATATAACACTCATTGGACAGGTATCAACGAAAATAAATTCACATGTGAGGTGTGTAGAGTGGAAGCTATGTTTTATTGGTCAAATGGGGATCCATCGGGTGAAGAGGCACAGCTTTAAAAATAGCTGCAACACTCCATGTTATGACACTGTTTGGATTGCTTTCTCTTCGCTCCATGACTCGACAACCACTGTCCGATAAAATCCAGGGGATGGGGTTGGGGTTAGGGTGTAAGGGAGGAAATTGCACGCGCTGCAGATGATGAGGCGCCATCCTGTCGTGAGGACACCACGCGGTGAATCCTTCGTCAACGGTTTATTGAGGGGTAGGGGAAGAGGGTTCCAACAGAACGTGTGAGCATACCATTTCTACGGATTCCTTTCCCCCAATTTTCAATCCTCAATTTGGTCAAAACCATCATTTTCAAGTCCAGATTGTATGGGATTTCGACAGTGGACAAAGTACACTATGTTACAACAGTACTTTTTTTCTCAAACTATTTCTCATAACTGTGTAAAGGGAGGTGGACTAGAGGTATTTTCAAACATATTTCGACCCTTAGGTGGGGTTCTTAGATGTTTCTTTGTATGTTTAAATTAAGTATTTTTAGCTTAGAATGGGTCAAGTGATGGCACAGTATTGTATTTAATTAATAATTCAATTCAATTTCAATTTCCTTTATTATAGTGCTGGTCAACAGTCGTAAGACCTATACCAGGCCAGCACTGAAAAGTACACAAGTACCATACAAATACATATATTTACACGAGGAAATATGATAAACAAAAATGGCTAAAGAATGGTATATACTGATGAATAGTTACGAAAAAAGTAGTAATTAATAATGATAAGAATAAAAAATAGCATCAATGACAAATAGCTAAAGAGTGTTAATAATAATATAATAATAATAAATAATAATAATAATAATAATAATAAAAATAAAAATAGCAATAATAATAATAATAATAAAATATGGGCCTCCTCATAATTCGGTTGAAACTCATAGTTTTAGTCATTAATATATCTTCCAACTTAGTATACGGGCCCGGATTTGATTTCCAGTGGGGATAATTCATTCTATTATTTTTTCCTCCATCGCGTCTTTCTACCAATCCAGGCTATATGCATATTTAGGGATGAGAAAGGTAGGGTTTGAGAGAAAATATACCCACATTAGCGTGTCGGGAGAGAGTAAAATTATTTCAGAAAAATAACCTCAGTACACCTGGCCGGGATTCAAACATTGACCTCCCCACCACAGGTAAACCAGACAAGATTCACCTTTTTTTCACGTGCCTAGCAGTGAAAGTATTTCGCTGATCGATCTGGTGCTTGACTTGTTGTGCATGTCCCTGTTTGAAAGTGTGAACGAAATAAATGTACTTTATATTAATATTGTAATCACATATCCTCCTCTTAGTGAGTGCTGGTACATCTTATTGAAGATGATCCTTGTCAATTATGTGTTTAATAGAGAAATTATTGGTCCAGTAAGTCAAAGAACTGCGTTTTAGTTTATATAAAAATTTGTAAATCGATTATCAATAATATATCTACATTTTTAAAATGTGAAGTGATTAATTTCTACAATTATTCATGGAGCTCAATCAAATAAGCTGTATTATTTTAAAAACTAAACCAAGCTTATCCACAGAATGTATACTCAAACATTTCATATTTAAAAAAATATTCTATTTATAAAGGGATAATTTCGTTGTACTGCAATTTCTCAAAGTTTTCCCAAACAAAATTTAATTTTGTTTTTTAAGTAAACGCATTTACTTCTAAGATTATAAAATCAAACATTACGAATTATAAATAGTGCGGTTAGCAATCAATATATAATTTATGTTATTAGTGAATTTATGGACGCTATGAGCTTAAGGCTCCCAACATAAAACAAAAGGGTTTGAGGACTTTTAAAAAGGTCTTGAGCATAAAAATCACAAAACATCTCGACTCAAGCTGGGCCTTAATACAAATACTGTGATTTGGACAAGAAAGTGGACTTAGGCGATTCTATTTACTGGTTACGACTCCTAATATTGATATAAAAACATTACTAACTGATACTTTCTCTATTAAAAAGTATTTTTCAAATCAGAATCAATAAAAAAACTTTTTCTTCAGAACAGGATAAGTTTTCACACTATTGGCATGCATGTTTGTATAAAGTTTTACATAACACACAAGCGATTGAAAAAAATAACAAGCTGAAAAAAGTGAAACAACAAAACTTTTGAAGAGTTTTTTTTTTTTTAGTAAAGTCACAGCTGCGCTTCTATAAAAAGATTTTCCCGTAACATGAAAGTTGATGAAAGTATAGAGGGGAAATGATACAAGGGGATATGAGAGTAAAGGCCCAAATGTGGGAATAGAATTTGGAAGTCAAATTTTGCACAAAGCCTTCAGTCGAGTTCTGGGCTACGAAAATGAGAGAAAGAGAGAAATGGTGAGAAAGAGAGGAAGAAACATTTCTGAACAAGGGCTAAGCAAGGCTACCAATACCGGCCTCTGAACGGAAATATGAAAGGGGTAGTTAATTTGGAAAATGGGTAATAGTCTCCGGAGGCTGAGAAGGTTTTCTACCGGAGTATTCTGGGAAAATACACTCTCCTTTTTTTTTTTTTACTGGCCACCCTGAAGTGAATGCCAGATTTAAAGTGAATTACTTCAATTCCAGCAAATGAGGAAAAGACATTCCTCTAAGACGGACGCTGGTTGAATAATTTTCGCCTATGCAAAGCGTTTAGTAAGGCTACGTTTAACAACATACTACTCTTTAACTTAAATGTGGTTGTGGATAAATATTTTGAATAGTTGAATATTTTATAAAAAATAGTATTCAATTATACAACTGCACATACATAAAATGTAAGGAAATGGATGGTTTATTGCTTAACAAATCATAACTTTTTAAATAAAGTTTTGCCTTTTTTTAAAAAAAAATTCATAATTTTTTTTACTGTTGGGAAAAACGACTTTTCTTGGTAAATATTATATTTAATAAAATTAATGTGTTTGTTTTCCCCCCACTATAAAAAGAGTTTGTAATCTTATTATTTAAATATTTATAGGGCCCAATTGCCTTGAAAAATACTTTTTTACATATATATCTAAAAAAAAGTATAATGCATGGGGACGTGCTTAAAAAATTATTCTGTATTTTTTGGCGATCCTCTACAAGAAATAAACTAAGGACATTTCAAAAGGTCTAAAATTTAGGGGGTCAAAGGTTACTAGAAATAAAAAAACAATGGCAGTTTCGAAAATGTGTCCACGTATTAAAATAAAATATTTACACTATAAATAGTCTTAGAATTTTAGTAAAACCATTATTCGTTCTAGTTTAATTTTTTTAGACTTACTGACTATACATGGCACAATATAATTTTTTTTTATCTAGGTTGTAATTTTGTTAATTTCTGACAAAATCATAGCAATTTGTTTGGAATAAAACACATACAAAATTAATTAATTAAACTGAGATGCTCTAAAAAACACACACAAATATAACTAAGGATAGCAAAGGTTTTCTTATTCCCTGCAACTTTGACGCATCAGTTAAACATGAATTGAGGCAATGATACGAAAATGGGTGTCAACAGACGTAGGAAATTCTGCTTTTATAATATATTGTATTCCTTAACTATCCACAAATGCTAGCAGTAACTTAAGATCTTAAGATCAAGCTCTAATTCATAAAGTTTATTTTTAAGAATGAAAACAAGTCATTTACCAGTACTGTACCTTACTTAAACCAATTTTTTAAAAAGGCTTCTGTAATTTTCATGATTTATTATTCTGTTCTATATTAGTTATATCAGAAGTTTCGTCGGATAAAATTGAGAAAAATCTAAACGAATAAACTTTGATTACCATTTGTCGTTGAATTTGTTTCCCAATAATTAAAATAGTTTCGTGCCATAGACTTGTATAATAATGCATTTTCCCCAGCGGTCCAAAGCTGCGCTGTCTCGTTGTCGAGCACTAGACTCCAATAAAGCTCTAAAATTAACGTAATATTTTTTTCTAGTTCACCAATAGTCAACATCTCACTGCTAACATCCACTTTGAGGGCAATATCTTACTTTCCACATAAAACTATTGTCCCTGTTATGGTACGAAATCTCACTATTTGGTTCGGTTTCTCCTTTTGCTTGTTTATTAATCCTCAAATTAATTTTTATTGAGGATCTTTTTTTGTTAGTATATTTAATTAATATACAATACCTATATTTTGAGGGCTTTAACTTCCTTTTGTTCGGAGATATTTTTTAAAACAAAAAATATTTAATTTAATGAAGGGGGAAAAAAATTATTTGGACGTGCATCGGAATCATAAGTAGATCAAGTTAATCGTCAACTTCACATTACATAAAATGTGGACCAAACAAACAAGCGAATCCAATAATATATAGCTGCTTGGTTGATTTTTTAAATCTAAATAATTTTAGTGACTTCACTAAGGGGTAGGAATTTAACAAATTATTTGAAATAAATTAAATGCCCCTATTGTTGAATTAAATCTAATGACCAATTACCAATGACCAATTTTTTTTAATAATATGAGCAGCTAGAGCTGGAAATATCAATCCGGACTTTTTGTTTCACACAAAAAGACTCCCTCACTAACCTTCCCTAGTATCTCTCTTGTCGAGAATATACGCTAATTAAATTAAGATGTACAAATATATTGGGAAATTAGGTATAAATGGCATTTTTTTGACGCTATAAACAGACATACAGTTTTAAGCCCTGTATTAATGAGCGGATAATGACCCTTGTAATAAAACTAGCCAGGATATTTAGGGGTAAAAGAGAGGTGCATGAATATCAATATCTCTTGTTCGAGTCTCTTGTTCATACAGGGAGGTTGTTTTGAATAAATTAATGGAGGAACTGTGATTATAATATGGTTATATGGGAAGTCTATGATGTAATCCAGAACACTTTTTATCATCGGTCATTAACAGTGGTGTAGAGGAGGTGCAGCTCATTGTAAAATATGTACACCAAACTCCAAATGACGCTCACTATATCATGGGCCCATTAAACACTCTCATTGAAAAAAGTCAGTGAAAGGTCAATGATCAACAGTGGCGTATGATTGCCCTTTTTTTAAATACAATAATTATAAAAATTCCCTATATTTTATAGAAGATTCACGTTGACAAGGACAAACTTATTTAATATTATTTTCAGTAAAAAAACTTGTGAGCCGAATCAGTTATTCTAGAAAAAGAAATTGGCTGTAAGATACGAATTAAAAGTGAAAAGTAGGGATACGAAGCCCCTCCACTCCTAGTCAAGCCCCAGCTACAACTCTGTGTTCATATCACCAATGAATTGATTATTTAACAAGGCGCAAACATTTATTAAAATAATAAAACCAATTGGCAATTATTTAAATTTAAGAGCCTTCTTACTACATCACTGTAGAACGAATATACTATTTAAAATTCAAAATCGTCTGGATCACCAAACAACTCCTATAATTTGGTGGAAAAAAAAAAATACTTTCCCAAAGATTACGACAATGCCTTTTCATTTCTCGTCAGAAATGGTCACGGATTTAGTCTCCAGCTGACATAGGCGGCCATTTTTTTTAGAGGGGGACTCCCCGCTGTCATCGCACTCAGCTCGGTCACGTGACTGCCACGTGGTGGTCGACAATGACCAGAGCAACGTGGTGCGAGTAATGGCTTCTGATGCAGGAGGTACAGCGGGTAATTCTCAAGGAAATCAATAGACTCGATAAACTTGTGTAATATAAATGTTCATTATTACTAATGTAAGAGCGTAGTGTTTGCCAGTGGCACGTGCTAGCTACACTCTTTTTCGCAAAGCGCTCATCGGAAAATCTAGAAATAGCCAATTAAAGTTACGTATTATGTGAAAAGAAGTATGATTCATTGGTGTATTTAGGGTATTATCGAAATATCTTTTATATTAGACTTGGCTGTGTTTGAGAGAATTGTGGTGTTACTCAGGATGTGAGATGGACAATTTTCTCTTTCGGAAATTCTGACCTTAATTTATTTCATACCCACGCATTTTGACTGACATCAACGGATTCCTTAAAATATTTTTTTAATCCTAATTTTAGCTATTTGAGGTGATCGGTGATAAAAAAAAATAAAAGATAGGTTAAAATCATACCGCACAGTGTCATGCTCTTCAAGAGTTTCGTTCAGGCTTGGGAACATGTCAAGAAAACCTTCAACTTTAGCCAGCCATAGAACCAGTTTCCCAATAAAAGCAGTCACCTTGTTACTTGAAGTGAATAAATTAGATACAGAGACCTTCATTGACGTGTTTAAAATATTTAGTCTTTCAAATATATCAGCAGGATTCGCTAATTTAAACAAGAAACTTTTCTCATTGATCTCAATTGTAATATCGGGATGGCCAGTCTTTGAAGCAAAGCCTAATTTTAACCTTCAGTTCAAACACCCTTGCAAACACTTTCCAGCGTGACAAACAGCGTGCAGCAATTTTACCACTTCATTTCAACTGCTGTCAAAAAATTCATCTATAATCTTGAAATTCTCTCAGAACTGGCTCTTCCCAGAATTATCTCGCAGAACAATAGGTCCTCTTTGACAGTGCTGTTATGAATGTACCGAAAATAAGCTATAAGGTGGGCATCATTTACCGAATCAGGGGCTTCGTTGACCTGTAATGCAAATTTTGACAGTTTCAAATCTTCGGTCAGTTGTTCCTGTATGTATTGTGCCATGTCTAATACCCACCCTTCTACTGTGTTATTTGCCAAAGTGATCATTCGGACGATATCTATAGATGCTTGTCTTCTCTCTCAATGATTTCAACAGCAGCAGGCAAAAACGAGTGTCTCAACAACATACTGAGGCTTTTTATATGTTGAGATATAATACGAAACTTTGCATGATGTCAGAAGACCCTTGGTGGTAAAAACTGATAATTTTTGGCGTGGATTTGCTTTTTTTATATATATATAACATTCTTCTAATTTTATCTTTTAAAAAGAATGCATTCTATCTGTGTTTTAATTCCAGGTATCACTTCTAATTGTTTGGTTTCATATTTTCAGAAGATATACAAGACAAACACAGCCAGCATAAGGGTCTCTCCTCATCATATTTTTCAATACTAGTGAACCCAAACGACAACAAATCTTCAATATACTTTCTTATTTTTATCTTCTGATAAGGTTCCTCCCTGCTGCAACTAGCAGAACCTCTTTTTAGGAATTTATTCATGTAATTATTAATTACGCTGCAATTCACATGCACTTTTTTGAAGAAAGGAGGGACACTTTTGTAAACACACAGAAATGAAAGCTGCAATATGACTATGTCGCAAGCTTTCCAGATAAGCTCACTCTGCACACAATTGGTTGATCAATCATCTAAAGAGGCTGACTCAGTCTCGGTGACAATCGGCTTCAATTCGAAAGCGAATGAGAGCTCACAATCTTGGTGGGTATTCTGCATGTGAAAAAATCAAGAGCTTGCAGAAATATTCACCCAAATATGAGGATTTTGCAGTTAACTGTGTCGGTAAACATGCAGTCGGAGTAAGATAACCAAAATACGAGTAGATTCGACCTATGTTAACCGATTCTGTTTATATTTGAAATTGAACTTTATTATAATCATCAAAATCTCGTATAGTGCTTGGGGGTTGAATGTGCCCTATAACTGCATCTGCCACAAGACAGACATGTTATTACTACAATGTTATAATCAAAGCCTTTACGTATACATCCCCGTATCCTGGGATTAAATGATTTAACATTTTTAAGGATAAGTTTTAATTTCTTGGTGTTGCCCTTGTGATTCTGAGAAACCGTTATTGAACAACACCTGGTTCAGAGCTAGCTTAGGTTCAGATTTAGTCTTAACATTTTTGGCTATACCAGGTGAGATACTAGAAATTCGGCGTTCAAGCTAGGTACATTACCCAGTGCTAATGTTTCCCTTACTATAAGCTCTTATAAAAATCAAAATTTCTGATGATTTTGTGAATACGGATATGTTTCCTGTTGTGTTTGAAGATGAGAAATCAAACTGGTTTCACCTCCAAAATATCTAGGTAGCTTCCTTATTTGCTAAAATAAATATCTTTACATGAAAACATCATGTAAGTTAATTTATTGTACTATTTACAGAGACGTGTACACTAGCGGATGTAAATATTGATCAAGTTATTAAAATAAAATATCAAGTTTGGTGTACATTGTGTTTTTGTAATTATGAAACCCGTGTGAGGGCTAGTTTGTCGGTAACAAACAAGTCGTGAAAGATGTTGCCATTTCACTAGTAGTAGCAGGCGTAGGTTGAGCCATCCCGTCGATCATTCATGCACACTGTATTGACTAAGTATGAAATCAAATCTATAAAGCTTGAAAGGGACTGTACTTAATCTAACAGAGTATATTCAGTCCTAGTCAGATAATACAGAATTCTGCTAATTATAAATTTATGAAAGCTTCCACATGTTTCATACAAGTACACACAATTTGCATTTCAATGTCCTTTCATTTTTCAAGATAAAAAGGATAACATTAGTAACATATTTCATCTTATTTTTGTTTGAACACATTTTTAATTGCAATTATTTCCTCTATTTTTATGAATATTCTAAGATATTAAAGGTTTTTTGTGGTGAATAAATATTAAAAACAAACAAATATGACTTTATGTACAAAGTTGTTTTATTATTTTGAATAAATTTTGGCAACATTTAAAATAAATGGTACGGCACACCGCACAGACTTTCTCTCTCTTTCTATAAACTCGTAAGATTTCTGAACGGAATAATGTACATTGTATCATCACCACTCCACATAAGAACACGCATAAAATAATATACAATGATATAGAATATATGAGAAAAGAAGCGCATCTTTGTCCACCTAAGAACATTTCAAACAGTTTAATGTATTCCACAAGGGTCAACACTTCGTTTTAAAATTTCGATTTCTGGTTAAAATTTTAACATTTTAAAAGGTGTTGCAGATCTTCAAGTCATCGCATTGATATTTAATTATTCATTTATACATTTTGACCAATAAAAAATGTAAATATTGACTATTGAGTCTAAAATGGAGATAGAACATTGCTATGCAAACATTTCTCCTAAGAGATTTAAGGAAAAATAACATACTTTTTTTAGATACTTACTTATATTTAATTACTCTATGGCATTGGAGTATTATTGCGTTAAGACTTAAGTAGTATATGTTTACAACTAAAGCTCACAAAATTGTATTAATATATTTGCAAATATCTCAGAAACTGCTGTTTTTATAAAAATATATTGTCAAATAAAAGTTTTTTATTTCTAATAGTCCTACAATTTTGCAATGATAAGTTGTTTAGTTTCTCCAATAGTTGTGGAGATACGGAAATTAACGCTTCTGTAATGTACCCTAAAAATCATTTTCATAGGAAAATAAAAATAGCCAGTTTATTTATAATCTTAATCAACGCCTAGATACGAATTTTAATCAAAATCGTTTAAGCAGATTTTGAGAAAACCAAATTTTTCTCTTTTCGTCCTTCAGTAAACTACCCTTAATTTTAAGTTTTTATAGACACACAGACAGACGGCATTGCAAAGACTATTTTTTAGGGTTCGGGGGGTCATGAGACGTCGACATCCATCAACATTTCAGGTTAGTTTTTTTTTTACGGTCGCAATACTTAAACTTTAATGTCCAAAAAGTTAAAAAAATTCTTATAATTGCGTATATATTGAAAGTTATTGATTTTATAAAAATATGTTTCGGATAAAATATCTGTATTATAAATATATATACATATTTGTAATGCTAAGTAATTTCATATCTCAAATAGTTTCGGAGCTATTTAAAAAAATGTTAATTTACGCATCAGACCGGAGCCCTTAAAGCCATTTTGCTGAAATATTGAGGGTAGCCATTTTGTTTGGAATATTTATTAATGTTTATAAATTAAATTTAATCAAAATCGTTAGAGCCGATTTTGAGAAAATCGACTTTTTCTCTTTTTGCCATTCAGTAAACTACCCTTAATTTTAAGTTTTAATAGACACACAGACAGACGGCATTGCAAAGACTATTTTTAAGGGTTCGGGGGGTCATGAGACGTCGACATCCATCAACATTTCAGGTTAGTTTTTCTTACGGTCGCAATACTTAAGCTTTAATGCCCAAAAAGTTAAAAATATATATATAATTGCGTATATATTGAAAGTTATTGATTTTATAAAAATATGTTTCGAATAAAATATTTGTATTATAAATATATAAACATATTTGTAATGCTAAGTAATTTCATATCTCAAATAGTTTCGGAGCTATTATAAAAAATGTTAATTTACGCATCAGACCGGAGCCCTTAAAACGATTTTGCCGAAATATTGAGAGTAGCCATTTTGTTTGGAATATTTATTTATGTTCATAAATGAAATTTAATCAAAATCGTTAGAGCCGATTTTGAGAAAATCGACTTTTTCTCTTTTTGCCCTTCAGTAAACTACCCTTAATTTTAAGTTTTAATAGACACACAGACAGACGGCATTGCAAAGACTATTTTTAAGGGTTCGGGGGGTCATGAGACGTCGACATCCATCAACATTTCAGGTTAGTTTTTCTTACGGTCGCAATACTTAAGCTTTAATGCCCAAAAAGTTAAAAATATATATATAATTGCGTATATATTGAAAGTTATTGATTTTATAAAAATATGTTTCGAATAAAATATTTGTATTATAAATATATATACATATTTGTAATGCTAAGTAATTTCATATCTCAAATAGTTTCGGAGCTATTATAAAAAATGTTAATTTACGCATCAGACCGGAGCCCTTAAAACGATTTTGCCGAAATATTGAGAGTAGCCATTCTGTTTGGAATATTTATTTATGTTCATAAATGAAATTTAATCAAAATCGTTAGAGCCGATTTTGAGAAAATCGACTTTTTCTCTTTTTTCCCTTCAGTAAACTACCCTTAATTTTAGGGGTAGATATCCAATTCCAAAAACCCCTCGGGGCAACCATATGAAAACCCTAGATATCAAGTTTCAGCTCAATCGGTAAAATAGTTTAGGCTCTAGTTGGAGGTACAGACAGACAGACAGACAGACAGACAGACGGAAAATCAAAAACCACTTTTTCTGATTCAGGAAGTCATGAAACGTCAAAATTCATCAAAATCTCGAGTTCGAATTTTTTGACGATCACAATACTTTCTCTACCTGTAAGATAGAGAGAAAGTAAAAATATTCCTTCACAAATGAAAAAAAAATCCAGAAAAAGGAAAAAATTGCCATAATTATTCTCACCAAACCTAAATTTTTAATTTTTAAGAAGTAATCATTTACACAATATACAAAGTCACATTTTTTTCAGTTTATTTTTCAATAAAATTGATTGTATGGACACATTTTTATAAATTACTTATTGAAAAAACATGTTAATACCAATTAGCAAAACACACAAAGCCAAAATCTAATAAATTAAGCATTTATTGTACCTAGCTTAGTCATACGTTAATTTAACTAATGGCAGAACCTGCATTTATGAGCACGTCGACTAAGGCATCAAGCTATTTTAGCCCAGTTTGGTGGTGACGAGGTCAGAGTGCGAATCTTGGCTGAGTACATATAAACTGCTTTTCACTAAGTGGTTTTCCACAATGCCTCCACGTAAATTTAGGTACACTTAATCTAAATTATAACTTTATAACCCTTACCTCTTTATTGTAAAGAAAATTATGGATAGTATTAAACGTAAGGATAATTTAACATATATTTATCCGGAAAGAGAAGGAATACTTGCCGTCCTCTTTGTTTGCTAGTTTTCCGAATTTGTAATTTCCCACCCTTAAACTCGCCCTTCTCATCTTGTTTCCTCACAATACTTTTTTTAATTATGATAGCCGGTACTTGCATTAGACAGTTTCTAAACTTTCCCAATTATCATTTTAAACCAACCAAAAACATTGCAATCATCCTAGTTATTAATGAAGCGATCTTCTAGACAACATTTTTACAGGCTTTTGTTTTATACACGAACGAAAAAAAATGTATTAGGGCTTATATTTCATTCCTTGGCTGATGAATAGGAAAGAGAATAATGGATAGTAGGGAGGGAAAGAGTAAAATAAAAATAAAGCTTCGTTAAATAAAAGAGCTGGCAAAAGATTAGTGTTAACAATTGTTGCTCCTTGAAGCGCTTGTATTATGAGCTTAGACATGGGATTCATTAACAGGTAAAATGTAAGCCTTTCAACCAAACAGGTTGAATTATTCATCATAACATCATATAACACAATAGGTTAACACTTCCCCTAAAATACTTCGTCGACATTTCCTACCATTCAGAGTTATAAAGGCACTGCCTGACTCGGAATATTTTGCATAAATTTTCTAGCAGGGAAGAGGGGATCTTAAAGGTTTTAAATTGTATGGAAAAAATTAAAAATCTGTAAGCGTAAAATGTAATTAATTTAGAAAATAAAAACTATTAACTATAATATGGTAGTCATATAAACTAGATTAGCATAATTATATTAAAAATGTGGTTTGATTTACTTGGATAGTGTGGTCAAACAATATACCCATGACCTGTTTTATTATGGCCTGTCAATCTCAAAGAGATTTTACATCAATAATAGAAAAAGGCGTAGCCATGATCTGAACTATTCATAATTTATGGCATTTTATATTATTAATGCCCGACACTATGGCTCAATTTGTAGCGTGTCTGTCTACTGAACTAAGGGTCCCGGGTTTGATTCCCAGGACGGCCGAAAATTTTTATCATTAGTGAAATGTGGGTCTACCCTTTCACAATGATTAATTAATGGCTTGGGGTGGAGATTGTGCATGTTCTAGATTTAAGTTAGTTTATAAGTCAAGTGCTGATATAATCAGTTGGTTCGAAAAGTGTACGTTAAACAGTTCAAATAAATGAAAAAAAAATGAATGATCAAATAGGAGATATCTCGATGATAATATTATTATTATAATGTCTAAGTAAATTAGTTTTTCTCGGTTTTTTGATAGTGGAAGACTACCAAATTAAAGTTATGCGCACCAGGGGACCACCGGGGTTCGAAAAAGTGTAGGGGGATGAGAATATTTGAAACTAACAAAATACAAACAAATATTTTAGGAAATTTTATTTTTGGGTGATAGCATTCAGTAGTAGACCTACTATAAATACACGATAAAAATAAATGTATTAGATTAAATATTTTAAAAAGCATTACGTTGATTTAGTAGGTCATGTAGATTTTCGATTATTTTTAACATTCTAAACCCGATCTTTTTTGATAAATAATTGCTTGGATTTGTTGACTTATGGTTGGTAAATACTTCCTTTTCTACAATGTTATTCATATTTCCGGGTAAAAAAAATTATACAGGTTCTAGGAGGTGATAAGAAAAGAAAAATACTTCCACGGTTGGGGTCGGCGACACCAAATGGAGGCGCTACGAGACGTCAAATTTGGAGTTGTACGCACCTGGGGGGTAGGCAACACACGCAGCATGCCATGCAGACCAAACACAGGTGTGTGTCCCCCACCACTCCAGCCCCTGACACACACGATGGTACCAGCGTAGCAAAGCAGCAATGTACTGTTGTCTGTCAACATGAAGGTACATTCAATGCCTATTTATAATCATAATTTAAACCACACTCCACTTGCTATGTGCTGAGAATTGATGAGCTACCTTACCCCCAGATGTATAAAGCACCAGCTTTGACGCCTCGTAGCGCCGCCATTTGGAGTTGCCGACCCACGTTCGTCACGTGGAATTACTTGTTTGGTCACCCCCTACAAACTGTATCATTTTTCCTCCGGAGATATGAATAAACCTATATATAGAATTTGTATCTACCGAGAAAATAAATACAGACTAGTATGAATATTTCATACTAATTAATCTATTGCATTTCAAATTTTATAATTCTATGTTATCAACATTCTTGAATTCATTATTATTACACTTCCTGGGATACTACAGATCCCTTGATAGGTTGCTACGGACCACCAATGTTTCAAGGACCTCCCTTTGAGAAACACTGGTCTAAAGTATATTAGAATTTGAAAGAAAGACTCTTTTATAATATAAAACACTTTTTTTGTGAACATTTATCATATTTTATTATACTATTTGTACTATATTATATGCCTTTTTAGTATATATCAAAAGTTACAGTTGCAAATCGCATGACTTGACCTATGAGTATATGAACATTGTTTTAATAGCTTTTGTTAATATAAAAAAATATTCCTTCCAGCTAGAATCTGACAGTACTAATAAATAATAAATATCTAACAAATGAATACATTTTAAATGCTTGTAAAAAATACATAAAATGTTCAAGTATACCTCAAATGTTACATAAAACAACAAATTAAAATTTTCTACGCCATGTTAGATTTGCTAAAGACACAAAATAAAGTTCCTAGCATGAGAATCTCTCAAGTGGGTTTGTTAAGACTTGAACTTTTAATGTTTTAATCTTGTTCCACGCCCCTATTTGCCCTTTTCCTCACCACCCACCCACCCATCGCGTTTTCAGTATAAAAATCCCTTGGAATTAGTGCGATCGTGTCTAAGCTACAGACTTCACCAAAAATCGCATCGCGTTAAGAGCCCTTTTCTGGTTCGATGGTCTCAAATCTTCCCTCCCAGATCCTTTAAAAGTTATAACCTCGACGACAAAGACTCCAAGCTGAGGCTTTAAACATTCCATGCAGGAGAGTGTATTTCGGGGATTTTATTGTTTTTAAACCAGCATTTTAAGAGAGGGTTTTAAAAGTATACTTTCTAAACACTTTGATTATACCAGCACTTTAAGATAATACGAGAACAAAAACAACACAAAATGTCCCTCCCTGCTGACAATTTACCAACAATAAAAGTTTCGGTAGTGCCAAGAATCGATCTCGGACTCTTCACTAGAAATGTGAACATTTACCTTTAATTTTTTTGTTTTGAATGATTAAACTTTAATTATTTATTTTCTTAATAAAATTCAGCTACTTAAAAGTAATGAATGCAATCTAGAGATATTCCAGATTTTAAAGTTTCCGCTTCAGTTTAGGTTATCGTAAGTAACACTAGAAATAATATAAATTTAGTCACAATAAGACAATAAAAGGGATTTCGGTTCTCTTCTTCCACACAAGTAGGCCTATCGACTTAAGCGTTTGGTGACTGAATGTGTAACTAACACCGGGTCTGCTGTAAAGAGATATATACATGCTTCAATATTATTAACAAAGCCATAACAATTACTTCCCCTTTCCCTGTAATTTAATGATCTAAAAAATATCACCAAAGAATGTCATCTCTGACTGCCACTATTTGTTTGGATTTTAAGTACAGTATATTATCATAAATATGATTCTAACAACCTTTGCCTCACTCGACCACAACCAGCTTGGACGGGCCTATGTACAATATACTGTATTCAGGCAAAAATAAGCTCTAGGTGTCGCCTACCCACAGCTCAGCCCCTAAACTTAGTGGGTTACAAGCTGCCATTTGGGAAAAAAAACTATATGAACAGTTTCATTACTACCTTAGCGTAATAGACAGACTTTATTACCTGCTGAGCTCTGTCAGACGTTGTCTCAACAAAGTTAATTTTAAAGAAATTAGGCCATACCATTCTAAAAATTATTAATCTAAAATTTTCTTAAGGTGCAATAGAAACGAGTAAAGAATATATGAATATGACGCTGTTCACGCATTAACCTCTCAATAGATTAGAATGTCAATAATGCGGAGGCCAGTTTTTATTAGTTTTTTTTAGAACCACGTCTTACTATTCATTCAGGTTATACGCCTATTTACTAATTATTCTAATGTTATAGGAATTATGTAGGTTGAATTTACAGGAAGTGTAACCACAGTTGTGTAGATTACGCGTGAAAAACCACTCAGTACACCCTAACTGGGATTCTAACCCCCGATCTTCCCGTAGTCAGAAATCTAGTCAATTTCAGGAGTGACGCCTAAGACCATGATACCACCGAAGCTGGTCAGGTACACTTTTTTATACTTGAGTTATTACTGTGTTTTTTTTCCATTCTCTACTCTCTATATTATATATGCATGGGTACACCCCAATACACCAGGTCGAAATTAAAACCCTAACCCCCCTACACACTAACCCCACCTCCATCTCGGACTAACCAGACAATATGAGACTCAGAGTGAAGCCTTTCCACTCGTATTTACGGCGGTTGATTTCTTGCTTGTACACCTCGTTTACCCTGAAAGGTAGCAAGCTTACCTTACTTGTTTACACTATGGTACAGCTTACATACAAGTGCCATAGACCATTCAGTTAACGTCAGACTGTACACTTTCACCGTAAACGGAGTGGACATGCCATTAGTTTTAAATAACATTTCGTCATAGGACTAAATAAATAGTTTTAAAATGACTAGGGACTTATCAAATATTAAAGCTGGATAAAAACCCAACAACCAGCACCAATATTGTTGATATACCAGTCAGGGAAGGAAACATTTCTACAATAGCCCCATGGCTTCTTTGGTGCTGACTGACAGTTCACAGCTGACTTGTGACAATCAACATTTAGGTATATACCTAAATTTTGACTGTCAGAAGTGACAGCTGCTAAACACATGTTTTTTTAGATCATATGGTTCGGCGTAGGGATACATAATTTGGTCTGGTAGCTTTTCAAAGCCGTCAGCTGTCAGTCACCACCAAAGAAGCCATGTGGCTACTGTAGCTTAATAGCAATACATTGCCTTTTATATTGATAGCGTAAAGCGCTCTCGAGAGGGAGTAAATATCTTTCTTAAAAGTAGTATTTAAACGATAATACGGTGACGTAAATAGTTATGATACCATTTTTTATTTACGTATTTAACATGTACTTTTTAAATAGATCATTTTATACACGACTCGCAAATTTAAATCACCACACTTAACACGTGATGCCCCAGTGTGATGAATGGTCAAATGTTGGGCTACGTACTAAAAGCGCACAGGCCTCATTTGTGTACCTGCTTTGAAGTGTATCAGAAGCTCTTAAGTTAGGTGCATCAAAAGTTTACCATGGTTTGTAATCTCTGAGCACCATATGGCAACACTGCAATGAATGTATATATGTCGGAAATTACGGGTATCGCGAGTTTCGTGAGTTAAGACAGTTACCAACCTAATCTAGTCCAAACCACTATTGTAAAAGTAAGGGGTTGTTCCCTGTAGTTTTATTATTTAATCGTAATTATTGTAGAAAGTAAGGTGTTGATCCTGTAAATATTGGACTGTACTTACTTGAAAAAATGTGCGAAATGTATGTTGTACGGGATTTTCACTTAACAATTAAGTGCCTGAATTTGTATTTAAAATAAATGTAATGATTTATATATCAGTTGGAGACGTGTATACACCGTGTATGTATTTTGTGTGTGTGTATATATATATATATATAAATCCTAGAAACTTTACCCATTTTTGCAACACCCTTCAATTGTGTGGTTATGAAAAGAATGCCAGAAGCAATATTAGTTCATTTCGATGAAAAGGAAGTTGAGTAACAATACTAGATCCGGGCTAGAAAGTATATATATATATATATATATATATATATATATATATAGTGCTGTGAGAAGGGAAGGAAAGCCCACAATACCCTGCAATATCCGATATTGAAAACTAGTGCAATTGCTGTCGAGGATGTATGGAGTATGAGAGCTATGTTGAGAGTAGGGATAATACACACCCTCAGTTCGTGCCGTGGTTAGGCACGTAGTCAAAGCTTAGGGGGAAGTCCTGGGCTCTGAATTTAATTTGAACTAATAGATAATTTCACTATAACTAAAAACATGTATCTTTTCAAGGTTGTATTGTTTCGTAAATTTGTATAATAGACCATAATATATTAATAATTGTAATTTATATGATTTAAAGTGAAAAATGAAAAATTGTATCGATCCTGGGACCTTTGTCAAAGGCCCCGTGTCCAGGTTTCATTTTTAAATCTAAACTATATATACTTTAGAGATGAAAAATGGTATATATAAAATAAAGCAAGCAGTCATTTGAGTCATACATTCGTTTGAGGTATTGTGTTTCGGCTGACGCCAGCTATTTTATTAACCTACGACATCAATCAAACATATTATATTACCATATTTTTATATACAATATTGCCAACGGTAGCATTAGCTCTCTAGGCAATCCACTGTTCCCCCATGAAATGGAATCCAATAACTCATCTACTGTGGGAGTGTAGGTAAGTGACAGCTAACACACATAAGGTTCTTTATTGCAAACATTGGCTGAAAATCACTAATATATCTGCCTATTCAGAAATGATTTTTATTTGCTTATTAATATTAAATTATCAATAAAAAGTGTAATACATCCAACAAATGTTTGCAGTAAAGGACCTTCTCCTATCTGTCACACTCCAACCGTGGATGAACTACAAATACGTGTCTGTCCATGTCCCACGTTCTCAAGAGTAGCCCGAGGGGCGAATAAAGTACTCCGATCGTAAATGGAGGATCATCGAAGGCACCTTTACCGCGAGAAAATATAGACCAGCCATCTCTGGAGACTTGGAGAGACTGAGTTCCGGTATGGTAAATATTTTATTGAGAGAGTAGGTGAAGTTAGAGGTATTCGGAGTTCACGATGAGTGAGTGTGGTACAAGGTGCTAAGGATCGCCATCTTGTGTTAATAGCTTAGAAAAATAGCCATAATGAATATGATAAGTGAGGGTAGTGAGGGAGTTGATGTTTTGCTAATTTAGACCAGTATTCACTCAACATTATCAAAATATACTGTTCCAGTGGAATACAAAACCATTGCGAAATAAAGCTCTTAGGTAATTTCTATAAATACTTCAAAAGTCAAAGATAGACCCAATACAATATTTTAGAAACTAAAAACATTTTGAAGACTAACTGATCCACAAAATATTATATTTAAAAAATAATAACGCAGATTATCTTAGATTTTATTTTGTTTACAAAAACCTTTTACATCAATTTTTGTATATGTTTTAAGTGCTATATTCATTCAAGTTACACTTGATATGATGACATAATTTACCAGCATAGTTTAGTAAGATAACTTAACATCAAGCTCATTTAGGCTGAATTGTAGTGACTGGGAGGTCTGTGGGTTCAAATCATTGATGTGTATTGAAATAGAACGTATACTATTTTTAATAGCGCTTGAAATAAGCTCAAAAAATACCAAATTCTTTCCTAAAGAAAATGGTGTGTATTTTTAAAAGTTATTTTTAAAAAAACCTGAAACAATAATGCGATAAAACTTGATTCAACAATTTATGATCAGCTGATTTTAGTTCTTGGCTCTCTTGATTAATACAGAAGATAAAGGTTCAATTCCGAGAAAAAAATATTGGATTGGGGAATACAATAATTGGTTTGGATTCTACCCCAATATGGAATAATGGTGCATTTATTATAGATTCATTTTGTTCATCCTGGTGAGAATATTGTCGTGGAAGTGTTGAATAACTTAAAATAAAAAATAACACTAAATATATGTAAATGACATGTAAATAAAGTACAGTGCCACAAAGAGATGGTCAAACTTTTCCAACTCCAACTACCTAAGTTTGCCTGATCCGGACTACCCCACCCTTTGGGGTGTGGGGGTTGGAGCTTTTAAGTGAAGTTTTAAGTTAATTCCCGTTGAAAATATGAAAGTAGATTTTTCCAAATTTTAGCATTAACTTTGTGTCTACTGTAGATTTTTAAATACTTTATTATCTAGAGGCACGGTAAATTTGCGTTAAAGATACGTGCGCATTATGGTTTAAGTGTAATATTCATTTAAATATATGCAGACCCTAATCTTAGGCTACGAAATCAACAATTATACTAACTATAAACATGTTTTTATTCGTGAAATATAATTGTTTCAATGTTAAAATTATGAATCTTGTGCCTCAACATAGAGAAACAATTTTTGTTTTGAGTCAATTTTTATTCATACTAAAATTACTAAACTGAAAGTCAATATGTATCAAATAAACCTAATAAGTTTAGGCTCTTTTTATTCATTACAAAAGCGTAATAAAAGTCCTGTAAATAAAAAACCTAAGGTTGGTCGGCAAAAGTAAATCGCCAACATTTATATAATAAATGAATCTGAATTTCATGATAGGTATAGGTGATTTCACCAACAGCTTTCTGAGCACATACAAGAATACACGAAAACTTATTTTATTAAGTTGCTATTAGTCATAGGCCGATCAAATCCAAAATATAAACTCTAACAAGCAGCATTTAGGACAATATGGCTCCTGTGAATAGTAGTGCAGAAGAGAATAGGTCATACCGTGCTGTTCTTATTGACCAAAATACTGGTTCAACTGAAGAAAACCTTGAATATTGTGGTATGTTTAAATTTAATCAATAAGACCAATGGACTTTATAGCTTTAACTTTAAAGATTAAAGAATATGACTAAAGTATTTAAATTAACTTATAATTATTCTATAAATTGTTGTTTCATTTTATTTTAAATATTACAAAATACGAGTTTTTAAAAAACTATTTGGCAATATTTTTTATTTGTAAATGCTATTTTTAGTACCCTCACTTGTAAATATATTTTATTCAAGATGATTTTTGTCATCGAATTTATTCTTCCCTTGTAAATTTGATCTAAGGAAGATACACTGTATTAAATTAGGCATAAAATTATTTAATTTACTTTGACTTGTAAATTTGATAACATTAGGTTTTGTATGTATTTTCATCCCTAGTTGTAACCCCTGGTGATAAACTGCACCCCAATAGGCCACCCTATAGAGCTTTAAACAGCCCGGCCCATCGCGGGTAAACTCGTCTACCCTCCATTGTTGTAGTGGAATATTACACGAGAGGCCTCAGGCCAATGACTCAACGCAAGGATTAATATTTCGTCAAGAGAACAGTCAACAAAATAACAACAAAAATCAGGAGTGAAAGGGGCGAACTTGTTACATAAAGGCAGAAAAGCAGGGAGGAAAGAGCAGTGGCTAACAAAGGCCGTACATCACACATAAAGCACAACACGATGCATCAAGAGCGTGTGTGCTAGGGTATAGCAAGAGGTAACAGTAGGTAAATGGAGGGAAAATGGAGGGAAAATTTAAAATAGTGATAAAACGAGAGATGAAGGAAATATGTTAAAAATGAATAAACGTAATGTAGGCAAAGAATAAAGCTGGCGAGGGATGCTAGTAATGCGAATAAAGTTCAGTGTTTTTGCAGTTTTTACAGCCAATTTTTTTTTTTTGTCAAATATTGATTCCATACAAACACACGAATTTAATTTTCTTCGCCTGATGATATCAACAGTTGTTGAATATCTGTTATGAACATAGTGGCATTATAAAAAAAAAACTTTTTAAATGAGGAGAAAAAGTTGTCACGAAATTCCAGGACACACTCAACAGATATTCAACAACTGTTGAAGTCATCATGTGAAGAAAATCATGAGCATAGTGGCATTATCTAAAGCCTTTTTAAATGAATAGAAAAGGTTTTCATGAATACCTAGGACACCTTGACAGATATTCAACAAAATGTTGAAGGTATCAGATGAAGAAAATTAAACTATAGGTTTTTATAGAAGCAATATCTGATTTATTTTGACTAAAAGCATGTTTTGCTATAAAAACTTCAAAAACACTGATCTTTTATCACGTTCCCTGGATCCCCACCTTAGGCCAAAACGAATTGCTAGTAGCTAGAAGGGGAATAAGCGTATTCAAGAATAGATAGGGAAAATGGCAAGGAGCAATTAGAAGGAATAAACTGAAATTAAAAGGTAATCACAGAGAATATATAAATAAACTTATACGGAAGAAATAGATATTATGAAATGGAAAATAACTGCCAGTATTGAAACGTAAACCTTGCTCAGATGGCATTAATATTAAATAGGATCATGTAGGGACGTACAGGATGGGATTTAAAACTTTTGTCAATTGATATATATATAATTATTCAGCTGGATCAGGTTCTTCTCTACATATGGTAAAATTGTTTCATAGCACAGAACTTTAGAACAAACTGAGTAGGTAAGGAAAGAAAACGCTCGTACAAATAAATTGATCATAACTAGTGAAGCTTTGAGGATTGATAAATTACGTATATAGCCATATCAAGTACCGTATCCCTCAATTTGAAAAATTAGACCTGAACAATGAACGTGGAAATTGAACCCGGGACTCTTAGCTTAGCGCACCAATGCTCAACCATTCAGATACCCACTATAATGACCCTGATAATGGGAAAATTCCTGGCTAGATCAGTGGTAGAGCATTAGCGGGTTCAATTCCCGTGTCCAGGTGTCATTTTAAAAATTTACTAATATGTATATGGAATAGTTCTCAAAGCATGTGAACCTAGCAAAACCAATAAATATTATGTTTTGGGATTTTAAAACAGAGTAATATATTCGTATTGGTTCAGCTTGTTTTAATACCCATCCGGGTTATCCGAATGTTTACACAAGCATTGTCGTGAAAGATAGAGAAGGAAACCATTTAGTAAAAAGCACAATCAGTAAACCTGGCCGGGATTCGATCTCAGCACCGAACGTCATTGAAAAACTAGACCTGATAAGGTTTACGCCTTAATCCGCATACCCATTGGTGTGAGTAAGATTAAGTTGAGCTTTTTAAAATTTTATTTTCACTTGAAGCTACGGATTCTTCTATAACTTGCTGATTTGCTTGGAAGACAATACATTTCAAAAAAATGCATACAGCCCGAACAAGTAGTGGAATACGGTGACATAAAAAACCACTAAAGAAATAAATCTTTGAGTATTAGATTCATGCAAGTTTGGCGGATATTCCTACCAGTGGATAGCACCAGCCACAATGTTTACCCTTAAATTTGTTAATTAATTTCAAAATGTGTTTTGAAAATCTCCAGGTCTATAACATAAGATCGAGCTGCGTGGGAATAAGGATAGTAAGTAGAGAACTGACATTTTTGAAAGGCTGCCTTCACCAAAAGCTATAAATACTGAATACATATGTTTACATATCTACAGCGCAATTCTTGTATTGAAGTATTTAATGTGTACTTTCTAAGCAAACCGATTATAGCAAAAACCTTACAATCCAACTTAAACAAGAGCAATACGAATAATACATTATTTTAGAACCAATCCGTGGATAGCAAGGTTAAACCCATAAAACAATAGAAAATAACTTCACCCACAGATCCCAGAATTGAATCAGGGTCCCCTAGACTTGTACTAGAACACGCTAATCCCTAATTAACAACGAGAAACAGGGGTTATAAAATGTTTTAATTATGAGGGGTGGGGGAGTGCCGACCTAATGTTTCAAAGCCCCCTTGTTTATAATGGCCTGAGTTACCTTTAAGCTATCAATCTTTTTTAACTGTGTTTGGTGTCTTTAAGGATTATTATAAGTGTATTTTCTTAACTTGAGTTTAAGGAGAATACAGTAGATCCTCCATTTAACCTTTGATGAAAGGGATCCAGTACAATCTCACAATGATAAAATATATACACTTAATGATTATCAAACAAGAGACCCTTTACTAAATAGGCAGACTCAATATTCATTAAACCAACATGTTGTACAACGATATGTACTACACCCACTTCGGTGGCCGCGTGGTAATAACTACTCTAAAGCGTCACTCGCGCAATATAGACTAGACTGCCAATAACTAGATTAGGGTTCAATCCCGGTCTGGTGTACTGACGGTGGTTTTCCCTAAATGGTTTTCCATTCTGGTTCCAAGAAAATATGGGTACACTTCCTCTAAATTCAACATTCCTCATCACTAGCACATTAGAGTAATTAGTACACAGGCGTAACAGGTAGTAGATTGTGTTGCTAAAAAAAAGTACTTAAAAGTTAGTAGGTAGCACTAGATTCTCTTGAAATATAATATTATGGCTCTATTTACTTCACTTTTTAAACCGATTGACTATATTGGCACATGACTTACAAACCAACTTAATTAAAGAACAAACACAACATCCAGTAGCCTGGTCTTTAACTAATCACTGTGAAAAGGAAAGCGCCAATGTTACCAAATACATGTTTAGGCCAGTAGGGGAATTTATTAGGGACACTCAATTGAGTAGCTAGGCACAAGCGCTACCGACCGAGCTAGGGCTTTGCACTATTTTGAATCTATAAAGTATATTTTGTAAAAAAATACTTAAAAATCACATTTCAGTCCGTGAAATCAAGTGATATTTAATTTTTTTTAGCACCATGTCTTACTGCCCATTCGGGTTATATGTCTATGTAGGCTCTATTAATTACACTAATATGCTAGGGATTAGGAAGGTTGAAATTAGAGGAAGTGTTCCTACATTGGCGTGGAGGTAGAGTGGAAAACCATTTAGGAAATAAACCTCACTACAGCTGACCAAGATTTAATTCCAATCTCCTCATCTTCGGCAGTCTAGTCTATTACGAGAGTAGCGCCTTAGACCATGTGGTCACCAAAGCGAATCAGTGATAATATTAATTTTATCTGTGAATTTTTTTATCAAACTTAAACTAGCTAATTAAAGAATTAATTCACGCTTTTTAATTTTAAAAAATCAATATAAAAGATGTTAAAAAGAAATATATAAAACGGGAGGGAGAGAAAAAAAACACGAAAAATAGAACCAAAATTCCGCTATATATATTTTTTTTTTGTTCTATTTATTGGTTCTATTTTTCGTGTTTTTTTTCTCTCCCTCCCGTTTTATATATTTCTTTTTAACATCTTTTATATTGATTTTTTAAAATTAAAAAGCGTGAATTAATATATATATATATATATATATATATATATATATATATATATATATATATATATATATATATATATATATATATATATATATATATATATATATATATATATATATATATATATATATATATATATATATATATATATATATATATACACTCATTTTCTCCTTGTTTGTTTCTAGCCATGTTTATTACAGTTTACGTAAAGATTACTGCTTTGTTCTTTCATTCTTAAAACAAATTCCTTCCCTCTCGTTAGGCAAAGAGTAATGCACCAGCAATATGTTCTAAGTTGAGCCACCTCTATTTTTAATGCCGTTAGGGAGCGGTAACTCGTGTTTTACTGTGGATAGAAAAACGAAAAATGGGATCATTCTCACCATTGAGAGCTTTGGGAATTTAATGTTATCTCCTAGTGTGTGTTTTTTTATTCCGTAAAGAGCTCATGCTAAAATACTTCTGCTTCCTCCCCTATAATAAGAACTAATGATACGACATGACTTCTACTCACGTAACTATCTTTTTTTATCTAGTCCTGTCAGGTGGGGTTCTTCAAACACATATTTTCGGTTCCCTTCCTTTCTCTAATTCTGTTTCCAGAATCCATCTCCTCGTAAAATAAAATGAGGCAGTTCATACAATAACTCACCCAGACCTGCATAATCTTCACACATATAAACACAAGTATCGTATGTTTTCATTCGATTAGGATATATTTCTTGTACTCCATAAACACACAACTTGTAAATTAACTGATCCTAGTACTGCATGCTAAATGCTACAGATCAAGTCAAAAGCCCTGTTTATCTACTGATGTCAAATTTATATAGGAATAATATATATATATGTGTATTATATTATATTATATTGTATATGTTATATTATATATATACATATATTAGACTTTGCTGTCATAACCCTAGAACAATGTTTGAATGTTTGTTTTGATTTACATAACTCGAGTGGACGCACGTTATAAAAAGTGCTGGCTTAGCATGTATAACGTAATGAATTAGAAAGGATGAGAGAGAATTCTGACCATTCATAACAGTATTTGATCTAGTTGGCCAGGAAAGGCAGTGTGGCGAGTCTAATAATAAGCTCAATATCAAAACAACTGGTAATTTTTTTCAAGGACATAGCCAAGCTGTGTGGTTTGTAGAGGGGAGCGGGTAGGCAGGCGAAATCACTCACATGATAATACTCTTATCCTCCCGCCCGAGTTAACTAGTGAAGGTCTGCTTGTGATACATTGCCGTAAGAAGCATCAATCACACCCCTCACCCCACACCCCCTCATGGGTAATAAACCAAGACTGAAAAACAGGGTGCGACCATTATGCATTGAAACCATTTAGACAAAATTTTTGGACTTAAAAAAGAAGGTGCGATCATTATGCGGTGGTGACCATTATGCGGTGAAATACGGTACCTTGCCTGCAACCTAACTCCTCCCGCAAGATATTCTGACAAATCAATCCCACGGTGGTCAGTTCACGACATTACTTGTGTTATATATTATATATTATATGTATAATTATAGCTGACTTAGATAACATTTTACTATACTATTATAATAAACAGAAGTGGTATTTGATAGGTAATATATATATATATATATATATATATATATATATATACACCAAAAGTGACAGCTCAATTTCACACGACTTTACTTGTGAATACGTGAAATTAGATTAGTTGCTTTTCTAGTTGTCTTCCTAAAAATATTAGAATGTTGTTAGATATCATACAAGGCCCCTAAAATTTGAACAGGTATCTGCTTGCGAGTATTTTGAGCGTGAGCTTTGTTCGTTGTAAGTTGGCAATTACTTGAATTTGTGGTATAGCATGGAACCCATTCTGAATAGCATTAGCAAGATCTTGTCTTGTTAGTAATCGCACGTTCTTTAGAATTTGGGTGGAGGTTTACAATGTTATAATAAAAAAACTTAATAACGGATTTAAAAAATTAAAATTATTGGAATTAATTAAGACTGGGTGTGCTTTCTTTTGAAATAGCCCAACAAAATTAAACCACTAATATTATTTTTCACAAATAATATTTTTAATAAATTGCCAAAATTAATATATTAATTTAAAGAGCTTGGTAGATATATTAACAATGCTTTTAGTTAGGTTAAACTATCGGTTAGCACGCCTGACTATAAGCTATAAATAAATATCTGTGCTCGATCCAAACATACTAGGCCTAGTCTGGAGATGCTTACTTAACAATGTACTTTCAGACTGCAGAGATAAATGACTCACGGATGACGAAGAAGCGTCACTTCAATCAAAGACAGGCCCACTGGGATCGTTCTCTACACGAGATTTCAGCTGTGGCTACCCCAAGGGTTTCCAAACCTTTTCTAAGCGTAACCCCAAATTTTTCTTCTGAGATCGTAACGACCCATTGTGTTTGTAACCTAGATTTTTAATTGAGGTAAAATGAAGGTATAACTATTATAAAATGTACGTACCACTCATTTTTTATCAAGAATTAAAAAATTATAGAATGAGAATTAAAAGTGTGCATTTAAATTAAATGGTTGTATATGGCATTAGCAAAGTGAAAAGAAATCAGCTGCACGGTTAGTGGGGATTTTTGAGCCTGCATTTATTCAAATATTTTTTTAAGCCTAGGTTTTAGTGGATAAATAGGCAATCTGAGATCCGACTCTACGTTAAGCAGATTCCTATATTTGGTTTTAATGGCAACTACAGAAGAAAATTCGATTACATAGATATAGTTTGTGGAAAATGGCAAATGAACTGCTACAGTTTTTTTACTCATTGTTGGGTACTCACTTTCAGCTTGAAGCTAAAACTGTGTGAGCTCACATGTTTTAAAATTATGTTCCCTTGTGTGATATGAGAACAGGAATATCAGATTTTTTTGTTTAATTATTGGAAGGCTGTGTCCTTGGGTCCACCCAAAAAGGATTTTGCATCCACCCATTTTTCCTGACATAAACGGATTCCTTAATGTATTTTTTGAATCTTAATTTTTACAATTGGAAGTGGTCTGTGATTTTAAAGTTTTTTTAAAATAATTCTGCACATTGTCATGTTCAAGAGTTTCTTTCAGTCGTAGGAAAATGTCAATAAATACCGTCTTCAAATTTAGCCAACCATCGAACCAGTTTCCCAATAAAAGCGGCCACCTTGCCACTTGAAATGATTATGTGCGATCCAGACCTCTGCATTGACTTGTTTAAAATATTTAGTCTTACAAATATATCAGTAAGATAATCTAGTTTGCAAAAGAAACTGTTCTCATTGATCTAATTTTTATTCCCGAGACATTCACTGTATTTGAGGTAAAGACTCATTTCAACCTTCAGTTCGAACACCCTTGCAAGCACTTTCCCACGTGACAACCAGCGTGCAGAGAGCGCTGTGTTCATACCTTGTCTCGCATAAAGCAGCAAACAAACGTGATTCAGTGGTTCTTGTCTTAATATGGAACTAAAGAAATAACATAGTTCTATACTCACATTTTTTATCCAAGTGTCTCCTTGTGTATCATATTTGGTTTGTTTAGAATATTATTCAAATTTTTTTCTTTAAAACTCGCATGGTTTTCCTGCTTTCTGGCTGTGTTTTGATTTAAGATGTCACTTTAGCTTGTTTGGTTTCATAATCTTGGAAGATAAAACAGACAAACACAGCCAGCACAAGGGTCTCTCAACATCTTTTCCAATATTAATGAACCCAAACGACAACAAATCTTCAATATACTTTATTACTTTATCTTCTTATCGGGTTCTACGTTGCTTCGACTAGTATAACTTCTTTTTAGGAATTTACCCATGTCAGTATTAATTATGCTGTCACATGTATTTTTTGAACAAAGGAGGGACACTTGTGTAAACGTACAGAAACAAAAACAACTACAATACGACACTGTTGCAAGCTTGCCATTCAAGAACATTCTGCGCACGATCGGTTGTTGATCACTCATCTAAGGAGGCTGACTCAGCCACGGCAACAGTAGACTTTTATACGAAAGTGAACGAGAGCTCATATAAGAGAATTGATTAGCTTTACGGGTAAACTTCGTGTGAAAAAATATCAAGAGCTTGCAGTGCTACTTACCTAAATACGAAGCTGCTGCAGATAACTGTGTCGGTAAACATGCAGTCTGAGTAAGATAAACAAAATATATTTGAACTATCATCTCCCTGCCTCCCTAGAGTTAATAGTTTAAGTCAATGACGGCTGGCAAATATTAGTACTTGTGTGTTGTAATAGAAACTATTTCCGACTGCCCGTGCAGCAAATTTACTACCCGTCCAGACCATTCGAATATTTACATTGAGGTTGGATTGGGAAAGGTAGAATATAAAGGGAGTATGCCAGTATTTACGTAGAGGAAAGGTGGGAACCATTTAAGAAAAAAAAAAACTCTTATACACCAAGCTAGGATTCGAACCCCAGCATCTCCTTCACCGTCAAACTAGACTTAAACGGTGTTATCGCCTTTGCATTCATACATTCCCGGTGCAGACATTTTGGTTTGCCAATAAGTTTTCTATATTTATTGAAACTACTTTATGTTTTTTTAACGCTAAGTTTGACTATTGACGTACAAAGTTATCTAACAGATAAATGGGTGGGGTATTTTTTTAAAAGTGCAAAAATGTATAATCAAAACTACTGTAGTGCTCTTTCATTGTACAATGTATTATCTCTTTCTATCTTGTGGTTCCTAATAAAGCATAACACCAAAGGGCCTTTCCACCCGCCCCTGCCGTGTATGCAATCTGGACTACCCGCTGAAAAGCGTGTGCATTGCTGTAGGCGGGAATTGGCGACAAGGCATGGAGAGGGTGCTGATGCGAATGTTACGCCTGACAAAGGGAGGGGGAGGGTAAGTTACAATAACCAGCCACCCCTTTCTCCCCTTTCATGCGCTAACGTGTACCTTTCATCGCACTAAGTTATATCAATTATGTACTGTTCTTTCTACCAGGAAAAAAGAGGGTTAGGGAAGGGGGGCATCAATGTTATAAGCTTCATAATAGAAAAATTATTTAAAAAAAATGTTTTCAGCATGGTTTATTTAAAACTATAATCAGATATACGTATAAAGAATGTTTTCAATATATACAACATCAAATTAAGGTATCCAACAATAACTGTAGCATTACTTTCAGCTTTAAAAACTGATACCCGTTGTCAAATTTGGACACCTTTAGAGTACACTTAAGTGTTTAGTAACATTTTTAATATTCTTTTCACGACAATACTATGGGACTTTAAAATATACATATTGCTTTGCCACCATATTATTTATATTGGTGTACATCAGAGATCTTCAACCTGTGACACATGGTAACATTTTTTTTCAGCCCACTGGCTCATGAAATATATAAAATAATTACAACAGAAAAAAATGACAGTACAAATATATATTCTACATAATCAACTAGTAAAATAAACACGTATTTTATTTAAGTATTCAACGTTATATTATAAACAATTTTTGCTTTTTACGTGGAAGCTACGTTTTTATACAAAATGTACTTTTAACCGGCAAATGATAACTCTAGTAGTAAAGACAAATCGCGCTACCTGCTGCTACGGAAAATCTAAATATAGGAAAAAACCCACATAGAACATACTTCACGAGCAACCTGGAATTTCACTTGTGGGAGGCAGGACTAATCCCTAATGTGAGTATAAGTTTAGAGGATGAGTTAATAGGATTATTTTAATATGTTTTTAATCCAAATATTGTCAGTACAGTATAGATACCCGCGACCCAAGAAGAGACAGGAACTTTGGTCCTTGGACCTAAAAAAAAAGGTTGAAGACCCCCTGGTATACATCAACGATAGTTATCGATAAAGTTATCTTGGAGTCAGAATTATTGTCTGTGACTCAAGAGGTATGGCTTCGAATGGTTTGAATCCTGAAAGGATACTTTAAAGATTCGTTTATACAATGTGGTTTAATATCTTGTCCTTAGGCGAATGTCGTTATTTTTTTTAAATAAATCATTCTTTTCATATATACTTGATAAAAGTGTATATGTGTGTTTATAATTAGTGATACACGATCTATTGATGACCTAATTTAAGGGATAATGATTAGGTGAGTAGCTAAAAGAAGTGCACCCGCATACAAGTGAATTAAAGATCGGGAAAATAAGTGATGAATAAACGTGTGAAACATCACTATCCCTAGCGCAACCAGATTGGATTTGAACTTTAACCTTCCCGTTAACAGTGACCAACCTCATTCGTTGTCTGCATGATCTAAGACGTCACTCTTGTGATCGAATAGACTGCCGATGACAGGGAGATCGGGGTTCGAATCCTGATTGGGTGTACTAAGGGTGGTTTTCCCTAAATGGTTTTCCACTCACCCTCCACGCAAATTTAAGTACACTCTTTTTAAAATTAAATCTCCCTAGCCACTACAACACTTTAATGTAATTAGTATACATGCGTCTAGCCTTGACAAGTTGTAAGACGTGGTGATAACAAAAACTGTGACCTAGGGAAATGCGATTCTGACACCTAAACCCTACTGGGATTTGGTGTTTATGCTAATGTGAATGTACTGGTGATGAGTTTGTAAAGTAACTGATGATTCTACAAAGCCACTGGCTCACTTGGGAAATGTAAAAAAGTATTTACTATTTCACATACTCACCGAACATTTTACAAAATCACTGGTGAGTTTACAAAATTACAATCAACCACCAGTGAATGGTAGTAAGATACGTAAAGATTAGGCTTGGTTAGGTTAGTTAAGGCAAGTTAGGTTAGTTTAGCCTAGCTTAGACTAGTTTATTTTAGCTTAGGTTAGGATAGACTAGGTTAGTTTAGGTTAGTTTGGATTTATGCTAGATATTTGTATCCACATACCCTATATATTTTATAAAATCACCGATAAATTTAGATAATACTGTTCATGTTTCATACTTTCACCAAACCACATTGGGAAATTTTTAAGATCACTTGTAAATTTAGATGAATCCTATTATTTGTTAAATAAACCATCGCTTTCAGTGATTCTATACATTCACTAGTTATTTTTAAAAATAACGAATTCAGCACATTCACAGTAACATTTACATAAAAATTCCTTAAAAAAACCTTTTGTTATAACTTACAAGTGTTTAAAATTAATATATATATATATATATATATTAATTAAAGGGTAGACTTCATATTAATCGTATATGTGTACTGTTAATAAATTAAATTATATTATATTATATATATATATTATTTATTCATTATCGTTGTCCATCTTAAAGAGTATGAGAGCCACTAGCTTAATGAACGCGAGGTAAAGTAGAACGCCGATTATCCTAGTTGGCACTTGCCTATTCAAACAGAGGGTTTTGAGTTCCTTCAAGGAGATAAGTAGTCCCTATAGCAATAATCTATATCCTTTAAGACACCTCAAGGAATCGATTATAAGTAGTCCGAGTGCAATAGCATGGCGCCTCCACTTTTAAATTTGAAGGTTAGGTTTGTATCATAATTTATTGTTTTTAACACTATTTTCTGATTTAATTTAGGTTTGGTAAGAACCACGATTATAAACATCAATTATGGAATGTTTGGAAGCTAGATTTATACTAAACTATTGCACTCTGGGGGACCTGGTGGTCTAGTGGTAAGGTGCCGTACCTCTATGCTGGGGGTCCAGGGTTCAATCCTCAGTCCCAACACAGATTTATCTGATTACCAAACCCTTTCTTCATCTCTGACAATACGTGTATTAATCACAACTTGTGAATGTGAGGAATTCTAGGCCTCCACCGTGGTTCGGATTCCACGTTAAACTGTGGGTCCTCCATTTCATCTCACAATCACCCTACCATTTCACATTAGCGTGAGTTTAAACCGAACGGGTAGTAAGACGCGGTGCTAATAATAATATTGCACTTGGTCTACTTATCTATTCTTCCTTGAGTTGTCGTGGAGGAGCTCGAGGCCCAGTGAAGGAACTAAGGGAACTTTTGCTAGTAGGGGATTAAACCAAATCTTGTGGAGGGACTCAACAATGCCCATTCGAATCACTTCAACTCAGGAATGCTGTTTGTTTCTTTCTTTGAAGTTATCTCCCTCCCACTCGCCAGATCATTTCACGTGGTCATATTTCCCATCCATCCCTATACAATTTATAATTACATGTGTTCATTTATCATGTTTAATCTGTTTTAAAAGTTTTTTTAGTTGTATTATTATAGTACAATATAATATTGGGGATATTTTCCAACCATCCAAACCACCTTTGTCATGAATCAATTCGGATAGTCGCTGCTCTAATGTATTTACAAGGATGATAACAGCCAAACCAAATAGCTTACAATAGCTTTGGAAGGTATTCAACGTTAGCCAAGAACTTTTCAAACTCGATTTTATTTGGTTATAACAAAGATACTCTAATATGTTTAGGATTAAAATTTATAGTACTACTTTAGAACCTAGCTATTTTCCTTTTCAACACTATTAGCTTTTATTCGATTTAAATTTGTATTCTTTACCAGTTGCAATGGCGAATAAAAGCCCATTTGCTACTGCGCAAGATTACGATTTTTATTTTATTTTTTTCAGCCTACAAAGCCCATTGTAATGATATACAATGTAATTACAGAAGAACAAAGCGAAGTCATGCCGAGGGGATAAAGGGACCGAGTGTGGAAGATAATAGCTTCATTAGCCCTTGTTTGAAACTGGACCCTTGAGCCGGAAGCCCATTATGACCCGACAACCCCTTCGCTTCTAGTCCGACCATTTCCTCCGAAAACCCTCCCACACCACCTCTCCAGAGCTTCTAAACAACACAAAACCTGTGTTTGCTACGATCCAACCTTTAAATCGAGTTTTACAAGTCTTAGGGCTTACTCTAATGGTGTTACTAGCGAAGAATATTTTTAATGAAAGATGTGATTTACACTTATAATTTATCACATTTGTTTGAGATAAAATCTGTTGTAGAATATATGAGTAAACAATGAAAGAAAACCAAATTTTATACCCAGTTTTAACAAGTGAATGGACTTTTGATTTATACAATTATTGAGGATGAGAATTTATAGATTACTGCGAACAACATATCGTTTGATATGTTTAATAAATTTAAATATTTAGGAACAGTTTTAACTATCAATAACGATATTTGAGTGGAAGTTAGGAAAATAATACAGTCGGGAAATGCATGATGTTAATCGGTCAGTAAATTAACATGTTGCATGATTTCAAGGAATGTAAATTTAAGAATATACAAAACAATAGTTTTATTAACGAGTAGTAAGACGCGTTGCTAAAAAAAAGTTTTTTACTGGTTGTTTTCTATTTTTGTGAAACGTGGTCTCTTACCTTACAAGACGAAAATAAATTTAGGATAATCGAAAGCAAGATTTTTAGGAAGATATTTGTTCCAAAAAGGGATGAAGATATTGGGAGTGTAGGAGGCTACATAATGATAAGTTACATACTGTGGACATTGTTAGGATAGTCAAGTCTCGTAGATAACAATGGACAGGACATATTGCACGAATGGAAGAATCTAGAACCTTGTTCAGAATACTGACTGGCAAACCCAATGAGAAGTGACCATTGGGAAGACCTAGAAGCAGATGAGAGAATAGAGTTAGAATAGACCTGAGGGAGATGGTGTGTAATGAGGTGGACTGGATAGAACTAGCTCAAGATAAATATAGGTGGCATTCTTTTGTAAATGTGGCAATGCACTTTCGAGTTCCTAATGCCATAAAGTAAGGAAGTATATTCTTAAGAACATACCGGTTATTAATTTTTAGATTTATATATTTTGTACGACCACAACAAATCTTTCATGAACAATAAATTTCAAAGCTTGGACTAAGACCACAAACTATGTTAAAAATCTATTTTATTTACAATGAATTCCCAACACAAAATAATTTATAACAAATAATAAACACTTGTTAATACGAGAATTCTGGATGCTATAGTTACTTTTATTAAACCTTAGTCAGCTTCAACGTAAGGATTAATAGCAGATCAATATAACTAGTGAGGATGAGAAAAGGTATTTAAAAATGATCTTTCGGCTCTACGCGCCAATCTCTCTACCGACTGAGCTATTCGGACACACCACATTATTAATGTGTCATTCAACTATAGTTAGAATAAATGTATATGTATTAATAGGTGTTCTGTCTCACGACAGGTCCATTCCTTTTGTCAGTAAACTTAGACCTCCAAAACAATTTGTCCTCTGCCTCCTCCTTCAGCTCCCAGAATTTTCTTGTTTCCTTCAATTCATTTAATATTTTAATCCTCCTTCTTTCTAAGATCCGCTTTCTCTCAACCTTTCCTTCTATGACTGACGTCCTGCAGAGGAGAGTTCTTCCTAAGGATGCGTCCGATACAGTTTGTATCTGTATAAGCGTGGAAAAGAGATGGGTGTAGCCACCCCCAAGTGCACCTAGCCTAGGTCACAGACAAGTTCCTTCTCTGTGGCCTAGGTCCAAGCCATTAACTCCACGTCCCCAGCTATTCTGTCCATTTCAAGTTTGGTGCATAAGAGTCTAGACCATTTGACCAATGGTTCCGGGTAATCATGGTGTAAAGAACACACACACATAAAATACTTTCTAAGAATAATATATAATATTTAAATTTATTATTATAATTATTATTATTATTTCACCGCGTCTTAGTAGCCGTTCGAGATTATACTCAATGTAAACTTAAAATTTGTAAAAAGAATATTCAAAAATACACTGCATGTATAATTAAATTGCCATATTAAGAACCTTATTTAACAATTAAATAAGTTACCAAGTCTGCCTTCATGTTTATGTTCATCCACGGTAATTTTTTTTACAGATGAACTAATATTTAAGAATTAATAGCCAGAGCTATTATTATGCTTATTAGTGGGAATTACTCCATCTAGATATCATATTCTGAAAGTTGAAAAATGACACCTGGACATGGGGGTCCCGGGTTCGGTTCCCGTGTCCAGGTGTCATTTTTCAACTTTCAGAATATGAGAACTAATATTTGACAAATGTTATGTACATGTTAGATTTATATATTTTACATTTATTTTAAGACTTCAAAAAAAAATGAGAGTGGTAACCTAATCTGAAAATCACTGCAGAGAATATTGCTGCCACACATACAAATAATTTAAATTGATATTACTTGCTTCCCCATAAAACATGCACCTAAAAGCCATCAAAAAGAGTTACAATTACAATTAATAATGGCAATACAAGGGTTTATTTACCGAAATGTTGGTAAAAATGTGTCCCACGCGTCGTCCACACGATTGTTACGATTCCCCTGCACGCCTACCAGCCACATCATTGCAAACCCAGGGGGTGGGTTGGTAGGGGTCATTATAAGGCCATCCCTTTTCGTGCTGTCACCCCCTCCCTCACCCGGCCTACAGGGAGGGATGGAAATGTGAGGGTGGGATTCGGGTGCAGTTGCCACAAACAGCAGGCCATGCAACATCCAACAGCAACAGCTGGACAACAGATGCACGAGAGAGATCTTTGCTGGGGTGAGGGTGGCCCCACTGCTAGCAGTGCTTTGTTACGGCACTGCCAACAAAACCACCACAAAACTAAATGCTAGAAGGGGCTTTAAAAATTTACTGGAAGGGATGTGAAAAGTTAATTAATGGAAAAAAAACAAAACAAGTAATACATTTAAAAACAACGTGGAGGGTAAAAAAAATACAAAACAGATATTGCCTGGTGTATTTGGATGTAGACGTAGGGGAGATGTATTCTAAACGGGTTGTGCCCGTACTATAGGGCCTATAGCTTAATATTTGTGATAAGTGGAGAACTACAAGTGGAGAACTACTAATATGTCGTCACGTACCAAATTGTGTAATTTATTTAAAGGAACATTATGAAAATAAACTTCATTTACAGATTTAACTTTTCAAAAATTAATATGAGCAGAGTTGACATTTATTTCTACTTGCTACTAATTTGTTCTCCCTACTACAGCTTACTATCTGTTCGGGATATAGACTACATGTTTTAATTAAGCTAATAGAGCAGGGATGTGGGTATGAAATTCGAACTTCAAACTAACTTTCCTTCACATGCAAACAAGATGAGTCCAACATTTAGCCTGCTTACCGCAATATTAATTTTTTTGAAGTCATTTAAAAATTTAAAAACAAGACGCTCACATAAAGTGCTTGGTCAGAATCCAAATACACTTGCTCAGTAAAAAAAAAAAATCTACTTCCGTCATAGTTAATTTACTTCCTCATGATTCACTCACTGACCTTGGAGAGAAAAAGTGAGGCTGGTTATTAGATTATAGTAGAAAAGTATTCCATCAGGTAATTAAACAAGCGTAGTTTCGAGACAGATAGCTATTTCCATAAAAAAATAAATGGTATGAAACTCCGTACGGACTTTCTCGCTCTATTGTTTAAAAATTGAGATATTTACTGAAAACTCGTAATATATGTTAAACGAAATAATATAAACCAGCAAACCCAAGCATAAATTGCACTACACTTACGTAAAACATTTTTTGAGTCCCGGTTTTAAATTTCATAATTTTATTTTTAAAGAATGTCCTCATTTGTATATTTGGACTAATAAAAATAATTGATTTTGGGTCCACAAGGGTCAACACTTCGTATTAAAATTTCGACTTCTGGTTATAATTTTAACATTGTATTGGGTGTTTCACATCTTCAGGTCATCGCATTGCTATTCAAATCCTCATTTATAAATTTTGACCGATAAAACATATAAATATTGACTATAATTGAGTCTAAAATGAAGGAAATAGATCAATGTTGTACAAACATTTCTCCTAAGACGTTAAAGAAAAATAACAAACTTTTTGAGAGACTTACTTATATATTATCTAGGCGTTGATTAAGATTATAAATAAACTGGCTATTTCCATTTTTCTATGAAAATGAATTTTAGGGTACTTTAAATAAGCGGGAATTTCCGTATCTCCGCAAATATTTGAGATAATAAATAACTTCTAATTTCAAAATTAAAAATAAAAAAGTTTATATGAAATATATTTTTTTATAAAACCTACAGTTTCTGAGATATTGGCAAAATTATTAATACAATTTTGTGAGCTTTGGTTGTAAAGAGATACTACTTAAATTTTAACGCAATAATTCTCCAATGCCATAGAGTAATTAAGTACGAATTTTAATCAATATCGTTAGAGCCGATTTTGAGGAAATTGATATTTTTCCCTTTTCGCTTTTTATTAATCTACTCTTAATTTTAGGGTTAAACAAAAACACAAACAGATGGAATTGCAAAAACCACTTTTAAGGGTTCGGGGGGTAATGAAACTTCAATATCCATCAACATTTCGGGTTAGAAATTTTTTTTTACGGGGAAATACTTTACCTTTAGTGTTTGAAATGTTAAATATATATATATATAATTGCGTATAGCTTGAAGGTTATTGGTTTTATAAAAATATATTTCAGATAAAAGATTTGTATTATAAATAGACCTACATATTTGTACTGAAAAGTAATTTCACATCTCTAAGAGTTACGGAGATATGATAAATAATAAGAATTTACGAATCAGACCGGAACCCTTAAATTCATTTTGCCGAAATATTGAGGGTAGCCATTTTGTTTTAAATATTTATAAATGTTCATAAATGAAATTTAATCAAAATCTTTGGCACATATTTTGAGTAAATCGATTTTTTCTCTTTTTTCCCTTCAGTAAACCACCCTTAATTTTAGGGTTAGATATCCAATTTCAAAAATCCCTCGGGGCAAACCTATGAAAAACCTAGATACCAAGTTTTAGCCCTATTGGTAAAATAGTTTAGGCTCTAGTCCAAGTTACAGACAGGCAGACAGATGTAAATTCAAAAACCACTTTTTTGGATTCGAGGGGTCATGAAACGTCAACATTATTAAAATCTTGAGCTCAACTTTTTTGACGATCACAATAGGCCTACTTTCTCTACCTGTAAGATAGCGAGAAAGTAAAAACTAACCTCAAGAGTATTTTAGTTAAAAATTATAAAATTAAAACTACTAAGATTATTTTATGATACTTTTTTTTTAGAAATATTATATCAAAGAAAGATATTTGTTTCGAGCTACGTATATAAATACGCCCTTTACAAATTTGTTCTAAAAATAACTTGATTGAAAAAACTCATCAGCTATGCTAATTATAAGTTAATCATTATAAGGGAGTCAACCAAAACCCTAAAACACAAATTTATATTGCGCAAACGTAGTCTAGAACAAATACACAATACCACGCAAGAAAGGACAGTTTAGAAATTACTAATATATTTGTTTGCGGTCAACTATGATCACGTTTTACTATATTATTAGTGTTATTACATAGTTATTGATATTATATATCAAACGTGACAATTGCAAATCAAATTTATTGACGTATCACTCACTATATGAAAGTTGATTTTGTGACTTATATAGCTGTCAAATAATTTTCTTTTGAGAAAATTGGATTGAACCTGTATATTTAGTTATGCTAGTGGAGTAACAACCAGGAAAATAAAATTTAGGGGAAATGTACAAGTATTTGCGTGAAGGAATAGTTAGAAACTATTTTGAAATAAAAAGCACCCTCAATACACCCGGCCTGGATTCGAACCCCGAGCTTCCCATCATCAGCAAGCCAGACCAGATTAAAATGACATTTATTCCGCGTGCCTATAAGTGAGTGTAATGACTTCGGTTAATTTTATTTTAGCACCACGTCTTACTACCCAATTGGATTATATGCCTATGTATTAAGTACGCTAATAGTTTTAGGGATTAGGAAGGTTATATTTATTGGAAGTGTACCTGCATTAGAGCAGAGGGAGAGTGAAAAACCATTTTGGAAAAATCAATCTCATTACACCTGACCTAGATTATAACCTCGATCTTCCAGTCACCGGCAGTCTAGTCTATTGCAAGAGTAGCACCTTAAACCACACGGGCACCAAACTGGGTTTCAAGGTTAATTAATCCATCGGGTATGAGTAAGAAGGGTAGTTTTTAAGGAAACATTCAACATTTGTGTGAAAAGTGGAGGGTAAAATTAAAGTTTTAAATCATTTGTGAGCCCCCATCCCCTTAAACCCCCACCTTTTCCACCTTAAGGGACCTGACCTTATGGCATCTGATCGAGATTTGAACCATGACCTGGAAATACAGTCTTTAAGGAGATAGGTTCCTAGATCGTTTGACCTAGTCTTGTCGTCAAACACCCTCCATTTGGGTTCTGGACACTAGGACCCGGGGAAGGAACTACACTTATTATCAGCTATAAAAATAATCATATACACTCTATATAACTCGTGCACGCGTATATATAATTAGTGACGTGAAAATAAAAGGGAGTCATTATTACAACTAAATATACGGCCGACTTTATCTTTCCTTCCCTTCCCCCTCTATATTCTATCCACTCGGTATGTTTTGTTTTTTTATCGTTATGTCTGGGAAGATCTACCCCCCAGATAACACCCAAAACTACCCCCAAAGAAAACCTCTTCCTGCACGCAAGGTGATATTGGCTTCTTGGGACATTCCCTTTTATGTGAAATAAAAAAATATTTGGGCATATATATAAACAAATAACCCGATAATATTTTAACAACGAAAAAAGTACTAGTTTTCTTCGTTATGTAATATTATAGAGGGAGGGGTGAAGTAGAGTGCATGTAAACAAACTATGGAAGAAAGCACTCAGTATTCCAATATATACTACTGTACAGTAACCATAACCATATGTAGAGTATAGGGAAAAAACCAACCAAGTCACAATTTATAAAATCAAAATAGCAGAATGTTTACTGTCCTAACTGTGATTTAGTATTACGTGCAATAAGTATTTATTTGTTCAATGCTTTTTTATTTTGTTCTTCAATTTGTCAGAAACTTTGATTTTTTTTGTTTTGATAGTGTTTTTTATTTTATTTTTCTGTTCTATGTCCTACCTACTACTCATCCGGGTTATATTAATTTAACACACTAATATTATGTGGATAGGGAAGGCTGAATTCAAAAGAAACGTACAAACATTTAAAAGGTAGCTTGGAAAACAGATTATAAAAAACATCCTCAGTACACCCAGCCAGGGCTTGAACCCCAACCTTCCCATCACCAACATGCCATACTAGATTAGCCTGACAATCGGCGCGCGTGATGTATTATTAAGTACAGTCAAATTTTCATAGGAAGACAGCTACTAGATTTACTTTCAAATATTCATACATCAAGTCATGTGATGTGCAGATGTCACTTATGAGATATATCATTAATACTTATAGAACAACGCTATTAAATAGTAACCCGCCTAGGTGGCGTAGTTAGCTAACGCGCTGGTTTTGTATTGAGCTAGACTGTCGAGGACGGGGAGATTGAGGTTCAAATCTCCCTTGGGTGAACTGGGGGTGGCTTTCCCTATATGGTCTTGCACGATCTTTCCACGCAAATGCAGATTCACCTCCCCTGTATTCAACCTTCCCAATACCCAATCCATTGATATAATTAGTACTTAAGCGTATAGCCCTAACGGCTAGCTAGGCGTGGTTCTAAATAATAAAAATAATAATAAATAATAATCCAGTAAAACGTTATCAATATTTACCATAAAAAGTTTGTATTTATGTTAAAACTTATTTTCATAAGAAAAAGGGACTGTAAAAAGACCAACATTATGTAGTTGTATGCATAAACCGTTCTTTATTTTGTTCATCCAACTTTCAGAAACTATTATTTGGTTTTGATAGCATTCACGAAGTAGTTTTGTAACGCCTCAAGACTGAAAACAGGGGAAATACCCGAACCAGTAGCCATGTGGTCTAAAGACCTCAGGATTGCATTAGACTGAATTGTGGGTGACTCGAAGGCTACTAGTAGATCGCAAGTTTTAACTAAACATAGCTGGGGCACACGAATTGTGGAGCAACTAACACGGTTGCACACGAATTGCAGAACAACTCATCTGAGCTCGGTAATACCCTTACACAAACTGCGGGGTAAAGATTAAATTCATAATGACTTTGTTCAAATTGGAACATGGAGGTTAGGTTACGTTAGGATAGGCTAGGCTAGGTTAGGCTAGATTAGTGGTTAAGAGTTGAATGGGATTACAGGTTGTTCCGCAATTCGTGTGGACCGGCTGACAGGTATACTTTATTCCGCAATTCAAGGGCGCCCAACATATTGTACAACATGAATGGGTGCTAAGACGCGGTGCTAAAAAAAATAGCCTAGACACAACGTTATCTAATTTGAAAGCCATGGCACTTGGTCGGTTTTTCACCAACACTCTTCACATGGAAAATAGTAGTTCAGTTTTATGTGCCTATGAAAGCCCCTGGTACGTACTGCATTGCCCATATAACACACACATATGAAGAATGTTTGCTTCTATGAAGATTTGTGGATAACATTTAACTGTGAATAATTATTCGTATATTCTACTAGAGTTATTGTCCACGCCGGTAGGTATGCGGTCTAAATATCAATATAATTTTGTCTATTTCGCTGGTGATGAGGAGGCCGAGGTTAGAATCTTGTTCGGGTGTACTGAGGATAGTTTTTATTAAGTGGTCCTCTATTTACTTTTATTTAATCACCGTGTCTTAATACCTGTTAAGGCTGTACGCATATTTGTTATGATAATTAATCTAATATGGTAGGGATGAGAAAGTAAACATTTTGGGGGCAATATACTTGCATTCACGTGGAAGGAAATTAGGTAACCTTTTAGGAATATCCCTTCTTCCGAGTTGACCCAACAAAGATTCAAACTCCATTCTCAAAGTCATTAGAAGGCCAGTCTAACACAAGAGTGACGCCTTAGGACATTCGACCACTGAAGCGTGTGTTTTTTTTCTTTCCACGAAAATAAAGTTAAATTGCCTTTAAATAATATTTAGCACCACGTCTTACTACCCGTTCGGGTTATACGTTTAAGTACTAATTACTCTAATGGATTAGGAATTGGGAGGGTTGAATTTTTGAGGAAGTGAACCCGCATTTGCGTGGAGGGAGAGTGGAAAACCATTTAGGAAAAACCACCCCCAGTTCACCCGACCGAGATTCGAACCTCGATCTCCCCGTCCTCGGCGGTCGAGCTCAACACGACTAGCGCGTTAGCCAACTACGCTACCGAGGCGGGTAAATTGCCTTTAAAACTGTACTCTCCACATTCTTACCGCATTGGTATAATTAGGGCATGTTTGATAGACCTAGCACGTCTCAAGTGCGGCGCTATAATAAATACAAGACGAAACCTACTTAGACCTGAATGGAATAGGCCTGTTTTACATATGAAACTGGCCCATTCCATTTTGATGTAGGTAGGTGTAGTCTTGTATTTAGTTTAGCGCTGCACTTGAGGCGTACTAAGTGTGACTATGAAAATCACCCTTTTAAAAAAAATGTGTAGCCTGAACACTTACTAAGTTTGTCTACTACCACGCCACCTTGTTGTTCATTTTAAACTAGACCACTCCGAGATAGCAAACTATTTCGACGAACTAGATTGGAAGAACCGTTCAATTTTTTTTTTGAACTATTCGTTTGTGAAATCCACATATTTAGCTTAAACACCCGTACGAGTGTAGAAGAGAGTGCAAGTGTGCCTCGGAGTGGCGGCCTCAGTAAATGACCTTGTTTGACCAGTGTTTTCCACGCGATAGCTCCTGCTGGTCTTGCCACCTAGTTCCTTGTTTTACATAATAATAGCCTCGACATAGCGGTTTCCCGTGTACCGGCATTCACTCTAAGACACCTTGCGGGTGTGGTTACAAATGATCTTCCGGAGAAAAAAAAACAAAACGACAACCAGGTTTACATGGCGATTAAAGACTCCCTTGTACACGTCATGTAGTCTCTTACCTAATTCAGGTACAAAACATCAGAATAGAATACAGTTAAACTGACAGCTCCAAATATAACTAGATCTACTTTAACATATCGTACGAACGTCAGGTAATGTGTGTGATCTGCATTCATCATTTTTCATATCGCCTACAATATCAATTCATATGAAACAACACCAATTAAACGGTACATTATTATGAATAATGTTAACCCCAGTAAAATTATTTTTCATTCTAATAAAATCCTATATTATCCCACAAAAAATGTAATATACTTTTTACACAATGCCTACTAATAGAAACAATAGTGTATGTTACCTTCTCCAGTGTTCGCATGGTCTAAGGTGTCACTATCGCATTATATTTGATTTCCCATGAGAAGATTTAAGTTTGTATCCTGGCTGGATGTACTGAAGGTGTCTTGTACTGAATGGTTTCCCACTCTCCCTCCACGCAAATAAGAGTATACTTCCTCTAAACTATACTTTACTCATTCCTACCCCATTAGTGTAAATATGTGATTAGCCCGAACAGAAAATTTTTAAAAAGTAATTTGATTTTTGTAGATCCCATAATCACTTTAAGAAGAAAAGGGGATTCCAACTAAGGATGCACGATACGAGCATATATAGGCCTACATATTGTGCCAAGTATTGTTTAAAAATATTTCCTTAGTCTCAGTTATATTTATTTATATCAGCTCTGGTGATATAGCCGCTAAAAATAAAATCTACGTTTATGAACATCTTGAAAAAAGTTTTAGTTTTTGAAACTCTATTTATTTGTATTGTTAGTAGAAGAAATTGTCAAACAAAAATATACATTCCAATGAAGAGGTAAGATATTAAAAAAGTAATCGGTAAAACACAATCGCACAAACTTTCTCACATTGTTTATTATAATTTGGAACTTTTTTTTTTCATAAATATCATCTAACTAACTACCCTTAAGTAAGTTGTCCTCATAAAAAACACACATATTTTTATTAATCACAGTAAACACTCTTTATATATAAATTTTGAATCAAATTGTTGAAACATTTTAACAAATTTCAAATTTTAATAAAAAATCACTTTTAAACTACCTTAAAATTAATTATAATTTGTATAAATAAAAACTTACACTTATTTATCATGGAAAACTATTCCCACCTAACCATTTTGAACTCAATCTTAATGAAAATTTTGAAAAATTTCATATTTTATATAATTTGCCCTTTAATCAATCTACCATTAAATTGATTTATTTTAGAAAAATTAATATACATAATTATTGATCATGTAATTGATCATCGTGATTGCCAATTTTGAAAGCTAAAATTGTTAATGTTTCAAAACAATTCAAATTTTATAAAAATCAGTCATCAGTAAATTAATATATAGTAAAATAGCTTTATTAAGAAAAACAATAAATATATATAGTTATTAATAATGTCAAAAGATTAACAAATAACCATTTTGAACTAAATCACTAAAGTCAATTTTTAAAAGTATTAAAATTTTAAAAAAGTTATCAGTAAAGTACCTTTTAACGATTTTTACCAAAAACCAAGTAAACGGTTCTAATTAGGAGGTAAATTACTCCCTATAAATCCATTTTGAAGAAAATCATTATAGCCATTTTCTAAAAAAAATGTGGAATCCAAAAAAGCCACTAATTTGTTATTACCCTTAATTTTAAAGCTAGGATCAAAAATTAAAATAAATCCGAGGTATTCCTTTATATAAATAATATATAAAAAATCCTGAGGATATTCCTTTTATATATATATATATATAATTATATATATTAAAATTATCAAGTTTGAATAAAATCCATCAAACCGTTTCATATCTGTGGCCAGGGACAGACAGACAGACAGACAGACAGACAGATGTGTAAAATCCACTTCTTTGGGTTCGGACATACACAAAACTTAAAGACTTACCATAAACTTGAGGTAAAAAAAAAAATTCACGTTTACAATACTTTCTCTTGATAAGAAAAGGTAAAAATAAGTCTTTATTTAATTATTTTGAGAATATTATTACTGAATGTTTCGATGTATTAAATTACTTTAGTTGCTAATCTTTAATTAATTGAGTTGTCATATGGAAAAGTAAGTTCGCTTGTCTAAGTAGTTGGAGTGCTAGACACGACTGAAATGTCCTCGTTGGATTCTATGTTTAATATTGTTTACGGGTTTGTCTTGATATTTAATTTATAGATATCTAGAACTTGTGTATGGGCTTGTGTACTAGATAAACTCATCTAGGTTAAGTTTTTGTGTATTTACATATAATACACGTTCAATTCTTAGGTAAATAATGCTGGTATAGAATAATATGATTCAATTCCTTTATATGGATAACCAAAATAATCACACTTTTATCATTTCATTAAGCTTTACTTCTAAAAATTATTAGGTCTTTGTCTAATTTTAATCAAAATGTAATTTTGGTGATTCATTTATTCTCAGTAAAAGCATTTTGTTATAACACAATCCTCATATTTTTTAGAATGGTTGACAAATAGGAAGATAGATTTTCAAAATGTGTTTTATTTCACTCCCCAATTGGAGTTGAAATTCTTAATTGGCTTAAGCCACAAAATAATGAGTCCTCATAAAATAAACTTATGTAAATTATACAAAAGAGGTTTTGCAAGTAGAACTACGAAATTATTTTCGAACCAACGTCGTTGGACACAAAGACTAAGCGTCAATCGCGTTTAGTCTGAATTTCTTGTAGCAGGGAGGTTGGGGGTTAGAATCTGACTGTTTGTATTGAAGTTTTTTTTAGTTAGACAATTTCTTACTCTGGATCTACGAAAACGTGGGTACATTTCCTTTAAGTTACAGATTGATCAGCTTCACAAATGAAATGCGTACAACCCGAACTGGTAGTAAGACGATGCGAGAAAAACTCCCGACATCAATTTAAATTTTTACAGATAAAAGCTATCAAATAATATGACCACTTACCCTTTCTTCTCTATATTCAATTCTTTCTTTTTTTTTATCTCGACTTCGTGAATATCAAAAAGGTTAGACCTATTTGTTCAGCTTTTATTTTTTTGTGGAATCGCTTTTCGATCAAAAAGGTCGTAGACGTTAACGTCCCTTTAAGGCTTCTCTTACATAAATTGAAAATACATGATCGGAAAATGAATAGTTGTGGCTTCCTTAACTTGAGATATTATAATTTACTATGGAAGTAAAAATTATGTACTTTAAATAGATATATATTTAAATAGGCAGGCCCAAAATTAAGGGAGGGTGATAGGGACTAAAACCCGAAGTCCTCTACAAAATGTTGCAATTATAATAAATATTCTATCTAGGCACTACAGATTGCAATCAAAATAATATATTTAAAAAAAAATTACTTATTAAGACAAATTTTTATTTAACTATTGTAACAAAATATTTCTTGTTTATTATTATTAATATTATTATTAGCACAGCGTCTTATTACCCGTTTGGGTTATACGCACTTACGCTAATGTGTAATGGTAGGGTGATTATGAGATGAAATAATAGATGACCTACAGTTTGACGTGGGATCCGAACCACGGTGGAGGCACACATTCACAAGTTGTGATTAATACACGTCTTGTCAGAGGTGAAGGAAGGGTATGACAATTTGATAAATCTTAGCCGGGACCGAGTATTGAACCCTGAACCTCCAGCACAGAAGCCCTACACCTTACCCCTAGACCACCAGGTCACCCATTTCTTGTTAATTAATGGCTAATTTTGGTTTTAAACAAAAATCTAATTTGTTGTGATGACAACATATCTTTTTTAATCAATATCTTTAATAATGATATTTATCAGTTAATTTTGAAAAATCTATACTTATTATGTTAACTTTATATCCGTAGTATTAAGAAGTTTTCTCAAATGTTTCATAACTGTATGGTCATGCAAAATTCGCATTTGTGATAAAACGAATTAATACACTAATTCTATTGTTTTCACACGAATAACACGAATTTAATCTTTTTTTCTAAATAATCACAATTTCTTTGTAATTTGGCAAATACCACATGGTGAAATATAATTTTCAACGTGGTGACACTGGTGATAAAACTTTACCAGACCTGCCGTTTATACGAATAGTAACCGTTTTTACTTATTGTATAGGTATACAATGGATCACTGGAAAATTAGTAAGTATATTTAAGCCTTTTTTTTTATCTGAGGCTAGCATGAAAAATCACGATTTTTACTTTTACACATTACGATATCTAAATTGAGATGGATCAATTCTTTGTTTACATCCTTCAAAAGATTTCACGCTATGTCAAAGCAAGGACATTAATATATATGGACCTTGCTACAGGTGGTCATGTTTGTCAAAATTATATCTTCTTTATTTTATTTCCTTCTCCTTATTTGGTAGCAGTTTAGTCTTCTATGACGACATGTTTCAATGTTATTATTTGGTCTAAACCTAAGTTAATAATCGATTATTTCGATATTGCTATTTGTAAAATCAAAGGTAATGATATTGATATACCGAGCTTGATATTACTAAGCGTGAAATTTTTTGTGCGTATTTATATTTGATTTTCTTCCTAATATGTTAATAAATAGTTAAATATACAATATGAACGAAAAATTCAGATAGTTTTATCCTAGTGTTTTTTTTAACGAATACCAATTCGACTCGTATTTATGTAAATATCATCGCTTTTTGAGAAAAATAGCACCACTTTTTCCCTAAAAATAACCTTACCTTTTGCATGTCTCTACGTCATAAGTATAGTCACATAAATTTAAATATCAAAAATATCAATGTCATCAAGACATTCTTGACAGAAAATTAAACTTGGATATATATTAATGACAGAGCATTTAATCGTAGCTTGGTACAATTCTTAGCTACCATTAGAAATTATCATACCAATTAGAAGTTATAGTATTTTGACATGATAATTACTTTTAAAAAGGCAATTAAAAGCAGTTTTGTGACAGTTTGGACAATATTTGTTCCCCATAATAGTTAAGATGTGCCACTTTTTTATCGTTGTATTTAACGAGAATTTTACTAAGCAATGATTATATCAGCGCTCAACTTACAAACTATCTTGTCTTAAAACAGCAAGCATATAATTAGATCTAGTTTTATTCTTGCACCGAGCTATCTGTTCAGGTTATACGCCTACGTACTAATTACAATAATGAGTTGTGATTAGGGAGAAAAGCTTAATTTAGAGGAAGCGCACCTGAATTTGAGTGGAGGGAGGGTGGAAAATTATTTAGGGAAAACCCTCAGTGCACCCGACTGGGATCGAACCCCAATCTCCCCGTCTTCAGCAGTCTAGTCCAACACGAGATTAGTGCATTAGACCACGTGACCACCAAAATGGATCATTAGATGTTTACTATCTGTAAAGTAGGACAAACCAGTTACATTTTTTTTTAGTTTTTATGTTAGGAAAAAGCGTTTTATTCGGCTTAATTTAAAGGCAGCGATGAGAAGAGTTTTTATGTTACTTAGCACTGCGTCTTACTGCCTGTTCATGCTAATTATGCTAATGATTTAGGGATGAGGATGGTTGAATTTAAAAGAAATGTACCCACATTTGAGTGGAGGTAGAGTGCAATTCCATTTTTGGAAGAAAAAAACCCTCAGTACGCTCACCTGGGATTAAAAACCCGATCTCCCGGTCATCAGCAGGCCAGTGCAAGACGAAAGTTACGCCTTAGACCATTGGGTAATTAAAGTGGGTATGAGTAGAGCTGTTTAAGAGAAGTGGCCCTATCAGCGTGAGGGTAGTGGAAAAACAACGGTGATAAATCACACGTGGAAAATAATTCCCAACCCAACTGAGCCAATTGTTATCGCGAGTCGAGCTCTCCATCACCAGCAATACAATCCAAATCTATTTGTCAGTACCACCAGAATTTCTTAGGTAACTGCATGGAATTCAATTCACTCATCCTGTAGCGTTAAACTAAATAATTAAAATTGTCGAGTGCCATCACCGACACAGGAGTATACAAATGAATAAATAAAAAGTGCGGGGGGGGGGGGAGTGTATATGGTCGAGAGCAGGACTTTTAAGAATATGTTTGAATAATTTAGTGGCACTGTATTCCAGTACTGCGCATCTAATTTTTTAAGGCTATTCACGTGTTACTACCCGTGCAGGTCAGTTCGTGTGTGATTGCCTGTGCGGAACTATCTCGTCTCAGTTTTTGTGCTATCCACCCGCACCACAGGGGCCGACCACATTTTAAAGAACGTTCCTTCTTTAAATGTATATATACATTTAGCGTATATAAAACAATATATATATATATAGTTTATTATACATTTTACACCCGTACGGGATTTTCGCGCCTCACTGTCCATTTGCGCTACTCTCCCCACACTGGTCAGACCAAGCTATAAGCGTCTTTCTTTCCTTCAAAATATACGCGACTTTCTTTCCTTTCGAGATATCGGCGTCTTTAGGTGTCTTACTCGCCTCCAGGCAAATAAACGTGGATTACCTTTTCTAGCTTTACGTTTCTCAACCCTACCCCATTAGCGTAGCTAAATGCGGATAGCCTGGATTAATAGTAGGCCGAAATTGGAAGTATTTTTTAGTAAAATTATAGTTTTAAAATACTAATGAGTAAACTCTCTTGCAGCACTAACTTTTAATTATCTGTAATATTAAAATTATTATTTTTTTAAATTCACTTAAGTAAAAACATTAATTAACATCCACATTAAAATAACTTTCTAAATAAATATATGTATGTATTTGTATATATGCTACGGGTAAAGTTCGAACTTGGATAAAGTGGATATTATCCAGATAATGTTGAAATTATCTAAAATACATAGATAATGTTAAATGAGATGTGATTAAATAATGTAATTCGAAGTTAATTCGGTTAATATTAACATTATCATCCGAACTTGAATAATGTCAAAAATTTTAAGGTTGAGGTTAGGTTAGTTAGGCTAAGCTAGGTTAGGCTAAGCTAGGCTATATTAGATGATTTTTTGGCTATGTTTGTTATAGCTTAGGTTAGTGAAAAAAAAGAATCAAAATGAGGTATTTCGAATGTTAGTTCATTGCTATGATTAAATTTCAAAGATCAAAATCAAGCTCCAAAATATAATCCGTATTCACACGTGATTAGTTTTATAAATAGTTTTCAACGTTATCTAAGTCTTCCTGGCTAATGTCTAGATTATCTGGGTAAGATCGAAAATGAGATAAATTACTTTCTATTTCTGACTTTATCCACTGCACTTGGATAATGTTGACATCTCCCAGCTAATCTCGACACTAATCCAGATTTCGCACACTACCCGTAATATACATATATATATATATAATACATAATATAATATAAATATATATATTTCATAATATTATTCAATACGTCGAAATGTATCTTTCGTTGCTTTTGCTTGATACCTTGTATATTTTGAAAAGGGTTATATGTTACAGGAACTAAACATTATTTTAACGATGCATGAACCCTTTCGACTTCCTGCCACCCCAACTTATAATAATGATAAACGACTTTTTGCCACCAAGAAGGGGAAAAAAAATCTTTTCCTCTTGCTTTGAAACACATTTTAAAAGCGTTAAAATTAAGTTGAAAAAGGTTTTCAATTAAATGCAAAGAAACACAAGAGAAAACGAGAGATTAAAACAAAGTTTTTTTTAAAAAATACAACTTTTTATTTCCGTTTGGTGTGTTTGAATAAATGATGTCTGTAGGTTTTACCCTTAATGAGAAAAGTTTAAGTATTTATATATTCAAAAGCTGAACTGATATTCTCTTCGTTCTCAGCGTTAAGATCCTCAAAAGTTCGGCTTAGAAAATGCGTGGTAATATAAAATGTGTTGTTATTAACATTCTAAGATCAAATCAATACTAAACAATTTATTAATTTATGATTAGTTAATAATTCTCTTTTATCTATTACACAAACACTTTGATCATACATAAAACAGGTAATATTAAAGAAAAACTTTTATTCTCTAATACCCCTCTTAAAATCAACCTAATCCCTACGGAGGACGTTAGTATCGTCTGGTTTGCCAGTAGCGTGGAGTTTGGAGCTCGAATCCCGGATGAGTGGACAGAGGTTAATTTTCTAAAATAGTTACCCACTCTTCCTTCACGCAAATTCAGGTGCACCTCCCCTAAATTTACCGGTTTGTCGATGTTATATTGTAGTTAACGGTTACTGGTCTCAACCCAAGAGTTTAGAATTTGAGGGGATTGTTTTTTTCCACACCTTGTTTATCTTAAACTCCATCTCAACTCCCCCACCTCCACCCCTTAAAATGGTTATTTTGATGTAAACCTTGTGAAGGTATGGAAGATGTATTATACTGGAGAGTATACGGTATATTCTCGACACCAGGGGTGTGTGTATTTAGGAAGGCAATATTGTGATGCGCACTACTAGTTTCTGAGACTTTATAGTGAGGGGACCCGCCTCGGTGGCGTAGTTGGTTAACGCGCTAGTCGTGTTGAGCTCGACCGCCGAGGACGGGAGATCGAGATTCGAATCTCGGTCGGGTGAACTGGGGGTAGTTTTTCCTAAATGGTTTTCCACTTTCCCTCCACGCAAATGCGGGTTCACTTCCTCTAAATTCAACCCTCCTAATTCCTAATCCATTAGCGTAATTAGTACTTAAGCGTATAACCGAACGGGTAGTAAGACGCAGTGCTAAATATTATTATTATTATTATTATTATTATTATTATTATTATTATTATTATTATTATTATTATAGTGAGGGGAGAATTTGCTCAGCTCTCAAGAAGTGTAGGAGGGAAATATTAAGAATGTTTGACTTTTCAAATAGGCTGCAGCCTCTCTACTCCAAATCTACGTTGTATATCACCGTTAAATTACACCTTAATCTAGATATACGTATGTGGATACAGAGGATAAAACATTATGCTAGCTTATTAACAATAGTTGAAGAAAATTTATCCTGGAAAAAAACATATCTCAACATTACTGTGTTCTTATTATTTTTATTATTATTATTATTTGAAACATATTTATAAATTAAAACACATATACCCTTAATAAAGTAACGTAAAATAGGCCATTATGTGAGCTATTAGCTCCATCCCAACTTGGCAACTTTTCAGAACCAGGGGGATGTAAAGATAGTTTTTCTGGGTGAAGGGATGGGGGGGGGGGAGCGGAGGGATCGGGAGGCACTGGAAAATGTTTCTTTGCTCTTTATATGACATTATTGAGAACATAACCTTATCATAAATAGAAGCATAAAAAATAAAATCTAAAACGTGCACTAGATTTATTTTTACTTTTATAAAAAAAAAGATCACCCTAACAAGTATGACCCCTTCCTGAAAAAGTTAAAAACTACTCACTATAAAAAATAGATTTATTTTAAATTATAGTTCGCGACTTTATAGAGTTAGAGAATCTAAATGCCCTTAATATTTTTTCTCATAACTGTCTGCTATTTCTTCTACATAATATATTATATATATATATATATATATATATATATATATTACGAGATTATGCTTCTTGACGTAAAAAAACCAAATACTATGAAAAAACATCTATTTTCCAAAGACTATGGCTTGGAATATCTTTCCATCAGAAGTTAAAGTTTAAAGTTTTATCATATAGTTAAAGATTCATTTTATTTAATAGTTAACTAATTGTAATATAACATAACATTAGAATAACTGTAAGACCGACCATGAACTAAAATTTCCGGAATATAAATAAGTAAATAATGACTCACAAGGAATGGTGGATATAATTGTTTAAATAACTTTAACGATGTGTATAGTACAAACGGGTAGTAAGAAGTGGTGACAAAAAAAAACCACATTAACGAAATTAATAACTAAAAATGAGAACGGTTACCATCGCACCACGAATACACTTACGTTTTTGTTGACAAACTAATTGTTTTATGGTAATAGCTAGCTAGACGAGTCAAGTGAACTCACTAAGCAAATCACTCGAGTTTTCCCCAACTCTAGAACCCATACTTTTAAACTACAATTAGCATGCTTTATATATTGATTTTACTAACATAACTGGTCCATCAAGTAGCAGCAAGGTTAGATAAGCAAGGTAGTTACAAACCCAAGCTCTAAAAATATCAAAAAGATTAAGAGGACACTTATAAAAATTATATTAACGTTTACCATTTATTTTTAGACTTTCACTATTCAGTCTCTTCAAAGACCTTCTTCGCTTAAGATTTTTTATTTTGCTTTTTTTCCCCAGTTTATACACTGCTAGCTTTTGCTTTAATTTTTTTTTTTTTTTTAAGTTTCTCTCTAGACTATATCCTCCACGGTGTACACACACCGGAGATCAAAGATGGTGGGACAAAGAACTAAGTGCTAGAGAGAGAGAGAAGTACGTGAGGGGTTGTAGTGAGATGGGCCTGCATGGATCATATTCGCACCACCTGAGTGTGGATCATCTCTCCAGGCAAGAGGGAGCTAACTACGTCTTGTTTCATGGTCAGATCCAGTACGGCGCTGCACTAAATACATGAGGACACCTACTTAAATTCGAATGGAACGGGCAAGTTTCGGATATGAAACTGTCCCGTTCCATCCTAGTCTAGTTGGGTTATGTCCTATATTGAGGTGTATTCAGTCTGACTATGTTTTTTGTTTTGAAGGTTGGATTTAGAGGAATTGAACCCGCATTTGAGAGGTAGGAGAGTATAAAACCATTGAGGAAAAGCACTCCCCCCCCCGGTTCATATCTGACCGAGATTCGTGCCACGATCTCCCCGTCCAGGGCAGTCTAGCTCTACACGACTAGCGCGTTAGCCAACTACGCCACTGAATCGGGTAGTCTGACTATGAAGCTGGCCCATGAGAACCTTCAGGTATAACCTTTAATGGCCGAATGAAGTAGGGTACGGTGTCATTGGATACTTATATGGTGGGAGAAGGGGGAAGGGGCAGGATAGCAGTTGCTCTCTGCGTGAAAAATAAATTGTGTGGGTTTTTGCAGTTAAAGATGAAATATTAATCCTTAATATATTTTTTTTTTAGCATTGCTTCTTACAACCTGTTCAGATTATTCGCATTTGTACTAATTAGGTTAATGAGTTATGTATGAGAAAGGTTTAATTTAGGGCTGGGCCGATGCCGATTATTAATCCGATCATCGGCCGATTATTGCATAACCGACGATTCCGATGATCGGTGTTTGAATCTCCGATTATTTATGCCGATTATTCGAAATGTGTGGATATATTTTAAGTCCTAAAAAAATAATATTTTATCTCTGCTCTCTCGTATGTGATCTTTGAATAATTAGCTTGTTCTTAGCGACATAGGTTTGAAATAAACAGCACATCCAACATTCCAAACAAAATATATCAAAATAAATATATTTACAATAGGTCTTTTTCAAATTTATGCACGTTAATAGAAATAAAAATACTCACAAGTAACAAATCTAATAATCATAAAATAAAGTATTAGCAGATTGGTATTGTTTTATTTCGATTTGTTAAAGATGCCCAAAAAATGAAACATCGGACGTAATAATCTCGCACATGAGCACATTTTGTTTTAAATGGAAACCGTTTTTCTTTTAATGCAAGTACAAAACTTTCCACTGGCATGGAATTTGTTTCGCTCATATTTCAATATGAATTTAATTAATATATATTAATATTTAAATTTTACATTTTCTTTAATAGTTAAAAGTAAATTAAAATAAGTTTTAAAGTATTTCTTAAAAAAACACGCAAATAACTTTCGTTGCACATTATATTATTTATTATTTATTATATCATATTGAAGTAGAGAGGGGCAAAATCGTTCTTTTAAATGAACGATTCATTGTATCTGGTTCAGTTCAATGATCCAGTCATTTTGAACCGTTCACCGTTCATTCGATTTTCTAAAGGTAGTTTTTATTTAAATGTAGTTAAAAATGTTATTTTTCATTAAGATTATTTAAATTGTTAATAAAAAGATCGGATTACTGTTTAAAAATGGTGATGCCTTTTTATTATACTTTTTTTAAGAAACCACTTATTTCTATACGATATTAATATTTAGTAGTTAAATTATGATGGAATGCTTTGTAGAATCACAAAAACCTATGTTATGATATATCTAAATCACAATTCACAAAAATATTACGATTGTTAAAAATTGTTTAGTATTGAAGCCATATTTTAATAGAAATTGGATGTAAAAATTCCTAGTTCATTTAAAAACAAAATAGAGTAGGCCTATTCTCCTTGTGTGAAAAAATATGTGTGCCTTGATTATTTTTTATCATAAAAATTAAATTTAAATTTGCTGATTATGATTTGTCTTTGTCTAATGAAAGGGTCAGTAGGCCTATTTAATCATAAATGTGAAATCATATTTTAATTATCTAACATGTATCGGTATATTTGTTATTTATTAATGTGATTTGTTTTTGTTTAGTGACAGGTTCACTTGTCCTAACAATAACAATATAAAATAATAACTAAACAACCATTACATTTTAAAAGTTTATATTTAAATGTTATTAAAACAAAACTATATTGGACATTATAAAACTAGTAAAAGTATTTTCTTTTTTTTTGCTTTAAAGGTCATTTTACTTTATACACTTATTAAAATTGAAAACAAAAATAATCGGCATCGGTGATCGGCCTAATCGGCAACAAATGATCGGCATCGGGCTAATCGGCAAAATAGCTGATCGGCCCAGCTCTAGTTTAATTCAAAGAAAGTGTAGCCGCGTTTGCATGGAGGGAGATTGGAAAACAATTTTTGAAAACCATCCTCAGTATACCTGACCGGGATTTGAACCCCGATCTCCCTGTCATCGGGCAGTTTAGTATAACACGAGAGTAACCCCGTAAATAACCTTTATATTGATCACAGAAATACACAAATACACAATACATACTTAAATACGCAATACATCAAAAGTGCACATATTACCTGACTAAACAAAAACAACAGCGTCTCACTAGCCGGTCAGGGTATACACAATTCTATTAATTGCACTACAGTGGTAAGTAAATAGGATTTAGATTTTAGAAGAAATATATTCGCATTTGCATAGTTTGAGAGTGGAACATTTTTTTAGTACAAATAAAACTCTATTGCCCTGGCCGGGATTCGTACCTTGACCTACCCCTATTTTGAAAACAACCCTATACCTCAATTTTATCTTTTGTGGTGCTGACTGACAGCTCACAGCTGACTTCTGATAGCTTTGAAAAGTAACGATGTATCCTTCCGCCGAACCATATGATCTGCAAAAACATATATTTATCATTCTGAAAATTGAAAAATGACACCTGGACACGGGAATCGATTCCCGTGTCCAGGTGTCATTTTTCAATTTTCAGAATGATATCTAACTGAACAAACTACCATTAATATAGCTTCGGCTATTTACACTTAATAAATATATTTATCAGCTGTCACTTCTGACAGCCAAAATTGAGGTCTATACATGAAACATATATGACTGTTTTATTTATTTTTTATTTATATATAAATTTTTTATTTATTGTTGACCTTGATTATTTTACTAATAATTATTTGTTGATAGTTTTATTAATAACATTATAAATGTGATAATATATTACTGTTTATAAAATTTTAAAATATTGTATGTTATTAAAAATAATTTCAATTCTGCATTTAATCCCATATTAGTTTTTATAATTATAAATAAATAATTTTTAATAGTTTTTTTACAAATAGTATTATTAATAACATTATAAATGTGAAAAATCTGAATGTACTAGTATTCCTATAGAAAAATATATAGACTTATGGTGATCGTTAGTACTAAACCAAATATTAATGCAAGATTCTTTGATGATTGAATAGTTTGGCTGAAGGAGTATAAGTAGGCCTAACCGATATTTTGGAAGCCAGTCATATCAATTGAAAAGTGGGCCTTTACAATGCTTTAATTATTTAAATATTGTATAATTATGTGGAAAAACAACTTTTACTCACAGATTTAATTCCTTTTTTGAGCACTTCATAAAGGTCTAAGCATAATTGTATTAAGTCCCTTAACCTAGTGGTAGCCTACTGTTTAAAAACTAAAACCTTTGTGGCTATGTAGGACCTTCTTGCAACTAAATGTCAACGCCGATGAGTAGTGTAATAATTAAAAATTAAACATTTTGTGTTATTGTATGAGTACTATATAACAATTCAAACTTTTGTTTATAAAATGAAAAATAATATTCTTACCTCTAGAGAAATTCTCGAAGAAAACATATTCACTATGCTCGCCTTTACAATCTGTTATATTATTTTGTTTTAATATGTAGGCCTATTTATGATAACTTTAAATAATTTAACAAACAAAAATCAATATCCAAGAAAATATGTTTAGGCCTATAAAATAAATGACAATGACAAATCAAAAGCTATCCTAACCAACAAAAATCTATTTTAAATTCACTACTTTTAAACAGTTATAACAAAGTCTCTAATAAAAATACAATAACTTATAACTTGAAATCTTAGCCTGGTAATTTATTTATCAACACTGGAGAAACACTCGCAAGTATTTTTTATTACACTTCACAGATGTATTTGGAATAATATAAACATCATAAAACTCGAGGTTTAGCCTAGAGGCCAACACAACACAATCTTGGGGTTAAAATATTTATTTAATAGTCTTGATACACTTAAATTTTCGAATAATGTATATCGATCACTCAGAAACACTCGCTTTTCTTTTTATCACACGCTTTTATTTTATATTTAATAAATAATTATTCTAAGATCACTAAAAAAACGTTTATTTTCCAAGGATGATATGTTCACACCGAAATAATATTCTCAAAAGAACACACAGACTAAGTAGCCGAATTAATATTCAAAAAAGACACTGTATTATTCAAAGTTGTAATAAAATTATTAACGGTAGCAAAGATACGCCTGTAAATACTCAACTACAATTTTACAAGTATTAAATATTTTTTTCACTTCAAAATTTTTACTCGCGCAAGTGGTTTTATTAACTGTATATAATACGAGAATTCACTGTTGTAATGTCTATTTAAAATTGTTAGATTTTGGTTATGAAAATAACCGTTTGGTTGGTTGTTAAGTTTTGAAGTTTTCTTTTGCTGTTTAATTCAAATTAATTATTAAAAGCAAGAGAACGTTAAAAGTGGCCTTAAATGCTGAAAACAAATATGGCCACTGGATAGAAGCTATGCTGCCGGTGATGACGTAGAGAACTTATTTCAGTTTTTACGGCGAATCGTATCCATACACGGTGTTTACAAAATTTAAACTTAATATTATTTCAAAAACATTTTGTATCTTTTTTACTCTTTATTATCACAAACCATTTATTTATGTTAAAGATATGCGAGGCCAGTTATAAAAATATGAATAACTGAATATAATACCATTAAATGTAAAATTTCACGCTCTATTTAAACTGTAATGGCCACAAGAATTAAAAGAAAGACTAGAATGAATTAACTAGACTTTTTTTTCTTAAATTAGATTATGTAAAAGAAAATTATACTCTAATCCTTGGGGAAGCATTGTTAAAAGTGATTGATAATATTTTTAGTGCTAATAATAGTGACACTTATCAAATAATTATTATTTACAAATATGTTTACAAAAGTTACTTTCAGACAATGTTGGCATTACTGATACCATCTGCTCGCTTCTGCTAGCTGTCATGTAAAACCACAAAAGTGGAAATCAGCCTATATAAGAGCTTTAAGAGTAATCCACGTACGATGCGTGATAGTCGTTCATGAAATATAAATTTTAAAATCCTCACAAGTGTAAAAAAAGAAGTGTCTTACAAGCGGTGTTTACAATTTTGTATGATGTTGATTATTAATGAATTTGTAAGTAATCCTATGTATAGTAAGACGTGGAGTACACAAATATTGTTAAATGTGGTCTGGTGTACACACACACACACACCCATTCGTGTGTTTGACTTTAAACATTTAAATACTATCTGATTCTATAAAATTAAATATAAGTAAAAATTAAGTAAAATAATAGGTGATAAACGTATCTTTAGATGAATAAAATACATAATTACAATTACATTGAACTGTTTTGGCAAAGTTCTGTTTCATTTTATTGCTTACTTAAAAGAGAGGACCTGTGTTTAATCCTGTGTGTCCATCGCGATGGTACTGTTGTGGCCATTGGTATCAAGTAAAAATAAAACCTTGTTCAGACAACCTTTTCACGGCTTAAGCTTGATTCACAAGCTCGCCGAGAAAAGAGAGCGTAATCTGCTTGATTGGCGCAGCAATTCACACGCTGTATCTGGGACCCATGATGCAATGCAACGCCAGCTAAACACATATAACATGATCTATTTTCGATTGTACGAATGGATCTTTAAAATTAATGTCACGATGGATATTTTCAAATTCTTTATGTTGTGTCATGAAACAAATTAAAACATAAGGGAATGACAAACCGCCACTTTCCAATTAAATAATTATTTTGATTCGTCTCGTAACAGTAGAAACAGCTGCCCGCTTTATCTCGCTTTAAAGGTTCCGATTGAGTCAGTTGCTTTTGAAATATGAATGGATCTTCTTAGAAGATTTATCGAGTAACTTGGACAGAATTGACATTGTTTCTATTAGTGCAGAGCGAGCAAAGATTTTGATTGGTTTGAGCTAGTCACGTGATAATATTTCAGTTATACTTTTGTTTTTCTGCAAACGCGTGAATCCACAGTTATGGGTAGATATATAGTATCTCCCTGTGTAAAGTTTGATTGATTATTTGTTAAAGCAATCGTTGCTGTGTTTATCGCAAGGCGTTACGAGGGGATGGAAGATATATCTAGTTTAAATCTGTATTTTCTCAGTTTTTATGATAAAAATAAAATGGTACGGTGCCCTGTACAACCTTTCTCCCACTTTTATTTCACAATAGACATTTTACCAAAAAATTCGTAAGATTTGTAAAAGGAAATAATATGTCTATAAATTGTTGTAGAAAGACTACGCTAAAGTTCACAAATGAAATAATAAACACTGTTATTACTTACTCCATGGCATTAGGAACTAGGAACACTGTTACAGAAAGATTGAGAAAAGAGAAATATCTTTGTCCACCAAAGACTATAAGAATCAAATTAATTTTCAAAGACCTGAATTAAAAAGTATTTATATTTGATTATAGCTCAGAAACTATTAGTTTTATGAAAATATATATTTTAAGTAAAAGATTTTTATCTTTAATAGTACTACAACTTTACAATGATAATTTATTTTGTATCTTAATAGTCGCGGAGAAATTGGAAAATTTCCCTTATTTAAAGTACCTTAAAATTCATTTTAATAATAAAATGAGAGTTTCCATCTTCTTTAGAATGATAAACAGTTTCTAGATATAAAATTTAATCAAAATCGTTAAAGCAAATTATGATAAAATCGATTTTTTCTCTTTTTACCCGAAAGTAAACTACCCTTAAACTTAGGGCTGTATATATAAGCCCAAAAAAACAACTAGGGGGGGATCTTAGTAAAAGCCCAGATACCAAGTTATAGCCCAATCGGTAAAATAGTTTCGGCTCCAGAGAGAGGTACAGACAGACAGACAGACGGACATACAGATAGACAGAGAGACAGCATTGTGACAATAACTTTTTTTGGTTTCATCGGGTCATGAAACGTCGACATTTATTAAAATCTTAAGTTCGATTTTCTTACGATCACAATACTTTCTCTCCGAGGTGTCAAGAGAAAGTAAAAGGTTGATAAAAATAAATAAAATATTGCTTCTGTAGAAGCGTTTAGTATAATTTTCTATACATAATGATTTAATATGTTTTTGAATATCTTTCATGAGCAATGTATAATTTGGCATGCCTTTACTCTCTTAATTTTAAACATTTATGATCAAATGTAGTAATATTCCATTGCCTGTGACGTCACAACTTAACTTGTTACTCAAAGCTTCAAGGCAATCTTTTATATATGTTACTTTTAATCAATAATGATAAGAAATTATATTAAGTTGTAACTAACCTGTTGTTAACTAAACTAGCTAATTAACCTCAAGTTGTCAAAGTTAATAACAAAGTTTTATAATGTTATGAATAAATTGACAAGGTAAAATTGATTCTTAACAGTGTTTTTTTTTTTTGCCCTTTATTTGCAGTGTTTAACGTGTACTTTCTGAACCGACTGTTTATATTAGCAAACGAATTACAAACTAACTTAAATCCAGAACAGACCAAACAACCCGCTCCGGGCCGTTAATTCATCAGTTGAATATGAAAGGTTAAGTTGGACTGCCAAGGACGGAAATATCAGGTCAAATTCCAATCGGTTGTATTGAGGTTTTTTTTCTAAATGGTTTTACATTCTTGCTCCAAGTAAATGAGGGTACATTTCCTCTAAGTTCAACTTTCCTCATCCCTAACACATTAGTGTAATTAGTACAAATGCATTCATCCTGAATTGGTATTAAAATATGGGTGCTTTTTTAAATATTATAATCTATGACCATCCACTATAGACAAATAAAAATTAATTTACAAAACTATATGATTTTTAAAAAGTTACCATAAAAAACTTCAAATAGCTTATAGAAACTTAATATTAATACATTTTCTTGGGCTCCGGTGGTTAGGGACTGTGCCTCTTTAAACCCCTTCCCCCTCACAATTTTACCCTGTCACCTTGATTTTATGCCTCTCTTTCTCCCCTTTCCCAAAAGAAACATTTGGGTGCATCACTGGCTGGTTTATCCTGATATTTGTACTAGCAGGGTAGAGAGAAGAATGTTAATATTAGAGAAAAGTGAAACAGTATTTGCGTTGAGAGAGAGTTGGAAATCCATCTCAGTACACCGAGCCAAGATTTTAGCCCTCGACCTCTCTGTCACCGGCAAATCAAACCAAACGAGCTTGACGTCTCTGTCTGTATGTCCACCAATTGCAATTCACATACGTATTAAAATATTCTAAATCAAATCCTCACAAACCCACTTCGGTGGCTACATGATTTAAGGCGTCACTCTCGCAAATACTAGACTACTGATGACAGGGGGATCGGGATTCAAATCTCAGACGGGTGTACTGAGGTGTTTTTTTTTTCCTAAAATGTTTTACAATCTCCCTTCACGCAAATGAGGGTAAACTTCCTCTAGATCTATATTTACTCATCCTTAACTCGTTAGCGTAATTAGTACATAATTATGCGTATAGCCTGAACAGGTAGTAAGACCGGTGATAAAAAAAAATCCACGCATATGGCCACACATGCATGGTTGCTACCCGAATCACTCATTCAGGTAAATGATACACTTGCTTCACTTCAATTTAGTAATCAGTCCCGGTCCTACAGTTGGTGTTTATCAAACAGCACGCTCCAGATGGCAGCACGGCGCGTATTTGCGGAAAACATCCCGGGCGTTGGGAGGAATAGTGAAGGCCCAAGGGAAATCAGCGTGAAATTTACCTTCCATCATCTGTAGAAAGCTGAGAAGTGCTGAGAGAAAGGAGACTCTCTCGCCCTAAGATTCACAAGGGGACATTTCAAGCGTTAGCGCGTCGCCGTAATTACCGCTCTCGTTCTGGCGTCGCTAAGCGCCGTGACGTACCTACAACTAAAAAATTGTTACCCTTCACTTTTTAACATTGTCTTATTACATCTGTGTTGAGCCACCTGGTTGTTATTTACTTCAGAATTTCAAAAGTGTCGACGAATACTACCTGATTATTTTTTTTTTCATAAGAGAAATTTTAAGTGAAACACTGCATGTAGATTAAAATTACCATTTTTATTTCTTGGATTTTTGTAGGGCAGCCATTCTTAGTCAACTAATTAGAGACGAAGAAGGTAGGTAGCATTTAAACGGTACTCAATATAACTTATAATCATGTTCTGATGTCCATGTCATGTCAGTCAATACAATAGTACTATGAAATGTAGATATATATTTATATCGTTTTTATTTGATCAATATATATTTCAAATTGCATGAATTTATCTAGAAAATCGGGGACAAAATCAGTCCTGGACATGAAATTTCCTATACTTTCCCTAAAAACCAGGTATGAATAGTCATCTTAATGTATTGCCAGCTAAATACAGAATAAGTTATATTTAAAAGGAAAAAAATTGTGATTTAACGTGACTTTTCTGAACCAACTGCTTAAGCTATGATACGACCTACAAACTAATTTAATTATAGAACTCACACAACATTCCATTTTTAGACCAGCAATTCATCACTATGGAAGAAAAAAATAAATATCTAACGTGGAAACAAACCCTGATCCTCTTAAACTTAGAAAGAGGTGTGGTACCAACTAACCTAAAGTGTCGTAAGATTGCATAACAATGTGTATCTTATTATTATCTAGCAGAAATACCCAGCGTTCGTTGCCCGGGGTAACCACGAAATAAACAAACAAACAAACCCTTCATTTTATTAATACTGTAACGTTAAATCAAAATCATGGATTTTAACTGTTATTTCAAAATACTTACAATTACTATCATTGCTCTACTAAGTTTAATAGGAAATCTATTAAATTATATCTCAAGAAACTCAGGTAGACCAGTTGTGCTTTTTAGTTTTTGTAGGTATCATTATTTAAAATAGGGGTAACATCTTTCAAAGTGCTCCAACCACGACAAGACTTCGTTCACCGTTACATAACGTAGCGTGACTCGAGAAACTAAGAGCTTTCTTTATCGATTTTTATTTTATTAGACTTCAAGAAAATCTACCTCCAGCTAGCAATAAATAATAACGTTTGCACAAAATAGAAAGAAGAAAATTTTTCACAAATATCTATAGAATTAAAGAAAAGTAGCGTTCAACTTGTATATATTTTTAATAAACCTCACAAGATTGAATATCAGATCGATTTGAATCATATTATTACATATTCCAGTTACATTTTTTTGTTAGGTTTCAATTAATGTCTTTCAGAAATTAGAATTAGGCCAGTTTCATAGCCAGATTTAGTACCCTCAAGTGCGGCTCTACACTAAATACAGCCCGACCTACCTAGAACAGATGGAATGGCCATTTCGCATATGAAACTGGCCATTCATTCAATTTCAGTAGTGACGTCTTGTATTTAGTAAGCGCCGCACTTGAGCTACTAAATTTGACTATGAAACTGCCCTTAACCAAATACATTAAGAATGATTTTAACATATTGTTTATAATAGCTCTAGGTTCAATGAAAACAAATAATCTGAAATAGAACCGTAAAATAGATTTTAACCATAAAATAAAATATAAAACGTTCATTTAAATATTGTTGTGGTATATTTTGGTCTGTGAGCTATTAAATAAACCTCTTTTAATTGTTTCTTTAGCCACGAAAGATGGTCGATTGCTTTAAGGTGAAAATCCCATTCCATTTGACTGTTGACATGGATGTAGGGACTTTAATTCCGGCCCAGTACAGTGAAAATGAGTTTCACTTCTTTTGATGTACTATAGTATTTCCACGCTAATGCGAGTACATTTACTCTTAGTTTCCATCTTGATGGTTAATGCTAAGACCAAGTCATTAATAAATGAACGTAGCACTAAGAAATGTTTATTTATTACAAGGTAATTTAATATTTTGCGCGTAACTTATATGAGACGATACATTTATATTATTTGTTTTCGCAAGTCTGTCTTTCTACCCATTCAGGCTGTCCGCATTTTAAAATAATTGGTTGGTAATTATCTATGTAGAGCTAAGACATAATGTACTAACATATGCGTAGAAAGAGAGATGCACACAACATCCAGCCTCAATCATTAAGTCATCAATGCGAAAGGGGAATTTCAAATTTCGTCAATAATATAGTTCTCGACTTTGCCGGGAATCGAACCTGGGACCTTTAGCTCAGTAGATAGACACGCTACTGACTGAACTAAAGTGTTGAACTACGACAGTATTAATCTATTCAGTAGCTGTAGGAAAAGCTATAGCTATATTGGCGAACAGAAAATCAATTGAATCGTCTATAGTTATAATGCAAGTGAAATTAAAAAGCTGTAGCAGAGCATAAAGGATGCCGCTGTTTTTTTTTTATTTTACTCATGCACATGTATTAATAAAATATGATAGTTCAGGGTTTTAAAAATTATTGAATACTCAGAAGATTATTTTCTCCTATCCTTTGTCTTTTACCAATGTTACGACAAGCTCTTTTCTGACCCATGCACTTTAAGAACAGTTTTGAAAAGAACATGTATAGTATTACACATAATTTGCATGCCATAAAATTAATTGCAGGGACAGTAATAGCTTGGAAAACAAACGTCCACCATAACATATTATTGCGTTTAAGGCAGCCTATAAAAAAAAAGTGGTATCCATATATTTTATTTTAGAATGTAAGAGAGAGGGAATGTGAAAGAGGAGAAAGGCGGTAATTTGAAGGTCATGACGTGGCCATTAAGCGTTTCATTTCGACTGCTTCTGTCCCATTACGTGGGGTAGGGCATCACAGTGCTTCATGGGCCCATCTAACCGCTTCTCCACTCCACTAACCCCCACTCTCCTCCTCAACCCCTGCCAGACTCGAGCAGGAGTGGCTGCTGTCATCCGTGATTTGTCTCCACGAACGTTATACTCTCCGAAATTACACACGCACTCGCTGCGCGGATATAGATATAGCGCCGAAGTTAGAAACAATAGATTCCGTGATGGTTTTTATATTTGCTACGGCCTGGAACAAAATTAAGAACCATTCTGGGGTTAAATAAGTCAAGAGATATACAATAACAAAAGCTTCAATTATTATTCTTAAATCCCCTTGTATCATATTTTTGCAAGAAAATAATTATGTTAAAATTGATTTGAATATCCCTAAATACATAACAAATAGATTAATAAGAACAAACTTTTAAAATTTAAACTGCCAGGTAGTACTTTAACTTTAACCTCCAGTGTGTCTGCTTGCGATTCTAAGGGTTTTGATTTAAATTATCGGCAGGACAGAAAAATTATCATGTGTCTACTTCCTCTACACCGAATGATAAAATAACGCTATAAACTGGTAGCTGTGGCTTAGAATTGATTAGGGAAATCAATGATAGCCATAAATTTTACACTAAGGCGTGCAAATAAGGCTTTAGAGTGGTTAAGAAACGTTTAATTATTTATATATACATGTAGGCCTGTATTTTAAATTTTCTTTTTATATATAATTCGATAAGCCCTTTCTGGTAATAGAAATTACAAGGAAATGACTGAACAGCTCTAGACAAACGACCACTCATTTTAACGGTTAGGGTCCAGGATGTCGGAAAAAATAGTAGTTTTCCACGAAAACTTGATTTTCACAAAGAATTTTCAGTTTTTTATTATTTGTTTAATCACCATGGAAACCGTTATTTGCTGCATGGCTGTAAATCTCTAAATAAAATATCTCCTTTGGCTAAAAAATAATAACTCAAATTTTTATTTGTTGTTCCGAATACATCACAATTTTCTTTGAATAAATATTTCTCTTTGAATGCTGGTCATAACACATCTAAATTGAGATGCCTAAACTGGGGAAACCTTTTTTATTTGAATGTTTTTATCGTTGATTCGCATTTAAATAAACGATATGAGTATGATTCGATATTTAAAAGGTTACGTTAAATTCGTAAAAATATTGTCTACGTTTTGTTTCGCGCATGATAAAATGATGTTTAAATATGTTTTGGTATGCAAAAATGATAAAATGATCTTGAATGTTGTTTAAAAATAGCCATTTCAACTATTTAAGTAAGAGTTTTGGTGTTATTTTTTTTTAATAATGGGTTTTGATATTCATTTTATTCAAATAATGGGTTTTGATGTTTATTTTTTAAATAATGAGTTTTGAGGGTCATTTTTATTCAAATAATGGGTTTTGATGTTCATTTGAGCGAATAGTAACACAATACAAATACATAAGTTAAGCTACGTTTTCATTTTATCGCTTAGTTTTGAAGATATGATATTTAAAAGTAATATGTTGTGTATCTCATCTATCTTCTCACATTCTTACAAATACAGTAAGTACAGTTATGTTTCCATGATTATACTTATTTTTGAGGAAATAATATTTCAAAGAACCGTTATGTTTTGTGTACCAAATCTATATTTTAACATTCTCTATCTCTATCTGACATTCTCTCTCACGCTCTCACACACATTTTCTCTAACGGTCTCCAACACTCTCACTCACACTCTCTCCCCTCACAAACACATCACACACACACACTCTTATATGATCCACTCTCATTTCTTCACATCTATCTACCTTCACATACACTCTCTCACACACTATCTCCTTCACATACCACACTCTCACACACTATCTACCTTCACATACACCTCTCACACACTATCTACCATCACATTACACTCTCTCACACACTATCTACCTTCACATACACTCTCTCACACAATTTCTTTATTATACTATCTCTCTTAAGATCTCTCTCAAATGCTCTTTTCCTCAAACGCTCTCTCTTTCTCAAACTCTCTCTATCTCTCAAACGCTTACTCTTATCACTCAAAAGCTCTCTCAAACTCACTCTCTCTAACTCTTTATCACTTTCACTTTATATATCACTTTCACTCTATCTATATATCCATTTCACTCTCTCTATTTCAAACTCACTCTCTCTCAAACTTTCTTCATCTCAAACTCACACTCTCCATTTCTCTCTCTAACTCTTTCTTAACTTTCTCTAATTTTCTCTCTCTAAACTAGTCTCTCCCTTTCTAACTTTGCTCTCTCAAACTCTTCTCACATGCCCCCACATTTTCTCTCTCTTTCACACAACATCTCTCCCAAAAATTTAAACTATATTTTTTTCATAAACACACACACTCTCACACACTTTATCACGCATTCTCCCTCACATATTATCTTTATAGCTCTCACACTCTCTTACTTTCTCTCATACACCTTTCTCTCACACACATTCTCTCTCCTCATACACACACACACATTTTTATATTATAATTAATAAGCCCATTTTTGATAGTTGAAATTAAGAGTAAACGATTCTACCGATTTTAACCAACGAAGTCATTTTAAATGTTTTGGGCCCAGGATGATGGAAAGAATATTAGCCTAAATCTAAAACTATATTTTCCTTGTGAATTTTCCATATTTTCGTTCTGTATGGGCAGCGGCTAAATTGGACAATCATTCTTTGTTTACATCACCATGGAAACAATTTTTTTGCATATTATTGTATATCGGTAAATAAAATATTTTTCTCTTTTGTTAAAAGTAATAACAGCTTAATCATTTTCTTACTTGAGTGGTTTGGCTCAACGAATGGATAGAGCTGGGAGAAGGTCGTTTTAAATTTCTCATCATGGATGGAAGAGGTAAAATATGAGTTTTGATTCAAATCATACAATAAACGCTAAATATCAATGTAATTTGATATTCTTTGACGAGTAAACTTTTAAATAGAAAGTCAAGTGAGGTCTTATTATATATTATAATTTATCCCAATTAAAAATCTAGAATACATTTTGGTGCAATAATATGCAGGCATCGCTGAAACGATCCACTAGTAATAATTAAAAGCATAATTTATTACTTGTAGTTATTAAAATTAATAAATTACAGTTCTTAAAATTGGCTAACGTGTGTTTGAAAGTGAACTAGTTTATCTAATGCGTATTTCCGATATATATGTTTTTTTCACTTTTTGTGGCATATCAAAATAATTATCTACAATAGACAAATCAACTTTTTTTTCTAGAAAAAATATATATGTCACCGGCAATGTGTGAAATCCAGGCGTTCTATAAAATGCCTAGGCAAGAGTGGTTTTGGCTAAGTATGAAATAAACGAGTTTTGCTGTTGTATTCTATACTTATTTTCAAGTTCTTTGTCCCTTTGAAATCACGGGTGGGTACGTAGGGCTAAGACATAAAAAAAAAAATTCATCGATTCCTTACCGTGAAAATGCGGGTTTACTTACTATAAAATTCTACCTTACTATTTTTCACGCACTAAGTAAACTAGTTACAAATTTAAAGTAAACAAAATATTAAATAATAGCAACCGTTTATGATAAACTATTCCTAGTATAAAAATAATGACGGGAATCAACTCTATCTAACTAGTCCATACCATTCAAATATGAATAATTAGCGTAGCTGTTAGAGACACACGACTGAGTAGTCTGGTTTTTTATATTATTTTAAAATCAATCGAAGGAAAATGCCAAAGGATGTCACAAAGGTCAACAGAATATATCGATCATGTCGACCTTCGAGAGCTGCTTGCACGGCACTGACTGTTATAAGCCAGCACGCGACCAAAGTAGTAATGACAAGTTCCACTCGGTGCGCATTGATACAGTCCATTATTCAGAGGAAGGGCCTTCTTTGACAGATAGAAAAGGATAGCTATCTATTTTCACGTATTCATACGTCAAGTCACGTGATTTTCTGCTGTCAATCTTGATAGATATTATCAATACCCATAAAATTACACTGTGTAATAAATTTTAACAGCAAAAAGTAACATTTTGTAAAAGGCTCTTTCTATGAAAATTGTACTGTATAATTGTGGCTAAAATATAAATAAATATTTATATATATAAATCTTCATCTAACTACCCATCCGGGCTATCCACAAATTTCCACTTAGAGGAAATGTACCCAAATATGCATAGTGGAAAGTAAATAACCATTTAGGAAAACAAAATAGAGAACACCCTGTCTGGATTAAAACTCTGACCTCATTACAAAGCAGTCCATATGAGGTTGACGCCTATGCCCGCGTGCTCACCGATGCTGGTTACAATGCTTGTTCTTAAGTTCCTAATTAAACATGTAGAGATGAAATAATGTACATATCTTTATATCGAATAAATGATGGCCAACGCCTTTATTTCAAAATAATAGAAGACTGCGATTTATTTGTTCAGTTAAAGCTGTTACTCACATTAATGGTCACAAAGATCAGGCGTGAGTATAAAGATTTTTTTCGTTGGTGGTAAATTTTGGGAGGTCCAAACCCCGAACGAATGTATTGAGGTGGCTATTTTCCTCTAACATTCCACCTTCTTCATTCCTACCCCAATAAGTTATGGGTATAAATTTGTGTCAAACCATGACGAGTAATAAGTAATACGAGGAAGATGGACGGTATTGAGAAACCACAACCCATACTCTCTGCCTAGTCTCCTAAAAAAAAAACGAAAAAAAGAAACGTGCGTTGCGATTTTATTTTTGCAGTAAAGCAGGATGTGGGCATCGAAAGGAAGAGCAGATTGCGTTCACAGCACGCAGGAAGATAGAGAGGGAGAAAGATAGAGAGAGAACGAACGGATGGTCTCCGTGAAATTGAATCCACGCTCGGGTAACTTTATTGCGTCGTGTTAAATATATTCTCATACGCTACCAGCTCTCACTTACTCTGTATTCCCTTCTCACTCTCCGTCCCTCTTGCTCCCCTTCTTACACATATTCACCTCCCCCTTTCCCCCATAGTACACCCTTCATATCCTTCTTTCTTAGAGAAATTTACCCACGAACTAAATGTCTAACTCATCTAGTCTAGTTAGACCCAGTGACGTTTTCAAATTCCAACCAAGTGTTCTGAGGATATAGTTCCTGGATAGATTTATCCCCCCCTCTCTCTCTCTCACTCCACGCAAATGTGGGGACATTTCCTCTGCCTATCTTCGTAATGTCCACACCAATAATGTGACATATACGTAGAGCCCAGGTAGGTAGTAGGGAATGGGGCCTAAAAATATATACATAGGATTTATTTATGGCTCCACTTCCTCGGGTCAGTCGGTAGCACGTAAGCTTCCTAAGCTTTGGATCCCAAGTTTGAGTCTCGAGACAATAGAAAGATTTATTATTAGGTTAAATTGGAACTTGACCTTTCGAAGTGACGATTTTTTGGCAGGGATTTCTTAATTTTGGTCCAGTCCAATTTTCATTGAATAATAATAATAATAATATTTAGCACCGCGTCTTACTACCCGTTCGGGTTATACGCTTAAGTACTAATTACTCTAATGGATTAGGAATTGGGAAGGTTGAATTTAGAGGAAGTGAACCCGCATTTGCGTGGAGGGAGAGTGGAAAACCATTTAGGAAAAACCACCCCAGTTCACCCGACCGAGATTCGAACCTCGATCTCCCCGTCCTCGGCGGTCGAGCTCAACACGACTAGCGCGTTTGCCAACTACGCCACCGAGGCGGGTAATTTTCATTGAAGATCTCTTATAAAATACAAAACTTTATTATGGCTAACATTGATAATTTTTTTACTGTTTTATTAATTTTATTTTAAATATATTAATAATATCTATAAAAATTGGTTGCCGAAGATCATATGACTTAACGTATGAAAACGTGTAAGTAGATATAGTATTTTGTCTATCTGTCAAGTATGTCCATTCGTAAGAAAATTGGGGAATCTATTATATAAAATCTATAACGTGGCCGTCTGTTTTTCTTGTGCTTTCCGGTGAGCTAAAAGATGGAAATTCGGCATGGGATTTTCTGGGAATTCGAGTAATGATGGGAAAAATCTTAAACCTAAAATATTCTAAAAAGGGCCGAATCAGTGTCACAGAAAATTCCCCATGCTTAACTTTTGGGCTAAAAATTAAGTTTGTCAGTACGCGTTGACATTCTATTTCCAGGGGTTTTCAACACTGCTAAACACAGCCCTGTTATAATTTTTTTTTTTTTCGAAATTCTGGTCAATACCTAAAAACGGTATCAACAGTTTTGAAAATTGCCATTTTCAGATTAATTTTAAAGAAATTTTATATATAGGAGTTTTCAAGGCCAGCAAACCAAATTCCATCATTGGTTTTTTAAAATAACATTAAACTGAACATCGATGTTTACCCAAACGGAAGATAGGTGATACAAGGGGAAACATATATTAGGCAAAAATCCTTTAGGGAATGTAGAAAACTAAATTCACCATGAATGTAGATGGGACACTTCAAATAACAAAATTAGGGTTAAATATTATATCTTTATCAGTAAGGCATGGTGAAATTGTTGGAGTTGGGGGGGGTTCCAAATTGCAAAAAATAAATAATAAACTACTTATAGTTGTGGTAGAAGACTGAAATTTATCTGGCAGGTGTAATGAATGTCTGAACATCCTTAAATTCAAAAATGAAGGAAGGTAAAATGAAAAGGAGTTCTGCTCAAAATTTCAAAACTAAAAAAAAATATTTATTTTTTTAAGTTCAATACAAGACTTAAATATTGTATTAAAAAGAAAGTTTCAAATCCAAATAACCACAAGAGATTGAACATTTAAATTCAAAATGGGGCTACAAGAATTGGTCTGGGCTGGAAATTTTCATAACAAGAATTATAAGCCATTCATCGGTGACGTAAAAATTGAAATTTAGTTAGATAGTAAATAGAATACACCAAAAGTCCAAAGTTTTAAAATTTGAAATTATATAATGGGAGGGAGGGTGTGGAGGTAGTTAATTGAGGGACGAGAAGAAATTTTCAGATTTATAGGAAAAAAATACCTTTTACTATCATATAAAATAGAAAATAACCATAAAAGTATGAAAGTTTTTTATTTAATTTTAATGGGTTGAAGGAGAACTAAGAATTTCAAAAATTAATATAAAATATGTTTCTAAGTGTGGTAGAAAATGTAAATACTTGTAAGCCATTAATATGACCGCCCTAATAAGAAGAAATACTGGTACTCTAGAATTTCAAAATAGGTTTCAAGAAATTTGGTCTCATATACTTAAGCCAGTAGATAAAAAAAATTCAGTTTGAAATAAAATTTGAAGTTTGGTATGTAAGTAAAAATACCTTTCCAGATAACCAAATGATGTCTGAATAAATGTAAATTCAAAATTGAAAAAAGGGAAATGTAAGATACAAATAATCTAGAACACTATTTTCCTTGCGGTTGAAAATTGAAATTAGGCAGTAACGTAAAAGAACCATATAAGATAGACATATAGCTCTTAAAATTTCAAAATGGGAATGTGATAACCAAAATGTGTTGAACTGCAGCTTGAAATTGCTCTAAAACTATTAAAAATCTAACTTTCAACACGGGAGAAAATTAAGATTTAACAAATTGGTTAAAGGATCACCCCATAGAACCTAAAAGTTTAAAAGGTTTGGAAATAAAAAAATAAATGTCCAGAAAATGGATGGAAAAATGGGGAGGGGAGCCTCAAAACTGACAGTAAACTAATACAAAAAAAAATTAGATATGGTATAAAGTTTAAATTCTAAAGAGATGGATGAAAAACCCTACAAATAAAAAACACAAAATATAAAAATTATCTCAAAGTGGATCCATAGAGCTGTTGTACATAGCTAAATATCGAAAGAAAAGCTATCCCCTGTAAAGGAGTGACATAGTAATGAATATAAAAAACTTCTTGTGACATAGCTTGGTGAGCCGTGATAATCTTCAGGGAACCATGGTCCTTATTTATTACATATGTCTCTATATATTAGTATTTTATTTCATTTAATTATTTTATATTCATCTTAAATGATTAATGAAGCTATTTTAGTATTTGAAATGAGCACAAGCTCCTTGGCGACGACAGACTTAAATAATAGTAGTTAATAAAGCTCGAAACAGACTTCACATCATGTGAGCTTTTCTGTATTTTTCATTTTTTAAAAACCAGTGGGATTAAAATTGGTGAAAACATTTTACCATTTTTTTTAATACAACAAATTTTTAAAATAATCATTTTAAAATGTAAAAACCACTTCACTGATCCTAATATATTCAACCACATACATTCTCAAATTATTGTGTCACTCTATGAATGGGCTAAAGGACTTCATCCCAAAGCGATGGGTTATTGAGTATTGCGATCTAAATTAGATTCCAATGAGATTATATTGTGATATTAAAAGATCCCTTTACACCAGTACAGTTTAAAATTGTTGTGGGACACATTATTTTATAGTTTCTTCTTCCTATATCGTATTTTAACTCTCGCGCATGTGCATAAAAATGACTCAACTTTGGCTAAAGACATCTGTAGAGGGGTTAAAGAACTATACGAAATCACATGTTAGCTTTGAGAATTGAGATTAGTACACTCAACAGGGACAACTGTGCTAAAAGTGATTCGCGATGAGTAATAACAAGGAAAAAATTAATTTTTACTATTTTAGTAAAATTTTGCTTATTATTTTAGCGAATATGTGAAAATTCTAGAAATGTGATCAATTTCCCTGGCTTTTCACTGACCAAGAAAATTCTCTGAATTTTCCTTGTTTTCCAAGTTTCCAGGTCACTGAACATCCTTGTTAGCTATAAATTTATTAAATATATATATAACAACACCTATAATTATCTCATAATAGACACAAAAGAGCCAGGACAAAATGACATGTGATATTAAATTCCATTTGTTTTCTCTCCTCCCCCACCCCTCTATCTCTCTCTTAGATGTAAATTAGAGAATTTAATAACTTACATTATGCACCAACAACTTTGGGGGTTACAAAGTTGAGAATAAATTATATATGAGAGCACGCGAACAAAAAAAAAGTTGAATACAGCTGAGTAGAGTGGGTTGGAGCGGAAACGCGAGCTAAGATCAATATTTTTTTTTTCAGTTTTTATTTAATGTACTTAAAATTAGATTCCTAGCTATAGTTAGTTGCATCATTATTTCACATTTTGGGAGAGGAGGATTGGAAGGGGGGGAGGTGGTTCAGATTCCCCCAGGACAATCCCTTCCAAACCCTTTTGGTTACGTTCCCGGGTACTGCATACAAAATCGTATATCATGTTCTAAGCCTGAGAAAACTATAATAAATAATACCTATGTGTAATGTAATTCTATCAAATATCCACGCGTTCTTGTATTCTCTTTCTCTCCAACCTCACTTTCCCTTCCTTCACCCTTCCCTTGTCCATCCCCTCTTCTGGATACACACACGGGGAACTTTACGATGGTGGGCGTTTTTCCGCGCACGTAGTTTTGAAGCGCTAACAAATTTATTGTCAACGATAGAGGGAAAGGGGGGGGGGAAGGATGGGGGTAGGTATAGGTACCGTGTGTATGAGCCAGCGGATTGTGCGATACATTGAATTACATACACAGCGCGGACGAGAACCTGGTTTATTTACGGGCCGATGTGGAGGGATCGTATGCTCACAGATATCCGAAACTGTCCCCACTAGAGCACTAAATCCCAGGTTCGGTAACACGATAGTTTTTTTTATTTAACGCGTGTTTAACATGGTTTAAGCCTGACCAGGGGGTGATAAGTGGTTAGAGTGGTTGACCATTATACTTCAAAGGATCCTGGTTCTATTGCGAGCGGGTGCCGACAAAGATACAGACCAATTTCATAAGAGAACCTTTTTTTTATCTTTTTTTTCACCAGTCTTAGTACCCGTTCGGTTATAGGTAAGGTGACCAGACGTCCCGCTTTGGAGGAAATAAATTACATTTTTTTGAAGCCATGAATCAATTAAATGAATTTGTCATGTGAAAACAACAGTTTCAAATATTTGTCACAAAGCTTTGTTGGAAGAATATTATTATGTGTGTAAGCCGTAAGCTAGACAAGGGGGCGTTCAAGTATTACGTAAGTACCTTAGAGGGAAGAGGGGGTTCAAGCTTTGCTTATTTTTGCTGACATGGGGGGAGGGGGGTCAGAATAATACTTACGTAAACAGAATGACGGGCAAAATTGAGAGAGGGCACATTGTAGGCCGCTTGGACTTTGGGAAGCAATGAAGATGCTGAGTGGCTAAACGAGGAAGAAGTGGAGAAGCCTATAGAAGTGAGCCAAGTTTGAGTGACCTACCCCCCCCCCTTCCCAAGAATAAACATAACAATTGAAATTGTTGAGACGTGGATTTAAGGACTTGGTCAATGGATTGAATGGAGTTTATGGTGATTTTTTTTTATAAATATAATAATAATGTATTCACTAATAATACTTTTTTTATAACTTCAATAAAGATTCAATTAAAACTTTAAACTTTTATAATGTTATAAATTATTTTAATTTTACCTGTTCAATATATTTAAATTCATTGTATATAATTGTTAATCGTCAATTATTTCACAATATTAATTTAGACCTCCATGTTAATAATTACCAGCAATGTATAGATTGCATAAATTTATAAAAAAAATTTGTATCATTGCGTCTTACTACCCGTTCAGATTATAGGCAAAATTGCATGAAAGAAAGAATGGTTATTCCTGTGAACAAATGAAAAAAGTTGACAAATCTTAGTAAACAAGGATGGAGGGGGGTCAGGCATTTGCTTATTTTTTATTATAATGGGGAGGAGTTAAAAATGGCAAAAAATGTGTTTACGTAATACTTGAAGGTACCCCAATTAAAAATGTTGACACGCTCTCCCTCGCCTCTCAATCTCTTTGCGCACACCACTTATCAAACTTCCCCACTGCTTCGGAGCTATTCGGTCAGCATCATGAACATTCTTTAGTGGCCTGCTCCTTTCTTTATGTAAACAAATAAATTAAAAAAGGTATACTGTCGTTCAAACAATTTCATTGTGATCCTGAGGTAATGTTGTACCGTTCAAAAGTTATTGTTAATTATTGGTTAGTGTTTATGTCTTGTATAATGTATACGTTTATTATTTTATATCTTAATTCCCGGCGTCCGTGATGGCCTGAAAACGCCACTGTAAAATCTTACCCCACATCCCAAAGACCACCTGGTATGGCCCCCTACCAAGAATCCAACACGACCCCCAAAATGTTCCAAGAATGTCCCAATTTCTCAACGAAGAAATATGATTACCTTAGTTATAGGCATACATTTATTACTCTAATTAGATAGGCATTTGTAAGGTAGAGTTATTTACAAAATGTACCCACATTTGCATAGTGAGTGGGATGCCCTTTAAGAAGAGACGCTCTCAGGACACCAGATTCTATCCCCGATAATCCCAATCACCGGCAATTCAGTCTAATATGAGAGTGACGCGTTGCGGCCTTCGATGCGGATAAAAAAAACCTTATCTGGTGGATAGAAAATCTACTAGATCTACTTTCACGTGTTCATATGTCAGGACATCTAATTTGCATCTGTCACTTTTTATAAATATTATCAATACCTATAAACACTGATAATATAAAGAAATGGTATTATTTATTACCACCAAAATAGTTTATTATATTTTTTAAAGGTTTTCTTCCCAACAAAATCCTAATGTATTTATTATTTGTTTGCGGGTTCGTACTGCTTTTCATTAAATATTTATAAGCCAGTGTGAGTTGTGTATAATTAGCCGTACTCTCTTAGTTCGAGAACGTTTGTAAGTTATCTGCTGATATAATTTGCGTGTTTAGAAAGTTTACGTTAAATACCCCGGAAAAATAAATTGTTGAGACACGTGGTTGACCAACCATTTTGAAAACCTAGTAAATCTTCATGTCACAATAAGATCTGCTTATAAAGTAATGCCCACAATGTCAAGATACTGTCACTGCTAATTAGCATGCGAGTTGCTAATAGTAGCTTTTTAAATAGTACGAAGGTCAGATAAAGTATTCCGACATGCACCAACGAACAAAAACATGGTTTAGGCTTGCGGTTATAGTGCTCTATCCACCACGTAATGAGTAATACATATATTAAAAGGTACAATCAGAGTTTTCGGTTATCCGAGGCCGCCTCACTCCCGTTAACCTCGGATAATCGGGACTCTACTCTAGTGTATTTCATTGCCAGCTCTTGTTACCAGGACCCTCAACAGTGTGGCATGAGGACAAAATGTTCAAGTTCATTTAGTCTGTTTTGCCGGTGATGTAAGAGGGGGTTGGAGGTCAGGGTATTATGGAGCCCAAATACCGATCAGGTGTACATAGAGTAGGCTCTATGTGTTTCCTAAATGGTTTCTTAATCTCCCTACCCGATTAATGTTTTAAAATGCGTGGGCCTAATGACTAGAGGAGTAATGTAACACGAAGCAAATAAAATACATCAACTTAGGGATGACGCGTACCTTACAGTATGATTTTAATATGAAGACACCTGACAGCTAGAAAAGTAACTATTATCTACTTTCACATCATATTACCAGCAACTATTACTTTTAATAGATATTATCAATATCTATTAAATATTTTTTTTTTTTCTTCTGCCGCCACGTCTTACTATCCGTTTGGGTTATACTCGTACATACTAATTAAGCTAATGCTTTAGGGATGAGGAAGGTGGGATCTAGAACGTACCCACATTTACGTGGAGGGAGAGTGGAAAACCTTTAGGGAAAACCACCCTCAGTACATCCAACCGGAATTCTTAGGCGATCTCCCTGTCATCGAAAGTCTATTCTATCGCGAGAATAACGCCTTAGACCATTCGGCCACCGAAGAAGAGCTCACTAGTAATATAGTGAAATCTTGTAATTGTTGCTCGCAAATAAAAGATGTTTTTAATTTTCTAAAAGGGCTTTCCAATTAAAATTTGGAATTTAGTTAATACAGCTCGAACCAGACATCGCATCCTGGTGAGGTCTTCTGTATTAGGACTACACCTTAAGCACAAGTGGAATTGTGAATGGTGAAAACAATTTAGCGTATTATAGAAAGTAAATCACAATCGAATAAGTATAATTTTAAAGTTTAAAAAACTACCAATCGGACCATAATTTCACTTATCTCAAATGAATAATGCAGGAAACTGTTGTACTTAGATACGTTTAGGGGTAGTCTTGTACTTAAATTCCCGGATAATACGTCATGAGATGGGCTCGCTATCTAGCCTCAGAAAACAAGACGATGTGAGTAAAATTTAAGGAAATTCCAATAGTGTTAAATAAAAGGGAATACGAGAAAACCGTTGCAAACGGGTAATTGGGGGGGAGGGCTGAATCCTCGGTGCATCCAGCCGAGGAACAACTCCCAAACTTTCGCATCAGAGTCAGAGCAGTTCAAAAGGGCTTAGAAAAACCTAGGTGGTCACCTAGGGCACAAAAAATCCTAGGGGCACATTCCAACAAAATGTAGTTTTTGAAATTAAATTTAAGAAAATATATATTTAAATAAAATAAGCCCATAAATATTTTGTTTTAAATAAATTTATAGCATCCAAATATCTTTTCTAATACATCATAATCGCTTCTATGGTTTTATGACATCCCGGGTAGTTTTGTCGCAGAATCACTTTTATAGGCCCTATTTAACTCTACGCTTACGAAAATTTTAAGAAAAAAAAAAAGGTAAAAAGGGAAAATATTGGTTCACACATTGATTCAGGGGGAGGATCTGGAATCACCATCCATTTTTAATGAATCAATAATTTTTCTGTCCGGTAATTTGGCAGTCTATTATTCTTATTTTGGTCATGCGTGGGTGCGGTTTATTTTTATTATAGAGAATACAACTGAGGTGCTAATTTTAACACTCACCAGGAGCGCATGAAACCCTTGCACCAGCCCTGATTTAAGTTCCCTACTCCATCTGTTCATCTGATTTTACCATGGATTTATTACACCTCAACACAATAGTTAATTCTGTCTTGAAAATAATTCCAACCAAGCTCATCTGAATAAGCTCACAAGTTCAATGTACGACATGATACGACCTCACCTTTCCCCCCCCTTCCAGAATTTGATTTGAATATCCTGATTTGAGCATTATAATGGTACAAGCGTGAGGGAGAGAGCCTAAATGAGCTGTATTTCCGTGAACAGGAAATTCGGAGAATCTCGTTCCACTTTAAGTGCATTTTATAAATATTTATTAGGTATATCCCCTTTTACATATGCAGTTCAGACAACGGCGTGGGCTGTATATTATCTTGTTTGATCTGATGTATGGGTTGGGTTTATTCACCATGCGAGGAAAAGTGCGTCTCAAGTTCCCACACTTTTTAGAGCACATCCCCAAGTTGTAATTAGTTTTCTAACGTTGTATCTTATACAAAAACTTGCATAAGTGAGATTGGAAAACTTGTATTGCTTTGGGCCGTTGGGTAAATTCGTTCGCTAGATTTTGAAAGTAAAGTCTTTCAAAAGAATGTAGACCCGCGAAAATAAAGTGAAGCTCTAGAATTTTAAAAGTTACATAAAAAAGAAGTCTTAAGATATTTCTAATGATGTCAAATATACATAAAAATCTTAAGTTCGTCTATAAGTTAATAATGCTCACGACATAATTTGGTCTGAATATAATAATATTTAAACCCCTAATTAGAAAGTACTAATTTATTTCTAATTTTTAAATATTTATTTATTTACAATTTTTATTTAATTGTTTAATCAAAGGATGTGAATAAGTAGGATAGTTTTAGAGGAAATATACCTGCATTAGTATGGTGAGGGAGTGACAAATCCCAGTGACATATATTAGATGAAAAAAATTATGTGTCACATATATACTATTTATTTTATTTATTTGGGGTAGGCCTATTAAACGTGTTCTTTCTGAACCGGCTTATTAAATCAGCACACTAATTATAAACTAGCTTAAATATAGAATAAACTCAACATCCCGCCCCCGGCCGTTAATTAAGCACTGTGACAGGAAAACCCTACATTTCACCTATGATATATTTTTAAGCCATGTCAGTAATTGAGCCCAGGACCTTAAGTTCAATAGACAAACACACTACTGACTGAGGCAAGGTGTCGGACATCACATGTATAAAAGCACAGTAATACAAATTATAATATATGGTATATCATATATCATATTTATACATTTTTATGTTTCATAATGAAAAATTACAGTTACCTGTCATATGGTGAAAAAAGTGATACATTATATGTGTAAAAGCACAGTAACACACTATGTGTGTGTGGAGAAAATCGTATCATATGTGGAAAATCATAGTGATATATATACATATATAATGTTGTGAGAGTAATTATATATAGTTTGTAAAAAAAATGAATGCATCATATGCTTAAAATCACCATCTCAAGGGGACCCAGCTGAGATTCGAACCTCAACCTTCCTCAACACCTATAATAGAGTATATTGTGAACCTGATTCACTATGCCACGAGACCTTTCTAGCAAGCTAGCTGTAGTAGGAGTTACAATCCATATTTTTTAGAAGAAAATTGAGTACCATATTTTATTATTATTATTATTATTATTATTATTATTATTATTATTATTATTATTATTATTATTATTATTATTATTATTATTATTATTATTATTATTATTATTATTATTATTATTAGCACCGCGTCTTACTACCCGTTCGGGTTATACGCACTTACGCTAATGTGCAATGGTAGGATGATTGTGAGATGAAATGGAGGACCTACAGTTTAACGTGGTATCCGAACCACGGTAGAGGCCTGGCATTCCTCACATTCACAAGTTGAGATTAATACACATCTTGTCAGAGCATATTTAGTAGGTTTTTGATACACCGTGAGTAGTTTAGTTTGGTTATTTTACGAGTACTTAGGTTAAATACGAGCCATTTATTTAATTTTCAATGAAATCTTGAAGGTGCTCTTCTCAATCAGGAACTACTATGTCAATAAAGTAAATACAGTATTAAAAATTGATGTTAAGAAAAAAATTAAAAAGTAATTACTTAAAGTTGATATTTAAATTTTATTTTTACTTTAAAATATTTGATAAAACTCACCCTAACCATCGTCATAATAAATTTTAATGCAAAAGAGATTACCCTACTATACAAACACCAAAATGATTGCTTACAAAATTTTACATAGCCGATCATATTATTGATCTATTTAGTCAAAATTGATCTATTTTATTGAAAATAACAAAGGTCCATATTAAATCAATTCTCATTTAACTAGTAATTAAGCTTTTCAAACCAAAAGGACAAAAATATAAAATAAAAATACAATTTAAATGCTTTTCAAAAGCCCAATTAAAAATATCAAAAGAAAACTTTACCGAAATCAAAGTAATAATTTGCGTCTTTAGATACAGACAATATGATTAATGAAAATACAAAGATAAATAATCAAGAGTTATATAAAAAAACACGTGTGTTTCGGCACATTTATTCCAGTTAGTAGATTCATTCACCCCTAAATAAAAAGGGAAGCCAATTAGGGAGGAACTAATTTTGTTCGCTTTGTGTGTGTTGTTCTGTTGTGAGCTTCGTATCGATTTTACATTACTTTCATACAAAATAAACATTCAAAGGCGATATCAATCTTTTATTTACAAATACACGGAGATTAAATAGATATCAAAGTATAGTAAGTATTCTCGTAACAAAGAACCTTTAGAAAAAATAAAATACTCTTTTGCGTCCAATTTTGATAAAAATTTACTTTAGTTTTAGTATTATTTCATCGGTATTGATATAATTCATGAAAAGTGAAAGCTGTAGCTCACAACTTTTCTAACGATCAAATATGTCCATTTGTAAGAAAATTGGGGTATACCAGACTTTAGGACACGTGTGCAGACGTCCAAAAACCCCGCGTTTAAAAAAAAAAAGTGACCCACTTCGGTGGTCACATGGCCTAAGGCGTCACTCTCACAATAGACTAGACTGCCGATGATGGGAATATCAGGGCTCGATCCCGGTCGGCTGTACTGAGGGTGGACTTCCCCTAAATAGTTTCCCCCCTTTTCTCTCAACCAAATCCGGGTACACTTCCTTTAAATTAAACCTTCTACATCCCTAGTATATTAGTGTAATTAGTACATAGATGTACACGGGTAGTAAGAAGCGGTGCAAATATAAAAAGTTGTATGTTATTTAAAATTATCATTCACACCCAAATGGAGGGGAAAGGTATCAATCAACATTAGGATAATCCGTATTATAATTATTATATATTTAATTTATGAAAAGGTTAAAAAAACATAATCTAGAAGAATAGTTCTCAAAGACTTTTTGCTTGAAATTTCGCAGTTCTGAGATCAAAGTTAACAGATAGTAACATAGATTCAGCCTTCCTCAAACCAATAAATTCATATTTTAACAGGATCACCAGAGAAAATTGTTAAGATAGTTGATGAATGTTTAAGCGGTTTTAATGCTTTAGAACTGCTCGAAGAAATACCGCAATTCAAATAGGCAGCGCCCTTAATTGATGAACGGTTGTCATCGAGTGGAATGTGCCACTTGTGCATAGCCCCGTCTTTACCAGGTACGGGCTGGATCCAACAGGAAGTTGATAGTCCAATTATTATAAAAAGGGTCTTATTTTAAGGCTAGAAAAGCTACTAGATCAACTTTCACGTAGGTTCATAAGTCAAGTACTATTATCTTAAAGATTCAATTTTGATAAATGTTATCAATAGCTATTAAATAACGTTAATATAATAACACATTAAAATGTCATCAATGTTGATAGAAAAAAAAATCATGTTTGTATTTTATAAAAAGCCCTTTCTTTGCAAATTGGACTGTAGTCGTTGAGAGCCTGTTTGGGAGCTCTCTAAGAAACTTGACACGGATACGAGGTACTTCTACCCCTTTACCCCAATGGAAAGTAATTATACTGCCAACTGATTGAAGCTTCCGCTGTAACAACGTTCTAACTCACGTTTATTTTTATTTTTAAGGACTACTTGTGTTTGAGTGAGAGGAATGACTAGCAAGCCTGGGCGACCAGGGGGACTGGTGGTAAAAATACCGCGGCAGTGTGGTATAAACTTAGACTTCGTGTTTTTTTTAAACATGGTTTAATGGTTTAAACTCAATGCATGGTATATTGGTGTATAGGACGAGAGTTTTAGTAAGCTAGGAATCACGTCTACCAACACGTGATGAATAAAAAAAAATTGTTTCACCAAGATTTGATCGTTCAAAGTTAATCTAAGATGGTTGGCAACGCTTAGAAACAACGCCTTAGTAATCTTGCCTGGAACAGAGAGACCTCTTACAAGCTATGATTCTCTTTCTCTCTTCAAGTGAATGCTGACTCACTTGTTTAAAATTCACCCTAAGCTTATTCCATCGGGTCGGATAGTCTCTTATAGGTTGCCAGATGCCTTTTAGGACCCCTAGACGATCAGTCAGACTGTCAGTATTAATAAAGTAATAATAAATACTGACAGTCTGATCATATAGGGGCAGTACTGATGGATGGACTTAGTAAAATACTGATGTAATCTGAATTTTCTTATCTCATCAGTCTCAGTCCATCAGTCTTGCAAGTGGTGGGAGAGATTGACAGTAGTACTGACCATGTGCGTGCGCTCGTCAGTATTTCTTTCAGTCTCAGTAGCAAACATAGACTGCACACTATCCAAGTTGTTGCACGTTGCATGCAGGAGCTGAGACTGATAAAAATAATGATACGAAGACTGACCGTGTACGGTCTCGTTGTAAATACTGATGCATACTGACAATACGACTGATCGTATAAGGGACCTATTAGATCAATCAGGAGCGTGAAGGAAGAGTCCTATGTTCATTTCCCGGAAAGACTGGAAAACGTAAACACTTATCAATAATGAAAAGGTGATTTATCCTTTTATAGTGATGAGTGATGAGTTAATGGAAGTTATATTGTGTGTCTTGTGCTGAAATAATCAGTTGATTCAAACAGTTCACACTTACTACTAAGATTCAGCGGGAGTTGATTTCAAAACACCATTCTAGCTATCAAGTTTGTCACAGTAATTCAGAGCGTTGGTAGTTATTTTCTACATTGGGATTTGTCCTCGTTGAAAGGGAAATAAGGGGAAATTTATTGTTCAAATTAACCGGCGAGAAATTATTAGTGAAAAAACAGTCAACACGGCTTGCAAAGGACTATTTCGTGGAATTAAAAAAAACAAACCAAACAGTAACAAACTTTAGATATGTGTGTGTGGACGCACGGTCTAGTGCTACTCTCGTGTTAGAATTGACTGCCAAGTACGGAGAGATCGGGGTTCAATCCCTGTCGGGTGCACTTCTTCAAATTACACCTATCTCATCCCTTACCCATTAGCATAGTAGGCGTATAACACGAACGGGTAGTAAGACGCGTTGCTTTTAAAAAAACTACAGAATAAGGGAGTGTTTTACGAAATTGTTTGCAACTTTGTCTTCACGCAAATATATGTACATTTGCTCTAAATTCCTAACTTCAAGTTAGAATAATTAACATATAATATGGTAATTTGAATGGTTGGTGAGACCCCGAATAAAACGGTTACAATAAAATAATAAAGAATATACTTAGTCAATGCGATAGTTAGAGTCATATACAAATATAATTAATATGTATCAATAGTCTTGGTGATTATTGCTTTTGAAAAAAGTATATATATATATATATATATATATTATAATATACACTATGCTTATTATTACCCGTCTGAACAATAGGGGTTATAACCACGGTATTAGAGTAAGGATTAAGATGGTAGGATTAATGAGAAATGTACCCGTATTTATGTGAAGGGAGAGGGAGAAACATTTTGGGAAATATGTCCTCAGTTCCTGCTGCCAAGATTGCCTATCCCCAGAAAAACATAATTATGAACCTGGCATTAAGTCCGCGCGCCCACCGATAGTGTTTCATTTATATAATTATATAATACATATTTATTTAAATATATATTAGGGTACTTTTTAATTATGAGTGTAGTTTATACCACGCGACCTACACAGTTGAGCACGTGGGAAAAGGTGTTAGTTTCGTTTATCCTAGTTTTATGGCGACTAAGAGGTCGGGACTTGAGTTCCTGTTGGGTTTATCATTACTCTTATAAACAACAATCAGAATGTCATCGTTGTTCCTTTAAAATATTATTTAGTATAATGTTTAATTTCTTTACCAAAATTCAAATATAATCATGAGTGAAAGTCCCGTTCCCTTTTGAGTTAAAAAAGATAGAAGGCCTAACATGATTGTGTGTCCAAAAATCCAAGTACTGTTACATAATACTTTATATTATAAAACTGATATAAATATCCACTCAGGTCTTATTATAATAGCTCCGGTAATTTGCTGAAACAATCACACTTATATTAATATTTATATAAAAACAGAATTAAATTAATGATTTACCTGCTATCAACATCAACCCTTACGTTAGTGTTGCCCTGGGAGAAAACCGCTGAACTACGTGTAACCAAATAACCGGCAACAGTAATTTCCTATGTTGGGCCTGGAAAAAAGATGTGTTTTTTTTTTGTGGAAACGGTAAAAAAATATGTAAATTTTAAAATCTCATTAAATTTTTTTAAATAACAATTGCTTTTAATATTAATTGTTTGGATTGTTTTTATTTATATCAACATTTAGAGTTAAACTTATTATTTGAATTTTTAATTGATGGCTAGCAATAAATATTTATATTTTTTCCTTGATATTGTTAATTTCTATAAATATAGAAGAAGAGAATTTTTAAAAAACGCTAGTGAATCGGTATTATAGTTTTTGAAATATTATTTCCTTCAGATTAACCTGTAGTTTCAATACGGACAATTTATCTCCCGCCGACTCTTAGTAACGAAAGGTAAGTTTGTAGTCTAAGCTAAGTTGGGATTGTAGGGAATGTAAGTTTAAGACATTATTTTTGCAGTTTTTATATATAAACATTTTGTTGGTCAAAATAAATCAAATAGCTATCCATTTAAAGCGTTGAGTTTAACTTTCTTTCACATGGTGACCATAACATTTATTGAATATATGTCATTGGTGTCCTGGAATTTAATGATAACTTTTTCTCTTCATTTAAAAAGTCTCTTATCTAGTCTCGCTATGCTCTTATTATTCTCATAACAGATATTCCAGACCTGTTGAGGTTGCCATATGAAGAAAAATAAATCATGTTTCTTCTGGATCAATATCTTATTTATTTTAGACAAAATAATGTTTAGTTATAAAAAACTTAACTGTCTCTACAATCGCACCTTAAGTTAGGAGCAATAAGAATATAAAAGTGAATGCTGTTAGAGCTTGAATTAAATACTAAAATTATAAAAAAAAGTGGGTGAAAAATTTATTTTATTTTCAAACACCTATTCCTTCATATCATTTAAATAACCAAGAATATATAATATAATTTATACACATGATTATATTTTAATAAATGCATTTATTTCAACAACAATAAAAGTTGATTAAATTTAGAATAGGTACTCATAAAATAATTGAACTCATGTAAATACGTTCAAGATGTATCGCTAGAAAGCAAGACTGAATATTTCCGGTGGTAAATAGAAAATGAATGATGATAGTAATTTTCGCTACTTAAGAAACATTTTACCACCTGGTCCCTGTACTTATATTTTGTTCTGCTTCATGTCGCAACCACTTTTATTGATTTCATTTACGAATAAATTGGTACTCGAAATAAGTGAGAGAGAAAACCACCCTTTTATTAGAGTTGAGACCAATCTTTACTTCAGTTGTATCTATCGGTGACCTGGCGGTCTAGAGGTAAGGTGTCAGACTTCTGTGCTGGGGGTCCGGGGTTCAATCCTCGGTCCCGGCACAGATTTATCTAATTGCCAAGCTCGTCCTTTGCCTCTGACAAGACGTGTATTAATCACAACTTGTGAATGTGTGGAATTCCAGGCCTCCACCGTGGTTCGGATTCAACGTTACACTGTAGGTCCTCATTTCATCTCAGTCACCCTACCATTACACATTAGCGTAAGTGCGTATAGCCCGAACAGGTAGTAAGACGTGGTGCTATAATAATAATAATAATGCCTATCTGCTTTGAAAAACATGTTTAGCAAGTATATGAAATTATAATAATGGAATACATATAAGAGATAATCATTAATAAATTTATAATTAGTACGTATCCGTAAAGATGGATGCCGTGTTTGTTTATTTCCTTTTTGGTTTCATACTATCACTCCACTAAAATAAGGACATAATCTATTAATTTCCTATAAACTGTCTTGCGTATCCCTATTCCACCGGTGTAAATATGATGATAACCCGGATATAATACATAGGTTTGAGCCACATCAGCCTCTCTTTTAGCGTGATGACTGCTTTTTTTTTAACCTCCATTATACGAATTTCCTGCCTTATTCTATGTAAATGTTGGTTTATTTTCCAAAATGTGACCTTTATCTTGTAACTCTATCCCAGGTTAAGATATTTTAAGTTTATGTAAGAGAGATAGAAGACTGATAAAAAGGTAACTCACAAACAAACAAACAAACAAACAAACCTATCAAACCACTCAGGCACGAGGACGCAGGAGAGATGTGTTGAGGCAGGTGTGGACCAGGCGAGCAGACATTCAAGGAGGTGAAGGTTGATTGGACAAGTTAGGTAGGGGGGGGAACAGGGAGGAATGGGTCGGCAGGTGGCAAGTAAAGGGAACAGATTTCTGCCGCTCGAATGCTTGCATGTGATGTTTTTTGTGAGTGTACACGAGAAGTCCATCTAACATTCCACTACTCTTTCAAAGGGTAGGGTCCGTACACTGCTCTTATATTTGATACCTCAGCATCATGAGTGTCACTAGTTTGTTTCCTGGCTAAATACGATAATGGGGCCAAATATACAATGACATGAAGGTACTATTCGCAAATAAAAATAAGATCTAAGAAAGCGCTGTATTGCATTCCTTATTAAATTATAGATACAGAAGATATTAAAGAGAAACAACAAGTAATGAAAATGTACTAATATTTTCGTGCATAGAGAGTGGAAAACTATTTAGGAATAAAACTACAGTTCATTCAGCCGGGCTTCAAACCCTGACATCCATGCCACCAGCAAACCAGGTGACCCACTTTAGTGGTCGAATGGCCTAAAGCAGTTATTTTCAACCTTTTAAAGGGTTTCGACCCAATTTTTGTCTTGAAATCCTTTGATAACTTTACAAGCGTCCATATCTTAGTTTAAATTATTATTTTCACTTAATCTTATCCTCAGTTAACAACACATGTTGGACAGGTGTAATTTAGATTAAATGTAACAACAAGTGAAATATTAAGCCCACCTGCCTGATTTAATTTTTACAAATGGCTTATATAATGACTATACAAATGTTACTAATATGTCTCATAAGAGAATCAACGAGCCCGATACGTATTTTGATGTTGGGGAGATCGGGGTTAACACCCCAGTTGAGTGTAGCAAGTGTTTTTTGTTTTAATTGTTTCCTACTCTTCTTATACACAAATGTGTGTACATTTCCTTTGAATTATACCCTCTTCATTCGTAGCCCATCAGTATAAGTATACAGGTATCCCCAACGGGTAGTAAGACTCACTACAAATAAAATGCCATCCCAATTGTATCCGCTCATTGTCACCGTAGTTGAAGTGTAGGTTGCAGCTCCGGGATGATGGAGCAGATTTCGTGGCGGCAGATGTTCCAATGCCCTGAGGCGAGACTTCCACACCCCTCCGCCCTCTCAAGATGAACAGAGATGATAGAGGAAAGATTGGGGGCTTTTCATGTGGAGAGGATAACCTCTAACCGCCCCTTTATGGAAGCAGCAAAACAAATGTCACCGGATGTGCCAACCCCTAAGCACAGGATATGAAGGGTTTGAGTCCTGACTGAAATGGTTCTAGAAGGTTTCCCATCTTAGGTTGGTCGTATCTTCATGAGATGAAGTTTTGTCTTGATGGTCTTCCTGGCAACATTTCTTCAAAGGGAGAAGGTAGGGAGCGCTAGTTAAGGACGGTATTTTTTACAGTTCTTTTATCAAACCTTTTTTGGTCAAAAGAAATAAAATATTTCTCCAGTAGAAATAGAGTTTTTTTTTCTTCACATGTTGACCTCAATAGAATGTCTGTCAGGGTAGCTTGTAATTTAGTGACAACTTTTTCTCTACATTTTAAAGTTTTTCATCTAATGCCGCTATAAACTCTTGGTTTATTATGGAGCAATATTTTACTTACTTTGGTCAAAAAATGTATTGCTATAAAATCTTCAAAAACACAGGCCTTAACTTGCGTTCACTACACTCTCACCTTAAGGGACGGGTGGGAAGGGGGTGGGGAGCGGGGACGAGAGGGTGAGCTAAGGCCAGTATTTTTTACAATTATTATATACAATATTTTTGTTTATTAAAATAAAATAAATTATTGCTTAGTGACATATTTTTTAATTTTCTACATATAGTAATCTTAACAGCTCTTATATATGTCAAGGGAATTAAATAATAACAGTTTTAAATAAAGATAAAAAGTTCATCATCAAATTTCAGGCTTACCAAGACAAGTATTTAAAAATTAATGAGATTATAACTTGTAGTAAATTAAACTGAACTTATCTACTGTAGTAATACTTTTTTTACCCCAAAAAAATAATTGATATGAAAATGGCAAAAATTCCAACCTTAGCTCGCGTCCCTTCCACCCCACTTAAAAATATAAGATACGACGTATAGGGGAATCGCGGTGGTAGGTTGGAATCAGAAAAACTTGGTAAAATTCAAGTTTGTTTTGGCATAGCATCTCACTACCCTTCTGGGCTATATGTGTTTAATTACACTAATTATCCTTGGATGGGCAAGGTATAATGTCAGGGGATGTACCCCCATTTGCGTGGATAGATAATGGACAAACAGATATGAAAAACTGACCTGAGAATATACAGTAGAGAAACTCGGGCATTTATCGTGCACTTTAGAACATCGAAAGTGCACAAGAGGGATAAACCACAGATCAAAACCTCACGAAAATATGAATCAAAAGCGTACAGGAAAAAAACACAGCAAAGCGTGGTAATATGGTAAACATGTTTTGTAAACAGCCATTTACTCTTTAGAATAATTATAACAAAATAATAAAACTAAAGGGAACAACCACCTTTATCTTTACAATAGTGATAAGGTTAGGTTAGGTTAGGTTGATAACTGGCTAATTCTTGAAACTCATGATACATGAAATTTCTGAAAAATATAACTTTCTTTCAGTCAGGGTTATTACAACACAACACTAAGTCCTCCAGCCATTAAATGAATCACTGTGAAGGATTGTTCTCTATGGGTGTGAAACGTGGTCTCTTATCTTAAATGGCGAGAAAAAAATTGTGGTATTCGAAACAAAGATTCTTACGAAGATATTTGGTCCAAAAAGGGAAGAGGCTACTGGGGAATGGAGAAGGTCACATAATGATGAGTTACTTGACCTGTACTTATCATAATACATTGTTAGGATGGTCAAGTCTCTTAGATTACGGTGAGTAGAACATGCAGCGCGAATGGAAGATTCTAGAACCTTGTTCAGGGTACTGACTCGCAAACCCAATGGGAAGAGACCATTGGGGAGATCTAGACGGAGATGGGAGGATTACATTAGTATGGGCCTGAAAGATATAGGGTGTAATGAGGTGGACTGGAACTAGGTCAAGATAGGGATAGATGACGTACTTCTATAAGTGCGGCAATGGACTTCCAGGTTCCTATTGCTATAAAGTAATTAAGGAAGTACGTAAGTATGTAAGAAGGAGGATGTTCCAATTTTACCGATTGTAAATATATCGGTCATGCTGGGAATCGAGCCCGGAACCCTTAACTCAGTAGACAGACATGTCACCCAGTGATGAGCTAAATAGCGTATAAACCCGAACGGGTAGTAAGACGCAGTGCAGTTTCTGATTGCAAACCAGGTTAGATAAGCTCAACGTTCAGGCCACGTGCCCACTGAAGTGGGTTATTTTACTACTAGAAAAGTTTTTTGAGGTAGAGATAAAGCGTAAAATACGAACGTATCAAGCCTATCTAAGAAATAATTACTAACAGAGTAACGCGAGAACATGAACATAAGGAATAACATTTCCACCGGCGATTATGTCAGTGTCTCAGCTTGATACATTAGAAACATTTGTCATAGTCAAGCCTTGAACAAAGCTACCTTCGAGTCGGATACCATTTTGTTGGGAGACCTCCTAGGAAGGCGGAAATAGATCTTTTGTCTTTACATGGTAACATCAGAGCAAGGGTAGCCTGGAAACAATGAAGCCCTCCCTCCTCCCCCTCACAACTCAACTCGCGGAACTAATTCACGGTTCCCAAACAATCCTCAGTTAGCTTCAAACTTGCCCCGTGTTTGGTTGTTGACAGTTGAATATGATCGCCGCTCAGATTTGTTGTTCTAATGTCTTATAAACAACAACGTTGTTTCCGTTCTTCCAAGTCTTAGGGCTCTTTCATACAGTCGTTTTGTGACGCACGGCACGGTGACATATGTCGTGCGTTATGAAAATGGTGGGAGAAATGAAAACAGAGGTCAGGGTCGCCAGTCTAATCTTTTCTACCACTCATAAGGAGGCGGCCAGACTGAGCGAGCGAGCGACTGAGCGCGCACGCTTGAAAGATAGAACTGGTTCTATTTTTCAAGCGCGCGTGCTCGACCCGGTACAGTCTAGTTTACAGGCTACAGGTGCTAGGCAATATTATTGTATGTTGGTTCATTGAGTGCTAGGAAACTTCTCAATTTGACATTTTTAATATTATAGATAGTTTTAGCACACTTGCTACTAACGGCCTAATTTGATTGTAAGATCATAAACCATATCCATATGTATATATTTACATATGAAATGAAAAGTATATGTATATATACATATATATGTAAAACTAATATGTTAAAATACTTCAATATTATCAAAGTAGGCCTTTACAAATAAGAATCACCATTAGCGTGGAGAGAGGATGAGAAAACCACAACAATAAATCACTTGTTAAAACCCCCTCAATTCACAGAGCCAGGATTCGGAGTCTCCTCGTCAACAACTAACGAGAGCTATCTGTTAATCACGCGCTCACTCGCTTGTCAGTCTGGCCGAACCCTAAGGATTCGTGCTTTATCTTCCTCATATTTTTTCCATTTCAGGACCAAATAAAGTGGTGGACAATAAATACCCAAACACAAAATAAGAAATGCAATACCTCCTACTGAAGTATACTAACTATACTGGTACTGAGATGCACTGAGGTTTCAACACAAGTGGTTTAGAGGTTTGGGTTGCCCTGCATTCGCGCCAACGCAGCGACACAAAAGTCGACACCCGTGTAAAAATTCCCCATTGAATATAATGTATCTTGGATCGTGCGTCATTTTTGACGCGGCTTTCCTTAGGTTACGACGACACACTTTTAAGATCGAAACGACATAAATGTTTCGCGACAGAGTATAAAAGTACTCTTTGTCTTTTATGTATTTAGAGAACGCGCGTCACCCTGTCGTCGCTTGTCGCGCGTCACGAAACGCCTGTATAAAAAGGAGCCAACCATAAACCACATAACGATTTTATGTTAACTTTTTTTTTAACCTCCTCCTGCCCATGTAACACCAAGTAAACATTTAACCTGACCCCTCCTCTACCAACAGGTGTTACGTAACTTTTCACAATAAGAGTGAATTTAATTATTATATAAGGAAGCTTTTGTGACATTAAAAGAGGGAATCAGATTCAATACTAAGCCATGCTCAAAATTAATTTTAAATAAGGGTTTCAAATAATTTTACAACAATAATTTATTATTTTTATTTATTAACAATAATATTAACAAGTCGTGTCAAAAAAACCTCTTAACATGAACATAACAAAAACCATTTCCTGAAAGAAAATGTATTTGTGTTAGGTACATTAGCTATTGACAAAACGCAGATGAAAACCTTTAACTAGGCGAATGAATACCAGGTACATATATCGTAGTAGTTGAGTCGGTTATTCGTGATAACTATTATCATTATTTCAATCGAAGTTTCTCTATTGAATCACGTATGAAAACAAGCCCGCGTCAGAGGGACAGATTGATTGTTTCACTTTGACTGGTCAACCTTTGTAGAGGTAGCGTTCCCACGGATGACTTGATTCTGTCTTGGGATGCTGGGGGATCGATCCCAACTTGGCATACCGGGGATGCTTATTATTATTATGTGGTTTATAATTCTCGCTGCAAACAGTTGCGGGTGAGGTTTCTTGAAATCACAGTAAAGATGGGGTAGCAGGAGTTTATGTACCTGCTTTGGATTATATAAGAAACATACCATTGTTTTCAATTTCTGAGCCCCATATAGCAACACTGCAAGAAATATATTTTGTTAAAAGAAATAAGTATCGAGAGTTTCGTGAACTATCCTAACGACTATTGTAAAGAGTAAGGGGGTTGCTTACAATAAATGTTTGCCATGTTACCTACCACTTTATGGAGTTGATTTTTTCCTGTGCACTTTTGAACCGTATCTTCATGCGCTTTTGAAACGAGGTTTCTTGCTCTTATGTGGTTTCGATGTTCTCTAGGCAACAAGCGCAAAATAAGGTCCTTGTTTTTACACACACAAAAAATAGCAAACTTTATTTGAAAATTCTACTACCCACGTTTTACGTTTTGTTACATACATAGCTCAAAGATATTTCTTGGTATTACATATTATTTGTTCCTAAAGCTGTTTTACTTTTTAAGGTTACGTATTATTATAATTTTTGTACTGAAATACTAGTTTGAAGTGATTAGCAAACAACTTCGTAAATTTATTTATGATCAATAATGACAGTAAAAATAAAGTTAGAGGAAATTTAAATTTATTAATGTGTTTAGACAAATAATAGTTTTTCTTGACAATATGTGTTCCTTGACCGTGAGGATGAAACTAATTATATTTTAAGAATTATTTGACTTTATGTAACTCAGTGTTACTTTTAATTAGCAATGGAAAGGAAGATTTAATAAATAGTTTTGTGATTGATATATTTTATTCTTTTTTCTCTATCTACTATATTATTCCTTTTTTTCCGTATATTATAAATACATGTCATGTTTGATGTATTTATTATCCTGCTTTTTCTTTAATGTATGGTCATCATACCCAGGGGCAGATCCAGATAATTTTCATAGAGGAGGTCATAATTATAAATAAGATAGTTTTTTATAATGTTAGATTTCTGTTTAAAAACGTTTAAGAGTCTCTCATTAATATTTAATCTTATCTATGTTTTAAACCGTGGTCATCCTCCTAATTTTTTTAAAATCAGATAGTTTTTATAAACTATTTGGAGTGGCCCTCCTTCAACTATTTTATGAAAAATGGTCCACTCTAGAAGCTAAGATTAATCTTCACCTTGATTTTTTTTTTTTCAAATTATATTTTTTATAAGCCATTCCATGTGTTCTTTGCCTAGAAATTTTTGAAATTTGGATGCACCTCGAAGCTATTTAGAGTGATATGCACTTTAATGTTTTACAATAGTTAGATACCTCTAGAAGATAATATTTAAAGCGGTCTTCCACCGACAAAATTTTGAAAATTGAATTATTTCATAAATTAGGCTATTAGGGGTGGTCCTCACTTGAAAATTCTTCAAAATTGCATGCAACTAGAAACCATTTGGAGTTGTCCTCCCCTAGATATTTTTGAAATTTGGATGACCTTGGAAGCTATTCAGAGCTTTCCTCCCCTGACTATTTCTGCCAGTTAGATACCTCTAGTCTAATAGTTATTTTAAGTGGTCTTCTCTGGCAAATTTTTGACAATAGAATACATTTAGAAGTCATTTGGAGTTTAATCTGAGGCCATCTTTCAGTTTCATATTCGATAATATCAGAGGAGTGAAATATATCTATGGGAGTAATTTATTCCAGGGAGGGGCAAATAATTTCCAGGGGGGCAGAGTCCCCCACAGTTCCACCGCTCCTGCTGTCCACACATAAACTGCTCTCAGGTGAGTATTAGTCTTCTTTGATGTGTGGTAGTCTACCGACTCAATGCGGGAATGTGTTCGTTACTCGCTATGCCCGACAAATATTCATACAAGAAAACGGATTTTTTTCCACACTTGCGTGAGTCATATCGAACCTTTACTAAACGTGGACGAATAACGCACTTGTGGACTTAAGAGGTGTATGCGCGTAAAAAGATAAAAAAATTGTATAATTTATCTGTATTGTATTTTATTTCTTAAATTTGAACTTTCATTTCGTTTTTTTGTATTAATTTTCTAACTTTCTAACTGACCCTTGACCCCCCTCCCCCGAATCTGCGCCTGATCATACCTAAAAGCTATATTTCTTATCCTGTAGCTCTTAGATTGATTTGTTAATAACTCTTGTGTTATGTTTTTACCATCACATATTAGTAAGTCTACCCTTCCGAGCTATACGCGTACATTAATTTTGATAATGGTTTAGGAATGAGTAAGGTAGCAATTTAGAGGAAATATACCCCTATTTTCACTAAGATTGAGTGGGAAGCCAGCCTCAATACATTTGACCGGGATTTGAGCCCCAATATCCTCGTTACCAGCAATGCAGTCTAATATGATAGTGACGCATTAGACCATGTGACCACCGATGCCTGTAACACTTGTATTAAACGTTCCACTAAAAAATATCTTCTGCCCAAAGCGTGCAAAGTTGAGATATTCTGGAGTGTCTACTTACTGGCCCATTTAACTTCACCCCATATTAAAATTGTGGTTATTTAACTATCAATTTTTCTTGTGGGGTGTGGTTTTGAGTGCCCGGGGAAGGACCCTTGTACAAAAAAAAAAGGTAAAAAAAGGCGCCGATGAGGGTTGAGGTGGGAAAAGGGGCGATAAAAATGGCGCCCACTTGGATATAACCTCCTGGCGTTCTCCCTTACCTCCACCCCCTCCCCTTCCCATCTCGTAAATAGCTCATGTAAAGTGACGCCAGGAAAGTAAAGTGGTCCGAGGCCCTTCAACGCCCTTCTCTTAGACACGCGTGCACACAAACACACACACGTACAGTTCTGCACAAAAGTATGGGAGTGTTTCAATAAATAAGATAACAAGACCTCTCGTGCATTAGACTTGTTTATTTATTTATTCATTTGACTTATTAATTGAAACATCCTTGTGTAAACAGTATTAATTCACTAAAAAATATTAGGTTATTCAACGTGCACTTTCTAAGTAAAAATAAAATATGCACATTAACTTATCAACTAATTTTACCTATGACTTCACATGTAGCCTAGTATTACACACCCAACACTAGCGCCTAGGATAGATACTAATTAAATAGATCGTAGTACTAGCCTGTGTGTGAATAGTAATCATATACATTAGTGCCACAAATAATCGAATAAGTGTTACCTAGATTGGTCAGTGACCATCTTGACATCCTAATCCTGGAAACGATATGATTTTGTAGAATTAACTTAGAACCTAACTGCGAAATGAACATAATTTACTGAAATACTAATTATCAATTATGTGTTGCATACATCTTGAAACATGAGTAGAAATATTATTCGTTATTCAAATCTATTTACTAAACTAAGGAAATAGAGAAAGGAAGTTTGAGAGAAATACTTTTGAACGTGACGGTTAATACACTAGCACATCTTAAAAAACATTTTCCTTCTTTTTGTCACCAAGTCTTACTACCCGTTTACCCGTACGTTTATGTACTAATAACGCTAATGGTTTTAGAGATTATGAAGGTCATATTTAGAGGTGCACCCGCATTTGCGTGGAGGGAAAGTGGGAAACCATTTAGGAAAAACCAAACTCAGTTCACCCAACCTAGATTCGAACCACTGTTTACCCATCATCGACAGTCTAGTAAATTGAGAGAGTAACGCCTTAAGACCATGCGGCCATCGAAGCTGGTTCTAGTAAACTCATTCAAAACATTATCCACATCGGTAGGCATGCGGCATAGATATAGTTATTTGGCCTGATTTGTCAGCGACGGATTCAATTCCCAATCCGGTGTAGTGATGGCGTTTTTTCCAAGCAAAGTCTGGTACATTTGCTCCAAATTTTATCTTCCTCGTCTCTACATTATTAACTAGATTAAAGTTTGTGTATAGCCCAAACGTTACAAAGAGGCGGTCAAAAAATACATATTTAAACTCTCAAGTAATGTTGATTGTTTAAATAGTAAATAGAACAGGACTTGACACGTTTATTACATTTATTTAAATATCCCCTCCCCGTAAAAAGTAAGTTATTTACCGCGTCCCATTTACCCATCAGGTCATACGCATATATATTAATCACACAAAGGTAGTAATAATAAGTTTGGTATATTTTAAAGACAATGTATGCGTATTTGCGTACAGGACAAGTGGAAAACAATTTAGTAAAAACCTCCCTCAATACACCCAGTCAAGATTCGAGCCCTGACCTCCCGTCACCAGTAAACCAAACTAAATAAAAGTGACAATTAGGTCACGTGCCCACTGGTATGGGTTGTACTTTAAATTGTAAACAAATTATAAAGGAATAGTAAAATTATGTTAAAATAGTACCTTTCACTGTACGAGATGTATTCTCAACTTATGTAAATTGTTTCTGTCACACGTGTTATCTAATAACAAATTATCTACTTTTGTTTCACATCACGTGACATGGAAACAGGAATTTTCTTTCTGGATAGTAGGACAAACTTACACACAAATAAAAATGTTTTTACTAGTCACATCACACGGAAGCAAATTATTCAACTTGTTTATTTGATTAAAAATATATTTTATAATGAAGCTTGTTAGTTATTTTAAATTTACAATTAACATTGGTATATTTAATATTCACTTAATAAGTTTGATTTTTAGTCATAAGACGTCAATAGCATCAATTCTATCGATGTTTGTTAAGTATTTGTATTAAAAACATGCCAGTTTTATTCTATTAATATTAGGTACAGTTAATAAAATTTAAACATATTTCCTGGTTTCTTTGAATGTTAGCGCTCACCGCATCGCATTTTATCACAAATTAATATTTTCTTAGAATTAGACAAAAATGAAGTTTTAAATGTAATTTATTTTTTATTTTTAAGAAAATAATAATTTTTGTAGTCTTTTCAACTGATGTGGTGTAAGTTAGAATGAGAAGCAACACGTTTCAATATTTAAATTATATTTACGATGAACACATTAAATAACTATATTTAACTCGTTTTGGTTACCGCGTGGTCTAACGCGCTACTCTTGCATTAGGCTTGACTGCCGATGACGGGGAAGTCAAGGTTTGTATCTCAGTCGGGTGCATTAAGGGCGATTTCTCCAAAATGGCTTTCCACTCTCCCTCCATACAAATGAGGGTACATTTCCTATTAGTGTAACCTTCTTAGTTCCTAAAACCAGTAAAGTAATTAGCACATAAACGTATAACCCGAACGGGTGGTAGGACGTGGTGCTAAAAAAATTATATTTTAACATAAATGTTTTTAAAATAATTATAAAGCTAGCAGGATTAGTCATTCATATTTTGGTAATAAATAAGCCCTTTTTAAATAAATTATAAAATAAGCCCAGTTTATTGCAAGTTTGAAATAATTAACGACCTATTTTAAAAACTCTAGAGCACTATTTCCCAAACGGTGGGTCGCAAAATTTTTTGAAATTTGAAAATTTTGTAAACAAGCACACCCTTTCATAAGACCCAGTAAAATGGTATTAAAAATATTATTCTAAACCAAATTAGTGGGGGAAAAAAATTAAATTCCTCGCTAAGGTCTACTAAATCTAGGTGAGCTTGGATCATTTGTCGTTGTAAAAATCGGGTCTTGGATCTAAAGTGTTTATGGGAAGTACTGCTGTAGAGATATCGTGTAGTAATTTTAAATTCAAATGGGTTGTTTGCGTCTCTAGCCAATGAAAAATATTTTGAATAATTATTATCTATATGATTTAAACATGAAGTTATTCTTTTCGACAAAAGCCGTTGAAAGGAATGGTTGGGAAGCGGGAGCAGAGTGGTGGCACTTTAAAGTGGACGTAATACATCAATATCTGTTCATATAACTACATATTTGTGAGATAGGGGGGAAGAGAGGTGTTTGTATGGATAAGTGCAAATGGGTGGGTGGGTTGTACACTAATATGTTAGGTTACAAAATTAAACTTGGCCATTGATTATTACAAATAGTAAGGATTAATAGAGTTTGGTCTTTATGATATTTTCCAGAGATCCAACCATTTTCAGGGAGTCAAAACCCTTCTGACTCTCAAGTTTCTTTGCCCATGCTTTTTACAATGATAGTTAATAAGATAAAAAATATAAGTTCTATCCAACCGTGTCTCATCATTTTTTTAAATGTAAGCCTGTGTATAGAATATGTGCCCAAAATGTCAATTTCTAAAATATTCAAAAGGAAAGCCCTAATTTTAGAAAACAACAATTTCTTTAACAGCAATTTATTGAGTTATAACCTACAGATTTTAATTCCATTTCCACCTCTTCAGTGGCTAAATGGTCCTTCTGAAGAAGGAAGATCGTGTTCGAATCTTGGTCGGGTATATTGAGGGTGTTTTTCCTAAATGGTTTCCCCCTCTTATTCAACGCAAATATGGATAGATTACCTCCAAATACGGGTAGATTACCTCCAAATAGGTTTCCTTCCTCATTCCTACTCCATTAAAGTAATGATCATCTATGGTTATATTCTGAACAGGTAGTAAGACGTAATGAAATAAAAAAGTATTTATCTACTTTGAGGATTATCATATCAATAAAACCCATTTTTAATAGCGAAGCAACAATTTATGAAAACAATTCACATATTACTGAACAAATTTAAATTGTATTAGTTACATTTATGTTTGTAAATTGACATTATATCATGGATAATGATCTAGGTTTTAGAACTCGTGATTCTACATTTCTAAAATTTAATGGCTACAGTTGAGAGCTGTTATCGTATGTGTCAAAAAACCAGCTGTATATTTATATTAAAAAAATTCAATAAACAAATTGGTAAAGAGTATAACAGTATGTTCTAGTACCAGATAACATAGTTTACTAATCATTATTTTTACAGCCTTATCGAAAAAGCAGTTATGCTTCGTCTCCTTGAATCAAAAATGGGAATTTACATTACTTTAGGGGACGGCCAGACTGGGCGAGCTAACGCGCGAGCGACTAAAATAAAATAGAACACATTGGTTGTAATGAGAGGTGGCCAGACTTGAGCGATTGAGCGAGCGCCTTGAAAGATAGAACTGGTTCTATATTTCAAGTGCGCGCGCTCGACTTGGTACAGTCTAGTTTACAGGCGCTAGGCAATAATATTGTATGTTGGTTCATTGAGTGCTAGGAAAACTTTCATTTTGACATTTTTATTATTATCGATAGGTTTATCACACTTGCTACTTAACGGACTAATTTAATAGTAGATAAACCATACCTATATGTATATATATATATATATATATATGTGTGTGTGTAAAACTGATATGTTAAAATACTTCAATATTATCAAAGTATGCCTTTACAAATAAATCACCATTAGATTGGAGAGAGGATGAGAAAACAACAACAAAAATCACTTGTTAAAAACCACCCTCAGTTCACTAAGCCAAGATTCAGAGCCTCCTCGTCAACAACTAACGAGAGCTATCTGCTAGAACGCGCTCGCTCGCCAGTTTGGCCACCCAGTCGCTTGCGCGCTCGCTCGCTTGTCAGTCTGGCCGAACCCTAGATGTCAGTGGTAGAATGAATAATAGTTAAAAATGTTACAATTCAAAAATTAATATGTTATTTATCGACAGTTTATATTTATAACCTGCATTTTCCAAGCTATTTGATTCGATACTCCATGGACTATACTTCACAGGGTGCTTATCCGAACCAGGTTTGTGATTCAAATATTGATTAGATAATGCAATGGGGGTAGTTTTATACACGTGATTTATTATTAATGGTTTTTTCCACATCAAATTTCAACGCTACAACGTAATAACTTCCTATAAACTTCCCTGTTCATAAATTATACTTATCCTTAGAATGTGCCGTTAACTTGTAGAAAATCTTAATAAACTAAGTTTATGAACTTAAAATCAATTTTATATTATTTTATTTATAAAATCACATAGTAGGGCCTTATTAATTGTTCAAGTAGACCTTCAGTAAAACTTGATCTTAGAAGTAATCACCTACAAGATTTATTAAACTTTAAACTTATTTACAAACGATTCTAAACATTTATTCAATACTAGCGGACCCAACAGACGTTGTCCTGCCCGAAAGTTGGCTTTTAGTTTGGGTGGCATAATTGATTTCGATAATAAAACAAATACTATGTGATCATCACAATTACAAATTCACAATGAACTCCAATTAGTGTGTAACACAAATATTACAAATTCAGTGTTTGTCAAGACAACATACAAAATAAAACATTTTTTCATTTTTGGCATTCCACCCACAACTCCAAAAATATCAGCTGTATCGAAAAACAAACATAAATATGAATTATTCTCAGAAGTTCAATTATTCATGAACTTTTCAGAAGGTTTTAACGGTCAATTATTAATATTATAATCATTATTATAAATATTGGGTGGTGGTGATGGTGGGGGGTTAAATTTTGAGGTTACATGTTCTGATATGCAAAAAATAAAAATAAAAATTCCTCCCCAAAAAATCCCTAAAAAATAAAAAAAATCCTTAAACCCGATTGCAGCGCCACCCACCGGGTCCAATTGTGAATCTAAACCATCCACGGACCCACTCAAACACACATAAAAAAAATTCATCAAAATTGGTCCAGCCGTTTAGGAGGAGTTCAGTGATATACACACGTACAGAAGAATTATATATATTAAGAAGATGTTCACATTCAAACTACAAATGGCCAGAATAAACAATCCAATCTTAACAGTGAATAAGAAAATATATACAAATAGGCCTAGATATTTTTTCAACATTAACAACACTTTACTCTTTTATAGATATTTGTAATATATATCGAAAGTGACAGCTGCATTTCACATAAATTGACGTATGAATAGGTGAAAGTAGATCTATAAACTTTTCTAGCTGTCAGATAAGGCCCTTCCTAAGAAAAATGGACTGTAGTAGAAGTAAATGTTAAACAATGTTTATCTAATCATATAATAAAGTGTACCAAATGTAACAAGGTGTTTTAGGTTGATATAAAAAAGAAGCACTTGAAGCTCTAAACGAGAAATTAGAGGAGGATAGGGGTGTTTCGGAACCCCTTAAGCTCGACGTCCTCAAGAGTCATCTATCAGAGTAGCCCTTACCTCAAGGGAGGTTGTTCTAACTTTGCGACCCCATGAGAGAAAAAGAGGCAGAGAGTTACGACTTACTACCATGGATTTAAGGGTTGCGCTTGGAGGTGGTTTCACTTTCCAACCCCTCACACTGTACCTTCCCCCCGCGGACCAAGTTTCTGGCATTGATAAAATGGAACCAGTAAAGCTAAGGGGTAGTAATCCAGTTACACAAGTTGGTTGAACCTCTTGGTTAGACTTGTTCGAATGCACTCGACAATACTTCAACGATGGTAAATATGAGTGATTTGTTGTGTCACATATCGGGACTTTATCTCTTCTGGAATACTTAGATTTGAATCTTTGTTGGGTTGAAATGCTTATTTTTAATGTCATGGATATCAAAGGCTTATTCTGAGGGATAAGGATGATGAAGGCTGTTTTAGTGGAAGTGCACTCGAATTAGCATGGAAAGGTGATGGGAACACCAAGTTTAAGTATCACACGTGGAAAACAATCCTCGAGTATCCCAGGGAAAATTCTAATCTCAAACTACTTTTACCCTTTTTTTCAGTCTATTGTGAGATTACTCGCATCGATGTGCACGTGGTCTTTCAGGCTTATATAGTCTGGTTTGTCGGTGACAGGAGGTTGGGGCTTGAATCCTAGATAAAGCTACTGAGAAAGTTTTTTATAAATGGTTTTCCATACTTACGCCAAGCAAATATGGATGCTTTCCCTCTAAATTCTACCTTATATATCCCTACCACACTTGCTTAATTAACATAAATATTTAGCATTGAGATAGAGAGGGAGGGGAAGGGAGACTTGCATGATTGCCAACTTAGGCCAGATCAGTAGTGTGGGTGTGAAGATCATTATAAACTAACTTAGTATTAGCTTGTAGGTTGGACAAGTGCTTCTTTAGTAGCACCTGCAACATGATGGCATGTCCCTCAACTATGAGACACCCGCCTCGGTGGCGTAGTTGGCTAACGCGCCAGTCGTGTTGAGCCAGACCGCCGAGGACGGGAAGATCGAGGTTCGAATCTCGGTCGGGTGAACTGGGGGTGGTTTTTCCTAAATGGTTTTCCACTCTCCCTCCACGCAAATGCGGGTTCACTTCCTCTAAATTCAACCTTCCCAATTCCTAATCAATTAGTGTAATTAGTACTTAAGCGTATAACCCAAACGGGTATTAAGACGCGGTGCTAAATAAATAAATAAAAAAAAAACTATGAGACACAAGAACCGTAAGTGTGGCACTAGGTGACCTTGACCCGATTACGTGTAAGTAGCCACCGTGTTAGTTGCCACTCGTGCAAGTAGCCACCTTATCTCAAGACGAGGGTTGACAGGCGCCCTTTCCAAATCAACGATTACGTGTAAGTAGCCACCCTTTGGTGGCTAGGAAGAGAATGTGTACTATTTATATGTTTTGATGTCTTCTCTTTTATTCAAATTTCGCTATATAGGATAGCAAGTGGCTAACCTAACCTAGCCTAACCTAACCTAACCTTTTCAACTGGGAGATATGCCAGAGCTGCACACCATCTACATACGTTGTTAATAGTACACATTCTCTTCCTAGCAACCACAGGGTGGCTACTAACACGTTTTTTCTGCAGGGTGGCAACTAACACGGTGGCTGCTAACACGGCACGCTTGACCCTATGAGTGTGTTAAAACTCGTGTAGTAGCATTAGTTAGCCTAATTAAAATGTGTGTTTAAAAATAAACATCGTGACACAGGAAATGAAACGTTTCATTGGCTTAGAAAACCTGTGCTCCTACAACTGTGCTCAGGTTTATACGTCACTTATTATTTATGGTAAAGTGTCTGATGGGCGTGTAGGTGGCCAGCTAATTGTAGGTAGATCTCAAAATAAAATTCACGTATTTTTATGCTGCAGAAACTATAGTTGTTGCGTTTATATCTCAAGCTATAGAACAGGGGCTGCGTTTATATGTCAAGCTATAGAACAGGGTTTGCGTTTATATCTCAAGCTATAGTACAGGGGATGCGTTTATATCTCAAGCTATAGTATAGGGGCTGCGTTTATATCTCAAGCTATAGAACAGGGATTGCGTTTATATCTCAAGCTATAGTACAGGGGATGCGTTTATATGTCAAGCTATAGAACAGGGGCTGCGTTTATATCTCAAGCTATAGAACAGGGGATGCGTTTATATCTCAAGCTATAGTATAGGGGCTGCGTTTATATCTCAAGCTATAGAACAGGGATTGCGTTTATATGTCAAGCTATAGAACAGGGGATGCGTTTATATCTCAAGCTATAGTATAGGGGCTGCGTTTATATCTCAAGCTATAGAACAGGGATTGCGTTTATATCTCAAGCTATAGTATAGGGGCTGCGTTTATATCTCAAGCTATAGAACAGGGATTGCGTTTATATCTCAAGCTATAGTATAGGGGCTGCGTTTATATCTCAAGCTATAGAACAGGGATTGCGTTTATATCTCAAGCTATAGTACAGGGGATGCGTTTATATGTCAAGCTATAGAACAGGGGCTGCGTTTATATGTCAAGCTATAGAACAGGGTTTGCGTTTATATCTCAAGCTATAGTACAGGGGATGCGTTTATATGTCAAGCTATAGAACAGGGGCTGCGTTTATATCTCAAGCTATAGAACAGGGGATGCGTTTATATCTCAAGCTATAGTATAGGGGCTGCGTTTATATCTCAAGCTATAGAACAGGGATTGCGTTTATATCTCAAGCTATAGTACAGGGGATGCGTTTATATGTCAAGCTATAGAACAGGGGTTGCGTTTATATCTCAAGCTATAGTACAGGGGTTGCGTTTATATCTCAAGCTATAGAACAGGGGCTGCGTTTATATCTCAAGCTATAGTATAGGGGCTGCGTTTATATCTCAAGCTATAGAACAGGGATTGCGTTTATATCTCAAGCTATAGTACAGGGTTGCGTTTATATCTCAAGCTATAGAACAGGGGCTGCGTTTATATCTCAAGCTATAGTACAGGGGTTGCGTTTATATCTCAAGCTATAGAACAGGGGTTGCGTTTATATCTCAAGCTATAGAACAGGGTTGCGTTTATATCTCAAGCTATAGAACAGGGGTTGCGTTTATATCTCAAGCTATAGAACAGGGGCTGCGTTTATATGTCAAGCTATAGAACAGGGGCTGCGTTTATATCTCAAGCTATAGAACAGGGGTTGCATATATATTCCAAACTAGTGGTTGTATTAAAATAAAATAGGATACAATTTTTTTTTTTTTTTTAGATTTAAACATCTTTTTCTCAATTAATATATTCCTAGAGAATAAAATCCACATAGAATATTAGTAATGTTAAACATCATGTGAATACATAAGTTGGTTGAAATTGGATTATATATATATATATGTTATAATTTGTTTTGATACCTATTTGTTGAAGTTTTCGGCCAACTTTAAACCCATATTTATATAACTTAAAATATTTTGGACCGCTTTTGTAAAACTTTTTCGCCTCATTACTTTTAAGAGAGTTCCAACCAATTATTTTTGAAGTCCAATGGCCTGAAAAAAGTCAATCAGACAGGAATGTATAAGTGTAAATAAATGCTTTTATTTACATCAATTTAAAATCCCCTCCCTTCCCTAAACAATTATCAAATAGGTAATTTTATGAAATTTATATAGTCCCAATCTTGATCATTCTGGGTTGAAGGAAGGAAAATAGGGAATTAAAACTTAAATGTTACAATCAGAAGTAGCTTAATATTTTCTGTACCAACTTTACTTCAAATGGTCAAGATAAGGTAACATAAGTTAAAAATTACACAACAAGTGATTTATTTGAGATTAAAGTGTCTTTATTTAAATTAAAAGTTCAAACAGAAACAAGAAGAGATTATAAAGTAATATTGGTCTAATTATAATAAATTAACAATTAACTATGACTTGCACATGTCTCATTATATTCTATAACAATTATAAATGTTATAAAATGGATATGTTTGGGATTGAAAATTGTAAATAATTTTCCTTGTTTTCAATCTTAAACTCTCCTTACTACTAAATAACAATAAATATTACTAAAACTCATAAAGCTGTCCTTGACACTTCTATCACCTTTTGAAAGAAAACAAATCCAATCTCAAATTGATACATTCTTGGCCCTGCAAAAAAGTCAAATCTGAGACCTTTGGATCAATTTTGTGAATGCACTTCTTAATGAATAAAGGTGTCAAGCCAAAAAGTAATTAACTGTCAAATAATGTTCTACAATAATACCAAATATATTTGCATCTAACATAACAAAGAAGTATACCCGTTAAAACTGTGATAGAGAAGAAAGTCAAGCTTTTGAAATATCGGCCCCCTTTTTAATTGATAGAGGATAAAAAACTTTATATTTTAGTTCTTAGTTACAACCGTTTATTTCTGGAGCTATTTATTACATAAAATAAAAGAGTAAGGTTATTTATTTTCACGAAAGGACAAAGTGTCAACCGGGAGTGAAAGGGATCACAACGTTATGAAAAGGGGTACGGGGTAAAGGGAGGATAGTAAAAAAAAAAGGAGGTGGTAGGAGAAACTCATATCTGTCTAGCCTCTGGGGGGGGGGGGGGGCTCCTATTAATTTGAACTATGTTACAGTGTGTTTTCTTGTTAGATGCAAACATTACGAACAACGGGACTTAATATAACACTCATTATATGTGACCGGCTGGTGAAGGAAATAAGAAATAAAAGACACACCAATAAAAAAATAAGATACACACTTATGGAACGAGAAAGTGTCTGTCTTAATACTAAAAAATAAAATTTTAATATGTTTTCTTTGTAAATAGATTTGATATGGTAGCTCATTCCTTCTTTAGTGGGTGGACACACATTTGTAATAACATTGACGTAAATAACATAATGAGTCGAATAGCTAGGAAGAAACACATTTAACCCTTCATTTGGTAAAGAAGAACCTTTTAGAAAATATAAACAATATTTTTTTGTCCAATATTGATAATAGTTTACTATTATAATTAGTGTTGATTTATAGGTATTAATAATTTTTATCAAAAGTGACAGCTAAATATCACATAAATAAAATTATGAATAGGTAAAATTACTAGTAGATCTATCAGCTTTATTAACTGTAATTTCCTATCTGAATCAGAATATAGTGTACGTCATATATGGGGCTATCCATAAACCACGTAACACTTTTTTCTTACCCTTTTACCCGTTCCCCCTCCTCATCCCATGTGACACCAATTAGACATTTAACCTGAACCCCTACCTCCCCAGCCAGTGTTACGTAACTTTTCTCACCGAGAGTGAGTGAAATTATTCATAGGAAAAATTTTGTGATAGTATGAGGGGGACTCAGATGTAATACTTCTTAAAAATTCATTTTAAATTCTGAATATAAATAATTTCACTGAGTATTTTATTATATTATTATTATATTATTTTATTATTATTATTATTATTATTTATTGATAAATGCACACACAAAACAAGTATTTGGAAAGTTAATAGCCTTTTTAAAACTATAATCAATCTTGCAAATCACAGTTTTGAATATATTACCTTTCAAGTAATAATAGCACACACAGAATGTGTATGATAATGTACAAAAGGATATAATACTACAATACACTCATTCCTCACATGTGCTCTGCGGTCGTAGTCTCGGGCAGACAAAGCTACTTAAGTGCATTCGAAATTCTATATACATAAAGTAAATGCTAAACTTGCATTTTCAACGACGTAGATATTCGGACGTTATACTGTAAATTTGTTTATTAAAGGCAAAAAAACCCTGAACAATCAATCTAATATTATTTTTCATCATTAGAATTTGAGTATATGATCTGTGTTACGTAACACTTTGATGTACCCCACCCTTCTCCCCATGTAACACCATGTAGACAATAGAGCTCTCCCCAAAGTGTTACGTGGTTTATGAATGAGCCCTATCAGGGAGAGTTGCACTAAAAGTTCAAAAGCTTTGCTCAGATAGATAGATAGATAGATGCTGATCGCCAGCGGTCGCTGGAAGAAGAGTAACGTCTATAAAACTTTTTTTTTTGCAATGTGTATTTTATATATTAATTTTGATATTAATGGAGTAGGTTTAGTAATAGTATAATTAAGAAGAAATGTGGTCAAATATGTGTAGAGGGAGAGAGAAAATTACATCAGCCAATCTTATGGCCACCTATCCGGGACATTAGATACAAGGCTATGCTTGAACCAGAAAACGCATCGATGTATGGTTTTAGGTATTTCTTCATTTGACCAGAGTAAAATTGGGCGCATGAATATATATATATTCATCTATTTATTTTTTTTTCAAATTTATTTTATTGTATTTTAAAAAATTGCTTAACTGTTTTACTTATCTAAATTCAACTGTCTTCTAATGCAAGCTGAACAAAACCTCAATTAAATATGAAACCTGGTTCAAGATGTATTACTCGCCTAAGTTACAGTCCAATTTTCATGGGAAGATATTTATCTGACAGCTAGAAAAAAATAATATATCTAGTTTAACATATTCATACGGTAAGTCGTGTGATTTGCAGACATCAATTTTGATATATTACAAAAAAAAAATTGTATTAATGTAATTTACATTTTTATCATTGTTGACAATAAATATATATATGAGCTTTCTAAAAAGCTCTTAATATAAAAAATTTGACTGTACCCGTATCCATTAGGTGTGTCGAGCTATTAAAGTGTGGCGTTTTTAAAGTTTTTATAGCAACACGTTTTTTGGTCAAATTAAATCAAATAATAATTTTCCAGTAAACACAAAGAGTCGAATTCTTCAAGTGGTGACCTTAAAGGTTCTTGAAATTTTAAAGACAACTTTTTCTCTTAATTTAAATATCTTCTCATCTAATACCACTATTCTCATGAACGATATTCAAGAATTGTTAATATCCCTGTGGGAATAAAATTAAACTCAATATTTCAACTGGAGAAATCTTTTGGCCAAACAAATGTTTTTCTATAAAACTATAAGAAAATCTTGCCCTTAATTCGCGTTCCCTACACGCCCACCTTAACTAAAAAATCTCAGTACACCTGGCCGGGATTGGAACCGTGACCACCCACCCCCGAACCCAGACAAACCAGCCAATACGTGACCGACTCGTGCCCAGCGATGCGGATCGTGTGTCAGTTCAACCCACACGCCAACATTTATTTTTTTCCTTCGACTCAAGACAAATCCAATCAACGGAAGATAAATCTTGGCACTCAAATCTCTCGCAGCCAGAATGAGTGGATTGATGGACCTAGCTTGATGGGGAGCAGATAAACAGTTTGTGGCAGTTTTTCGGGCGATTTATCTCGGTGCTAATCTGCCCAACAGTGTCACTGGAATAATTGAATCCGAGGGAAGTCAGAGAGATGAATCATGGTGATCAACAGAGCCGGCTCTAACATCAATTGGTACACACCATCAAGAATATATAGGTGGTAAGTGTAAGAGAAGAACTAAGACTAATAAACCCGTCCCAGTTGCCGAATGGTCTGACGCGCTATTCTCACACTAGACTAGACCGTCTATGAAGGGGAGATCGAGGCTTGAATCTCGATTGATTGTACTGAGGCTGTTTTTTTCCAAAATGGTTTTACATTCTCCCTACACGCAAATACGTTTACATTTCCTCTAGATATAGCCTTCCTAATCTCTAGAACCATTAGTGTAATTAGTACATCATCCAAACGGGTAGTAAGACGCAGTGCTACAAAAAAAAAAACATTCATTGGCTACACACTACTCACACAAATTACTACCTTAAATTTTCCTTCATTAATCTTTGTGTTCGTTAACACACCACTACCGATATAATAATTGAATTCTGACCAGAGTGAATCATCCATTACGCATGCCCAAAGGCTACAAATGTGATTCTTTCCCTCTCACTTCCCCCGTAGCTCCTCCCCTCCCCTCTTCATCTCCCAAGACGCAATCCGTCACCCTAACCTAAATTACTGGCAGAGTAATATTGGTTTGTGCGGTGTAAGTCATTTATTCCAGGGACCCCTGGTGACGTCTAATTGGGTCTCCAAGGTAATCCCTCTATGTTCGAGCTCACGTGCCTACTAAGGGAGGGTAAGTCGCTACACCACTAAATACCGTTGCGTGACGGACCTAACTCCATTTGGTTCAGTGCGATTCAATAAAATAGAAGAGGATTATGCCGGGAAGAGAAAATTAAGAATATTTTGTACCCATAAAACTTGCAATGAATCATGTTAACAATGATTGCCGGAGGTATACCGAACCTATTGCCATCATAATATATATATTTTTAAATTTTATAGCTTGTACACCAAGGGCACCGCTACTTACTACTTGTTAAGGTTATACGCAACTAATTAAGAATTAAATAGCCAAATCTATTATTTATACTTTTAGTGAGGATTACTCCTTCTAGATATCATATTCTGAAAATTGAAAATTGACACCTGGACACGGGAATCGAACCCGGGACGGGTACGCCACTGTTTTGACCACTGAGCTATCCAGGATTTGTCCCATGCCCAGGGTCATTCTTCACTCATATTTTAAGGCAGAGTCTATGATGGACTTGGCGGAAATCGTCGGTTACAAGTGTGTGATTATATTAATATCATGAGCTATCAGATAATGCAGCCATCTTCGACTCGGTAGTTGACAGTTGGTAGTTGTACAATTGGCAGGAAAAAGCCAACTACCGAGTCGAAGATGGCTGCGTTATCTGATAGCTCGTGATATTAATAATATCAAACACTTGTAGCCGACGATTTCCGCACGTCCATTATAGGCTCTGCCTTAAAATATGAAACTAATTAAGCCAATAAGTTATGGAAGAGGAAGGTTGAATGTAAATAAAATGTATCCACATTTGCGTGGAGGGAGAGTCGCAAAACCGTTAGGGAAAAAACACCCTCAGTACATTCAATCGGGATTCGAGCCCCGAGCTCCCGTCCCATGCAGCCACCAAAGCAGGTCAAACGTAATTAAAAGGGAAGCCACAATCTCAGACAAACGACAATTTCTTTCAACAGTAGTTTCTCACGCTCTACCAAATCGATTTTAATAATTTTTTTAATAAATAGAAATAAATACTTTTGCTTTTTATTATTATTATTATTATTAGCACCGCGTCTTACTACCCGTTCGGTTATACGCACTTACGCTAATGTGTAATGGTAGGGTGATTGTGAGATGAAATGGAGGACCTACAGTTTAACGTGGAATCCGAACCACGGTGGAGGCCTGGCATTCCTCACATTCACAAGTTGTGATTAATACACGTCTTGTCAGAGGTGAAGGAAGAGTTTGGTAATCAGATAAATCTGTGCTGGGACCGAGGATTGAACCCCGGTCTACTTTTGCTTTGTTGACTTTCATTAAGATGCTATTAGGACAGGGTTTATGTCATAAAAAGTGGTTAACGTCTCTATATAAAAAATAATCTTGAGCTGTATATTTACATAATAATCACAACACGTCTGAGCTTACATGTTACAATGGGCTTTTATTACAAGCCCCATGATTTGGACTAAAAAGAAAATTGATTTAGGATATTTTTCTTCTGGATAATACTCGCTAGTAGCTAAAGGCCGCTTTGGTGGCCGCATGGTTTAAGGCTCTACTTTCGCAGTAGACTAGACTACTGATGATGGGGAGATCAAGGCTTGAATCTCGGTTGGGTGTTCAGAGGGTGATTTTAACAAATGGTTTTACACTCTCCCTCCACGCAAATATTGGTACATTTCCTATATCACCTTCCTCATCCCTAAACTATTAGCATAATTAGTATATACGTGTATAATCCGAAAGGGTAGTAAGATGTGGTGTTAATAAAAAACTATATGCATACTTTGAACCGCAATAATTTGACTAGTACAATGTTAATTTTAATCAATCACTTCTGCATTTTTAGACGCATTATTGGTCATCTGCACTAAACTTAAAGTTCATCTAGTCTAGCTTGGCAGTAGCCTAACGCGGAAGTCGGGATTCATATCTTGGAAAGGTATACTGAGGGTGTTTTTACAAAGTGGATTTCCACTTTCCCCCCCACAAAAATGGGGGTAGCTTACTTTAAATTATACCTTCCTCATCCCAACTCTATTAGTTTAATTAAATTCGGATATGGCGGATGGGTAGTAAGACGTGGCGTAAAAATAACTAAATGTCTAGGTATGTTTAAGGAAAATTCTCGCCCCCCAAACGCTTGTGATAGTATTTTAAAAGTAGGCTACACTGTAAAAGTTGAAATATATAATATAGATTATAGTTTAAATATCCCCTCCCCTCAAAATTTTTAAATTTGCTACAAGACAATATTGAAGAAAAACAATATTTTATTAGGTGGTTATAAAATACTACCCAACTTGGATCAACAACATTTTTTCCTTGGATATGTTTGTTTGGTTAAATATGTGAATGACACGCTTCGGTGACCGCAATGATACTCTCACAATGTACAAGACCGCCGATGACGGGAATATTGGGGTTCGAATTCCGGTCGGGTGATTGGACCGAGGGTGGTTATTTTTCAAATTGGTTTTACACTCTCTTTTAACATAAATGCGGGTAGATTACCTCTAAAAGGCTTCCTTCCTCATCCCTACCCCCATTAGATTAATTATCATATATGTATATAACATGAACAGATAGTTAGACGCTGTGATAGTAAAAAACTATGTACAGATACAAAATGTATTCAATTTAATTTTACCAGTAGACATATATTGTTTTATGAGCGCGTTAGTGTGTTTGAGTGTTGATAGCAGAATTTGGTTTTCAAACTTTGATGTTGATTAAAGTTTTTTTCGATCTTATTTAGAAAAAAAAATCTTCTTGAGTATTCGTAGTTGAATAAATCTACATATTAAAAACGTAAAAAATAAATATGTGAAAATAAATAATACAAAGGAAGCAGGAAGGATACTCCATTAGCATTTGCCCCAGTTTACTATCAAGACCACAAACATTGTTATCACGTCTTTTACCCAGTCTGTACATGTTTACTGCATCAACAAGAGAATGTAGCCTATCTCAACTCCAGATTTATTTATTTATTCAACGAGACCTACTAGTTACTACAGTTGTGTTCATACATTAAGTCATGTGATCTGCAGATGTCACTTTTGATAGATATTATCAATACCTATAAAAAAAAAAATAATAAATAGTAGGCCTACATTGTTTTCAATTTTGGCCGAAAAAAAAATTGTTTATATTTTCTAAAAAGTTCTTCCTTTGAAGATTAGACCAAACATTTCATCATTATCCTCATATTTACTTCACTTGGTCAAGGATGAGAAAAGTAAAACTTAGAGGATATTCACTCGAATTTGCGTGGAGGTTGAGTGTGAAACTAGTTAAGGAAAAAAACCCAAGTACAACCAAATGGCTAAACCTTGCCTGTGGCCAAACTGTATCATATGAGCTTGACGACCCTAGCTGCGTGCCCAAAGATGTGGACCCCCAGATGTAATAAATAATACGAAACAGCACAATAGTTTATTTCCAAATTATGTTTTAAACAAGATAAGGGAAGGAAATTATTATCATCATAATGAAATGTGTTAAAGAGCCTCAACTTTGACTGTACGTCTGATTGCGTTAGGACTCAAAATGGAAACACCAAACTGAAGTTGTGTTATGTACTGAACGTACCCATAGTACTGTTTAGCTTGTAGTATACTGTATGTTAGTAATGAGCACCTATATTATGCTTAAAAAAAAGTATATGATAAAGAAAGTCCTTAGAAATAGAGCAAGTAACTTAAGTATCGCATTGAATACTTAAGACCTAATACCAACAAACATCTAGGTCAACATTTAATAATCTGCTTGAATGATTAATACATATAGCTTACGCCTTAGGAAAGATATATTTCATTTCTACGTTACAGTTAAACATATTCATAGGCCTAGCTTGAACATGCCACTATGAATGTAATTTATTTCAACTATTTTTTATACATTATTTTAGTTTTTTAATTTGTATTATAGGTTCTTACTTTCGAATTGTGATCATGATAAAAAGATCTATCTTGAGATTTTGATGAATCTTTAAGTTTTATGTGAACACGAACCCCAAAAAAATGGATTTTTCAATTCTGTCCATCCACATGTCTATCTGCCTGTCTTCCTGTTTCCTGGCCACGGATCTAAAACAGTTTGATGGATTTTGTTTCAAACTTGATATTTAGATTTTATAGGGCTATACTTCAAGATAATTTATTGATTTTGGCCCAAAAAAGGATGAGGCTACTTGGGAGTTTAGGAGGTTAAATAATGATGAGTTACATACCCTGCACTAATAGCAATACATTGTTAGGATAATCAGGTCTCGTAGGTTACGAGACATGCAGCGTGAATGGGATATTCTAGAACCTTGTTCAGTATATTGATCGGCAAACCCAATGGGAAGAGACCATTGGCACAACCTCAACGCAGGTGGGAAGATAAAATTATAATGGACCTGAGGGAGAGGGGGTGTAGTGAGGTGGACTGGATAGAACTAGCTCAAGGTAGGGATGGGTAGTGTACTTTTGTAAGTGCGGCAATGAACTTGCGTGTTCCTAATACCATAAAGTAAGTAAGTCGATTTTATATGCGATTCGAACGAGCACTTTATATATGATACTTTACATAAAACTTGACTTTAGGTCAATAAACAGGATGATATTTTATAGTATCATATTATGGTCTGGAATTGACCAGTTTAAATGTATTGAAAAGCTGGTGTTACATTCTCGGTCAAATGACCAAACCTTTTTCAAATACACTCCAAGATTATTCATTAAGGTGAGAATGTAGCGGACGTGACTTAAGAGCAGTGTTTTCATAGCAAAACTTCTTTTGACCAAAGTAAATAAAATATAGTTCTAGTATAAACTTAAAGAGTTTAATTTTTTCACATGGCAATAACAACAGGTCTTGAATATCTGTCAGGAATGTCCTGAAATTTAATGACAACTTTTTCTCTTTATTTAAAAAGTTTCTCACTAATGTCGCTATATTATTATTATTATTATTATTATTATTATTATTATTATTATATTATTATTATTATTATTATTATTAATATTATTATTATTATTATTATTATTATTATTATTATTATTATTATTATTATTATTATTATTATTATTATTATTAGCACCGCGTCTTACTACCCGTTCGGGTTATACGCACTTACGCTAATGTGTAATGGTAGGGTGATTGTGAGATGAAATGGAGGACCTACAGTTTAACGTGGAATCCGAACCACGGTGGAGGCCTGGCATTCCTCACATTCACAAGTTGTGATTAATACACGTCTTGTCAGAGGTGAAGGAAGGGTTTGGCAATCAGATAAATCTGTGCCAGGACCGAGGATTGAACCCCGGACCCCCAGCACAGAAGTCTGACACCTTACCCCTAGACCACCAGGTCACCAATGTCGCTATACTAAGGACATATATTCAGGAATTATTGATATCACCATGTGAAGAAAATTATACTCTACTGAAGAGTTTTTTTTTTTCCAAAAAATGTGATTCTATAAAAATTGTCCTCAACTCGCGTTCCCGTTATCCCAACCTTAAGGATAGTTCTTCAAAATAAAAATATCATACATTTATAGATCTCCCAAAGTAAATTGATTAAACTAATACCGTTTGTTACCTCATTTTTTGCTTCTGTGACCATTCAAGTGGATCATGTAATGCTCGTTATCCTATTTCCTTAGCCGGGCGAAGAATAATATTCATTCTAAGAGACAAAGGTTGAGATCGGCCCAGTTTAGGGGGTTAAACCTTATCTTGGGAAAGCTTCCAAGTATCAGACCCTCATAAATTTTGTTTCGGGTCGAACCAATTTAGTGATAAAAGCTGTAGGCTCTTCTCGAGATATGTGTGAGAAATTAGGGCGTAAGAGGTAGTTTTGAAACATTATAGGTTACACTTTACCAACCCTTTATTCATCCTCACCTCCAACAACCCTTCTTCGCCTTTTATTCCCTCCCAAGAGTTTATTATCAGGAATCAGAATTAATGATTCAAACACCTCTTAGTTCCAAGCATCCTATGGAAACTCCCACGGGAAATTTTACTTTGACTTACAACCATTTCATTAAAAAGGCAATTAAATTTTAAGCTCCTGGTTAAAGGGGGGTTGGTCAAATAGTTATTGTTAATAAAGCAATTGGTTTCCAAAAAAATGAACAAATCTTGCTCTTGAAGAGTATAGGGAAATATAAAATCTACTTTAGTGATTACATCAGTATACTTTCAACTAAGATACATATAAAATTAGCCGATTCAGAGTTGGGTGTTCTGAGTGTGGTTTTCCCTAAATGGCTTTCCATCCTTCTACCAGGTAAATGTGGGTATACTTCCTCTAAATTCAACCTTTCTCATCCCTAACATACAAGTGTAATTAAATTAGTACACATGCGTATAGACTGAATAGGTATTGAAAAGTGGTTATGAAAATAAACAACTAACAAAATAACTAGCATAATTACATTTATTCTTGATTTTCACCTTAAGCCCAGTAAAAATAAATGGTACGGAACTCCGCACGAACTTTCTCACTCTATTTTTTTTTAATAAATGGAGATATTTACTCAAAATTCGTAATATAATATACACTAGCAAAGCCGAGAGCAAATTGCGCTAGACATATGTCAAACATTTTTTATTCATGGTTTTAAATTTCCTAGTTTTATTTTTTAACAATTAGCGTCTTCATTTGTATATTTAGATCAATACAAAATATCGATATTGGGTTCCCAAGGGTCAACATTTCGTATTAAAATTTTGACATCCGGTTAAAATTGTCGTCATTTAAATAGGGGATATCTTAGTGTTATTACATTGTTATTAAATTTCTCTTTCATAAATTTTGACCAATTAAATAGGTAATTATTGACTATTGAGTCTAAAATTAGAGAGATAGAATTGTTATAGCCGATTTTGAGAAAATGGAATTTTTCTCTTTTCACCCTATAGTAAACTGCTATTAATATTAGGGTTAGACAAATGGCTTTGCAAAAACCACTTTTTAGGGTTCGAGGGGTCACGAAACTTTGACATCCAACAACATCTCGGGCTAGATTTTTTTTGACGGTCGTAATACTTTACCTTAAAGTGTTGGCAAAGTGAAAAGAAATATATATTTGTGTATACCTTAAAACTTTTGGTTTTATAAAAATATATTTCAAGTAAAAGATGTTTATTATAAATAGATCCACATGTATGCAATGATAAGTAATTTCATATCTCAAAGACTTACGAAGATAAAATTAGAAATTAGAATTTACGCATCAGACCGGAACCCTTAAAGTCATTTTGACGAAAATTTGAGAGTAGCCATTTGGTGTGTAATATTTATCAAAGCTTGAAAATGAAATTTAATCAAAATCATTAAAGCCGATTTTGATAAAATCGATTTTTTTCTCTTTCCGCCCTTAAGGAAACTACCCTTAATTTTAGGGTTGAATATCCAATTCCAAAAATTACTTAGGGTAAACCTATGAAAACCCTATATACCAAGTTTTAGCGCAATCGTAAATTAGTTTAGGCTCTAGTCGGAGGTACAGACATACAGACAGACCAACGGAAATTCCAAAAACAACTTCTTTGGATTCGCGGGGTCATGAAACGTCGAGATTCATCAAAATCAGAGTTAGATTTTTTTTACGATCACAATACTTTCTCTACCTCAAGATAGTGAGAAAGTAAAAATACGTTGCATGCAAAGAACATCAAACAAACCAAAAATATATCTATAATGTACAAACAACTCTTACACTATCTGTCAAGGATGAATGTTATAATTTCACAAATGCACATTCTGACTGACCCACCAATTAGAAAATATAATCCAAAATGTGGTAGTAAAAATTACTTCTCATTCATTGTAGTTATTGAATTAACCCTAAATAAGAATATATTTTACAGTTTAGAAAATAACTAAACGTTCTGCAGATTAAAATGAGAGCAGCTCACTCTTTATCACAGACATATATATTATTATAAATGGACTAACAATTTTCACTCATAAGGTGTAATGGTTTAAACTACATGATAGTGTAAAAAAAAATTAAAAAATCCAATTAGTCATTTTGAAACCACAAATGGGTATTTATATTCCTGATGAGTGACACAGAATAAACTATATAAATAGAATATAAAAAAAAGCTTAAAATATTTTGAAGGCCATTTTTAATGCATATATAGAGGCTTAAATAAATATAGCGTTAGAGAAAAATAAATATTTTCAACATTTCCCTTTCAATCATAAAAGTTTTTTCCAGGGTATTTTCATCCAAGCGTATTTACTCAAAAATAGCGGGGTTGGGGAGGGGGGAGGGGAGTATTTGTTGTTTACTTTTGAAAATCTGAATGCATTAGGAAGGCCATCCATTACTTCACCATGGCTGCACTTTTAATTCCTCTTCCAAACAATTATGAGCCTCATCCTCCCAAGTCAAGAGATTTTCCTCTCGCTCTTTTTTTTCATCCGTTTCTCTTCCAAGCCCGCCAGATGAAGATAAATATTTCCCTCGGGGATGACCATTAAATGTTCAGCAAAAGAGGAATGGAGGTGGGCTCGTAATGAGATGAGGGGGAGAGATGGATTAGAGGTTCATAATATGATGGCTTACACATCCTCTTCATGGTAGGTGCAACCACCAGAATCGGGGTGGTAGCCCACACTCCTGAGGGCGGGCGTACACGTAACGATAAAATCTGGTGTCGGTGCTGGCGCCGATATTGGTGGTATTAATAATAGTGGCGTGACTGAGCTACATAATCTGTAGCTCAGTTGTCTAAAAAATTAACCAGTACTAATGATCCGATGCCTAGAGAATACCAGGACGTGTTAATGGTACATCCTTTACGAGGAGGTTCTTTCCTTGTCCCGGTAAGATGAGAGGATGTTCCCACACTTTTTTCAAGTGAATGCTGGTGCATTGTCTTAAGATCACCAGTCATTTTATTTCCTTGTATTAAGTAGTTAAGTCGCTATCACTAGCAAAAAAATAAAAATTTAAAACATGTTGAGTAGAGCCTACCCTGCAATGGCCGAGGACAAAAGTGTAATTCTCCAGCGCTGCACGTAACCTTGAGGATATTCCTTTGGAATTGGGGGTATAAAGAGAGGAGAAGAGTGTGGTGGAAGAAGGGGGAGAGGGAGGTTTGGATACAAATGGAGAGTTTAAGTGGAAGTTAATCAAACATGATTCGAGTGGTTTGGCGCTAGCTTTAATCAGGGGGTACCAGGCGTCAGACTTACTGAGTGCCTAAAGGAATACTTGAAGTGAATGTTTAGGGCGTATTATATACTACACAGTAAATATATTACAAAACAAACAGTACAAGTATTATAAAACGTATCTTGTATCAATATGGGGCTTATATTTTGCACAAACATCATTCGTAGCATTTTTAATGCTCATAATGATTTGGAGTATTTCTTGCACATTCTAAGGCGATTGATATCTGCACACAACTTACAAACTGACATAACTCTATAAAAGGTAAAGCATATAGTCTCCTTGCCATCAATTTAATAAGATGAAAAAGGAAGCCACAATTTAATTAATGACAAATGTTTCAACAATGCCGAGAATTGAACTCTGGACTCGTGAGTTAAGTAGGCAGACGTTCTAACGACTCAGCTAAGGTGTGGGACATAGCACTTAAAATCACTAACATGAGACGTTTTGTATAACCGAGTGATTTGGGATGGCATTCACAGATGACTCTTAAAAAGTCTTATTTGTTCCATTAAATTGTAGGCTACTGTTATCTTTATCAAAATCTTAAAGAATGGATCGGGTGTTTATTATTGTATGTGTTTCTTTAGTTCCTGTTTATTCATATTGTATTGATGTTATAATCATGTGTTTAAAACGCACACGTTAAATACCACCATAAAAATATATTTACCTCAGCAGAATTTGACCTCTCGAATGGCATTACACTAATTTAATAGTCGGCTTGCCCGGGCGTATGAATCGACATATTTATAAATCCTTTACCCAAAAACTCGTGAAATCCGCACTAAACCATCATTGGTTGACTTTATTATCCCTATAACAACAGATTTACAAGCATGTTTGATCATTTTCAGTGGAATCGACAAAACATAGCTCTGTGTGTGTGTTTTTATAATTGTTCGTTGAAACAATGTAAAGAATGGGCTATGGTGTTTGAAAGTGGTATTCCGAACCCCTCTACACCCTCACCCCAAAGAATCTCTAGTTTGGTTGATAATATTGTCCGTGGCAGGCATAACATCCTGACAACCACAGTAGCTTTAGTGTTCATACAATAACAGCAAATGTTAAGCACAATTACGTAATCATCTATTATGTGTAATGGCTTTCTCTTTTGGTGGTTTTGATTTTGTGTGTTGGTGTTTGTAGTTTTACTCACTGGTTTATCACTATTTAATTTGAACTCTTTTGTTTTAAAGTTGTACAATACGAACAGTGACTGAATTGATACTATATTTGAGGGGGAATAGGGAGGCTTGGGAGAGTTATTTAATATTTATTAAAATGTGGTTTATAAATTATTTGTTGTAGAGCGGTTTATACCTATATTTTTTTATTACTTCCTCTCGACACCTTGGAGAGAAAGTATTGCGATCGTCAAAAAAATCAAATTCAAGGTTTTGATATATGTCGACGTTTCATGGCCCGCGGATACCAAAAAAAGTTGTTTTCATATTTACGACTGTCTGTCGGTCTATTTTTCGGGCTAGAGCCGAAATAAATTTACTGATTGGACTATAACGTGGTATCTGAGATTTTCATAAGGTCGCCCCAAGATTTTTTGAAATTAGACATCCAGCCCTAAAATTAATGGTAGTTTACTGAAGGAAAAAAAGTGAAAAAATATATTTTCTCAAAATTCGCTTTAACGATTTTGATTTAATTTGATAGCTATACACTCTTTATCATTATAGGCCTAAACAAGATGGCAATTCTCATTTTCTCATGAAAATTACTTTAAGCGTATTTTACATTGGGGAAATTTTCCAATTTTGATAATTTCTTCCGAACTAATTTTGATACAAAATAACTTACAATTGTAAAATCGTATTACTATTTAAATATAAAAATATTTTATGTGAAATATGTGTTTATAAAACTAACCATTTCTGAGCTATAAACACATCTACTTTTTAATTCAGGTCATTGAAAATGAATTTGATTCTTATGTTCTTTTTTAGACAAAGATGTTTCTTTTTTCACAATTTTTCTTTAACAGTGTTTCTAGTTTCTAATGCAATAGAGTAAGTAAGTAACAGTATTTATTATTTCATTTATGATCTTTGGTGTAGTCTTTCTACAACAATGTATATACCTATTATTTCGTTTCACTAATTTTACAAGTTTTTAGTAAATGTCTATTTTAAGATAAAGGCAAGAGAAAGTATGTGTGGTGCACCGTAAAATTTAGGTTTTTGTTTTTGCACTGCGTCCTACTACCTGTCCGGACTATACGTATTTAATTACCCTAATTAGGTAAAGATGAGAATGATAGAATTTAGAGGTAGTTAACCCGCACTGGCATGGAAGAAGAATGTGAACTACGAGTAGTTTAAAAAACTCACCGATACATGCCAATCAGGATTTGAAACCCGACCTCCCCGTCAATGGCACGCCGTATTCAGATTAGACGATATCTGCTCTTAGTCCGCAAGGCCCACCGATGCGAGTGTGCATCTTATTCATCCTTCGATGGGCAAACTTTTATAGTTTGGGTTTTGGGTTTACGAGATAGCTCATTGATAACCTGAGCATAGAGTAAGAAACCCCAACTGTATTTAATCTACAAGCATTTCATTCATTTTATTTCATATCGTTATTTTCCTAAAACAAAATTCCTCGGTTTTTTTTCCTTCAGATTTTCAAGAAGCAATTACCATTTTTCCAGACAGGCCCTGAACCTCAAAGAAAAGTCATAACGATGCATCTGAATTACGAACAGAGTTTCCTTCGAAGAAATAAACGTATGAAGAAGTTACAGTTCCTTGAGGCAGACATCTTGTGATTGGATTAAACTTTAAAGTCTATCACGTGGCCCCGTTTCTGTTCTGTGCTTGCTCGTAGGCAAACGTGTGAATCCACAGTAATAGTTAAAGCTTTCAGTTAAATGTCCTAAACTCACAAAACATCCAAGGTTTTTTTGTTTGTTTTTTTTAGATTTTGTGAAATACTCTACGTTTTCCCTGCATCCTGGTTTTCAGGAGCGTGGCAGCCCTGTTAATATACTCGTGGCCCGCATGAATAATCGAATGGTCCAATGCCTCACATTTATAATAGACTGGGTTTTTGTTGATGGTTAGGTTAGGGTTAGAATCCCGGTCGGGTTTATTGAAGCTTATTTTTCCCAAATGGTATCACATATTCCCTCCACGCAAATGTCTAAATTCTTCTAAATTCTGTCTCCCACGCCCATATCCCATTAATATAATTGTGAATAGTTCAAATGGGTAGTAAAGATACGGTGCACACACGAAACATTTAATTGGAGCTGTAATGGAGAATTTAGTGTAGCTTTATGAGGCAATCTGTTGAAATAGATCAATGAATACATTTAAAGGATAAAAGCAGGAGGGGGTGAAAGCCACATAACACACATTTTACAGGACTACTACTTTATATGTCAATATAGAGGATGTTCCCGGGTGAAATGGCTAAACTTTGGAAAGTGGTAGTGGATTGAAAAACTAATTAAAACTTATTTCAGAGATAAGCTCATTTTAGCTTCCTTTTCGCGCAAACAGCAAAGAATTAAATAAAAACACGTTTTTCTGCAGAGGTCCTTGGCAATGGCTTAATATTAATTTTCCTGGAGGATGGATCGGAAGGCTGGACCTGTGGCTTGGCCTCTTTGTTCGCCTGATTTAACACCATTAGATTTTTTGTACGAGGAGCTCTCATGCAAAAAGTGTATGAAGTGCCTATTAATGACTTTCAATCATTGCGATAAAGGATAAAGCATTTGTGCGAAGAAACAACAATCATACAATGTCAGTCAGCCATTCATTCTGTCATGGATGATTGTTTGTTTGAACAAAATAAATAAATGAAATATTTTATTTATCACCCTATTTACTTTTAAATACTAGCTGAGTGCTTTGACAGTGCTTTACAGGGTGACTAAGAAATGTATATTATAAAGTTTCCTAATATTTCCTGGTTTACAATTAACATTTTTCAATTCTTCCCGACTTAATTTCTACCAGCTTTCTTCAGTGAATTACAATTTTGACGTTTATTACATTGATAAAATGTTATTAAAAGTGCTTGCTGCTAATAAACATCCACACCATATCTATAAGGTATTTTTCCTAGCATTAAATGTTTTAAATATTATTTACGGCAGGGGTGGAATGGGCCATCGGGACGGCTACTAGGGGCTTGCGATTGGTAGAATTTGCAACCGCCAAAAATAAGGTCGTGGGATTTGCGTCCACCACATTCAAATTTGTAAGACCAAGCATGTTTCAATACGTATTATATTTTGAGTGCTAATGGAATCTAGGACATGGAATTTGGATAGTGGTAATGCACTAACATACGAAATACCTAATTTGTATGCTTTTTTTTCCACTAACCTAACCTAGCTCACCCTAACTTAACCTAAAGTAGCTTAAATGATCCAATCTCAACCCTAAAATTTAACACTATGAGAATTAATGGCGGTAGTTCCAAGAGATTGGCCTCACGTGATAGTATAAGAAATCTAAGGATATTCAAGCCAGGGTGGCGGAGTGGTCACTTTTAGGGAGACAAACCCCTCTTTCTACATATAAACGATACATGCAAGATTGCGGATGCAAATTCCATTATATTATTACGGCTGGACGCAATTCCCGTGGAAAAAGTCCTGGTCGCAAATCCCACGGATGCATGTCCCACGCTACCACCGGGAGATATCCCGATGGATCGGTTTGATTTGGGCTTCCACAACTACTTTCAACTATAATAAAGCTAGCCATTCAATTTTAAATTATTGCTTTTACTATGTTTTAATTAAATTTCCAGTGAGTTAGTCTGAGGGTTCCCAAATGACATCCTTTGTGAAGATGGCAACAAATGCCAAACCGTCCCATTTGTTGTTTCATGTTGTTATAAAAAATTTCCTAAACATTTGTTTATTGAATACTGACTGTTACTATCTTTGTAATCTACACAGGAGTGAATGAGTGGAGGATCATTTTACAAAATTAAATACATCAAAAATAGATTACAAGCTATTGTCTAACAATTTAAAAACATTTTTGCTCATGTCAGTGAAAATAGAGGCTGATGTTTGTTAATGGAGAATAGTGACGTAATCATTAGTAGTGTGTCTGAAATGCTACGGGAATAAATTTACTACTAATAAAAATATAAAAACATCACCGCACTCCTTCAGTGGTATTTATGAGTGTATGTTAAAAGTTGTCATATTAATTTTGTAGTCCTGAGCCGTTTGGAACCTGTCAGTCCATCCCTGATTTATGGCACACTGTGAATATGGTATAAAGAACCAACAATGTACATTCAGTTTCATGCTAGAATGCAATCTTTTTTATCAATGCGTCTTATCAACAGTTCGGGCTATACGCTTATGTATTACTTACGTTAATGGTTTTATGAATTAGAAAGGCTGTACTTATAGGGAGTATATCCACATTTGCATGGAGGGAGAATAAAAAAACAATCTTGGAAAAATACCCTCAGTACACCCGATCGAGATTTGAACCTCAATCTCCTCAATAGTAGCGTCTTAGACTACGCGGCCACCGAAGCGGGTAGGCTAAGTGGTTATTGCGGTTGTTCACAAGTATTAGAGACTCTGGTTTGAGTCAGTGCCGAGCTCACTTAACTATTTGTATGGAGGCTCAACCTCTTTATCTATTAGTAAATATCTCGCGAGTAAAGCTGAGTGCGTGGTAAAGGCATGTTGTACTATATTTAATTAGTTTATAAGTTGTATATGCTATGCTTAGAAAATATACCATAAGTGCCAAAACAAAATAAAAAGTTATAGCGTTTTATGTTGTTGATATTCATTGGGGAAAAAATAATGTATCAATTAAAAAAATATCATGTGATTGTTGTCAGAAAGGGAAAAAAGATATTGTCGAATCATTTAAAATCAACTTCAATATTCGTGTAGAATATTCTGAGCTCACTCAAGAACAATAACTTTTACGGAACATTTTAAAGTGTAAATCAAATAAAGTGCTATCATTTTTTATAAGGTTTATTTGTGAGTAGTGTCATTGTCAATCTACTTTATTAAGAACTTGTCTCAATGACTATGCATCAACCCATCATTTTTAATAAAAAAACAAAAACTTTACTTCAAATGAGTGGTAAAGTAATGCAAGATAATAAATCATGATCTTCGTCTGGGATATTTTTCATTTCAACATGTCCAAAGTTATATTTGGGAACGAGCCAAGTAACTAACACGACTGTTTTTAACGATTTTAAAAAGTGGTTTTAAATGTTAAAATAAAAAAAGTAATAAATTTCCGTTTAAAACTTTGACGAATTGAAGCCGACAGTTTCAAAATTAATATACCGTCATAGGCTGGCACGAGGTACCAAACGTCGAGCTAGTCTCGTCTAGATTGCCACTGTTGGGTTTTATTATTATTATTATTATTATTATTATTATCATCATTATTACTATTATCATTAATTTATTATCATCATTATCATTATTATTATAATTATTATCATCATTATTATTATCATTATTAAATTATCATTATTATTATCATTATTTATCATTATTATTATCAGCACCTCGTCTTACTACCCGTTTAGGTTTACGCACTTACGCTAATGTGCAATGGCAGGGTGATTATGAGATGAAAAGGAGGACCTACAGTTTTACGTGGAATCCGAACCACGGTGGAGACCTGGCATTCCTCATATTCACAAGTTGTGATTGATACACATCTTATCAGAGGTGAAGGAAGGGTTTGGCAATCAGATAAATCTGTTCCGGGACGAGGATTGAGCCCCGGACCCTCAGCACAGAAGTCTGACACCTTACCCCTAGACCACCGAGTCACCCTGTTGGGTTATAAATGCAATGTAGTTGTTTTTTTACAAGATAATTTTCCACCCTCCTACTTCGTAAATGCGAATACCTTTACAATAAATTCTATCTTCATCATTCCTAATTCACTAGTGTAATTAAATGCGGATTGTTCCGATGGGTAGTAAGACGCGGTACAAAAACTGCCAAATGTTATTTGAAAAGGAGCCGACAAAAATTTCAGGATTACGTTTTTGGATCTCCCAATAATCGAAAATGAAACCACTATCCCAGTGAGAGAGGGTATGGCTAAAAATAACTTACTCTATCTATGACATTAGGAATTTGAAAGTTCATTGCTGCACTTACTCAAGTACACCACTTATCCCTCTCTTGAGCTAGTTCTATCCAGTACATCTCATCACACGCTATCTCTTTCAGGTTGATTCTAAAGTTATTCTCCCATCTGTGTTTATGTCTTCCCAATGATTTTTTTTCATAAGGTTTGCGAGTCAGTACCCTGAACAAGGTTCAGATTCTCCCATTCACGCTGCATGTCTTGCTCACCGTAATCTTAGAGATTTGATTATCCTAACAATGTCTTGTGATTAGTACTTGTGAGGCCTCCAAAATACTATCTCAGTGGCCTCAGTACAGGGTATTTATCTCATCATTATGTAGCCTCTTCCACTCCCCAGAATCTTCATCACCTAATACAATCCTTTATTAAAATATAGAGAGGATTAGAAATCCAAAGTTAAAATTGCGTGTCGAATAACCGTCCAAGACATCCAGCCAAGATTGAACTCTTGACCTTTATCAACACGACCCAGTGCGATAAACTTTAACCACTCGGCCACCTTTGACATTTTCCAAGATTCTTGTGTAGATTATTTAATTTTTTTTTTTTCAATCTTTCGTTTGCTCAACCTACGGTTCAAAAATTAACTTCGATCAAGAAATAAAATTTAAAAATATATAAGCTAACATCTTTTCTATAGAGTAAGTAGAAACAAAACCATTTAAAAGAGTTTTTTTTAGCACCAAGTCTTACTAGTTGCTACCCGTTTGGGCTACATATGTATGTACTAATTATGCTAGTAGTTTTAGGGATGAGAAAGGTTATATTAATAGAAGTGTAGGCGCATTTTCATGAAGGGAGAGTGGAAAAACAACTAGGAAAATCCACCCTCAATATACCCGATCAAGATTCGAACCTTGATCTCCCCATCCTCGGTAGTCTAGCCTACTGCGAAAGTAGTGCGTAAAAATACCATGCGACCACCGAAGCGGGTATATGATAGTTTTAAATTTATTGGATGGAGAACGTTTTCACTTTCTTTTAAGAAACTATATTATTACAAAAACAAACACCACCTTGTGGAGTTATTAATTATATAAGACACACAAAAATGTTAGCCATAAAATAATTGGATTTGTTAGTTTAGTAATTAATCAAATAAGTTGTTTCTCAGAAAACACACAGGATAACTTAGCATGTAATAGCTGGTCTATATTGCGAACCCTTCCTTCACCTTGACAATAGTGTATTAATCACAACTTGTGAATGTGTGGAATGCCAGCCTTCACCATGGTTCGGACTCCACGTTAAACTGTAGGTCCTCCATTTAATCTCACATCACCCTACATTACACATTAGCGTAAGCGCGTACAACCCGAACGGATAGTAAAACGCGGTGGTAATATACTAGTCTCTAAATATATTAATCAATCAAATTGTATTTTAATTTAGTTTTCATAAACTTGAAAGTTTAGGTTAATCTGGGTGGATTAATTATGTTTAATATGAAAACATAAAAGATTTTTTATCTAATTATTATGATTAAATATAATAGATGTTTTAGTGTATTAGGGTTTTTTATGTTGGTAATTCTATAGCTATTGTTTCAAAATTTTTTTGTTTGTTTATGTTGAGCAGTTATTATGAGTTTATGTAAAAAGGATAAATAAAGATACGTATGTGTGAGAGTTTAATTAATGGGGGAGTATTAGGCTATAATCCACATTACAAAATCAATAAATATTTATAGAGTTTAATAAAATGTTTTCAATATTGGCAGCAAACCACATGTTTTTTTTTCCTCTAAGTTGGCCTTCATACCGAATATTTACTCTAATTGGGAAACACTAAAGATACAGCCAAGGGTCGATCTCACGACTGTGGTAGGCCATCGCTATAGTGCATTTGTCTTGCGCGTTTGACGTAACCTGTACAAAAATATACTAAACCAGAAATTAAAGATAAGCGTAAATTAATCCACACAGAGGCTGTATATTCAAATAGGTACTCACCGCTAGAAGAATCTGCTATTTATTTTTCTCTCCCAAAGAATTGTTTCCAAACTCTTCAGTTTTAACCACTTTAGTTAGTTTAAAAATGTGTTTTATGTATTAATAACAACACGGTTTGGTTCACGAATTAACGAGCACTGAATAACAAACTACATATTACCACTGTTATAGAAAAAACACTGTCAAAATAAAGTGGTGCAAATTATATGTCATATTTAAGAAAATGTTAACGTTTAACCTAAATCAATAAATACACTCAAGTCACTAACATCATGAAAGGAAAAAAAAATATACACGTGGATGAAAATATTTATCTTCACCGAATCCGTTTAAAGTGTTGTTTTTTTACGATGGTCTACAAATGTTTATGAGGTATGTCTCTTGTTTCTAAATGTTTTCGTAATTAACAAATAAAAAAATGTTTTTCCGGGCGCGGAGGTTTATACGAGTGATAAGAATGTCCGGCCGTTTTCAGATCCATCCAACCGCGCGGTCACACTTCGTCTGAGCCGGTCGAGCCGGCGCGAGCATCACACGAAGACTTGTGGTGCAGTTCACTAGCTTGGCACTCGCGGCGCCACCGTAGCCTCTTCTAAAAATAGCAGCAATAATAATAATTTGTGTTTCCCCGTCCCCCAAATCTCTAACTAAGAGTTCTCAAAAGTTTTAGTTTGTAATAATACAAAAATTAACTATCTTTTTAACTATCATGTGGAAGGTTGTTTAAAAAAATGTTCATCAACAATAGCGTGGTGGTGACCTGGTGGTCTAGGGGTAAGGTGTCAGACTTCTGTGCTGGGGGTCCGGGGTTCAAACCTCGGTCCCGGCACAGATTTATCTGATTGCCAAACCCTTCCTTCACCTCTGACAAGACGTGTATTAATCACAACTTGTGAATGTGAGGAATGCCAGGCCTCTACCATGGTTCGGATCCCACGTTAAACTGTAGGTCCTCCATTTCATCTCACAATCACCCTACCATTTCACATTAGCGTAAGTGCGTATAACCCGAACGGGTTGTAAGACGCGGTGCTAATAATAATAATAACAATAGCGTGGTGAAGAGAGAGAGTGACAAAACCACAATGATAATTCTCACCTGGGAAATAAGCTCCATTGCATCTAACAGAGATTCGAACCTTCACCTCTTCATCACTGGAAAGCCAGTATATTGTAACCACCGGTGCAGATCATACATATATTTTAAAAGGCGGTGTTTTTGCATTTTTTTGTATCAAAATATTTTTCTGGTCAAAATAAATCAAATATTGCTTCAGTACAAACATAGAGTTTAATTTTCTTCACATGATGTGATTGCCTCAACATTTCTTGAATATATGTCAAGGGTGTCTCTTCATTTAAAAAGTTTGTGATCTATATTCATGACAAATACTAACCAACTGTTGATATCACCATGTAAATAAAATCAAGCTTTGTGTTTGTACTGAAATAATATTTTATTTATTTTGACTGCAAAAAAATGTTTTTGCTATAAAACCTGCAAATCACTGGTCTTTTCTCGCATTCCCTATATCCCCACCTTAACGTTTACTCAAATCCTTTGTACATGAACCTAATGTAGTTCTTTAAAGTTTTTTACATCATTAATTTGTTTCCCTTTCCTGTAGTTATAAGGTTAGAGTAGTTAACTACAAATTTAGAGAAATTTTGGGTGGGTCCAAGGCTGACAAAATATATTTACTAATTTTGTAAACCTGGTTTAACGCGTCATTAGCGGTATCACTCTCGTAACATAAAGGTTTGTCGGTGTCAGGTAGATTGGGGTTTGATTACCGGCCAAATGTATTGAAAGTGATTTTTCATAATATGAATATATTATACAATGTTTAGTTCTCACTTTACTCCATATTTTCTAAATGGTACCTCCTGCATGCCTGCACCACCAGAATAAATATCAACGGATATCCCAAACGGGTTTAAAAAAAAACGTGATAAACGAGAGAAAAAAACTTCCCCACACAACTTAATTTGACTGAGGTGTAACTAACTCTCATTACGTATGTGAAGCACCTGTAATGTTGAGTATACACACATGCATTGTTTGTACGTGTGTGATGGTGTTTGTTCGCATGATGGGAAGAACAAGGACCCCCCCTATCTAACAAAGGAAGCGTCACATGCCATCACGTCGTCTTCACATCACTTCGATATGTATGGGCCACCATATTTTTTGAGGTAGTTAAAAAAAACTATTGTGGGGCCTTTTTTTCTGTTCATTATACTACGTGCCCCTATCGTTGGGTTAGTGTTGTCCAAATCTTACAATATGATCGATTTCAGGCATATTTTGGTGTTATAAGGTATCATAATGATTATATTAACATACCTGCTTCGGTGGCCGCATGAAAAATAATGAGCCTAAGTTAAATAATCTATGTACTTTTCCTCTAAGCTGCCAACTCCCGTCCGTTGGTGTGGGTGGATTATCTACCCACTGGCACAGCGATGTTTAAATAAGCAGCCACAGACTCATGAGCAATTTGGACATATAACTAACTTATATCATAATGAAAATTATCTTGGAACTTGCAGTTTTCTCTTTTGTAAAGAAGTATAGTTGAAAACAAAAATTTTCCTCGATGGCTATTTATAATTTAGGAGGCGGTAAAAAAATCTTTCTTTTTCTGAAAAGGACAAAGATCATTGCTTGAGTTAATAAAAGGTTTATTTTACAGAACATAAAGAGTAGGTAATCAAATCCACATCTGGCTCACGTTTGGTTTTTTGGCAAAACAGCCGGCATCTACACGGCCTCACTTTGAGATCCCTCCAACATCCCCTCCCTCTCCACGCCTCTCCCCTACCATTCCTACTACCCCTACTCCCTTCACACCTTACACCCAGAACCCATCACGGTAATTTCACTACGAATTGTATTACAACTATCCTTCTTTTCACCTCCACATATTGAAGCCGGGATGCCAACTTCATGACCCATAGCGGTGAATTTCACTCAAGACCAATCCTTCTCCCACCCACCCCTCCATCACCAACATCCTTCCCTCTACCCTCCCGTCATTAGACCGTGCGACCACGCGAAGCCATAACGTTAAATTCCCTTCTACAACTACCACTTTCACTACAACACTAACCTCTAGAACTCTGCCCCAACAACCTAATGTCTCACACTTCCACTATCCTATTCTCACACCTTCCCCTCTCTCACCCTTCCCCTCCATCACCAACTCATTCCTGATCCTCCACTCCTCCACAAAATTCTCTAACCAACTTTGTAGATCCTTATACATACATCAAAACCACTAATGTCCTTAACGCATCTTCTTAGAGGAATAATATTATTTTAAATCTTGATTCACATGTTCACCGAAAATAGAGAGTAGTATCTGCTTGAGCGGCACAAAATGTATGTTGACCCATGATGCATTGCAACAAAAACTTAAGACAGCTGATTATCAATATATTTTATTTTCTTGTGGATAAATATATTATTAGATCATTGTCACGATGGATGCTGTCAAATTATAACGCTGTGTCGCGGCACAATCCAATACATCAGGCACGCCCACATTAAAAAAAAAGTCAGTGACATTAGCTACCAAATTTATAATAACGAATCGCCGATGCCCACTTTTAAAGTGGGGATTTGTAAATTTTTTTATTTTTAAGTTTGAGAATAATGGTAACTAAGCATATTTTGGGCCAAATTAAATTTATGTTGCCGCTTAAAAAAAACTCGGATCCTCTCATGCGTGGAACAAGCATGAGCTAAAACTAGCTGACTTAAATGTATTTACAGTATATTATTATTCTTATGACAATATCCGAGGCTGCAACCCAAAGCGATTTATTACCTGTTCTATGAATATGGTTTTGAAATCGATATTGACTCCCGTGGTGTTTAAACTTGTATTTGTGTACACTTAATAGTGACATACTGCTGAGCCTTCTGTGACTCATAGAACTCCTCAACCAGGGTTTCAGTCTCCAATCTGTATTAAGCGATCGTTCTGCAGAACAAGAAGTTGCTAGAAGCGTCAAAACTATTTTAATTACTGTTGTTACAGATGGAAAATAGTCCTAACAGTTACTGCTCCCCATAAGGTTACTCAAATTCACTGTTTATAGGTTTGAATTCACTTGCCAAATCTGATACCATGAATGAGCCTGAATGATACAAACATTTCTTAACTATAGGGGGGAAATTTTCAAATCTCGCAATCACTGGGAGTCCCCTGCGGGCGACCCTGGAATGCATCAATACACACGCTTATCATTAGCGGATAATTTCAAATGTCATCACAAAAGCCAAAGAAGTTCTCCGATTGTTCTCACTCTAAAGTGCATGCACTTTCAAATGGTAAGGTGCACTGATTGGAGAGGGCTGGTTTTGAGATTAAATTTGAGGCGGATAACTTGTGATTGATTTAGGTCTTGTCACATGACCACGTGCTTGTTTTTTTTGGCGAACATGGAAACTATAGTAAGATGAATAAAAGAATATGAATTTAATTAATAATAATTTAAAGCTAAAAATTTTCCACCAAACTCTCTTATTCCTTTTGCATGCATTACTAGCTTTAGTGTGGGCGTGTAGGGAACGAGAGTTAGGGGAAGTGTTTTTGCAGTTTTTATAGCAAAACCTTTTTTGGACAAAATAATTAAAATATTGCTTCAGTAGAAACATAGAATTTAATATTCTTCACACGGAGATATCAACAGTTGTTGATTATCTGTCATGAGCATAGTGGCATTAGATGACAAACTTTTTAAACTAATATTAAAATTGATAGTTAAATTCCAGGACACTCTTGATAGATATTCGTAACTTCATCAAACTTTAACAAATTTCAACAATTTTCAGTATATTTTAGGTCTACGTATATTGACATTTAGGATCATTATGCTAGGTCTAAGAATATGCATGTTTTAAGATTAAAATTTTCATTTATCATACATCATACATCATATTTATTATTGATCAGCCTTCATTGATCGTATACATAATTAATGCTTGATTAGAATAATGCAACATATATTGATCATAATATACATTATACTTGACTAGGGTTATCACCTTTATAAACATTTGATATTCTCTTCAATACACATATTTATTAGATATTTGCTCATCATTCTTAGTAGATACATACACAGGACTTGAACTTCACTTGTTGAAAGCTTGCACATAAACATGAGACATGAAATGTAATATATTTAAACCCTGACTTTTTACAGGAAAACATATGAGTATAAATTCTTCAATGCCCATATTTATTGGACATTGGCTCCTCAATCCATAAAGCTACATACATGAAATTTGATCTTCGCTAATTGAAAGCTTGAACACAAAAATGATGAGACATTAAATGTAGGATATATAAGCCCTGAATTTGAAAAAGATAATATCCCAAAGTATACAGGTAGAAGTGGGCATATCAAGGACGCTGGGACCCGCATTTATATTTATAGGCCTTGGCTTGTTCCGACTATTTACTTCCTAGTCCTGTTCTTCATATGATGGGCACAGTTATATGTTTGTAGTGGGATATTATTGGGTTATATTCCAAGCATTACTTAATATGGTTACCAAGCTTTGTAAGAAGTCACCATGGTATTGTTATGAGTCCGATACTTTAACCTAATCAATAGTTAAGTTAAATCTTGGTCAAGGAAAGCCAGATATTTATAAAGTTTAGAATTACAGCAAAAACATTCAGGAAATGCTTAATGTTTAGTTTGGTTCCAGTGTAAGTAAGTTAAGATATTTGTCTATGGTATGGCATCAATCAAGGTAAATGCCATGTTTATCATGGCTTCCAATATATGTAACCTTTAAGACTGCATGAGTACATGGTGTATTCGCTAAAGTAATATTTATAACGCCACTATGGCGAGCCCAAAGTGAGACTGTTATCTTACGGGATCCATTACGATTCAGCTTCATTAGAAAAATGGAATCAATATGTCATCGACTAAGGTAAGACTTATACCTTGCATTATTCAATATGGTTACGTGGCTAAAAAAAACGCAATATAAACTTCTGATCTCCCCGTCATAAGCAGTTCACTCTATTGTCAGAATAAACCTTAAACATTGGTGCACAACCTTTTAACACTTGATACCCACTTTTAATTTAATTAATCAGTGGCGTAATTCAAGGCAATTCCTCCCCCTCCCTCCACCTTGTCAACCACACAGCTAACTTTTCTACCTTATCTTAATTTTACCATTAGTTAAAAATGATAATTAAAAAGCATAAACATATAAAATGTTACACAACTACTACTAAAACTAACTCTAGTACTTCTCCATGGCGTGAGCCCAAAGGCGAGCTATATCTACCAAGTGGCCACTGCAGTTAGCAATGATAGTGCTAACGTTTACGAAATTTAGAACATTTAGAAAAGTATCGTGTGATCAGTAGAACAAACCCTACTGTCCATTAATTTCAGTTTTCTAGACCGGAGCTGCTACTTATTAATTCAAGTAGCTCATAATTTGTCCTTACGGGCTGATCTCAACCTCGTTCCAGACCCACTGCTTCACAGAAAAGTCTTAGAATACAGGGGATCGAACCCTGGGCCTCTGTATTTTTAGCTAGTATCTCTGACCACTAGATCACTGAGGGGCTTTGGTAAGATATTGATTTAAAAAAGTTATATCCCAAAAAAGTGTGAGGTCACAGAAGCAATAACTATTAAATCAAAATCGAGATTTTAATTTGTAAACAAACACTTATTAGACGAGGCCGTAGTGGCGCATGAGTAAGCAAAACCTTTCAGGTGCAGTATCTTTTGATTCGTATTCATGGCACCTTAAAAAATGTAAAAATGTAAAAAAACAGGTTGCCACAAACTCTTGTGACGGGCTTCCCTTGGGCTGCCATTAAAGATGATGGATGGGCAGAGTCCCATTGACGTCATTATTTCAGTAACCGCTCATCTCCTTTCAATAATTTTCTTTTACCAGGAAGATTATAAAATATTCTTTAAAATTTGCTGCTGTACATTTCTTGATATCTCCTTTCCTTATCCTGTAAAAATTCAAAAATCATTATGCTTAGTAAAAAACTAAATGTTTCATACTTCAAGTGGAATTACTCATTTCTTCACTAAATCTTTTATCACTTAAATAAACAGTTACAAACGATTTCTGACACACATTTTTAAGTCATTTAATTAAAAATAATCTTAATCTTGTCACCGGTTACTGCGGGCCAAAGCATTTCTCACTGGAGCATTTGCTTATTATTGAAATAATGAAAACGATAAATCTGTATAGTGATGAATGAGTACCTATGGATTGTTCAGTACAGATGTAAAAGAATTACATCCATACACTTTATTCAATAAAAAAATATTATTATGATATCCATCAATCAAGTGAAACATAAACTGATACATCTTTAGAGTCTTCGGCAAAACAAGCGTATAATGAGATTCAATTTTTTTTTTTTTTTTTTTTTGCAAATGCAACTAAATATCATACGGTACGATGTTTCCTGCAATTACATGGTGGAATTAAGTCATCGGGCACTGCTATTTCTGGTGAAATATCTCACCATAAGTTCATTAACTTGTTCTTCGTATCCAAAATCCTGTAAGATTAGTGGCTAGTAAAAAGGCTGACAGAATTAATCCTAATGAATGCTTGGGCAAATACTCGTAATGCATCTTGATTTAAAGCATCTGATGTGCATGGAATTTTCTCTAATACTACCCGTATAGCCAGACATCGTCTGCAGTTTGTCCAGGTTTATTTATGTGTGTTAAATACAATTGCAGTTTTAGTTAGAATACATAACCACTCAGAATTGCTATTGTCTGTGGAGCTTTGTGATGGAGGCATCTCCACATATGAATTAGAAAGGGGTGCTGTTTTCGGATGGTGAAACTCCCTTAGAGTTTGACAAGAAAGTGATGTAGGATGTCGAATGTCTGGTGGACTTCGAATCATATTACTTGTTATTGTTCAGAGATTTACAACTTGGTTAGAGTCTTTGCTATCTTGATACATGACCACTGCCATTACATGTGTTGTATTATTGCCACTCAAGGTTTATTCCACAAAATCTTTGTTGTGAATGGCTCCATGTAAGGAGCGAGATGGATTCTTTTTAATATTAGCTGGAACTGAACATTTTGAGAATGATTTTCCCAGATTACTTTACGCCAAAGATCTTCATCTATATCATGTAAGGCAGTATTATATGAAATGCAGTGACCTGATTTGAACAACATTGTAATGATGCTTTGATAGGCTAAAATGATGAACAGACTATGCCAAGGATAAATGCTTGGGAATACTCATGCCTCTAACAGAAAAATAAAAGTCAAGATAAATGCATTTAACACGATGTAACTTATCACTTAGTATTTTCTCGCTGGCAAACAAATGGTTCATGAAGAAGGCCCACAACGGTGGAGGCTCAAAGTTGTTTTATATATCTTCTACCATAATTTCGTCTTTGACACAACCTTCAGATCATAATTTGTGTTGTGATATGTATTCTCTTAGCTGAATTGCAGTGTCTTTCAAGTTACTATGGACATTATTTACTTCTCTAATTCTTTCCCATAGGAATGTTACCAAAACAACAGGTGATTTAGCTCCATCCGATGGATGCGAAAATAATATTTTTCACCAACATTATCAATCAGAAGATCTCTTGTAGTTCCACTTTCAATACAAATGTCTTTTACTCCAGCAATGTCAACAATTAATTGGTCAAATAATTTAGTTCAAAAGCCTTATTTTTGAATTCAGTCTCTATTTGTGTTAATAACTGATTTAGTGATTATTGTAGAAGTTCACGAGGAATGATTTGCGAGAGCCGTCCACTCTTGTTTCCTGAATTCCTCCTAATGTAACTATAGTGTCCAAGGCATGGCTTATGGTGTCTTCTTTCACTGTGTGAATAAATAGTCTTTTTCATAAGTATATATTTTTGTAAATACGCCATCATCTTTAAATCGTGTAACATTAGCGTGTACTTCTAATATTACAATGTTACTACCCACCCCTAAACAAGCTATTATTCATAGACATCCTACAATAGAAATACTACCCCAACCAGCATTATTAAACATCACAATCTTACTATGTCAAATATATGTGTTCTACTCACGCTAATGTCTGTCGAGTAGAGCAACTTGCAAGTCCAGCCTGTTCACCCGAATTCTAGAATGGAGAGAAGTCCAAAACACACTTAAAATTTGTGCAGCACCCTGACGTTACAACGAAGTGAGCTTGCAATGCTCTGATTGGCCCGTGCTGTACTATGACAATGCCACTCATGATGTTGGACACCTTGCTGGCCTATGTGATCTAACAAGCTTAGTTCTACCTCTGCGCGTCCGGCGTCTTGGAGTTGATTTTATGAAAATGAATCGAATGCGACGGTTTAATTCAAGACAAACAGGAACCTGGTATACGTGATAACAACAAGCATCCTTCTAACCTGATGTTAGAAAATGACGTAACAACAAAGGACTACTCCCACCTTCCTTCCTTGCAACTGGACCTATATAACGAGGGCACAAAAAGATATGACTGACCACTTATCTAACTACAACTTCCACGAGAAGTCCTATTCAGGACTAGGACAGTATCTAGCCAGGATGGCTGATAATAATACCTTTGTTTGCATCAAAAAACTTCATATTGCTGCTATGGGTTTTGATTTTCTTAAACACTTTGATTTAGTTTGTAATGGAAATCTGTCAGTGTAGGCGTCGGTAAAGTTTTGCTAAAAACTTTAAATTTAAACGTTAATTTTGCTATGGAGCACTTCATGTTTCCTGTCACCGCATGGGCGCTAGTATCTTTTTAGTTTTCTTGGTTTAAATAGGAAGCCACATTTCTTGATTCTTTTTATGTTTGCAATATTTAGGTAATTTTTTTTTTGTGGCTATCATTAATAATGTAAATTCTTTAAATTAACTATGTTTATTTTATTGGGTATTTAGTAGACTTCTTTTCTTTGACGTTAGTATTAAAGTAACTTATTTTTGATTAATATAGTTTTAATTTAATATTCGCAGAATCATTTAGGCAAAATTTATAAATTTTCTAACGTAACTTTGTTTGTCTATTTAGAAATTTAAATGTGGGAACTTTATATAATTCTTTAAAAAGTGACGAGGTTAAATGGTCCCACGAAGGTTTGAGTTTAGTCGGGAAGTCAAACCTTTGTGCTTTACGTAAATATCTGGTGCGGTATTTAATTTAAATTTATTTACTTTAAATTTGAAGATAAAATTCTTAAATTTAAAACTGAATTGTCTGTATTCACAGATGTGAATCAAACGCGTTGTAAATCATTTAAATAAGGATTTTTAAGCTCTTTGCAATCTTTGTAATATTTAAAATTTTAAATTTGATACTAATTTTGTTTGATCTCAATTCTCTGTGGAGAATTAGAAGCTTGTATAACATAAAGAAAGTTTTCTTTAAATAATAGCAACAATTGTGTTTATTTCATTGGTCTCTTATGGACTATTTTATTTAATACTATGATTTATTTGTTTTCCAACACACTTCAGTTTGACATGTAAGGCCATGCAACTTGTTTTAACACTGTTTGTTACTTTGAAAAAATAATTCAAACATTTCTTTAACCTCCAATTGTTTTACTATTTCTTAATTTTGCAAATATTTCACCTTTCATATTTCTATTCCCTTAGAGATCGCCCCTCTCCTTTTTAGTCTATTGTGGCCATAACTAAATAGAGTGAGTGTGGGGTGGTACAATCAAGTTACTTGTAGTAATTTCTAGGCTTCTGGCTGCTCAGATAAAAGAAATAATTTATCTTCTTGTTCCTAGATTTTTTTTTCAAATAATACACTTTTTTTTTTCTCCGTAGCTTGAACATTTGTCCGACCAGAATAGCGACGGAAATTTGAGGTAAAGGTCCATCGTCATCATCACATTGTTCAGCACTGTCTCTTTTTGTAATGTGGTTTTTCTTCCCAGATTTTTTCCTTCGTCAACATGTAGCTTGCGAGATACAATTTATGCCACGATAGTGATTGGTTTTGCTAATTTGGGTGAAATATTTCAAATAATCGTTTCTAAACATCTTAACGCCGTTCTTATGCATGCTGGTTAATTAAATATGTTTTTTATTTAGACTTAAGTGTATTATTTTTCCACCTCATTACAAAAAATACAAACATTAAAGTTATCTGAATGTTTCCTTTTCACTGGCACCACTGGAATAGACATATTAAATATTAATATTAGGCCTACCATGGGCACACACAGCAAGATATTAAACTACACATTTGGACATAACACTACTTGATGTGAACGCTAAATGGTGACTGATGCGCGCACATGGAGAGGCTCCACAACTCATTCATGGAAAAGGGTGGTTTCACTTCTGTCACAATAGCTGGAATCATAAAATTATTTTTTTACTTAGCTCAGCTTAATTAGTTATTATTATATTATTATTATTATTAGTTATTATTATTATTATTATTATTATTATTATATTATTATTATTATTAGCGCAACTTAAAAAAAAATGCGCAAAGTGAATAATTCCGCTTGAAGTATGATACATTTATTATTTTACCTAAAATAAACGATTTTTGCAATTTTACAAGATAAAAAAATGAGACATTCAAAAATGTATAATAACAAATTTTAAAGAATATTTTGTGATCTTCTTGGTAAAAAAAGATTTATTGAAATCGGATGAGCGGCTACTGAAATAATGACGTCAATGAGACTTGGCCTGTCCACCATTTTAATGGTGGTGCAAGGGAGGCTTGAACCAGAAGAATTGGTGGCAACATGTGTTTTTATATTGTTAAGGTGGCATGAATACGAATCAAAAGAGAAACTGAGCCCGAAAGTTTTACGCATTCATCCACCACTAAGGCCTGCTCTATATAGAAAACAAAGACAGAATTGCACTAAAATTATTTGTTTGAAACAACGCACATGTTTACCAAAGAAAAACCTAAATAGGCCGCAAGTGGATGTTTATTTATAGTAGCGTTAGTGAGAGACTTGACACTTCTTGTTTATTATTATTAGTTTGTCAATATTGGGTTCAATGTTGGACACAGCAATTTGCATGTTTCCCTCCAAATGTTCATCAGTCAAACGGAAACAACCTCTTAATTTGATTTGTTTCACTCAAGAAAAAAATTACTTTTCACAAAATTTAGTTTTCCGAATTGAATGGTTGTTCAATGGTTCCATTTACTTAGGGAAGTAATTTTTATATAAAAACAAATCTAGTAGAAAACCTTCTGAAAATTTTGCCTTCAGTTCGTAGTTATATTTAAGATCACATTTAGCTAGATCTGGAAATTGAGGGACGCAAAACCAGAAGATTTGATGTTCCACTTGTACTCCCGAAGACACTTTTAAATTACGTCGACCTTTCGCGGGCTGCATTAAATGAGGTTAAGGGCTGCATGTGTCCCGCGGCCCGCAGATTGCGCACATCTGCCTTAAACTATTCTACCTACAAAGTGGGTCATTGCTCTCTCTCTGTCTCTTCTCTCTCTCTCTCTCTCTCTATATATATATATATAAATATTTTTAATATATATCTATATATTATATAAAATATTTTTAATATATGATCTATATATATATAAAATATTTTGATATATTATCTATAGATTATTTTATTTTATGTTATTTTGTATTATATATATTTTCATAAAGCATATATATATATTTATAATATATTCATACACAGTAATCATAGAAAAGATCTACTCTCAGTCGTGAACGCCAAGATAACATTTGCCTCTTTCAAGCCGGATGGATTTAAAGTTTATTCAGAAACAAAGTGTAACAAATGACATCGAATTTATATTCACATATTATAAATTATAGTTGGTTTTATTTCTTTCTCAGAGCGCTGTGACGACATGAATATACTGAGTAGCGTTTTCCCGGCGCCTTTTCAACTGTTACAGGCAGTCCTGTTTTATTTCGGCTCTTTCGCTACAAATTGAGATCAAGATCGTGGACATAAGTAAAATTTAAGACTTCATGACATTTACACTTTTTCTAATAAAAGAAAAAAATCCTCCACCCAAGAATAAAATAAAAAACATATCTAAAATATACAATTACACTGCGTATTACTACCAATTCTGGGTTATCCATATCTAATTACACTAATAGGGTAGGAGTGATAAGGGTATCATTATTTAGAAATATACTACACTTTTGTTGAGGAGGAGCAGAAAATCAAGTACGAAAGCCATCAGGGCAATCAAGCCCCAAATTTCCCGTCACGGCAAAACCAGGAGACAAACCTGACACCTTAGGCCGTGTGCCCACTGGTGCAGGTACTTAAGGCCTATATATTTGTATTATATATCCTTAAATATACGAAATTATAAATTTAATGTTGGATGGAAAGTTACTGAAAGTTATTTAGCTATTTTTTCTATTAATGTGGATTTTTAATTTTTAGCTTATTACAAAACACGATTAAGAGATTTCGATTTTAAACATAAACTTACACGTGATTTTTATTATTTCAATACATAGCATAGCTACCTCCACAGTATATGAAAAAAATTAAGAAGACATAAAATGTAGAGGTAAAATAGTTTTTATCTTGACATAATACCATAACATATGCCCTTTAAAATTTCAAAGCTCTCGGGTATTGAACTCAAATAGTATCACCCATTTTACGAAAGTTAATCACCTTCTAATTCTGCGGTATAAAATTAATTACACAAGAAGCGAGTGCTCGGCGGCATCATAATCACCTACTTAGAATTTGTTCTTGACACGACAAAATATCATGATTGTTCTCTTTAATCATATCCTATTTCTAACAATAACATGTTTAATATTAAGACAGCCTGCATCTTTGAGCATACAGACCAAACGTCAAGCTCACCTCGTATATTTTACCTGCAACAGTGAGGTCAGAACTCAAATCTCGGCAGAGTATAGTTAGTGTGGTTTTTATAAATGGTTTTCCTACAATCCTCCTCGAAAATGTGGGTATACTTCATCTTAATTCTACTTTTCTCATCTCTATCCCATGATCCTGGTTAAATACAGATTTTTTAAATAACATATTTTAAAAAAATTTAGCAAGGAGAGATACAATATAATATTTTGAGAAAGTAATCAATATTTTTAAGTCAATTTTACTTTGTCTTAATGGATTTTAAATGTTTATGACAGTGGTCCAAAAATCAAGAACAATGTACTGTACACTAACATCGAAACATAGCATGTAGGTAAAACAACCCTTTTTGTTAAAATGAACATGTTAAAATTGTATGATTTAAAAACTGATAATTTTTAGATAGTCTTAGTAGTGTCAAAATACTACATCAGAACAATTTAAAAAAATTAATAGTCAATTCTCAATTGACCAATAAAATTAACAAAGATGTATTATAACATATCAATAAACAATGAATACATTAATTAGCAGGTGAAGATAACGTTATAATTCTAATCAAATAATTTTTCTAAACAGAATAAATGGAAGATGTTTGATAGTAAGCAATTTAATGTTATATTTTAAATGTTTGATTGAAAATTCAAGAGATGAATGATATGGCTTGATTTATTTCGTATTTCTTATCTTAATCCTTTTCCCCTTTGATTCGATGGCTACGTTGGCTGCCACATATTTAAGGACGACTAATTTCAATCCATGGCACGGATGATCTTCAGGTCTTTAAGAAAAAACACAAACAAAGCATTATAGAAACACAATGCATTAAATAGCCTATATTCCAATGGTTTGTTAACCGAAGTTCGTATATATTTCCAAGACACACTAATCACTATATCTCAAGATTCTTGTAGTAGCCGAATCAGTAGGTTTGCGAACAAATTTTTGTCTTGTTTGCTGATGATAAAAAAAGTTGGGGCTTTAATTCCATTCGGGTGTATTAAAGAGGTTTCCTTCCACTCAAATGGTTGTACCCTTTCTCTAAATTATAACCTTCCTTATCTCTACCCTATTATTATAGATATGAAAACATTCCGGATGGGTGGTAGGCCTAAATGTAGAATGTAAAATGTTGGAGTCACTATTAAAAATATCACAATATACTTTTTAGTTGCACATAATTTTATCTTTAAAAATATTTCAGAAAATTGGTACATACAGTGGTGGCTGGGTGATCTAAGGTGTCAGATTCTCATTGTATTAGGTAACTATTTGTGGGACAGGTCTGAATAATAATAATCCCAGCTGGATGCTCAGAGTGAGTTCTTCCCCGTGTTTTAATTAAGCAGTTGGAACTAAAACATATTAACAAGTTCAGTTCTTCTTGTCATAGTGATAGTCATAGCATTTGTTCAACAGTGAACAAACACGCTTCGGTGGTCACGTGAATTAAACGACAATCTCATATAATCTGGTTTTATAGTGATTGGAGCCTAGGGCTCGAATCCTGAACGAATGTTCTGATAGGTTTTTTTTCCCCTAAACGGTTTTTCAAGCTCCATGCTCCATGTATTTCCTCTAAATGTTATATTTCTCAGTCCACCCCTACCCTTTAATTTAATGTAAATAAATGTGGAAAAGCGCCGAAGGTTATTAAGATTAAACGTAAAATATATATATATATATATATATATATAATATATATATATAGAGAGAGAAAGAGAGAGAGAGGATTACTTTTACACTAAGTGTGTAGGCCTACATGTCTTCCCCCCCTTTCCCCACACAAAATTCCATATAGTTAAAATAAGGCTAAAATAAAATTATACTTTTTTGTTTGTTTTACCAACAACAAATTGAGTTCCAACCAGTTTCACTAATTTAGTTTTTTTAGCACCTACTCTTACTACCTATTTAGTTTATATGCAATTTAGTTTTATTGTATTAGGATAAACCCCACACACGTTATATGTATACATTAATGATATTATAACGTAATCTTTATAACATTCCATACTTCCTCTTCTGAGTATTATATCTTGCTTTTATGGACATATTTTTAATATGAAACCTATCAATTGCATTCATTCATTTCTTATGGTGCCATAAAGACCTGTTGTTGGTGCTGTTAAAATCCACCCTATTAAAATTAGGGATTGTTCCCCCTCGTTTTCTAAGCCTTCACCCGTAGACAGTTTAATATATCCTGAATTCCAAGCTCTCACAAAAAAAAAAAAGTTTAAGACAGACAAAGGAATTATTTGTTCTGAAAATAATACTAGCTATATTTCACACTCATTATTTTCTATAGTAATATGCACGCTCAACTTTGCGTTACCAATATATTGAAAATAGTTGTCTTTAATTATGACGTTTAACACAATGGTAACTAAGGGGGCCGCTTATTGGAGCCTGAGACGCGTTGCATGCGTTATTTATCAAGTTATTTGTCAGTTTAAAATACGGTTCCCGCTGAAAATGACGGTGAAGGGTAGCAATTTAATCCTATAGGATACAAATCCTACGTGATTTTTGTTTTATTATCTTAATTATTATAAACTATGGGCAAGTAAATTAGCTTATTTTAACTCAACGTTTTACGTGAAATATCACAATTTAAAAGATTAAAGTAGGTAAGTGATTAAGAAACACAGATCTTGCCTTCCTCAAACAAAGTAGTTAAAAAAAAAAGTCACAACAGAGCATGATAGAGGATTGATTTAGTGGTATTGAAGCTACAGAAGCTCCCTTCACATGAGAAATACTTAAGTGTGAGAATGTTTCTTTTCAATTAGGTGGCGCCCTTAAAGAGTCAGTCTCACCCCAAAGATAATACCTAGCTTAGGCGAATAATATGGCTTGAACCAGGCACCGCATTGTGACGCGATTTAAATACAACCAAAATTAAAAACAATAATTGTAACATGAGTGTGCGGTGTTAACAGACGAGATTTTTCACACAAGCTTTAAATTATCAAACAGAGAAAACCAATTAATTAATTATGAGCCTACCTTTGCGAATGGTGAATGAGAATACCTGGATTGTGGAGATGATAGCTGGGGCGTCCCAATCTTGTTTCTTAAGCACTTATTAATTATTTCACACGAGAGAGTTTCATGGCTGTATGTCTCGAGGCTAAAAGACGCTTTGATCACAGCTTTACCCGTTATGATAAGAAAAGTGCGGGAAGAGCGAACCTAGAGCCATTAGGGAGAAGGGCGGGAATTGGATCAAATAAAAAGACATCAGTGCGGTGCTGACACCTAGTGATAATTAACATAACTAATTAAAACAAAGAATAGAGCACAGCTGGATCAGTAGATATAATTTATACCAAGCATTGAGAAAAGCAATAAACGGATCCAAAGTTCTTTGTTGTCAAATGAAGGATGCAGAAAACCATACTTTTATGCGTTTTCTGGTTCAAGAGTAATAGTGCACCTAATATGACCCAGTAATCAGCCGTGAGGTGTACGTCAAACAGCCTAGTATAATAGTAAGTATTCAAGAAAGGCGGCTTTTATTCCATAACCCGTTGGAGTGGGGATAGAATGTGTGAAAGAGGCAGTGAAAAAAATCTCATGTGGATCTATCCGGGATTCGGAACCCAACCTCCCCGTTAACGGTGACCTCATGCACTAGAATATAAAGACATAGACTGCAAGTCAACATGTGTGGGGAGACATGTAGCTAAACATTATGCCAAATATTTCTGTAAATAATGATAGTTTAGCTATTTTTTATTTTGTAAAGAAAATGTAATTGATATGAATAACACCACACATACCAATAGCTTAACATGTCAAAAATTACATTTTATATTAATTTGTTTTTAGGTCGTGAGTCGATACATAATTGTACCTGTTGATGTTAACTTGTATAGCAAAAGTGACATTTGAAGATCATATGTCTTGCCGTATGAATTGATGAAAATAAGTTTGATAGCTTTAGTAACTGCCAGAAATTGTTATTTCTCTCTAGTGACCGAGTGTTACATATTCTATAAAAATAAGTGTTAGCATCACTTAAATAAAAAACTAGATTTTATTTAAGTTATTAGAAAACATACTTTGTAAAGAGAATAATTCTAATTTGTATTAATACAATTTCAGATTGATAAAATGAATAAGAACGGTTAAAGAAACTAGCTCTAAAATTATATTTTGGGCTTACACAGAAAATCGGGTTTGAAAGTTCAGAAGTTAATCCAAACAGTTGATTCATTCACCGAGTAAACATGAATTTATTAAAAATACATAGTCTAAGGGGGCGGCCAGACTGAGCGAGCGACTAAATATAAAATAGAACACGTTAGTGGTAATGAGAGGTGGCCAGACTGAGCCCGCACGCTTGAAAGATAGAACTGGTTCTATTTTTCAAGCGCGCGTGCTCGGACCCGGTACAATTTAGTTTACAGGCGCTAGGCAATATTATTGTATGTTGGTTCATTGAGTGCTAGGAAAACTTCTCATTTTGAAATTTTTATTACTTTTTTATTACTATCGATAGGTTTAGCACACTTGCTACTAACGGCCTAATTTAATTGGTAAGATCATAAACCATACATATATGTGTATATATTATAATATGTAAAACTGATATGTTAAAATACTTCAATATTATCAAAGTAGGCCTTTACAGATAAGAATCACCATCAGCGTGGAGAGAGGATGAGAAAACCACAACAATAAATCACTTGTTAAAAAAAACTCAGTTCACTCAGCCAAGATTCGTAGCCTCCTCGTCAACAACTAACGAGAGCTATCTGCTAATCACGGCTCGCTCGCAGTCTGGCCACCCAGTCGCTTGCGCGCTCGCGCGCTTGCTCGCACGCTTGTCAGTCTGGCTGAACCCTTAGTCTGTATGTGCACCAAAATTCTCTTGTCGATTGTCTAAGACCAGGGCCACACGAGCGTTTTGTATTGACTCAGGAATCATGGCTATCTCGAATGGTGTTCCCATTCAACTCTACAAGGAACACCATTAGAGTTGCTCAGAAGTTCACTCAGAAAAATGGGCTTGTAACTGAAGGAATATCACAGACGTCAAGCCATGTAGAGGATGTATTCTAATAGGTGCCAAATAATCTAGGGGGTATTTTTCATCGACCAAACCAAACAAAAGCTCATATAAACATGGGCCTAGAAAATTATAAGTAGTGTTATGTAACAAGAGCAAACAAAATATATATTAGATTTCAACCTCAACTTTATCCACTTCAGTGGCCACATGGTCTAACGCGCTACTCTCGTATTATACTAGACAGCCGATGACGGGGATATCAAGGTTCGAATCTCAGTCAGGTGTACTGAGTGTGTGTTTTATAAAATGTTGTTTTTACTCTCCCTCCACGTAAATGCGGGTACATTTCCTGTAAATATAACTTTCCTCATATCTAAAATCATTAGAGTAATTATTACGTAGGCGTATAATCCAAACGGGTAGTAAGACAAGGTGTTAAAGAAAATTCGACTTTGCTTCTTCGCATGTTTAAAGCTACGCTTTGACTTCACTTCGCATTTAAAAGGTGACCTTCACACATCCCTATAATGGCGTGGATGTAGAGGTCATTAAATGATGAATGACAACTATAAACTTTAGTTTGCTAGTGACGGAACTATTGAACTAGATAAAGGAACTCCTTTTTTTCAGAAATGTAGATCACTTTGAAAGATTCCCAACAGTGAAAAGTATAGCTAATCTCTACGTTGCACTGCCATGTTCGTATTTGGTATTGAGACGCAGTATAACACTTTCATCGAACGAGAAATTATTCCCGTATGTCTGGTCACACTATAATGACTTTTGGATGTTGTATTTCCTGAGTATTTTCTCCGCCTATGTTGCGACGTGAATAATCATACATACTTCCTCAAATAATCTATTGCACTGGTTCTCAACTTTTTTTTGAGGCACATTATTATCTGTTGTGAGTCTTCGTGGCACACTGGGCGTGCAGGTTTATAATACCACGGGAGGCTGGGCATGCGCAGAGAAACGTCTCACAGTTGAATAGGGAATGCGTCACTATGTCCTTTATTCATCCACGAATTGAACTTTTGTATCAGACGTGACAATATTCTCATTAATTACTCAACTCTTTGATAGTAAGACATTAAATTATCTTTTTTTTTAAGTGTTTGAACATTTTTTCTCTTATTTCTTTTTTAAAAATTAATATTGAATTAAATTTTTTTCTTTTTTTTCTTTAAGTAATAACATAACGTAGAGAATTTCACGTCACATCTAGTGAACTTTTTGAATCATCCTTTGTAAAACACAATTCTATTGTAATTAGGAAGAACACTTTTAAAAATTGGTAGTCATTAAACCACCCTTAAATATTCTTTCTTCAGAAAAAAAAGTTTTGCTAATCTTATATGTATTATATATATATTGAAAACCATTGTGTTAGCCATTCTTAAAAAAGATTCAAATTTTCCAAGATAAGCTATGCTAGCTTCAAATATTTATTTATTTTTAAAAATAAAAAATAATTTATAATTTATCATGCAAAACACTAGCCAAAACACCATTTTTAACAAAATATTTTCAGAAATTCTAGAAAAATTTCAATTTTCAAAAATAAATCATTAGAAAAATACTCTTTATTTTAGGTATTGAATTAAAATCACGATATCACCTTAAGGTAAGAACATAAAACACTAAAGTACCCACCAAACTATTTCGGGTGTAGCCCCAGGTATAGACATACACCATTGGTAAATACACTTTTTGTGTTCGAGGGCACATTGCACTTAAAGGCGATAAAAGTCCTCGAATACAATAATCTATCTATATGAATGAAATAAACAAACGCTTGTGTGGCCCTGGCCTAAGGTGTAGTGATGCGTGGGTGGAAAATAGTTCTTGAGGGCTTGCTCTTGTTCTAATTACTCCGCAGCGAGGTCTAAGTACCACCATGTGAAAAGGAGAAAAGAGGAGGAGCAAAATTAATCAAGGGAACACAAAGCTACCAATTCCACTCAAAATACCAACTTTTATCACTTTTACTGAGTGCAGTAGCGCCTTACATCCAACAAGTAATTATATTTACCCTAGTAAATGCTCTAATTTTCTAATAAATTGGGTCCAAATGTTAAAATACTACATCCAAACAAAAATCACTGTACAATATTTATTATATATATCAAATACTAGCTACCGCTACTCGCATGGGGAATCTATAAATTTCATTGTAATTTCTAGTATAAGTTATAAAATAAAACCAAATATTAAAGTATGTTTGGATATTAAACTCTTATTGGTTTAAATTGTGTTACAATACATGAAAGTAGTCAAAATAAAGATATAATCTGAACGTGTTTTAAAAGCTGACAATTATTTTGAAGATAAACTATTACTTCTCTATACACAATATTTTGAACTCATCCCTGTTGGTTCTAGTAAAAAAAGATAAGAGGGGTGAAGCATAATTAGTTGTTAAAGAGTTATTGCAAATTAAAGTTACATAGTAGGCTTAACAATTTACATTTTGTATAAAGAATTACTCATTTTCAACGTTTGGGGCATAATTCGATCCACTAGTTTAAATTTACCAGATTACATTTTCATTTTTTTTTCCAGAGAGCATTATCGTGACTTGACTAACGTGATTAACGTGACCTTAAATCAATGTAGAGGCTACGTGTCGCCCAAAAGGGAAGTAAGACAGGTAGCACTAAAGATAGTATTCTACAACGATCTATAATCTATATAAACAGAGTGAGAGAGATAAATAGGGATATATATATATATATAATAATATCAAGTATAAATACATATTATTACATATAGATAAATATGGATAATATTATATAATAATATTATATATAGATATATACTGTATATATATACGATATATTACTGATATATATGAATAGTATAACTGTATATATAATATAATATACTGTATATATAGATATATACTGTATATATATATATATATATCTCTATTCTGTTATTTATAATATATTTATATATATGGTTGTAGAGTATTACTTTTAGTGCTACGTGTATATATATAAAAGGGAAGGGATATATAAAATATACAAACAAAGTGGCAGAGCTAGATAGATAGATATATATATATACAGTATATAGATATTATATATACAGTGTATAATATATCCCTATTTTTCTATACATATTTATCTATATATAAATATAGATATATAGTATATATATTTATATACATACCTAATTATCTAACTCTCTCCCTCTGTTTATATATTTTATAGAATATTATTATGAGTGCTACGTTTCTTACTTCACTTTTGGGCGACACGTAGCCTACACTGATTTAAGGTCACGTTATGGAAAAAGTTGAAATTTAAGGAAATATACTAATGGTCCAAAGCGTTTCGGAAAACCACAATTTATATATATATGTACACAGTGTATATATATATATATAATATATATATATATAGTATGTAGAGATAAAGGAGTTCTTGACTGGAATTAAATCCAGGATAACTATTTAGGTGTATATTTGAAAATTACATAGATATGTATTTTATAAACTTCAAAAGAGTGTAATGATATGGAATTATACATCCCAGTAATTTATTATTCACATTTGTATTCAAAATTACGATATTATAAATGAGAGCGAGTAATAAGATATATTTATGTTAAGTTGTTAAGTTGCAAGGTATGGCGACATCATTCTGCGTCTATGTTTGAAAATCCAACTCAGTTTTGTAAACAGAAACGCACCTGGATGACCACACCCTTTTTCTTTTGGGAAATTTCGAGAAAGAAATGTCACTAGATATACCTCTTCAAGGTACGCATCTCTTCACTTGCTTTCCTGGCGAGGAGCCGTGTAGGTTGAGTCTATGATATATTAATTTATATTCTAAATTTCACGTGTCGGGAATTATCATGCGTATAATGCAATAGTCGGGCTCTTATTAAAATCTAAAATGTGTGAGATATCTATCAAAAAAAACTGTTTATCTACTAAAAATAAAAACTATAAAACACCAGATCTTTTGTTTTCTAAAATAAAACATTATCCCTTTTTAATTATTACAATACAGAATAACAAACTTGAAACCAATTCAATAATTATATAAAATATCACACTAATTGTGGCGAACAAACAAATAATATATCAGGCTAGCTCTTTTATACGTTACAAGAGTCGTTTATAAAATAATATTAAATAGCCTGTTAGTTCACCTAACATGGCTTTGTTGAATTTTAATTCCATCTTATTCATGTTGATATTATTTCTTTTTTAAAACACAAATAAAGTGAAGCCTTTTATAATGTAACCTGAGTTTACAATGGGAGAATATAGTTTCGTTTGAACAACACGACTCACCAAATCAATGAAACTATAATAAAAAGTAGTTTACTTTTAAATACAACATACTGAAGTTAGTGAATATAATTTTTTTCTTGAGTCATATCCGACCAACTTTAAGATATCACCGCTTAATAACACTAATGGGGTAGTGATGAATAAAGTAGAATTTACAGAAACTGTAACCGCAATCGCGTGAAGGGAGAAAGGGAAATTATTTATGGGAAACCATCTTCCTGTTGGGATAAAAGCACCAACATCCGTATCACCAACAAATCAGACCAGACGGAAACTGATGCCTTGCCCGATGGCACTTTTTTTTTTTGTGAAGAAATCTCACATGGGGGATATAAAAGAACGAAATTCGGCTGTCCTGGATCAAAGTTAAATCTCATTTAGAGATGAGAGCCACTCTCCAAGTTGCCTGCAAACACTTCCTCATCCCTCTTCCTCCTCCACGAGACACAATAGAGTTTTGCAGAGGTTCTTATCCACTCTTGCGTGATGAAGAATCTGCCCTTCTTTTACACCTCGTTTCAAGAACACACAAACACCCTATCTGCCCCCCCCCCCTTTTTTCACCACCTCCCAAGTACAACAACAAATCAACACACCCTCTTTTATCCCACCCCTAACCCTCTTCTCCTAGGTAACAGATTACAACCCTTAACACCTCGATTAGTAGGGACAGTAAAATATCGCTGATAATCAAATCCAAGATTAATAGGCCTCCCCTTTTTCCCTGAACAATTCAACAACTTATAAAATAGGAAGGATAGTTTCAACTTTGGAGGTATCTGAAATTTTAGGAGAGCGGTTAGATCGTCTAGCTTTGTCTTTAAGTTTGATCTCAACAATTTATATATAATTGAGTTTTTTGTTGCACCCACCTCGGTGGTGTAGTTAGCTAACGCGCCTGTTTCGTGTTGAGCTAGACTGTAGAGGACGGGGAGATCGAGGTTCGAATCTCGTTCGAGTGAACTGGGGGAGGTTTTCCCCTAAATAGTTTTCAACCCTACCTCCACGCAAATGCGGGTTCACTTCCTCTATATTCAACCTTCCCGATTCTTAACACATTAACGTGAATAGTACTTAAGCGTATAACCCGAACGGGTAGTAAGACGCGGTGCTAAGTATTATTTATTTGTCTCCCACAAATGAGGTTTACCATTTTATTTTTGTCTTGAGAAAGCTGATGAATTTTATTTGAATACACTTTCCTAATCCTATTCTCCTTAGTTAATAAATTTAATTTTCTGCTAGAATGATTCTAAATACCATGTATCACTAATACTAATAATAGTAGCAATAGCCCAGTTAAAATAACAGTAATGTGTATATTTTAATCGTTTATACAATTATATATAAATATGCTTATTATTAAAATACTGATCAACAATAAACGAGAACCTATTAAAGGTCAACAGTCGACACTGAAAATATTACAAGACATTAAACATTATATAAAATCTAAATATTTAAAACGTGAAACGATTTCTTTCGACAATGATGCCCATAGTCTACCCAATTTCAATATCTTTCCCAGAGAAAACTTAGGTTTTTATATCAAGGATGTGCTCAAAAATTTTACATTTCAAAAATATCCAAAAGGGTAAAGTTTTTAAATTGGGATTAATATTAGAATATGAATATGTATTTTCATAGATTAATTGAATTATCTACTCACATTTCTAAAATTTAAAGGACAAACTTGAGAGCTGTAATTGCAAGATATAGACAGCAGTTAATATCCATGCAAAGGAAAATGGTTATAAATTAGTTTCATTTGAGTAAAAACTTAAATTTGGAGTTGCAAGAGGTTTAAGACTATAGAGGGAGCATTTTGTTGATCAAAATACGGAATAATTTGATTAATAAATACCTAGAAATCTATTTCAAGAATACTCACTCATACCTCTAACAATGTCTTGTAAATACCTTTCTCAACATACTTTTTATAAGTAAAAAGTCCAAGTCGTATGTATCATGACGTCACAGGCCACGAAAATAGCAGACTGCAACTTACCACACAAGATTTTTTACTATCGCATGATTCATGATGATCGTTAAAGTTGCCAATTTTTGTTATTTTATATTCACCGCATATTATTACCCATTAGAGTTATTGATATATTTACACAAAAGGGGTAGGGGTTAGGAAGGTAGGATTTAAAGAAAATGTCCCCACATTTAAGTGGATGGAGCATGATAACCATTTGAGGAAAATACATACTAAGTACACACAACTGAACCTGAATGTCCCCACATTGTGTTTAGAATAGAGGATAATATTATGATAATTTATAGCACAATAATATATGTTTTTATTTTTCACTTAGTTTCTTCAACTAGTCATTTTTTTTCCATCGCTTGATACTACCAGTCCAGGCTATGGACATAACTATGCATTTTAACCACACTAATGTGGTAGGGATGAAGAATGTAGGCCTAGAAGACAGACACCCAAGTTTGCGTGGAGAGAGAATGGTAAACCATTTAGGTAAACATAACCCCATACACCCTGTTGGGGTTCAATCCCCAACTTTTACATCACAGGCAAACCAGAATAATGAACCTGACATTTAGTACACGTGACTACCGATGCGGGTAATTAAATAGTTGTAGTATTGGTCGGGGGAGGAAGTGGAGTTTACGAGGGGGCTATATCCTCAGGGTAGCCCTTTCCCATTCACCTTCCTGCCTTTCCTCCATGTATACGTGCCTAGATGAATATTTCTATGAAAAACAAGATCACACTAATTATTAAAATCCTACGAGCTCCATCATTGTCAGAAAGATAACCATTTGAGGAAAATATGATTTAGAAAAATATTATAAATTGAAGTTAAATCTTGCAAAATTAAGATAATCATCTAGCTAGGGTATCGAATTCCAAACTATAGATGCGTAATCAAATTTTGAACTAACTTAAACAAAGTGCAAAACCATTCAAAATTACTAACAAGGAGTTTATTATATATTTTATAAGAACATCAACGTTGCTTACAGAAATAGAATTAGTTCAAACCTAAACAAAAATCTTGTGAAAAAAAATAAGCTCTAAAATCAGGGCCCGCTCCAAGGAATCTCACCCAGAAGAATAAAGTTGAAGAACAGTACTAACCTGGTTAGCGGTAGTAGTGAAGCAAAAATAAACTTTTTCACGAGAACTTTGAGTGTTATTAGTTAGATAAACTTATATTATTTTTATTTACTTTTTTGTTAAGATTTGTATGTAATTTGAGATATTTATTGGGATGTAATATTATTTCTCACGTATTGATTTTAATAAGACTTTAAATTTGGTTTATAATAATTTTTTAACTTATTTTATCATTTTTATTGGTGACTTTTAATTACTAATGTTATTATGTACCTTTTCGAGTGAACTACTAATATACAGTGCATTCGGAAAGTTTCTGTGCACTTAGGCTACAGTACGCGGTAGCGCGGTTGTTTGTCAGATCGAAGTTGCCGTTGAAGAATGTTGTTGTTGTTGTGTTACTTTTGACTATGGTTGATACAACGGTACCGGTGAGTGTTTAATTCAGTTTGTACTCACTATGAATCTTTAAATTGATGAACGTGTTTTTCTTGTGAACACGTCTTTCGAGAAGGCAATAGATAAACCAATTTAATGCAGGACCAAGTTGCTGAAAAATTCCTAGAAACATCTGTACATCAGCGCAATATATTTATAGACTTATTGAGAAATTTCGTGAAACAGGCTCAGTATTAGACACCCAACGAAGGGGGATACTATCTAAACTTAATGATGATAAAAGTTTTTGGATATTTCTGACTCCACGCTAAGGAGTCCATCAAAATCATTACGAAAGTTGGCACAAGAGTAATATTGGGCTTGCAACAGCGCATAAACCTGGCCCGAGAAAATTGAAACTCTTCCCATACAAATAACTGCGTTGCAAAAATTGAAACCACCGTATCACGAAAAATTACTCCGTTATTGTGACTGGTTTACACATTTTATTTAAACGAAAACTATTGGTATTCTTGATGTCATCTTCTTCACCGATGAGGCCTGGTTCCACCTTTAGGGTTATGTTAAAACACAAAACACGAAACTGTGGACGTCGGAGAATCTTAGTGCTGTTAAGAAACACCGTTGGGCGACTAGAAACTTGGCGTGTAGGTTGCGATATCCAGATGTAACTCTTTTTTTTTGCCCCTTATTCTTTGAAGGGAAACAGTGAACAGTGACTGCTTCTGTTCAGGAAGACAAAGTCACATACTTGTGGTTTCAATAAGATGGCGCTACTTCAACAGCTAACAATTCTATGAAACTTAAGAATGAGATTTTCGGAGAATGTGTCATCTCTGAAAACTTATGGCTCCTTCGCTCGTTGGATCTTACACCAGACTTTTATCCGTGTGGTGCAGCAAAATAAGCACTGTATCGGGATCGCCCGAGCACGCTTAGTGACTTATTAAATAACTACGTACCTAAAAAAATCTCACAAGGAAATCTGCAAAAAGTGTTAACGAATAAAATTAAACGGGTACAGGCGAGTATAGATACTTGTAGACATCACTTCTAACACCTTTTATAAGTGACACGGGCCATATCCTAAGTGCACAACTACTTTTAAAACGCACTGTATTTATTTATTTATACTTGTTTCTTAAGTCTGGATTTATTTCTAATTTATTGGGCTGAAGACATAAACTTGACTTGTCACAAGACATTTATTGTATTACACTTTATTGGATTTATTAATTTTATTAATATTGATATTGTTTTAACATGCATCGGTAGTCACATGTTCTAACGCATCCCCTTCGGTTTAGACTGGATTTCCGGTGACGAGAAGATCATGGTTATAATCCTGTTTGGGTGTACTGAAGGTGTTTTTTTTTCCACCCAAGTGCATTCACAATAGCCCTCCACGTGGATTTGGGTACATTTCATATTACTGTACATCTTACCTTCCCTATTCCTGTCCCTTCAGCGTAATTAATATATCCTTATAGCCTGAACGGGTACTTAGACGCAGCGAATAATAGTGTATTCGTGAGTAGGTAGAGGACCATGTATTTAAAGACATAATATATTATTTCACATTTATCCTATTTACAGACATCTTGAGACGAAATTGTGTGTCATTTATCAAACGTCACGTAGCCGACACTACCCCACAGTGGATATAAACCTCCATTACTGCATAATACATAACGCAAGATGGAAGGAAGGAGTGTGCATGTCAAAGATAAATTACCATTCTATATAATTAATACATTAGTGACTGTAATTTCAACGCTAGCAGGAAAGAGGGGGGGGGGTTGACATAATATCTTAGATTACGAGAGATACACCCTAACAGCTGAAGCGGGGACCCCAAAGACTGACTGACGTCTTGGCAAGGAGGTTAATGAGGGTGTTTTCCACCTCGGCATGACGTCAAGAAACACGGAATTAATTTTGTGATAAGCTCTGAAAATAATGTCAACATGATTGAAAATGAAACCCACCCTAAAAATGAAATATTAAAGCCCGTTAACTTGATTTGGTTAACAATTTAATAAAGAAAATATAATTTAAATCCAGCTCGATGTTAGTAAAATCTACGTTCACAATTTCAAAGGGTTTTGTTTAGAAATTGTTTATCTAGTTAAAACACCTGTGTGTTTAGACTTTTAGCCACTCTGGTGGCACAGAATTTTTCCCAGGGTACACCTATGTATGCTATCCACACGTGGTACTCGTAATGTGATGTTGTGATGATAGTGATTATGAAGGAGTGATCTTAAACCTAACTTAAGGATAATCAACCAAAGCCTAGCGACCGTTGGGATAATTCCCTTTCCGGGAAAATTACTCATGGTACCAACCGGGAATCGAACCCGGAACTCTAGGTTTTTGGAAGGGTGGTTTGGTGGAGTAATGAACGATATACTGAGTTCTAATCCCAAATGGCTAAACTTTTTTCATATGTATGTTTAGTTTTTTTCCCCATACTTGTAGTTTTTCACACAACCTCCAGCCATATTTTTATCTCTTTTTTGTTAGAGGTATCAATGTCCCACAAGTTGCATTCGGCTCACGGTGTGCTCCTGTTTGGCCCTCAAGACTTTATATTTAAAAAAATAGGAGTGACCTTTTTGACGTTGTTAATAAGACGAGGGTATAAATGATAAAAAAACTATTAAAAAAATAGAGGCTGAGTGCATGCAAAGGCATGCTCACAGGCTTAAACGGGGCTTTTAGGATTGCTAACCCCATTCCTAGCACCATGTAAAAATGTTAAAATAACATTAGTAAAAACATTTCATTTACTTCAGATTATATATTAATTGATTTAGTAAAATGCCCACGTTATTTGGAATGTAAGCCTTACTAAAATATATATTAGCATACTAATGAGAACTCATTATCATATACTGTACATCTACGACGTAGATACAGCCGTTGAACACCACCTGGAAAACCCAGCAAACGCAGCATTTGATCCATAATCTGAGCGTGAGTCTACGCAGTACATCACAAAAGTCATCGCTTATGTTCTTTCTTTCCGTAAAATTCACGAGCTAACACAAGCGGAAGATCAAAAAGCAGCCTTTGAAGGAAGACAAACTAAAACCCTGCTAGCGTACATGATAACCATAGCGACCAAAATCAAAGAAGACACGACAATGCTACATCATTCGATGTTGCTATATTCAGAGCTGATGAAGGATCACCGCTGGGAGAACGAGTTATAATTGTTTATCCACGCAATGCAGATATTCGTCGTATTTCAATACTTCATTCAATCCTTTATTTGTTGGCCTATCCTCTTATTTCCAAAACTCAGATATGGCCTGGCACACCAACATGCATAATCTTGCTAACCATGCCACGAGACAATCACCTTAACGATGTTGCAGTATGCAGTTAATATACTACATAAATTCTTACACGTTTTTCGTTTCTTCACCTCTCGGAGAAACTCTATTTGCAATGGATAGTCATATTTACGTTCGAATTGTTGGCTCATGACTTGACTACCTCCGCAGAGAACAGACAAAGCTGCGTCGAGAGCAATACCTTAACCTTGTGGAATACGTTACCACTATAATTTCTGGCAATATTCGTAATTATTACAGTAGTCATGTTTGCGACGGTATCAGGGAACAGCCACAGTTTCCCGAATAGCTTTGTTTCTAAACAGTCTGGAAATAAGTGGACTGCCCACGCACATACTGGAGATCAAAGAAAATGCAATTGATTTGCTTATGCTTAAGGGGTGCACTGACGAAAAAAATTACTTTTTTTGTTGCCCTATAATATTCGTCTATCTGTTCGGCTTACAATGGCCTTTAAATTATGGAGGTCGGATGTCTAGAAGTATTTTAATTAATATTTAAATTCATGACATATAATTGGAGTTACAACTTGTGGTAGATGGCGCAAATTGCTTTTGAATATTATTCATGGTTAAATTTGATTTGTTTTTGTTTGGTGCGATCTATGATTTGATTTAGAACTAGATTTACACCTAGTTACATATTTTATTTTTAATGTGTTGGATAAGAACTATTAGTTTATTGTGGTTGTTGAAATCTTCAGGAATCTTCATGGAGGAACATGAAAAGTAAGAAGACATTGTCATCTGATGAAAAGAGTATGTCCAGAAAAAAATTTGTTTGAAGCCTTCAATCCTAATATGGAATATTAATAAGGAGAAACATAAATAAAGTGGAAGGCATGAAAAAGGCAATTTTTTAGAGTTTTACCATGCTGGCTCAACCAATGAGGAACTACGCCACCAGCTTTGTCCGGACGACGAAAACACTTGGTAAAGTACCGTAAAGCTGTGAAGAAAGGAGAAATGTACGATCTTAAGAAAAATGTTCATCTCCCAAAAGAAATGTCAGCTATTCACCCAGTGTTTCATTAGCTTTCCAATCGAGAACTTTTAAAGAAATGTATTTAGGAAAAACCCAAAACCAAATGAATCGTCCAATAACGTTGTGTGAAGCTACATACAAAAGAAATTTTTGTTGCCCTAAAAACATTTATATTTGGGATTTATGAAGTTGTCTGCCAATTCAATGAAGGACATGTGAGCAAGTGTCAAATTTTGAGTAATTTGGGTTTCAATCCTGGGAAGCGAATGAATGAAATGCTGAAAATACTGGATGACAGGCGATTGCATAAGGAGGAAAAGTCATGGTCAAAGCTGGAAAAAAGATTCGTAAAGCTACAAGTCAGGCCAAGAGGAAGCTGGAAGAAGAATTTATAGATGCTGAAGGTGAAGAACCATCATATGGTCCAGGACTAAGTAAATAAATGTAGAATGTACATGTTGTTTAGCTATAGTATAATACCTTTGTATAATATGCTTCTCTTAATTATATTCTCTATTTCTCAAAATTAACATTATTCTACATGTATGCCTCATTTTCTCAGCTTTTATTGGCAATGTCTCAGTAAATTTGTATGGTATATTTTCCATTTGTATCTCAACACTTTAACACAGCGATATTAAAAAATATTTATTACAAATTGAAATATGATTTATTAAATAGTGTTTTTTACACACCTTTTTGAAATATTTTTTTAAAAACTCCAAATATTCCAAATTCAATATTTATTAAAAGGCCCATGACCAAGGTTTTTGGAGAGAAAAACAGAACAAAAATATCTTGTCTAGTTTTTGAGAAAAGTTTGCAAATCGTTAGCATGGAGGGAGATAATCGTCTTAAACACAGTGAAAGATCTGATAAATGGTGCAAGAATACGAACAAAAAAATATGCTGAATAACTCCAATAATTGCTAAGTACTGACTAGAGTATCGCGTGAGGATCGAGTACTAGCTCCTAGAGTGAAATTATCTCCTTCAGAAAACGTTTTTTCCATCCAAATTACAATGTACGCAGTTTCCTTTGACAGTTGCTTTTGCCATTGCCATTAATACTAATAGTCAAGGTCAAATTTTACAAAGGTAGGAATATTATAGCCTAGACTTTGAACATGGGCAATTATACGTTGCACTCAGCTGAACCCGCTCGTTCAACGACGTAAAATATTCTTAACTGAAGAAAAAACGTCGATATAGAGAACAATGTGTTTTACACAAACAACTGTGTTTATAAAAAGATTCTCTAAGTTATTTATCTGAAGAATTAACTAAATAAAATATAGCCTATATAGACTATTAATTAAACTTCTTCATTAATTATATAATTTGTCATAAAAATATAGAATTTAAAAATTCATGTTATTTTCATGTAATTTATAGTCAAACAAAACACTTAAAAATAGTGTTTTGTTTAATAACATATTAACTTATGTTCAATATAAACATTAATGTTTTAAAAGAAGGCGAATTTTTCGGCCCGGACAGCTAGTTTTTATTAACCATCTTTGTCTAAAATTTAATTATTTCTGTAAAACAATGACAATGGGCTTGGTCATCTAATGAAAATGAAAGATTTCGGTATTTTATTATTTTTTTTATGTTTTGTCTCACCAATATCATTGATAAAAAAAACTTACGTAAGATGGGTTAAGACACCCATCCCATTTTTTCGTAAGAAAACGTAAGAAAATGCTGAACCTCTCCCCCACACACAAAAAACCTTATGTCATTTAAGGATTGCCCCAAACATATAAAAGTAATTAGTGATGACCCTGTGGTTTTGGGATAGAGTGCGTATCTCAAAAGTCAATGTTCGTAGGTTCGAACCCTAAAGAAGTCACCAGATTTTTACCTATTGACGAAAATTTAAAGTAAAATTTCTTCGGACTGGAAGTAAATACATCGGTCCAGACTCAAATGAGGCATGTGATATACCCCTAAGAAGTATTTTTATTAGATGCCTTTCCAGCAAAATCTGTAGGTTCTTTCTCACTTTCTTGTAGAGTACTTTGAGTGAAAAAAAATGGGAAACTACCGTAATTCACGATATAAATCTTTCGTGTGCTTTCTCTCACATGGAATATGTGAAGGTCATTAACTGGCTGAAGTGATGCTTTGTATGAATAATTTAGCAAATCAGGATCAACCTTTAAATTGAATACTCACTTATTAGTAAACGTAAAGTATTTTTTATAATACTTGTAAACAGTATATAAGTCAAATACTGTAGTTTAAATACTACATCAATATAGTTGGTAAGATAAAGTTTCATTCTCACATAGAGTACTGAGCGTCTGCTGCAGGCCGGATGTATGCATACCTTCTTAAACAGGCTATTTCAACATGAATTACAATCTAGCTGGCAGCGTCATCCTGCAAACCTTCCTAAATGGATCATTCAAATCTAAATTACAATCTAGCCGGCTGTAGGCTGCTGTGTCCTCCTGCAAACCTTCTAAAACAAGTCATTACAATATGAATTACAATCTAGCCGGCTGTAGGCTGCTGTGTCCTCCTGCAAACCTTCTAAAACAGGTCATTACAATATGAATTACAATCTAGCCGGCTGTAGGCTGCTGTGTCCTCCTGCAAACCTTCTAAAACAGGTCATTACAATATGAATTACAATCTAGCCGGCTGTAGGCTGCTGTGTCCTGCAAACCTTCTAAAACAAGTCATTACAATATGAATTACAATCTAGCCGGCTGTAGGCTGCTGTGTCATCCTGCAAACCTTCTAAAACAAGTCATTACAATATGAATTACAATCTAGCCGGCTGTAGGCTGCTGTGTCCTCCTGCAAACCTTCTAAAACAGGTCATTACAATATGAATTACAATCTAGCCGGCTGTAGGCTGCTGTGTCCTCCTGCAAACCTTCTAAAACAGGTCATTACAATATGAATTACAATCTAGCCGGCTGTAGGCTGCTGTGTCATCCTGCAAACCTTCTAAAACAGGTCATTACAATATGAATTACAATCTAGCCGGCTGTAGGCTGCTGTGTCCTCCTGCAAACCTTCTAAAACAGGTCATTACAATATGAATTACAATCTAGCCGGCTGTAGGCTGCTGTGTCATCCTGCAAACCTTCTAAAACAGGTCATTACAATATGAATTACAATCTAGCCGGCTGTAGGCTGCTGTGTCCTCCTGCAAACCTTCCTTAAAAATAATTATAGTATGAATTACAATCTTGTCAGCTGTATACTGGCTGTGTCGTGCTGCAAACTTTCTCAAACAGGTAATTCAAATATGAATTACAATATAAGACCATTTTTTGATTCACACATACATGATTGTGCGTCTATGACCATATTTTTATACCCTAAGTTTTAAAACGAATCAGGGGTACGCCTTTTTTCTATCATTTATTTAAAAATCTAGAAAAAAAACACTCGTGGACTATGGGTTGGACTACATTGCTAGTGAAGCTATAGGGATCGTGAGTCAAAGGCAGTGTTTTTGCAGTGTATCAAAATAAATCAAATAATTAACCAGTAGAAACATATAGTTTAAATTTCTTTACGTGATTAAATCAACAGTTCGTGAATATCTAACAAGGGTGTCCTGAAATTTAATGACAGCTTTATCTGTTGGTTTAAAAAGTTTATCGCCTAATGTTGTTATGCTCATGTAAGATATTCAACAAATGTTGATTTCGCCATGTGAAGAAAATTAAACTCTTATATCTATACAGGAGTAGGCCTGATATTTAATTTATTTTGGCCAAAAAAACTTTTTGCTAGAAAATAGGTGAAAACAATATCCAGCACGCTCGTTCCCCATCTTCCGTTTTAAGCCATTATATACCTTACTTGCACTCACTAATACATACACATAAATTGGTAAACAAAGTGTAAAATTGAGAGATAGCTGTCTGTGCCTGTATGAAAGAGAAGTAACGACTTTTCTTTTTTTTACTCCCTGTCACACTACCCGTTTGGACTAGACGTATATTTACGCTAGTGATAATGGATAGGTATGAGAATTCTAGAGTAAATGTATCTGTAATTGCGTTGAGTAAAAACACCCTCAGTAGATCCAGCCATGATTCGAACCCCAGCCCTCCCAGTTATCGGCAAACTAAAGTAGATGAGGTTGTACCTTATCTCACGGAGGCCTCTTTGTGGGTAGTGATAGGTCTATACACGTTGTAAAGAGGTAGGTTACTGTAGGCTAAATAATCTTCTTATCGGTTAAGTTGTCTGCTGAAGAACGCAAGATAAAAACCCAAACATAGTAAATTTGTCAAAATCTTTAGAGTAGTCACCAGAGAGTTTACGTGAAATACGAGAAAAATTTTCACGCTGTGCTTTAACACTGCATATTATCAGTCAGCCTGACAAATAAACTATAGTAGGATTCTACTAGGAAGGACCTTTTAGAAGATATTGTACAACTTTTTTGTTTGCGGTAAACATTCTCAACATATATGTGTTAATATTATCTAACAAAAGTGGCAGTGGCATATTTTATGTGTGGGATTTGTTTTAGTTACTTTTATAACTAGAAAAATGTAATTTCCTTATAATTGTCATAAATGTTCCTTCCAATCAAAATCAGACTGTGACTAAATCAAATTTTCTTCGTAAAAGATTTTAGAAAATATATATATATATATATATATATATTATTATAACACTGTTAACACTTTACTAACTTATTAAAGTTATCTTATAAATATTGGTAAAATCTATCAAACGTGACAGCTGCAGATCGCACGATCTGACGTATGAATACGTGAAAGCAGGTCTAGTAACTTTCCTGGTTTACAAATAAGACCCCTCTTATGAAAATTGGACTCCACATTACAAACCCGTGAAACAAAAAAAGCCCCCCACTAAATAGACTTTCAACATTTTAATAATAATTGTGCAGTAATGTTGGTAGATAGAAAGAGCAGCTGCAAGCTGACCGACAAAACAGGTATATCTGGCCCAGGTAGCATAGGGTGGTTGGAAGGGAGAGTGGGGGGGAGAGGGATTCGGGTCCATAGCGACAGCTGCTGCGCTACAGATTGGAGATAGAGGGGGGGGGGGGCAATTCTTTGGCTATTCATAGAGGTCATGAATCTCTACAGGACTCAGCTTGTTTCTTATTACAGTAGAACACGGTAGGAAATTTTTTTTTAGAAAATATGGATATGTTTTGTGGTCTATTTTTATAAAATACTACTCTATTACTATTAGCAACGGTGAACACGTAGATAAGGGTGTCAATCTAGTATTGTCAAGTTTGCTGGTGACGTAGATGTTAGTGCCAGGATTTCGGATGGGTGTAATCAGGTGTTCTATTCCTAAATGGTTTCCATCTCTACCTATATCAAATGTAAATACATTTTAAATACAACTATACCTCCCTCATATGTATCTTATTTAGGTAAACACGAGGATAGACCAAGCAGTGGTAAGACACAAAGTGGGAAGTATTATATTTCATTAGAGTGATACTAACCATCCAGTGCCACCTCAAGCATTATTTTTGTGTCAAAACGAACATTTAACCTTGGCTCCCCCTCGTCCATCACATAATTTTGGTCCAAATATTGTCCTGTGACCTTAAAAGATAATCATCATTACAAGACAAAATCATGGATGTCCATGTTCATAGTTTTAATTGATTATTGCATTTAATATTTTTATATAAAATTAATATTCCCCTCGCAGAAAGCCCGTATTTTTCATCTGCTTTACTAACACTCTGGATATATTATGATATATATATATATATATATAGCTATAATATATATATATATATATATAGCAGAACTGATATATATGAGGTATTTAACGTAAACTTTATGAACCGACTGATTAAATAAGCACACGAGCTATAAACTATCTTAACATATAAAATATACACAACATCCATCCCCTGACCGTTAACTCATCATGTGAAAGGGGAAATCTGCATTTCACAAATGCTCAATATTTCGTCATGCCGTTAACCATCTTACTCCCCATCCGGCTGTGCGCATATGTACATTAATCACGCTGATTTAGAAGGTATGACGAAAGTATAATTCAGAGGAAGTGTACTAAATATGCGTGAAGGTAGATTGGAAAACCATTTAGGAAAAATACTCTACATCATATCTAGCTGGAATTCAAAATCCTGCCTCCCCGTCATCATAAGATTAAAATAACTTGAACTGTAGATCACGTGACCACAGTTGCAGGTGTGCAACCCTAAGAGGGTATTCGAATTTCTGTGGGAATTAAAGACTAAAAACTATAAAATAAACATAATACCCTTGACTTATTAAACATTATTTTAAAGTGTATAAAAAACATTATTTTATGTAAGCATTTAATTTTTAATCAAAAGTTGAAACAAGGAGAGCAAGTTTATTTGAGTTAAGAAAATTAAGGTTAACAACTTTTGCAGCTAAGATTATATTGTTATAAATGACGCATAAAAATATAATATGGTTTTGATTGATGATAGACGACTTGTATTGTATTAACAGAGCTTTAAAATAGCCACATTTATACTGAAGAACACTACAATTTTAACTAAATACATTTAAGTTGAAGTAAACTGTAACACTTTACTAAACATGCAGATTTTACCAGGGCCGTTTTAAGATCTTTGTAGGCTCTAGGTACTTTTCCTGTGTTCCGATATTTTTAATCATTTTTATAATAATGTCATTGTTTGCATGTACCAAAAAAATTAATGAATATTGATAATACTTGCAAATTTTAATGCGCTGGAACGCCTCTGAGGGCCAGTTTCATAGTCAGATTTAGTACGCCTAAAGTGCGAGTCGATACTAAATACAGGACGACACCTACCTATACCAAAATGGAATGGGCCAGTTTCGCATATGAAACGGGCCCATTCCATCAATTTCAAGTAGGTGACGTCTTGTATTTAGTATAGCGCCGCACTTGAGGCGTACTAAATCTGACTATGAAACTGGCCCTGAACCTCTGTTGACACAATATACTGGGTCCGCCAATGGTTCGTGATACGTGCAATGCAACCACGCATTACAACATAACCCTATTACACTACTGTGTCTGTGATTGTATCAGTGAGGCTGTTGAGAAACGTATAGCAACTACTGTGTCTGTGATTGTATCAGTGAGGCTGTTGAGAAACGTATAGCAACTACTGTGTCTGTGATTGTATCAGTGAGGCTGTTGAGAAACGTATAGCAACTACTGTGTCTGTGATTGTATCAGTGAGGCTGTTGAGAACGTATAGCAACTACTGTGTCTGTGATTGTATCAGTGAGGCTGTTGAGAGAACGTATAGCAACTACTGTGTCTGTGATTGTATCAGTGAGGCTGTTGAGAGACGTATAGCAACTACTGTGTCTGTGATTGTATCAGTGAGGCTGTTGAGAAACGTATAGCAACTACTGTGTCTGTGATTGTATCAGTGAGGCTGTTGAGAAACGTATAGCAACTACTGTGTCTGTGATTGTATCAGTTAGGCTGTTGAGAAACGTATAGCAACTACTGTGTCTGTGATTGTATCAGTGAGGCTGTTGAGAGACGTACAGCAACTACTGTGTCTGTGATTGTATCAGTGAGGCTGTTGAGAACGTATAGCAACTACTGTGTCTGTGATTGTATCAGTGAGGCTGTTGAGAAACGTATAGTAACTACTGTGTCTGTGATTGTATCAGTGAGGCTGTTGAGAAACGTACAGCAACTACTGTGTCTGTGATTGTATCATTGAGGCTGTTGAGAAACGTATAGCAACTACTGTGTCTGTGATTGTATCAGTGAGGCTGTTGAGAGACGTATAGTAACTACTGTGTCTGTGATTGTATCAGTGAGGCTGTTGAGAGACGTATAGCAACTACTGTGTCTGTGATTGTATCAGTGAGGCTGTTGAGAGACGTATAGCAACTACTGTGTCGGTGATTGTATCAGTGAGGCTGTTGAGAAACGTATAGTAACTACTGTGTCTGTGATTGTATCAGTGAGGCTGTTGAGAGACGTATAGCAACTACTGTGTCTGTGATTGTATCAGTGAGGCTGTTGAGAGACGTATAGCAACTACTGTGTCTGTGATTGTATCAGTGAGGCTGTTGATAACCGTATCACAACTACTGTGTCTGTGATTGTATCAGTGAGGCTGTTGATAACCGTATCACAACTACTGTGTCTGTGATTGTATCAGTGAGGCTGTTGAGAAACGTACAGCAACTACTGTGTCTGTGATTGTATCATTGAGGCTGTTGAGAAACGTATAGCAACTACTGTGTCTGTGATTGTATCAGTGAGGCTGTTGAGAAACGTATAGCAACTACTGTGTCTGTGATTGTATTAGTTAAAGCTGTTGAGAAACGTATAGCAACTACTGTGTCTGTGATTGTATCAGTGAGGCTGTTGAGAAACGTATAGCAATTACTGTTTCTGTGATTGTATTAGTTAGGCTGTTGAGAAACGTATAGCAACTACTGTGTCTGTGATTGTATTAGTTAGGCTGTTGAGAAACGTATAGCAACTACTGTGTCTGTCATTGTATCAATGAGGTTGTTGAGAAACGTGACCACTTAAATTATTATTTTTTTCATTCAAACATCAAAATAAATATTTTAAGTTAAAATTTGTTTTTATTTTCTTATTTGGGATTTTTGTTTGTTTATGTGTTTTTTCAAGTGAAATAGCAGGCAGGCCTTAAAAAGTTCGTAGGACCTAGGCACTGTGCCTATTTGTCTAATGAATAAAGATTCCCTGGGTCTTACACAACTCAACGCCGCATTATAAGTGGTTTGCATTTTTTGCGTATGAAGCTAGTAAACTATTTTTTACTTGTCAAATACTGTCCTTCCTGCTGTATTCTTACATTGACTATATATCATAGTCAATTATTCTTACAATACCTGTTTAAGGGTGTATCATGATACTCAATGCTCACTATAATAATATTAATATTATTTATATTTCATTGTGTACTCCTTATATGAATATCTATACTAAATCTCAACCCCATACATTGATTACGAAAATTAAGTACGCAAAAAGCATAAAATAGCGAGTTTAACTTAACCCCTTATAGCTCGGGAACAAATGATTTGAAATCAATGAATCACTTGCCTCGGTGGCCGCATGGACTAAAACCCTACTTTCGTAATAGGCTAGACTGCTGCTGACGGGTAGATCGAGATTAGAATCTAGGTCGGGTGTACTGAGAGTGTTTTTTCCTAAATCTCTTTCCACTCTCTCTACACGCAAATGCGGGTACATTTCTTTCTAAATATAGCCTTCCTAATCCCTAAAACCATTATCATTAATAAGCCTACATAAGTGTATAGCCTGGACGGGTAGTAATATGCGGTGCTTAAAAAACTCATTGAATCACTATTTATAGCTAATAATGAATTATACACTTGTTAAAATTGCGCCGTAAAATATTTATTGTTGAATGACCTTAAGGTGGAATGGAAGGGAAAACTAGAAAAGGCCATTATTTGTGCAGTTTTTATAGCAAAAAACATTGTTGGCCAAGATAAATCAAATATTGCTCCAGCATAAACATAGAGTTAAGTTTTCTTCACATGTTGATATCAACAGTTCCTGAATATCTGTCAAGATCATAGTGTCATCATCTAACAAACTTTTAAATAAAGAGGAAAAGTTATCACTAAATTCCAGAACACTCTTGACAGTTATTCAAGAAGTTATGAGGTCATCTTGTGAAGAAAATTATATTCTAGGTTTGTACCGGAGCAATATTTTATTTATTTAGGCAAAAAAAAAGTTTTGTTGTAAGTACTGCAAAAACATTGACATTTTCTTGCATCCCCTTCCATCCCACCTTAAGTCTACAGACAATAGAACCCACGACCATGTATTTTAAAGGCCCGAATGAGAATCCTATTTCTCCGTGGGGCAACGTGCCACTAAAGGAGTGCGATAGACAATCGACGAATAGAGGAGAAAGATGAAATCCGGCAGCTGGCACGCGCTGGATACCTCATTTGCTGCCTCTATTCAATACTAAGCGCGACCCAGTGTAGGCGTTAAAAGTCCTTAACAAAAACAAGAGACGACTCGGCAGCTAATCAAACAAAGGTCGACAACACGTGGACCGCAAGCTGGCAAATAGAGAAACAACTCTGGGCGCAATTATTGCGGTCGACGAGGAACACCATTTCATAATAGAGTGATTAATTAAAGAAAATGCTTTTTTTTACCCATGATCATTTTTTAATTTATTTCATTAACTAGGGGAAATTAAGCTGTTCTATTTGAAATAACTAATAACTATATCATCATGTGATTTGCCAACCTAAAATCTATATCAGACACGACAATTAGTTACCCGACCTACAATTACTGTTAAAGAACAATCCTCGATTCAATTAATAATACATTTTTCAGTACTAACTGGAATCGATCCTGGGACAGTTATTTCAATGTATAAATTCACTATGAACTGAGATCAAACATCAGGAATAAAACTTACATCGGTGGCCACTTGGTCTAAGGCGTCATTTTAATGATAGATTAGACTGCTGATGGTGAAGACATCGGGGTTTTAGTCCCTATCGGGTGTACTGGGCGTGGTTTTCCTTAAATTGCTTTTCACTTCCCCTTCACGCAAATGCAGGTACACCTCCTCTAAATTCAACCGTCCTAATCTTTAACACATTAGCGTAATTAGTAGGCCTACATATGCCGAACGTATAGTAAGACGTGGTGCTAAAAAAAATGCAGTGAAAAGAAAGAAGTGATAAACTCATTTATGTTGAAAAATTTATATGTCATTGTGATGATGCCCCTCTTGAGAAAATAGAGCCATATGGTCAATTAAATATAATTTGTCTGATTATGAATGTGTTAATCACCTGCATCTGTTTCCACGCTCATTAAACGTCAAGATTGTCTAATCTGGTTTGCCGATGAAGTGAAGGTCAGATTTTGAGTCCTGGTTGGGTGTAATAATGGTCCTCTTTTCCTAAATATTTTCCCACTCCACCTTCACACAAGTAAATTTCCTTAAAATTCTAGCCTGCTCATAAATATCACATCAGTGTAGTTCGATTAGTCTTAAGGTGTGTTACGAAAGAAAAGCTATAATAATATTATTATCATAGAAAAATTATTTTTTTAAAGTTGATCCAAAACAATTAGATGTTGATTAGTCAGCAGTGACAAAAGGTGAGTACATCAGAAGGGTGTCAACAACCTCATCTGTAGCAAATGACGATAACATGATTTGGAAACATTTAAATAAACAAGAAGGAAAGTTAAATCATGTGTTGTTTGTTGATATTTTTACAACTTATGACTTTAAAATGACTTATTAAACTCAAAATATATGTGGTCTGGGATTAACTAAAGTGTAAGAACGATTCAAGACCCCAAACATAAGTAAATAGAAATATAATGTTAAAAATATTAAGTATTTTTTGAAGATTGAGGAATTCATCAAACATCTAGATTTTTAACTTTGTTTTCTATGTGAATAATAACAAACATATATGCATATAGATAGGGATGAAGGGGATTTGGGGGGGAGGGTTGAAACGTGCCAGCGGGAATTCAGGCCGTTGTCAGTGGCGTGAGCCACACATCACAATGAAGGTAACCTTGAGTAAATCGGCAGGTGTGGACCCTTATGGTTAACATTGGAACAAATTGGCACAGCTTCACCGGAATACTTAGCATATGTGTGTTTGATCAGGTTTTTAAGTTCTAACACGAAGTACGTTTATGTTGGCTAAGCATTGTTTTAATAAGCTAAACCCTGATTTTTATAGGAAGCCCACATACGACCACACCATTATCACTCAAATTTGTCATTATAAAATATGTTTTATTTGATTTATGTTAAAAAATTATCAGAAGCTTCAAATAACACATATTTATGTATTCCTGTAGGATTTGTATTTATATTATTAACCAAACAAACCAAGAATTAAATAAAATAATTGTAATATTTTTATACGCACCATTGTGACAACATGAATTTCCAGCTTACAAATAACGGGCTTAATATGAAAATCAAACTACACATTACATTTAGATTAATTCTTGTACAAAGATAAATAGAATAATTTTAATTCTGATTAGATAATGTAATTTTTATAACAATATAAAAATAACATGTAAAGTGTAATTTAAAACATTTTAATGAAACATAAGATTATGTATTTTAAAAGCGCAACCGTTGAATGAGTGTGCTTTATTAGGGTAAGGTAAACAAACTTTAAACAGTATTTTCCACACACAAAATAAAACCTTAATTTTTTTTAAGTCGAGAATTTTCATTTAACATTTAATTTTTTCAATTACCTTGATTATTCTAATTAATTTATAAATATTCATTAAAATAATATATTATTCTCTTTATCAGCAGTTGATGACCAAATAATTTATCGTACCTATTTGCGTTGCCTACTTTGTGAATTTAGAGCTAATTGGTTGCATTTAAATTCTCACTAAGTATTTAAATTCCCCTCCCAGCGGTGGTGGAACCGAAGGTGCAGAGGGGCATAGCTCCTCTGGAAAAAGTTTGCCCCGCCCTTAGATACATTTCAATCCTTTGATTTTATCGAATATAAAGCTGAAAGATGGTCTCAAATAAAACTTCAAATTATTTATAGTTTTAGATGCATTCAATTTTCAAAATTTGCTGGAGAAGACCTCTTCAAATAGCTTCAAGAAAAAATGTTGGTGGAGTACCACTTCAAATACCCTCTAGGAGTATCTAACATTCATAATACTTAGATAATAGGAACATTCTTTGATTACAAATAGCTTCTAAGAGGATACAATTTTCAAAATATTTCTGAGCTTCGAATGGGCACACCAATTTCCAAAATGTCTTGAGAAATCGATTTTTCCTGAATTCAAGGCGAGGACTTCACAAAATAGCTTCTAGAGGCAATGAAGTTTCAAAAGTTTGATTAAGGACTAGGCGGAACATTCCAAATAGCTTTTAGGTATACCCAATTTTCAAACATTTATCGGGGAGGAGCAAGTCCCTAAATAACATGTGTTTTTGGGGCTTGAAAGCTCTCCTCCCTCAATATATTGTTCGGTACCGAGTATGGTACGAATAAAATAAACGTTTGGAAAATAAAATTTAAAAAAACTGTTGCCAATAATGATAGCATTTTACTTATTATAAGTATTATCTTATAGCCATTAATATTATTCTGTTAAAAGTGACAACTGAATATAACATTAAATTGAAATGAGTTAAGGTAATTTTTGTAAATTGTGCAAGTGTTGGACACTGTCCTTCCTACCACTTTCTTACTATAATTTACCTAGCAATAGTACAATTTTGATAGGAAGAACCTTTTAGAAAATACACATTCATTGCGGTCAACTGTATGAATATTCGACTGTATCAATAGTGTTGTTTTATAGTTATTAATAATATTCTATCAAAGCAACAGCTATAATAAACAAGATCTATTCCCCCCTTGCCAATCTTGGGGTCTTAATGCTCCCACCATCACTATTTATTTAAGTCAAGGTTTTTTTTTAGAGGAAGCAAAGTGTCCATTTTTTTTAATTCTATAAAAAAATAATTTGTTTCAATGTTAAAGTTGGACAACTTTCTTTGAAAAGATATCCCAAACGTCAGTCACTCCTGTATGCAGAAACCAGTAGAACATCGAAGGCTTATATTTAAGAGTAATTGTAGTGTAAGTGTTGTATTTGCGATCTAAAATCTTTCTTTTAAAAAATAAAGGTTAATTTTTAAGCTAATGTGAAATGGGTGACATAAAAAAAGTGGCAATAAAATTACTCGACCGGACATTGATCTTGGACCACTAGAATCAAATTCAAACAAGGCGGCTAACACTTTTATTTGGATTACCATAAAAAAAACCTTGATCAACTCATTTTTTTAAAACATCCTAAATATATTACTGTGTTTTTGAAAAACATTTGAAATGTTTAGTAACGAACGTTTAAGAATATTAAGAAACATAAAATTCAATTTTAGGTTAATTAAATTGGACAAGTTGTACTAGATTGACGTGAAATAAACATAAATACGTAATATAAATATAATATATATATATATATATGCACAATATTTAAATACTATTTGAAAAAGATTTGGTAATGATAATTACAAGTTATGATATATTTTAATTATGAATATGTTGAAATTGTAACAAACATCTAAAAATTAGGTACATTTTAAAATAGACATTTGAGTCAATTACACTTAAAACTAAGTTGAAAGAATTAAAGGATGATGTGACTATGCATATATTGAATATTTAATATATTACTCTTGAGAAATGACAGAAAAAATTATTAAATTTGAAAAGTAAAAATTTAATTTTTTCCTTAGCTATTCCTTAGCTCCCTGTTCCTCCATTTCTTAGCTGCTAGAACTGCACAGTTATTTTGACTTTGACGACATGTTTCAATGCACCAGCGGCATAATCCTCAGGTCTTATGAAAAAGAAAGAACACACCGAATGAAATTTATGGTCAAGACACAATGCGCCAGCCAACTGACTTCATATTACATTTTTTTTTCCAGATTGTTCTTATTTCACTCCACATAATATACACGTTAACTTGTAATTCTCCTATTAGTTCCCTTAATGACACGACATGGGATACCCAAGCCTATAGTTTTAATTTCTGGTAAATATATTCCTAATTATTTATTTTTTTCAACATTATAATCTATTAACCTTCATTAATTTTATGTTATACCACATGTCAAATGTATATTTCAAAATGTACCTATTTTTTAGATGTTTGTTACAATTTCAACATATTCATAAATAAAATGTATTATAACTTGTAATTATCACTACCAAATCTTTTTCAAATAGCATTTAAATATTGTGCATATATATTATATTTATATTGCATATATATGTTTCTTTCATGTCAATTTAGTACAACTTGTCCAACTTAAACTAAAACTGAATTTTATTTTTCTTAATATTTTTCTTAACTACTACTATGTGTTCATGATTAATTTCAACTCTCACTTTATACACACGTAGAATAATGTTGACAGTTGGTTTTTAGTCAATGTTGGGTAACAATATATTTTAAAAATATCCTTAAAGGGGTTTTATTATGTCGGTCCGAATATAATTCTGACATCAAAGTAAAGTATGATCGCTAAGGAAAGAAACATTCCTGACAGTTAATATATATATATATTTAATTGTTTAATGTATTCACACGTCAATCAATGGGTTATTATATTGTCTCTTTTGACAGATAATGTCGATTTTGACAACTTCAATATAGTAACTAAAGTGACTTTTTTTTCGTCTGAGATATGCGTATTTTAATTACTACGTTAGCGTGATACGGATGTGGGTGATAAATGTTGAATTTAGAGGAAGAGACGCTGCATTTGAGTGGAGGATGGAAAAACACCGGAATACACCACAAATCAGGACCTATTATCAATGTTGCATTATCAGTATTTTTTTTTAAAGTTATTTTTAAGGCCGATCCGACCAAATCGTCGAAGAGGGTCACCTTAAGTTGTTTACGACCACAATATTTATCAAAGCGGGGTAGGGGGGGAAGGAAAAGAAGATAAAGATGAGAGCTGAGTGAGGCAGGGTCGACTGTCTGGTCCGAGAGAAAACCACCAGCTGCTGTTTCAAGTGTTCGGGCGGGCGCGACCTTCTCACTCCTTAGGGGGAAGGTATGGGAGGAGGGGGGGGGGGCACGGCAGGTGGTTGATCGGCCTGTCGGATCGAGTTCGGCTCGGTCAGGCTCTCTCTCTTTGCCTTTCCTCGGAAACACCACAACATAGCGGCCGCTCGATGGTAGAGGTGATCACCTTTCTTTCTTTCTTCTAACTGTTCTAGTATCTGGCGTCTTGTGGACAGATAAATTAAAAAAAAAAAATTCAGCGTGCTTCAAATCTTCTAATTATTATATCAAGGAAAATTAAGTTTAGGATGTGGGCTTTGTATCAATATTTAACATGAAAAGTCTTGCTAAAAAAGGACTTGGGACCCTAAATCTGAGTTTATTAAATATAAACATAAATTCGGTGGCCGCACAGACTTTCTCGTCCTTTACCTAAAACTGGAGAGATATTAAACTTAAAACTATAAGAAAGTGAAAGAAATAATATACATTCTTTTGGGAAAATAACGGAAAAAAAGAAACACATATTTCACAAAGAGCTTAATTGAAATAATATACACCGTTACAGAAACATTGAACAAACATAACCTATTGGTCCAACAAAGAGCATAACAACACAAAAAATATTATTTTCTTATATCTCTGAAACTATTGGTATATATTTCAAATAATTTCTATTAGTTTAAATAGTCCTACAACTTTGTCATGATAAGTTATTTTTATTTTGTATTTCAAAGAGTTACAGATATACGATCAAAATTGAAAATTTTTACTTAATGTAAAATATCTTCAAAGCTATGTTTATGGGAAAATTAGACTCTCCATTTTGTTTTTAATATTATGAGTGTCTAAATACGAATTTTAATCAAAATCGCTTGAGGAAATTTTAGGAAAATAAAGTATTTCCTTTTTTAACCTTTAGTAAACTACCCTTAAATTTCAAAAATTGCTCTGGGGAAACGTATTATAAGGCTTAACACCAAGTTGTATCCTGATCAAAGTTATGATTTCGGCTCTAGGCCGAGATACAGACAGACTGACAGACGGCATCGCGAAAAACCACCTTTTCTAATTGAGTGGTTCATGAAACGTTGACATCCATCAAAATGTCGAATTTGATTTGTTGACTATCACAATACTTCCTGAGAAAGTACAAATCTACCAGCCTCAGACCAGAATGATTAGACCACATTATATATAGTAGTGCACCTGAATCTGACTCGGAGAGACCTGTGTTCGACCACCTACACTATTTGTTTGTTTATCTAAATATGCTTTTCTATCCTCTTCCTGGGATAATGCTGGTACATTGTTTAAGCGATGAATTATTACTAGTCTAAGGATGTAGAACAAGAAGGACGAATTTCAAAGAAATGTGCTGGAGTTCACACGAAGATAGACTGGAAAACTACTGATCAGATTAAACCCCATCTTTGACCGTCAGGAATGAGCATGGTGCTCTTTAATTAAGTCTCGAGTGCAAACTGTTATAGCAATCCTATCGGTAAGGTTTCTTGTTAACCCCCAACCCCCATCCCCCTTATTGCTGGTAAATAAGGCCGGACTTGTCAAGCACAAAGTGAGGGGCCGCGTTATTGACCCGCTAAGGGACCGACACCTTAGCTCAATTGGTAGCGTCTAAAATGTATCACGGTAAGATTGATTTAGCTCCTTTTCCCTTAAGGTCAAACCAACAGCCTCGTGTGTGATTGTCGTGTTCTTCACAAATAAACAAGATGTCATTAATAGACGTTACGCTGTTGATAATGAATGGAACCAGTTTATAATATTAAATCATGGTCTTGTTATTCCGAGGTAAAGGTACGACAGAAGCACGTCCTTTTACATGGAATGTACAATGTGAAACTATTTTTGTGTTATATAACTAAAAATATATATAAAGTATTTTTACAACTAAAACTTTGAGGTATTTAAATTTTTCCTGTTATCACGTTAAAATTTGATTTTTTTTTATATTTCGAGATGGCTCAGCTCCATTCAACTCGAACTATCTAGGTTCTGCTGTATTAATAGTAAGTGTTATGCGTTTTATTACCTCTTCGGACTATCCGAAACTAAAAACATGATAAAGAGATTTTAAAAAAGTTATGTAAAAGCATTCATGGAAATAAAAATAATTCATCCAGTGGGTATTGAAGCCCAACATTGAAATAAAGGACCTAGTGTAAAAACTCCACCCGTATGATAGATTACTTTAGTTAAACTATTATTATTTGTAGAATTTTTTTTTAAAGGAAGCTTGAAATTAAAGAGTGTATATTAATTATTACTCGCCTCGATGGTGTAGTTAGCTAACGCGCTAGTCATGTTGAACAAGACTGCCAAGGACGGGGAGATCGAGGTTCGAATCTCGGACGGGTTGATAGGGGGGTGGTTTTCCCTAAATGGTTTTCCACTCTCCCTCCACGCAAATGAGGTTCACTTCCTTTATTCAACCTTCCCAATTCCTAACCCATTAGCGTAGTTAGTACTTAAGCGTATAACCCGAACGGGTAGTAAGACGTGGTGCTAAATAAATAATAAATATATTATTTGTTGGCTTATTCTCAACGACCAAACAAAAAGAAAAGCTAATATAAACATGGCTCTAGAAAAGCTTGGTTATAGAGTTACTAAAAATGTTTTCCTCAAAGATGGATTAGTCGTGTTGGATCCATTGAATGTCCTGCTTGACCACCAGATTTGAACCCGATGGATTTTTTTATCTCTGGGGGCATTTAGAGTTAATTGTTTATACAACTCCCGTGCCTGATGTTGACGTTTTAAGAGATCGTATCTTAAACAGATGTAAGAAAATACGTAACACTCCAGGTGTACTCAACAGATTAGGGCAAAGCATGAAACGCTGGTTCAAGATGGTACATCGAAGCAAGAGGACACCATTATGAACAATTTTATGACATAATGTTCTGTCTTGTGTTTTTGTTTGCTTTTGTTAAACTTTGTCTTGTCTAGTCGAATTGCTTCTTCTGTTGGATTGATTATTAATTTTAAAATAAAATTCCTCTTACCTCAGAATCAGAGCTTTTCTAGACCCATGTCTATATGCAAGCGCACCCATGTGGGTTTTCCAAATGGGGACCGGATTGGAGCCCCATCTTCTGGGATGTGGCAACCCCCTCCCCTCCTCGAGAGAAAGTTTCAGGAACTAAACCTTGTGGGAGAGGGTTTTAGAGCATCTAAATATAATTCCATAACTCTGAGCTAATTGTATGAGTTTCAAGAGCCAATTTTCGCAAAAATAAAAGTTTATAAAAAATAATTAAAAAACAGTTGTAGCTAAACCTAATGAAAATAAACATTTTTCATAAATTTATTGAACAGCACCAAATTAAAATAAAGCTGTTGAAGAGGAATTGGAAAGAAATTTACATGTTATAATTGTTATCTCTGTTAACTCGGATATTGAAGATTAAAAGTTGTTAGCAGCAAATTGCAGCGAAATCCCAAACATACAATTCAATTTTTTTATAAAACTAACAAAAAAGTTAATCTCGCAGAGTGATAAGGGGGGTTGAAGCCTCCCTTATCACCCATTAATGGGCACCCATATCTATATTAATCTAGCTTAATGTTTGGTCGATGGGAATACGACCCTGGAATGTACAAGCATGGATTACTATTAATATTAATTTTAATTAACATAATTATATGGTTCGTAACAAGTACCCCTGAGCATGGAACTAATTCTGGATAGCTCAGTGGTAGATCATTAGCGCGTTAGGCCAAGAGTCCTGTGTTTGATTCCCGTGTCCAGGTTTCATTTTCCAAATTTTGCAAATATGATATCAGATGGGGCTAAATTCGTACTAAAGATAATTTCGATCCCCCAAGCTCCGCTAGTCATGTAGTCCTACAAATAATTGTTCATGTGTATGCTTTCGCAAAAATCATATAGAATCAAGTATTAAATTATTGTCATTTATATAGTTTATAAAATCGTGTATTTAAAATTTTATTTTAATCTCTTATTTTTGGACGAGAAATAAATATATAATTAAAATTGATTGATTATTTTAATTTATAGTGAATAATTAAATATCTTGGCAATAATGTTTTCTCTCTAAATAAATTTATTAACTATTTCATTGTTTGTTTTGAATGTTTTCTTATAAAGTGTAAAGCAATGCAATCCCTAAACTACATTAAAGGTGAGTTTTAAAAAAAATCCGACTCAAAAGCTGTGCAGCAAAGCCGTAAAAACAAGGAATAATAATTGAAATAGAACAAGTTTTGAACATTCTCTAGCTGCCGCCACTGACGTCAGCGTGTTTCTAGAAAGTAATATAACAGAGTTATGTATTCCACTCAAACTGGCAGTAATTAGCTAAATCTACGAGAAGAAAAACAAGCTATGTAGAAAATTGAAAATATTGCGAGAAATACTTATAATATTAATATGGCAACTATAATATTATACTGTGCAAAAATAAAATTATATAAATGTTCATATTGACTTTGTTACATATTAAACAAGTATGTACAGTACAATCCAGTTAGGAAGGAGCCTTTTTATTGGTTATTTAATTTACGAAAAAAAACATGTTTAAATGTATACATCAAGTAATGTGTTCTGCAACTGTCACTTTATATATATATATATATATATATAATCAATACCTATAAAATAATAATAATAATAATAATAAAATGAAATGTGATCAATGTTATTCGCAAAAAAAATATGTTTTGTGTTTCTAAAAGTTCCTTCCAACAAGATTCTTACTATGAATCCACATGAGCTTATTACTTTATTTAGTTTAGAGAAGCTTTTAATTTAATTTAGTGAGAGCAGCCACCAACCCGAAATGACGAAATTCCATGTAGACTTTTAAAAAGAAACACAAAACTGAAAGTGTAATCAAATCGCCCTAGAAATAAACTTTTAATGCCTTAAAAAATGAATGTAGGGTAGCCTACATTGACAATAAGTCGTTATGCTCATTTTACAGCTTTCCAAATCAAAACAAAGATCGATATTGAGAGGTGAAAAACAGAAGGTTTAGTGTATAAACACATGAAAGGAAATTTAGTTGCTTTTTTTTACCACACATCTATAATCTTTAGGAATTAACATAAAGTGACCCGTTCCAGTGACCGAATAGTCTAAGGCGTCACTCTCATGTTAGACTGGCCTGCTGATGACGCGTAGATCGGAGTTCAAATCCTACTGAAACAGTTCTATTGAGAGTAATTTTCTTAAAGGATTTTCTCACTCTTCTTCCAAGCAAATGCGGATAGATTACCTCTAAAATGCTTCCTTCCTCATCCTTACCCCATTAGAATAATTATAATATTTGCAAATAACTTGCACGGAAAGTAAGATGTTTTAATCTTGCAAGTTTAAGTTGTTGTGTCTCAACTATTTTAATAATTGCATTCCTTGGCTATTGCTTAATTAGCTTGACAAATTATTCCAAACATGACTAAAATTTATATAATTTCTTCTTCAACTGAATTGTTGGCCTTTTTACTGTTGGAAACTAGAAGGGTTACAGTAAATAAACATATTGACACATATGAACTATTTTATTAATAATATATTAGGCATGTATGAAGATCACAATATTAAAATATTAATATAACATGACTACTCCCAAGATGTAAAAATGTTAAGATACTAGATCTACTTTCACGTAGTTATACATCATGTCGTGCTATCTGCAGTTGTCATTTTTTGATATATATTATCACTACTTGTAAAATAACACTAATGAAATAGTAAAATGTTTACAATGTTGATCACAAAAAAAGAAAAAGATTGTGTTTTCTAAAAGGTGCTTTAAATGCCCATTCCTAAGGAAATCAAAGTGTATAAATGTTTACCGATAAGCACATTAATACTCAAAAAACATAAATCCTCTACTCTATTTAAGTGTATATCAATGACTCCTTATATTCATTATCTTCATAGGCCTTGGCTTGGTTTGTCATAAAACATTTAAATTTAACCAGCCTTAGTTTAGTAAGAATTTGAACAAAATGTTTTGCACGCGTATCCAGCCAGCATCCCCTGCGTTCTACACGACAAAATTATTAATGTTATTTTAGGAAAATGTGTGATAGATTGTAGTCCATGTTGGTCCTCTCAATTCACTGTCTAGTAATAAAAAGTCCAAAATAAAATTTTAATCGACAATTTCCTTCACTTTGGATATAAATGCTTTTTCAACTTTCTTGTGTTTCCTTTTTCCCCAACTTGAGCCGTTTCTTGCCATACCACCCTTCCCGAACTTCTTTCTAGCCAACCCTCTTATTCCTGGGTAAAAGTTAAAGTTTATTGTGGCAATGTTTTATACTTCAATTGTTTTGCATCCCTCTCCCCCACTCTCCGGGCCAAAAGTAAACTAGGAGTACAGCATGCAATTAATCAAGAGGTATGTATAAAATATATTGCAGCTCCCCCAGCATAGTAACTAATTACATTTTCAGAGGCCTGTAGCTAAGTTGTTGCAGTTGACATTTATTGAAATTAAAACTAGGTGAACAAGTTGATTAATTATACGTTAAACCTGTTTCACACAATAAAAACATTTTTTCTACCCTCATGCTGCACACACACACACATATACACACACAAACACACACATATACACACAAACACACACACATACACACACACAATACATTTATGATTCATAATGATCTTGCTATGCTGGTAGGTCGGTCTAAATTGGTGGAAATATATGATGAGGGTTTCTGAAATAAACAAACTTTCATTGCTGGTCACGTGGCTAAAGTTACTGCACTAGGTTTGGTTATACGTTTTCTAGCAATACAATAGTATTGTTTTAATTTTTAATGTGTAATTATTTTTTACAGTGGACAAGGATTATTAAAGTGGGGCATAAGGAAATGTAAATTTTTATAATAAAATACCTATATATTGACCAAAATAAATAAATTAATATTGCTGCAGGAGATGTATTTAAATTAATTTCTTACATGTAGTAATTTCAACGTATCTTGAATATTTATCATGAGCATGGAAAAGTTTGAACAGAAACTTTTTAAATGACGAAAAAAAAATCCTGCTAAAATATCTCGTTGTCTAATACACATATTCAAAATCTGTTGAGATTAATATGTGTATAAAATTAAGCTAAACGTCATTGCTGAAGCAATGTTTTATTTATTTTGGCCAAAAAATTAATTGTGGTAGACACACCATACTATATACAGACCTCAAAATCACGTTTATGTTTATCCCGCCTTATAGAAATAGTAAAAATTCTAGAGAGTAGGAGCGTGGAGAACAGATTAGAAGATATGCACCAGCGTTAGCGTAGGAAGAGGATTGTATGAACATAGTGAATATCACATGTGGTAAAATCACCCTAAGAACCTAGCCAGAATTCAAGCCCCGATATATTTTTTTTCAAGAATAACCATGCACAATGAATGGCTTAGGCCCCTCGGCCACCGTTGTCTGTAATATGACAAGTTGAGTTTCACTTCGCTCTCTAGTGTCGATTCGTTGAGGTTGCAGTTTTATCTTAGTACTCAAACTTTTCAGTTAAATTTTATAATATCAAGCTTATACCCGATAACTGATTTTAATAAATACTTCAGCAGTTATTCGAATCAACAGTACTGAGGGATGGAAAACCAACGGCAAACATTTGCTGGTTTAAGTCGTTTTTAAACTGGAATTTTGAAACTTGCAACAATTTAAAATTTAGCCACAGTATTAACGTTTTTTTTGTAGGTAATTGTAATACAGGAATAAAAAAATAGAAAATGGAGGTTTACCAATAAACATTGCTTAAGGTGGGAATTTAAGGAAGGCGAGAAAAGGTCAATATTTTTGCAGTTTTAATAAAAAATTATTTGTCAAAATAAAAAAAATATTTCTTCATTACAAACATAAAGTTTAAACTTATTCACATGTCGATATCAACAGTTATTTGATATCTATCGAGGGTGTTCTGGAATTTAATGACTTTTACACTTCATACAAAAAGTTAATCTCTTAATTCTGCTAATTTTACTACCGATATTCAACAACTGTTGACATAACCATGTGGAATAGAACCTGGTACCTTTGGCTCTGTACGCCGATGCTCTAACCACTGAGCTATCCAGGAATTATCCCGTCCCCAGTGTAGCGCACCTCCTTAATTTACCCCAGAAACTAAGGTTGGTGTGCAACAATGTACAAGTAAAAAAAAAGGAACATAAATTTGCAGAGGAGCCGAAGGACTATACAAAACAAATGGGCCATAATGGTTCATTGTGTTCTGTCATCCCGAAGCCACTCAACAGATTTTCTCATAAAAAAAGGAGTTAGATGAAATTCCCAGAGGTCAACATTACAACACAAGAAAAAGGCTTCAATATCTTTGATTATTTTATTTATGTATGAATAAGATATTTGGATATGGTCCCAAAAGGGAAAATAAATATACATGAAAAATTATTAGAATTAGTTAACAATCCAAAAATTTGCTATCCATTATAACGCCGATGCCTCAAATTTGATAACAATAGGTAAAGCCTGCAAAAGTCGTTAAAAATTTGATATCACAATGTGTTGCCAAAAGTGAATAAATATATATATTGTAAACATTCAACAATGATTTAAGTTTTCAAAAAAATATAAATCAGGCTTCTCAACTTGCATAGCCACAAAGATATAATATTAGAAAGTTAAAGTTTGGTAATTACATAAATTACCCAAAAGGGGATAAATATACATTAGACTCCTCAACTTATATAGCCACAAAAATACAATATTAAAAAGGTTAAAGTTTGATAATTACATAAATTATCCAAAGGGGATAAATATATTTAAAACTTTCAACTTGTATAGTAACAAAGATTTAATATTAGAAAGTTAAAGTTTGATAATTACATAAATTATCCAAAAGGGGATAAATATATTTTAAACTTTTGATAATCCTTTAAGTTTTCAATCTGTCTCAAAAGAATAGACGTCTCGTACAACAACAAAGAAAAGACTTTAAAGTATTAGTGTTTCGCAATAAATGTTCCCAAGTCTAAGTTTTCTATCTATCTCAACAACAAAGAAAAACTTTAAAGTATTAGAGTTTGACAATAAATTTTCTCAAGTCTAAGTTTTCTATCTATCTCAACAACAAAGAAAAACATTAAAGTATTAGAGTTTGACAATAAATGTTCTCAAGTCGAACAGACCATAAATTTTGCATTTAAAAAAGGTTATCATTTCGTTCCATTTCATAACAACAATTTTCTGAACGCGACCCCAAAGACGGTCTTTACGCTTTGCCAAACAACCATAAAAAATTCTAAGTTCCATTTTAACTGATTTGTAGATTTTAAAAATAAAGTTTAGGCCGAAATATAATTTTGCTATACATAGTCCGAAAGGGAATTTTTACCTTTTCTAATACTGAACACCTAGATGTGTTCTCGGAGTAAATCAAGACAAGAGTGACGTTCTTGAGCGCTCACGTCAATATATACGCTCGTTTACTCGCTCAGAGAGGGGATGAAAGGGAAAGCAAAAACAAAGGAAAAGACATCACATGACAGAGAGAGAGAGAACGACTCGAAGGCACGGGAATGACGGAGAAGCACCTCGAACAAAAACTTTCCACAGAACATGAGTTTCTTTCTAGCACATACGTCACACATTTTCCCGGCATTCCCAGCGACGCCTGGTGCCACAAGCTTGACTCAGTCTAAGAACACAGTTTATTGTGCGCGGAGGTGTGATTGGAGACGTGATGCCACAACACAGTATAATCGGGTGGTGGTAAGCCTACACTTGTTTTGTTTCGTTCTTGTTTAGTTGTGAACTTAGTTTCTTCTTGTAGCTTAATAGCATTAAAAGGAATGCCAGGCCTCCACCGTGGTTCGGATTCCACGTTAAACTGTAGGTCCTCCATTTCATCTCACAATCACCCTACCATTACACATTAGCGTAAGTGCGTATAACCCGAACGGGTAGTAAGACGCGGTGCTAATAATAATAATAATAATAATAGCATTAAACGCTACACCAGGGTCATTCTTCACTCATATTTTAATTATAATAATTGTACAAGTGGCAGCAATAAGCCAACTAGCGAGTCGAAGGTGGCTCTGTTATCTGATAGCTCGTGATCTTAAGGTGCGGCAGAAGGGAGTGCAAGTATTTTTACAGTTTTTATAGAAATGAAATTGTTTGGCCAAAATAAATAAAATATTTCTTCAGTAGTAATATATAGTTTAGTTTTCTGCACATGCTAATATCAACAGATCTTGAAAATCTGTCAAGAGTGTCCTGGAATTTTGTCAAAACTTTTTAAACAAAGAGAAAAAGTTTTGACAAAATTCCACAACACCCTTAACAGATATTCATTATCTGTTGATATTATCATGTGCAGAAAACTAAATTCTATATTGCTACTGGAGAAATATTTAATTTATTTTGGCCAAAAAAAGATATGGTATAAAAAATATAAAAATTACTCTCGCTCCCTTCGCACCTTTATGGAATTACTTAGGAGCTCGTGACAGAACGAAGTTTAGCAAGGAATACTTAACCAATGGCCTGAATTACCTCTAGGTGGCCCCACATGGATATGAACCCCGGTACCTTGCTGGGCACGACGGTAGCCCCTTCCAGCACACGTACATGGCAATCCAGCGTCCTAACCAGCGTAGCACCCGAAACGGGCATCGTGACCCTCCTAGGTTCGATAGTTACTAGTCAGCCCTGTTAGCTGGGATACATTATTATTTATTCTGCCTTCTTGCCTGATTTACGTGAGGGATGCTGACACTCTGTTTATGTCGTCAGCGCATATGTTCTATTGTTTACTAACTGATCAAAACACTTTGCAATACTCGTTTTGTCACTTACAATCCACAAAACAACAAGTGATAAATAAAAAAACGCATCAATTTGTTCCGTGTCGATTAAAAATACAAATTAGCTAAATTATCTGTAGCCATCGCTGCAACGATCAACTAGTAAATCTTGAATCTCGAATCCAACTCTTCATTTTACCTATAAAACTTGGATCTTGATTCCAAATCTTAGAAATATAATAATCATAAGATAACTTACCTTCATTTCTGAGTTTGTTTACATAAATACCTACTTGATTGCTATAGAAAACAGAAATCACTGCTAACTTATATAATTTCTTGTCATAATTTGGTATTAACATTCATTTGAGTGGTAAATTATTGGTCTAACGATTGGTTGCTAAGATTGTCCTGTTATTATGTTGGGCTACATTAGCTGTCATACATAAGCTTAGAAAAAACTCAAACAAACTTAGAAGAAACACATTAAAATTCAAAACATGTAAATAATTATTTTTCCCCAATTTCGAATGTGAACTATTTTTGAACCCACGAATTTAGAATATGCTGAGAGATTGAAGGGATATAGGGATTTATGGATTTGAAGGACCCATCCCAACTTATAAGTTAAGGATGCACTTTTTTTATTTCGAAAGATCACTACAAACAATAATATCTTCATAATGGATCATCATGTTATTTATTTTTTATCCCCGCGTCTTACTGGTCTGACCTACGCGTATAACTACTCTAACGAGATAGGGATATGGAAGGAAGAATGTTAGAGGTAATCTACCGGCATTTGCATGGAAGGAGATTGGGAAACCATTTATCAAAAATCGCCCTCGGTATATTTGACCGGGATTCAAACCCCAATCTCCCAGTAACTAAGAGGTCAGTCTAACACGATATTGACGCCTTAGACCATTCGGCCACTGAAGCGGTTTTCATCACATTAAATATTCGGAGCTTTTCCTGTCTAATAGTAGAATCTGATAAGATTGTTCATCTCAAAACCAACACCATGCGTGTTGTTCAGTGTCAAGGTCAGTCGAGACAGATGGCTAGGAATCGTGTGCATGTGTGTTGGCGTGTGTTTAAACAGCGAGACACACGAAGGTGTCACCAGAATAAAGCAGGTGTCTCACAGTAAATATGTCAATGATAGGAGTTGGTGGCAATTATATATATGTTTTGAACCTAGCTACAACAGACTTATTATAACAATATTGCCCGACCAAACAAAACTTAACCTTCAATTTGTAAAGGCGTGGTAGAGCGAATTTTGTTAGGTTAGGTTAGCTTGTCGTTAATAACATATAAACCAATTATAATAATGAGGTAAAACACCTATTTTATTGTAATAAAGGTTTTAATACTCAAGAAGAAAGGATTATAGTATAATTAATACACTTTTTTGTATTTTATGTTATTTCCGGTTTCAGTTTTTTTCGCACTAATTAAGTGGTTCCTCTACAATGGCCCCAAATTTTAGATTGTTATTGCGAAAAATATTAGTTAAACAAATCCACAGATAGATTTTTTTTGGTAATTTTTTGTCTTTCAGACTTGTGCGCACCTAAAGAGTTGTTCATCTAAAAATGCTCCAAGTTTAGGCTTTCTTGCTCATGAGGAAGTGCGAAAAATATTCTGTAAGGATATACTTTCAAATTGATTTAAGTTGGAGATGCATTCAACGCGAGAAAAGTTAAGGGATTTTGCTGTTTGTAGGCTATTGCAACAAAAAAAAAACTAGTTAAAATAGTAAAAATATTGCTTCTATACAATTATAGATTTTAATTTTCTTACATAATAACTTTTTAACATTTGATGAATATCTGTTATGATCATAGTGGCATTATTTAACACCCTTTTTTAAATGAAGATAAAAAAAATTCATGAAATTCCAGAACACTCTTGACAGATATTCATTAACTGTTCATATCATCATGCTAAGGAGATTAAACTCTTTATTTTTATAGAAGCAATATTTGATTTAATTTTACAAAAAAAGTTTTGTTATAAAAACCGCAAACCATCTTACCTTTTCTCGCGTTCCCTATATCCTCAAATTAATATAGATTATTCGTTAATATATACCTAGAATGGATAACGTGCCATAAAAGGACGGTAAAAATCAATTAAATATTTGGTTTAGGTATTCATACGGTTTCAATACTTCTTACTTTTACCATAGGACGCAATGATTGATCAAAATGTTCCAATATTGAGGTCACCAATTTTACATCTTTGCCCCACTTTAGAAATGTTCAAGAAAGTGATAAATAGTTTTTTTTATAATTTTCTATTTTTGTTTGATAATAATTTGTTCTCATTTGATTAGCAAACTTTTGTTCTAAAATAAACAGCTTTGGGGACCTTCTCTAATATTTGTATTGCTATAAGTTACAAAAAATATTATCTGATTTATTGAACATTTAATAATGCATTAGTAAACCGTTATTGAACTTCAATAAAAAAGAATTAAGGTTGTTTTTATAAAAAATTAAAACTTTAGAGAAAATCTCCAACAATATGTATTTTAGAAAATGATAGAAAATATGCTTTCCAAGCAAAAATTAAAATTCTAAATTTCCTGAGCTCCCATATATTTCAATATTATTTAGAGGCTTTTGAGAAATGTCCTGGTTATTATTTCTGTTTTTTTTTTCCAGACACCAAAATACTCCCTGTATTCTTCAGGTTCTCCCAGACTGTCAAGTGCGTGGAAGTCCTGCAATCGAGTCCAGAAATACAGCGCCAAGATAAATATTATTTGTTGAGCTACCCGCATCGGTCGTCACATGGTCTAACGTATCACTCTCGTATTAGACTGGATTACCTCTGACGGAGATGTCGGGGATATAGTCCTAGTTGGGTGTACTAAGGATGTTTTCTCCTTAGTGGTTTTCCACTCTCCCCCACGCAAATTAGAGTGTATTTACTCTAAAATTCTACCTTACTCGTACTTCTAATACTAGGGTAATTAATGTATGCGTATAACCAAAACAAGTACTAAAACATGGGAGGGGGAAAAATTGTTATTAATTCGGAGATTATATAGTAATAGCCACTTTAATGGTTAGACATAAAGTGCGTCTCAAGTGTGGCTCGATCCCAAATATAAGATGACACCTGCCTGGTCCAGAATGGAATGAACCCGTTTCATAGTCAGACTTAATGCGGCTCAAGTGTGGCTCATTACCTAATATAAGATGACACCTGCCTTGTCCAGAATGAATGAACCCGTTTCATAGTCAGACTTAATGCGGCTCAAGTGCGGCTCATTACCTAATATAAGGTGACACCTACCTAGACCAGATTGGAATGGGCCATTTTTATTGGCAAAAAATAGCCTATTCCAGTCTATTCTAAGTAGGTGTCGTTTTGTGTTTTGTTTCGAGTTGCACTAGAGGCGCACCAAGTCTGACTATGAAACTGGCCAAAAGCTTTATTGACAAAATAGCTTTTATCTTAGGTACGATATCTATCCTTAGCTCCTAAAAACTGGACATGAGGATATTTCATACTAAGAGTGATGTGAAATATAGGATGTATAACAAAGGGTGTCATCTTGGTAGAAAGATTGAGAAACACTACTCTTGAGAGTCAATAATAAAGTGGATTTAATTGAAGACGGTACCTGCTTACCATATTCCTGGATGTACAAGAACCTGGCATTTAGGGCCTAATTCATCCCTTTATAAATATAACTGTGATGATTCCTGCATTGCTAGCAACGATGAAAGAGTTCAATTAATATTGGGCCTGAAAACGTCAAATCACTTGCCCACTTTAAGAAGGTGCCTTTTGTCCCATCGGGTTGGTCCTAATTCTAGCTGCATTTTCGACTAATGATAACAAATAGTCAGATTTTTATATACTCTTAAGTTAATATTTTAATCCTTCCAGATAGAAATTTAAAAAGTTAAATGCTGACAAATTAGGTTGTTTGAAACTGTATTTACAGTTTTAATTTTACAAATTTTTACATATTTTTTAAGATTTTACATAAAATTATATATTTTGTATATTTTTCACTTGCTTTCGACACGTCGGAGAGAAAGTATTGTTATCATAAAAAATTAGTTATAAGCAAATATATATATACTTTTTATTTTGGGTCTTTGAAAATGAATTTTATTCTTATGCTCTTTGGTGGACAAAGCTGTTTCTCTCTCAGTTTTCTGTAACAGTGTTCTTAGTTCATAATGCCATAGAGTAATTAACAGTGTATATTATTTCATTTATGATCTTTGATGTAATGTTTCTACAAAAAATGTATATACATATTACTCCCTTTCACAAATCTTACGAGTTTTTAGTAAATGTGTATTTTAAGATAAAAGCGAGATAAAGTAAGTGTGGTGTGCTGAACCATTTATTTACTCTGGTATTATTTTTATATATTTTTTTAGGAAAATAATTTTAAATTATGTTTCACTAATATTCAGGCCATCTGTACATTCATAAAGGAATGTATTTAGTGAAGGGATGGGAGTGAGCAGAGTCCAAGTCAAGTATGCTGGCTCGTCAAAGAGGATTACAGTCCCTGTAAAGTAGCTTTGTGCCTGACGTTTCTTGTGCTGTGGAGGGAAGAGAATGTGGTGTCGCCAGATAGTAGCCTTAGTAGCACGTCTCTCACACGGCGTGTCAGTTTGTAAACACAAATCAACAAGTTGTAAAGCAATAATTCTTAGATATGAACAGCTCATTAGCCCATTGCTCTTTGGTAGGGAGGATAAATGAATATAAAGCGGCAAGGCAAAGAAAAAATTACGAAAATTCAACCCAAAATCAATCAAATAAATGTAATTTGAAGTTTGTCCCGATAATATGTCACGTAGAACTGTATTTTGAAATGCAAACAAAACCAACCATGCTTATAGGTGTAAGTGTGGTATTAATACAATACCGACTAATATGTCGAGATCAAACATTTAACGTCGGACCGAAACAAATAATTCTAGAAAACTGATTTTAAAAAATGTGGAGTGGTTTGACGTTCACTTGTTTTCTAAGATTGGAGTGGAAGTTTCATTGAGAGTGTATAGTGTTTATATGAAATTAGCTATATAATGCTTTTTAATCGAAGTCTTTAATTAGTTAGAAATTTAGGTGGTGTAAAAAAAACTTATAATGCAATACAACTCAAGAAAAATATTAGTACATGCCTGCTGTTTTTATATTACTTCCCTAAGAAATTTACAGCAGTAAAATTAAATTTCGTTTCAACAATATAGGTATGTATTATAAATGTGGGGAAAAGGTTTATTCACTTTCACATCATTTACTAAGCAGACCCTGCCATAGGCTGGAAACAGTTCGTGATGACGATGATTACGTAGTTTCATATTACTACATATAATTTTATATATATTTTGACTGATTTTGTTACATATTTATGTACTATTTTGTAGAGTAGTACTACATAAAATAAGAGTTAATGTAAAAATGACATTCAGTTGCCTCTACTTACTATCACCTCTATGGGAGTGCAGATGCACAATAGGACATAGGATTATATAATATTTGATCACTTTTTCCTTAACAATCTAGGTTATATTTTATGAAATAATTTTAGAAGCCCCCTCTCCCATCCCCATTCCCCTCCACACACTGTCTACGTCACACTGATGAGCCTCTTTTAGAATGCGGTTGCACTGTGCGAGTTTCAACGACAATAGTAAAAAAAAAACCATCACATAGCTCTCGTAAAATATCGTTAATTTGTTCCCACCATATATCGTCTCCTAAAACTATGCCAGTGTGTCGTAATGTGTTTTTCTCACGCTCAATTATTGTAGCGGGGAATATAAAAAGTACTAAGTGACAAATTACTTTAGCTTTTTTCTTTTAGAGCTTCTTTCTACCTCATTAGAATATCCACATTTAGAGGAAAGGTACTCGTATTTTCGTTAATCCGGCAGGATTTGAGCTCCAACCTCTACCTCACCTGCCTTACTAGATGAGCTTGAAATTTAGACCGCATGCCCACTTAGTGGGTGAAATACATAAGATACATTTTAAAAATATATATTTAAATAAATATACATTAATACACAGTGTAAAAAAGTAAATTATTTCATAGCCTGCTCAAATAATTATATAGCTGAATTACTAAGCCATGTTTGTCTGTACACTGAGTACAAGAATTCATTCTGGAGGAGAAGGGGAAGGAGAGTAAAAATAACATTTTTTTAATTTTAATCATTTATGTAGTGTTTATACATAGTAAAATCCTTATATATAAATCTGTGATTAATTCGAATTTACATTTCTAAAACAAATCATCGAGTACATCAATTCTAACGAAATATATCAATGAATATTGATATCCACAGGTTGGATGTAACACCTCCCCTTTTGTAGAGAAATGTATTTAGAAAACCTATTTTTTATATAACAAAATTTGTTTAATAGAAAATATCTATCACTTAACCGAGGACGTTGTTTATTTATTTGAGGCAATAAGTTTATAACAAAAACACCCTGTTCGCTTCTTTACCTTAAGGACACAATGTACTTGTGTATAGCTATACTCACACCATTTTAAAATTATTCATAGCACTTTATATTCAAAAGTGAGGCACCGAATTCATAAACCCTCTGTTATACCTCTTGCCTCAAAAGATCTTTCTAAATCTAGCCCAACGAGTTGATAATGCCTCACCACTATCCTATATCAATGCACTAGTCAAGCTTGAACTTGACCAGCAACGAAGTGCAACTGTCTTTTCCCTTAGTTTGTTATTAATTAAAGTTGGAAATGGATAAAAAACCATCTGATAACATACGACCGGATTATTTTTCACAGTGTCATTAAACCAGAGCGAGTTTGTAAGAAACTCGATTCACTTGGGTTGTTTTTGTTTGGTCTTTATTCTCTTTATTAGAGCTTTTTTATTTTTTTATTTGAGGTATTTAACGTGCACTTTCTGAACCGACTGGTTGCATCAGTACGCGAGAGCGAAAGAACCCATCAATTTTGTGTAGAGAGATATTTTCACATACCTTCCAGGGTTCTTTTACACGTCACACTCGACATGGGACGACGGCCTTAATTCCTCTCTGGAGGAAGCTGTGTTACGGATTTTTATTGCTCAGGAAAAATCCGTTGACCTCAGCTGGGTTTGAACTCATCGACATCAGGCCCTGAGGTGAGTACTCTACTCCGAGACCACCTAAATAGACTTTATTAAAATTAATTCACTGTGTAAGTCACGTGATTTCAAGGAAAAATTTTTCTCTTTCACTTCATTTGGGTTGTACGGATGTATTTAATAGTGAAATAGGGATGTGAAGGTAGAGTTTTAGAGTAAATATACCCACATTTGCGTGAAAGGAGAGTGGTAAACAATTTATGAAACATTTTCAGTACACTTGACTGGAACTTGAAACCCTAATCTCACCGTTATACTAATCTACCCCAGCACCAGAGTGACGCGTTAGACCATGCGACCACCGGTGAGGGTTCCAAAGGAATCGGATGTTTCGAGATTTGCCACCCTTCTTCTCTGCTCTAAGAAAAATATAGCTAAATTATTTCTTATAGTGGGTGCCCAATTTGACATCAAACTAGCCACCCATAAGAAATCATTAATGAGTGCCTTAAATGTTGAGCACTAACGTTGAAAATGGGCACTAACAGCACAAACGTAGCACAAACGTTGGGCGTTTTTAAAAATTGGGTGGCTAAAAGTCAGACTGCCAACATGACACTATAAAAATTTCACTTAAACACTAGACCCAAAACCATCCGTCTCTACACCATTATTTTGGTAGGAAGAACACTATCTGGTAGTTAATCAAACACTAAAACCATTTTAATATATTCATTCATACATAATACGTCATGTTATCTGCAGCTGTTGCTTTTGATAAATATTATTATCTATCATATAAAATAACATAAAAAATATACTGAAAATTGAGAAATGACACCTGGACATGGGAATCGAACCCGGGACCTTTGGATTAATACGCTTCGCGGTTATTTGATCCATAAATAATATAGTTAAATCTTAACATTGTTAGCCTCAAGACTATTGAACTATATAAACGTAATTTAACAAAATCACTGTAGTGTCATTTTTAATATTGGTATATTAAATTGTTGATTATAGATAATCCTAAACAAACTTTCACTAGACAATTTAATGCCTCGTTTATGTTTTGTTACAAGGAAAAATACTATACGTGGTGACCACCAATTTTTATTTGTATTGAATTTTTTTTGTTCGATACCATCTATCGAAAGAGACTATTGCAATATATTTTGACAAGTCTATGGATAGGCTACATGAAAGTAGATGAAGTAAATGTTTGACTTCTTATCGCGATCATTTTATGTCCATCATTAATTTACTAATTATTTTAAACGAGGGTTTTCTTTTTTGGTGATGAATTAAAGGTTGAGTGACTGGATGTTGTGTCTTTCCTGTAATTGAGCTAGTTTGTAATTTATGTGCTTGCATAATCGGTTGGCTCAGAAAGTGCACGTTAAAAACCTCTAATAAAACAAATATTTAATATAACATAACATCCAATATTACACACCCAAATCTAGTGACAAAAATTATTCTACTACACAGAAAGAAGAATAAACGGTAGTATTAACAAGCGAATTAACTTCAAACAGGGGCATCCCTGCCTGTTTGCTTGAATTATATCTTCGTACTAATTAGTGTCAATATTTTGGCTAATGCAGAATGACCACAACTTCTGGTCTAAATCTCCAAATGTCCCTGAATAAACCAGTATTCTAATTGCTAAGCTATGTATGTTAAAAATCAAAAGGATTTATTTTATATGTTTGGGCCTATTTATTTGTTGAATGAACTCAAAATTTAGTATATATAATTATATATATATATATTTAACACTACATGTTATTACCCGCTCGGTTTATACGCCTAATGTACTAATTACGATGATGTGTTAAGGATGAGGAATGTTGAATCTAGATGAAGTATACCCACACTTGTGTGGAGGAGAAGTGTAAAACCATTTTGGAAAACCACCCTCAGTGCACCCGACCAGAATTCAAACCCCGATATCACCTTAATCGGCAGTCCAGTCTATTGCAATAGTGACGCCTTAGGCCATGGGGCCACCGAAACGGGATGAATGAATTTAGACTTAATTGAAAACTGTAACTGCATCAGATGTCCACATGGTCTAACCAAAACTCTCAGAGTAGAATAAATTGGCGGTGAATGGGAGATCGGGGTTTGAATCTCAGTCGGATGTATCGATGGTGTTTTATTCTAAATGGTTTCCCATTTTCTCTCCACACCAATGCAGATAAATTTCCTCTAAATTCTACCCTCCTCATTCCAACCATGGTAACGTAATTAATGTGTATGCGTAAATCCGGGACGGGTAGTGAGAAAGTGAAAAAATTCAAACAACTGTGTTTGAATAAAAATAAATAAATCGAATAAAAAGGTATCCAACTCTTTTAGACCCCAACGAGGATTGAACCAAAGTGTTCTAAATAGTATGTGCTCCACCTTGTTAGTTACTCAGCCATAAGCTCGGGCAGTGACCGTAAAATTCGTAACAAAAAATCACACAAGCACACAGTAAAACATTCCCACAACGTTCTTATTTTAAATGAATTATTGTTATTAGAAAACATCTTGGTGTGTTGTAATAATGTGTATGTCAGGTAATTTCAGGTTGTAGGGGGTAAGAGTGTCTGACCAACCCGCCGGAAGTGCAGGGACATCAACGTGGGCCATCTCCTCAAACCGGAAGTGCGCCAAGACATGCCGTACTGTCTGGTCGCAGGCCTTGATTCCGTACAGGGGTGTCCGTCAGTGGTGTAACCAAAGTGGCAAGGGGGATAAACCAGTTATTTCATCCCTCACCCCTCTTCGAGACCACATATAATTTTAATAAAGGCATAAAACAGATGGAGAACCGGAAAACTGAATGTATCGAATGTAAGACCATATTCTTATGACATGATATAAAAAAAAAGTTTACCACAACACACGCGAAAACATTACAGACCCCATAAATAAAAAAAAGTAGTTAAAAATAGTGGCGGGCGAACATTTTTTAGATTAGGAAGACGATGAATAAATGACTATGATGGCTTAAACAGTGATTGGTCAGTTTTATTTGTTCATATTTTGGTCAATGGTGCATCAACAAATTAAACATTGTTTTAGTGGGGGTAAGTTAAATAGTTTACACATTACAGAAAACGACAGATTTGAGTGCGCGGTCGAATGTCTCGAATCAAACCTTCTAAATGAAAGCATTGATTAGTGACATAACATTGAAGTAACTTTATTGTGATAGATAATAGAAACATATTATTATAAGTATACAAATAAAAGTCATTTTCCTCAAAATTTCTTGAAATCAAACCACGAGCCCTAGACGTGTTTCCTAGCACTCTAATTACTTAATAATTATGAACGAACGTCTAAGTAAATATGTTTAGTTACTTTTTTTTTTTTGCGATAGTGACAGTGCATTAGTTAACGTAGGAAAGTAATATTAGAAATGGGCAATTGCACTGGTGGCCAAACAGTTTATGAAGCTAAATTCGCATTAGCTTATGGCACTCTTGCCTGGGAGATATATTATCTAATTCGGGCGCCTGTATGTAGACTATTCGTCCCTCTGGTGACACCAGGCTACACCTATAGAGGTTGCCTACGTGTTGTACGTAACCGTAATGGAATGATGTGATGATGGTGATTATAAAGGTGTGAGCCAGTAGAAGTCTTAAACCTAACTTAAACCTAATTTATCAACCTCTGGCACCCGTTGGGATAGTTTGCCTAGAGAGAAAAACATTCAAGGTATCAGTAGGGAATAGAACTCAGGACATCGTAGGTTCGTAGACAGGTGCACTGACCACTACACCATGGGGCCGGGTTGTTGGTACCAAGAAGCACTGGAAATATGATCCAGGTCAGGTGATCCGGAGGTGGTTTTCCACTTGTGATTTTCTCACGTCTCTCTTCCCTCTAAAGCAGGTGTGCTTTCCACATACGTTCCTTCTCCTTTCTTCCTCATAGATTAAACTTTAAACATCAATATCGGTGTTTACACGATCTGAGGCCCCAGCAGCACAATCTAAATTACTGGCAATCGAGGTTGTAACTTGGCTAAATACGTTGGGGATTTTTTTCTTATAATTTTTCCCGTCATATTGCTGGCGCACTTCCATTAAGCTCACTTACTCATATGCTCCTTATAGAATAAGCCATTAAATAACAAACAACCCACTATAGTGGCCGGATGATCTAAGGCGTCACTCTTGTGTTGGAGGGGCCTCCTGCTGTTGACAAGTAGATCGGGGTCCGAGTCCCGGTTGGGTCTTTTGAGGGTGGTTTTTCCTAAATGGCTTCCCAATTTCCTTCCACGCAAATGTGGGTAGACCATCTATAAAATGCTCCCTTAATTAACCCTATCCCATTAGTATAATAATTATCATAAAAAATTAAGGGGATATGGTTCAGCCCACCACTGTACAAATAGGAAGGGAGTGTGTTCCTGCCAACCACCATACAAATAGGAAGGGAGTGATGTCCTGCCCACCAGTGTACAAATAGGAAGGGAGTGTGGTCCTGCCCACCTCCATACAAATAGGAAGGGAGTGATGTCCTGCCCACCAATGTAACATAGGAAGGGAGTGTGTTCCTGCCAACCACTGTAGAAATAGGAAGGGAGTGTGGTCCTGCCCACCACTGTAGAAATAGGAAGGGAGTGTGTTCCTGCCCACCACTGTACAAAATAGGAAGGGAGTGTGTTCCTGCCAGCCACTGTAAAATAGGAAGGGGTGTGGTCCTGCCCACCAATTACACAATAGGAAGGGAGTGTGTTCCTGCCAACCATGTAAAATAGGAAGGGGGTGTGGTCCTGCCCACCAATGTGCAAATAGGAAGGGGGTGTGTTCTGTCCACCACTGTACAAATAGGAAGGGAGTGTGTTCCTGCCCACCACTGTACAATAGGAAGGGAGTGTGTTTCTGCCCACCACTGAACAAATAGGAAGGGAGTGTGGTTCCTGCCCACCACTGTACACAATAGGAAGGGAGTGTGTTCCTGCCCACCACTGTACACATAGGAAGGGAGTGTGTTCTGCCCACCACTGAACAAATAGGAAGGGAGTGTGGTCCTGCCCACCACTGTACAAATAGGAAGGGAGTGTGTCCTGCCCACTCCATACAAATAGGAAGGGAGTGATGTCCTGCCCACCAATGTAACAATAGGAAGGGAGTGTGTTCCTGCCCACCTCCATAAAACATAGGAAGGGAGTGATGTCCTGCCCACCAATTACACATAGGAAGGGAGTGTGTCCCGCCCACCACTGTACAAATAGGAAGGGAGTGTGTTCCTGCCCACCAGTGTACAAATAGGAAGGGAGTGTGTTCCTGCCCACCAGTGTACAAATAGGAAGGGAGTGTGTTCCTGCCCACCAGTGTACAAATAGGAAGGGAGTGTGTTCCTGCCCACCACTATACAAATAGGAAGGGAGTGATGTCCTGCCCACCACTGTACAAATAGGAAGGAGTGTGTTCCTGCCCACCATGTACAAATAGGAAGGGAGTGTGTTCCTGCCCACCACCGAAACAAATAGGAAGGGAGTGATGTCCTGCCCACCAATGTACACACAGGAAGGGAGTGTGTTCCTGCCCACCACTGTACAAAATAGGAAGGGAGTGTGTCCTGTCCCACCACTGTACAAATAGGAAGGGAGTGTGGTCCTGCCCACCAATTACAAATAGGAAGGGAGTGTGGTCTTGCCCACCTCCATACAAATAGGAAGGGAGTGTGGTTCCTGCCCACCACCATACAAATAGGAAGGGAGTGTGGTTCCTGCCCACCACCATACAAATAGGAAGGGAGTGTGGTCTGCCCACCACCATACAAATAGGAAGGGAATGAGGTTCTGCCCACCAATTACAAACAGGAAGGGAGTGTGTTCCTGCGCACCAATGTACACATAGGAAGGAGTGGTTCTGCCCACCACTGTACAAATAGGAAGGGAGTGTGTTCCTGCCCACCACTGTACACATAGGAAGGGAGTGTGTTCCTGCCCACCATGTACACATAGGAAGAGAGTGGGTTCCTGCCCACCACCGTACAAATAGGAAGGGAGTGTGGTCCTGCCCACCACTGTACAAATAGGAAGGGAGTGTGGTCCTGCCCACCACTGTACAAATAGGAAGGGAGTGTGTTATGCCAACCATATGTACACATAGGAAGGGAGTGTGTTTATGCCCACCATGTACAAATAGGAAGGGAGTGTGTTCCTGCCCACCACTGTACAAATAGAAGGGAGTGTGTTCCTGCCCACCACTGTACAAATAGGAAGGGAGTGTGTTCCTGCCCACCAGTGTACACGCTGGTCAGTTGCGCGCATTCATGTAGAGTTACTCTGCGGTGACTCTAATTACTATGCGTGCAAGACGCACAGTCCACGGCTGCAGTAATTGCGATACTTCGCACGGATGACGACAATGTACGCCCAGGTTTGTTTTATACGTGGGTGGGTGGTAAGGGGCATTCATCAAAACCAACACTTGGCGCATGGGTGGCCATGAGGTGGGAAGGGGGATGTACAGCACTCCAAATGTACGACAGCTTGACAATTACATACATGCGAGAAGGTGAAAAAACTTACCCAAGGTGAAAACCATGTTTTCCTATGCCGGTCTGCAACGACACATGTTCCGAAAAACAATTTTTGCTACACTTGCTTTCGGAGCAGTATTAAGGGCAGTGTTTTTGAAGTCTTTGTAGATTTTTTTTTTTTTTGCCAAAATAAATAAAATATTTCTACATTAGAAACATAAAGTTTAATTTTCTTCACATGGTGTGACCTCAACAGTTCTTGAATATCTGTCATGTGCATGGCAACATTAGATAAGAAACTTTTGCAATGAAGCTCATAAGTGGTCTTTGAATTCTAAGACACCCTTGACATATATTCAAGAACGGTTGAGGTCATCATGTGAAGAAAATAAAACTCTATGTCTCTACTGGAGCAACAGTGAGACGTGTATGACAAAAAAAAAAGAGTATATCAGTGTATAGCCTATCATTATAAAGTGTTTCAAGTTAATTAAAACAACACTTAAAAAGAGGAGGAATCCATTCAATTTCGCTCCTTGTTTTCTATTTGTCTTGACTATCTAAATTTAAATACACTGATGAGGTAATGATTATAACGGCAGAAATAAAGGAAAATGTACCTGTAATCACGTGGAGGGAAAGTAAATAACAAATTAAGAAAAAAATACCCACATTAAATGCAACCGAGATTATAACCCTGACAACCGTTTCAGTGGCCGCATGGTCTAACGCACTACTCTCGTGTTAGAATAAACCGCCGAAGATTGAAAGATTGGGGCTCGACCCCAGTCGGGTGAATTGAGGATTGTTTTTCCTAATTGGTTTGCCACTCTCCCTCCAAGCAAATGCGGGTACGATTCTTCTTGATTAAACCTTCCTAATCCCTAACAAATTAGTATAATTAATAAATAGGCGTATAACTTGAACAGGTAGTAAGACGTGGTGATAAAAAAAATTTATAACCCTGACCCCGTCATCGGCAAACAGACTAGATGAGCTTGACATTTAGTATATGCGCCCACCGGTACGGGTGTCTGTGGAGTTATTTCAACTGGAATTCTCATATCGGTCAGGTCTCTGTCTGAATCCCGTTTGGATACACTAGAAGGGGGGTTTCTCATTGCAATTTGAAATTTTGGTTTCCCCATTCATAAAATCACCATAAAATTCACTTTTCTCATATTGTTTCCATAAATTAAAGTTGCTTCTGACACAAACGTGGCTTCTAGGGGGAAAAAATAAATAAAAAGCCCGAGAAGTATTCACAGATGAGCTTAATTCGAAAAATAAGGTGTTTTTTTATATTAGAAGCTTATAAAACCTTATGATATCGATAGAGATTATTTCACGATCAAACACCTTTATCTATTTGGCGCATAGAAAGAAAAAATCTTCAGTGCATGGCCACAGTTTTGTATGGTGTATTTTATAACATAATAGTAGTGAAATTGACCACCAAGCACATCCTGGGGAGAGATAATATTGTAATCCCCCTAGGTGCTATTTCTCCTCTCCTCCTCTCCTTACTTACCCTTCCTCCACTTGACCTACTTTTACATCCTGGTTGATTTTTTTGTTGTGGTATGATAATTTCCTTCCATTCCCCTCAGTTCCCTTTACCTCGTTAGATCATCTTCTTGTTGAAGAGGTATTTTTGGTGACCTGGTCCACTCCCTCCCCAATGGGTCAGGAATCCTAGCTCGATCCACTAGCCAGGCTAGTTAATGGGGCTCAGGGGCTTAGCCTAAAACTTTGGGGTACACGCCCCTTCCCCTCCCCCAATGGGTCAGGGATCATACCCCAACATACTAGACGCCAGCCTGGGCAGGGGACCTCAGGGCAGAGCACAAATTTTTGTCAGCAGAGGATTTGCCTATTACTTCATCTTTTAAGGGAAGCCTGGTCACTAATGACTTCTCGGAAAATGGCTGAACAAACCATCACAGGTAGAAAGTAGCCAATTATGCCTAAGGGGGTTGTAAATAAACTAAATGTGTATAAGCACACTTTGGTGCCAAACCCCCTAGGGGGTGTCAACAAGAATAATTACGGATCTTTGCTTAATTATGTCACACGGCTCTACCGTTGAATTTATCAGGCCACGATGACGTATATTTGATATCACGCAACTGTAATTAACCTAAGTGTGGGAGAAGATGGGATAGTTATACAGTCATTGCCACCAAATTTGGCACTCGATTGATGTACAGTCAGTGTCACAAATACTACCAACCGGAAGGGAGAGCTAAGAGCCACCTCACAGGACTCTACACTGTTCCTGTGCTTAGTGTGCAGCAAATATAATAAAGGAAGTGTACCAGCATTTTTGTTCATGAATTAGTGCTCATAAAGTGACGTATTTTTATAAATACATTCCATTAGAAAGGTTATATGGAGAAATTAAATACATCCATTGCACAAGAATTGAGCCAGGAACCTTTGACTTAGTGAGCTAAGTTTCTACCACTGAGCTACTCAAAAACATTTAACATTGGCTTTGATTGAAAACATGATTATACACCTATACACTCCTATGATAAAGACATGACCTTTGTTTGAGGGAAAAATAAATATTTATAAGAACCGTACTCACATCTGGCAATCACCTAGCGAGTCTTAAGTCAAAATTGGGTCTGAATTCGAAAGAAAGACATGAACTTAACATCTAATCCACGTGCCAATCTTTACTGCTGGGTGAGTGATGTGAGTTTGTTTATCCAAATTTTAGCACTCACCCTAAGCTGCATCATACTACTCATCAGAGATATAATAAGCTAGAGATGAGGAAGGTATAGTTTTGAAGAAGTGTACCCACATATGCGTGGAGGAATTGTATGAAACTAACAACCTTAGGACACGGAGCTGAGATTAGAACTTACTAAAGACAAACATTTGCTTATTTGAGAACTTGACTACACAAATATTCCGGATTACCGTTAATCAAAACCTTGCTAGAATAGGAATTACTTCAAGCAGTAGAGGAAGATAGGAGGGAAAAGGAATTGAACACTAAAGCGCGTCAGACAACATAAACTATTAACTAGTGACCCTCTTTCAACACAAGTGATGCACAGATAATTTGATTATTGTGGCCGATAGATTAGAAAAACGTATTGCTTAAATGCAACTATAAATTAAATGCATGACCACGCGACTGTAAAATTTGTTGAGAGCCACGTGTGTAGCTTATTTACACGAAACTAGCAGGAATATAACCAATGAAATTGTGATCTAATGCGCTATTGGTCCACCACTGAACTACTCAGTTTTGTACGAGGTGGGCCTGTTGGAAAGGATTTTAACACTCTTCTTAAAAATGATACATACATATCATATGATTTGCCGTATGAATACATGGAAATAGACCCAGTAATATTTTCATCTGAGGCTATTCCCACAGCAGTATATGTTTTGGGGCCCTCAACAGGACCGAACTTTTTCATAACATGTCAAAACCCCGCAAGCAAAGACCTAGAATCGAAACTTTAAGTTAAATATTTGGGCTTGTGTTGTACCGCAATGTTAATTCGTTGATGGGTTCGGGTAATTTCTGCATGTTCTAAGGTTTTTTGGGTTTTCTACTCATACCAACTTTAAGGAAGGTAGAATAGAGTACGGGGCATAGCGTAAAGTTACCCTGGATAAACCAAGCAGGAATTCGAAACCAAAAAAGGTGGACAAGGATGTCAGTCTCCTCTTGTCTGGCTGGGTCAGTCAATGTTTTGATGATGAGTGCAGTTATTACCCCCAGTAAACTACGAATTTCTTGGTCGAAAGCTAAAGTAACTTTAACCACCCTAGCCTTCACCCATGTGACCACCAATGAGGAGTTTTTTTAGCGGTTAATATGGAAGCAACAGTAGCTACAGAGAATCGAACCTGTGCACCTACCATGCAGTTACCTAGGTTACAGCCAAGATACATTTCGACGACTCAAACTCCAGCTGCAATGGCTTGGTACGCATCAGAATTAAGGGGATACTCGTACGAAAGGTAACGATAGCTTCAATAATAGAGAAGCTTTCATTCCTGGTTAAAGGGAAATAGAAAGTTCCTAGCTAATGTGATGAATATAATTTCAATTGATAGAGACAGACGTTGTAGTGAAAGTAAATAGTGATTTTGTAGAAAATATGTTGAAGTGTAATTAAGTGATATTTGAAAATTGCTCTAAAGATTTGATCTTATTTAAGGGCAGTTTGAAAATTGTTCAATTTATTTAAATATAGTTTATGATAATTGCGACGAATATTTAGTTTAATTGACAGAGACCGAAAAGTTAGCACCACAAAGTAGTAGTTACCTCAAATTAATTTACACCGGTTAGTGAGAAGGTGCTTGTACATTATGTACGTCCAGAATAAAGATTTTAATTCATGTAAGTGATTGTGTGTGTCGTATAATATCGTTCTGAAAGAAAACAGCATCTGCAGTCCATTATAAAGTAGGTTATATACTTTTGTGCACTTTGTCTTACAGGCTGTTTGGGCTATAAGGTATGATAAAGAGGTAATGTACCCGTATTTTCAAGGAAGGAGAGTGGGAAATCATTTAAGGTTAAGAGAATCCTCAGTACCAGGGTCCAAAAAAAGTTATTAAAAAACTCTCAAACAAGTTGGGTTGGATTGAGTTTTATTGGTTTTTTTTACTTTTATGAGCTTTTTTGTTTAATTTAATTCACTATGCATGCTAGCTAGTTAAATAAATTGGGTGATCTTAGTATCTATACGGGTCAAGTGAAAGATATATTAAGGAAAGAAGAAATAAGAAAAATAGTAATTCAACACTAAACTAGTTTTTTTAATTGAATGCTTGCAATAATAATTATTTGTGAATGAAAATAGTATACATGACCTAACTTACATGTTAATTAGTATTCTAGTGCCGTAAATTTAAAGTGTTACTAACTTTACAGGAAAAATAATGTACATATTACATAAAAGCTATATTTTGTTTACTTATTACAAACATTAGAAAATGATCAGCAAAATTATTCTAAAGGATATTGGTAAAAGCTATGGTACTTAAATTAGGAGAGAATGCTTTAAGCTTAAATTGTATGTGAATTCAATAACATTTGTTTAGTATAGTTTGTTTAGTTCAAACTCTAATCTACCTGTAACATGCAAAAAAAAGTACTTGTAGCATGTATTTGCTATTTTGAAACCCTTTACGAGGAATATTAGCCTTGTAGCTCATAAAACCAATCATTGTTTCTAAAATGGACCTAAACATACCTTGTCAGTAGTATTTCACATAACAAGGTGAAATGGCTGGTAAACACGCCCATTTATAGGAAAACCACCCTCAATACAACCGGTCAATATTCAAACTTTGACCTCCCACGCTGCCAGAAATCCAGTCTGTCACTTTGCCAAATAACAACAAAACCAATAATAATCATTAATATTTGTGTATAGTAGCTCAGGTAATAGAATTTAGTCATATTTATAAGTACAGGTGACTACGTAGTAGAGATAAAATGTAATAACACATACATACACACATTTAAATTAAATTAAATCTTAAAACCAGTTTAACACACAAAGTATTGATTGCCCTGAACCCCCGTGGACTCAGCCAGAATATCCAAACCATCAACACGAGATCTAGCACTATTAACATATCAATTTGTACTGACATGGCTTGCAAGACGAGCTGATCATACTGACCATTGATAGGAAGGGGTTGCGAAACGGCTTACCTGATAAGAGAGGATTTTGGCCCGAAGTGGGGCGGGCTATGGATAGGGAAGGTATAATTTAGAGGAGACACAAACACACTATTGTCGAAAGCTAAGAACAGGTATATTAAACTTACCCGTGACATCAGATTGAGTATTTTGTTTAAACAGATCTACTTAATCAATTTAACCTATTCTAAAAACCTTATAAGAGGCTAGATTGGCTCATTGAGGCATTTAGAGACTCATTGGTAAAGTATGATCCCTTAAATAGAAAACAAAACTAAGTTTTAAAATGTGAATTGGTAAATTAGTGGTCTAGGATTTGTGAGGTTTGTCCTATAATTATTTTGAGCTAAGCACTATAATATGTCTAAAATATGTTAAGTTCGACACATCCTTATGAATTTACAGACAGTAAGTTAAAAATAAATGAGGGTTATTAGAACCTGTAGCAACACATTTAGTGAACTACAAATTGCTATTGGATCATCTACACTATTAACGACTTTAAAACCAAATGTCTAGTCCCCTTAAGGTTAGATCAAATTATTTCCTCGTGCCTCACGTCTTAGCGTGGTATTAAACTGTCTTAAAAATATACACAAGATCTGAGGCCTTCATTGATGAATGATGTGTAATTACAATGGATGTGGGGCAATATTAATTAACAGCTGTCTAACTTGAAATTGAATATCTGGATTCAACCAGCGGATCAAAAGTTGCTGGAAACAACAGCTCCACATCACCAGCAATCCAATACACCATTAGAGTGATGTCTTAAGACATCGCAACCCCTTGTGCGAGTGATATAAATGTTGGGTTGATCGTTCATATCCTGTGTCCTTTGGATAACTCCAGCTTTTAACGGGTATCTTGCCCACCGTGGGGGTGATGAAGCCAATATTATTATGAGTCCCAATGGTGGTCACGTAGACTGGTTCGCTAGTTCACCTTAGCACTTTGGTGATTTTAATAATAGTATAATGTTTGTATCCTCTTTTTGAAAGTGGATCAAGACCATATATCATATTAGATGGCATCCAACCATATAAACTAAGCAATCCACCCTCCCTCTTCTCATTGTGTTGAGAATTAGATTCTAATGATGTCAGATCCTTGGACGATCATCAGCCTTGGTACTCAGTATAAGAATGATGAAATATTCCCCCTTGACACATCTGTAGGTATAAATTAATAATTTGCCATGTTAGTTGATGTGGAAACATAAATACTTCGCAATTCTATTAGCGCAATGACTTAAAAACTAATGTGTACCACAAAATATTTGGAATTTTAGCTATTACATTATTATTGTACACATTTTCTAAGATCTTGGAACAAATAGGTTTCAGTAAACAAATTATTTTGCACTCTGTTCAAACAAGTTATTTGTAAACTACCCTCAAACGAAATTCCCTTATATAAACAAGATAACGACCTAAGGTGGTTACTAAATCAGTCTCGACTAGTCTTCTAAGGGAAAAGTATAAATATCAGTTGTACCCTGAATCAGGTTTAATCGCAGATACTCTTTGAGGATTGCTTTGAAAGTGAGGATAACAGTGTTCTAAGCGAAAAGCGAAAATGAGGATAACTGTTCCAAATAAAATTAGAATATCAAGAGAACTGTTTCAATTCAAATGAGGATAACTATGGAGGATAGATTTACTCCAAGTTAAATGATGATAGCAGCTACAAGTAAAATGAGGATTGCTATGTAGTTAGGATACTATACACACAATTAAAGTATCGATAATGTAAACATCTTATAGAAGTTATTTTTGTTTTCTAGTCCCAACTTATCTGCAAAATTTACCCACCTCCCCCTTCATCTTGAGCGTGAAGATAACTTATAAAATCGGACGAGGAGTTTCATTTAATTAATAATGTTTAAATATTTCGGATATAAACTCGAATATATGAGTGTGATAGTTAACGCTGTCGGTGGGTTAAAGTACAACTAATTGAAGGATAAGAAAGGTTATTTGGAAACATGTGACGGTTGGCTCCACTGGCTGGAATGTTATAATATATAATCTTGCAATGTGGGAGCCCATTCAGTTCACTGAGGGATGCGCCGAGGACTGTCCCATCTAGAGGCGGAGATATGGAGATAAGCCAGAGGCCATCCTATGACCGAGCGTTATCTAGAGGGAGCCCGAGGAGGAGGAATCGGACGTTATTGTCGTCAATGATGAAAAGGAGAGCTTTTATTTTGACTGTAAAGAAGAATCACCAGTAGTCTAGTTCCATCAGATTGACAAAGGGTAGGACAAGGCCGCACTAAGCAAATTTTTAATAAAGGCGATTTCATTATGCCTGCATATAATATGTATATACAACTTACAATACATATCAGCTAAGAGAAACTACATTATATATATTTCTCCTTGATCCTGGTGGTATATGACCTGGTCGAAGAGTAGAAAATCAGTTTAAAGATATTTCGATCTATTGCGATGTTTATAAGAATGGTCTGGATGGAAGGGTATGGCTTGAGTGGAGGAAGTAAAATCAGACTCTTAGTGCTTGGGTTTTCAATCACAGCCGTCATGGACTAAGGATACAAATTGTTAATTTTCAAATTTAAAAGCATACATTTCAAATTAAATGGGGGTAACTACTTATAAGGGGGATAAATTTTGTTCCGAGTGAAATAAAGATAGTTTATCTAAGAGAAATGACAATAACTTTGCTCCTGAGGACAACAAAGATTATGGCTAGCTCCACAGCGAAGAGACCTGATGGGTACTTTTAATGTAATTGTATGCTCTCAAACTTCAATGGTATTTGTTTCAATTTCTAATGTTTTCTAACAACATATTCTAATTTTTAGAACAGCAACACCGTATTATATTCTGGCCACACATTCAGTGATCACGCCTATTTGTTAAGGTTGCTCCGGTTGTCTGTACAGACACTCTCTTTCTCTGTCAGACAAACGGTGGCATATACAAGTGGGAAAATACAGTAAATATTAGAAGGTTAGAACATACGGCAAAAGAAGATAGTATCAACAGTGAATTTATTTTATTGATTAAGAAACATACAATCAGTTATACATTTAAATAATGTAGTACATTAATTAGATTCTCTATTAAAGCATGGAGGAGTGATCAGTCAGAATTTAAACAATAATAATTGTGAAAATAGAAAATGGGGTAACAGGAGTTACTCCTTGAACTTGAAAACGAGCCAAGGCTACAATGCTTGGTTCCTAGTAGTTACAGCACGTAACTCCTTAAAGAGGAGCTTTGGTTCTATACACCACTAAAGCAATCTTTACAGCAACAGGTTAGTTATATAATTCAAGTCAAGTGAAGCCGACTTAATCATCAGTTACAAGATAAATATTAGATAATTCCCCAAGAAGTGGGAAAGAGTACATTAATACTGTTTAATCAACTCTCATTACTAGCAAGCCATTATTTAAGGAGTTACGGAGTTAGCCCATAACTGAAAATACATGTGCTTCTTAGCTCTAGCTACTCCTTGTAGGAGTTGTTAGTATCATATTCCAGTATTGGGGAAATTAGCAGTCATGGCCAATTATTGCCCCAAGCTACAGGACACTCACCATCAAGCTCAAGCCGGATACAAATTATTAACTAACACGACACTTGCTGTCATGTAACTGAATTCTAATAAAGTTAACACACAAAAATACTCCAAGTCTAACGGCCTCGGAAGGTCGCCGGACATAACAATAATCAACACTAACGAAAACGAGCAAATAATAGCCGAAGACCCAATTAGGTCGACCATAAGGCCATGAAAGTATCTAACCTCCCTAGCATTGCTACAAGGTTTGCACCGTATGAAGTATGGCCTCAAAGTATGGGGAGTCTGACTGCCCCATCAAAACACTAGTCAGAAGGACATAGCGAAAAACTAACAATAGTCAAAGAAGACCAACCACGTTTAAATACCAATGAATACTATTGATAGCAAAGGGCGATCAACTAAGAGTTTGAAACAATTAAACTCAGGATAATGAGCCTGCACAGCAATTAAGTAGGCATTAGTAAGAGCGTGAAGACGAAAAAGCCTAAGAGTTCCGTGAATGGAACAGTTCCTTGCTTGTGAATTTAGAGTAGAAGTTATAATACTTGAACAACCTTGTCTGCGACGTGCTGGTGTGACGTAGTGGCCAACCATCTTCACAGCGGTAGACGGGGCGAGTATAGTCGAGGTCTGTTAATGTTCTCGGAGTGAATATTTTAAAATGAATATAATACTTATTCTGGGAGGCAGGTATTTTATACCATCTCGAACAGACGGGCATAGAGTGGTAGAGGGGGTAGCCTAGACGGCTGCGGATGGTACTAGAAGCATCCCGCGCAGCTGGCCGGGGGAAAGCTCAGGGCAGCGACGAGCGTCAGTTCATAGTCGACGACTTTTGGTCAAACGCGTGTGAGTGTGTGGTGATGGTCCACTTCTTTTCATACCACCCGACCGTCACTACAATGGATTACACATGGTGTTAGTAAAATGTTGTCTCTATATTTAAATAAGCTTGAATATATGTAAGGATCAGAACTCTAGCCCGTTCCAAGGTGCTCTTAAACATCACTCGTTGTCCACAGAGATATGTCATACAGCATGGCTTAGAATTAAATATTTTATGGTCCAAATAATAGGTTGAATTTAGAAGGAAGACATTACTAAAACCATGAAACTAATTATGTAGTCACGAGTCATTTTACATCAGGGGGGCACCTCCTCTCCGATAAGAACGACTGGGGCGTATCTCTACTTTGACTCAATGGTGACGCTGGTGGTGAGGGAAGCTTTGTAGGTGGGGACGCAGGTGACTGTATGTGGCGGCGGTGGCTGCGGAATCCAGAAGGGTGGTTGTTGATAGTCCTACAGTATCCCCGGAAACACAGCCACAATATCTTATTTGTGGAAACTGTACACAGCACATGCCATGTCACACTAGTACAACTCTTTGATTCTCTCAAGGGATAGTACTTCCATCGCTCTCACTGTGTGGTAAGCAGAGTCGCAGAGTGCAAAACAGCTTCACTCCTGTGGTGCACCTCCAACGTGGTTAGATACTTTGTAAATTATATGTTTATTGACCACAATCCCACCTTGAAGACTTCCTGTGGTCACACAGGTACGTACGTGTGGGTATATGACCCACAATCGTTAAATTAATATAGCCTACACCAAGCATGTTGATGACTGGTGTTGTCGATAGAGGTTCAAGGACCACCAAGTTAACACCTTCACGTTCACACACACGCTAACGACACAGCAAATAAATACGTGATAAGAGGTCTGAACGGTTTTCAAAACTCATATTTAAAGTCAGTACAAAGTACAATCAACAGTTGTCACTTGCCCCATGATCCATGTTGTTACAGCCACGTATTAAAAGTCCACGGCGTATTGAGTTTTACGCCACCACGGGCAATCAAGAGTTCACACATGTATTTTCCTGTTAACGTTCTGAAAACACAAAACGTCTAGCTATCTACCGTTAGCTCTTTGTTCATTCACGAGCTCATTCAACTCAAACGCAACAAACCTGCCCAATACTCCTTATTTATCCATGTTGTTGCTATTGGTTTTTTATGCTGCTGTTGTGTCTTTTTGCGTGCTGCCATCTGTTATACGCGTTCAACATTCACGATGGTAAGTGTGCTGAGTTTTGCATCCCCACATATAAATAAAAGTTTTTCCTTATTGAGTTCACACACGTCTTGTTAAAGTTCCAAACCAACACGGTGAGAACACACAAAATTCCACGTCTAAATATTCAATAAGACGTCTGTAATATTTAGTTTGAACTGCTTTTAATTTATCTACCAAGTAATTTTGTTCAGCCACGAGGTCACTCAGCTTTAACGTCGGTATAACGTCCACGATATTAATAAGTTGTTTCAACTTGTCCATTGCTGCTAAGTTCTGTAAACGCATCCATGAATGTGACCCCCACTATATATTTAACAAATATACCCTCCGACCCTCACCAACACCGAACTATATATTACCAAATCTGGGTTGCACCACTTAATCTGATTTCATCGTGTCGAGAATAATCACTTTAATGATTGACATACTTTAACATCTGGGCTGCCTGTTTCAACGTGTCGAGGTGTCGAGATTAATCAGACAAGGGGTGCGTTTCCAAAGTCGCATCATAGGTTTCTCAATCACAATCTCCCAAGAGATTATATATCTGGGCTAAAATCCAGGACTAAGACTAAAGGCGTGTGGGAAGGGCTATGGCAGAACTTTTATGGCGTCACCAACCTGGAAGTGGAAAGTAGGTATATGGAGGTAGTTTTCTTGGAATATTTCCCTGAAATTTCCACATTTTCATTGATTATGACTATCCTGTATAAAAACACACAATTTAATCTAAATAAAGGCATAAAGTGGGTGAGTATTATTATTATTAGCTGGAATGTTCTAGCTAGGTTGTGTGTATAATCACATAGTAGAAATAACAACTAATAACTAATGCAACTCAGCTGAATAATTTAATAAATGTTGACCTGCTTAGATTATCGAATGGTTTAGGGCATCATTTTCACAATATACTTGACTCACAGTAACAGGGCTTGAACCCTGGTCCGGTGTACTGAGGATGTTTTTTTTCCACATGGTTTTTCCACTCTCCCTCCATACAAACGTTTGTACACATCCTCTAAATTCAACCTATCTCGTCCCTAATGTATTATTGTAATGAGTAAATATGCCTATAATATGAACGAGAATTAAGAGAGGGTGCTAAAAAATATACTTAAAAAACTCCGATATCCCGGGACAGAGTCAAGCTCGCCGGCACCTCGCCATCATCACCATACCTACTTCTTCCAGAGGACTCATAACATATTTAACCCATGCGTGAGCCTACCAACACCCTAGGCATTGTAATAAAACCCCGCACAGGGTTGAATGGTGCTCAAGGGGAGGTTATATGAGCTGGGTTGGTTGGGAGGGATTGAATGACTCTGCTCTGCTTGCTAGCCTCTACATCCAAAGAGGATCATAAACGTTTCTCATAAGATCTCAAAATACATTTAGAGTTCTACTTTAGAATATTTTATGTGTGAGTTCCCCGACTACCACTGACAGTTTGGATACCAAGGATAGCTTATATTACTTTATTTGGTTGCTAAACTCAAAATGGAAAATGTCAGAATAGGAGACATTAATGACACAAGACTAGCGATGCCTGTGGGTGTAATTTTGAGTGTTATTTTATTCATTTTGTCTTGATCGGCCCAAATATTTACTCCGGGTCAACTTTGAAATTAAATAAGAGAAATACAACTTTTTTTTTCTGAAGAATTTTTTTTCTATAAAAAAGTTATGATGACATAGAAACAAAATATTGATTTTAACGATTCTTGTTTTAATTATTTATCAACTCAAATTTTTAAGAATTTAAATAATTTCCACAATTTTAACATTACATGTTTTGGATTTAAAATGTATTTTTAATGTCTATTAAAAATATATATTCATCAAATTTGGAGGACTATATTTCAATTCCTTATAATATTTTAATCTTTCACAGGGGCCTAATTATAAAATATACGATATGTATTATATTGGTTTTATGTTTTATCACTCTTCTTCAATGTAAATATGGGTACACTTCCTCTAAATTCTACCTTCTCTATCCCTACTCCTTATTAATGTAGACATGAAAATATCTCAGATGAGTGGTAAGATGCAAAGCACGGGGAAAAAACTTACCAAACCATATAATATTTATCTTAAGGTGGGAATGTACGAGACGCGAGAAAGGGGCTGTGTTTTAGCAATTTTTATAGTCAAACTTTTTTTTGGGGGGCAAAATAAATAAAAAATATCTACAGTAGAAACATAGCACAGAGTTTAATTTGCTTCACATGGTGGTATCAATGGTTCTTGGATATCTGCTATGAGCACCAGAGCAGCATTAGATGAGAAACTTTTTAAATGAAGAGATAACGTTTACATTAAATTTCAGAACACCCTTGATAGAAATTAAAGAATTATTGATATCCCCATGTTAAGGAAACTAAACTCTTTGTTTCTACTGAAGAGATATTTGACTTTCGTTTACAAAAAAAGTGTTATATAAAGACTGAAAAAATATATACCTCGTTTAGCGTCCCCTACATACCCACCTTAAGGAGTCTGATTATAATTACTATTTATAATAACTCCTAATTAACTATTTCCCAAGTGTTTAAACGGTTTAAAGCAGGTATTTATTTGTTTGAAGCTGGACAATTTGTTCTAGAACAATAAAGCAATTGGCCTATTACCATTACGATTAATAATTTTATGTTATCACCATCAGAGTTGAGTCAGCAGTCGACATACGGTACTTTCCTTCATATCGGGAAGTTAGGATTCAAATCTCTATCTGAAGCCCTGTATTTCATTTTCCTCGCCAGTGTTCCTTCACTCTCACCTCCTTCCTCGTAGAAGAAAGAATAAGTGGAGAGATTATTGGGTCTGTTTCAGGAGTAAGGGCTGCTGTCTCGGTGAGGCAGAGACACACACAGAAGGGGGATGATCTAAGAGGAGGGACGCACGGATGACAAGTGTCAACAGTTTGGGGGTGTAAAGGCGTGGTTGGATTATGAGACATGGCTCAGACAGGGGGCTCAACCGTCAGGCTTCAACACGCCATATTGGACCTCTAATTTCACAGACATTCTCTTCGTTCACATGTCTTTCTGTGAGGGATCAGGGTGTGTTTTTTGATAGCCTCTACCCTTGAACGAAAGCCTTCAAAAGGACTTGATTGTTCTAATGACCTTGCCTGGAACATACATGACCTCTTTTAACATGGTTATGTAATCGGATTTAGAGCCAGTTTCATAGTCAGATTTAGTACGCCTCAAGTGCGGTGCTTTACTAAATACAAGACGTCACCTACCTGAAATTGAATGGAATGGGCCAGTTTCATATACGAAACTGGCCCATTCCATTTTGGTCTAGGTAGGTGTCGTCTGTATTTAGTATCGACTCGCACTTTAGGCGTACTAAATCTGACTATGAAACTGGCTCTAAGAGTATGTTTGAAGTCAAAGTTGTAGACTATCATATTATATATTAAATGATTTATTAATGTTTAAGAAAAAAATTAACACCTTATTAATTATTTAATTATTATTTACTCCTTGAGTAGTCAAGTTTTCAAAAGATATATATTTTTTACTAAACCATGTTTTACATATTCTATACATTAACACCTCAACCAACAAAGATTAAATAGGGTGTATGTGTTTATTTGTGGATTGAACTCTGCAGTTAGTCAATAATAGTCTAGTTAATTAATGATTTTATATAATACATTTGAGGTGAGAACGGCGGGAAAGAGTAAATTTCGATTGCATTATATTAATATAGTAGAACGTACCTAGCTTCAGAAACCTAACTATTAATATAGGAAATAAATAAATACATATCAACGAATAAATAAATGAACAATGGCATACGAATTACTTGCAATCAAAACCGGTTACTTGAGTTTAATAAGAAGATGCATTTATTAATGGATCTGAAGAAAGTTAATCTAATACTTGATAAGTTTTGTTAATTTTAACTATAGAAATGTTAAGCTAAATTTTCTCTCAAATGATTTAATTTTGACTAAAAATAACAGGATAAGTTTGAATAGATTTGATTTTATCAACTCTAAGAACAATATGAAATAATCCTGATATTTAAATTTTAGGTTTAACCTAATGTCTTCTATTTTAATTAAATCTTACCATTTATAAAAATGTAATTTGCATCTCTTTTCAACAATGCATAGGTTACACCAACATTAATGAACATATATTTTTAAAACTAATATATATTAAATATTTTAACAAAATTATTATTAATTAATGTTTAGTTTAAATCATTTATTTTAATAAGCTTTGTTGAAATTAATTGGGGGGGGGGGGACAAATACATGAGCCACTGAAGAAATCGTAAATTTCTTTACGGCGGAGTGGATTTGACTTTAGTTCAGCTTTCTTGCTCCTTAATTTAATTATTATTACCTTTTGAAATTCAGAGGGTAAAACTTTTGTTTGTTTTCTGTTAAATAATTAATATAGCTTCCTCCGGTCTCTCATTAAATTCAGAAATTAAATTTGGAATAAAGGTGGCGATAATAGAAATCTTCCGGTCAGTTCTGGCTACTTAGAACATAATTTTTAAAAATTCTAGCCAAAATCAAAGGTGCACACCCATCTTATCGATACTTTTCTCTATAATATTATAGCTAAAATGTAGACAGAACCAACCCGCTTCGGTGGCCACATATTGTAAGTTGATACACTCGCAATATTATTATTATTATTATTTATCACCGCGTCTTACTACCCGTTCGGGTTATACGCATAAGTACTAATTACGCTAATGGATTAGGAATTTGGAAGGTTGAATAGAGGAAGTTAACCCGCATTTGCGTGGAGGGAGAGTGGAAAACCATTTAGGAAACCCCCCCAGTTCACCCGACCGAGATTCGAACCTCGATCTCCCCGTCCTCGGCAGTCGGACTCAACACGACTAGCGCGTTAGCCAACTACGCCACCGAGGCGGGTCACTTGCAATAAACTATACTATTGATGACGGGGAGATCGGGTTTCGAATCCCGGTCGAGTGAACTGAGGATGGTCTAATTGCCCTTTTTGATTAGATCTTTGATTACATTTTTACCATTTTTTGCCTTTACTTTATACACCTTTTTACAATAATTACCCAGCTAAGCCCCGAATAAATATATTAGAGTGAACAGAGAAAAAAAATTAAAAGGTGTAAAAAGTTCGAAAGGGTGATAAAGTGTAAACAGAGTAAAATAGTATAAATTTAATCATTTTTAAAAGGGAAAACATATGTAACTTAGATTAAAAGAGTAAGAAGGATAAATATGATAAAAATTACAAAGTTCCTGCTTCAATGTTGATGCTCAGAGGCTATTAATATTTAATTTTCAGTCGTCTGAGTGAAGTAAATATCGCATAACGCTCATTACAGACAAACTCTTCATTTTATTAATATAGATAAGATCACTCCTTACCCCACTTTTCCACCCTTTCTTTCTAAAATTTTAAGCTATCTGACATTTCGCAAGATTTAAATTTCATACCACCCTTGCCAGTTGTTTTCTCTCTTATTTTTGAAAGTTTTGAGCCCCCCACCCCCCATTTTCCACCATTTCCCCTACTCCAACTATGAAACTTCAAGTTTTACCACCGGTTTGATTATTTGAAGCCATACCTCTATCTGCCTAACAAATTTAAATTATCTACCTTCCTTAATAGGCTTTTTCTATATTTAGACACACAATTAACCCCAAATTCCCGGTGACCCATTTTGTAATTTCCCGCTTTGATATTTGTCTGATTATATGAGGCAATCCCTCTACCATTACCAAATTTCAGTTTTATATCCCATAAAGAAGTGATTAATCTTTTTCTGGAAACACATACCCGTGGCTTTTATTCAATGGAAGTAAGGGAAGCAACGCTTCCCTAAAATTAAAAAGGCAATAAATAAAATAAGAGGAAAATAAAGTTGAAACAAACTATTACAGTAAAAAATCTCTCCAACAATTAGTATACTATTAATAATAGTTGAGGCGGCTTCTCTTCTTTCTTAGAGCAAGCATCTCTTTCTCAGACTGACCGACTCTTTATTCCGTCAATCGTTTGTTTCCGGGTCTGTCCGGCACTCATCGGGGAAAGGGAAGCAGCGTTCCCTAGGCAAGTAATATTGAATCAGTTTACTTTCGTGATTGATTGATGTACATCGTACGTAATATACTGTTAAACTCTTATTTTTTTAGTTTTTTTTTTACAATATTTATTGTTTCTAGATATAACTATGGGCACTATATTACAAAATAATGTATCTATCACCAAGTTGCTGTAGGTTTAGTTTTATTTTACAAAGATATTGACGCTTGTTTGATCCTCCAAAGGAAGCGGTTTGTTTCTTTGCGTACAGTAATAGAATGACGAGTGCGTCAACAAGTGCAGCATGGAGAGGAGAGTGCTGTGAAAAAAACTCATAAGTAATATTTTGAAGCATAGGTTTTTTGTCCAGGTCTTTTGAGGAAAAAAATAAAATAATTGAAACAGGCGGACCCACTCCATCTTTAGGCAACTTATATAAATATATACATACAAACTTTGGCATTTCATTGCTCTGTTTTATGAAAGTGTTTATTAATCAAGGTGTTGGGTTAGTGGAAAAAGTTAGAGCTATAGATGACCTTAATATTTACTAACGATAATGACGTATAGAGTAAATCTGGATTCAGAGATATTTAAAAAAAATTACAAAGTTATTTAAAGACATTTCAAATGCAAAACTCATTTTCAGGCCACAACCTAAGAGAAAATTTCGGCAATCGTAACTGACCATTATTATTTTAATGTGAATTAGAATCACAATTATTATTTAAATATAAATATATGATTTAATGATCGAGTAATATTTCTAAGATCACCAATTATTTTGTTTTAATCCATGCATATTTTGTGTCACACCCCATCCCCTTCTTATCTTCCCCACAATAATTTTAACTATACAAAAAAACAACAACAAGGAAGACCAATGTGGGCTTTCGATTAAATTAGGGTTCATAATTATAGCCTCAATGCTTCCCTTTGTCCAGAATTGACCACACGCCACTGATACTACTTTCTTTCTGCTTTATAGATAGATATGATAGATAGAAGATAGATAGATAGATAGTATAATAGAAATAGATAATGATAGATAGATAGATAGATAGATAGATAGATAGATAGATAGATAGATAGATAGATAGATAGATAGATAATAGATAGATAGATAGATAGATAGATAGATAGATAGATAGATAGATAGATAGATGATAGATAGATAGATAGATAGATAGATGATAGATATAATGGATAGATAGCTAGAAAGATTAAGTCAACACCAAACCTAGACCATACAACAAATAATAATAATAATACTTAGCAACGCGTCTTACTTACTATCCGTTCGGTTTATACGCTTATGTACTAATTACGCTAATGGGTTAGGAATTGAGAAGGTTGATTATGGATGAAGTGAATCTGCATTTGCGTTGAGGGAGAGTGGAAAACCATTGAGTAAAAACCACCCCCCAGTTCACCCGAGCGAGATTCGTTCCTCAATTTCCCCGTCCTCAGTAGTCTAGCTCAACACGAAACCAGTGCGTTAACTAACTACGCCACCGTGGCGGGTAATATAACAAATAAATCGGTATAGTTAGTCACTACTGAAATCTGTGATTAATATAAACCAAACCAAAATAAAATAAATTTTTTTATATGTGCTCCGCGTCTTAACACCCTTCCGGATTTACTGCGTGGATGAGGAGGATAGAATTTTAGATGAGGTGTACTCGTATCTGCATGAAGGTAAAAGGAAAAAAATATATATATATATAAATCTCACTACACAATGCCAGTATTCTAATCCCAACCTTATAATCATTGGAAAGCCAGACAAGACGATACTGGCGTCTTTGTCCACGGTGTTGGCATTAGCTATAAGTTTCTGAATAAAATATATATATTTACTATTTACAATAGAAGATGCAAAATTCTGTCCCAAAGCTCAATAAGTCCGTGGGGAGCATGGTGAAGCAATATAAAAGATTTTTTACAAGAAAATAAAACTATTCTCGTTCTCAATAACCAAGCTCATTAGAAACTATTCCCTTAGTAATAATTAGATCACATAAATATATATATCATCCCTATCGTACCAACACACCCTTAAGCGAACCAGGTACACTTTACCCAATATAAAGCCATCAAGCCACTAAGCCATGTCGAAACAATTTAAACGGTATTAAAGCTTTGTCCCCGTGATCCTGATGGGATAATGATCACATAGCCTCTAGACCACCCACAGAGTCTGCGGGCAACGTAGCCTTGTCGTGATGGTTTAACTCGTGATAAAGTATCGAGATTATTAATATTACAATTATAGCACCATTATCTTCCATCTACTGCAGATTAAAAGATAGATGATAGAAGCGCATGAATACATACGACGTGACTCCCTAAAATGCGTTCACTGTTGGAATGTGATGTGCTTGTACTGGCAAGGTGTTTAGGGATTTTATTTTAGCACCGCGTCTTAATACTCGTTTGTGTTACGCTTTTGTACGGATTAAACTAATGTACTAAGGCTGATAAAGGTTGAATTCAGAGTAATTTTACCTGATTTTGCGTTAAGATAAAATGTAAAACCATTTATTATTAATAAACCATCCGGCCTGAATTCAAACTCCGATTTCCCAATGATCAGCTGTCTAGTCTATTGCCAAAGTGACTCCTTAAACCACAAGTGATTAATTATTATTTTGTTTTGCAACGCTTCTTACTATCCATCTGAGTTATCCGCATTTGATTACACCATTTGTTTAAAGAGGCGTAAGAATAGAATTTTAGTAACTACATTTGATTGAAGGTAGAGTGGTAAGTAATTAAAAAATAATCACTCCCAAATTTTCCAACCAGGATTCGTTTATGTCTCTAACAACGAGAAACGAGATTATACCAGCTTGACATATCATTCCGCGTACCCACCGATGCGGGTTGGTGCGGTTTAATTTAATACATTAATGAATATTTCTAAAAAAAACATATTAAAGCAGAACATTAAATACACAACTCCAATTATGTAAGGCATCACACTCGATATAGCTCGAAGAAACAGTCAGTCTGAGCAATAATATATACACACAGACTCACAAATGTAGGGTGTTATATTCAAGGTGTCTAGATATGAATTATTACTTTTTTTTAAATCTGACTAAAAATATTATTCCAGAACAGACGTGTCTACACACATCACCAAAATTACAGCTACACAACTAATGGCTTTTATTCTCAAAGCCATTAGAACGTTTTTCGTTTAAATAATTCGATTGTTTTTACTGATCAATCGTTGAAAAAAACAAAACAGAGACTCTCCCAAGGGGATTTAGGCGTTAGTCTTTATTTATCCGCTTCAGTGGCTGAATAGTCCAATACGTCACTCTCTTGTTATACTGTTATGCTGGAGAGGGGAAGATCGGGGATCAAATCCCTGTCGGTTTTACTGACGGTGTTTTTCCCTAAATATCTCCCCCCTCGCCTTTCACACAAATGCTGGTAGATTACCTCTAAAATTCTTCCTTCTTCATCCCTACCGCATTAGAGTAATTATCTTATCACCTGAACAGGTAGTAAGTCACGAGAATAAAAAAAAAGTCTTGATTTGTCTGGTTTGTTAGAGACAAGTAAATTAGGGCTTGAATCCCAGCCGTGTGTATTGAGGTAAAATTTCCTAAATTATTCTCGACTTTTTCCTCTCGTAATCTCGAGTGCACTTCCTCTAATTTCTTTCTTCCTCCTCCCTACTCCAAAAGTGTAAATATCTCTTGTTAGTCTCGGAAGGGTAGTAAGGGTCAAAGCAGGAGTACCAGAAGTGTCCTTGTGGGGATTAATATTCGGTGTGGACAAGAATGCCCCCCAGCTTGAGCCCAGACGGCAGGTGCCACCGAGAAATTCCGAGAGAGAAAGATTCATATTAACTAAATGAGAACTCGTTTATTTTTAGGTATCTCATGTATCCTAGTTATCTTCCTGTTTTACACAAGACGTGTTTCGATCAAAAATGATACAACGCCTGTTTCATGGAGCTGAGTATTCAAAGAGTTCTACCACTTGTTTAGATAGAGAACACTGTTTTAACTATCGTCGATGTCCAATGATATTTGTATAGAACCTATAACTTTGTTCCATCACCTAAGATGATAAGTGTAGTCTAAGATGGGAGTTTAAGGAAAGCGAGTAAAGGTAATTGTTTTTGCAGAGTTTTTTTAGCAAAACATTTTTGTTGGCCAAAATAAATAAAATATGGATCCAGTAGAAATATAGTATTATTTTCTTCACATATTGATACAAACCGTTCTTGAATGAATGTCATGAGCATGTTAGCATTTGATGACAAACTTTTTAAATGAAGAGAAGAAGTTGTCATTAAATTCCAGGACATCCTTCACATATATTCAAAACATGTTAATATCATCAATTTGAAGAAAATTAAATTCTATGTTTCTACGGGAGAATTATTTGATTGATTTTGACTTAAAAAAGTTTTTTATGTAAAAAACGCAAAAGAACTAGCTTTCCCTGAGGTCTTCCTCCACCGCGCCTTAATTTGATTGTTTAGTCTTAAGTGTTCCCTTATTGGGACACACAGTTTACAAACTAGTTTAGCTTAGGAAAGCATGTATGGTTACTAATTGGATAATAGTGTGAGTCTGTATTAAAATAATAAACATCTTACATTCCCCAGGATTAGAACCTGGGTCACATAGTTTTATACGTGTTCCTTTTAGTCAATTAATCATGTATATATTTATCAAATTTTTAAAATTAGAAATTATTTTAATTTTATAGCCCAAAGGTATTAGTAATCATTTATTACATGTACAGGTAGCTAACAGAAGTGGAACGAGGCTTTTAGTATAAACTACGAATTTTTCTTATTACGTAAGTATTAAAATACATTCCAGTCTGATTTTAAACCAGAATAGTCTGTATGACACTTCGTCTAATCTACAAATTTTTTAACTTATTCATTTGTTTTTTCTCCGGGCTAAACCTAATTAACTGCACTAATCGGGTAGCGGTGAGGAGGGTAAAATTTATAGGAGGTGTATCCACGATTTCGTGAAATAAGAGTGGGAAACCATTTAGTCAAAAAATCTTCCTCAGTACAACGATCGGGATTCGATCTCCAAACTTCCCATCACTAGCAAATGAGACTAGATGATGTTAAAATTTAGGTCCACTGGTGTAGGTAGGCCTACTTCTTGCTCAGCAACCTAGAAATCTGATCTAGAAACAATCTTGAAAACCATCTTTGAAATATATTTACAAATGAAAAACCATAGAAAACATTTTTCTGTTCATTTTGTTTGAAATTTCTGAAGTTTCATATACCTGGGTCTATGGCAAGAAGGTAGTGTTTCAGACATCAGTAAATGTGATCCCACGCACTTACTGGCCCTACCTAAATAAGCGCCTGTGAAATCATATTAATGCCTAGGTTACATTTACTGATAGGCTCACTGTAGTGATGTGCATGCATGAGAACAATCTAGTGGTCCTAGGCAAAATAGTAATCATTTGCTGAATTGTATTTTCTTTTATCATCGCTCTGAACAAATTATAGTGCATTTGATTTAAATTTGTCCTTATCATCCTGTGTGCTATGATAAGTTTGTGTGGTTTGCAAATAATCTGAACAGACAAAAATTCACGTGGCAATACCAAAATCAGTGTCCAAACGTTCTGAGTCGCTAGATTCACGTTGAAAACGATCGACTTTAACAAAGAGATCAAGGTTTGAGTCCCTCTCAGATGGAATTCCAAATATAACTTTCACTATGAGTTTTTACATCCTCTCGGATCCGTTTTCACTAAGCGACCCTCCCCATCCCTTCCCCTTAGACTAATTCACATGTAGCCCTGGCATTGAAATTAAGAATAGTTTATAAATGGAAAAGAGCAGCGCCAGCTACAAACTATTTAAGTCTCATATGACTCGCATCGGTGGTCACATGGTGTAGCACGTCACACTCGTATTAGAGTGGATTGCCGTTGATGAGGGGATCTGAGATCGAAGCCAGGTCGGGTGTGCTTAAAGGTTTTTAACTAGATGCTTTCTCAATCTCCCTCCACGCAAATTCATGCACATTTCCTCAAAGATCCAACTTCTTCATCCCTACTAATTTAGAATGGTTGATGTTTGCGTATAACCCGAACGGTTAGTAAGATAAATCAGTAAAAGAGAGCCCTATGCCACTCTTACCCTGTTCGTAGCTGGTCGTGCCACGTGCTATAGAAGGATCAAAGGATGAGAATGGACTTCGGTCGTTTTATTTTTAATTCATAGGATCGCCGCTCTTACCACCTGCCTTATAAATACTTAACAACAAACGCACGCCTGACTCCACATGCCTACTTCAGATTTATTAGCCGAGTATTCAAACAAAAATGATCCAAATTATTGTCCGGGGTATGAATGAGGACGTTCATGCATCCAGGCGCGTGCATGCGTGTACACAGGTAGATATTAAGGAGGCATGCTGGGTAAATGTGTAGATAACGTGCAGATGTTTTTTCACAGACAAAATGAGAGAAAAACACGCACTATTCCAATGTTTTATAATCACTGGTTAAATGTCAAACTATTTTTAGGTTTCCCTACAAAGAAAAATAGGTTTTGTATGGCCATACATAATTTAGTCTGTGCTGCAAAATTATTATTACAGATATAAACCAAACAAAATATTTAGTTAAACCAACAAAAATAAATAGTCAAACAGACTGATTATTTTCATACCTGCTTTGTGAATTGTTAATGTGACCATCAAAGATAGAATTCATTTTAGAAAAAGATTTTTTATGAATCGATTAAAACTTTATTGTATGTTTTGAAACAATCTGGCATTAGTTTTGAATTATGGATGGATAAATAAATCTTTAACTAAATCCCCTCTCCAAACTTTCTTTTTAAAAAATATGTGTGTGTTTTTTTTCTAATTTGGTTTTAAAAACAAAGAAAGCATGGACTTGATGTTATATTTTCTGCGCATGCGTTTGTACTCATGCGTAATTAAAACTATGATATTCCCTAATACCGAGTTACGCACACGCCTACATGGTAGCTACTGATTTAGTTTATAGTTGTAATGATATTTAGACGTCAACAAGGTAGTAGTTGACGGGTATTGAACCCGGTATAAAATTATGTACGGCGGCCTCGTTCGTGTGTATGGAGTATTGGAAAATATCAATAAACAAACAAAGTTTAGTTGTGTGTTTAAAAATACGTTAACTTATATTCAAGAAGATATTATGGTGACCTTGCGGTCAGGGGGTAAGGTGTCAGACTTCTGTAATGGGGTTCCGGGGTTCAATCCTCGGTCCCGACACATTTATTTGATTGCCAAACCCTTCCTTCACCTCTGACAGTACGTGTATTAATCACAACTTGTGAATATGTGGAATGCCAGGCCTCCACCGTGGTTCGGATTCCAGTTAAACTGTAGGTCCTCCATTTCATCCCACAATCACCCTACCATTACACATTAGCGTAAGTGCGTATAACCCGAATGGGTAGTAATACGCGGTGCTAATAATAATAACAAGATATTATGACCACAAATAAACTAGCAATAAATTATAATGTAAACAACATTGTGGAGAACCCGGTCTAAGGCCTCACTATTGAGTTAGACTGACTTGCTAAAGACGGAGAGGTTGGGGTTCTAATCCTGTTTTGGTCTATTGAAGGTGTTTTTTCTCAAGGATTTTTCACTTAACCTCCACACGAATTAGGGTAGATTACATCTAAAATGCTTCCTTCCTCATCCCTATTAAATTGGAATAATTTTTTTTATCATATATGCGTAAAACCTGAGCAGTTAGTAAGACGCGGTGATAAAAAAAAAGCATCATGGAGAAAATGTGATAGTTTCATTTATTTTTAAAAAATCTCTTTTGAATCGTAGTAGTGTTAAATTATGGACAGATAGATGTTTTAATTTACTTTCAGAAATTTGACATCACTTTAATAAACTTTATTTCAATTTTTTTTTCATTTCTATAAATTACTTTATGAAACAATATTTTTTTTGTTGAAAATAAATAATAAAACTAAGTAAATATCATTTAGCGGCTTATTCTTATCTTGTCTACAATTTAGATATTCATGTACCTCATCTTCAACTAACTCTAATTTTACACGTACGTGAAAAAAGAAAATTGTAGAGTAAAATATTCAGATTAACTAGTTTTATACCAAATAAATAAATAAATAGTGGGTATTTTCTCATATTGTCTATTATAGTTTGAAACAAAATCTTCAAAAATCAGGCGAATAAGTTTTTCTACGGAAAACAAGTACGTAGTGCAATTAATCACGTAAAACACCTCCAGACACATATTTTGAACAAATCTCTAAGAACTCTATTCTTTAAATTACCCTTAAACTAATTTGTCTTCAATAAATAAATTAAATCATTTTATTTCTTATGTAAGACCCCGTTCAAAACAAGACTATTAGAGTAACTTTTTTTTTTTGCAAAATATGTTGAGTTCTCAAAAATCAGTTTTAAATAAACTACCCTGTATTTTATAGATATAATTAAAATCACAATACTTCCTCAAGGTATGATCATATAACATGTAGATATAAAGTTTTAGTGAGACCCACTAAACCATTTCGGCTGTAGCCCTAGATACAACAGAGAGAGAGAGAGCTATACCTTTTTACTCTCTCACACCACCTAAAGTAGAGGAAGTATTGTGATAGCAAAAAAAATTGTACTTTAAATTTAAATGGATGTTGACGTTTCATGAACCCTTAAAACCTAAAAAGTACTTTTTGCGATGCCGTTTCCGTGTTTATTACTGGGACCAGAGCTCAAACCCTTTCATCGATTGGGCTAATATATTGTATCTTGAGTTTTTCTTAAGGTTCTTCAGAGCTATTTTTTTAAATAATTTATCCAGCCCTGAAATTAAGGGTAGCTTTCATAATGGTTGAAATAGAAAACATAGATTTTCTCAAGATTTGCTTTAAAGGATTTATATTAAATTTCATATCCAGGCCTTGTTTAATATTACATACAAAATGGAAACTCATTTCCCTATGAACATTACTTTAAAGGTATAGAACTTTACATAAGCTGCTATTTCCAATTTTGATCATATCTCCACAACTCTTATCATTGTAAGGTTGTAGTAGTATTAAGAATAAAACACTTTATTTTGGATGTATTTTTATAAAACTAATAGTTTCTGAGATATTGGCAAATATATTTTTCAAATTAAGGTTTGGGAAATTGATTGTTTTGCCCTTTGGTGAATAGAGAACTACGTTTTTCTCAATATGTTTCTGTAACAGTTTATATTGTTTCATTTATGCTCTTTGGTATAAAATTTCTGCAACGATTTTTATTATTTTGTTTCACATATTTTACTAGCTTTGAGTAAATAGATCCTCTTTAGAAGGATATGTGAAAAAACCTATGTGGTGCATCAGGGCAATTTTTATTTTGGGGCCACGTATAATGTTAAGATATATCACAATCTTGAGATCATAAATGTTCATTATTACAATAATTTATTTACATGGGAAATTTAAAACATGCAGGTACTATATCTAAAGGCTAATATGCCCGCCACTGTGGCCAATATGCTCGTCTGCACTATTTCTCTTTATTTTTAATAAAATTATATTATAATTATAATTAATACAAGTTTTAAATATAATTATGTGTGATAAACGATTATTTGTAGCACTTCATTTTACCTAATATTGTATTAAACGTAAAAAAATTGATCCTATTAAAATAGTTTTAAATTTCTTAATTTTGTATGATTGTTTTAACTATATTTTAATTTTGTTTTGTTTTAGGAGTGATGGTTTACAATTACAAGCGCAAGGAAGATAGGCAATCGTGGGATTCAGGTAACATGCTAAAAGCAATAGAAGCAGTGAAGGACGGCATGTCTTTCTTAACCACTGCAACCACATATAATGTCCCTAGGAATACTTTGAGAGGAGAGTGTTGAAACAAAATATGCGTGCTACAGGCAACAAAAAGGAATTTGGAGGTTTTAAGTCGGTATTTATTAGGGATCAAGAACAGGAAATCTACAACCATCTACTAATGTTAGAGACGAGATTTATCGGTATGACTATTAAGGATCTGCAAAGTTCAGCATTTGAACTTGCAAAGAAGAACAACCTTCCTTATAATTTTAATAAAGATATCAGGATGGCTGGAAAAGGGTGGATCGCTGGTTTCCGGGAACGCCATCCAAAGTTAACGATAAGGTCACCTGAGCCAACTTCTTCAGCAAGAGCTAGTGGTTTTAACAAGGTTGCCGTTAAGAAATTTTTTGACATCCTGATCGAGGAAAGAGGCAAACACAATTACCCAGCCCATCGAATTTTCATTGTTGACAAGACTGGGCTCACTACAGTCCAGTCTAAAAGCTCAAAAGTTCTATCTTTAAGGGGTAGACGACAGGTTGGGTCTCTCACCTCAGCCGAAAGAGGGGTTTTGTCTTCTTTGGTAATTTGTATGTCAGCTGGGGGCATCTACACCCCCCTTTCATGATCTTTCCCCGGGTTCGGTTGAAGGCTGAATTGACGGATGGAGCTCCTCCTGGGACTGCATTTACTTGCCACCCTACTGGATGGATGCAGACCGAGATTTCTGTACAATGGTTTATGCATTTTCTAATGCATGCTAAACCCACAGAAGATGATCCAGTATTGTTGATATTAGATAGGCATAGCACTCATACTAAAAACATTGAGTTCATTAGGATGGCCAGGGCTAATCATACAGCTGTGATGTACATACCACCTCACTGCAGCCCTTGGATGTTTCTTTCATGGGGCCCCTAAACACTTTTTAACATTCAAGCAATCGAACGGTTTTTAAGGAACAACCCCGGGCGAACAGTGACGCAATTTTAGGTGAGTCGTCTTTTTAGGGAAGCCTACATGAAGGCTGCTGTTCCACTCAATGCAGTGAATGGATTCATCAAATGTGGCAGTGAACCAATCAATGAACACATTTTCTCAGAAGAAGACTTTGCTGCAGCAGAAGTAACGAGAATACCACTTCCACCAGCTACCATGGCATCAGCAGTAAATGCTATAGAGCCACCACCCACCGACATGACTGCCGCTCCTTCATTGCAATCTGGATCGTCGAGCAGTAATACCTCCGTCCTAGATAAAACTTATGATCCACAACCGGGATCATCATTTTACATCCGCCCTGAGGATGATTTCCCTGTCCCTCGTGTATCTGAAGCAAAACGTAAAAGAAATGCGCGGAAGAAAGGTTATGCAGCGTTGATGTCAGGAAGTCCTTATAAAAATGGTCTGTTAGCCGAGAAAGCTGGTAAGGAAGCAAAAGAAAAAGTAAAAGCTATGAAACGGAAAATAGCTGAAGAAAAAAGAATGCTAAGACTATTAATAAAAATCCGAAGAAAAAGGTTAGGAAACTCGGGGTCGACACAGGTAAAAAAACCTGTTTTAAGACATTGATGATGACTACGATTCAGAATGTTTATATTGTTGTGAAAAATTTTCAGCTTCAACTTCCAACGAGCGTTGGATCAAGTGCCAAGGATGTGGTTTGTGGGCCCATGAACTGTGTGCTGGTGTCGGGGAAGAGGACAATGGGTATTTATGCGAAACTTGTAGCTAAACTCACTAAAAATGACTTTCTTTTTTTAAAAAACCTTTTTTATAATAGGTATTTTTGAAGAAAAAAACATATTTTGTATTCAACATGTTTAAAATTATATATTTTTTTAATTTATATAAGTAAACATTTCCTTAAAATAATTTTTTTCTAATTTTAAACCCGTTTTCTCAATTTCTTTACCAATTTTCAGCTATGTGGCCATTATGCCCTACCCCTGTGGGCATAATGGCCACTTAGGTACTTTTGGAAAATTTATTATTTAAGTACTTTCCCTTTTTTCAACCATAACAAAAAAATTCTTATATATACTAGGATGGTTGATGTATATATTCTATGATTTTGAAGTTTCTGTATAGTTTGAAAGTCAGTTAAAAACTTCAGAAAACCTTAGCCTGGCCGTTATGCCCGCCCTTCCCTTACCCATTTTTGGTTTAGCTCTGTACCTCCTTTGGTGAGTATGTAATCCTTTTTCCTATCTAGTTACCTCTTTTTAATTTAACACGCATCCTTTTTGCTTAGATATGTACCCTTGAACATATAATCCTTTTGATTAATTTTGTACTCCTTTTTTATTGAATATGCACCCTCTTTGCTCAATTCTGCTAAAATAGGCAAATTTCTGCCCTTACTAATTTCTAACCTCAGCTCCCTATACTAAGGGTGTTTTTCCCCACCATCACCCAACGAAAATGTGGGTATATTCCTTCACAAATCTACCTTCCTCATCCTTCCTTTATCATATCCCGGATGTATAGTAAGGCACAGCGTAGAGTGAATGTAAACTTCTGGAAAATTCACATCACTCACTCAGCAGGAAAACTTGGCACGCGTACTAGGCGTCAAGTTCATAAAGTCTGGGAACTCGCTAGCCAATAGTCGACAAGAGCACTTATGTATGCCATGTCCATGTGAGGTCCTTGTAAATCGAAAATCTTGTTACTATACTTCTGACCTTCAATCTTGGATAACCTAAAATGAGTTCCAACCGCACACCCATAGGAGGTCTGCCGTCATAGTGGAATCACACAAGGTAAGCTTTTACCTTTCAAGGTAGACGAGGGGTTCATGTTTTAATGTCTTTGGGGTTTTCAGACAGCAAATAATAGCAATACAACATCTTGAAAACAATATAAGACTTCAGCTAGGGTGTTTTAATGAATTTGGAGATCACGTGTGTTATACCAGTTTCAAATAATTATTTTAAGTTGGTGTTTCACAAGAATAAAAATTAAATTTGCGTGTGTTATACCATTCGAGTTTTCAAATTTAAGGGTTTTTGTGTCACTTGCTTACACCGTTTTCAACATATATTTTGTTACACCTTCATGACTCTTGTAATAGAAATATGTGTGCGTATGCGCGGGTGTGTGTTGCCTTGGTTTTGTGTTTTACACCAGTTTCCAAATAGTTCCAGATATTTTAACATATATTGTAATTACATCTTCATCACACTTGTGTGTGTACTACACCATTTAGCTTGTATGTTACACCATTTTAACGTATATTATTTTACACGTTCATGACACTTGGAATTGAAATATGTGTTTTGTGTTACACCAAATTTCAAAATTAAGTTTGTGTGTTACACCATCAAGTTTTAAAAGTATTTAGGATATTTTACAAATAATAACATGAACTTATTCGTTTTTATTGACAAACAACAATAATAACACTCGGGTCTTGTGACCTACAACAACTGTTGAGTGTTTCAGTAACATTCAGAGCATTAAACACAGGGTTTACATATTCAAGCCATTCAGGTTGTGCAACCGACAAACAGCAATAATATTAAGGTACTGTGACCGCAACAGTCTACACCACTTAGGGCCCATACCTAGGTGTTATTAAACTTCCCACGTTGTCCGCCAATATATGTCATAAATTGCGACTTAGAATTACAATTTTTATAATCCAAATCACAGGCTGAATTTAGACAACAACAAAACTGTCCAAACTAATGATGTAGTCACGTTTCGTTTCACCTCTAAGTTTAACATTTGTATAAAATGTAAATGGTATCAAATCTTTGAGCTTTCTGGGTTCTTCGGTCCTTACATTTGGGGGGAGGCTCGTCCGATGAGAGTGACTGGGACGTATCTACTCCTTAACTCAGTGTGGACGGTGACACTGGTGGTGGAGGCGCAAGTGATGCTGGGGGTCGCGTTGGTGGCTTGCAGAGTCCGGAAGGTTGGCTGGTAATAGTCTGTACATAGCCCCGACATCACAACCACAGTATCCCCTTTGTGGATGTTGTACGCAGCACATGGCATGCCATACAGGTAAGACTCTTCGATCCTCTCGACTTCCATCGCTCTTATTGTGTGGTAAGTAGAGTAACAGAATTAAATGTGGCCTTACTCCTGTGGTGCACCTCAGACGTGGATAGCTACTTTGTAAATTATATATCTATTGACCACAATCACACCTTGAAGACTTTCGGTGGTCATATAGGCAAGTTCCGAATACATATGCGGCACAAACGTTAGCATGTTCTAAGAATGTTGACGTTCAGAGAAACCAAAACTCAATCATAAACCTGGCCACTGAACTTACGTTATGCTGTTGGTTGTTATTGATGCTGCTGTTGATAGTTGTTGCTTCCTTGCCAACCGCAATACGCGTTCAAAATTTACCATTGTGGGGTGCAGAGTTTTACATCTCCACAGGTGAATAAATGTTTTTCTCTATTTAGCTGACACGCGTCTTGGAGCGTTAAGGTTCCAAAATGACAGGGTAAAATCACACACAACTCACCGTTTGGATATGCATTAAGATGTCTGCCATATTTAGTTTGAACCACTTTTAATACATCTACTATGTTCAGCCACGAGATCACTCAGCTTTGACGTCGGTACAACGTCCGCGACATTGATCAGTTGTTTCAATTTGCCATTTGCTGCTACTCCTTGTAAGCGCTTATAAATACATAATTATTGGGGAGGGGGAAAGAGAGAGGAGGAGAGATAGGACTGACTGAGTCTTCATCTAGCTCAGTCCACGACAAACGTTCAACGACAAAGGGGCCCGGGTACTCTCCACCAGGTTCTGGCCCTAAGATCTAGTTCCTAATACCACCCTAAAAAACAAATGTATATGTTGTGCTCATGGGTAATGTAAATTGATATGTTGTACTCGTAGGACATGCTTACTACCGTGATGGTCAAATGGAATCATTGGTCGGTTTAGTGGTTTAACAACTCAGTTACCCCCTTCAGTTGCCGCATGGTCTAAAGCGCTTCTTTAGTACCAAACTAGACTGCCGAGGATGAGAGCTCATGGTTCAACCTCAGTCGGGTGAACTGAGAGTGGTTTTCCTAAATGGTTTTCCAACCTTACATAGGTGTATAACCCTAACTGGTAGTAAGACGAAATGCTAAAAAAAAAATACCCAGTTTTATGTTAACTGCAGTGGCGTGATAATATAACAGTTCTGCATCCGGTGGTACGACGTACGTCTCTCTTTGACCCCGGCGCTGTGTTAGTTTTACTCACTCATTAGTGATCTGGCTTCCGTAGTAGGCGAATCGAAAAAAATACGTGCTTCTCAGTGCAGACTGTCTATTGTGTTTGGTGTATGAACCCTGGCCCATTAAGGGGTGGTCTATATCCCTTTTGAGCTATGTCCCCCCTGAACCCAAATATCAAGGCTGGATAATTGGCTGGGGGTAGGATCCCTGACCCATTGGGGTGTTAGCTGGGACGTGTTACCAAATATATTTTGCTCCCTGGATGTATAAACGAGTAGGATGGGTGAGGGAGGGAGATAAATACCCCATCATTAGGTTGTGTAATGTAGGTCAATCGACAGGAAATAGTGCCTGCGGGCTATCTGGTGACCTATTGGGACATCGGGCGTGCCTTACTACTCTTTCTCTAAGGTCTAGAATGTTCTTAACCCTACCACATTAGTGATAACACGCGGATAACTCGGACAAATAATAAGACGCAAACCCCCCTTGGTGGTCTCGGGGTCTATTAAGGTGTGGCAGAAGGGAGCGCGAGTAATTTACAGTTTTTATAGCATTAATTGGTTTTGGCCAAAATAAATCAAATATTTCTCCAGCAGCAACATAGAGTTTAGCTTTCTGCACATGCTAATATCAACAGACCTTGAATATCTGTCAAGGGTGTCTTGGAATTTTGTCAAAACCTTTTTAAATAAAGATAACACATTTTGACAAGATTCCAGGACACCTTTGGCCAATATTCAAGATCTGTTGATATTAGCATGTGCAGAAAGCTAAACTATATGTTGCTACTGGAGAAATATTTGATTTAATTTAGTCAAAAAAGTGTAATGCTATAAAAACTGTAAAAACACTTGCGCTCCCTTCGGCCGCACCTTAAGGCGTCATTCTCGCAATAGACTAGACTGCAAAGGGCGGGGAGATCGTGGCTCGTTCCCAGTCGGGTGTACTGAGTGTGGTTTTCCCTAAAGGGTTTTTCACTCTCCCTCCACGCCAATACGAAAAGACTTCCTCTAAATTTAACCTTCATTTTACAGATCACATTAGTGTAATTAGTACATATGTATATAACCTGAACGGGTAGTATAGTGTCATGCTTAAAAAAAAAAGGTAAGACGCAGGTCACGACTATAACCAAACACAAAGGTTATAAACGATGAGATAAAATTAGCACGACGGTCGCTGTAACTTAAAATGTCCTTATTGTAACCGTCTCAAAACACATTTAGTTCAGGGAAAGCCGTAATTAAACATTCATCAGCATTTCTTTCTCTATACATTTATCTATGAATTGCTCTTTCTCTCTACAGTGGATCCTAGGGCTACTCTGCAGCCCAGCCTGCAGCGGTCAGAAATACAAGAAGATCCTGTTGTAGGACACGAACTTATTGTCAACTGGTCTAGTCGTGCGTACCGTGACCACAGGTGAAATATGGCTCCCTTAAATCCCCCCCTCATTATTCACCATTGTGAATTTATGAGGCTCCCACATCCACCACATCTCCACCCCACTCACTTTTGCTCCCCCCCTGCCCCTTCCCCCTCCCCTCCCGTATCAAATTAGTGAACCAGCTGGTGTAAAAAATGTCCATGTGCCTTCTCGGTTTTAATAAGAGTCTCAACGTCGTTTCTTGATACGCTTACTTTTACTTTAAATTGTTCTTTTAGACTAGTGTGTATTCTGTAAGAACAACTCTTGGCTTACAAAATAACTTTACATGGATGGACAGGCCACTTTAAAAAATCTGAACGCAGTAAGAAAAACATTTGAAAATATATCATAGGGGGTACTCAAATATTACGTAAGCACCTTAAGGGGGTTGTGGGTTTCAAACTTTGTATATTTTTGTTGACAAGGTGGTAGGGGGGGAGGTCAGAATTCTTACGTAAGACAGAGAGAGACGGGTAAGAATGAAGCAGTGTTCCAGGCACCCCAAACAGACACATAATTAAGTGTCACGACGTAGATTCAAGGATATTGATAATAAGTTTAAAAGTGGTTTAGATTTTTATATACTATAATAATTCATGTATTTACTAATAAAAATTTTTATAACTTCAATTGAATATAAATTTTAAAAATATAATTATATACCATATTATAAATATATTTGAAACATCTCACTAAATATAACATGTTTCAACACATGATAATTTTCTGAACAATTTCTAAACAGTAATTTTGACACCAAAATAATTATTAAATTACATCCATAATGCAGAGCCTTCTTAACAGCCTTGTAGAAACCTGTTAAGTGCAATACATTTAAATTCAGTTTACAACAGTATTTATTGTTATTTATCTCGCACCATAAATTTACATCTCTACGTTAATAATCACCAGCAATTTATAAATTGCATACAAAATAATGGTTATTCCTGTGAACAGATTTTAAAAAAAAGTCAACAAATAGGCATGACAGGGTGAGGTCAGGTGTTCGCGTATTTTTTTCTTGCAAAGAAGGAGGAAGGGATCCAAAATGGCCAGAATTATGCCTACGTGATACTTGAACACCTCAATAATAGAAAATAAGTGGAAAGTAGTAAAGAGGGACAAAGATGTATATTAGAGCTGTCAACAATGCTAACGTTTATCAAGTGTAGACCTGCATAAACCAGTTGGATAGATAAAAGCAGTAACTTTCTTTAACCTTTCAGATCAATTTTTTCTCTATATAACAATCCAAATTATAGTGTCTGAGTAATTTTGTGATACACGTGAAGACTTTCATGTCAAAACTGACTTTTAGTGAGTTAACTATTTAATAAAAGGAACACGTGCTAAGAGCCAATTTCAACTGAGAAATCAGAGACAACCGAAAAAATGTATCGAAATAAGGTTTACTCTATTCTTCCCTTGACAACAGAGAAAATATAAACTATTTTGATAGTTTTATCCTTTTAAAATAATTATTTTTCTTAGTTGTAATTTTTAAATATAGCAAAACGGCTCCAATGTTTTCTAAAGTAGAACACAGAAAATCACAACATGACATGAAATCTGTTTCGAGATGTATCATTTGTCTAAGATAACCGGTCTAGTGGTGTAGTGTTCGGTGCACCTGGTCATGAGCCTAGCGGTCCTGGGATCGATTCCCGGCTGGTACCTTGAATATTTTTGCCGAAAGAATAAATACCCTAAACTGGCACCAGGTTTAAGTGTTTCTACTGATTCCACACCCTCAAACTCACTATCACCATCCCCTCATCTCATCGGGATACGGAAAGAACCTCCACGGAAAGTACAGTACGTTTAGTACATTCGGCCGTCCCTTGGGCAACGTTAAGTTAGTAGACTACTGAATATTATTTCTATTACTGGGCTACGATTGATGTAGCCCATACGTGCAATTTTATATTACTTACCTAAAATAGGTGCCATCTGAAATATGAGATGGGCTCTTAAAAGTATAGTACATCACCACATATTTAACACCATTGATATCTGGATAAAATTGTGTAGCTATACACAAATAGGTTTATCCGATCAGACACAGCAGAAAGGGTTAATTTTGGATAAAGATTCTTCCTCCGAGGTAGTCACTTTGCCAAAGGTGGAAAGAAGGAACTCTGTGAGTCCTATAAAATATCTCATAATATATTACATTTAATTGAAATTAAAATGACTCTTTTCTTAAATATTTATTGCCATTGACTCACAAATTATTTATTTAAAAAAATATAAATTACTGTAATCCATTTTACATGCAACGTAAACGTTCGTCAGAGTCGTTCAAACGTCCATAATACTGTTTCGGTAGAATTTGACTATTTTCTTGAGTTGTGACGTCACAAAATATACAGCATGGACTTGTACTTTTAAGAACCGCTAAAAGTTTGTATACCACAAAGTTTGTTTATTTCGCACCACGTCAGGGTTATACAAATATATTGGACCTTATGAGGTAGGGATGGGAAAAATATAATTCAGAGGAAATGTAGTCCACCCACATATGCGTGGAAGAAGAGGGAAAGACTGTTTAGGGAATACCACCCTCAGTACACCCAGCCGGTATTCGAACTCCGACCTCCCCATCAACGGCAAACCAAACTAGCTAGACGATCTTAACGTTTATTCTGCGTTCATACTAGTGTGAATTGCAATGAATTGTTTTATTCTTCATACTACTATCTTAAATCCTTTATATGGGTGAATATTAATGTGTATACTCTTTATCCTGGTCCCTTAGACTAAGTAGTTTCAAGCAGTTAATAAAGACAAAATAATAAATTATAGTAAAAAATACTCATGGACTTGAACGGTTAGAGTCCTAAGCTGTTCAATTATTCGACGCGCGTACAGGGGCCGGAGTTGAAGGCTAGGCTACCCGCATGACACGTCCTATAGCCTGGCCTGTGATGTCACTGGAATAATGAAGACTTTTTTTTCTTTCTGTGGACTGAATTTATGAATCGATGGCGAGTTGGGCCATATGAGGATGCCACATTTTATACACACACAAAAATACAGCTGGATGTCATATTATTATGTCAAATATTCTGGTCTAGCTAAAGTGTAAACAAACAGACTCAGTGAATCAAGGTGTTAAACGGCGTCTTTAGAAAGTTATTGTTACTAAGGGTATTTAAATGTGCGCTTTATGAACCAACACCCCTATCAAAACTTACTCTATTCTATAAAATACATAACACCCATTCAATCCCCCTCAATTCATCCATGGGAATAGGGAACCAACTTTTCTAATGTGAAATCTTTTGACCATGCCAGGAATCAAACCTATCACCCTTACCTCAACGGATCTCAAAGCTGTCGTATGATGTCTTGAGACAAAACTTAACTATTATATAGTACCTTCATTTCTAATAAGTATGTAGGTATTTAACGTTCAATTTCTAAATGACCTATTGTCTTATTTAAATACGAAGACACTTTTTGCAGTTTAATTTTAGCACCACGTTTTACCACTCATTCGGGCTATACGCTAATGGGTTAAGTATTAGGAAGGTTGATATTATAGGAAGTATACCCACATTTGTGTGGAGAGAGAGTGGGAATCAATTTATGAAAAACCACCCTCAGTATGCCAGAAAAGATAGAACTACGATCTTAAGAGGTAGTTTAGTCTATTGAAAAAGTACCATCTTAGACCATGTGGCAACCGATGCGGGTTTTATACGATTAAACTATGTAAATATAACTAATAATATAGTAAAATAACATAAATGTAGACCGTAAGAAAGTGCATTTCCTAACTACTTCGCATATTTAGACTGTAACAAAAAACATGTAATACTAAATTTCCCGCTATATTATCTCTGTGTGAGGACAAAATATTTAACAAATACTGTAATCAGAATTGACACTTTTATTAATGTGGAATTCTCAATATTTTCCAAGTTTTCCAGAAGGAATCTCCGTATTACTGGACACCTACCTCTTTTTAAAGTAATTTATAAAGAAAATAAATTATTTAAATAAAAATATCATGCCAAATATAAACTCCCTACCCTATTTTCCCTAATACACACAAACATAAACTAAATTTTGATTTAAAAAAATTATAATATGCCAAATAGATACCCGACACTCTCTTTACCTTACTATACAAAAAAAACACACACACACCAAATACTCTGGAAAATTCGACGATGACCATTTTCTAGCTATTTCTCTTTTTTTCATAATAAAACATCTACATTTGAATAGCTTTTATTTCTAATTAGCAATCTCACACGGCGTTGCCCACTACCCCTTCAAAAATTTGTTGAAAATAGCCTAATTTAAAAGCTAGTTAAAAATTTAAAAATCTGGTTTCGAGGTGCATTCTGATCCTCTTCTGTTCACCTATATTAAAAATTTCAGATGTCTGCGTGCCGTAGATTTGGCTGGGCATCACACACAAAAACACACAAACAAACACTTCCTTTTATTATTATAGATATAAAAATTCCTAACTAGTTATTTTATCCACTGCAAGTAGTTCCTCAGGGTTAAAATGACTATCCGCCAGCTCAGGGAGAATTTCGTTCTATTCCGGTAGGTGTTGAAAATATTTGACTATTTGTAAAGGGTTCGACCCGGGTATTAAATTAATTAATATCTCGACACTAGGGTCGGATGTGTTGTTCTGTTCTCGTTTACTTAGTCAAGGTTAATTTGTAAACCAAGTAGTAATGTATTTTTTTCTACCGTGGTAAGTTATCCATTTTGACCATATGCATTTAATTGCACTAATCTAAAAGTACAAGTTAAAATGTATATTAAATATACCTTAATTTTTATCTAAAAATAGTGGGGAAACCACCCTCAGTACATAGATCTGGGATCAGATCCCCTACCTCCACCTGCCGACAAACCAGATGTTCCTGACATTTAATCCACGTGTTAATCGATGTAGGTGTTTATTATTACCGATATAATGTTTTGTAAGTAGGCCTATACGTTAGCTGCTCAAATTAAAATGTATAGTACAGTGAACAAATAATTTTAGGTTTATTTATTGTTTTATTTGAGGATGTTTTCTCAATTTTTGCCCCTTCTTTCAAAATAAAAACTTACCAAACATCTTCGCAAACCTATTTCTATAAAAACAATTGGTCAGGTAACCATAGCGACCACACGTTACCCCGGGGAATTCTCTTTTCACTCTGATAAAATATGATCACAGGAACGTGCTTGAATAAATCTCTATGAGCGCATCAAACGAACGATAGGAGAACCTTCAAGAACCGGCTTGTTAAAGACGCGAGTAGTTTCACTGCTACGTTACAGATTAAGTTATAACATTGTTTTCAAGAACAAGCTCAACCTGTATTCAAAACAATTCTCTCTGGCCACTGTATCGGGTAGTAACAAAATAAAGTAAAACCTCGTTAGACCTAATCTCGATAGTCCGAAATTCCGGATAATCTGAACATAATTTTCGGAAAACGGGGGTGACAAAAACACAAACTAAGATAAATGAAATAGATTTTATTGATATTAATCTTAAATTTAAAAGATAAATGTAAGAAACGGTGATAATAAATATGTCTTAATATTTACATGTTGTAGTCAACCCAATGTATTTTCCTGCAAGGGAAAATAATTTACAATAATTTAAATGTAAAACTACAGTAGACCTACCTTTTTAGGTGTTATACTTTAGTTAGATGAATATACGTGTTATAGAACTCGTTCAACTGTAGTTTACAATTTGTGAAAATCTCTTCCCCCCCCCCCCTCCTATCACCCCGAAGATCCTTCCATATTCTCCCGTTTAATATCTGAATTTTCTCTAATCCAAACAAGCATAGGTCCAAGTTTGTTTGGTTTAACAAGGTTCTGTTGAATTACTTTTTTCACATCTCGTCTTACTACCCATTGGGGTTGTACTAGTTACGCTAATATGGTAGGGATGAGGAAGATTGAGTTTTAGAAGAAGTGTACAGGCATTTCCGTGGAAGGAGAGTGGAAACCCATTTAGGAAAAAAACACCCTTAGTACACCCAACCAGGATCGAACCCTCATCTCCCCATTATCGGCAGTTAATCTATATCTATAGTGACACCTTAGCCCGTGTGGCTACCAGAGTGAGAAATGGTGTTAGCAATAAATACAAATATTAGGTGTTTCGTAGCTATAAGATAATATAATTTACTTTTAAACGTCCTTTTGTAGTTTATGAAGCTCTGAATCTTCGTTAGAATTTAAATATGAATGTGTATATTTACTTAGATTTAGTACATTCCCCCAGGAATATCGCTGTGTCAAATCAACACGGAAAGTTATAAACATCCAATTTTCTGGATGTTGACCAATCGTTCTATACAAAATTCAGAGTTCAGCAATTAATGTTCTCATCAGTGTCAAACTGCCGATACTACAAATTGTAAAAACTGCATCATCTACAGGAGTGGAAACCACACGTGAGTCAATCAACATGAGAATGCAAAAATGTATCAAATACCTATGCATGAATTGAGACCTATTAAGAGCTGACGTTTGCCTCGATAACATAGGAGGTTATTCAAATGCATTCATTATTGTATGTGTAAAAATACTAATTTGATAGGATTATCGATCCTTGATGGTACTTACGAGGATAAACGGGTACATTCCGACAGTAAATTTATAAATATCTAGTCGCTGGAATTAGGTATGTAAATTGTAATATTAGCGTAGGTATTGTCAGGTGAATATATAAAATGTTTGATAAGAAAATAGATGTTGAATCTCCTAATAAAACAAAGTGATACCATCTTTAATTACATTTTGACATGGCTAGAAGATTGTTTTAAAAGTAAATCAACCTTAGAATAATTGGATTGATATAAATAAATTAAGTCCCGAAGATTTTATGACTCTTGAGTTTCTGCGTAAATTCCGTCACATCATTCGCATTAGGCAGTGTAAATTCCATCCTGCCATCAGCATTATGCGGTGTAAATTCCATCCCGTGTTAAATGTAAACAAAGTGAAACAAAATAATAAATGCAATATTAAACAAGAAAATAAAACCAAACTATAGTTTGAATAGATAATTAATTACCTCATTTTATAACATTATTTTAATATGTTTTTGTATTGTGTATTATTTATACTATGTATTATAAGGTGATGACTAAAATATTATTTGCTGTTTATGTTTTGTTAGTAGTGATCTGCTTCACTACAGTTTGAAATGGTAGAATAGTATAAGATCGATATTATTCACTCAATCTCTTTCTTTCTTCATAATCAAATAACGAATGCTTACATCGGAACCTTCTTTACGGTTATGTTTACATTGGAACTCTATTTACGGTTATGCTTATATTGTAACCTTATTACGTTTATGTTTACATTAGAACCTTATTTATGGTTATGTTTACATTAGAACTTTATTTACGGTTATGCTTACATTGGAACCTTATTTATGTTTATGTTTACATCGGAACCTTATTTACGGTTATAATTACATTGAACCTTATTTATAGTTATGTTTACATTGGAACTTTATTTACGGTTATGTTTACATTATATCTTTATTTACGGCTATGTTTTCATTGGGAAAACACCTAGACAAATAAACTCTACAAAAAATAAAACAAACCGTAGGCAAATAAATGAAAGTTAAAAATATAGTATATTAATTTAAGTATTTTAATCAAAATAAATAAAATAAGCAAAATCTATTCCTGGACATTAGTATGAAACATTAAAATAAGGTCTAAATTTAAAATTGAAAAGATAAGCTATAAATTAAACTTTTAACTACCTTAAAAAAATCAAATGCTGACTAAATGTATTTTCATTCCTAATTCGAGAGTTGTATCCCTTTCTCCTTTTGAATGGGATATGATTCAACTAAATCATAATACTTTACATTTTCTTCAAAGAGAAAGTTAATAAAGAATCAGCAATATGAGGAATTTGGTACATTGAGTTTTACTACCTAATAGATCGCTCCAAAATGTTACACTAACGGGGTAGGAAAGAGGAAGGTAGAGGAAGTGTAACACCATTTACGTGGAAGGCGAGCGACCCATCATTGAAGGGAAAACAACCTCAGTACACATGGCTGAGATTCGAATCTCAACCTCCCCGTCTCCGGTAAACAAAAGAAGATTAAACTGACGCTATTCTCCACGTGCCTATATAGGTGTGGACTCTAAAGATTAGTACGCACTTGAAAACATTGTTGGCCAACGGTTGCCCAACCTTTGCCCAACTGTTTCCCAACTGTTGCCCAACTGTTGCCCAACTGTTTCCCAAATGTTGCCCAACTGTTTCCCAACTGTTCCCCAACTTTTGGCCAACATAGGAAACAGATTGTTGGCAAACATTAAAGAAACATTGTTTCACGTCCAGTTTATTATGATGAAACGTTTGTTTTCCGTACATAATTCAGTCGATTTAGAGATGTCTGTTGAGGATGCTGATATGGCTTGTGCTTTGTATGTGGCTATGAGTTGTTCGAGAAGACAGAGAAGAATAAAACGGGGATGGGTCTGTAAAGTGCTTCAAAATGGTTTCATACTATGCAAATAATCTTCTGACAGATCTGAAGATCGAGGACGGCAGTGGTTTTAGGAACTTCACTCGCATGTCTCCTACAGATTTTGAAGTTATTTTACAAATTGTTGGTCCCGGGATTGTGAAAAGAGACACACTATTTAGATCAGCAATCTCACCTAATAGCCCACGTTGCTTGTTGTCGGAAATGTTGGCCAGCATTGTTTCTTGTAGCCCATTTTAAATGGATCACAGGAAACATATTTCCTCCACTGGGAAACACAAAGGTAACATGAAAAAATGTTGCCCAACTGCTGGCCAACAGATGGGGAACAGTTGGCTAATAGTTGGGAAACAGTTAGGAAACAGTTGGAGAAGAGTTGGGAAACTGCTGTGCAACAGTTGGGGAACAGTTATGAAACAGTTGGAGAAGAGTTGGCCAACTGTTTCCCAACTGTTTCTAAAATAAGGGAAACATGTTGGCAAACAATGTTTCCTAGTGTGTACTAGGCTTAAGAGGTTGAACTTAAGGGAGCCGTCTACCGGAGCGCTGACACGCGTTGCAGACGTCCTGATATCCAGGTGTTTTTATTTCTATGCTCTAGTGATCAGATTTCCTGGCTATAGATCCAGAGGTCCCGGGTTTGGTCTCCGATGTTCCCAGAATTTTCTGTGGAGCTGTGAGTCTGTAACGGGTCAACTCAGTCTCGTGAGGACAAATGAGGATCTACTTGAGTGAAAAAGTAGCGGCTTAGTTCTATAAATGTGAGATTTTTGACCGGATGGTTTGTTTTGGTGACCACATGACACCTTCTATCCGCAAAATTTGGCACTATATTCGCCAACAATTGGCAAACGTTTGGTTAGTATGGCTCGATAGCGGTCTAACGCTTGGAATTTGGTTATTTTAAAATACATCTCACCCCAAAACGGAGGCAATAGCTATCAACTTATCCCTTTAGTATTAGAAACATTACCTTTCAAGTTTTATAAAAAAAAATATTTTAAAACATGAAAAGGTAAAATTAAATTCTTTTCAACGACATTTCACGTGGAATATTGCAGGTCTGATATCAAAGTGTATTGGTTTGAAACACAGATAATACCTTTCCTCAAACAGATAAGGTTACGTCTTTACAGAATAACTTTGGAGCATGTTACTGTCATTCAATCTCACTGAAGTGTAAGTTTATGTTACTTCGAGTAGGCGGCCCCTTTAATGGATGTATATATATATATATACTTTGTGTATATATATATATACATACTTTGTATATATATAACATACTTTGTATATATATATATAAAGTATATATATATATATATATATACTTTGCTATGAAATAATCACACTCAGCATTTTGTCATCCTCGTTATCAACATAGGGTAGCTTAGTTACTTTTTACAACAACCCTCTTTTAAACGGGTGTGTTAACATTCGATTTAACGAATAAATTATTTCTAATCAATTAATTTTGCAGTGCGCCTAGAATGCCCCTGCAATGTGTTTTGTGAGAGTGTACGTTTCAGAGCATTCCATATAATACGTCATCAGGACGAAAGGTTTGTTTGAAAACATGAAAAGCGCTGTGCGCCTCATAATGAAGGGGGTTCTTTATCTCTCTCTCTCTCTCTATCCCTCTCCATCCCTCTCACTCTCTCACTCACACACACACACACTACTTGTTGTTTAGGTCTAATCGAATCTGTCCAGATGAATGAGTTTAGATAATATAGCTGATTAAATTGCAATCGTTTCATTGTGGGATTGAATACTTTAATTTTTATTTACTATAAGCTTTAGTGCCAGTACAGCCTATCAGAAACAAACTACCTAACATATACAGTCCACAATAATTAGAGTGAGTTTATTTAAATGCACCAGCAATGAGTGAATGAAAAACCTCTACTTTGTGGTAAGGGAGTAGAGGGGGAGGGTCTGTTTTCCCCTTCAAGTGAATTCGGTTTGGTCTTCAGGATCAATAGTCTGTTATTACCAGTAATTGTTCATTTATAAACAGGCCTTCCTCTACCATAACCTGTTCGGCACCTCACATCAAGGTCAGTCAGTCGATGTATCAACCCCAACAACGCTTCAGGGAAAAAATACAATGACAAATTTAAATAAAACCACAAATCATACGATACAATTCTATATATTATCTCATGTAGTATATCATAGTTTGAAACCGAATTTTCAAAATTTCGTCATCAATAAGCTACCCAAATAAGTTTTCTTCAGAAAAAACATTTATTTATATGAAACAGATATTAATTTTAAAGAAAAATGCATTAACCCTATATATAAAAAAATAGAATTTTCTAGACTCATTCTTTAGTACATACCTTTAATTTTAGAACTATAATTAAAATCACGATTTTTCATCGAGGTATGACGATGTAACTTCTGGATATCAAGTTTGAACGAAATCTATTTAATAGTTTCAGCTGTAGCCTTAGATACAGACTTACAGAGAAACAAACATGGGGTCAGCCAGAATAGTAAGACCTATGTGAGTTTGAGGGCACATAAAATATCAATCTATAATCTAAAGGACATTCCGTGTATGTATGTTTTTTTTTCCAGAGTTTTTCGTAATTCCAGGTTAGAAGGTTGAAATTTGGCATGAGTTTCTTGGGACTCCGAAATTATGCGAAAATTCCTAAGCCTGTAAAATTTTAAAAATGGCTGAATATGGGGCCCCGAAAATTCCCCATTCTTACCTTATGGCCCAAACCATCATTTTTTGTTCACTGGCGTTGAGATTCAATTTCTGGGGGTTTATAACATTGTTAAACATAAACCTGCTGTAAATTTTTCGAAATTCCAGTCGGATGACCATAAATCTATACCTAAATGTATCTGAAATTTTCAAAATTGTTATTTACCATTTAATTTTAAAGGAATGTTATATCTCGACTCGATCCCGTCATTGGTTTTTCAAGACTTGAATCAACTAACTCTTAATTTTTACTCAAATAGTACTCAAAAAGTCCCTCAATTGTTACCCAAATCTATTAAATTTCCAGTCCTTAAATGTTTATGTTTATTTTATACACAGACAAAAGATCTTTAAGGGTATTATCTAAAAAAAAAGGCGTTGCTAAGAAAACATGTATTTGTTTATTATTAAAGAAAATTTGCTTCATTGATATAAAAAAAACAAAAGTGAGAAAGTCAGTGCGGTGTTCCATACAAATTATTATTTCTTATTTTTAATATACGTAGCTGTAAGGTAAAGTAGGCATTCTCACGTTGTTGGTTCGTTTCCGTAATCTCACATCCAAGCCAATATGAACAATTTTTCTTAATCAGGGATAGTACACCTGCAATCAAATCCTTGACTCTTGGCTGTATCAGAGAGATCGTTCAAGGTGAATACTTGGCAGGGGTCAAATGAACACCTTCCACGAGATTGTGTCACATCACACGGAGATTAGGCCACATTTATTGTAAAGTGTGTTCGCTTTAGTTGTTTTTTTTCCCTATATTCAGGTTTTTTTTTATAGCGGGGATATTACGATTTGTCTTGTCTACTAGAGTTCTAATTTACCGGTTCAAAGTATACTTGTACTAAAACGTAATACTGTTCTTCGTGAAAAGAGCAAAAATAATTTATAAAATAACGTAAAATACTTAAATAAAATACGTATTTATTTTATTATTTGATCATGTAAAATATATATATTTGTATTTGTCATTTTTTCTCTTGAAATAATTTTATACTTTTCATGGGCCAGTGGGCCGCAAAAAAAGTTGCCACGGGCCACAGGTTGAATACCTCTGTTTTAGTGGGTTACCGCACTTGATCTTAACAATTTAGGTTTGGGTTAGAAAAATGGCTGGGGAACAATGCTTACTGTTTTGTTATTTTCACAAAAAAGATTGAGTTTCTCTCCAAGCGAACACTGCTACATTTAATTATAAACTTAATCCTCCCTACGCTGTTTTCTTAAATTAAATATTTTAAGCCACTATTAAGGCTATACAAACTTGCACCATCACAGTTAAAAAACTTAAATTCTCAAGTTAAGATTAAATACACAAATTACCCGTATCGTTTGGCACATATACCAAGGTGTCATTCTCGTCTGGTATAATTCACCCGAGGAGGTCTGGGTTCATATCTCAGCCGAAGATGTTTTTCTTAAGGGATTTCCCACTATACTTTCACACACATGTGGGTAAATTTACTCTAAATTTGACATTACTCCTCTATATTACATTAGTAATCAGCTGTATGGGTAGTAGGACATGAAACATTCAAAGAAATCACCAATTAAAAATGTCGCGAATTCAGTGAAGGCTGCCATTCAACTCCATTGGATGTATCAAGGGTGTCCAACAAGTGTGTATCCATCTTCTCTCCTGGGAACGCTGGTGCATTTTATTTAACCTGCTTTTCTCATCATTACTCTAATGTACCAAGACTTTGATACATCTGTGTTGAAAATATCAATAAACTATAATGTATAACACTATAACAGTGGTGTCAATCTTTTTCACCTCATGGCAAACTGAACAGGGAGTTAGAAATGTCAAGACACAGCATCAGTTTTTTAACGGAAATGCTATCATTAAAAAATTAAAAAAAACATTTTTTAAGATTGTACCTAAAAGTTCAAAAGCTAAAATGCTAATGTTTGGTTATTTTTAAAATAAGATTTATATTGGATTTTTTTATTACCTCGTCTTATACCCCAAATCGTGTTACACTCTTTTGCACTAATTACGCTAAGGTGTAAGGATTAACTTATTTATAGGAAGTGTACCCGCATTTGTACGGAGGGAGAGTGGAAAACCACTTTTGAAAACACCCTTGCTACACGGACAGAGATTCGAACCTTGATATCCCTGTCATCGGCAGTTTGATCTACTGTCAGGATAGGCGTTAGACCTTTCGGCCACCGAAGCGGGAATATTTTGGATTAAAAAAAACTTAAGTTTTATTTCTCAAATTTGCTTTTCTCCCTTCTTTTTTACCGTCGTCCAAACGCCCACGGCACAACTGCTGATCAATCGCGAAACTTCAGCTGAAAAACTGCTGCTCCATAGTATTTATAACGCCCTAGTGAGCCATGTCCATAACTTCATGATTAGAGAGTTCAATCACAAATTTATGGGAGCTTGTTCGAATCATGCTTGTTTCAACGAAGATATATTGTACTATTTGTACACGCGTTCGTCTCGCTATTCAATTATAGAGCTTGGTATGAAGATTGGGCATATTGTCGTAGCTCAAATTCTTTAAATTAATATGTATGTTGTGTGCTGAATAAAATGTCTGGTGAGTAAGTTAATTTAAAATACTGTTATTAATTACTTACTCTATGGAAATAGCAGCTCGAAAACTCATTGCCGCACTTAAAAAAGTGTGCCACCTATTCCTTTATTGAGCTAGTTATATCCAGTCTCCCCTAATTACACCACGTCCTCCTCAGGTCCATTCTAATGTTATCTTCTCACCTGCGTCTAGAACTGCCCGTTGGGTTTGCCATTTAGTGCCATGAACAAGGTTCTAGAATCTCCCATTCGCGCTGCATATTCTGCCCACCGTAATCTTAGATATCTGACTATCCTAATAATGTATTGTGAAGAGTACAGGGTATATAACTCATCAATATGTAACCTACTCTACTCCCAATAGCCTCATCCCTTTTTGGTCCAAACATCTTCCTAAGCACCTTGTCTTCAAAAATTCTTAAAAAAAAAAGTCATGTAAGGTATGATAACACGTTTCACACCAATAAAGAAAGAAAATCACATTTAAAAAAAATAGGCTCGTGGATTGAAAGAGCCACAACATCTTAATTGAAGCGAAACAGAGACATGTTAATATGACCTTGTCGATTTGAAATCAAGTAATTTACAACCTTTGGAAGTATCGTCTTCATAGTGTGGGACCTCTCTCAATGTATACCTTGCGGCGTTGTTTGGCAACATTGCAACCCAAGCAGCCCACAGTGTCTGGAATGCAGTACCGAGCTCTCAATGCAAGTTATTGATCTGCTTGGTGGGTGGGTGGTATGTACAGAGGGTGGACTAGGGTGGGTGTTGGGAGGGGTGTTCATTCTCTCTTCAGCCGCAGTATGTTTAGCTCAAGTTTCTCTTATATGATGATCATAGTTTATTCTATTCCAGCTAATTTAATTGAATATGTTTATGAATTTAAACACTAATATATAGTCCAACACGACATCTAAAACGATTCAGGTCAATTATATAACTGGCAGCCACATTTCTTAAATTATATATTAGGCACACGATATTTTAAAATGCTTCATTCAAGATTAGAGCTTAGTGCACCCTTATAAAGACCACAATTATGAATCATATTTGGAAAAACCATCCCGACTAAACCCGGATGAGTTTCAAACCCTGACCCTCCCATGGAAGAAATTTAAGTATATTACAAGCATGACGCGTTAGACAACGTGACAATTGGTGAGTGTGATAATTAATTGTTAGGGTTAATTAATTCAAAGCTAGGAAACATTAGTTAGATTTAAGCTTTACCTAAAATAATTTAATAATTGCTTTTGGGTTAATTGTATCACCAAAAGATTAGCATTCTTGCCCTTGTTTTTAGGGTGTCCAGTGCTTTAGTAATATTTTGGTAGAAAGAACCTTTTAAAAACGTTAATACGCTGTATATGAAAAAATTAGTAACTTTATAACAGTCAAAAAAGTTTCTTTATAAATCGTTTGTAGGTATTTTTCTTAGTTAAGTAAAATTATAGCTAATGTGTTGAAATTAGCTATCTATAAAATGTGTGGTTACTATCATAGGTTGTGTCCTAGTTTCAAGAGGCGAGGTCAGACCCACGTTGAAATATCAAAACTACACTCAAAGATATACTTTAGTCAGCCCAATTAAATAATGCGTCGATTTAGTGCAGCATCCACGTAATATCAAATGTTTTAGTTTTAATTTACTAAAATGTACTGTATAAACATAGGAAAACAAATTGTGTTTACATAACATACGTTTATTATTTTAATGTTGTATACTTGTATATGTACAGAGTTAAATAAACACCTTACATAATGTATTTCCCTGCATATAATAGTAAATATTAAAATAATAACACCACTTCCCCAAACTGTTATCCCAGAATATATTCCTACGCACCCCATGTTAGTTTCAATTTTTTTTTCATAGTATGGCATCTCTATTTAAAAGTATATATTTAATTTAGATTAGTTTCTTATTTAAAATACCAAAAATTATAGCTATTAAAAGTATTACAATTTGGGTTGGCTTGTACCATTAAAAATGAGCCATTTTATAAACATATTTTTTGTAAATCTTAATGATATCCTGATATACGATCTTAAAGATACTTACGTTAGTTAAAATGTATTGGGTTAATTATTTTTCAAAATTATGTATTACGTTGGACTCACTATTAAATAATTAAATTCTAATTCAAGCTACAATTTTTTGTGTCTAATTTCTGCTATACGTTAGAAAACAAAAAAAAAAGGCTGTATTTTTAAACCTAGTACCGCTTATTATTTCTGCATAGTTATTAGTTGTAATTAATTTTGTTTCGCTAAGTTAAATTAGCTTAATGTCACATTGATTATTCAACTAAGAGTATAGAGGAATACTAAACTGGTACAAATTCATATTTTACCTAATACGTTGACGATTAAATATTCTGTCAGCTATTTATCGCATCATGATAATATTCCAACCAGTCATCAGTATAGGTATTGAATGGTTGTTGATTTCTTTAAAATACTGTCGAAAGACAGAAATTATAGTTATTGCTTTAGGGGCAAACCACGTCACGCCTGCCCTGAGGCGGTGTCGTGAAACCAACGATCTCAGCTACGCTCGGGATCGTTCGCTCACCTACTTCACAAACACCCACCGAGGATTTTATAGCCGATATAAATGCATAAAAATGCTACCTGCGTGTGCTCTAACGGTAATTAATAGTACTTTATGGTGAACTACCATACAGCTTCGCTAGCTCGATTGGCTTTGTTCTGATAGCACTTGTCAGAAAAGATGTTGGAAAATGTATGGTTGTACATCATCACACTCCTAATACTCTCATGGAGAATCATTATTTGGGAAATGGTTAAGGTTATGACCAGAATTATGTGCACGTATTATATATATATATATATTTATATATATATATTATATATATATATTCATGTATGTACCCTTTGTTCGCCATGAAATGTAACAAGCGTGCATTCCATTATTCCACCATGGTGTAGCTTATAAGATAGGATAGTCTAACACGTTAAAGTAAGCTTGCTACCTTTCATGGTACATGAAGGAAAAGATGGATTGTATGTATTTACGTACATTTTCCAGATAAACGCTGATAATTGATCATATATTAATAAAGTAGACTACATATTAGAAAATGTATAAAATACACTAGCGAATTCATAAAATAAAAATAATTAATATCTATGTGTACTAAAATTAATTATAGTTATCGTCATTATTATTATTAAAATTCATTATTAGAATTTTTGAGAACATTTTAAAATGCAAATTAGTTGTTTAAAAAATATTTATTTACAAACAGATATTTATAAAAATAAGTGAACATATTTTTTACCCCTTCATATTTTACTTGAGTCGTAGCTTACTGCAAAATGTCTACTCTAGAAGTTCATACCAACGATTGTGTGCCAATTGCCATTTACAATAATAATTTCTTAAAATATAATTTGTTATTTAAAATTAAAAAAGGAAGTTTGCTTCAGATAAATAGCTAAGAGCGTTGAAAGCTAGAGTTAAAAATATAAAATAAAAAGCATACAAAACATTTTAATGTCATGAAAATACCAAGAACCAAGTTTTATTATAACTTATTCTAGCTTTCTAATATACCATTATATGATAAACGTAGATTGTATATGTTCTTAGGTTAATATTTCTTAATCCCTTCTCCTTACTTTATATAAGCTTTAGCCTTTTATGACGACATGTTTCGGTGATGTTACACCATTTTCAGGTCTGAGAAAAACAAATGTAATTGTATATTAATGTATAGAAATATGTTGATAAAATTATAGATTTAAAAAGTTAAGCATTATAAATCAAAATAGTTAAGATAAATTAGAATATGATATACGAAATATTATTTAAATAATCACTTAAATTAACAAGCTTATAAATACCTTCGTTGTAATAAATATGATTTATTTAATTCATATTTTTGGAAAATTTGTGAATTTTTGAGGTGTTATATGGAAGAATATTTTGTGGGATGATCAACAATAAGTATTAAATTACCATATGGAGGGATAAAATTAAATAATATATAGATTAGATAGTGTTGCTAATTTCACATAGAGAGTAATTTAGATTATGATTAAATATACTGTAGATAGATACATTATTGCTAATTTTGTCAACATTTTGGAATAGAAATAATATGAGGTAGATGAATTTACGGTGTTAATCTTTTTGATTTGGTTCGAGTAGGTTTAAGTTGAGACGGGGGAATAACAAGAATGGCTGGAATGGGGATTACTAATATATGATACCTCAAAAATTCTCAAACAGTGGTCTATGCACTTGGCTATGAACTTAGGGGTCACGGGCTCGATTCCCAGCCGATACCTCAAGTAATTTTATCTTTAGAAAAATGAGCCCAACTGTCACCAGAGTTTGGTTAATTAGGATTAACTTAGGTTAAGACTCACACCGGCTCTGCAGCATTATAATAACTACCATCACATCATCTCATTGTAGGTACGACGTGTAGACACCCTCCTAGGGTGTACCCTGGGCAACGTTCTGTGTTACCAGAGCGGCTAATAGTTTATACATAAGACGACCGAACTTCCAGGTCATATATGCCATTCAATTATTTTTTTTAATTAAACAATGTGAATTATTTTTCGATTTTATTGTATTTTTTAAATGTGGTAAATCGATTTCACTAGTCCCAATTACATCATTTTAAATTATAATTCATGAAACCGCACCATGATGCCTGGTTTGAACTACATTCTAGCTATACCCTGATTTCGATAAGAAGTTCTACCAAAACGCTAGGATCATGGTATATAATAAGACATTCTACCACAATCTTCCTACCAAAATCAGGTGTTATTGGGTGTTATCCGTGGGGGGGAAATTGACTCTTCAGCTAAGAGATTTTTTTAGCAACATGTTTCACCTAAATTGAATTCAACCTTCCCCATCCCAAACATACTAGTGTAATTAGTAAATATGCGTATATACCAAACAGGTAGTTGAACGCGGAGCTAAAAAAAAACATTGTAAATAATAATTTGGGTGAGACTTGAACCTCGACCTCCTCCCAGTATTATTAATAGTAGTAGTAGAATCATCATCATCATCTCAATATTAATGTAAATAAATTATATGCTGAGCATTTATATTTTAATTTGTTCAGGCGTCTATTGCAAGGGAAGCAATTGGCCCTTCGCACGTCTCCTGCTTTCGCACTACCCAGCCGGGATTCAAACCAGTTTCCTAAAAAGCGTTCGGTCAGTGTCTGAAGTTCAGTGGCCTCTCCAATCCCTACAGCAACCACTGTCCCTGGGACAATAGGCCAGACGGGGGCGATGTACTAATACTCCCAGCGCCGTTGTAGTGTTTGGGCGGCCAGAAGCGTCGCGGCGCAACGTATCGATTTATCTCTTACCCTCCCTTCCTTTCCTTCCCTTCCCCTTCCCACCCCCACCACCCTTTGAAGACCGGGTGAATATTTGATAACCTAGATACCGTCCCGGACCCCGTCGTGCCATTGCAAAGCACCCAAGGATTTTACACGGATATACCGTTTTGGGATTTGATCGGGGTATTTCCTAACACACAGATCATAACAGAACAATAACTACAAACTAAATCAAAGACGTGCAATACCCACTCAAATAGTCTTAGGTGTCGCCCCAGGTATTGAACAAGGGTATCTAATCACGCGATGAAAACTGGTATCATCCGGTTCTAATAAAGATAATTAGTCAGAGAATATTTTTAATGTGTATTATCCGTACGAAGACGACTTAAGCTCAGTCATTAGAGCGTGTATCTTGGTATTTGAGAAGCCCTGGGGATATTTCAAACAGAATCGTAAATGTATCAGTGCTAGAGTAAAGGTTTTCTCTTTCACTGAGAGTTTAATTAATTAACTGTGGTCAGTGTGTTGTGTTTGTGGCATCATTACGTTAAGATAACAGCTTGTACAAGATTTATTTTATGTTTTAAACCATGTATTACTGACCCCCTGGGTTAATCTTATATTTAAACTAATTGTTTAGTAATGAAGAAGGTATAATTTAGAGGGAATGTATTCATGTTTGCGTGGAGAAAGCTAGACAAATTATTTAAGAAGAAAAATTTCCTCGGTACAGCCATTAGAGTTTAAAATTCCGACCTCTCCGTCACCGGTAATCCACTCTATTTCAAGTTCTTCGACTATGATACTACGTATGAGGGCCAACAACTTTTAATTTTGCTCTATAGCTGTAGCCTTACTTTAACAAATACAGTACCGGTATTTTGTTTATTAGTTCACAACATAAAATTATAGTATATTTGAGATTTAACAGAGAGCTTTCCTTTTTACCTTGAGATATCAGATCTCATATTTGTCTTTCCCCTCTTTCTTATTGGCATTACAAAGGGTGGTTATAGGTGAAGGGTGAAAGGCAGTAAAAGCTTCGACAGAATAGAAAAGTAGCGACAGAATAGAAAAGTAGCTACAGAAAACAACATAGATCCTTCTATTTTAAGCCATGTGCCCTGGCAGTGATTGATACGTTCTTGCTGACAAAGGGGAGCCTTAAGCACTCTTTTTAACTTGAAAATTATAGCATTGATATTACTAGACATGTGTCGTTTTGTCAACATTCCCTCACTTATACCAGCACTTGGTAGGCGTGCACCTTCCTGGAGAGAACATGGCCATAACTTAGCTGACCAACAAATACCATGAAAGTACTGTTATAGTTATAATATTATCCTCTATATTATATCTTGATGTGAAATTTAAAGTAAGCCTTTATCAAAAATCAAATTACTTTGTCACACGTTTATTATCTCTGCAGGCTTACTTTCCACCCAATACGAAATGAATTCTATTTATCGACCAGTTTGTCTTTTTATCTTTATAATTTTTGAAAAGATAAAAAAAAAGTCAATGTCAAAAAGACATGAGCAAGCATTTCATTTTAGTTTAAGGTGGGCAGAAGGGAGCGCGAGTAATTTTACAGATTTTATAGCATAATTTTTTTTTTGACCAAAATAGATAACATATTTCTCCAGTAGCAACATAGAGTTTAGTTTTCTGCACATGTTAATATCAACAGATCTTAAATATTTGTCAAGGGTGTCCCCAATTTGGTCAAAATATTTTCTCTTTAATTAAAAAGTTTTGAAAAAATTCCAGGACACCCTTGACAGATATTCAAGATCATTTTGATATTAGCACGTACATAAAAAAAACTAAACTTTATGTTGCTACTGGAGATATATTTTATCTATTTGGGCCAAAAAAAGTAATGCTATAAAAACTGTAAAATTACTCGCGCTACCTTCTGCCGCACCTTAATATTATATATTGTTGTAAAATTTGACATGCAATTGAACATACATGTTTTGACATTTAATCTAGAATGTAGGTGAAGCCCAATAAATAGAGCTCCTTTTTCCCAAATGGGTGTCAATACCAGGAAACAAGGAAGCATGACTGGGAATATGGGGAGATGTAATAGAAAATGTATATTAACATGAAAAAGTGTTAGCTAATCTAGATAATATGTTCAGGGAGTTCCTCAGAACACGGCTAAGGAAATAATTAAAAATACTATCGTTAGTAGGAATGTCACGGATCGACCCGGTAGGGAGTAGAAACCCGGATTCCTTGGTCAGTGTCAGGTCATAATACAATGTTTGTTTCGTGCTTCACATCTTACTACCCATCCGAACTATCTACACCATCTGGCCTTACATATATCCATAATCCTAAACTAATGAATTTGGGATGAGTGAAACATAGTTGAAAAATATTTAAAAACCCACTTCAATACATTCAGCTGGAATTCGAACCTCAAACCCCCCCTTCACACCAATCAGAAAACCCAGACAGGACTGATCATGCACAAGATTACTAAATAAAAGCTTTCATACCGGGATTTTCCAGAAGAGAGTGGGAAATAACTCACGCGGGGAATAAAAATTCAAGGTACCCGGTTAGAATGTTCTAAGGTAGCATGTAAGTTCCCCTAACCTGCTCTCTCCTGTTGTTCTAAGATTTGTCACCGTATTTCAGCAAACACCAACGAGTCCCCTACGCTTTCATCTAATTTACTCTCCCGCAGTTAAGTGGGGGAAAAGGGGGGTTTCCATATCAAATTCCCGCCGATTGGAGATAGATTTCCGATTGTAATCGATGGAGACTTGCGTAGAATGGAGCGCCGGTCCGTGATATACGGGCGCTAATCGAACTCAAATATTGACTCTTAGCAGGCAGGAGGCGAGGATAGCAGAAGATGAAGCGTACAGATGGAGATGAAATTAGAGGGAGGAAGGAAGTGAGAGAGAGACAGGATGAGCCAGAAACGTAAAGTAGGAATGTAAGATGAAACAGCACTGATTTGGCTCTGAGAAGATGGAATAGATGAGGAAAGATGAAAGAGAGTGAACCACGAGATAAAAAGAAGAGTAGAAAGAGATACAACTAATGAGGTCAAACGATTTACAAAAATAGTAAAAAAATTATGTAAATGATGTGGTAAAAATGAAGCGGAAAATAACGATAGTGAGATAGCTAAGAACAAAAGGAAAGAGAAAACGAAATACAAAACGAAGGAAATATTTACAGAAATAAACAGGGAGAGATAAAACTCGAACGTACCGAGGATGCTCATGAGGATGGAAACTATGGGTTTTGAAGGAGTATGCTATGATGAACAGAGTTTTTGGTTGTGTTTATTGATGAGGAAACCACTCTTTTTTTTTAAAGCTCAACGAATTGTGTTATTGATAAACAAGAAGCGAAGGGTACGTTAACTTCTTGAATAGTTGGGTGCATTCAAACGAGAAGCTATTTTGTAGTTTGGTTTGTAAGATATTCAGTCGAATCGGGAAAAGAGTGAAAGGGGTAGGGGTGTAAAGAAAATATTTGGAGCATTCAGTTTGAAATAAAGTTTGACAATTGCTTACTTCTCCATTCACTGTGTTATTCTTGATAAAGCTTTAAGAAGAATTTTTTTTATCGTGGTATTTAACGCTTACTCTATATACATATTCATAGTTGATACCAGCATAAGACTTACAAACAAACTTGATCTAGGACAAAGAACATAATAAAACACTACTATCCCTATTTCAAATGTATTTACTAGTTGTATAGCCGTGCGAAACCATATATAAATGGTAAATATATTTGTCAGTACCGGACAAAATTGAGTCAAAATCCTCTATAGGCCGTTCTACGCTTAAATTGCAGTACAGGCTCTTATGGGACACTTACAAGCGCTGTCTTTTTTCTAAACAACGTAGTAGTCAACTTGTTACCTAAATATGAACACAGTTATTTCTATAGAATAAGCATAACATATAATATAAAAATTCATTGATGCATCTATTGAAAGAAATATGAACCACAAAGAAAATAATCAAAACACAATTATATTTTAGTGTTGCGGTGTTTTGAAGTTGTAGAGTGTGAAGCCATATTTATAAACTTCCCATTTTTGAAGAGCACAGCACTGTTAAGACAGTTGTAGCATTGAAATCTGAAGAGTTATGTCAGATCATTCCAATCAAATAAAATCTGAAAATAATAGTTACACGTACTGTATAAGAGTCCATAAATTTTACATTAATATGGAAACAAATTAACCTCCTCGTTTATGAGGTTATTTAGTCTAGATTTTGTTGTAATTAACGAGTTGATATATAATCAGTGTCTTTTAAAAGCACACGCAAAATAGACCAATATATAAACAAGTATCTACAGTTAGTTTTATAAAGTGAGTCCACGGTCCCAGGCAAATATCAGTGCAATTGTTCTTTGGAGCTTTTCTCATTCTTAAGGCATATTTAAAAAAATTACTACTTGTAAGTTGCTGATAGCTAAACCACAAGCTCCAGATGAAGCACTACGTGTAAATATAAATATAGCCCTGCTGAGCTTAGCACCAATCAATCCCCCCTGCTGATAGCAGTCGGAAATGTGAACTAATGTCCTGTTGGCTGTTCGAAACATACTTAAGAAGCCTGTCAACTGGTCGTGGGCCATTATTATTGTGCTTCGTTCATGATTTTGGCGCAGGTATATATGGCGTTTGGTGATTTAATATTAAATATGTTATTGAAGATAACAATAATGATTTTAAACGACATTATATTATTACAACCATTTTATTAAGGTGTGGATGTGATAAGTAACTGTTAAAGAAAGTGTACACACGTTCGTATACATGGAGGAGGGTAAAACAATTGGTTTTAACTGGCTTGTGAAAATCATCTTCAGAGTGACATGCCAAAATAAAAAACCAAACCTAATCATCGCAGGGGATTTAGTGCAGTGTATTTTTAAAGCAGGTTCAATATAATAATAGAAATAGTAATAATGATTATTATTATACACAATTATTGACATAAACCAAATCTCAAATGTATTGCCATAAAGTGAATTAATTTGATAAGTTTTAATTAATATGAAAAAGATATATGGGATTCAAGAGGGTGAGATCTGGCAGCCACGCGCTCCATAAAACCTGTTCTGTATTATTTAAGAGTAGAACAAGGCGTATAACCCGAACGGATAGTAAGACGCGGTGCTAAACAAAAAGAGTGAAACAGTCTGTAGCACTGGTATTAAACTTTTTTATTCGCGTACCCTCAAATATAATCTATCTTTCTACTTTGCACACCAAAGTTTGTTGGTGTATATTGCAAGCTATTTATTTTCAATAATCGACGTCTGTGATAGCCCTGCTCTAAATTGGGTTGTTTGTTACAAGTGATATATATAGTCTAGTTAGCTTGTTTTGATTAGTTAGTAAAGAATAGGATGAAAGAGCCGACAACTCAAAACAGTGTGTCAGCATTATTGTTGGCAACCGGGCCAATTTGGAGTATAAATGGTTCTGTTTTAGAGCTATCTGGGCTGACAAAATAATATCTATACTAAGGGGTCACTCTGCCCATTTTTGGGACTTTGTGGGATAGAACACCGGGTATATGGTACTTGTGCTGGAGGGAAACCATGGTGTCTAAGGTACCGGGGTTCGTATCCGTGTAGGACCGCCGAGTGTGTCAGTCAGAACATCGGTTAAGCATTTTTTACCAGACCAGTTCTGTAGTGGGCTCATAAGTAAAGTTTTTATATATGTATATTTTTGTAAACCTCTTGTAACATCACATTTTGTAGTAGTTAGTAGTACTATATAAGTCCTATAAACCAAAGCCGTCTATAAATTACGAGCCCACACCTATATTTTGCCGCCTTCCCTATCCTTCTTCGCAAACCACCCTGGCACGCTAGGACTACAGGGAAGAGGGTAGCGACAACGTTTAAAATAAATAAAATAAATTACATCCAAAATAATGTATTAAATAATACATTTTAAATGAGAAATGTGTATATGTTTAGTATGTATATATTTTAAATTTTATGTACCCCTAAAATGTCTTCTCACACCCCGAGGTTAAAATCACTGGTTTATAGAGCCCAAAACGGATATTCCCAGCATCTCGACCACAGAAATGGAAATACACTTACCTACAACATAAATAATTGTAGTCACCCGCACCGGTCGCATTCTAACTGTGCCTGTGCGAATCTTCGAAATTTCGAATCCACATCCGAATCTCAGTAAGATTCAGATTCGATTTGAAAATTTGAATACTAATATTGTAAGATTCATGTTCATGTAGGTGGTAAAACATTTTCATTCATATAATTTTTATAATTTAAATAATGTATAGTATCTAAAATGTTAACAGTGATATCCCAAAATTTGCTATACCTGCCAAAAGATACGTTCAAAAGAATATAATAATAAAAACCAGCCTTTCACACCATAATTCTTGGTGAAGTGGCTTTGTAAATTTTGGTAGGACCCTTAATATTAATGAAAAATCCCTACAATTTTTTAAAAAGAGTTTAGCATATTTTAACATTAATACATATTTTAAATCTACAAGGTTTACATATTATAAATAATTTAAGAGCTCTGATAACGTAAATAAAAGATGTTTTAAAATTTACAAAGTGTGGTGGCCTATTCCTAATTTTCTGTCTCGCGAAACTTTTACCTAACATAAATTTTGATCCAATCTTTGAAAATAATATTTTACTGAAGATGTGTAAAATACGGCTTTTATTCTTACAGTCTCAATCTATCACATGCTTCAATATAAAATTGATAACAATAAGATTTATTAATTATTGAGTCTAGCTATGTTGGCCCTTAAGATTGTTAATATTGATAACAATGTAAAAATACATATTGGAAAAGCTTTAAGGCGATTGGCCCTTTTCATTTGGCGTAGAAATGCGGAGCCATGGGAAAAAACTGTTATCTTCAAGAATTATTACTGTTTTACAATTTTCTTTTCGGAAACGTTTTCTTCAAGAATAGAAACATGTTGATTAAGTTATACTTTTTATATACACATCTTCTCTATAATTTTAACAGTGATCAAATGTCGATGAAATTGACATTTTTCAATAAAAACTGCCGGATTGGTAACAAAAAATAAAAAAATGAAACAATTAATAAACATCGATACATTATCTTAGATGGGGTGTTGAAAATATTAACATAAAAATTTCACTCGTTTCCGAGAAAACTGATATTTCCAAACATGATTTTTCCGCAAGATCCGTCCGGTAGCTAGCGCCATCTACGTTTCCATGGTCCATCTGTTCTTGTTGGCGCGGAAGGATACTTTGGTTCGGTTGTGAAGCCACGCCAGCCTTACACCCTCCCACCCCCACCCACAAAATAGGTTTTAGACTTGCACTCGACAGGGCTGAGGGCCTTAAGTTATACCAATAATATAAATTAACTTTCCCCGAATAATTTAAGCACGGAATTCATAAAAAAGTGACTTAGTTGAGCCAGACAAAAATCAAATAACATAAGTTCTATTTAACGTTTAAAATATCCTTTTGTGTGAATTTTTCTTCTTTTGTTTAGCTTCACGTTTTACTACCCGTTCGGGATATACGCTTATGTACTAATTACGCTAATGGTTTAAGGATTAAATAAGGTTATATTCAGAGGAATTGTAGCTACATTTGATAGTAGAAAACAATTTTGGAAAAACTACCTTCAGTACACCCACCGAGATTCGAATCTCGATTCTCTGTCATCGGTAAATTAGTTTGTTGTGAATGTAGCCCCTTACATCAATCGGCCACCGAGGTGGTATGAGGTAAAGTTACTATAGCAAATGTTGAACAGTATTTATATAATTCATCCACTCAGTTTTATTATCATATCTTTTTCTTACTAAATTTGACAGAAATTAAATTTGGTGTCAAATAGATTCTTTTAGTATTCAATATATCAACTTAGTTTTCTATTGGAATCTTAAAATGGGAATTTTTGTATGAAACCTTTTTGTAAGAATTTGGCCATATCATGTAGCCCAGGTACAAAAGTTTTCCGTTGTTTTTTGTGTGCGTGTTTTTTTAAGACGGTGTTGCTCCCGGGCGATTGAACCAATAACGTGTCTTCTGTTGCGGACCCTTTATTGAATGTTATACGGGAAAGGAGGACAAGAAAAGTCTACTCGCGGTGTTCCAAAGAGTCAATACAACGTAATAGCATGCCAGCTGTTCGCAATGTGTATCATATGTGAGATATCGAAGATATCTAAGCAAACATGAGGTTAGCAGAGCCGTTACAATGTCTAAGTGGTTAGGAAGGTTGACTGGAATTCTAAAAAATGTCAACTATATAAGCTCATACATAAACCACGTATTGCTTTTTTTCCCCACCTATTTTGACCCTCTCTTTCCCCGCATTTAACACCAACTCCTTCCAACCTGTATCACATAACTTTTCATACCAAAAGTGAATGCCATTACTCCATAGGGAAGCTTTTGTGGCGTCAAAATCTGAACTCAGGTCTAATACAACTTAAAATATAATTTAAGTCCTGAATCTAAATTATTATAAAATATGGAAAATAGTGTTATTTTTTTAATATTAAAATTTAATTATTAGATCTGTGTTATGTAACACTGTGATGTACCCACCATGTAACACCATATAGATATTATAGTTCCCCCTTTCCCACCGTCTCAACAGCGTTACGTGGTTTAGTGATGACCCCTATCTTGAAAGTTATCTGGGCAGTAAAAAGATATATAATCCACTTCCATACTTATTTATTTAGTACCACTTGGAATCAAACCAGGATCCCCTTTGTCTTGTGATTGAGAGTTCTAAAACATTTGACCATACATACGGGGATCAGATTGACAAAATTTAGAACTATAAATGAAAACAAAAATAAAATAGACATTTCATGAATTATAAGTGTTGCTTCATATATCTTAGCCTATATAACGTTACTTTTATTTTCATAATATAAAAAAAATATTGACCTGCTCACATCTAAATGTTCAATATAAATATAATATTATTTTCAAAGTATCTTATTGTGTGGGGGAGGAGGGGGTATTTGGTTCCTTAGAAGCAAGGATTTGTGACCATACACATACATTATTTGTTATTTTAGAGACAATGGGGATGTTAAACTCCTTTAATATCGTCCGGAAAGGCGACTCTACAACTACATTTAACCTAAAAGGTAAAAGAGTTTACGTTCTTGAATTTTCTTTGGTACAGAATATAAAATAGGGCCATGGTTTAATCTATCAAGGTAAGACTGCTAGTTTTAAATGTAAAAGTGTATATGACATTCATTGAATAGATATATACGATTGGATGAGTATATCAATAGAAGTACAAATAATTAGACTATAAAGATATACAAATTATCTAACTAGCAAATACACAAAACAATAGCTTTAGTTTTTACAAAACATAAGAAAAATATTTGGGGTCAAATTTAATAATATTTTTTGTGTGTAGTAATATCAACGAATAATTGTATACCAAAAAAACGTACACGTCTTGTCAGCAACAGAGGATTTTTCAAGCCAGCTCCTGCCCTTTTGCCATCTTAGGCAAAGCCTGAAAATGTGACACTCCTCTCTCAAGACATTATAATATATTATATATGTTTCAATCAAATAAACTTTAAAATTTTAAACACTCCATAAATTATATATTCGTACCGGTTTAAGATATATAATTGGAATTAATTTTATATTGATCACAATTTCAAACCAAAAAAGTGTCAAAGTGCGGTTTTTTGCATTCTTTATTTGTTAACATTGAAATTGCAATTAATTTAATTAATAGTTTGTTTCATATTAGAATAGTTATATTTCAATATTGTTGTAGCTCAGGACTGAAGAAGGCCACATATCATTTCATTTACAGTCAATTATGCCAACATTATAAAACATAGGCCTACCTTACCATTTAATGTCATTTAAGAACCATAAAGGAGGAAATTATTTTTAATCATAATATTTTTCTTCAATAAATGAAATCAAATTTCAATTATATATGTATATTTATTATATATTAATAGAGGAAAACTTTTAAAAGATATGTGAATTACAAAAATTTACTTTTTTTTTTTTTTTTGCTTTCTTGAATTTTAAATTACTAATAATGAGTATAAAATCCAATTGAAAATCACTCAAGAATCAAGTTTCTATAAATTGAACATCTCAAAAGTTAACAAAACACTTAATTTTATTTATCTGTAAGTATAAATTTTAATTTGAGAATGTAAAATTATAAACAATGAAGAGATAAATGACAGAATATGCGAAAAGGCCACACTGACATCTCAAAAGGCCACAGCTTTCCCTATCCCTATTGTAGACGATTTTTAAAAACTTGGTAAAACATTGTGCTTGTTTTTTTTAAGTTGATCACAGAAAACTCTGCCGTCTGGTTTGTGATTTTATCTACCTAAGATAGGTGTTATACATGGAGTGATATCGGCTCTTGAAAACTCATGTATTTATTTTTAAGTTAACAATAGCCAGCACAATGGTACTAACGTGTACTTATAAGAAGAATAACCTTTTTAAAATAAATGGATTACAAAATTTATAATTCCTGGTTCCCTTCTCTTGTAAAACCGAAAATTAAATGTCCATTATTTAGGCACAGTGGGTGTAATGAAATTATGCGCACAAAAACCAACAACTAACATGAGAAAAGAATGCAAGACAATGTCTGTATATGGTGGTATAAATAAATAAAAGGAACGTAGGAGTGTCTTCAGAGCACGTAATTTTTATTCAGCTTAGAGGGAATTAAATACAAATGTGAAAGAAGAGGAATTAAGATAATGGCCCCGGGTTCGTGTTTCGTAATGCAACAATACGGAAAACTTTAAACCACGTATGTATACAGTTTAAGGATCCTAGTAGAAAGGAACTTTTAGAAACTAAAACATATTTATTGCGGTCAATATTGATAAAAATTAACTATTTTATAAATATTGATAATACTGTATCTATGAAAATTGACCATGCAGATCACATGACCTAGCTTATAAATACGTAAAAGTAGATCTATTATCTTCTCTAGCTGTTAGAGATATTAATTGGAAATAATTACACGTTCAGGTACATTACTTTCGGAGATCTCAAACATTCAAAGCTCCTGAGAAATATGGTAAAAAATTAAACAAATATCTATATACAATTTGTAAATTATAAAAATATATTTTAATTTAATATGTATCACTAAACATATATAGATACACAAGCATGGATTTAGCTGTATAGAATTTTTGTGTAATTGTGTAAGACTAACATATTGTAATCATCTTAGTGATTGAGCTCAGTTTATTTACAGGATACACACTTTTGAAAAGCACATTAATTTGGAATTAGCGCCAGTTTTTCAGGTCACACCACTACGGTTCCATAAGCGACCAGTCACCAGATATTTATAAATAAAGGAACTCCCCCATATTGTTATCTACATCAATATCAAGTGTTATTTAAATCAAATAAAGTTTGTATACTAAAAAGTGTTTTTGAGTGCAGTGTACAAGGGTAAAAAAAAACCTTCAGGTTTTATTTTAATAGCCTGGCAGCTGAGGATGTGCCTTGGAATGCTTTGTGTAGCTTCCATAGCTTCAAATCTTGCTTAATTTACTAGTTTTTCAAATTCTTAATTAGTAATAAAGGGGCTAAGAATAATAAATAAAAATAAACCCCATATTGAGTTAATGGAACATTAGAATGATTTACTAAGATCGAACCCCCTGGATATTTGGTTGAAAATAAAGTTAAATGGGTAACAATAAAAAAAATTAAAATACATAAAAGTTAAGGGTATTTTGTAGTTTTAATTAGTAATAATTTTATATTTTTTCATTAAGTTCAACTTGTGAATGTGAGGAATGCCAGGCCTCCACCGTGGTTCGGATTCCACGTTAAACTGTAGGTCCTCCATTTCATCTCATATTCATCCTACCATTACACATTAACGTAAGTGCGTATAACCCGAACGGGTAGTAAGACGCGGTGCTAATAATAATAATAATTCATTAAGAAGGAGCTTTACAGTTGAAGGGGCAGCCCGCAACCTGCATTTCACCCATTTACCCAAAGGTTATTCTTATTCTGATGATATCTCAACTATCATGAATGATAATAAAATATTTATTGTGTCAAATTTAAGGTATCAATATGCAAAACGATAGTGCCAGACTCAAATTTTAATAAAACCATGGAATAATTAGATAAAAAATTAGATATAAATGAATAATTGTGTTTGAGCTTCAAACTATTAATTGAGAAAAAAAATTTAAATTTTTAACTAGGCGTTTTTTATCGCAACTAGTTTACGCTTGCAACAGTACAATTATAATTGGGTGTTTATATATGAAAAAACTTAATAAACCCAAAAATACCATTTTCATGCCTTTTAGATTTAATATTACATTGGAGATAGGTCACTTTACCTCCATTCTTTTCTTGTCAAAACCCCATTAAGTACGCTTGGTTGGTTACAGAAGGGAAGAAGGGGGAGGGCTCGGTTATATTTCAATACTCTTCTAAGACCTGAAAAGTTTCTAACAAGCCAGCACCGACACAAAGTTCGTCAGGTGCTAGTGCTGTATTGGTTGGAATGGGTAATATTATAATTTGTTGCGATTTTTTTTTCAAAATGGGGAAAAAGAATGGGAGAAACCATCCTTCTGATCACAAAAAAAAAAAAGCAGAGAGGTTTGAATTTTAAAAAGTGTCGAGAAATTCAAAAGATAATGTCCGTAGAGGAGGGAAGATTAGAGAAAATACACAAGCAAATAATTTTTAAGAAAATTAAAAACAATTAAGAATGGCCCTTACAATTCACCACTTATCGCGTGGTAAAAAGTGTCAGTCTCCTCTTGGCTGGCTTGCCGTTAACAGAGAGGATGGGTTTTGAATTCCAGCGGTTGTATTGAGGTAGCTAGTCAGAAATGATTTTCCTCTCTTCCCCTACAAAAATTCAAGTAAACTTTCTCTAAATTCTATCTTTCTCATCCCTATTCTATCAGTGTGTACATGTGCGGGTATTCCGAAAGGGTAGTAATATGCATTGTTTGTAAATGATATCTGCCCTAACTGAACTATATTGAGGGTCAAACCAAGTCATATTTCTTCCTAGGAGTGGAAACACATGCAACAATCTTACAGGTTTATAAAAAAAAATTAAATTACCTAGCATTCTAATCTATGCCATCTAGTAGTTCCTTGATATTTGGATATTTCCATTTTAAAAAAACAACTCAAATGACGTTATTTAAAAAAATTAAACTATCTTAAAGTAAATTTGAACATATTAGACTTTAAAATTTAATAATGTCACATAAAATTTGTGTTTTTTTATTTAAGTTGCTTAGGCAACATAGTTTTTACCCATTTCCTTATCATATGATACTCACCCAAATACTCTTTATATTTATTTTATTTATTAACACCGGGTATGACTACCCGTTTAGGTTGTACGCATATGTACTAATTACTCTGTTGGGTCAAGGATGAGGATGGTTATTATTTGAGGAAGTGTACCCACATTTTGGTAGAGAGCCATTTATGAAATAAAATTTATTTATATCTGTTTCTTTCACAAATTGCGTGGTTATAATTTAGGAAAGGTAGCATTTAAAGGAAGGGTACTCGCATTTGGAAGGAGGAAGAGTGGGGGATGCAATGTCAAATACCCACACTTGCTAAATCAAACTAGGATTCGAGTATTGACATTCCTGATACAGTCGACTCAACATAGGAAGAGTGGTAAATGATAGCAAGCAGTAGTTTTTTAATTCAGTAATTCCAAGGGAAGTATTAATTGGAAAGGTTTGATAAAACTACTTTATCATCAATTATTAAGCAAATAATAAATATTTACAAATAGGTTAATTAATATGAGGGACTTTCAATCAATGTTTGCACAAAAATAAAACTTCTGCTAGATGTCAGTTACCACCACTCACTCCTAGGGTGAAAAGACTGCTGTACCTCTGAGCTATAGCTCAGGCAAGATGGAACCGACACCTTTGTCCTCCTGATCATTAGTATACTTTGACTGTGTACAGTGTATGTTCCAAGTCTGAGGTATTTCGTAACCGGTGTATGATCCATAATGTGAATTATATTATATTACATTTTATCGAATCTTATATAATCCAAGAGAATTTTTAGTTACTATGATTAATAGTAATAACCATTCACATTTGTTTTTAAACCAATCATTACATGGACTCGGAAAATAATACATCAACGATCGTAATTAATATGAAATCAGTTAAAAATATATCTGATTCAACCTCAGATAAAACAATGAACAACAGTGATTATTTATTCTTAATTTATAATATTAGATATGCTAATATTTTAGCCGGAAAAGTCATATGCTCTAATGAAAATGGTGGCCAAAGTTTAAAAAATTTAAGGTCCAAATCTTCTCAATTTATATTAATATACAACATAACATTAAAAAAAAGTTTAATTTCTTAGAGGTTTCGGTTGTAGTATGAAATTCTCAATGTAAACTAAAGTGCTCCACCGAGTTTTGTATGAAATATTGTCTGAGACAATCCTATCAAGAATTCTACTATATAGTGGTATGTAGTAATAAAAAAAGGCCTTCTAGATGTAATTCTTCCAAAAATCATTGGATACTAGAGTCAAGTTTTCATAAGAAGGCACTATAAAAATTAATAGATCTACTTTCATGTATGCATCCGTCAGGTCACGTGACCTATAGCTGTCAATTTTAATAGATATTATCAATACTTATTAAATAACACTAATGATAGTTTATAATACAATATTTGTTAATTTTGGTTACAAAAATAATGTGAGTGGCAAGGGATGGTGAAATAATACAATATAAAATAGACTGGATTAGGTTTAAAATTGTTATTTTAATCCTGAAATTATAAAATAAATATAAAATAATCATAACACACAATATTATTTTTTGTATTAGGCTATAATGTTAATCAATGACGTTCAACTTTACAAGTCAAGACACAACCACAATAGATTGTACTCGTACTTATGCCAAAAGCTTGAATTTGAAATTAAAAACAACACAGTAAATATTATCCCCGTGAGGTCTAATACATCAGTCTTGGTTTGAATTGGTCAGCGTTAACAAAGAGGTCAAGGTTCAAAACCTAGCCAGTTGCGCTGGGAATAATTATTATCCTGCAAATTTTACTGTTATATTTCCATAAACCTCTCACCTGATCCTTGTTACAATGCACTCAAACTACCCTAACCCAATTCGGTCATCGATAGGTCTAGGGGTAACAATATACTAGACTACCAATGACGGAGAGAACGGGGCTCGAATCCCTGAATGGCTATACTGAGGGTGTATTTTCTCAAGTAGTTTCCAACTTTCCCTTAGCACAAATGCTGGTCACTTCATCCATATTCAACCTTCCTCATAACTAACACACTAGCGTAATTAGTACATAATGTGTATAACCCGGCGGGTACTAAGACCTTGTGCTAAACAAAAATCTTTAAAAAATGTAATGTACATTTTAAAGTGTACAAAACACCTAGATAACACCCGCTCAGGTTATCCGAATTTAATATCGCTAGTTATGTAGCTGGAGATAAAGGTGAAATTTAAATTAAATGTACTTACATTTGCGTGGAGGGAAAGTGGGAAACAATTTTGGAAACACTCTCATTGCACCTATCTGGAATTCGAACCTTGACCTCACTGTCACCAGAAAACCAGAACCCGATATTTAGTCCACATGCCTATTGATCGGAGAATAAGTTATATACATATGGTACATTTAAAGTGACTTGACCAAACAGGCTGTTTTTGGTCCAATATGATCAATTATTTTGATCAAATAAAAGGTGTCTCTTGTCTAAACTAAATTTGGTTCATCAATTCAATAGTGGTTACAATTCAAGTGTTAACGGCTATTTTTGCTATGTTTAGGCGTTCATAGAAAAAAGCTACTAATTTATAGGAGCAAACTCTTTGTTAAAAAAAATTGTGTGCAATGAATATTAAAATGTAACCATTAGATTTTATGGATATTTTGAGTTGAAAAATGTTCGAACTATTGAGTACAAATTTGGAAAAAAAACACAAAAATACGGTTGTTCATTCAATTTTAGCGGAATTTTACTTTTGGTAAAGTATCAAACTGGAATATAAACATGTCAAAGTGAACCTGTCACTTGAAATATTGAACAAAAAAGAAATATATATTTTTAATTAATTAATTATAAGTAATATGCTACTTTAATAGTGCGTTTAGAATTATTTGTACTTTATAAACAAACATGTGTGTTTGTGGTTAGTTTTGGAAGTTATTTAAATGCATAGCAAAATGTATCAAATAAAAATTGTATTATTCATGTTTGATACATTAAATTCAATACTTTAATGAATAAATGCATCACTAGTTCCGTAACCACGCCAATTTATTTTTATTTTTTGATACCTACCTATTGTCATTACATTATTTTAAATATGGATTATATTTGGAGAAATTTAAATGAATGAATATCTAAAATAAATATTACTCTTTTCTTTTACGGGAAGTTGACAAGTAGGTAGAATTACTATCCTCAAGAAAAGGAAATATATTTCAGGTATTTCTGCGAAACTAATAAGCTGTAGCACAATGCCAAAGTTCAACATCCCCACCCAACTCATTTACTCTCTTTCTTTTCAGTTGTCCACAAACCTAGGGTGTCTGAGACCTTTCAAGGCAGAAACTACCTAACCACCATTTACAAGTTGCCTTTAAATTTGAAGGTCATTTGAATGTTATTTGCAAGTAAACCTCATTCTTAAGTTTATTTGCGGACTGAGAGTTATTCAGACTGCAAACTTCATGGCTAGCGCCTGAATATTATCGTGTAGGCTAACTTTGTGACAGAAATGTACAGCGCGTTACGTACACGACGGGCAAAAATAAATAATAAAACTGTATTTGAATTAGGGTGTTACCATAGTTCTGCTTAGATTATTATATTTTATTTTATTTTAATATCGATTTTAAGCGTGTGTTATTAATTATTTAAATTTTTTTATATTTTATATTTTAAAACTAGCACATTCCTAAATATAATATATTTCTCTGTTGAAAATGGTGGGTTAATACGATTTTATAATAAAAATAATAATATTTAGCACCGCGTCTTACTACCCGTTCGGTTTATACGCTTAAGTACTAATTACTCTAATGGAGGGTTGAATTTAGAGGAAGTGAACCTGAATTTGCGTGGAGGGAGAGTGGAAAATCATTTAGGAAAAACCAACCCCAGTTCACCCGACCGAGATTCGAACCTCGATCTCCCCGTCCTCGACGGTCGGGCTCAACTCGACTAGCGCGTTAGCCAACTACGCCACCGAGGCGGGTACGATTTTATAATTATGATTGTATTAAGAACGCACCAATATTAATGTTTTATTATTTATTGAAAACTACTAACTTAAAGTTAAAGGTGAATTGTTTTAAATGTTGCGGCCTTACACAATATTTGCATTTTAGTTGCCACGCAAAACACTTAAGATTCATGGTGAAGCCCAAATAAATATTATTATTTATATAAAATAAAATATTTTTGAAGATTATAACTATGTATATTTTGAAAATATGAAATACTAATTTTAAAAAACATAGAGGCTTTCAACAAAAATGAAAATATTAAAATTATTTCAAAAGTAATGAGCCAGCCCAATAGCTTTGTAAGGACTGAGTATTCATTTTACTTAAAATCTAATTTTGTTACACAACACAAAATTTTATTTGTTTTTCTACCACATTTGTGTACCCACCCGGGCTATACGTGTCTATATACACTAATGACGCAGGGAAGTTAGAACTTGGAAGAAATGTACTGTACATTACTTTTCGTGAAGGGATGGTATAAAATAAGTTAGGAACATCCTTGTTGTCGGTATTTGAGCCCCACCCTCCCCATCACCGCTAAGAGATGAGCTTGACAATAAGTCCGCGCCGTGCGCCCACTTTTACAGGCAACGCATTATTTACCGCGCTATTTTAATTATTATTAAAAATTCTAAAACCCCTTGACAATATCCGTCACATTTCTTAGAAATAATCTATTTATAAATTTAATATTTTACAACTCTAGTTAATTGAATTTACAATATTTTTAAGACATCCAACTATTTTAGAAATAATTGGTTTGAGTCCCGTCGCGCTCACAATCATGGCCCTAGTCTTTACGTAATTAGCACTCGGATGGTATAAATGCCAGTCTCGGGTGCTAACAGCTCAAAGCTTGAGTGATATTAACTTTTTTTTCTAAAGAATCATTAAAATTAAATTTTAAACATTTTTAAAAAATCTAAATTAAAAAACATGGATTTTTAAATCACTGTCATGTCATATTTTAATTATGATTTCTACCACGAAATTCAAAGAGAGCGGGAATACTTTTTCTTCTCCTTTTTAGAGCATGGACACATAATAACCAAAGCATATTATGCAGTACATTAAAATTAATGATGTTATTCGAAGACTTGTCATAGCGTGTACGTATTTGTTTAACCACCATCTATAAATTATTCATAAACTCCGGGACACAATAATCCTCTGGTTCTTTCCGCGGTACAGCGTCAGCCATCTTGTGTAAGTTCCTTTCCCCACCCCTACTTTCCACAACAGTTTTATATCGTCAACAAATTAGCCCGGGATGAAGATATTACATCAGATTAACTCGCGGCATGGAAGAAGTAAAACAGGAATATTCAGCCCATTCTGATAGCGTTGTTTTTAAAATATAAAGTACAGTCCAATTATGAGAGGACAGAAACAAAAGGAAAAAGAAAGTATTTTTATACATTCATCCTTCAAGTCATGTGATCTTCGGCCATTAATTTGTGTATATATTATTAATACCTATAAAATAATACAAATAATATAGTAAAATGTTATCATCGCTGATGGCAATAAGAAATATTTGTGTTTCCTATAAGGCCCTTGATATGAATATTTGATTATACCTGAAAACACACTTTCTTGAAGTAACTTATTCAAATGATTTCCATGTCAGTTCCTCTACATTCTTTAACCTCCTTGGTGCGCACGCTCACTTAGTTTACCCGCAAAAGTGGCAATCTTATCTGGAATAATTATTAAGGTGGGGATTTAGGGGACATGAGAAAAGCTCAGTGTTTTTGCAATTTTTGTGTCAAAACATTTTGTTGGTCAAAATAGATCAAATATTTATCCAGTAGAAACATAGAGTTTAATTTTCTTCACACGGTTGTATCAACAGTTGTTGAATATCTTTCAAGAGCATAGAGGCACTAGATGGCAAACTTTTTAAATGAATGGAAATATTTTTAATTGCATTTCAGGTCACTCTTGACAGATACTCAACAACTGTTGATATCACCATGTGAAGAAAATTAAACTTTATATTTGTATAGAATTAATTATATTTTATTTATTTTGTTCAAAAAAGTTTTGCAATAAAAACTGCAAAAAAAAACATTTTAGCGTCCCCTTCATCCCCACCTTTAACTGTGGTCCTATTATAAACTACACCATGAGACCAATCAAAGTAAGCTGCCAGCCTTTCTGGGTAAATAGAGGCTATATTGTGGAAACCTCGATAGCTCTGAGGGAAAACTCTAGATATCAAAAAGACCTTGATATATTCTGCAAGACAGTGCCATCTTCAACGTTCCGTGAAAACTTACCACCAAGTAATCTTGAAATAATGTTTAATCCCTGACAGTTCTCTCTGACTTCATCTCACCACAGACTTGATATCGGCACGTGGCCGCGATACCACTACCCCTCTTGTTCCCCCCCTATTTCCCCTTTCGACCACTTTTCTCCCCTCGCGGCAAGAAGTTGAGCCAATTTCGTGACTGAGGGCGATCAAAGGATTAGGAGTAGAAACGAGCTGGTAGGCGGAGGGAAGCTGGTAAGTAGTAGGCTAACTTGCCGACACCCCTCCAGAGTAGAAACGGGAGCGGTCTCTAAGAAGGCTCGTATCAACATCAACAAAAGTGTTGCCAATTCGAGTGGGGGGACCTCCCTGATACTCCGTTTCATTTGTAGGAGATTAATTCTAGGAAATTAGTTCTAGGACGAGTTTAATCAAAGAAATAAAAAAAAGTTGATTCCTTAAAATGGGGTAGAGGGGAAGAAATGCAAGCTATACCTCAGTTCTAGCTTCTGTGGTGCTGACTGACAGCTCACAGCTGACTTCTGACGGCTTTGAAAAGCTACCAGACCAAATTATGTATCCCTACGCCGAACCATATGATCTGCAAAAAGCATGTCTTTAGCAGTTGTCACTTCTGACAGTCAAAATTTAGGTATATACCTAAATGTTGACTGTCAGAAGTCAGCTGTGAACTGTCAGTCAGCACCAAAGAAGCCATGGAGCTACTGTAAGTCTGGTATTTTGTGGTTTTTATGAAAAAAAATACAAAATAAATAAAATATTGCTTCAGGAGATACGTTCAGTTTAATTTTATAAATACAATAATTTAAGGCGATTGGCTCTTTTTATTTGGCGTGGAAATGCAGAGCCATGGGAACCAACGGCTATCTCCAAGAATTTGTATTGTTTTGCAATTTTATTTTCGGAAACGGTTTGTTTAAGGATAAAATCATGTTGAGAAAGTTATACTTTTTATATACACATCTCCTCTATAATTTTAACAGCGATCGAATATTAATAATGTTGACATTTTTCAATAGAAAACTGCCGGCTCCATAGAAAAAAAAAGTAACACCTAATAAACATTGATACATTATCTTGGAGGAGGTGTTGAAAATATTACTTTACAAATTTCACTCGTTCTTGAGAAAACTGATATTTCCAAACGTATGATTTTCCCGCAAGACCTGTCCGGTAGCTATCACCGTCTACGGTTTCCGTGGTCCATCTTTTCTTGTTGGCGCGTAAGGATACTTTGGTTAGTTATGAAGCCACGCTACGCCTTTCATCCTCCCGCCCACCATCCCACAAAATATGTTTTAGACTTGCATTCGACAGGTCCAAGGGCCTTAAACAGTTCTTTAATATATGTTATGAGCATGACAAATATTCAAGAATTACATGTGTAGAAAATCAATCTAAACGTATCTAATAAAGAAACATTCGATTTATTCTGACAAAAACATTTTATTTATAAAAACAATAAAAACACAGACCCTAGCACACCTTCCCTAACATTCAACCATCCATCTTAACATCAAACTAAAAACGTACCTATGAAAAGAGTATCAATAATGAACCATTATAAAGCACGGCTTTGTTCATACTTATAGTGATATCCGAATCACTCTTAATTCACTCAAACCCGAAACTATCCAGTTTAAGGTGTAAATATTTCAATACACTGGGTTTCCAATGATAGGTAGTTTGAGGTTCGAATCTTGGCCTAATGCAATGGTACCACTGATATCCACTGGTATGCATGAGATATATCACTGGGATTTCCTCATCTTTTCTATATGATTATGCGTGTGGATTTATTATAACTACGCTCATAATTACTATGCGTTTCATTAAGTCACTAAATAATCACCCGCTTCAGTGACCGAATAGTCTAAGGCGTCACTATCGTGCTAGACTAGCCTGCTAAAGACGGTGTGATTGAAATTCGAATCTCAGTTGGGTCTACTGAGGGTGGTTTTCTTAAATGGTTTCCCATTTTCCTTCCACGGAAATGTGGATGGATTATTTCTCAAGTGCTTACTTCCTAATCCCTAATCCATTAGAGTGATTGTCATATATATGTATAACCTGAACATGTAGTAAAACGCAGTGATAAAAAAATCCCAGTGTCCAAAACATATGAACCAAAAATAAACTCTCACTTAACCCGATTTCACACAATATGAAAACTAAATTTCGTCCAAAACGAGGTTTGACTTAAAGACGCTCAGAAGGGAATTTTACTGTTCATAATGATTTAAAATGTCCCCCATAGATTAAACCTTACGCTATTGTGTTAATTTATAAATATGTTCACTGATATAGTTTTATTTACTGTCAAGAAGTTGGCAGGACTGACTAACTGACTTTGATGCGAGATGAGGAACCAACTCTGTTAGTGAAAGGAATGTAAATAGATATTCAAAAGACAATTTTATTAATAATGTGCTTATAGATTATATCCAAGTGTCATCTTTCAATTTAAAGAATATAATGTTTTGTTTTACCCATAATGTATATCAATAGTAGATTATATCAATGGCGCACCCACAGTGAAAGGGGGTGTACAATGCATCAAAATTATGATGTCTGTGCTTTATTCCAATTGGGAATTCTTTGAACACTTTTAAAGTGTGTAGCAGCAATATACCAAGCAGCATATCAATTCGTAAGTGTGATCTTAAAATGTAGCCAATGCGTTCCATACATCTTCATTGCTCTGTATTTTAGTTGTATTTCATAAGTTTTTTAAAAAAATCCTCGCGTTTTAGTACCCGTTCGGGCTTTACGCATACATTATTTATACTTATGGAATAGGAATGAGGGAGGTAGAGTTTTAGTGGCAATAGGAATGGAGGGAGAGTTTGAAACCATACAAGATTATTATTATTATTATTATTATTATTATTATTATTATTATTATTATTATTATTATTATTATTATTATTAGCATCGCATCTTACTACCCGTTCGGGCTATACGCACGATAATGTGCAATGGTAGGGTGATTGTGTTATGAAATGGAGGACCTACAGTTTAACGTGGGATCCGAACCACGGTGGAGGCCTGGCATTCCTCACATTCACAAGTTGTGATTAATACAAAACCATATAAGAAAAGCCACCCTCAATACACCCGTTTGCGGTTCGAGCTCATATTAACCGCAATAGGCACTAGAGTGAGGCGTTAAACAATGCGACCATCGATGTGGTTAAGCTTTTATTAGAATTAATTGTTTTCAAAAGGGGGTTAGGGAGGAGAAAAATTCCCCACTTGCTCCTTCCCCTTCACGCTTGGAACATCAATGAATTCTATTCAGTTGGTTTTCAGGCGTAGAACCGAAACCAATTTTGATTGTGTGCTATATTATTTCAAGTTACACATTTAAATTAAATTAATACTAATCTAGTCTACTTTTATTCTATTCTAGTGGCAATTTATTTGAATATTTTAACATCAGCTGCGGTGTCCGAGTGGTTAAGGAGTTGGACTCGAAATCCAATGGGCTTTGACCGCACAGGTTCGAATCCTGTCCACAGCGTTTATTTTTAAATAATACAAATTTTCGTGGATGTTTTTACATTTACAGTTTAGAAAGCATTGAATGCAAGATGATTTTTTCGCTGAGCTCACAAGTGTTTTAGCAAACTCCAATCACACATAAATATGCCTGTTACTACCGGAACTAAAACCAAAGTTTACTGAAGATACTTGATTGCTCATTGTTAAGATCAAAGCTTCTCACCGCTAAGTGATTATGGCCCAGGCCTGTGGGCTTTTTTAACATATAAAACAACGTAAGAATATTTACAGTAGATTTCGTGTATGTGGAAACTCTTATTAAATATAAATACGCTTTTTGTGATCAACAATATAATATTTTAACTAAAATATTGGTGTTATTTTATGGTTATTTATAACATTTAAAGGTGACAGCATAAGGTTACATAGCTTTACATATCATTACGTTAAAGTAGATCTATTAACTTTTATCCAAGTCAGATAAGATTCTTATTATTAAAATTGGATTGTATATTTCTTACCTAAGTCAAGTGAGTAATTCCTCTCCCTTGGGTCAGTAAATACACTGACGATAAAATTAATAATATTACTTGGAATAACAGAAGCTGTGGCTGAATGGTATAAGGCTTTAAACATTTATTGACCTTGATTGCCATTTACTAGGAGGTTGAAGTTAAAACAACACCCGGGTGCATTGTAGATGGTTTTCTCCTGCGATTTAACACTACTGTATTTTCATCCTATCTTAAATTTGGGAACATTTCCTTTTATATCCTCTCCGTCTTGAAACTCTTCAATTTAGTCATTAATACCCCATATTAAACGTTAAAAGTATTATTTTTAACAACCCCTTCCTTTCTGCCAAATAAAACCCAGAAATAAATGAAAATGAATTTTCTCATTAATAAAGATATTAGGTATTTTCAAAAACATTGTTAAATATACTAAAACAATTTAATTCAGTTGGGAGAAAGTCTGCCTCAGGGCAGTGGTGGGTTTATGTTTTTGACGCCTAAGGGCTAAACAGATCTTGCCACCGCCCCCCTCTCCCTGCCCCCAGCTCCAACCCAGAAACCCCTTCAGAAACCACCACCCCCCCCTCATTAAGCCTTCAACCCTCAGACCCCCGTCCTATATAAACTATAGAGTAACACAATACAGAGAAGTCATATATGAATGATAATGATAGGAGACTAATAGTATAACCCTGCATGTAGCCTATCCATACCCATGATTATGAATGTAATGATCACTAACAAAAACTCAAACATAACTTTTCGTTGTTCAGCTACTCTTCAGTTGCTGGCTTTTATTTTAATATTTTTTTATTTAGTGGTTTAGCACCCCCTTCCCCCTCTACCCCAGCCCGGCAAACCTTGCCTTTAATGTGTTGAAATAAGATAAAATCCGATTACCATGATTATGTTTTTAAATGTTTACTATACATTATATTCTATTTACAAAATTTGCCTCCCTCTGATTTTGCCGCCCTGACCTCTAGCCTCTTGAGCCCTCCTATAAATCCAGCACTGACTCAGGGTCCCGGATATGATGGCTAAAAATTAATAACTATTGAAATTGGGTCTTCCCTCTTCAAAGTGGTGAAATGATGGCTTGGGTACTGGGGTTTGTGTTGGCTCTAAGAGTTATTTAGTCTCTTAATCGTGTGCTGATATAATAAGTTGGTTCAGAAGATGCTCGTTAAATACACCTTTTTTTTTTAATATGTCTACACTCGGATACGTGTTAGAATTTATTTATTACTTGCCAAACATAAAAAAATACACTCTTCACAAATAAGGCTGTGAGAGTTAAGGGGTTGTCCATAAAATACATCACGCTATTATTATTTTTCCCCCTTCCCCCATCTTGTCACAAACTGTCACAATTTTGTAAACCCCTTTATAATATTATGTCACAATACCACGCAATCCCCCCTATAAAAATAGTGTTTTTAATTGTAGAGAGACTAAATAGCCCTTTTATTGAAACGTATTTGTATGTGTTCGCCAAGCTCAATAATCGAAGTCGAAGAGTCGATTGTTGTTTGTTTATACAGGATGAGGCCAAAACAATTAGACGATTAGTAACATGAAAATTAACACTTCAATTGAAAAGTAAATGTTCACTAGATAAATAAAAGAAAACTATATGTTAACCTTGTTATAGAAAAATTGAGGAACTAGAAATATCTTTTTCCATCAAAGAGCATAAGAATCAAATTCATTTTAAAATATCTGAATTAAAAAGTTTATATATATGCTTATAGCTCAGAAATTATTGGTTTTATAAAGATATATATATTTCAAATAAAATATGTTTATCTTTGGTAGTACTACAACTTTATAATGATAAGTTACTTCCTTTCTCAAACAATTTCAGAGAAATGATATTTTAGATGCCACAATAGATTTGGGATGGCCGGCTTTATGTCCCCTCCGAAGTAAGTTGAGCTACGGATTTTTATCGCTCCGTAAAAATCCGTCGACCTCAGTGAGTTTTGAACCCGTGAACTTCGGGCTTTGAGGCAAGCACTAGACCACAGTACCACCGAAACTGCTAAATAGATCTATTGAGGCAGTACTCTATTTATTTTGGTCAAAAAGATTTTATATTTAATGAAAAACTTTTTAAATTAAGAAAATAGTTATAAAATTTCAGGGTGCTCATGAGAGACACTACTATGCTTTGAAAACTAAACTAAACTCATCTACTGGAGCAATAATTTATTTATGGAGTCCCAAAATATAGCTTTAGAAACTGAAAAAAAATAAACTGGACTTAACTCGCGTTTCCTTCCAAGTGATCTTATATTCCCAAACTTCCAGGTCATAGACAGGCTTGCAAAATATTACACCTAGGATGGTTGGTGGTTTTGTGCCGAGTTTCCTCGACTTTAGTTTTGTGTGCGTGCTCTGCGATACTCTTTTATTCCTGCGCATGGTCTCGACGAGCTCTGAGGTTCTAGCTTCGGGCTCGTCGGCCACTCTCATCTTGCGGTTATCTTAGAGCACGTCTGCTCGAACATGGTCAGGGCGCGCGCGCGAGCATGGAAATGTGCGTAGTTGTTTTACGGGTTGTGAACTCTTAAGCGCATGAACTACTTAGTTTCTTGGAGGGATTCTATACCCAGTTATAATTATGTCTATAGGCCTACTTTGGCGTTCATTGGTTGATATATTTAGTTGCACACACGCGCGGGCACGTAGAAGAGTTTCCCTTTTAACGTTTAATTGTGTACCAGGATCAAAAATAGGTTTGTGTTAAAGCCCTAAATAAATATTTAAGTGACAATATCTCAAGTGCTTTCTCCTTGCAACGCCCCCCCCCCCCTCAATAACGCTTCGTTGTGACACGCCCCTAGTCTGGGTCGCGAACCTCTAATTAATGGTACTGGTGTCAACGGGTGCAGACATGATCTGTCTCCACGAGAGGTGTGGGCACAGTTTGTTTTCCATGACAAACATTGCTCAACAGAATTGTAATTATTTTCCTACCATTCAGTATCATACTTTATTATTATTATTATTATTATTATTATTATAGTAGTAGTAGTAGTAGTAGTAGTAGTAGTAGTTATATAGTAGTAGTTATTTAGCACCACGTCTTACTAGCCGTTCGGGTTATACGCTTAAGTACTAATTACATTAATAGATTAGGAATTGGTAAGGTTGAATTTAGAGGAAGTGAACCCGCATTTGCGTGGAGGTAGAGTGGAAAACCATTTAGGAAAAACCCCAGTTCACCCGACCGAGATTCGAACCTCGATCTCCCTGTCCTCGGTGGTCTGGCTCAACACGACTGGCGCGTTAGCCAACTGCGCCACCGAGGCGGGTTTCAAACTTAGTTGACCTGGTGCTCTTGGGGTAAATTGATCTCCTCAGGACCCGATATTCATGAGTTGAAATCCAACCGGGGTCAAAGAATTTTTCTTTAGGAATAAAAATTTGTAGCACAACCTCCTTCTTCGGAGGGTCATTAGAGCCGTTGGTCCCATGTCGATTGTCGGATGTAAAAGAACCCTGGAAGGTATATAAAAATACCTTTCCCGGCAAAATTGGTAGGCCCTTTCGCTCTCACTCATAGAAATTCTCGTGTGTTGATATAATCAGTCTGTTCAGAAAGTGAACATTAAATACCTCAAATAAATAAATGATCAATCTACTAAACATGCATTCGTCCATAGCTCTATTTTATGGTGGATTGGTCAAATGGATAGTAAGAAAGAGGAAACCATTTAATTAGAACATTCCTGTCCAACAGAGGCTGCCTTGACAACAATCCATAAGCCGCGTTTGTCTCACATCAACTCTTCTGTCTATAAAATAGTTTATTCTAATAATGATTCACTTGGAATGAGAGATAAACTACTTTTTCTACCCGGTTATTTCACCTCCCAAACTCCCTTACTCTTACCTTCTGCCCACGGATGGTTTAACCGACCTTACAAGTGGAATCAACCCCCCCCAAGTGAAACGAAAGCTACGTGTTTTAATGTCGACTTTCAATGGCAACGCTCACGGCGTAACGATACCTTGTTTTGCTTAGTTCTGAGGGGAGAGGGGTGAACCCTCAAAGCAGCGATTGGAGGAAATGTTGGACTCGACACTTGAGCGCCGTTTGATAGCGTCACACAATCTCTGCCAAGAGTGTCTTTATAGCGGGAAGTAATGAACATTGAGAACTACCTAGTGGACTAAAGAAGAAACCTTTGAAAAACCGGATGCATGAAAGGCATAAGTACTGAAAGGTAATATTGTCAATATTTAATATTATTATTTTTATTTAAGTATATTCGAACGGTTATATATGCATGTACACGACACAAAGACCTAAGGCAATCCAACCTGCATCGATGGTCACATGGTTTAAGGTGTCACGTTCGTTATAGACTGGTTCACCAGTAATAAGGAGATCAGGATTATAATCCCAGATGGATGGGCTAAGGGAGATTTTTACTAAATAGGTTTACAACTTTCCCTCAACGCAAATTATGGTACATTTCCTCTATATTAAAATTTTCTCATCTGTACTCCTTTTAATATAATATGCGAATATCTTAGACGGGTAGTAAGATGTGATGCGCAAAAAACAGCCTGCCCTCAGACTCCAAAATAATTACCAAATACTAGTGCTATTAGCTGTCTAAAAGCACTAATCCATATAAAATCTAAATGTTATCCCACCTTTGATTGAACTAGGACCCCCTCTACTTAATCATTATAAATATTGATCTTTATAGGACCATCTCTACTTTCCTAGTCACTCGTTCACAAAGACCAGTGGTGGGTAGGTGTTTCAATAAAAATATTTAAAAAAAAAATGGTACGGAACTCCGCACGTACTTTCTCGCTCTATTTTTAAAAATGGAGATATTTACTCAATATTTGTAATATCATATGCAGCAGCGAATCTAAGAACAAATTGCGCTATACATACGTAAAACATTTTTTGATTCATGGTTTTAAATTTTATAATTTTATTTTTAAGGAATTAACGTCTTCATTTGTATATTTGGACCAATAAAAAATATCGATATTGGGTTCCCAAGGGTCATTACTTCGTATTAACATTTGACTTCCGGTTAAAATGTTCGGTATTTTATTAGTGTATGCACATCTTATGGTTATCGCATTGCTTTTAAATTTTTTTTATAAATTTTGATCAATAAAATAGGTAATTATTGACTATTGAGTCTAAAATTGATGTACCAAAGGCGAATCCAGGAGAGGCCTAGGGGGGCGCGCGCCCCCTTTAAGAAATTAAACCAATTAAATCAATGTTAAAGTCACTACTAGTCTTATTGTCACGTAATACTACCTCACTAACCAGATTTCATTTATTTTCATTGTTATTGGTAATATTATTAAATGATTAGTATACGGTAATTATTATAAATACTTAAGACAGTCACATTAATTATTAAAATGGTGAAAATAGGCATTAATGAAATCACCCAATTTTAAGTTGCGCGCCTCTCACCTTGTTACACAAACATTGTTTAGATTTAAATATATTTTATCATTTTTATTATTACTATTTCAATGATGAATAATAAATAAAGATCTTGCAAATAATGTATTTTAAATAAAGTGATTTAAACCAAATATTTGAATAATACTACACACATAACGTGTTAGTATGGCTAAGTGATAAAATTTCGATTTAGAATGAGAAATAACTAGCTATACTATAGAGTAGAGTTCGATAGTTTGAGATCTGAATAGCTCCGTATAATTTGTCTAATTGATTGAATTAAAAACTATTTATATAATAATTGTTATAATGTTTAAACTTATTTACCTCTTAATAATCACTATTTGTTGATGTTCTTATTATTTACTTTTAATAAATTTCAATACTAATCCCAAATTTCGAGTTATACCCTTCATTAGAGGATTAATCTCGAGTTTAGCTTTACAGTGAAAAATTACTTAAAGATTTACTCTCAAATTTTGAAGTATTTTTATGTCAAAATTTCTTGAGAGCCCCCCTCCCCGACCTGATCCCGATAGGATCACCCGCGTCCCTCCCCCCATAACGAAAATCCTGGATTCCCCCCTGTGCTGTACAAACATTTCCCCTAAGAGGTTAAAGGAAAAACATCAACTCCTTGAAAGACTTATTTGATTACTCTATGGCATTAGAGAATTATTGAGTTTAAATTTTAGTAGTATATCTTCACAACTAAAGCAAACATAACTGTATTAATATATTTGCCAATATCTCAGAAACTATTGGTTTTATAAAAATATATTTCAGATAAAAGTTTTTTATTTTAAATAGTACTAAAATTTTACAATGATAAGCTATTTATTATGTCAAATAGTTGTGGAGATATAGAAGTTTTTGCTTCTGTAAAGAACCCTAAAAGTAATTTTCATGGGAAATTGAAAAAAGCCATTTTGTTTATAATCTTAATCAACGCCTAGATACGAAGTTTAATCAAATCGTAATAGCTGATTTTGAGAAAATGGAATCTTTCTCTTTTCGCCCTTTAGTAAATTGCTCTTAATTTTAGGGATAGACAGAGAGACAGCGTTTCAAAAACAACTTTTTAGGGTTAAATGTGACGGGTGCTAGCAGGGCCGTCACAGCCGGGTGTACAACACGTGCATTTTCACAGAACGGCATATTCTTGGGGGCGCCAGAAATTGCATCCACCGTATATTATGGTTAGCAACGTATAATCAAGTGCAGGCAGAACCAAATTGACTTTCTAAGAAAATATTAGCAAACCACATCGTAGCCAGAATGGCAGAGGGCTTGGCCATTCTCAGTTAGGCCTATCATGTTACGAGAGTTTCCGTAAGTATTGTAATCCCCTATCACTAGTCACCACCTTACTATACAGGGTGACTTCTCGCTGAAAGACCAAACTCCGTGTTACTGTGCTTTTTTTTTTATCTGCCGGCCGGTGTAGCGCCCAGCGTGTTACTAAATTAATTGTGTGTAAAAACCTGCACACTTATTTTATATTGGTTTAAAACGTGAGAGGAGGCAATAAAATGAGAATTAGAGAGTGTAAGAGCGAGAATGAGAGGATTGACAAGCAAAGATTTTTTCGTACAATTATTGGTAAAACCTTGAGAGCTGTCCCTGGGTGTAGTACATATGGCTTGGCGTGTGGAAGCATCAAGCAACTTATTGAACTGTCAGACAGATTTTTTTCCTGTAGAAATGCAACAATACCAGGGATTTTCATCTTATGGTACGCGTAACATATAGGGTACGTGAAATATCTACTAGAGCTAGCCCATCTCGTTGGTCGCATTGTCTAAGGAAGGGGCTGCCAAACAGTCGATTAGGAGCTGCCGTTAGCTCGCGGTGATATTATTGGTAAGTTGCTTGAGAAATTTATTTTTCTCTTTACAAGATAATTTACTGTTGAAGAATGTTGCCTAAAATGTGTGACGTGTAGGCCTATGGCCTCTTGCCTCGAAGGGAAACTGTCCCAACTCTGGTTGGTGTTGCACTCCGAATGAAGGCGTTGCTCTGCTCTACCAACCTGTGCATTGTGCAAGTCATCATATTCATCTGAAGGTGGTAAAAATACAAATACGGAAGTTGACACACGGACATATTAATAGCTGAATTTGAATTGGAATGAAAGGCTACTCACTAATTTTATTTTTTTAAATTGTAAACGTGAACATCATTCTTCTAAGTTAGTAACACAGCGTATTTAAAAAAAATGTATTTGACTATCTTGTTTTAGTGAATATATTTTTTGTTTTCTAATATTAAAATTAAATTTCAGTATTAAATTTACTAAAATTTAGTTCAAAATGTTTTAACATTTTAAAATTATTTCTATTATAATTACGATTCTAGTACATAAAGACCACCCTTAATTTAACAAAGGTGTGAGGGTAAAGTCCTCTGTAAGGGTTACAATAATACTTAATAAAAGATATGGCCAATTTTTAATCTGGATAGCTCACGAAACGATTTGTCTTTTTGAGACTAGCTTCCATACTCAATTACTTTAGCACCCTCTGTTCTAAGACGTCACTCTTGCAGTAGATTAGATTTCCGATGACGGGAAGGCTGGAGTTCAAATACCTTAATAACCACAAAATAAGATTTTTTCAAGCATATAACAACTAACAAAAATATCATACTCTTTAAATGGAAAAATGACACTTGGACACAGGAATCGAACTAGGAACCTTTAGCTTATTCCGCAAATGCTCTAACCACTGAGCTATTTAGGAATCATTTCATGCTCAGGCCTATTCCTTACTCAAATTTTAAGGCGGAGTCTATGATGGATGTGTGAAAATAATCAGCTACAATAAGTGAAGAATGGCTCTGAACACGTGACATTTCCTGGTTAGCCCAGTAGTTAGAGCATTGGTGTACTAAGCCAAAGGTATTGGGTTCGATTTACATGTACAGATGTCATTTCTTTATTTAAAGAGTATAATATTTAGGTGTGGCTGTAACCGTAACTAGCAAATGTATTAGATTGGCTATTTAATCCATCTTAACAAAAAAATACTCAATTCTTGTTCGCTTTGAACCGAAAAAATAGTATTTATAACACACCCTTAATATTTATCTGACAATTACTCGGCCATGAGGTTAACATCTGTATTTGACTTGTTTCAGTGGGAAGTCGGTCTCACAAACTCTCAAAGTGTTTCATTCAAACAAGGGATGAATGTGGAGTTTGGTACTCCAACTATCCCAATCAATGGGCCTTAAATAGGAGCTGTAAGTCTATATATTAAAAAAAGTAATGTATTCAATCAAAGCTATTTATAATTAAAATAAGAGGTTACGTTAATAACACTAGTTTTGTACCAAATAATTCAATAAGAAATTTTGTTGATGCTATTTAATACACACTAAGGGAAAGACTTAAAAATATCTAACATTATTTCATCATCATGAATTATTGTTTCCTGTATGTGGCAGAGTCAGTTTAAAATGCCTCCATCTTCCTCTATCCTTCCACCACTCTTCCTTCTCTAATTGCGTCCATTCTTATTCTCTCACTTTCACACTAGTTGTTATCTGCTCCTCCCATCTCTTCCTTGGTCTCCCTTGTGGTGTTTTCCCTCCAAACTTCCCTTCCATCACTCTACTTTGGATTCTTTCTTTTTCCATTTTCACAACAGGCCCATACCATTTCACCCTTGATTCCTCTACTATCGCATGTATTCCCTGAACCCCAACTCTTTCCCAAGCATCTTCATTCCTCATCTTGTTTCTTCTCGCGACAGCTAACAAACTCCATCCCCATGGCCTCCACTTTCCTGGTCTCTCTTACATCCAATGTACATGTTTCTGCTGCATATGTAACCACGGGTACAAAATACACCCTACATTAAGGTGTACTTATATATCTTACACACTTGTAAAACACCTCCCTCTGATACCTTCTTCTTATTAGACCTTCTCTGCTCCCACTCTTTAACTCAATCACGCTTGTATTGTACTAGTGATAAAATGTCAATATACATTTATGTAAGACTCTTGTGTCATGTTGTGTCGTGTATGGCCAACCTACTTACTATCACACTAGATCTATATTTTAAAATCAGTGTCAAGCTGTGTTCTTATCATCTTTATGTCTACTTTTGGGCAAAGACAACCTGGGTGACATCAAGTTTATGTGATGGTTTGTTTACAGGAACCCATGGATGCTGATTACAACCTGGGTGACATCAAGTTTATGAAATGGTTTGTTTGCAGCAACCCATGGACGTTGATTACAACCTGGGTGACATCAAGTTTATGTGATGGTTTGTTTACAGCAACCCATGGACGTTGATTACAACCTGGGTGACATCAAGTTTATGTGATGGTTTGTTTACAGGAATCCATGGACGTTGATTACAACCTGGGTGACATCAATTTTATGTGATGGTTTGTTTACAGAAACCCGTGGATGTTGATTACAACCTGGGTGACATCAAGTTTATGTGACGGTTTGTTTACAGGAACCCATGGATGTTGATTACAACCTGGGTGACATCAAGTTTATGTAATGGTTTGTTTGCAGGAACCCATGGAAGTTGATAACAACCTGGTTGACATCATCTCCAAGAACAGAGACTTCAGCAACCCCATGTATGATGCAGTGGGCACTTTAGAGGTGGGGCCGTCAGGGGGAGTTTAAGGAGGGGGTATATATAAGGTGCCTGCGCCGACATCACTAAATCTATGCTGGGTAGAGAGGGGGAGGTAATTCCGGAACCAGCATCAGCTGTACTGGCTCCGTCCAGCATCATCCAGCGGTCTTTTCCGCAGATGCAGATCAAGCGTCGGGAGTTGTACCCCACCACCAAAGACACGAGTAAAGACACTCAGAAGCTTGTGGAAGAGGACAAGTCCGAGTGCTGAGGACGAAACAATCTACTCACTGAGTTGAGCTGAGAATATAATGTGATGTTCTATCGATACATAGATTTATCTATTTATGGGTGTGCTACGAGGGGCTTGGCTTGGTCTCACTATCAATATTCTTGCACTTTTTATTATTTCCAAAACGGACCCTGTTTTGACAGTCTAAAAGTCAACTGTGATGTTTGTTCAGTGCTACTAGAACTACATAAGTTTAGTCTATCATATATTTGTAAAAGACATTAATTTTTTTGTTGGTAAAAGTCTGGACCAGCTAGATATTACACAACTGTAGAATTAGTCCAGAATTGAAAATATCAAATGGGTCCCTTAGCTTTCTATTTGACTGGAGCCAATTAATCATGAAGCTATTTTAGTAGGTACCCAATTTGATTATCATTCATCATTTGTAAGGCTTAGAGATACATACCCACTCTACTTTAAAAATCAACCTCTACTTTAACAGCAAACTCTTCATGTCTAATTGCTTAAGACGATAACAAGGTGCTCACTTTTAAGACACTCAATTCCAGGTTCTTCCATTGCTAGTTACATATTCTCGGTATTTGTCTCGTTGCTGGGATTCTAAATACTCTTAACTACGTTATAACTAAAAATGCAGAGATAATATAAGACAGAGCTCACACATTTGAACAGCTCATATATTTTTCTAAGACATAATATTTTTGTATTGGACAAGGTCGAGGTGTATGTTGGCACAGTTAGTGTTTTTTCCTCGTTTATTAACGTCCAAAAGAATAACATAAATTTCCCCTTTGATACAGATCTGTGTATATAAATGAATGTATACATGTGTAGGTATGTACATAATTAATATATAAATTTATTAAAATAGCTACTAGAGCAATAGTAACAATAATTTACAATGCAACTAAGAAGTGACATTTTCTTTGAAATGTTTCTATGTTTGTATTTTATAAAGTGATAAAATCCATCCCTCATTTTTAAAATTACAGTTTCGGATGGGTTGTTGGGTTTTTTAGTCAGGTCCTATCAAAAATGTTTCTTAAAACTTGTAAGAAGAACCAAAAACACTTGTAGTTATCTTGAGGTGTATGACTGCACTTATTGGGAATATCATATCGCCTTCAGTCCCGACTTCCCCAACGAAACATAATTATTTTTAAACGTGTGGAATGCCGCTACTTTAAAGAAACTTATTCAGTGTGTATAATATTTTGTTAAATTATTTCTTGTCGTGAAGTTGATGCTGTGGTTCTTGTCAATCAAGAGATGGGTAGCCTACACTCCAAATATTCTATATGTTCGATTTTGTTGTAAAGCCAAGGTTTTACTCAAGTATATCAAAATGACACCGTCCAATGTACTAATATTGACTCTCATTCCAATGGAAACATACAAGCTTGTCTTGTATTGTATGTACGTACATCACTAGCAAACCGCAGTTCTCAGCACCCCATGTACTTATAAAGATATATGACAGCAGTGCCCCAAGTGGGGGAGAAGTCTAACTAAAACCAGCAGAAAGAGGTACACTGAGTGTCTTGATTTCAAGTGAAATTTATATTATTTCTTACAGCAAATGAAAACATAAAAAAAAATTTTAATCTTGGTTGTGTTTTATTTAAAGCAGTATCACCTTATCCACATGTTTCCTATGACTCGAATTTGGTTTTGGGTAAGTTTAAGAATTTAAAAATTATCTATAATTCTCATCATTCATGTAGTGGTTGTTAAGGGTCATGAGAATGAGATTAATTATTTTAACTAAAATAAAAACTTAGTAAGGATCAAACTGGACACACCCACCAGAAGTCAAATAATAAAATAGAGTAATAATATAGATTTTAAGCCTAAATAATGTATAAATATATTTTTAGGTACTTATTTAATCTAACTTAACCTAACCTTCCTTATAGTAATTTCCCGGTTGACTTTGTCTAGCCTTGCTACTGTCCCATTCGTTAGTAAATTAAAATCTCAAAATAAAAGAGTTGACTTTCATAGGATACGATATATCATAAGAGAAGGCATGTGATATCATGGATAGAAATAAAGTCTAGAAAGCGATGGAGGAGACCGAAGTGGAAAGAGGAGTTGTAAAGAGAGTGAAAAGGATGTATGAGAATAACAGTATCTGTGTTAAAGATGGAGAGTGGGAGGATGGAGTAGTTCCAAATAAAAAATGAAATGAAATAGGAGAGTGCCCTTTCACCATTACTTCTTGTAATGCTCATGAACAAAATGGGAGGAAAGAATGAAAGCCATGATGTGTGCTGATGAATTAATGGTATGGGGGAGAAGGAAAAGGAAGAAAAGGAACAACTACAGGAATGGAATGAGGACGTGAAAGAGTATGGAATGAAATTTAGATAGGCAAAGTGTGAAGTGATGGTAATTACAAGGATGAGGATGAGGCCTAGCAAAGCTATAAAGTTGTGGATGGAGTAGAGCTGATAAAAGTGTAGAATGTAAAATAACTTGGAAGCGTGTTTGAGGCGAAAGGTGGAAGTAGAGAGGATCTAATGAGAATAAGACAGCAGAGAGAGTTGTTCTATAGGTGTGTAAGAGACCTGCTATGGAGAAAAGAGAGGTGCCCTTCAAGTGTAAGAAAGTGTTTTACCGGGCATACCTGGTACCCATTGTCACATACGCAGCAGAAACATGGACATTGGATGTAGGAAAGACTAGGAAAGTGGAGGCCATGGGAATGAAGTTTGTGAGGAGCATGTTAGCTCTCACTAGGAGAAACAAGTTGAGGAATGAAGTTATCCATTAAAGGGTGGGGTCATGGAGTACATAAGATAGTAGAGGAAGTAAGACAGGTGGTTTGGCCATGTAATGAGGATGGAAAGAAAGAGGATGCCAAAGAAAACTTTGGAAATGAAGTATGCAGAAGCTGATTTACACTATAGACCCAATAGGCACGAGCCTGGAGGAGGCACATTTCAAACGACATTTTTATTTATATTATGATATTTCGATTTTTATAATTACGTTTAAAAATTATTGACTAACATTATTGAAATGGTTGACGTTAAAGTTAGAACGACAATATTTCTTTCAAAATAACTCTACTTTGCAATTGCTTTGTAACTGACGTAAGTCTCCCCTTCATAATGTTAACTCAAGCTACTGTAGGGCATGTACTGTACCTAATTGACATGTAAAATTTATAGAAGTTTTTAGTCAGATAAAAACATATGTATAGTGATGTATGTAGCTTGACACGTAAAATAATTTGTTAGATATAATCAAAATAGAGTTTTAATACAAGTAACACATTCACTTCCTAAGTTAAGTAAATAGTTTAAAAAAATAAAACTAGTACGACTAGGGAAAGAGGTTGTAAATAAATAATTGTTTACTAATTTTAAAAAAGCTAAATACTTGGGATACTTGAGATAAGTGTTTACAAACAAGGAGGTACACAATCGAACGAAAGTTGAAAATCACTGGACTAAACAAATAAAAAGATCCATCACTAGTAGTTAAATACCTACTAGAAGATCTGAACCTAATTCAAATTTCCTACCGATGTGTACCAAAGGAGGTTTGTGTACACCATGCAAACAGTTCTAAGCCATTTCATCCGTCGTTTGTTTTTCCATGTATATTTGATCTCTTTGGAACCAAATCCTAGGCGCTTACATCGTGCTTTCAAAAGGATTTGTAGATCTCCTTAAACGCTACCATACACTCCGCATAGTAAGACAAATATTTTTACTTTTATTTCATTTCGCTTGACTGAGTGGAAAAGTAAAAAAAATAGACTAGTAACATTTAATTTATGACATAAAATAAAACTTTATCATTATTTTATCTGAGTCCTACTACACGTCCGAGTATTTAACATGATGAGATAAAATGAGGAAGGTAGAAGAAGTATGGTCATCGTAAAAATAAATGGTATGATTCACGGCACATATTTTATCTTTTATCTTAAAATAAATAATTTACAAAAAAAACTGTTAGATTTTTAATCGAAATAATATAAACTGATGCAGAAACAATGCACCAAAGAGCATAAATGAAATAATATACAGTGTTACAGAAACATTGAGAAAAATCAACCTCTCTGTCCACCAAAGAGCATAACAACCAATTTCAATGTTCAAAGAGCTCCATAAATATAAGCACATATATATTTATATATGTTCTTAAAGCTTAGAGACTATTGGTTTTATAAAATTATATTTTATGTCATGACATGACATCATGACATGAAATCATTTACTACCTCAGATATACTTTCTAGCTTGTTCGAACGTAGCGACACTACTAAATCTTTTATTAGTATATTGCAGAGTGAAACGGCAATTTATGAGGTCATTCATTATAAGTCAATGGATATTTATCTTGAAGTTTCAGGCTATTATTAAATATACAGTACGTAGACCATCGAGCCTAATTAGCTTTATCAAATGAAACATTTGGTAAACATTCCATAATGATATAGACATGTAAAATACAATAAATTTATCGCTCGCCACAAATCGAATCTTTTAGTACAGGTGTAAATATAGACACTGACTGGTTCCAATAACGAAATATTTTGATAGTTTTATATGAGTTTGTTTAAATTCTTCAAAATCGTTTTGAATGTCACACGGGCTTTGAGGAGGGCGTTTTATTTCCTCAGATAGCTGTTATTATTCAATCTATGTATAACTTTAAACGTTTAATATGGAAAATAAAACTGAATATTTCATTTTATCACATTGTTCCATAAATTATTTCCACCAAAGTCCACGTGTTACTTCACATACCATACCAATTGCTCCCATTTAAAACACTTTCAACTGAACAAGGAGCATAATTATCTAAGTGTTATATAAAGTCACAAAGGCTCCCCCTTTAACAGACACAGTTCAAAGCATGATGTGACTACTTTTTGGATATTAATTTCTCCTAGACCAAAAAAATTAATATATTTGAAAATCTCTCTGGACGAAGAAGTTGCATCTACTTGGCAATTGAGGTGTACACCTTCATTACACCAAAAAAGTGAGGATTTAATCGAAGCAGTGCGTCTTGAAGATTTACCCTTGTTATATAAAATTGAGTTGATACATTTTTTTTAGCCTAATTATGCACTTATAAACATTTTCACAGAAACATTGTTTAACATGTTGCTCTTGTTTCCGAAACAGCTGGCAAAAATTGCCAACTGTTGGAAAACTTTTGTCCAATTGTTCCCAATTGTTCCCCCACTGTTTGCCAACAGTTGTACAACATAATTTCATGTTTCCTAGTGAGGAAAAAAAAATTTCCCGCGATCCATATCAAATGGGTTACAAGAAACAATGTTGGTTAGTCTGTACGTGTTTGCCAACATTTCAAACAAAAAGCCTCGTTGTCAGGTATGATTCTGTGGCTCACGCCGACTACATCAGTTCCTGATATTTCCATTTGTTATGTCGTAGACAGTCTGTGGTAATTGTGGACGCACCTTGGTACGTTCGCAATGTGACTCTGCATCGGGACCTGGAGAGGCCTACCTCAAGGACCACTTCTAAAGCTGGTGCAGTCCTTCAACTACAGACTTCCCGGTGCCACCAATCTCTTATCCAGGTGCTTGGGAACTACGTCATTGACTCAGGAGTGTTCCACCGACGTCCCAAAGCCCTGCTCGGATAAGCGAGAAGTGTGAAACAGTAGTTCTGAGAGATTCTCACCCAGCCCCCCATTGAGTAGTATATCCCACGTAAATCTAAAACCCCTTATTTGGTTTGCCGATATTCTTTTTCACCCACTAATATTAATAATATGTATTTTCTTTGTTTCAGAACCTTCGCGAAATGTGACAATGCCTTTGTTTTAATTTCCGAAAGCCACATGGTGTAACTAATTGGTCGGTACGTGTTGGAATTTGCTCTCGTGATCCCCTTCAGGGAGCATCAGAACATACTAATATGCTTCTTTTCGTAGAGAACAAAAAAACTCTGGAACTGATTGAATTCTTTCATACAGATGTACCAATGTGGAATATGGCATCTGAGTACTATGAAAATAGCGTCAAAAAACGGGGTGTTTCTAATAAAGTAATTGAAAAGTTATCAGTGAGTGTAAATGAACTGTAAAAAATGTAAAGGCCTTTTGTTTGCAATTTCGTGGAGAGCACAAGAATTATTTTAAATCTAAAAAAGTCGTGCCTCACCAAAAAAAAAGTGCAAAGGTTTTGGGTACTAACATCTTTTGTTTCTTCTGTGTAGTGAAGAGTCCCGAGGCAGACATCTTTCACTCAACTGATCTTGGACGGGAAACAATGTTTCCTCATTGAAGTCTGAACACAAAACAATGTTTCTTTAATGTTTGCCAACAATATGTTTTATATGTTGGCCAACAGTTGGGAAATAGTCGGGGAACAGTTGGGCAACAGTTGGCCAACAATGTTTCCAAGTGCGTTCCAGGCTTTATACAACTTCTGACCTTTTAAATTATTTTCAATCATATTAGATGACACATCACGTGCTGATATTATGCAGAGCACCATTTTCAATAAAAATAATGGAAAGAAAACCAATGGTGGACATTTCTTAAAAATGACCATAAGACATAACATATAACAAATTTGTTCACCCCCCATTAATGTGGTTTGTAGAAAGTGTTTTTTTTTTTAAATTCAACTCTGAACCTCGAAAATCCAACAGGATTTTCTTGCTACCATTTTTAATAGTCATTTTTACGAGTTAAAAAGAACTGTATGGAAATCCTCTTGCCAAATTTTACCCACTAAGTAAATCTTATAAAAATGGTTAAAGCCATATTCGAAATTAAAAGAAGCACCCATTTATGATACAATATTCTTAAATGCTAAGCTTTTAAAATTTGCACATTTTTTTAGGTCTTACAGAAGTGCACGGACAAACAGTGAAACGGTATATCAAAAATAATTTTTTATAACTAAAAATTTTAAAAAATCTTTAAATCTTAAGATAATTATTTCTTTATTGCAGTTTGTATATCTACGCCCTTTCTATGTTGAGAAAGTAATATTGTGTGGCTATTTTATTATTTTTTCAAAGACGCCGTTGGAGAAGAAAAGGGGTCAAGGGGTAGCATATCTCTTCAAATAGGATCGATACCTCCAACGGGTCTTTTACCCAACGTAATCCAATATCAGTCCATCACGTACCGATACAATTCACTTAAACGCACACAAATTTAATTCTGAAAAACAGACCACCTTCACTTCGCTCAAGTTAATCAAGTAGATACGAACTATTTTTTTTTTACGTGCACTCTTACGAAGCACTCTTTCCCACAGACGGGCAACACACTCGTCGCTGAGCGGGACATGTGAACGCCGTTAATTTAATTCCACCTAACCTAGAACCAACACTTTTCCGAATCCTTTTGTTCTTCTTTTATTCCGACTCTTTTGTGTGTGTGTTTCTTTTTTATCTTGTCAGTCTCCGTTTGTGTTGTGTGTTTCTCTGGCTGTGTGTGTGAGCGTCGGTTGATAGTAAAAGACAGGACCGATAATGGCCTGACCATTACATGGCTATTTATTTAGCTGCGAAACACCAGCACATACGTCCATGACGGTTGTAAAAAAAAAAGAGAGAGAGAGAGAGAGGGAATGGGTGGGGATCCTTTCCACGTCTAAAATGAGCGCTGAGCAGCGACGCCGGTGAGACCTGCACTTCCGTTGAGTAAACCTTTCATATAGGTCGAATCAGGATCTGTAATGTTGAAACAATGGTCATAGCGATATGGTTTCAATGCATGCTCTATCTGCTTACTTCCTCAAATAGAACTTTTTCAGCCTTAATATTATATTGGGTGAGCATTGACGTGTGTCCCCCAAACCTAAAAAAATGTGCTCTTACAATCTGATTTGTCTGTATGTCTATACGCGGGGCTAAGACCCTAACGGTTTAAAGGACGTTGTTCAAATTTGAGATTTAGATGCTATATGATCATACCTTTGGGTATTTTTCATTTTGATTATAGCGCTCAAATTAAAGGTAGTTTCATAATTACTTAGTTTTGAAAATTCAAAGAAAAAAAAAAGGAAAATTGCACTAAATATGTTATTCAAAATAGTTACTAGGAGAAGTTTTTTAAAATGATAATAATAATTTATGCTGGTTTTTCAAAAATAAAAATAATTAAAAGTAGTTTGCGGACGGCTAATTTTTGAAAAAATTTAATTTTATGAAAAAAGATCATTTGAATTTAGTTTGAAATAGATATCTTGGGAGTGTTTTATTTGATTATATAAATAATATTAATTTTTCTGAGGAAAACTTAAGATGCAGCAGAAGGAAGCGTAAGTATTTTTACAGTTTTTATAAAATATATATATTTTTTAGCAAAAATAAATCAAATATTTCTCCAGTAACAACATAGAGTTTAGTTTTCTGCACATGTTAATATCAACAGATCTTGAATATCTGTCAAGGGTGTCCTGGAATTTTGTTAAAACTTTTTAAATAAAAAGAGAAAAATTTGACAAAATTCCAGGACACCATTGACAGATATTCACGATCTGTTAATATTAACATGTGCAGAAAACTTAAACTCTATGTTGCTACTGGAGAAATATTTTATTTATTTTGGCCAAAGAAATGTAATGCTATAAAAACTGTAAAATTACTCGCGCTCCCTTCGCACCTTAATAAGAGGTAGTTTATTGATCGCTTGGATTTGAAATACTGTCACTAATTATAAACAAATTATGATCAAGTATGTACTATTGTGTTGTACCATTTATTTTCTACTTTATCCCACCAGTGCGGGTAGTAATACATATCTACCCGCCACTGTGAGCACGAGGAGTAAGGCACCAAGCTCGTCTGGTCTGGTTTGCCAGTGACGGGGAGGTTGGCGTTTGAATCTTGTCCAAATATATAGAGGTTAGTTTTCCCTAACTGGTTCCCCACTCTCTTTCTTTTAAAAAAATGCATGCACATTTCTTCAAATTTCTACCTTATTTCTCCTTGAATCAATATTGTATCCACATAATGCTTGTAACCTGGATTAGAAAGCGTTGAGCATGAGGTGAAGGAGGAGGGGAAGGGAAAGTAAATCATATTTGATTCTTTTTTTACTTATTTTCAAGTTTGAGACGTTAGATGTAGTTTCAATTGTTCAGATTGACGAACAATGCGTCACTTCAACACCGAACAAGAAATAATACAGAAGAAGAAACAAAAAAGAAGAAGAAAGAGGCGGGAAATGGGAAAAAAATGTGGAACTTTCTAAATCTTTGGATTAAATGTATCCAATAGAATGGAAGCCAATGCTTGAACCTGTCTCAAATAATCCAAGAGACGTCTGTTCCGCCCTGACAGAGCTTACGAGACGTCCATCATCCAAAATACCTTGAAAAAAACACAGAGCAGTCGAGAGAAGAATAAGATCGAAACAGGGTTAGACAAACGTTAGCTAAATCGAGGTTATAAGCAAACAACGAATCTTATAAAATACACGCATCCGTGAGCACGCAGATTAAAGCGTTAATACCATTTATTCTAGCTTTCAGCTGACGGAGAATTTGGACGGATGTATTGAGAGTGATTTCCTCTTAATTTACCACTCTCTCTTAATATAATTGCGGGTTCATTTCTTCTAAAATTATACATCCCATGTCCCTACGCCTTTAGCGTAATACAATTTGGATACCCGAACGTGTATCTATATATATAATGCACCTTACTTATTTTGGCTCATTGAACTTTGACAACAGTGTATGCCTTTAATTATCGACGCTTCCTTTTATCCCATTACTTACAACAATTACACCTTCACTCAGTCAGTAGTGTGTCTGCCTAATGAGTTAAGGGTCCAGGGTTCAATTTCCGGCATGGCCAAAAGTTTAACAGTGATGAAATGTGGCCTTAATCTTTCAGGAATTAACGGCTAGGGACGTTGTGTCTATCCTAGTATTAAGTTAGATAATAAGGCATATGAAGCTACGACAGGCCTAGCAAGCCGGTAGTGGAAATATATGGCTTTAATAAAAAACTGACCAAGGACACAGGCTGGAAACAGTAATGGATATAAAGTAAAACTTCCAACGATACTAATCTAAGGCGTTAGACTTGCACTGAAGAGAGAAGTTAAGGCTCTTATCCATGCTAGGTGTTCTGGGAGTTGTGTTTGGATCCACAAGGATTTTTATTGGGGTTTTCCCATCGTCTATCAACGCTATTGGGGTGCAATTACTTCAGCCTACACAACTTAGCCTTACCTATGTTAAAAAAAATTAACTAGTCTGGTAGGTTGTATCTGCTTAGGCAGAGTTCTTCAAGCACTGATGAACTGTATATATTGGTTCAAATCTTTGATTACAATCAAAAACATCATTTATACTTGAGAACGTGGAAAGGATTAAAAGTCTTCGGAATTAACTCGTAAGTGTAGCTCCAATTATTTGTGTATTAAGTGCCTTTTAGTAGCGATTATGTTTTTAATAATTTTTGTTATTTGTAGGGGTGAGCAATTAGGCATTTTTCATTTCAAATCGAGTTTGAATCAAGTTTGAATTAAACCATTCAGTTTTTTCTAGTTTGAGTAATATAGAATAATACTTGTGCTATAAATATTTCAAGCTGAATTTTGTAATGGATCAATAATTTATAAATCATAAGTACAATCTTTAATTTTTTCAAAATGGATTTATTTTTTGCGAAAAAAATTATAAATCACACAAATTCGGATTTTTAAATATATTTAATATAATTGTACATTTTAATAAGACAAAAGGAAATATTAAGGGATGATTTTCTATGAAATAATATATTAAAATTGAATCAAATTAATTAAACTTTGAATTTTTGAGAAAAAATCGAAAATTCTGAGTACCCACATTTTTCTAGTTTTGTAAAAATATTCTAATTGAGCTTGAGCATCTATTAAAACTAGACTCGAACTCAAATTTTTGAATACTCGCACACCCTTAGTTATCTCTATTTATATAATATAGTAAAAATATACATTTGTCTGTACATTAACTTTAATTGTGTTTGTTTTTTTGTTTCAAGTAAACTCAAAAATTACTCATCGGATTGAGTTTGGACTCCTGCTGTACTTCTTATCATTAAGAATAAAGGGTAAGCTACAGACTAACACGCTATCTCATTAACGAGCGAGACAGTGTAGACATTTGCGTTTTAAATTGTCAACAATTCAATAATATATTAATTTTAATGTATAGATCTTCTTTTTAAGTCTCCATAGCAACGAGAGGTTTGAAAAGACCGACAAGCCATGGATATAGAATTATTTTTTTCTGTCTTACTTGATTGCCAAATCAACTGCAATCCTTAATAGTAATTACAGAATACATTTAATCTACATTTAAAATAAATTTTTGACCTGTAGATTTTTACAAATATAATAAAACGCCTAAACTTAGCCTGAGCTTTACTTGGACAAGTAAGAAAATTGACCTAGACGATTTTTTGCCTGGGTACTATCCGTTTATTAAAAATATGGGTCACGTCTGGCAAAGTGTATTTTGCTATTCCCTCGACACAAATATTTAGATACACAATCTCGGTTACTTCTGCTCTATCGTTATTTTCTCTTTGTTATCAAAAGAGTTTCCAAGGACAGCAACCAAAATAGATGGTACGGAACTCTGCACGGAATTTCTCCCTCCATTGTTTAAAAATGGAGGTATTTACTCAAAACTCGAAATATATGTGACACGAAATAATATACATAGCAAACCCGAGAAAAGATTTCACTATACTTACTTAAAACATTTATTAACTCCCGGTTTTAAATTTTATAATTTTATTTTTAAAGAATTAATGTCCTCATTTGTATATTTGGACCAATAAATAAGGTCGATATTTGTCCACGAGGGTCAAATCTTCGTATTAAAATTTCTCTTCCGGATAAAATTTTCGACATTTTATTAGGGGTTACACATCTAATGATTATTGCATTGCTATTAAATTACTCATTTATAAATTTAGACCAATAAAAAAGGTAAATATTGATTATTGAATCTAAAATTATAGAGATAGATCAATGCTGTACAAATATTTTTCCTAACAGATTAAAGGAAAATGTTCATTTTTATAAGATATATTTCATTTTTTATTAGTACTACAATTTTGCAATAATAAATTATTTAGAATCTCAAATAATTGCAGAGATACGGATATTTACGCTTCTGTAAAGTACCCAAAAATCATTCTCATGGGAAAATAAAAAAATAATTCTTTCATTTATTATCTTAATTAACGCCCAGATACGAATTTTAATCAAAATCTTTAGGGCCGATTTTGAGAAAATCAATTTTTTCGTTTTTTAAACTACTCTTAATTTTAGGGTTAGACAGAAACACAGACATTGCAAAAACAACTTTTTAGGGTTCGGGGTGTCATGAAACTTCGAGATGTGTGTATATGTACAGTATATATATATATATATACATTGATTATTATATTAAGAGTAAATAGCCGAAGCTATATTCATGGTAATTACTTCAGTTAGATATCATAATATGAAAATTGAAAAATGACACCTGGACACGGGAATCGAACCCGGGACAAGCCATCAGATAACGCAGCCATCTGCGACCCGGTAGTGGCTTATTGCCAATTTGTACAATTATTATAATTGTCAGGGAATGCGTATATATTAAGATAGCTCAGTGGTTAGAGCATTGGCGTACTAACCCAAAGGTCCCGGGTTCGATTCCCGTGTCCAGGTGTCATTTTTCAATTTTCAGAATATGATATCTAACTGAAGTAATTACCATTAATATAGCTTCGGCTATTTACTCTTAATATATACGCATTCCCTGACAATTATAATAATTGTACAAATTGGCAATAAGCCACTACCGAGTCGCCGATGGCTGCGTTATCTGATGGCTTGTGATATTAAATAAAATCACATAATTGTAGCTGACGATTTCTGCTAAAGTCCATCATAGACTCTGCCTTAAAATATGAGTGAAGAATGACCCTGGGCACGGGACGAATCCTTGAATATTATAGTTTTAATAATCAATGTATATATCTATATATATACATTGATTATTAAAACTATAATATTCAATGTATATAATTCAATAATCAATGTATATATCTATATATATACATTGATTATTATAATATGATAGTTAATGTTTCTAATCCATAAAAATAAAAGGAAGTGTTTGTATGTGTGTGTGTGTGTGTGTGTGTGTTTGTTTGTGTGCGATGCCCAGCCAAATCTACAGTGCGTAGAGATCTGAAATTTTTAACATAGGTGGATGGAAGGGGGTCCAAATGTACCCCAAAGCCGGATTCTTAAATTTTTAGCTAGCTTTTTAATTAGGCTATTTTTAACAAGTTTTTGAAGAAAATATGGTTAATCTTGTTTAGAATTACGTTTCAGAGATAATTGTTATAAAATATACCGCATTCACCTTGGGGAAAAAAAAGTACGAAATCGGCCATAATTCTAAGCCATTTTTGTGGGGGGGCCTTATATGATTCTTATACCACAGTTGGTTGCGGGCAACGCGCTACTTTAGAAATAATTGCTCTAATATTGTGACTCAACGAGTACAGTGCCATGAAAACAATGCAAATGTCGCCCCTTCGGAGCACGTCACCCATCGATGTGTACCAAAATTTCTTGAAAATGGTACAGTGGAGGAAAAAAGAACAAACAACGAACAAAAAGAACGTTGAGAAATTTGAAAAATGTACGTCATTACATCTTGTGAAGTCCACAAAAATCTGCAAGGTGGCATTATTTAGAGTTTCAGATTTGTTAAACCTCTTCAAGGTGAGTTTTTAAAAGAGTATAAGAAAGCATCCTTACAATAATCATTTTATACAAGAACTTCTTCCACACGGCTATGACACTCAATTTCCGTTTTCAATAAAATATGTTGTGAATAGGTTTGCAGAGGCAAACCATTTTAGGTTAATGATATCAGTTGAAGGCCATTAATAAACATAACTGTATATTTTGTGCTACAGAATATCCAAAACAATGCAACCCGGGATAATGCACTCTCGGAGGAGGACTGTTTGATGTAGAATTATGCTCAAAAGAGTTGGCAGACCTTACCTTTTTGAAATTTTCAAATTTATGACAGTGACTGTAAATGGCAAAAGAGAACGTCACATGATCCATACCTCTGCAGGCCATCAATGATCAGCATTCATTGTGGTATCACTTGTCACACAGCCAGAGGTACTATTAATATGTTGCAAGAAATATTTGGCAATCAAATCATCTCACGTAATAGTGTGACATCCACAGGCTGGCAAAACTACCCGACATAATGACCCCTGATTTTTTTTACTAGAAGACAGAAAGAGTTTACACCAATAAGCCCGAAATATTACAAAATTTGAAGAAGAATGTATGAGAAAAAAATATTAAAATTGTTCAACAAATTTGCGCAGTGTAATGGACAATGTTTTTTGAGGGCACATTTTTTGTTAATTATGATTAAGAAATTGAGATGAGAAAGGTAGAGACCTAGAGTAAATCTACCCACAATTTCGTGGAGGAAGAGTGGGAAAACATTTAGAATAAAACACAAAGATTGATACGTTAGAGGTTAGACCAATGTGGGTAGAAATATTTTTTTTATATTGTTTCATTTCGCTTTAATGAAGGCACACACCCGCATTTTCATCCCATAGATTACGCTTTTCAACCTACAAATAAATCCCTGCCTGAAATGAAATCCATAAGCTGAACTTAGTAACCAAACAACTGTATTCCTCTTTCCGGATCCTCATAAGCCATTAACGGTTATCCTAGGCCCCAGCACTGTTTTGAAGGCGCGGATACAATAAAACAACATTGTGAACATCCATCTTGATAAATCCCATGACAAGTTCACGAGCTGAGTCGATCCAGTAGTTCCATGGGTGGACACGGGGGGCAGCGTTGGTCTTCAGCAGAGAAGACAGTGTGCCCCAAACTTTCGCTATGTGAGACGAATTTGACTTGTTAAGCTTAACATATTAGTATTATTATTTCATATATATTCATAATAATCTATTAAAAGGGGCAGCTGCAGATCATAAGACCTTACATATAAATCTACGAGCAATATCTAGTAGCTTTTATAAGTGTTAAAAAAGTTTCTTTCTACAGTAGATTCCTGATTTTCTGACCCAAATGGGACTGACAGGTGGTAAAATAACCAAGATGTCGGATAATAAGGAAAGAAGTAAGGGGCTGGAACGAAAATATTAAATGAAAATGCATAATAGGTATAAAATAAGAATTAGTAGCTACTTCATAGTATAAATTATACAATAAATTACAGAACTATTATTTTATTCACGTAAAAAGAACAAAGTATTTTAAATTAATTAAATGCAACTTTTAATATATTCTATAGTATGAAAAATACAAATGTCACTGTTTAAAAAATTAGTGATTGAAGTTTGTTTCCCAGCTTTGCTTCTCTTCTTTGCGGCGAGGTTGCGCTAACTACGTCAATAGCATGTTTTATTTATATCGGATAAAACGGAATGTCAGATAATCGAGTCTCTACTGTCTCTCTAATTATTCTCCTTATATATATTTATCTATATTTATGTATAAATATACATATACACACATTAATATTTACGTATACATGGATAGAGGAACATGTATATATGTATATTGTATATGTATATGTGTGTACGTATTATTTAAATCTTTATGAGTGTGTTTTATTGAGTAATGTCCTTTTTATTTCGTAATTGTGTGTGTAATTATTTCTCGATTGTTTTGGCCAGTGTAATAAAATTATCTCTTTTTCATATTTAAATTGTTTTATCTAATAAAAACCATAACAGTTGCTAAAATTTTGAAAACTCTTTCACACTTACAATAACAAAAGTAGTGAAGCCTGAATTAAGTACAAATCGACTATAACCGTGTGAGCAATCAACTAATATGGCGACCATTAACAAATCAAGTATCTATGATGAACACTTGTACATAACTTGGTGGTTGTTTATACTGATGTTCTAATACAGCTACTTCCTTATGATTCAAACAAAAGTAAAACGAAATATCAGTGGGTATTTTAAATGTAGGAAGGTGGTTTTATTAAATTTATTTTACAGGTCTATGCATAGTTTAAAAACATATTCCATATTTTTTTAATGTTCTACATACAATTTTAATATATGCATAAACAAACCATTTTCTGACATGAATTTTTTTTTTTGTGGCTAGAATTAACTATTTCCAAAAACAAGGATGAAAACAATTACTTTGTGAAAGCACCTCGCAAATTTTTGTAGAAGCTACTTCTGTAGTAGTTCGGTGACCTGGTGGTCTAGGGGTAAGGTGTCAGACTTCTTTGCTGAGGGTCCGGGGTTCAATCCTCGGTCCTGGCACAGATTTATCTGATTGCCAAACCCTTCCTTCACCTCTGACAAGATGTGTATTAATCACAACTTGTGAATGTGAGGAATGCCAGGCCTATACCGTGGTTCGGATTCCACGTTAAACTGTAGGTCCTCCATTTCATCTCACAATCACCCTACCATTGCACATTAGCGTAAGTGCGTATAACCCGAACGGGTAGTAAGACGCGGTGCTAATAATAATAATAATAATAAAAATAATAATAATAATACTTCTGTAGTAATTTCTTAGTTGCTGCCAAAGTTATTTTCATTTCAAATCTCTCTAGTTAATTGGGTACGATGACATTGCTCGTGTGTATGGGGCTCAACACTGGACTCTGCCACTACACATGATCCAAAGGTGCAATTTTAAATAAATATTCCTCAACTACAGTAAGACCTATATTAGCCACATCTTAATATAGATTCCTAAAATATATTGCAGCTAAAACAATTCTTATTTATAAAGGTTTTATTCTCTCAACATTTGTAACCAATTGAAGTAAATATCGTGGGCCAAATAAAACTGCGCTGCAGGCCGTAGTTTGGAAACCTCTAATCTTCTATTACTATTAGAAGGTCGTCTTCGAAGGGGACCACATCCTGCGTCTCCGCTATCCCCCCAAAAAGTACAGCACTGGTTCCAGGCTGACATCCCAAAAGATCGGGCCACATACCTATTCTTGGGGACATCCCTTCGTCAGGAGCTTCTGAACCCTGTTTCCTGGACATCTCAGGGTGGTATATATGTTGGGACAGTAATCCTTAAAACTCCTATACAGCTGTCCCGAACACTGAATCTCTCTTAATCTGTCAAAAAGCGGCGGCCATCAGAGGTTGTCAAAAGCGCCTCTAAATTAAAATTAAATATTTTACAAAGTAAATTAAATACATCCTACTCCTAGATTTAGTTCACTTTCATAAAATAAATCGCACACATCTCAATTTTAACTAATCAAAACACCTCTAAATTAAAATTGGATTTTTATAAAGTAAATTAAATACACCTTACTCCTAGATTTAGTTCACTTTACATAAAATATCTACCAATTTAACTCAATTTAACTAATCAAAACACCTTTAAATTAAAATTGATATTTTACAAAGTAAATTAAAACACACTTACTCCTAGATTTATTCACTTTATAAAAATAATCAACAATTAATAATTTAACCAAAAACACCCCTAAATTAAAATAGATATTTTACAAAGTAAATTAAATACATCTACTCCTAGATTTAGTTCACTTTACATAAAATAATCAGCACTCAATTTAACTCATTTTAACTGATCAAAACACTTCTAAACTAAAATTAAATATTTTACAAAGTAAATTAAATACATCCTACTAGATTTAGTTCACTTTACATCATATAATCGCTACCAAATTTAACTCAATTTAATTAATCGAGACACTTCCAAATTAAAATTAAGTATTTTACAAAGTAAATTAAATATATCGTACTCCTAGATTTAGTTCACTTTGTGTTAAATAATCAACCTTTAATTTAACTCAATTTAACTAATAAAAACACTTCTAAATTAAAATTAAATATTTCACAAAGTAGATTCAATACATCCTACTCCTATATTTAGTTCACTTTATATAAAATAATCAGCCCCTAATTTAACTAATCAAAACTCCTTTAAATTAATTTCACTATTGTTTAAGTTAAGTATCCCCTATAAATAAAATATTATTAAATTACTATAAATATTTTTGATGGGTTTATACCTTACTTCTAAATTTAATTCATTCATTCATTTCACAATTAACTAAATTTTAAGAACAGTTTTCAAGGAGCGCCATATTTTTATTTGCCCTCAGTGCCACCAACCCTAGTTATGTCTCTTAGTTGAATCCATGTGATCCAAATATTTAAAATGAAAAAAACAAGGGACATACAGAAATTACACACGTAAATGACATTAAAATCTAAACTATTTTAATATAAAATAAAAGGTACCAGAAATATTGTCACAACATCTGGAGAAGTGGGTGTTGTGTATTTTCATGGAATTAACTTAGTTTGCAAATCATTTCTGATATGATCACTTGAGTCATTACATTAAACACATCTAGTGAAAAAACACCAAATATAATTTTTATTCCATTTATTATTATTTTCTTTTAGACGTATGCAACGCACATTTTCTAAACAAAGAGATTACATCAGGTCACGACCTATAAACTCACTTAACCTAATAGACAACAATAATAGAACATATATTTTGAAATTTAGGTAATAAAGTGATTATATAAGCTGTTTCCTGAATTTAGAGTGAGTGAATAGTTGTGTAGAATGTAGAAAACTACACGCCCATAGCTTTTATGAGCTTTATAAATAGCATTTTACTAACAATCTCTTGAAATATTAAAATATTTTGTGATCCGCAGCGTGAATACACCATTTCAACTTACTATTCCTCTATTCTATTTCTATTAAAAATTATATAGGCTACGGTGTCCGAGTGGTTAAGGAGTTAGACTCGAAATCTAATATGCTTTGCATGCACAGGTTCGAATCCTGTCCGTAGCGATATTATTTTTATTTTAATAGCTCACAAAATAGTCTTTTTTCTATTAAAGAACTCCAAGAAATATTTCAATCTCGATTGCTATTATATTTTCTATCATAATAAATTAAAACAATTTTATTTATTTAATGAACATTCTTTAAGGCTACAATTATTTAAAATAATTATTCATAGACACAATACTAATTTAATACTATTGTGTAGTTGCAATTGAATTAGACTTAAATACAATAACTTTGTGAGCAAACTACCAAAACCTTTCTGTAAAGACTTTTGTAAACATCCGCAAGAAATATTGAGTTGTTTAGTCAATGCTGTGCTAAGGAATCAGTGGCGTACAATAATTGTGGTTAATTAAGATAATATAAATTCACTAGTGAAATTACGCGGGCTTTAAAATTTAAACCTTTAAATTAACTTTGTTAAAATTTTCGAAGTAAAAACTAGCTTAATTTGAACATGTTCTATATTTTTCATTTGTCAAAACAGAACATTGAAACACTCATTGGCAATTAGTGGCAACTAATTAACCCTATAATAATCATTTAATAAACAATTATAATAGTTTAAACACGTATTAGAATTTTCTTCCTAAATAATTATCTGTCACAAACTGCTTGACAAAGAAAGTGTTAGTAAAAAGTCAATAAAATTGAGAAATAAATAATTAATCTGTTCAACAAATTACGACCACTTCTAGATTTACCTTGGGATAGTTTTACAATAAATTATAAGTTAACCCTTACCATGAAATATTAAAATTAGCGTATCGGTTTTATTGAAGCTTGTTTTACATTAATATTCACTTAATATATATTAATACTAGGTATTAAGAAGGTAGGCCTACATAATTTGACAATAATTAGGTTACAATATTTGATTAGGCTAGTTTTATAATCAGCAGTTATATGCCTATTAGCGTGTTTGACTTTTGATTCGGCAGGCCGGGGTTTAATCCTTGACCGGTCGTAATATGGGAATTGTTTTATTTACACATTTCAGCTATTTATTCTCTCACCTAGAGAACGCAAGTAAATTTCCTAAAAAGTCTTCTTGTTTGTTATGTTTAAAAGGTAAAAACAAAGTTCAACCAGAGAATAAATTGCATAAAGTTCTGTTAGTAGCAACTTATTTATGATTCCGGTCACTGTGCAAAATTCTGACTAATAACTCATTTAAAAACATGCTCTCTTCCAAGCGGGTATGGTTGTTATCTTTTGCACATATTTTAGCGTTTGGTCCTCTTTTTATTCATCATCCCTTTGTTACTGAAATGTAATTTAGATTACCATGCGTGCCAGGAGAAGAAGATTTAAAAAAAAGCTAATCCTCAACGTGAAACGTGTACATCACCCAAATAAAAAAAAGTCTCTATTTTTTATGTTAAGGTGCATTTACTGTTCTAACTTACATCATCTAGGATTTCTTGTGCAAAAGCCCTCAGTACCATCTCTTTGCTAATCAACCACAAATGTATTTCTCTTAGCTGTGTTATGTTTTGTCACAATTTTAAAGCGCAAAGAGATCAAAAATGTTAGACAACTAAGCCGTATTGTGAACACACCTTGATGTTTTGATGTTTCGTAGTTCGATATATTGATTACAGATAGTAATGTGACCACATACAAGTTTTAAAAACGCAGGATTTTGAACTACGAGAGCTTAATGATCTGTTTGATTTTTAATTAAAACAATACCTGAAACAGATAGAAATGGGTGCAAATGATTGTATGGCGGTTTAATATCTTCCTTGTATTTTTAAAACAATTTCGATAAATTTATACTTAAGTCACGTAATCTATTTAATAATAAATAGTGTGTAGTTTTGTTGGACTTAAATTAGAATTGATTTGACATTATAAACATATATTTTAATTTTATAAAATTTTAAAACATAAACTATATATTACATTTAACCAGAAAGGTAACAAACTTATCATCCATACATAGTTTCACACATGTTTTGGTTCTAAAATAAGTCCATAGTTCAATCAGTCATGGTATAGCATTATATTATATACTACGGATCTATAATAATAATTATTATTATATAAAACTAATAGGGGAAACCAAAACAAGTAGAGCCGGTAGAACTGCCCTACAATTGACTAATATAACACTATGGCCCTGTATTAATTATAATATACAAACCTAATGTGAACCAAATCAAATATTCTGAAATTGAAAAATGACATCTGGATATGGGAATCCAAGCCAAAGGTCCCAGGTTTGATTCCCGTTTTCAGGTGTAATTTTCCAATTTAAAGAATATGGTAGGTAGATATGGCTAACAGTAATTAATAAATATAATACTTAGACAATTAATCCATAATCATATGTGCAGTAGTATAATTATTGTCATTGCACATATATTTGGCTGCATAACACCTTACCGAATCGAAGGTTGCTGCGTACTATGACTGCACATGATCTTAATTGATCATACATAATTATGTAGCTGATGATTTCCGCACGTCCATCACAGACTCTGCCTTAAAATATGGATAAAGAATTACCCTGGGCACGGGACGATTCATATATACCTCGATAGTTAGATCATTGGCGTACTAAGCCAAAGGTCTCGGGTTCAATTTCCGTGTCCAGGTATTATTGTTTAAAATAAAGAATATAATATTTAAATGAGGCTATAACCGTGGCTAATGACTATAATAGCTTGGCTATTCAATCCATTAGGGAACTAAATGAAGCAAGCATCAGGGTAAACAAAGAGTACACGTTATTATTTTTTATTTGTAAGTTTTCACCACACTATATATATATATAAATATATATTATATATTATTAATATATATAGTTGTTTCTAATTTTATCTAAAAATTTAACCAAAGCCAATTAAGCTTTATACATATATAGCTTTGGTTAAATTTTTAGATGAACCAAACTTAACCAAAGATAATTGTGCTATATATATAGCTTACTTAGCTTTGGTTAAATTTTTGGATAAACTCTCTTTTTAAAGTTACTCTCTATTAAATTTGTAATGGTAGTTTCACACTTTATTTAGCTCACCACTACATTAACGGTCCCCCAGAATTCCAACAACGACAACCCAGTGATTGATACTTAATCCACACGGCTTTGGAAAGACCTCATTTATCTTTCTTGCGTCGTCGTCTAGAACGAAGGACGGGATACTGTTTTTTTATCATCAATTATTCTCCTTCAGCAGTCACTCCCCTTGGCTTGTAAGAGTCTCCAACCCCATAGCCCAACCCCTTTCATTCTGACCAAACTAGCCTGTTTTCCTTGTGGACCCTTCACTGGGTTCCTCAAACTATAATATTTTAGAAGCATGGCTAATATTCTCGTACTTTTTAATACTGCTCTAATAAACTTTCCCAACATCGAGGAACTAATAAACTTTTATATTGATGTATTTCTTCATTATTGTTGTAGTAAACTTTAGTTAAGGAGGGAAGCAGGGAATATCTTTATTTCCAGATGTTATTTTTTTCAACTAAAGAGATAATTGGTAAAATGTTTTAATAGAGGAAAAGCTAAAATTACGTAAAATATATAAGTTTCACTAACTGACATTCCTGTTTGTTACCTAGCCCACTTTCAAAATTATGCGCAATAGTGACCAATAATAATAATAATAATTAATGTATTATCTTAGCAAAGCTAAGGTTTATGCCTTATCTTCCACTAAACTAACATTTGTGTTGAATCTCCCACGATGACACCTGGCGCTGTGGAGGAAGAGGGAACTAACCCCTAGGGTGAAGAGGGGGATGAGGGCCCTTTCCTTCCTCTTCATCCTTTTCTCCATGGAATACCACAGTAATATTAGTAACTTAATTGCTTAAACATTTAGCTTTCTAATTTATCGTTTCATAATATTTTATGTCTCTTACTGCCCTCTAGTTTACAACTGACGATCAATTAAATAAATAGTTGCTCGCTTGGCGGTTTTTAAAGGTCCTCATAATCAAGGTAATCTCTTTAACTACTAACCGAGATATCGGGCACAAATTTAAGCTCGAACCACAAATCGCATTGAAATGTGATTTTTTTTAAAATTATAAATAATTATTTTTTGTTTTTGTTTATTTTTTTAAATACAATGAAATACGATGGTTTCTATCGTTTTCAGTCTCATAGCTTAGCAAACATCCTTAAAAAAAAGTCGTTAAAAATTAGATATGCTACATTTCCACGCCATCATTAAAACTCAAAAATTTAGAGTTTTTTTTTTAAGGAAAAAGAACCCTATTAGAATCTTTAGACTTTATTTTGTCGTGAGCCATATTTTTAAATGCACCGTAAAATGAAATATTGTGATAAAATCTGAACGGCTGCGTGGCAGTTTCTCGCTTATTTACAATTAGCTCGCAATTCTTCAGATACGTAACTAAATATTACTTCAATGTTTACGTTGAAAGACTAAGAAAAAATGTAAACGTCTGTAAACAAATATTTTGAATTATTTGTTGGTTAATATATGAGTGGTGACGTTTTATCTGAGGCAACAAGTTCGCAATATGATGGGAGATAAAGATATCCTCAGTTGGGTACACTGGGGTGTGCTATTCTTCCTGTCATTTAAAACTAAGGCTTCGTAACCCTTTCCCCCGCCAATAAGGTTACACTTACTTTATGGTATTAGGAACTCGAAAGTTCACTGCTGCACTTACTAGAGTACGCCACCTATCCCTATCTAGAGATAGTTCCATCCAGTCCACCTCATTACACCCAATCTCTTTCAGGTCCATTCTAATGCTATCCTCCCATCTGCTTCTAGGTCTTCTCAATCGTCTCTTCCCATTGAGATTGCCGGTCAATAAATACCCTGAACATGGTTGTAGAATCTCCCATTCGCGCTGAATGCCCTGCCCACCATTATTTACAAGACTTGATTATCCTAACAATGTCTTGTGATGAGTACCGTGTATGTATTTCATCATTATTTAACCTCCTCCACTCACCAGAATTTTCATACTTTTTTTTAACTAAATATTGTCCTAAGAACCTTGTTTTCAAACGGCCAACATGTATTTTCGTCATGTAATTTAAGAGACCATGTTTCACACCCATAGAGAACAACCGGTAAAATTATTGTCTTTTTATATTCTGAGTTTTATATTCCCTGACACTAGGTGAGATGTTAAGGTGGGAGTGTAGGGAACGCGAGAAAAGACCAGTGTTTTTGAAGTTTTTATAGCAAATTACTTTTTGGTTAAAAAAAAAATCAAATACTTCTTCTATACAAAAAAAGAGTTTAATTTTCTTCAAATGGTGATATAAACAGTTGTTGAAAATTGGTCAAGGCTGTTCTGTAATTTCATGAAAACTTTTTATCTTCATTTTAAAAAGGTTTATAGATAATAAATACCACCATACTCATGAGAGATATTTTAACTGATCCTATAGTAATTATGACCATGAATGGAACATAATTCATACTACCAAGATGAATTTAACATTCTTAAGGGAGCCACCTGTTATTGAGCAAACACCAGGCAGACGTTCAGTTCTAATGCAATATTTAATCAGTGATGCGTTATTTCAAAATATGGTTCACGTTAAAAATTTTTTGTGTGAAAATTTAACATGAGCTGATTTTCAACGAATTTTTAAGCATTTTTGCACAACTATGAAATTAGGCTTGTTGAAAAAAAATAGAGTAATTTTTAATAGGGTCACAACATCGAATTTAAAGGATTTTAAAACACGCAGCAAGCTATCATCATCCTCTTTACCGTTTCGTAGTTTTATTTCTCCTCTTTCTTATTGACATGACATAGGGTGGTTATAGATGAAGGGTGAAAGGTAGTATAAGCTTAGACATAATAGAGAATTAGGGATTTTAAAGTACAACAGACCATTGTATTTCATTGAATTCTAATCCGTGTGTCCTGACAGTGATTGATACTTACTCGATGACCAAATCAGCCATCTTAATTTGATAAGAGTATTTATTTTTTGAATTTTTTTCTGTAAATTAAGATAATATTATTTAAATGAAACTTATAAAATCCCCTTTTATCAAGAATAATTCAAAATCAATACCGTTAAAATTCCAAAGTTTTAAATGAAATAAAACTGGAAATATTCACATAATCTCCATAAGAAGCAGCAGATTGATTGACCTTGACGTCATTCTAAGTGGAGTTGTCACAGCCTGTTTGTTACTAAAGACGGCGTGGTAGCTAGTTAGAAGTGACATTCTTACCTCAGTAAGATGGTTGTCTCTACATGTATAGCTAAAATTGGCTATGGAGGGGTAGGCTACCATTAAGGTGTCAGACACAATTATTTAACATTTGACAATTTTAAATAATCTCCGATCATTAAGTGATAGATACCATGATTAAATTTGACAGTAGCATCTTTAAACGTGGAGGAAGGCCTGTTACATTATTTACCAATCTATTATTAGCTAGGAGTGTTTAACGATCACTTTCTGAACAAAGATATTAAATAACAAATGACTTACATACTAGCTTAACCATAAACAGATACAACACTTTTGTCTTCCAGCCTTGATTCTTCACCAATGATACATTTTTCATATTCTTAAATTGAAAAATGACAACTGGACATGGGAATTGAACCCTGTATTTTCAGCTTAGTGCACCAATGCTCTTCCTTCTGACCTATCTGGGACTCCCCATGTCCAGGGTAGTGCTAAATAGATCATATATCTATCCGCATCATCGGAACTTGGACTAAAGTCAGACTCGATTATTCTGGTATGCCGAGGTCGGGGTTTGAATTCCAGCATACAGTATACGAGGGTGGATTTTATTAAATAGTTCCCCACTCACTACATCAAATGATAATACAGTACAATTTTAATGAGAAGATTCTTTTAGAAAATTCAAACTTTTTTGCTGTCAACAATGAAAACATTTTATTATTTTATTAATGTTATTTTATAGCTGTTGACAACATGTAGCAAAATAAATGGTACGGCGCACCGCACAGACTTTCTCTCTTTTTCTATAATATCGTAAGATTTCTGAACGGAATAATGTACATTGTGTCATCACCACTCCACATAAGAACACGCATAAAATAATATACAATGATATAAATCAATGAGAAAAGAGGCGCATCTTTGTCCACCTAAGAGCATTTCAAACAGTTTAATGTCTTCCACAAGGGTCAACACTTCGTATTCAAATTTCGATTTCTGGTTAAAATTTTAAAATTTTATAAGGTGTTGCAGATCTTCAAGTCATCGCATTGATATTTAATTATTCATTTATACATTTTGACCAATAAAAAATGTAAATATTGACTATTGAGTCTAAAATGGAGATATATCATTGCTATGCAAACATTTCTCCTAAGAGCTTTAAGGAAAAATAACATACTTTTTTTAGATACTTATATTTAATTACTCTATGGCATTGGAGAATTATTGCGTTAAGACTTAAGTAGTATATGTTTACAACTAAAGCTCACAAAATTGTATTAATATATTTGCAAATATCTCAGAAACTGTTGCTTTTATAAAAATGTATGTCAAATAAAAGTTTTTTATTTCTAATAGTCCTACAATTTTGCAATGATAAGTTGTTTAGTTTCTCCAATAGTTGTGGAGATACGGAAATTAACGCTTCTGTAATGTACCCTAAAAATCATTTTCATAGGAAAATGAAAATAGCCAGTCTATTTATAATCTTAATCAACGCCTAGATACGAATTTTAATCAAAATCGTTTGAGCAGATTTTGATAAAACCAATTTTTTCTTTTTACCAAATTTAAATTTTCAGCCACAATGAAAATTAGTATTTTGCACTACGTATATTTATGAATTTCTAGCTTACGTATAACCCGAATGATTAGCAAAACGCGGTGCTAGTAATAATAATAATTTCTAGCTCTTCCATTTACCAAGTTTCATTTTAAATTCAATTTATTCAAACATCATTCGGTTTTCCTGAATTTGTAATTTTCTAAAATGTCAATAAGTATATTTTTATTAATTTAGAAAGTTAGAAGCTCCCTACTATTTTTTGGAACCAATTTTGATATGTAAAATAGTATTTTATTTGTTATTAATTGGGGTGGTCCTATTAACTGCTTGTAAGTATTAAAATTTTCTATCATAATGCATAGAAATGATTTTCTATAGTATTTTAAAATTCTTAGCTCTCCTTAAACCCATGTATTTATTTTAAAATAAAAAAATAAAAAATTTATACTTTCCAGTTGTCTTCAAAGTTTCTAGTTTTTAATATACCGAAAGGTGGATTTTTATTTATTAATTTCAGATATTTATTCTCACCCCCCTATTCCACGGCCTTGTTTCATACCCCCCACCATCCGCTTAGAAATTTCAAATTTTGAAACGTGTTTGGGTTTTTGAGCTGTTTTCTCACCAAAATTCAAAATTTTACGACACCTATAAGAAGTTTATATTTTGGTTTTGGAAATGTCCATTTCCTAGACCATCATTATAAATTTTAAAGGTTTACACTCTTTTGGTTATTTCAGTTTGTTCCTTTACTTTTGTTAAAATATTTCAATACTATACTACATAAACATGTGATTTATTCTATTAGTTTTTGGAAACCTTGAGAGGACCTCCTTCCCATTACCTGGTCTATCTTTAAATTTAGGAATGTTCAGACCTTTAAACTTCTTGACAAATTTCAATCTACTACTACACTGATGGATAGTCTATTATTTTTTGTTAAGGAAATTTTGGAATCCACTATTTCCCCAGACCTTGTTTGTAAATATAAAATATTTAACACCTTTGGTCACGCTAGTAAAAGCTTTATACCATCTCATTCTAATATTTTAATATTAGTACTCAGCCTTTAGCAGCTTTTTCTTAAAATCAATATAAGAATATTGAAATTTAACATAATTATATGAGTTTCAAGCTTTACTAATACATATATTTATTTACTTTAAAAATGGTGCCTAACACGCATTTAAGAAACTCACTCTGGTTGGACATGTATTGATTCTTGATTTTGGTTTTTCATTTTTTTCTCAAAATGAAAGTTGGAGCCCCTACAATAACTTCAACATAATATTTATTAGTTTTATTTAGATATGACTATTTATGTTCATCGAACGTTTGACTCACTAAGTAATAGATTGTCTCACACATTCAAGGCTAACGTAATCACCACAAGCAATATATATATATATATCTTTGTAAGAACGTTTTAAACATTTGCATAGCACTAAAGAATGCGTGAGTAACAGGCTGTGAGTGATAAAACAAAAACAATGTAGCTTTGTACAAGGTAGCTATAGGAAATGAGCATTGTAACTACTGACTAGGAAAAAAAAGTGGTTTGAGCAAAGCCAGCGCCCAGCACCAATCCTGTCTACAGAAGATCATAAAGGTAGGTTTTGGGGGATAGGGTCAAAGTTTTTTGTTTAGTTTTTGCTCCACATTTTATTACCCGTTCTTAATATCAAAATCTGGATACACCAATAGGTTGAGATTAAAAAAAAGTAGTGCTTAGATCGAATGAACCAGAATTCGCGTAGGGAGAGCGTTGGAAAAAAAAAAGTACACAAAATCACAGAGAAATCATCCTGGATTCGATCTTCAACCTCTCTATCACCATAAAACCATACCAGATGAGCTTGACGTTTAGTCCGCGTGCACACCAATGAGGTTAGCCAATGTTAGACAAATGTGATAGTTTTAACACTGTGTGAGGAAGTTTATTTGATGATCCAAAAAGGTTACCCGATCCAATTTGATGTAACCTTACTCCAAAGGATATATTATGCATCTGTCACTCCTAACAAATTTTCCAATTTGGACCACTTTAAAATAATAAATGTTTTTGTTTTCAATGGGGCTACTTATTGTTTATTCTTATAATTTTACTAAATATTTTTCAAAAAGCTAGCTGACTATGTAGGATGAGATAAAGGGATATTCCAATTTCCTAGAATTGGTTACTTTTGTAATGATTTATTGAATGCTTTAGTTCAAACATGAACAATCTACTGTTTTACGGCTTGATCTAAGCTCATTATTATTACTTTTTAATTCAAGTTTACTGATACCCACTTAACTGGCCGAATGGTATAATGGTATCAAACCCAAACCAGTTGAGCGGGCCAGATTCAATTAACTCAAGGCATGTTGCTGGCCACGATTACAAACATGTTTGATAGCTCACACTTTGGTACATGTATCAGTAAGTCTTACTACCCACCCAGACTATGCACATTTTAATCACACTAGTGGATAAGGAATGAGTACGAGATAACTTAGAGGAAATCTAACCGCATTTGAATAAGGAGATGAGGAAAACAAAGTAGCAAAAACCACCTCTTGCACGTCTTGCTGGAATTCGAACCCTGACCTCCCTGTCATGGCGACTAGACCAGAAGAACCTGACATTTAATCCGCGTGCCCTCCGATGAATTATATACATACAAGCCATTTGATGCTATTAATTTAAAAATCTATTAATTTTAAAATATTTAAAAACTCAAGTATTTAAAGTGATAAGAAATACTCGTATAGCACAGTTTTAAATAACTTTTTTTTTTATTATTTAAAGTTTTTTTTTGTGTGGTATATGAATGCAGGCCGGATATTAATATACTAGTATTGCAGACAAGCGGGCTGGTCAGATATGTCTCTTGGGCCGCATTCGGCCCACGGGCCTTAAGTTTGTGAGCCCTGGTCTGAGGCGTCACCTCGTGCTAGACTGACCTTCAGAAAATATGGAGATCATGGTTCTAATACCGGTCGGGTCTACTGAGGGTTTTTCCTCTAGAAGGTTTCCAACTCACCCTCCACGTAAATTCTTCCTGACTCATCCCTACCCCATAATAGTAATTAGCATCCGTATAGTTTGAACATTTAGTAAGACGCGGTTGTTACGTATTTTACTTGACGATTCAGTTTTAGCATGTTAACACACAAAAAAAGGAGAAAAATGAAATTAAAGAAAAAGGGGAAAATATTAACTGAAGAAATAAAGGGGGAAATCCCCGAGAAAATAGCGATGTGTAAAACCATTCCCCGCGCATCTCGCCGGCATTGGAACTGAGTACCAACCCTTAGTGTTAGTGAATTATAATCGTTAGCTTAGCTAATTTCCACCTCTTCCATCCCCTTCTATCTATTTCATGCAATTCCACTTTTGAAAGGATGAATTAAATTCGTAAGAGAAATAGGTGGTGGCTGTGAGAGGGAAAATCTGTCTATTTTATTAAGAAAAGTGTCTGTACTTATGTATGTTTGTTTAGAGCTAGAAACTGCTGGGTTTAATTGATTTGGATGTGCTTTTTTTTCAAAATATGTAGATTTTTTATTGGCAGATTTTTAATCCTTTGATCGACGATAAGTGTATTTAGAGGCTGAACGTGACGTTCAATCTAATACCACTGATAGTTTTTCACAAATTTACTAACAAGGGAAAATATCTAAGTATTGTACTGTACTTCAATAATACCAATAATAATAATACTTAGCACCGCGTCTTACTACCCGTTCGGGTTAAACGCCTAAGTTTAATTACACTAATGGGCTATGAATTGGGAAGGTTGAATATAGATGAAGTAAACCCGCATTTTCGTGGAGGGAGAGTGGAAAACCATTTAGGAAAAACCACCTCCAGTTCGCCCGAGCGAGATTAGAACCTTGATCTCCCTGTCCTTGGCAGTCTAGCTTAACACGAAACCAGCGCGTTAGCTAACCCAAGCCACCGAGGTGGGTTATTGTACTTCAAAACCAAGCAGAAGTTACAGGAGATATTTAAATCTCAAATCCTAGAGTAAATTGTTTGTTTTATTTGTTGTTTCTTATTCATATTAGTAGGTAAGTTATTTTCTTTTAATGATAACCATACAGATAACATTCCACATATTTATCTGATTTTGCATGCACGTTTTTAATTAGAGACAGACAGATGACTTCTTCAATAAAAATTACACCAGGTGGAGATTCAAACACTGAGCACTCCGTTACCAGAAACTTAGACCTGACTATATTATCACCTTTATTCGCGAGACCATAATCGTGGGTCCGAATTTATTTGAAGTATTTAACATATACTTTCTGAACCTACTGATTATATTAGCAGACTACTCGTAAACTAACTTAAATTTTGAACAAACACAACACCCAGCCCCCAGCCATTCATTCATCGCTGTGGAAGGAGAAACTCATATTTCACCAATGATACATTTTTCGACCATGCCAGGAATCGAAACCGGGAGCCTTAACTCAGTAGACAAACATGCTGCTGATTGAGCTAAGATGTCAGACCCGAACAAATAGATATTGTGTTTGTTAGAGAACCTTGTAGCAACTTATTAGATCCTAATTCTAAAAAATCGTTCTGAATAAGTGTTAGACCTATTTGTTTTTCTAATTTAGTGCCATATACAGTATTTATCTAGTAACCTTATGTTTTTTTTTAACTAAACGGGGAATACAATTTAGCACTTTTAAATTGGGTTTTCTTTCTTTTTTGACTATTAAATTGGTTGTCTGGGATTTGATATTTTTAATGTTATATAGTTAATTTCTTACCTTATATGAAGAAAATAATCATAGGGTGTTTGAAAACAAGGTGCTTAGAAAGCTATTTGGTATAAAAAGAGATGATATTACTGGGAAGTGGAGGAGGTTACATAATGATGAGTTACAAACACTATACTCATCACAAGACATTGATAGGATGATTAAGTCTCATAAACTACGGTGGACAGGACATGCAGTGTGAATGGAAGAATCTAGAACCTTGTTCAGAGTACTGACTGGCAAACCCAATGTGAAGAGACCATTGGCAAGACCTAGATGCTGATGAGAGGATAGAGTTAGAATAGACCTGAACGATATAGGGTGTAATAAGGTGGACTGGCTAGAACTAACTCAAGATAGATACATATGGCGGTTTTTTTTAGTGGGGCAATGACATTTCAAGTTACTAATGCCATAAAGTAAGTATTGTTAATCACCTTGAGTGATCAGCAGCCCTCAAACTGATACAAAGGGCAAGGGGTACTAAAATAAGCATGTGCTCTATGTGACTCAATACCTCTATATATACAATTTCCTTTTTCAGCCACAGCATAAAAATAGAAAATATGATGGAGATATCTACAACAAATATCTACGATGACAAACATACACAGAGGAGGGAGAAACGTCGAATTCTGGTCAACCTTGTCGTGTTAAGTGTTTCTTTCATGATTAATTACTCCGCAGTTAATGGTATTATGCAGTTATAGAGCACTATCAACGCTTCAGAAAGTCTAGGCACAGCAGCCCTAACTTCCAATTTGGCGGGATTCTTATTTTCGAGTGTCTTCGGCTCAATCACCCTGTTACAGTAAGTACCACGCCTCATGATAAAGTCATTGATTCATGAAAAGGTCTCACCACTACGCGGTGCTATTTGATTACAATCTATTATCATTATCTATTTCCATCGCGTTGACTTTTCATGTGTATTCGGGTGTCATCCGAACTATTACAGAAGTTTACTACGATTATCAGACAAGTGACACATTATACAATGAGTGATGCCTCAGACCATGTAATCTTCTTTTTTTTAAGATGGTTTGGTTTGTTTTTCTTGAAGTAAAACTTCAGGTTACCAGCAATGGTTGGAACACGTAAAAAAGCCGCCAGTTTCATGTAGTTTGATTTGATTGTGACAAGGAGATCAAATCCTTGTTGGGAATGCTAAGGTGTTTTTTCCTTACATCATTTCCGACTCTCCCTCCACGAAAGTGCGGGTACATTTCCTGTAGAGTGTATCTTATTTATATCTTTTCCCTGCTTGTAAATATACAATCAAGACCATACCAAACAAGGTAATTCATACAAAATCATGCAAAGATTAGTACTTATAAATAGGCCTATATTAATCATAATACGTTTACTAGAAACTCCACATAAGGTAAATTGATAGCTATTACTTATATGAAATGACTATTGTATTATAGTGTGTTTCTAACTAAATCAAACCTAGCTCAAAACTAACTAAAAGTCACTCTACTCATTCGGTAACTGACGAATACCGACTAAACTATCTCGGAAACTAACATTAACTTGACTTAATTATATCGAGAACTTCTTTATTATATTGCTCAAAGAGGGTCAATCGTTAATCAAGGGGGCGTTGGTTTAATTTCAGATAGTGATGACAAACATAGTTAATAATTCTTCCTGCGACTTGAACTACCATCGATTAGTAAATTTTTACGTGCTAGAATAAGTGGGTTGTCCTATATTAAGTAAGTTTGTAAGTTATATACTTACATAATCTGATTTGTTTGTAAAGTGAACATTACATTTATTAGTAAGGAGAATCAATACTTTGATGTTTGCTGTTGCAGCTCGCTGGGCTACAAATGGACGGTGGTAGCTTGTTACCTTGCCTTCGTACCTTACTTCCTCTCGCAAATCTACCCCGAGCTCTCTAGCATGGTCCTTACTGTTGGGACTCACCAGTGGTCCCTTGGCGTGTGCTCAAGGAACTAATGCCGGGATCACGATCAACTTAGCGTTAACTTAACGTAATTTAACGTAACGTTAACTTATGTGTGATCACGATTCACGTAACTTAACGTAACAACTCGAGCCAAACATCTTCATTCTCGAGTATGATCTGTGATTTGTACTAGTTTTACAGTGATGATCTGTGAATGTTTATAGTTTTCAATCGATATAATAAATATCTATTACAATTTTTTTTGGATAAATTTAGCTTTCCTATTTTAGTGTAATTATTTTGTTTCAATGTCTGATCACTAGAACTTACGCTAAAGAGTAAACATTGGTCATAATACCAACAAATGAGTTACTAAATATCCCTGATGAAGTCACTCGCATAATGATTGGCTGGCTAGATCACGTGATACCCTTCAAGTAACGTAAAGTAAAGTAAAAGACCTCCCAGGACATCTCTTACGTTAAGTTAACTGCAAGTCAACGTTAAGTTAAGTGCATCGTGATCGCTTCCATTTAAACACACAAGGAGGTTCTTTACGTTAAGTTACGTTAAGTTACGTTAAGTTAAGTTTAAGTTGATCGTGATCCCGGCATTACTTGAGTGTCCTCTCCAACGTTTACTCCGAACTGACTGGACTCAACAGCGGGATGGTCACCATGCAGTTCTTCACTGTCTTCTATATGTTGTACAACTCCAGCCAGATATGGGGGAATCTCGTGTCTTCTTTAGGTGGGTAGATGTTATACTTTATTTTCGCAGGTGTTATCTGATACTTTATTAGGAGTTCATTAAGAAGAACCATTTCTTGGATTTCCAATGGTACTAAAACCACTCTAGTATATTCATAAGTCAAGATAATTTAATCTAGATCTCTCACTTTTGATAGGTTATATCATTACTTATAAAGCCATACCAATAACATGGTAAAATGTTATCAATTGGGACAACAATCAAATGTGTTTGTATTTTTGAAAAGTTAATTCCTTCCAGAATCCAAGTATAGTTCGGAATTTCAGTGAATCTGCCGATGTTCCTAATCCATCACATTGCAGCAAGTAAAGTAAGGGTACGTAATGTTGAAGTCCCCGCCTACATGATGGAGAATATCCTCGCAATACGGTATTTCTTATGAAAACGTCAGGTCTGAAGTTTCAAAACCGTACAAACAAACTTCAATTATCTGAAAAGGCTTTGTTGTGACTATTAAAAATTAATCTAAATTACTCTAAATTAGTGTCCTACCGTCCCATGGTGCATATGGTGCGACTGCACCAGGGACCAGAGCTCTCGGGGACTATTAAGGAAGATAATTTATTTTTTGTTTTTTGTTTATTAAATGTAATATGTACAATAAATAGATATTTATAATTAATTTAGCCAGTAAAACAAATATAATAATTATATAATAAGTATAATATGGATGGAGATTTTCAATGGTACACCCGCCTCGGTGGCGTAGTTGGCTAACGCGCTAGTCGTGTTGAGCTCGACCGCCGAGGACGGGGAGATCGAGGTTCAAATCTCGGTCGAATGAACTGGGGGTGGTTTTTCCTAAATGGTTTTCCACTCTCCCTCCACGCAAATGCGAGTTTACTTCCTCTAAATTCAAACCTCCCATTTCCTAATCCATTAGTGTAATTAGTACTTAAGCGTATAACCCGAACGGGTAGTAAGACGCGGTGCTAAATATTATTATTATTATTATTATTATTATTCAATGGTACAGTAAAAGTCCCATTTTTTTCCACTATCCCTGACATCACTCAATATATAACTAAAAAAAGACCAACTAAGTTTAGTGGTTTGATATGTTAATCAAATAAAATGCGTGGTAAACGTTATGTCGGAACAGTTGTTCTTAGCGAAATGTATGGTAGGGTGCAAGTCAAGTATAAACATTCTAAATATATAATAGGTAGGCCTATTGTACATTGTAATTATCGATGACTATGTCATCATCACTTGAAGTAAAATAATTAATTGATCTAGTTAAAGGTCTCGTAATATATATTTTTTTCCAAATAGTGGTACTCTTTCTTCTGACCTGCTAAAATATTTTTTTCAACTATCAACATCTCGTTTATAATCTAGATACTTGTCATTGCATGCCCTGAGCTATAATTTCATCAATGGGACTAAAACTTTAACTCAAATAGTTATAGTGACCAAAAATAAAGAGGAGAATTTAAGTGCAAAAGCACTTAAACAAAAATTTGAAAGGTTTGAAATTGTATTCCTTATAGTAATGTTTTCAAATATTTTGCAGACTATTGGATATTGTCTAAAAATTATGACAATCATAAAACTGTTTATCTGTCGAAAGCCATCTCAGTTGATAAACAATTTTTGGAAGTTTGCAAGTATCAGTCTCTTTAAATAAAATACAAAAAATGAAATATTACTATCGGAAATAGAACCAACATTTCAAGACATACGTAGAAGTTAAGTAAAACTAGCTTGTGAGCTTCGCGAGGATCAGATGATAAATAACCTGCTTTGGTGGCCGCATGGTCTAAGGAGTCAATCTTGCAATATACTGGACTGCCGATGACAAGGAGGTCAGGGTTCAAATACCAATTGAATGTGATGAGAGTGTTTTGTCTAAAGGGTTTTACACCCTCCCTCCACGCAAATGCGGGGTACACTTCCTATAAATTCAACACTCCTCATCCCTAGCTCATTAGCGTAATTAGTACACATGTGTATAGGCTGAACAGTGAACAGGTAGTAAGACGCGCTGCTAAAATCAAATTAGATCACTGATAACTTAACCGGGCTTCACCCTACAACCCTACAAACAGCAACTGACGAAAAACTAAATGAAGGTGCAGAAAATCTCTAAAATTGTATCAAATTGATTTAAGGCGATTGGCCCTTTTCATTTGGCGTGGAAATGCAGAGCCATGAGAACAAACAGTTATCTTCAAGAATTTTTATTATTTTGCCATTTTCTTTTTGGAAACGGTTTGTTCAATAACAGAAGAATATTGATTAAGTTATAATTTTTATATAAACATCTTCTCTATCATTTTAACAGTGATCAAATATCAATAATTTTGACATTTTTAAATAGAAAACTTCCTGCTGCATAGCAAAAAATAAGAAAATGTAACACCTAATAAACATTGATACATTATCTTAGAAGAGGTGTTGAAAATATTACTATAAAAATTTCACTCGTTCTCGAGAAAATTGATATTTACAAACGTATGATTACCCCGCAAAACCTGTCCGGTAGCTAGCGCCATCTACGGTTTCCGTGATCCATCTGATCTTGTTGGCGCGGAAGGATACTTTGTTCGGTTATGAAGCCACACCACGCCTTCCCCCTCCCGCCCACCATCGCACAAAATAGGTTTTAGACTTGCACTCGACAATGCCAAGGGCCTTAACATCTTTCTTCAGTGTTCAAGTCCTGATAAAATGTCTTCGATGAGATAATTATATGAATTGTTAAATTATTATAAATGAGTCCCTTATGTCTTCTTTCTGGGATATTTATACTCCACTATTATTATTATTATTATTATTATTATTATTATTATTATTATTATTATTATTATTATTATTATTATTATTATTATTATTATTATTATTATTAACTCTGCCAGTAAGTGTGGCAACATCGAAACAGTCATTCTCGAAATTAAAATCAACAAAGAACTATTTGCGAAGCACAATAATGGAAAAAAGGTTTTCTGAATTTACTATTTTCTCAATCCCTACATCGTCATGATTGTTTTTTTGTAAGCTCACGTTTAGTAAAAACTTATCCCTTTAAGGGATCATTAACAAACGTTGCATTAGGGTCCTTGGTATTAATGCTACGCCACTGACTACATTTTAACCATTTATGTTGATATTATAACTGCGACATTTCACGTTACATGTATTTGATAACGAGCTATTTTACCTGTGCATTAGTGTTTGTTAAAAATGTACATATAAAAATGTAAGGTTTTTGATTACTTAGGGACCTGATTTGAAATATATTTAAAATTAAAACACTTCCAAAATAAAGTTAACGTAAGTACTCCGACACGTGGCTGCCTTAATAAATTTCCCTTTTATATTCACCCTGAGAAACCCCGGGAAATTTTCCAATAAATTATTTTTCCTTGGGAAAATATTATTTTACACTTTTTTTAGACTATTAACACAAATATTATTCCTATTTCATCCCAGTGTTTTCATTGGGTGATGACCAGGTGCAAGATAATGTCGAATGTGGTGCCACCTTTTGCTTTGGTACAGCCAGTGCTACAAACAACACAAATCTTGAAAGACCTTCTGATGACAAGATCTACACAGTAGCTGGGATCTACCTTGGATGCATAGCGGTCGCAACCTGTATCGTAGCCTTTGGCTTAGAATCGCTCAAGAGGTAAACACGCTTTTATATATGGCTGGACGGAGGGAAATGAAAAGGGACAACGTATAGCCAACTTAGATTTTATCAACCTAGAACTTCCATTGCCTTTTCCTATGCATATATTCCTCGGAAATTGTTTTTGAAAAAGGGTCGTAGATTTAGAATATTGTTTTTAAAGCAAGCTCGTCCAAAAATTGCTTACGTTTCGCAATTGTTTTGAGCTAAGACGTTCGATTATTTACTTTCTTATATACACAAAACATAATGAAGTATAATACCTCAATTATTTTATGTATATATTTTTGTAGTCACAGTAAAATATTAAATCGAGATTTACGTTTTATGAACCCCTGTTTAGTATAAGTTTGGTTACTATCATCCGTCTGAGGCAGTTTAGCCTTAACTTAATGAACTTAACTTTAGCTAGCAATAACTTAAATTACATAGGTACATTCATGAAGTGAAATATAATTTATGTAACTGTAATCCCTAATTAGCAATAGATCATTCGAATATAAAATAGTACTTGGATTGAAATAACAAAATGGGAAAATAGATTCATAGCTTGCATTTGAATTAATTGTTTTAGCCACCAGAGGAAATTGGAATAGTACAAAATAATGTACAGCTACTAATGGTCTTTTCAGTCTGGCACAAAAGTTCTGGTCACTCGTAGCCATCACCACTGGACTTAAAATACATTAGTTTTATTTACAGATTTTCACATTGGTACCAATGCCGTTTATTTACCTCCATCACTAAGTTACGGACAAGGTCACTGCCTGGATGAAATTAATTAGTTTAGTTTCAGTGGGAGAGTTCAGCTTAAGACTCCATCGGTATTGATAATATCTAATAAAAGTGACGGTTACTGTTCACATGACCTGGCGTATTAATACTTGAAAAAAGATTTAATAACTCTTTTAAGTATCATATAAGGTTCTTTCTATTAAAATTAGACAGTAGGTATTTTTTATAGATGAAAGAGTTAGCGTTACTAGAAAAAAAAAAGGAAGAGGATATAATAAATACAACGGAGAAAGGTAATACATTATGACAGTATTAAATTACAAATAGTGGCCTAAGCTCAGTACGGTGTCTTATTAATAATATATAATATTGATATTTATGATTGTCAGTTACAACGAAAGCTGCAAGCTCCACTTGAGCTCTTAACCATTACCTTGAAAATGTGTCGACATCCTATCATACTTTTGTTGATTCCTTTAACCATGTGGTCAGGGATGGAACAAAGTTTCTTCATGGCTGATTATACTGCGGTAAGTGCTCTAATTCTAAGTTACTCCCTTAAACTTATATTAGCTGATTCAATCAAGAAAGCTTTCAAATTCTGGTATTTAGACAAATTAATATTTGTGTAAGAAAAAACTGAAGTTAGTAATTAAATCTATGACCTCTTTCTTCTTTCTAAGTACACTAAGTTTACACTGAAAAGAAGCAGTCTAAGCTTCACTGATGACGGTAGGGACTTGTTTGATATGCTTTACCATCATGGAAATAAGCAAAGTAAACGTGTTACTTTTAATAGTAAACTGAGGGAACATATTTTATATACATAGAATAATGTACACCTCGGTGGCGTAATTAGCTAACGAGCTAGATTTGTGTTGAGCTTTATTGCCAAGGACGGGGAGATCAAGGTTCGAATCTCGGTCGAGTGAACTAGGGTGGTTTTTCCTTAATGGTTTTCCACTCTCTCTCTCTCTCTCTCTCTTTTCACGGAAATGCGGGTTCACTTCCTCTATATTCAACCTTTTCCATTTCTAGCCCATTAGTGTAAATAGTACATGGCGTATAACCCGAACGGTTAGTAAGACTAGGTGCTAAGTATTATCTAAAATAACAGTATATTCCTCTCAATGTCAGGCGTACGTGTCCTGTGCGTGGGGTATCTGCTACATAGGGTACGTGACTGTGTGTTTTGGGGTGACCGATGTCTTATCCACCAGCCTGACGGGTCCATTGGGGAAGGCGCTTGGACGAGTGCCCATGATGAGCTTCGCCGCGGCGCTGCAGGTCTCTAGCATAGTCACACTCCTGTATTGGAGACCTAGCATCCATGATAAGGCCATTTTATTCATCATATCCGGGCTGTGGGGGATCACTGACGGAGTTCTGTCAGTGCAATCGAATGGTAAGTTGACTGTTGGTTTGTTCTGGTATCAGATGAATTAAATTGGCAACACTTTTCATGGTAACAGGATGAAGAGGGAGAATTTTAAAATACACTGCGCAAAGTTAACCTGACAAAAATTTTGGGAACTTAATTTATGGATAAGGAAGGCAGAATATAAAAGAAGTGTGCCAGAATTTGCGTGGAGGTAGAGTCGGTAACCATTCATAAGAATACGAACCTGACATATAGTAAGCACGCCCACCAATGCGGGTATTTTTTTAATAAAGGTGAGTTTAAATAGAGTGCCTTGTTCATTGACCATAGCTTGGTGTTTGTTGCGGGCAGTATAGTCTGTGTTATTCTACTAGACTTTTCTAATTGGTTCTCTGGCTCATTTCTATAGAATTCGCAAAGAGTGTTAGAAAATTATATCCTCGACGGTATATTGCATCTAAATATTTACAAGGAACTTAATGCTGTACAAAAGTTTAATTTTATTTTCAAAAGTCTAAAAAAATATTACAACCATATCTTTAGTTTGAACAAACAAGTTTACTTAACATGTAAATGTCTAAAATATTAAAGTTTTTAAGTCATCCTAACCCCGAAAAAACTAAACAAATTAATGTTTACAAAATGTTTCTCCGTGCAAATTAAACTCTGGGCTATTTCAACTCGTTGATATAGATAGGAATGGAGACTGTGCGCATGCGCTGGATAGGAGGTTGTGCGCGAGCAATAGAGAGAAGGAGGAGTGCGTTCATTTCAGAGAGGAGAAGCAGAAATCAAGGAAGGGCGAGAATAATATTACGTCCCAAGCTTTTTTAAACTCTTGTTTTATTCCAGCTTTGTACGGCATCTTTTTTTCCTGGGCAAGAAGAAGACGCTTACAACCATTTTTCTTTGTGGTACGCCTCAGGATTCGTTGTGAACCTTGCTTACAGCTCCTACCTCTGCACCGATATTAAACTTAACATCCTCCTGGCAGTCACGTTGTTCGGTTTACTCGGCTACTATGGAGTCGAGTGGTTGGAGCGCTGCAAAGAAAGGAAAAGTATATACTATGTTAACTGAAAAACGTGCCATCAACTTTGAAATACACGTATTTAATTACTTAATCAAATACATGTAAACCATATTGTGAGCTGCAATCTCGTTTGATGTTTTAAATATTATTTATTTACATATTACGTTAATTGAAAATTAGAATGATGAGAATTATTTATGCGTAGTTTTATACACTTTGTAATATCATTATGGAAACTAAAACGTGATTTTTTAGAAACTAACAACATTTTAAAAGCGTATAACCCAAAGGAATAGTAAGACGCGGTGGTAATAAAAACGTTTTAAATCTTACATTCGACTCCCACTATTATAAGTCAAGCACTTGTAAGCACCCTGGCCTCACGTCATCATAATTATTGTCATTCTATGCTATGGTGAATCCTCACTGAATATCATCCTTTAGTAAACTGACGTTATTTCTAAAAGTGTTCATAGGAATTAACGTTAAGAAATGCTTACATTTATTAATATAATATGTTTAATTTGTTTCTATTGTAAACAGCAGCGAGCGCTACGGAAAGAAGTTCAAAGATCTTAGCACAACTGGTAGCGCAGTTAACTACAGTAGCCCCATGGCTTCTTTGGTGCTGACTGACAGTTCACAGCTGACTTCTGACAGTCAACATTTAGGTATATACCTAAATTTTGACTGTCAGAAGTGACAGCTGCTAAACACATGTTTTTTTGCAGATCATATGGTTCGGCGTAGGGGTACATAATTTGATCTGGTAGCTTTTCAAAGCCGTCAGCTGTCAGCTGTGAGCTGTCAGTCAGCACCAAAGAAGCAATGGGGCTGCTGTACTAAGAGTCTCACCCATAAACCACGTGACACTTTTTTCTTAACTTTCTGATCTCCCTCCCCCCTCCATCCCCTTTTGTAACACCAAGCGTATATTTAGCCTGACCCTTTACTTCTTCATATGTGTGTAATGTTACTTTTCACATAAAGAGTAAAATGCTATATAAACAAAAAGTAAGTGCTTAACTTGAATTTCAAGAACCGTACATATTTGGAAGTTATCTTTATACAAGTATGTATATTAATGATGAAAACATTAACAGTATTTTTTTTTTCAATTTTAAAATTTAAATATTAGGTATATGTTACCTAACACTGTGATCCCCCCCCCCCCCATGTAACACCACATAGACATTAGAACTCACCCCTCCTTCCCTCTCAACATCGTTACACGGTTTATGGATGACCTTTAAGAACCGAGATTATGTGAGCTGTCCCCCTTGCAAAGTGATTTAAAGCAGGAGAACATTTCTTTTAGCACCACTTCTTACTATCTGTCAGGTTGTACGCCTATGTACTAATTACGATAGTGAGCTATACATGAGGAAGGTTGAATTTAGAGGATAAGTAGCCACATTTGTTTAGAGGAAGATTGGAAAACCATCCTCAGTACACCCGACCCAATTTACCCGTCATCGGCAGTCTACACTGGATATCATCTCTTAGGGAACTGCATATACTTTTGGGAAACAGCGTTGTCATTTTATTGTTTTCGTGTAATCACTTCCCTTAAATATAAGACATATTGCAGCGCTGTCTCGTCGAGGTTGCCAGTAGTTTATTCTTACCCCCACACGCCACCGTCAGACATTACTGAAAGCGAGGAGATTTGGCAACAGTTAACCGAGAGAGAGAGAAGATAAAGCTTTTATCCATAAGTTCTACAGTTCCCTCGGCACTGATATCGGATGTAGTGCATTGTGAGAGTGACGCCCTAGACCATGCAGCCACCACAAAGGGTGGAGAACTGTTGACATTCGAATAAGCTTAATATCCTTTACCCTATCCTTCCTTACCCTATCGAAGTTAAATTCTGGCTTTGCCAGAAAAAATATTATTGAGGAAAATTGGAGATTTCCCTTTCACAGTGATTAATGGACGGTCGGAGACTTGGTGAACTGTATTTGTTATAGAATTAAGTGAGTTTGTAAGTCATGTTTTTATATTATCAATCGATTAAGAAATGCAAGTTAAGTACTCAAGAAATAATAATAGCTACATTAGTAATTTATTGGTTTATTTCTTTACATGCTTATAATTAATTTTTTAAATCTACTATAGCTGAAAAAATATATATTTCTATATTTTTATACGATATGTGTCAACGATAACGTTCAAAGTTTTTTTCCTATCAACGAGGTACCTCAACCTCATTTTTTTATTAACTACCGCGTACTATTGCTATACAGTGTATAAAATATTGTTAAAATGATTAAGGACCTTATTTTTATGTTAAATTAAATAAACCTTCGTGAGAAAAAATGCATTCATTCAGAGATGGATTTAATAGTATTTTTCTTGAGTGCAAATAGAACATTTTCCTTAGGATTCCGAATCCAAACCAAATTTCTTGAATCTTTAAATATCCACAATTATGTTTAAAATAAAGAAGAAAATTAATTGATTAAAAATAATCCTTTATTATGTATTCAAATTTAGCATTTTCATAAAAATATTTTTGTTAAAGGCTTACTGACACTAAATATTTATTTACCTGTGTATTTGTCACATTTATAAAGTTATAATGAACCAAGATAGCACTTTTTATGTGAGCAAAATTTTTGTAATATGATCTTGTACCTATATTGTATTTATTTATTTATTTATTTATCACCGCATCTTACTACCCGCTCGGGTTATACACCACCTATATTGTAGATTTTTTAAATTTAGGATAGCTGTATTTTTCCTACTATGTAATTATACAATGTATTCTATCAATTGGATAAAATAACAACCCAAGTTAATTCTGATTACAACATACTTTAATTTAGAAACGAAGTTTAGCTTATAGATGGTTTAGCTTTAACAAGCTTGGCATATAAACGATACTTTCCTATGATTTTATAAAATGTAAACATTCATCCTATGAATAGCAAGGGTTGAGAAAATACATTACATTTTCTGAGGTATTTTGTTCTAAGTTTATTCGTTGATTACTATAACTTAATTATGTATTTTAGTCATATACCAATAATATCAAATGTTTCCTGATCTATTAGAAACGATTTTATTTTGATAATTGTGATATGTTTCGCATATTATGATTATAGGGAAAGATGAATAACAACCGTTTATATTTTGACTCTAACAGATTATAAACACCCAAAGTAAAATGCTTCTTTCTGATAGACTTTACGTTTCCAGCATTCCATATTTGTAACGTCACAACCATACTATTTTGAACTTAAAATCACCTTTTGTATCTAATATCGTTACAAGCCAGACTTCATGTTAGAAATCACCACCTCATATAGCGTATTTTTGTCATTGTGTATATTATATGAAACTGCCTTGTATTTATAGAATGTGGATTGATGTATTTACAATTTCTATGTCACGATATATGTTTTGTTTAGTGACCATAATGAGAATATAATAAAGATGTACTAACTTTCATTTATGTACTTATTTCTTTCTCGACACTTCTCATTCAACAAGTAATAACTTTATATGTATAAGTTTAATTATTTTTTCACCTTAAAGCCTTCAGATCTGAATTTGATATTTATTTATTTATTTAGAACAGTGTTTCCATGAGCTTTACTAGCTCTTTGTTGGATATTATACAGATAAAAATACATTTGTCAGGATCTAGAGAGAAAAAACTATAACTATACAAAATAAGAATACAATTTTGCAGGATTATAGACAACAAAATATAACTTAAATAGAAGTACAAATTGCAAGAATAGACAAAACTATAACAACACAAGATAAAATGAAATTGACAGATTATATACAAGAATAATAAATAAAGAGATCATACAACATAATGATAATATGATAAAGGCTCGTCTACATAGATCGTACTCGCTTGTCAGGAGTCAGAGTATTAACGTGTAGATTGTCGTGAAGTATTGTAGTTCCTTACTACAAAATGGACTGTCTACAATGAAATGTCGTCGCACGTAATTTCAACCAATAGGAATTAAGAAAACATAAGCAGTCGAAAAATAATAAATATATAAGATTGTTACAGCGTGTACAACTATAGGTGACCTGGTGGTCTAGAGGTAAGGTGTCTGACTTCTGTGCTAAGGGTCCGGGGTTCAATCCTCGGTCCCGGCACAGATTTATCTGATTGCCAAACCCTTCCTTCATCTCTGACAAGACGTGTATTAATCACAACTTGTGAGTGTGAGGAATGCTAAGCCTCCACCGTGGTTCGGATTCCACGTTAAACTGTAGTTCCTCCATTTCATCTCACAATCACCCTACCATTGCACATTAGCGTAAGTGCATATAACTCGAACGGGTAGTAAGACGCGGTGCTAATAATAATAATAATGATAATATACAACTATATAGGTAGAACTGTTTTCAAATTAACGATTATTTTCTCTCGTAAAAGGGAGGAAAATTACTGACAAACTCGATAAGTATATCGTCGAAATCCATTTTACACTTGTGTTTAGCGAGACAAGACCAAGTCAACGAACAAAAACGAGCCAAAGAGCATTTCTACACCTGCAAAGACTATTAATTCATAATCATTCATAATATTAATATTTTCAAATTATTAAAATATATATAAATTATGTTTAAACAACAAATGTTTTAAATTAAAAAATGCCGTATATATTTATATATATTTCCATGAAGTGGGCTATTATCGTAGATTAAATAAATATTAACTTTAACTGATTTTAGTAGTGCAACCATATTTGTTTTTGATTGGCTGAACGCAACATGTTGCAACGCAAGTGATGGACAATGTTAATCTCCTTCCGACAAGCTATTCCGACAGTTCCGACTTACTATACTGCAATTGCTACATTCAATGCATACAGTCAATATTACGACTCCGGTACGACTCTATGTAGACAATCCAGGTATACGATCTACAAATAAAATACAGTATGGTGGCTTGATATAGAGTAAATATATAATTATTTATTTAATACTCCATGTTATGCAATTGATAGATTAAAAAAGAAATTAGAAAAATAGTTTGTGGTAAACATTAAAACTATGAGATACACATTTGAAATGTAGAAAAAAATTTCCAGAGTTTATTCCTATTCTCTTTTTTAAAGCGTAACCTAGGTTCTTATTTGAGCTCACACGCATAATTAAGCTATTATATTTCTCTAGAGCTGTATATTTGAAGCTAATATAGCCACATTTCTTCAAATGGATGTGTACCAAATCCAACTTTTCAGGATTCCTGGTGACATGGCTATGTAACTTGAATAAAATTTTAATTGCTATCTTTTGTAATGTTTATAATTCATCCAAATTATTTTTATTAGTGTTATACCATATAGTAATTATTAGATAATTTAAATGACAGTGTATTAAAGAGTAGTATAATTGCTTTATGCGAGGTTGAGGAACATAACACTTCAGCCTGTGTAGGACCCCTATAGTAGGGTTGATTTATTTGGTTATGTAATTTATATCAGCTACATTGACACACGTCAGGATGTAAACAACACAGACACTAAACACGTATCACAAATAAGTTTTATTTGGAATTTATGGGAGAATCTAACCATGTTAACCACGGGATTAAAATAGCTAAACTAAGCTTGGAAGATAACTCCAAAATGAATCAAACTTCAATAAAAAAAAGTTCCGTTTGTCATATAAGAAGAAATTTACTGAATATCTGGTAGCTTCGATTCCAACATATGAATAACAACGCTATCGTTGGTATGAGAACAGTTTATTGTAGTGTTTTTCAATGTAAATATACTTTCCACTGATGCACTCAGCTACGAACCTTGAGTCGTGGGTTCAATTCCCGGCTAGCACCATTTTTTCCGAAAGGGGTACCATCCCAACAGTCCTCATTGTTTGGTTAATTAATCATAATATAAGTTAGGTTTGAGATCACTTCTGGCTTCACAAAGTTCTGTGCCACCAGAGCGGCCAAATATCTACAAACACAGGCGACCGAACTAGATATGGTATCTCAACCGGGCAAAGCTGCAATATGCTAAAAAAAAAGAGTAGAATCTGTGTGAAGGTAGAGTAGGTAACTATTTAGGAACATCAACTCTAAGTACACCCACCAAGATTCAAACCCAAATCAACTCGCCACTGACAATCCAGTGTAAAGTGACCATATGACCACCGATGCGGATATCTTCGATAAATAATGAGGGATATTCACTCAAGTCCCTAAAATAAATCACAGTTTGTATGAAAGCACGCTGACCTGTAAATACTCGTAACAGGAAATTTGTGTCCTCGCGCATAATATGTGATCATACTCATTAGGACTAGAACTTAACGAGCCAACATCATCCCAAGTACAATGAGCGCCTGCCAGCAGCACGCAAGCAACCAGCGAAACTTCCGAGTCTATTGGGTTGCCTCTCACTTCGAGTCCGATAAAGAGACGCAATAAGGAAAGTTTGTGCGTGCGTTTGACGCTGAGAAGGGGGAGGGCGTGTTTTGTTTTTTTTGAGGTGCTAGCAAAACTTTGCCACTAATTTCTATTGGTTTTATATATTTTCATTTTCTTGCTACGGTATGCTAATATAATACAGACTAAAATAAAACAAAAAATATGTTCCTGATAGTAGTGTTATTTCGTGTTTTATAGGCTATATTTTATTTTTATATATAGAAATTAAATCACTTCTCTTTTATAAGAGGGAGGAATGTTGACAAGCATAGGCATAGAGAGGGGGATTTATGTGGTTTTAACCCCCCCCCCCCCCCCCCCCAATGTTCTTAAGTTTTTTATATGAAGCTTAAAGATGGCCTTATATCAAACTTCAAATAACCTATAGAGGCATTCAAATAGCTTCTACAATAGATTTATATATTTTTTAAATCCAAGCGAGGAACACTTTAATTTGCTTCTAAAAACATGCAATTTTAAAAATTTGTCGTTCGAATACCCCTTCAAATAGCTTTTAAAGGCATCAAATCTTAAAAAAAAAAAAAGTCGTAGCATTAACACTCTAAATAGCTTCCAAGCACTAGGGCATTCCAGATTTTTTATATCTGGGTGACAACTTTAAATATATTCTAGGGAATCTAATTCATTAAAAAAAACTTGTGAACACTTCTTAATATAGCTTTAAGAAGCATCAACATTTTCAAAAATGTATCGAAAGAGGACTATTTCAAATAGCCTCTAGATATATTCACATTTCAAAAAGGTTCGGGGGCTCTATTCTAAACAGCTGCTAAAAGAGTATAGTTAAAAAAAATATTCTTCAATCGACGATAGCTTTTAGGAGCATCCAAGTTTCTTACATTAACTCAAGGAAAGGATGTTAGAAAGTCACTAAAAAAAATATTTTGTTACTTTCCCCCCTCCTTCTTTCTTGCACAACAAAGGTTCCACCACTACCGTATTAAATAACAATGGTATTATTTATTAGGATTTAATAGTAGGTCTTGACAATGTCACAAACTTATGATTTTGGAATAAAAAAACTAAATTTAATTTTCCATTTATTCAAGTTATTTAACGTGCACTTTCTGAACCAACTGATTATACCAGCACACGCCTTATAAACTAACTTAAATCTATAAACCACAACACCCAGCCCCTACCCATTAATTTATCACTGTGAAGGGAAAACCCAATTTCACCAGTGATAAATTTTTCGGCCATACAGGGATTCAAAACCTGGGAGTCTTAGATCAGCAGACAGACACGCTACCGACTGAGTTAAACTAAGGGGTCGTGCCCAGCCCCGTTACCAAAAATAAATTCTGCCTAGGCCCATGTTGACATGTGTTCATTGTGTTGTCCTGTGGGCGTAAACGTGACGTGCAGTGGCGTATTCTGAGAAAATTAATAGGTATGCTGTACCCTAAAAGTTGCAGGGAGGATTAGGGGGTCAAAGACTCTTAACCACCATTGACCAAGAAGATAAAGAAATGCTTCCCTAGAAATATTCAAACAAGAGTAGCTCTAGTTTATAACAATGGTTCTCAAACATTTATGATTTTTTTGTACTCGCATGCTATTTTGGGGAACTTTTCGTCTTTCAACTTCCCTCGTCTCTCTTTTTCGATTTATTTATATCTTTGTTTGAATATCCACCTTTACAGCCTACCACATATTCTGACTTAATAAAAGTACACCAGAACAATTCACCAAACACACCAAAACGTGAAACTACCTATGATTATCATCCACTCAAATTGTAATGGAATATCAAAACACAGCACACTGCAGTTCATCGCAATACCTAAATAATCAAATATTTCAGTAAAAATGTCAGGGCTAAAGGTGAATTCAAACATACGCTGAAATTTGAAAGCAGTACAGTAAGTTAGCACCGCTTAGTGGTGTAGATTTTTCACACGCTCGCGGAAAGTTGGGAATCTCTATTTACCCAAGATGCATTGAAACGTCAAACATAAAAACGAAAATATTACAATCAGTGCAAGTTACTGTACTTAAAATAAAATTAAATGATTTACTCACTGCCTGGGTTTGATTTTGTCATCGATAAAACTCATGGCTTCCAATAAACTGTCGTTTTTAATCATCACTTTTGAGATACACTATCTTGAGAATGTGCAGGTTTTTTTTAATAAACAATGCATGTTTGAAAGTTTGCGCATGCGCTGATCGGGTCTTCTTGGCCGGTTCTCTGTAGAAGTGCTGGGAAAGTTGAAATTAATTTATCTCTACTCGAGCGGTGCGGGCAACGCTGGTCAAGCGGACTTCTGATTGGATTAAAGCTGTCACGTGACCAAATCTAAGCACTGCTCGCGTTTTACAGCGAACGTGTGAATCCACAGTGAGAGTGTTATGAGCACACTCCTGACTGAATAAGAGTGACATACCCTATTATATTGTATACACAGGTAGCATTTTCATATATTTGAATATATCTCTCGGCCGAGTGATTAAATCAGAACACGACTTATAAACTAACTTAAATATAGAATAGACACAGCACCACCCCCCCCCCTCCGCCGGCCGTTAAGTCAACACCTTTAGAGGAGCCCTTAGTTCAGTGGGCAGATAAACTACCGACTGAGCTAAGGTGTTGGACTCACAGGTAGCAATACGAAAAGTATCCCCAAAAAAAATAAAAAGAGTAAAATGAAGTACTACATGAATCAAGCGTCCATCAGAACTTGGTGGGAGGAGTAAGGTGGATTGTCCAACTCACATTGCAATAATAGAGCATAATTATGAGACTAAAACAATTTATTTAATCCTAATTATGCTCCAGGAGCTATTTAGATCCATAAATTATGATAACTGTAACAAAGGGGAGATTTTTTCTTATTAAGCCTATTACTCTATCGCTGACTTTGGTTTAATGCATTGATGAAATTACACTTCCAACCTTTGGGATTCTTGATGTACAATTTATATAAAACCATATTGGCTAATAATTATATAATTTATGCTGCAAAAAATTATAAGCTCATAAGCAACAACTAAAAGAACAAGGTTAAAACTCCATAAATACTTCATACTAATTACAAAAAACACTGTCTAGCTACTACAGTTAAATTAGCTCCTCATTCCCCTCCTTACTTCACCCTTGTATACTCTAAAATAATGGTAAATATACTTGCCAAATACATGATACATGTGCCTAGAATGCATAATATAATCAAATAGGTACTTAATTAGTACATAATTTGAAGTGAATACATCTTTAAATTTACTACCATACGGGGCAATCATAAAAACCTAATGATAACAAAATCGCGGGATAGAGTTTGGTGTTGTAGTTTCGAATCTTTCCTCTACATCCAAATTAATTATACCACTGGATAGCTAAAGAATCAAAGAATTCATTACGATAAGCGAGAACAGTGACGCATCGCGCGCGGTGGAGGGGAAGCGCCGCCATTTTGAGGTTATTTTGCTGCTTATCGAGATTTGCAATTAGTATAACTTTTGACTCAGAGAAGATACGATGTTCGTTTAGGTTTTAATCGTCAGCTGTCGTCAATCTATCGATTGTATATAAAACATTAGTAAAGTTATATTGTAACACAATAATTATTGTTTCCTTGCTTTTATCCTAAATACATAAATAAAAATATTTTATCTAAAAAATATAACCCGTTACATAAACGTATTCACATACAACACACGGCCGTGTCCATGACACAGCCACACCCATTCTTTAAAGCGTTTTTTATTCAATTATTTTACAATATTATTTGCATTTATTTTATTTATTTGAGCTATACTAGCTTAGTAAATTTAATCATTGTGATATTGATACTTGAATATTTTTCAATAGTTGGCACACTGTTTTACTTGCGATAAGTACTCAGCAGGCCTTGGGTTGTAAACAACCTAGTTCATTGGTCATTGGTTTGTTGGCGAGGAGAAATGGGAGTGTTGCAACCCCATAGACATTGGTCAAGGTCAATAGAACTTCTCCAGCTTTTCCTGCTACTTTCAAGCAGCAGATCCTGAGCTTCATAAGCTGGGTAAATAGACCCTTTTGGAAGAATATTTACTTAAAACATAATATTCTTGGTATATGAACAAATATTAATTTGAAAAATTAATAATATATAGATACATTATACATGTATATTAATTCACAATTTAAACATTACTATCAACACAGTTTGCACAGACAGCATAGAATTAAGAAACTAGTCCATATAATTATGGGTATGTGGCGCAGGACCAGCATACCCAGAGAATATGCCACTGATGATGTGTTATTTTAAGGATCAATAGTAAAATACAGGGTAATAAAACATTAAAGTGAAAAATTGCAGTTAAAATTAAATTATTATATTCTCAAGCAAACAATATTATAATCTCCCTGCTTTATAAATATAATTTTTTAAAACTATGTCTAGTGATCCTTTGTAATAAGTTGACATTGTAAGAATCAAATGGCCGAAGATATTATTTATGCTTTTTAGTGAGGAATTCTCCATCTAGACATCATATTCTGAAAATTGAAAAATGATGGTGAATTCCTCACTAAAAATCATAAATAATAACTTCGGCTATTTGAGTCTTAAATATGCAATCCCTTACAATTATAATAATTGTGCAAGTGGCAGCAATAAGCCAACTACAGAGTCTAAGATGGCTGAGTTATCTGATAGCTCGTGATATTAATAAAATCATACAATTGTAGCCAATGATTTCAGCACGTCCATCATAGACTCTGCCTTAAAATATGAGTGAAGAATGACCCTGGGCACGGGACGATTCCTGAATAGCTCAGTGGTTAAAGCATTGGCGTACTAAGCCAAAGGTCCCGGGTTTGATTCCCGTGTCCAGGTGTCATTTTTCAACTTTCAGAATAGTTGACAATGTGTATGGCTTTGAAATGCAGTCCCACCTTTTAATGGTAATTTAAAAATGAGTTTGTAATTATTGTTATGACTTGTGGTGCCAGTAAGTTATTATTAAAATCAAGTTATGGGTAAAGTTTTATTGATTGGATTCAAGGTCATCCCTACTTGAAGGTAAATATAAGAATGTTGTATTTACTATGGAAATGGCATTTTTGAAGCTTAAAACCCACAAAAATAATCTTCATATACAGGATGTTCCCTGATCAAACAAGCTAACTTTGATAATTGCTAGGGGATCAAAAAACTAACTCGAAATTTCAAGGGTTCAATAATACCATCCCTAAAAACTTTTTTTTTTAATGTATTTACTGTTCAGAGGACTGAGCACAATAAAAACGAGACACCAACAATAACCTGATGTGTCCCTAATACCATCCCCAAGACAGAATAGTTGATCTGACTTTACACTCACCCTCTAATTGAGTCATCCCTTCCCCTACATCTCCAAACTGACAAAGAGGGTCTCTGAAAGAGATGAAGAGGACAATAATCCCTTCCCCTCATATGCATGTTGTACTTGACCAGCATTAAAGTAGGGTTGCCTTCTATTAATTAAGGGAATTTATTGAGAACTCCCTATTCACCCGACCCCCTCGCAAAAGGTCATTCGCATTAGGTTGGTAGAGTTGTCAGCTAAAAGGCTTGAAATTCAGAAGGGGAAGAAGGAATAGGGTTAGGTGGAAGATGTGCAGATAATCATTAACTGTTTCCAGCCTATGGCTGGGTCAGTTTAGTAAAATGCCTCCATCTTCAAGTGCAGATGAAAAATACAAATTTTTTACAACAGGATAAACAAGGAATAAGTTTAATAATATAAATTGAAGAGCTTGGCAGTAAATAATGGTAAGGGACTTTTTTTTAAGAAAGGTTGAAATGTAAACAATGGCAAAGGACCTACAGAACTCATATTAGTGAAAGGTTCCTCGTTTCCTAAAGAGATGGCAGCAGTATGCAGTCTCAGACTTCTGAACTTTGCTGTAATTGTTTTGCATTCGGCCTGTGAATAATGGTAGGGTCCAACAAGATGCTGCTGGTAGTAGTCATATGTATGTGACTAATGTGCAAGGAGAGAAAATAGTAAATCGTTTAGAAGAATCTGTGCTAAATTTTGATAGTGATGACCCAGTTAAAGATCCAGACTATGTTCTTGACAAAGCTGATATGTCTGAAAGAAGAAATTATCAAGTAAATATGATTGGTTAACCTATTCACATTAATAATGTTAAGTGCAGTTAACATTATTTACTTGCTAATCTCAAACAGTGGGAAGTTAACATTTTAATCTAGGTTATGTGTAATTTAACACTGTTCTTGTTTTATTTTGATACATAGAGTAGGTTTGGCGGGGTTTTGGGTTTGTAGTGGCTTTTTTTTTTTTTTAGTTGGCTGTGTAAATATAATGCACAATTAATTTTACTGTACATTTTGATTTTACTTTCGGGCTAAGTGGTAGGGGGGTGTAAAGGCAGAGCAGGTCTTATGGTTTTCGGCACAAGGTCATATCTACCATCAGTATATTATGCATTCTTTCTTGAAACACAAAATCTGATGAGTGTAAAAGTAACTTATTGTAATTATTTTGTTTTCTAGTACTAAGAGCATAGTTCTGACTGACTCTCCACAGACCATACAGACCATATTATTTTCTCCTAGTCAAGATGAAGAAAATGTTACTAATATAAATCATAAGCCAGTTGTAAAGAAAGTACGAAAGAGAAAGAAACATGCTAGTGCATAGGAAAAAACCAAAAGAAAGCGAAATCAAGGGACCGAACATAAGAAGTACAGAGGAGAGGGGGCAAACTGTAGGAGTAAAACGTGCAGGTCCACCATGTGAATGTCCTAAACAGTGTTTCCAGTTAATTACTGAAGAAGATAGGTGAAATCTATTTACAAACTTTTGGTAAATAAATTGTTATAATACCCAGAATGCATACCTACAAGGTTGTTTGCGATCTAAAGAAATATGCAGTAAGACCAAACTATAGATATTCAAGAGAAGTCAGACGATTGTGTACACAGTGAAATCCGCAGGAAAAGATGCTATAATTTGCACAACGGCATTCCTTAATATTCATAGGCTCCAGAAGAAAAGATGATGTATGGAGATAATAGTGAAGCGATTGAAAAACGGAATGGTTTCACCTGCTTCCGATAGAAGAGGTAAACATACTAATCCTCCTAAAAAATACAAGAAGATAATGATCCTGTTAAGGCATTTATTGACAAACTCCCTCGTTATAAGAGCCCCTACAACCAGGGGGCTTCTAAGGATTATCTAAGAATAGAGTATTCTATACAGCTGTGTGTTTTGAGAGATATGCCCAAAAATTGCAATGCAATAAACAAGCAAAGTGTATCTGCAGACAAGCTTAAAAGGATTTTATTGAAGAGTATAATATCAGCTTCAAGAGCCCCAAATCAGACACTTGTTAAGGTTGTGCTGCATCTGCGGTGGCCAATGAACATGCGCGGATACGTAAGGATGAACATGAACTGAAATCACTCGAAATACACCAAGAACTCCACCATTGAAAATCAGAAGCTGGACAGAGGGAGATTTCTAAAGCATCAAATGAAGCGAAAGAAACTACTTATGTCCATGTAATTACATTCAATTTGCAACAGACATTACCAGCACCATTATGGACAACTGGGCCAATAATGATACAACTTGAGCACCCACTGCTGTGGAGACAACCAAGGATACTTTTTCTTGTGGGATGTGGCCACAGCAAAGAGAGGAGTAGACGAAATCACTAGTTGTTTAAAGATGTATTTTGAAATCTATAAAATTTTAAGGGAGAAAAGCCGATTGCAATTTCAGATGATTGCGGTGGCCAAAATAAGAACTGGACACTGGTGTCATTTTGGTTATATCTCTTGAAAAGTGAACGTTTTAAAGAAATTGGGCACATTTTTTCCTCAGGTTGGCCATATATGCTCCTCAGTGACAGAGATTTTGCTTTGGTCGAAAAGCACATCTCCTCTCATTATCAGATGGTGTATACCCCTGAACACTGGGAAGAAGTTCTGAAAACATCCCAGAAGAAGAAGAAGAAGAAGAAACCTTTCCAAGTAACGAGAATGAATCAGGACTGTTTCTAGAACTTTTCTTCCCTGAAACAACTGTTTCCTCAGCCACCAGTTACTACAACTAAAAATAAATTTGGCATACGGAATTGTGTGAGACTTACATTTTCAGCGGAGTTATTGCAGCCAACTCTTAAAATGTGGTTCTCCGAGACTTACAATGGTTCCCTGTAAGAAGTTATCCTTTCTAAACGAGGAAGACCTCCAAACAGATATACATTCCAGGATCAGCTTCATAAAAAATGTTCAGAACACTTCCAATCAAGGCAGACCAATTGAATGATGTACTGTCTGCTTTAGAATGGGTCTCTACTGTATATCATGACTGGTACAAAAACCTCAAACCAGCAAGAAATTCTGCATCTAATCAATATGATGGAATTATTGATTCAGACTGATGTAAAAAGTGTTTAGTACGTTCATTTTTGATGTAAACAATGTTAAAATTTTAATACTAAAACAGGAAGTCTTGAAACACCTTTTTTTTTGTGAAACCATGTTTATCGTGTATGTATATATGTATGTTTAAAGAAATAATTATTAGATTTTGCCAGAAATTACTTTTATTTCTCAAAATGAGTTCCATGTCCCTTACCATTATTTACTGCAGAGCCCTTCAATTATATAACTACATGGATGATTGTGCAGACTAAACTTAACGCTTTAGTCTATTTTAACAGTGAAAGGAGTTTGGGTTTCGAATTCAGGCTATATTTCCTTTAAATATTTTCACCCAGACTCATTGTAATTAAACGTGGATAACCTGGACAAGCAGCAGTAGTTGATTTTAGTCATCATCTAACTTTTTTAAATTAATTAACCATTTATCAACTAAGAATACTCCCATAATTCTTACAATACACTAGATAGCCAGCCGGTGACTTGGTGATTGGGGTTCAGATCTCGGTCAGGTGTACTAAAGGTGGTTTTATCTAAATGGTTTCCCACTCTCTCTACATAAATTCAAATACATTTCCTTTAATTTCTTCCTTCCTTATCTTTAACCACTTAGTGTAAGTATGTGTCTAGCCTGAAGTGATATAAAGATGCTGTCCATACAAGACAACTGTATACTCACTTTGAAACAGGTTGGAAAGGAAAAGCTAAGGAAATATCCGAGCATAAAATGCCTGGAAAAAGGATAAAATACCTATAGGAGAGGACCAAGCCCCTAACCATACCAAAACCGAAACATAACCGCTCATCTGATATTGCCAATTTTACATATTTTTGGGGTATTATTTTAAAATTCTTAAGTTAAATTAATTCTATGTTTAAGAATATTGATGAATCAAGGATATTAAAAAAATATATAAATGTTCTTTGGAATAAGAGGATAAACACAAAAGTTTTAGAAGGCAAGTACTTCAATTAATCTATAATTTATTTATATAAACAAGTAGATATTTTGTCAAAAAAAATTCCATTGCTTAAGTTTTATTTCTGAAAGAATATAAAACTTAAGAATAGTAATCTATTTACAATATTCAAAATATTTCATCATAATACTGTTCTAGATTACTAACTATTGCTTGCAGCTATACATATTTACAATCATTAATCACTATTTTATTATTATTTTTATATGCATACAAATATGAGGTACAAAAATAGTAGAATTATTTAAGTAAAGCTAACAATTATGTTTATAAATATTTATACAGTGTTCATACCATAGTCTTATACTGCTTATTGGGACATGATTTTTATTTTGTATTGAGGGTACTTGAAAACAAGATTACAATGTGATTACATAACAACAACTAAAGTGAAATATAAAGCCATTCAGCATCAAAACCGAGACATTGATTGGGGAAGTAAGAGCAGTAATTCAAGAGCATGTTATAAACATTAACATAAAATTATGTAAATTTAAACACAGTTTACCAGCTAACCGGTCATTTTATTATCTTCACTTTGAACTCAAAAACCTTTATGGGTTATAACTTATAAGGGGTCATCCACAAAACATGTAACGCTGTTGAGAGGGAGGTTGGAGAGCTCTGATGTATAGATGGTGGTACATGGGGGGGGGGAAGGTGGGTACATTACAATGTTCTATAACATAGATCATATACTTAAATTCTAAGATTGAAAGAATAATATTATTGTTCATGTGTTCACCACTAATAAACATAATAATAAAAAATAACTTCTGGTTATAAGTAGTTTTAAATCTGAGTCCTCCTTTTAGTGTCACAAGAGCTTCTGTATGAAATAATGACATTCACTCTTGATGACACTCCCACAGCCACTGACCACTGACATACACTCTTGAAAGGGGGGGGGAGGGGGGTATTGAGTGAGGTCAAATAAAGTAAGAAAGAACAAGTGTGATTTTTATGGATTACCCTTAAGATAAATTAACCTTTTCTGTACATGAAGATAAAAATTACAATTACAAATAAAACAATATATTTTGTTTATAGAATAAGTCACTGTACATAATTTAAATTATTATTAACCAAGTTTGGAACAACAAAGAAAATGTATTTTATAAATAAAACCGTATCAACATAAAATAGACCCTAACGTTTTAATTAATTAATTTTCAGCTAAACAAAGAAATCAATTTTTCGAACAGATAACTCTTTAAACTGAATGTTCAACATTTTATCCACATACAAAATTATTCTTACCCACTAAGACTACTTAGCAGGTTGGATGTAAATATAGTATCACATAGTGAAAGGGTCTTTTAAGGGGGAACATTATAGTCAAGCTTTTGTTTATTGAAATTCATGAGACATACCAATTTAATTGTTACGAAAGATCTTGGTTGAAAATACTTTTACAAAATCACTCATTAGGTCTAGGAGAAACATTCATTATGAAAATAGTCAAAACATTTGAACTAATAATTGTGTTAATTATGTGCGAGACCTGTATTGGTGATTACAGGGTCTAAGGCATCACTCTCACAATTGAAAAGATAGCCAGTGACAGGGAAATAAGGGTTCAAATCCCAGTTGAGTGTACTGGTTTCTCACTCTCCATCTACTCAAATGTGAGTGCATTTTCTTTGAATTAAATTTTAACCACTTCTCCCTCATTGTTATAAATATGTATATAGAGGGTTGCTACATAATGAATGACAAAAAATTGTATGGAATAAAGATAAGAGTTTCTGACATAATTGCAAGTGACTGAACGTGTTAAAAAAAAAAAGCTTCCTCAGTATCTAAAGCAAACCAGGGAATGAAAAGAACCTACAATATGAATTTTAAATTAAGAGCAATAAGCGAGGTGCAACAATCAAATAACGTGCTGGCTGCTAAAAAGTTTGGTGTTTTCGAGGCTAATAAAAGACTTTGGAGAAAAAATTTTTAAAAGTTTAGGAGTGCTTGTGGATAAAGAAAATCATTCAGAGGGCCTAATAAAACTGTGTCAAATTTTTTAAGTTTTTGCTTTTTACGTTTAGTTATTTTTGAGACTTTTTATTTTTTATATGACATCTTCAAAATTTTAGGGTCATATTTTATGTGAAGCTGAACTTTATTTGAGCCAATGCAGTATCTCAACATTGAGAGCATAAAGATTTCAAGATGATTCAAATTGTGTTTGTTATAAATTATAAATGGAAAATCATTAATAGCATACTTAGGTAAAAATTGTTCTTTGGTATACTTTTCGGAAAATATAAAATACGTAGTTAATTTGTTTTAGAGAAAGGGATCGAAATTATTAAACAAATACAAATTAGCTACTGTTGAAAGCCATGCAATTCTATAAAAAAAGAAAGTGTCATTAATAGAGACACTGAAATTTCGCAAGACAGGTTTTTACAAAATTATAATCAGAACATTAAAATTACTATCAAAACACATTATTATACCACTGTAGTAGTTTTGAAGTAACAATACATTCATGAAATAAAACAAAAAATCTAAAAACGAAATTGACCATTTTGCCTTTTAAATGTGAATTATCATCCATTTTGTTGATTTAAATGTGAATTAACACTAACAACATTGTTGTTGTTACCTTTATCCTGAAATAGCCTGAAAAATAAAGAGCAACAACCATGCTAATAATACAAAGGAATTTCTTTAAAAAAATCCCTAAATCAAAGATTATTGGTAAGAGAAGTGTTTGAACTGGCTACTTTTAGAGCCAAATTGTGGCCAAAGACAAATATTTAAAGAAGTAGAAGAAGAAAATGACACCATAATTAAACTATATTTATATATTTTTATCTTTATGTCTTTGGTCTTCCATCTTACGTCACTGTTAAGTAACATTATTTTTTGAGTATGGTGATTTAATGTTGTAATTTGGAAAATTATTTAAGAAAATAATGGGTGGATGAAAATTTAAAATGCCTTAAGTTTTATGTATTTTTGAAATAGAACTCGAATATTCAAAAGGTGGCTTTTACCTATTATTTGATAACGCTAAAAAAATTATGTGTATATTGTGAAACACCCGCGTTGACTGGCTAAGAAATTTGGAAATAGAGCTTTCCTTGTAATTTGGTGATTGGCGTGTCTGCGAGATAGTAAAAATTTATAAGCTTTTTTTATCTGGTAAAAATAATTCGGTACAAGCTAGGTTGTTGTCTACCGTATATGCACGGTCTATATTGTATTTAAGGCATATAATTTAAAAAGATTAAGTAGTTTGTAATAAATAGGCCTTCTTTATGAACATTATAATTAAAAAGTAATAAAATTTAATATTTTTTTTAATTGATGTTATTTAAATACTTGTGTTTATAGTAGGCCAGAAATAGTCGAAAACATAAAACCTTTTAGCTGAGATTTTTCTATTCATAGCAATGTATATTATAGTTGATTTGCTGTAATTTTCAGCCCCATCCCTCCCAAGAATTTTTTTGATTTATATATCCAAATACGAGTTGATTTAATGAAATACAGTAATTTGCCACAAATCAGGATCTAACCTTTTATTTAACAATTTTTCTTTTTTACCGAAATACAACAGCTCTTTATTTAATGAAATCCAATCATTTTAATTACCACAAACCAGGATTTCTATTTACCACAAATCATGATCTAGCCTTTTATTTACAGACTTTTTATACCGAAATACGTTTTATTTAAAGAAATCTAAGTTTTATTTACAACAAATCAGGGTCTCTAGTCATTAACCATCAACTAATATTCTACCTACTGTGTGCTTCTGTGTGAGGCTTGGAGGAAAAGGAATGGGGAATATAGTTACTATATATTTATTTTTTTAATATTTCCATTCATATTAAGTTGTGCTCTCTCCTATGGGAAAATCAGTTTAAAGTTCCACTTTCTAGACATGTTTTTTTTCACACAGTGACACCAACTTCTCCCAAAATGTCTGATAAGCGACCAAGATGAACATTGATAGCGCCATAATCTGGGTCCGCCTGACTTCGTTGGAGTAGTTGAAATGCATTCATATATTCCAGTTCAGAAAACTCTGCTCCTTTTTCCATTACACCACTTAATATTTCCTATATAAAAAAAAAGCACATTGAACAAATGTATTTATATTTTATAAATTGAGCTTGAATAACTTCAAGAAAAATATGTTTAACAAAGGCTAGATAATTGTGTAATAATGGAAATTGATAAAAATAAAGTAAATGGGAAAATAAACTAATAAATGTAAATTTAATTAAGAAAGTGCACCTAGGGAAAGAGGAAAAATGTGGGAAGAATTTCCAATGCCCAAAGGTGATATATTCTTTCTTTCTTCTTTCTTCTCTAGTAGAAATAGTCAAATACACATTTAAACACAAATTGAATGATATTTCGGCACTGTTGCCTTTATCAAACAACGAGAGAAGCGGGAATACACAAACAAACACTGAATTACTCCATTTTTAATTAAAAAAGAAACTGTTAGATAAACACTGAGTCAAATATTTAATAGGTAACTTGAAAAAAGTTAGTAGTAATAAAATAATATGTATGAAATAAAGTGCATTGAGCAAAAAAATGTGTAATAAATAAAATGATAGAATAGTAGGAAAATAATAAAGCACAAGTAAAAAAACTTAACATATATTTACACACACTTCAATATTTCAGGTTATGAGTGGAGGCATTTGCTGAAACTGTTTTCTCTGGATTCTTAATTTTGGTATCATGGCAGTGTCCATTCATTTCGTTCATGGATAATTTCAGTGGTGAGACCAATATATTGTGCTGTACTTTGTTGGCATTCTAGTTGGTAGATTAGGTTACTGGACCGACAGGTGTAATTTCCTTTGATTTTCAAAAAACCACCAGTCTTTGTGTATAAGCAACCTCCATAGCTTAGAAATCTTCTAGTGCACCCTAAACTCGAAACTGAAATTGATACAACCTTCATCCAACCACAAGAAGGCTCTCAACCCTGTAAGAGCTTGCAAAACCTGCCAAATACATCATCTAGCAGCCATTTTCTCTAGCAACATCACCAACTCCATCTATACCATCAAAGGCAGTCATGTGAGTCCAGTAATGTAGTTTACCAATTAGAATGCCAACAATGTACAGCACAATATATTGGTCTCACCACAAACGAATGGACACCGCCATGACACCAAAATCAATAATTCAGAAAAAACAGTTTCACCACATGCCTCCACTCATAACCTCAACTTTGAGGACTGCTACACTATCAAAGTGTTAAAAAATCATTCAAGAGGACACAATGCAATATGTTCCAGTTAAGAAGATGGGAACTGGCATCAGTGGATCATAAAGTCTATAAAACCTAAATAGTGGTTAATTTCAACCCAGAGGTTTCACTAGCACCACCTATCATCAACAGAGTAATAGATGAACCTTCAGAGAATTTTTCATCCTTCCCAATCAAGTTGGCATCACTGAAGACAACATCCTGTTTAGTCTTACTACTACCACTTCCTAAGGAAGATACTATAATAGCATCAAAATATTAGTGTGTGTAAATATGTGTTAAGTGTTTTTACTTTTATTTGTGCTCTGTTATTTTTCTACTATTCTATCATTTTATTTATTACAATTTTTTTTTTTTTTTTGCTGAATGCACTTTATTTCATATATATTATTTTATTACTATTATCTTTTTTCCAATCGAGTATTAAATTTTAATATTTAACTTCTATTATTTATATTGGATAGCCACAGCCAAAGCTTTGAGAAATATATTTTTAACAACAGTTGTACAATGTTTTTCTAGCAGTTTCTTTTTGAATTCAAAATTGAGTAATTCATCAGTACTTGTGTAAAGTGTATTCCTTTTTTTCTTTTTGTTTGATAAAGGCAACAGTGCCGAAATATTATTCAATCTGTGTTAACATTTGTGTTTAAATGTGCATTTACTATTTCTACTATAGAAGACAGAAGAAAGAAAGGTGGTATCAGCTTTGTGCATTGGATTCTTCCCACATTTTTCCTCTTTCCCTAGGTGGGCTATAAGTTTATTTTTCCTTTTTCTTTATTTTTATCAATATCTGTTATTATAAGTTTATGTTTCCTTTTTATTTATTTTCATCAATATCTGTTATTATAAGTTTATATTTCCTTTTTATTTATTTTTATCAATATCTGTTATTATAAGTTTATGTTTCCTTTTTCTTTATTTTTATCAATTTCTGTTATTATAAGTTTCAAGAAAATGATGTAATTTAGTCTAAAAGTAATTGAATTTGAAACATTACATTAGGCTACATTACATACATTAGTGTGACACCTGGAATATGAATTGTTAGCATAAATATGATAACCCTCATTGATTTAGATGGGATATTTTCACTATTTAAATATATATAAAATCCTGAAATCTAGCTATAAAAAATAAGTAAAATATTCATGGATATTAGTTATCCTCAAGATCTTGAATGACTATAAAAACAAGTTGTAGTTCAAGTGGTATCCAATCAGAAATCACTGCTAACATATTTTGTTGAGAAATAAAGGTTATCATGTTTTTGCCCCGACTCCCTCAATTATCACAAGAATAAACTTTTAAAAGGTATGAAAAATAATGATAGAGTCCTCAACATTGACTAAAGGTCACTAAATGTATCTCCCAGCCGTAAAAATTTGGAAGCTGGAGACTAAGGATATTAAGAAACTTCAACCAACTAAGACTCAGTCATCTGATGGAAAAAAACTAGCATTTCGATTTATTTTTACTTGGTTGTTATCGGCAATTTCTACATCGGTATTTTATTTTTTTAATTTACCCGTTCGGGTTATACATCAGTATTACTTTGTAAGGGACAACAGTAATTTAATGCAATCGACACATATTTAGCAAGGCTGTAGAGTCGGGACACCAAACCTTCGACTTTAAACTGTTTGATTCCAACTCCGACTCCTTCGTGAATGGCTAAAGTATATTAATTAGTAATAGCAAAGTGACTGCAGTAAATTGCTCCAATATGAATTACTTTATGAGAAGCTTTGTTGACATTATGAACCTATATTAAAATAAATTTGTCAATCCAAATTACCAATTTTGGTCCTATATAATAAAAAAAAAGTTAAAATCTTGTTATAACACAATAAGTTTTCATTTTAATGACTACAAATCAACCCAAAATCACTTATGACTTCACAGCCCTGATATTTAGATGACTCTAATTCATATTTTCTAAGCTTTTATAAAAATTATTTGCAGTTTTGGTGTGTAGCTGCTTGGGTAAACATGTAAATCTCGTTGACTGACCTCTGGAGTAAGATAAAACAGCTCAAAGTAGTGCCTCGCATGGTCCAACGCTATCTCGCGCGCCATTGTGATATTTGTCAGGGTCTGCTGCAGGGCAAAGATGTTTCGACACATCTTCTGGATCCCAGGTTCATCAATCTTGTCCAGATACTGGGCCGAGGTTATGAGAATCTTGGCAATAAGGTGGCCCAGACCTTCAAATATATACTGCAAACACAGTAATGTTCAAACAAATGTTTAGAAACTTCTTTTGACGATCATTTACTATTCCCTCCTACTGTGAACCATGATTTAGTTCAGTTAGTTAGTACAATTATTTAAAACCCTAATTTGTGATAAATAAAATGATTGGATTTCACCAAATTAAAAGATCTATTTTGGTAGTAAAAGTCAGTAAACAAAATGGTTTTTGTTTTTACTAAAATGGTAAGGAAAAAATCAACTCAAACTTAAGTGGTATCTATGGATAGAAAAATGATGGTTAAATTTCTCTTTCTTAAATCTTAGATAGTTGCCTTTGATCACAATTGAATATGAATTTCATTAAAGACAGATCAAACACATATTTTATTTATTTAACAATAGATTTGGTTGCAGGAAATACATTTTCTAGAATGGGAAAATGGGAACTTTGATTGGTTATAAGATATTAAGGAAATAATTGTAAAAGTGCAGTTTGTACTTTTTTCTGGCAGTTTCAGGGGAAAAAGAAAGAAGCCATGAATAATGTCTGCTAGTTAACCAAAGTATATAGTTTTGGTTTAGTTAATTTTTATTCAATTCAGTGACCTGGAGGTTTATGAGTAAGGTGTTGGAATTCTGTGCTGGGAGTTCAGAGTTCAATCCTCGGTCCCAGCGCAGATTTATCCGATTGCCGAACCCTTCCTTCACCTCTGACAAGACATGTATTAATCACAACTTGTGAATGTGTGGAATCCCAGGGCTTCATTGTGGTTCGGATTGCATGCTAAACTGATGGTGATGATGGTGGTGGTGGTAATGGTGGTGGTGATGATGGTGGTGGTGGTAATGGTGATGGTGGTGGTGGTGATGGTGGTGGTGGTGGTAATGGTGGTGGTGGTGATGGTGGTGGTGGTGATGGTGGTGGTGGTAATTGTGGTGGTGGTGATGATGGTGGTGGTGGTGATGATGATGGTGGTGGTGATGATGGTGTGGTGTGTGATGGTGGTGGTGATAGTGGTGGTGATGGTGGTGGTGATGGTGGTGGTGATGGTGGTGGTGGTGATAGTGGTGATGATGATGGTGGTGATGGTGGTGGTGGTGATGATGATGGTGGTGATAGTGGTGATGATGGTGATGGTGGTGGTGATGGTGGTGGTGATGGTGGTGGTGGTGGTGATGGTGGTGGTGGTGATGGTGGTGGTGGTGGTGATGGTGGTGGTGATGGTGGTGGTGGTGGTGATGATGGTGGTGGTGGTGATGATGGTGGTGGTGATGGTGGTGGTGATGATGGTGGTGGTGATAGTGGTGATGATGATGGTGGTGGTGATGGTGGTGGTGATGGTGGTGGTGGTGATAGTGGTGATGATGGTGGTGGTGATGATGGTGGTGATAGTGGTGATGATGGTGATGGTGATGGTGATGGTGGTGGTGGTAGTGGTGATGATGGTGATGGTGATGGTGATGGTGGTGGTGGTAGTGGTGATGATGGTGATGGTGATGGTGGTGGTGATGGTGGTGGTGATGATGGTGGTGGTGATGGTGGTGGTGATGGTGGTGGTGATGATGGTGGTGATGATGGTGATGGTGGTGGTGATGGTGGTGATGGTGGTGATGATGATGATGGTGATAGTGGTGATGATGGTGATGGTGGTGGTGATGGTGGTGGTGATGGTGATGGTGGTGGTGATGGTGATGGTGGTGGTAATGGTGATGATGGTGGTGGTAATGATGGTGGTGATGATGATGGTGGTGATGATTATTATTATGATTAAGATTATTATGATGATGATTATTAAGATTATGATGATGATAATGATGATAATAATAATTGTATTCAAATAAACATAAGTGATCATTATTTATAAAAAGAGAAAGTAGTTAATTTTGTGAGATAAAAAAATCTAATTTTGTTTTATTTTGCGTGTGTAAAATATATTTAAAAATTTGACAATGACCTTGAAAATATTATCATATTCATTTTAATGCACAAAGTAAGAGCTAGTAAACACATCTCGCAATATTTCGGTCTCTTTAATAATAGTCTAATTTACTACTTAAACCAACCAAATTTTACACTCATTCATTTACGGCCTGTTGGAAACAAAAACAAGAGATCTATAGCATTGTATAGGAAGAAATACTAATAATTTAGCTAACGTACCAGATCACATTTTATTCAGCTTCAAAACCTAGTTATTGACGCTCTAATATACATTCAGTATTTAATTATATCCAACCTGCTTTGGTAACCACATGGTCTAATGAATGCACTACTCTCGCAGTAGACTAGACTGCCAGTGACGGGGAGAACAAGATTTGAATCTCGGTCGGGTGTATAAAAAGTGGTTTTTCAATCTCCCTCCATCAAATGTGGGTAAACTTCCTGTAAATATAGCCTTCCCAATATCTCAAACCATTAGCATAATTAGTACATAAGTGTATAGCCCTAACAGGTAGTAAAATGCAGTGCTAAAAAAAATATAGGAAAGGAAACACAGGAAAGAGGGATGGGAGAAAATTAAAGAGTTTTTGTTTGATTTTGTCTCTCCTAAGAGGCACCCTTGACAGTGAGGCCCTGGGCCATGGCCCATGTGGCTCCCAACATCCCTTAAGATACCATTGCAAACAATAAACTCATATTTGATCTTATTAAGACTTAATTGAACATGAGGGACACCTGTTTTTTTGTTTTTCTCACACTAAAAATTAGTCACCTTGGACTTCCTGAGTTGTAGACTGGAATTCATGGCCTCGTCGATGCTGATTAGAACCCTACTAAGCTCCAGAACTTTAGGGTCAGGCTCTTGTGAATCAACCCCCGCCCCTGCAAATCTGTTGTACGTGTTGGGTCGGGGCAGTAGGTAATGGAAACACTGCACTCGCACCTAAGAAACGTAAGAGAAATTGAAAATATATATATATAAATATATATACACACAGTAATAGCAGTACCATTTAAAGAAAGCTTTTCTAAGAGGAATAGCTATATTCATGTAAAAAAAAAGTTGTCAAATTATTTTTATGTAGAAGTAGAATTTCTAACTTGATGAGAGTTCAAGTATAAATACCTGTAGAGTGTGTAAATAACTGTAGAAATACTGTAAAATAATATAATGTAAGATAATGAAGGAAGTCAACTTGAATGTATAATTATGTTAGACCTAGATAGGAACAAACACACTTCTCTCTTCATTTCTTCTTACATTTTTCACACTTCCAATTTCTTCACAAGTCAACAATTACACATTGTTTTAATGTTTGGAAATATTACTTTCTCATATCAAGAGACAGATATAAAACACATAAAACACAAAGAAAGATATTATATAAAACTGCTTGAAGAATTTGAAAAATATAATATCTTTCATTGTGTTTTGTGTGTTTTAAATGTGTCTCTTTTTATAAAAAAGTAATATTACCGAAAATTAAAACAATGTGTAACTGTGAATTTGTGAAAAAGTTGGAAGTGTGAAAAGTGTAAAAAGAAATGAAGAAAGAATTGTGTTTGTTTATATCTAGGCCAAGCCAAACTCTCCTTTAAGGTTGGCTTCCTCCACTGTCATTTACTTTACATTAATGTACAGTGTTTCTACACTGTCTTACTATAAATTTCCAAGCCATCAGGTAATAATTCATTTTATTATCATTGATGAGAATTAAAATATTTTTGAAATTTTAAAGACAAAAAAAAAAATAGTTGGGGGAAAATAATTCTGACCTAAAAGTATGGCTCAAACAACAAATACTCTAAGATGGATGCCCTACTTGATGAGATATGATTTTTTTGTGTGTGAAATGGTTGCTAAAAAAATTCTTAAATAAAAAAAATTGTATCTTTGAAATGATCGGTCACATATAAAAAGTTAAATGGCTCTTTTTTTTAAATAAAATAGTTCAAACTTAATGATAAAATAAAAAATATAATTTCAAATTTTTGTTTAAATATTTGTTTCTAACAAAAAAAAGATCAGTATGTCAGTAATGAATTTCAATATGGTTCTTTATTATGGTAGTCGCTAGAAGAAACATATACAAAAACGTTGGGGATAATGCATCTGGGTTGTGGGCTATGCAAAGATTACAAAACCAGATAAATAAATATAAGTTCATATCGATGATAAAACTAACAATCTAGTTCCAGCTTTCACCGGTTATACATAAAATATCTTTTTGTATGCATACACACTTTTTGTAGGCCTATTAATTACATTAACAGTTATCATTATCTAAAAGCATATTCCCCAAAAGTTATTAATAGATAATCGGGATTAATTGGTGTAAATAATCGTAGCATGAATAATTATTTAAAACAATCGGTAATCGGTATCTGTAATCAGTTTTACTGAATAGGTACACCTCTTATGTAGATCATAGTCTACTCTTTAGGAAAATATCAATTTTTATGTACATGAGAAATTTGAGGAGCGAGTTCATTTTAATGACAGCAGCAAGAATGGATAATTTTTTGATGAATTATCATGTCCACTATTTTAAAAGGTGATTAAACTGTAGTAACAAACATAAAAAACTAATAGTTGAGAATATAAAACAATTCTGATGTAGCGTCAACCCTTCTTGAGGAGTATTTAATTATTACTTTAGTCTTAGAGCATTTTCATGTGTTTTAATAAGAATGGGCCCTCGAATCCTTAAGGATTCAAGAAAATTTAAAATTCGACATTCTAATCCTTAAAAATAAAATTTTCAATTTTTCAAGTAAAATTTGTTTTAGAGCTATACTAATGCTTATTGGTGGTTAAGGACCAATTATAATTATAGGACGAACTTAACAACCAAGCCCCAGACCAGTAGTTTAACACTAAACTGAATATATGAATGTTAATAGTAAATGGATTATAAGAAAAAATTTTATCTTTTAGTTACTACCTTTATTGTCTATAATTCTACTATATCTATATTTCCTCTTATGTTATTAATTATTCAAAGATTTGGATTCGAGATTCAGGATTAGAAGACAAAATGTAAATTGGGATTATTATTATTATTATTATTATTATTATTATTATTATTATTATTATTATTATTAGCACCGCGTATTACTACCCGTTCGGGTTATACGCACTTACGCTAATGTGCAATGGTAGGGTGATTGTGGGATGAAATGGAGGACCTACAGTTTAACGTGGAATCCGAACCACGGTAGAGGCCTGGCATTCCTCACATTCACAAGTTGTGATTAATACATGTCTTGTCAGAGGTGAAGGAAGGGTTTGGCAATCAGATAAATCTGTGCCTGGACCGAGGATTGAACCCCGGACCCTCAGCACAGAAGTCTGACACCTTACCCCTAGACCACCAGGTCACCGACAAAATTAGGATTAAAATTTAGATTTGTACAATAGTGGAGTCAACATAAATGTAGTTTTTAAATATGAAAAGTAATGTAAATATATGAAGATTGTCTGTCAAGGATCCCAATCTAATTGATCTAAAATATGAAATAATCCTTGGTTGGTTATTCTGATAGTTCCAAGGTGCAAGTAAACTACACATCACATTATGTTTTACCATCCAAATCCCTTGTTATAGATAGTAAATATGATTAAGTAGCAAATAGAGAACTGATAAGAAAAGCAATTGAAGACAGGAGATTTTGGAAAGATATTCAACAAAGAGAGTTAAGAGTTAATCTAAGTAAGATTCAAATTTTAAATTTCCAAAGTTCGCACAGGCTTGCTTACTAAATATTTCCGAACCATTAGATAATCATCTATTTTGCTAAGCAAATTAAGTACATAATTGTAACAAGTGAACTCTTGAGATATATATTTTATCGGCGACAATGAGAAAGCCATGCAGTGGCAATTGACCTCAAGATGGAGGACCAGCAGGCAAGTATTGGCCAGTTCCTCAAACTCCTGCCCCAGCTGCAGAAGGCTGTTCACTGTGGACTCTGGCATGGCTGGGATACCCTCTGAAGTCACCACGATACTTGGGGAGGATGCTATGGACCGAGGCAACTCAGATGCAAACATCAGGATGGAGGAGGAAAACCATTCCTAAAACAAATTGCAACTATTATTTTTTTTAAAGATCAAAATGATTTATTTTTTTAAATTGTAAAACCATACATTTTAATTTTATTATATTTGGAAGAAGGTACAGGAAAAGTAGAGAGAAAAAGATAAGATGGAACTTTCTTCCAAATATAACAAAATACCTTAAAAAGCATAGAGAGGTTTTCCTTAAAGATATCCTAAATGTAATAATTTGTTAAGATAAATGGGATAAAAATGTGTGTCTAAAAGTTTAATTTTTTCCATCTAATTAATTTAGTATAATTGTCAAAACTGATTAATTTTCAGTTTAACAATATTCAATCAAGGTTATTATCATTATCATCATGTCAATCTTTTATTATAATTATAATTATTATTATAAAAATGGTTGTTATTATAGTTGTTATTTTTGTTGTTTATTTTAGTTGTTATTGCTGTTATTATTATTGTTACCACCACCACCACCACCACCACCACCACCACTACTACTACTACTACTACTACTACTACTACTACTAGGGTTTACAGGCCCATTGACACAATCAGGTCATTAGGATATTTAACTATATAAAAACATAGTAAAATCCCCATAGGGGAAAATCATATCAAACAATTCATCTGTCTGAAAGTGTAGGTGAAAGGACAAGATAAAAAACAATAAACATAGTACTAAAATTTCAATACAATTGTAAAAATATATCTCAACATGAGATACCCATTTGAGCATTCTCATGGAGTGTTCAAAAAATGTAATACAAGTACAAATTGAGTGATACACCTGCTAAAAAAAACACAGGTGTATATACTACATTAAAATTACAAAACAAACCTTTTAAAATATAATTTGTGAGTTAAAAAGACAAAACAAACATATTAAGATATAAAATGTTAAAAAGCATTAAAGCATACTAAAAATGTTAAAAAGACAAATCAACCTATTAAACTACACTAAAAATGTTAAAAATATTCTCAATCTGAGACAGAATCCAAATTAGCCACTTTGTAAAAGTGGCTTGTATGGCATTCAAAAGATTCGCCTGGCATATAAAATGGATTAAAATATAAACCCATCCAAGCTGTCGCGAAATAAAAACGAAGGTCACCAGTGAAATTAAGAGCCAGGCGAATAAGGGCATACTTGTGACACTCCACCAAAATGTGGTACACACTAAGGGGAGCATCGCAAAAATCCCACATTGGAGGTAAATACCCTCTTAATAAAAATCCAAGGGTCAATGAAGAATGTCCGACGCGGAGTCTTGTCACTATGACCTCCTCTCTTCTAGACTTTTGTATAGAAGAGGGCCATCGCGACACACCGTCCCTGATGTGCCGCAGCTTATTCTGAGCAGGGGTCGAAACCCACTGCTCATGCCAGATGCGTAAGACCCAAGCCGAACATAACCCTTTAGATCTAAAAGCATGACACCCAAACTTGCCTCAGGAGGAAAATGGACCACCTCCCTGGCTGCCTGGCCCACCAATTCATTTCCTGAGAGACCAACATGACCAGGAATCCAGCAGAAGGCAAGCTGGGTGTTTATTAAGTCAATTTTAAAAATCTATTCGTGTACCATCTGCAAGAGTGGATTTCAGGAGTAAAAAGTGGACAACGCCAACAGAGCACTCATGGAATCGGTGCAGTTGAAAACATAATGCTGACCATTATTCTATACAAAACACAAAGATTCAAAAATGGCGTATAATTCTGCCGTAAAAACACTGGATTCACCAGGCAAACCAAATTTAAAATTGTTTCCCTCCACAATAAAGGCGCATCCCATTGAGGCCCCACATTTCGAACCATCCGTGTAGATATGCTTAAAGCCCTGAAAGCGAGTGGAGAGGAGCTCTTTAAATGTCCTGACATATACAATATGTGGGGGGGTCGCTTTAAGGAACTCTGCAAGATCAAAATGACATTGAGTCAGGTGTATCCTCCATGGAGAAATTAAACCTGGAGATGTGGGGATAGCCTTTGGCAGGACTATTCCACACGTGTCGAAGACTGATAGCATCCGAATTACAACCAGCCTTGTACTACGCAATTTGATTTCATATAGGGGTGGTCGGGCAGAAAATTGTTGTATCAGGCGGGCTTTGGTGGGCATTACAAAATTACACTCGGGCATGGGCAGATTCGAGCGGGCATTTCTTTTTGCAAGCAACTTTTCACAGGCCTATAAAATTTCAAATTATTTGTTTAAGTCTAATTTAATTTTTTTTAAAAGATAAACAACTTTATCACAGGCCTATTAAATTCAAATTATGGCCTATTAAATTTCAAATTACAAGTTAAAACAGTCGCATTTGATTTTTAAAAAATTTTTAAATGTTTAGTTTATGCTCAAGAATTTATAGTTAATACTAGAGCAGATTTCACTTTGCTTTGTGAAAGTTTGGTTGGAGCATAACCAGTTCTTCTACATGTTCTTCGCGCAATTACTCCCTCCGTCTAGTACACACATTTCCAGCACTTGAATAAACCCGTTCGCTTGCCACTTGAGTGGCAGGAATAGGTATTTAAAAACTAAAGGTTTGAGTGATGGAAATCAGGTAGCATTGTCAGCCCACCACTTGTAGGGACTTTTGTTCTTTTTTTTTTTTTTTTTTTTTGCAAAGAAGTAAATTAATGCTCAATAATGAGATGTTTTTTGAAGTGCCTGTGAAGACTAGTAGTGTTACAATGTAGAACCTTGATTGAAACATTACACTTGTTGCATTTAGCATAGTCTTTACTTATTTTTGGGAAAAATTTCCAAATAGGAGTTTTACTGGAATTTCCTTCCCGATAAACATCATTAGGCCTATTTTGCGGATTCGCGGTAGTTCCTGTAGAAATAATGCTACAGCTTGCCTGCAAGTTTAGTTGAGGTATAGGCTCATCAGCCATTTTTTCGTCGGACATATTAGCTTCTTTTTCACTTACATTTGTACAAATGTAAAATAACACTATAAATAAACATTCACAAACGAAATGGTTTAACCAAAAGACAAATATTTGAAGTTTAAAACATGTGGAACACAATAAAACATTTAAAAAATGAAGTTAAATAGAATTTTATTTAGTATTTACTACTTAATAAATATTATGTATTTACTTTATAGCACAATTTATAATTTATTAACTACATAACTGCAAATAAATATTAAAAACATTGAAAGGATACAGTATGCAAGAAACTTGGAACATAACATAAATCAAATCGTGTTTACTTGAAGCAAAATGGCTGTTTCCTATTTAATGTTCATTTGATGCGTACTTTTCTATTTATATCCTAACAAATCATTGCTAGCATAGGGCCTAAGAATCTATATGTTGAAATGTTGAATTTGTTATGTTGTTGGTATTAACAAAGTAAAGTAAATCGAAGAAATCTTGATTTCGCTATGTTGTAGACTTGTAACCTGTGAGAAACGTTATCGTAGTTTTGTTGAAAGCAAACCTAATAATTTATGAATTAATAAAAAGTAATATTTACCTTTGTTTAATATTTGTTGGATTGAAATAATTCAAATATGAATATCAGTTAAACACTATTTTTTCAAAGTTTGAATTAGAGGTTAGTGATAACATATACTTACCAAGTTCTTGAAATGCCTGATCGAAATACGGGGATAAAAAATACTCACCCGAAATTTCGGGTGCCCGACCCCCCTAGTTTCATACAAGACACGGTTAAGGGGATGGAACACAGGAGGGTAAGTAACATGCTTTGGCATGCAATGCAAGAAACTTTTAAAAACACAAAAATATTTTATTTGCTTTGAACATTGATCACATTTTACTGTTTGATTAATGTTACATTATACGTACGAAAACTATCTATCAGAAGTGACAGGTGAAGATAATGTGACCTTGTATATTAATCTGTGAGAATAGATCTAGTAACTTTTATAGTTGTCGGCTAAGTTTTGTCCTATGAACTTTGGACTATAGTTTAAGTTTATAAATGTACCCATGTTGTCTACTCACCATACTCTCCTGAAGTTGGGAAAGTCCCTTCAGCTGTCCAACATCTGACAAGATCTCATGAGCATTGATGCCTCCTTCACCCAGATTGCTGGCAAGGATCTCGGCTTCCCTCATGTTCCGCTGTCGTATGTCCTCGGACTCTCTTCTTCAGTAGTTTCCTCCCGCCTCAGTGGTCTGCGCCGCTGGTGAACAATTTTCTGTGCTTGAAGGTCTGTCCAGTTAGGGAGAGACCTAGGTTCGTGGAAATAGCAAATAAAAAAATATATAAAGCATTACTAGAGCCCCCAAAGATAAACATCCTTTAACTTTCAATATTCCATGAAACAAGGTTAATTTGCAACTATGGGTTATCTTTGCACCAAACCACTCGAATTTTTTTGTGGAAAACATGGGTAATGCATATCTAAAATCTGGCATATCCATCAACCATGATTTCTACAAAAAGGAAAGAAAACGGAGATAGCCTTGACATAGCTTCTTAGATCTTTTCGTTTTTAAAGAAATTATGTCGAGTTGAATTATAATTGGTTGACCCTTCTTTGCACAGTCCCCCACCCCCAAAGATCAAGTCTTAAGGGTATTCTAAAATCAACTAAATTAATGAACACATTTTTTTCCCTTTTGATTGAGCTATACGTGCCTTTTGAAATTTATAAACAAGTGACGAACAATGCCATTGTATTTTCATTTTTTTTTAATCTAGGTTCTGTCTGAAGACAATCCTTCTAAAACCACACTGATGATCATCAATAGCTTCATCCACACATTATGGATTCAATCTAGACAGATGTATATATGACAAACTTGGTAAGCAGTTGGAAGAAATGAATACACCTGTAGTTATTGCAATCTTTTTTTGTCTCCCTCTTTTCAAAATTGACACAATAATCGACTCCTTCCAATGCTGGAATTTTTTAATTTTTTTTACAAACTGTACAGAGAAGTTTGTGGTCAAGTTCCACCAGATTTTATTAGCTCTACCAGAATTAAATCAATACCTGGGGCTTTGTAATTCTTAAATTTTTTTTTGGCTACTTCAATTTAATCAACAGAAGATTTTGAAACCTTGATTTAAACTGTTTGTGTTTCTGTTTTTTCCACATCTTCCTTATTGTATCAATTCAGTCAATCCTGAAATAAATTTCCCAATAATCTAAAATACAGAAACTGTCTGCAAGTAGATTATCATTTTAAGGTTTAACAAAAATTTCTCTAACCTTTTTTTGTACATATTGATAATTTTGCATACAATTTAATAAAAGTAGGGAAATCTTGATGTAAATTTTCAAACTACCATAACGTAGAATCTATAGTTATTAGTCTTCAGGAGGTGACTAGCAGGCCAAACATCAGAAGCTCAACCCTCAATAATCTAACACAATTCATCGAACAAACCTACTTGATAAACCTACTGATGTCTTCATCTTTGAGCCAAGCAGCGCTACAGATGCGCTTGTCCTCAGAGTCTGGCTGAACAATTCCTCTGTAGGCTGCCTGGCAGGTCTCCCGGTAGTTGCGGAGAATGTTGCAGATTATTGTCAAGAAGTGTTCGGCATATGCTGGCAATGCTTGCATCAACTCCTTGAGATCTTGTATACACCGCTCAACGGTCACTGTGCTCTGAAACATAGCTAATTATAATTGTAAACACTTCTCCAACGCTGACATGTTTGTACATGTTATAGTATTGGTGTTTAACAATGAAGAGGCTCAGTGGCTGAATGATTATACAATAATGAAAATTAATAAAAATAAGAAATTTAAGATAAAATAAGTAAGTGAAAGTGAATGAAGAAAGCTATTTAAGGAAAGAGGAAAAAATGTGGGAAGAATCCAATACAAAAAATGTGACATCTTCCTTTCTTCATGCCTCTATAGTAGAAAAAGTCACACACACAGACATTGGAACACAAAGTTTTTATATTTTTACATTTACTACCTTTAATAAACAAGAGAATAAAAACACCATGTAAAATACTAACCTCTCCATTTTGAATTTGTAAAAACTGTTAAAAGCACTCTGGTAAACTGTTATTGGAGTCAAATAAAATGTCTTACATTTTTTCTGTATCAATGTTCTATAATAGGTGATATATATATATTTAAATGATAAAATAATAATTATTTTATATTATTAATATTATTTTTATCATTTTAATAATATATTATATATATATATATATTTTATATTAAATATATATATATATTAAATGATAAAATAATAATTAAATGATAAAATAATAATAATACCTTAATAAAGAAAATTTTATAGAGTTAATAAAAATGAAAATAAAAGGAAATTTATTATGTCTCTCAGGGAGTAAAGGTGTGTGACCTATACCCAGATATTACAATTTACTGTACAAAGGTTAGGAGTGTATTACTATAGTATGGTTTTGGTAGGAAGAACAGTAGAAGTTAGCTAATAACGTTACTAAAACAGTTTTAATATATGCATACGTAAATTCATGTGATCTGCAGCTGTCATTTTTGATAGATACTATCAATAAAATAACATAAACAATTTAGTAAAATGTTATCAATGTTAGCCACAAAGAAATATGTTTGAATTTTTTTTCTACTGTTCTTCCAACCAAATCAGGGTATAAGTGCAATGTGCTATGTTAAGAGTCGGCCGGGGATAGATTGTACTTAGTGAAAATACAGGCTAATCTGTATTTCAATAACTATGATACCAATTCACAAGCGTTTTATTTTTTTCTCTTTCTTTTATACTCCCATCTTTTGTCTTAATCAAGCTTCCAAGATATTTTACAATTCCATACTTTTGAATATTGCTATTTTGTTTAAATTATATTTGGAACAATATAATAAGAATTTAATACAATTACCTCATAAAGCGAAAAGAGGTTTTCCTTATCAAGATATATTTTGTTCACTCCGGTCGACAAACGTTAAAATACCCTATGAAAACATGAAAAGTGGACTGTATTCGAAATTAAGTTGTGATATGAAGAGCTTACCTTGTCCACTTTGGCAATGGAGACCTACCTTGTGGGTTGCTGGGTTAGAGTGGGAATAAAGGGCCAATTCATCAACATCTCTCAAAATCTTGCGGTTTCTTGATAAAAGAGGAAACTTTAAGGCCAGTAACCTCAGATTCACATGCGTAAAACCGTTCGTGCAACACTTGTTACATTCATTATAGCAGAAACCTTATCTGACCTGAACTCTGCGCCCAAGTGAATCAAGAAACTCTCTAAAACCCCCTGCCCCCTCACCACTAACTCCCAGAAAAGGAGGGGAACCCAAAAAAATGGTGGGACTTTCTCCAAAACAACAGTAAACACCCAAAGAACAAACAACAAATACAAAATCAATATAAATAAAGAACTAAAAAAACTAGGTTAAACAAATTGTCACATAAAATCTACATTACAATATTAAATATATACACTATACAGTTCAGAGACCGAACATATTTTGTTTAAATATTAGAACTTTGACTTGGCGTAGTATTAGTTTATTTTTTACTTTATTTTATCAACTCTTACTATAAAAAACTTAATGGAATTTGAGATCTTAAAATTAAGGAATTGAAAATTGAAATATTAAGATTAATTATTTCAAGAACAAGAATGAAGGGTATGGAAGATCTATATTGAGTAGGGCTGTGTGGGATCCCGAACTTTTAGGAAAAAATTCGGGAAAATGGTTGTTCCCTAAATTCAAGCGGGAAAAAATATTTCCCAGGATTTTTCGACAGAGAATATTAAAAACTTTACAACTAAGAACCAACCATCAAAGTTATGTTTTTATTTAATTTTCATTGAAAATACTATCAATTTATTAAATTTTTATCAACCTTATCTTCCATTAAGCAGCTGGACACTCGAAACTTCAGTCACTAACTCCTTACAAAATAACTGAGCGCCATTAAATAACGTAACCACACTAGATATAATTGAGGGAAATATCTATCTCTGAATAGATTTAAGCCAGGAAAACATATATTTAGTGCAAAATAATGATAAAAGTGTCTTTTAAATATCATAATATACACGAAATACACCTTAAACACACTTATTTGCATAAAGACACGTATATTACGTGGATATTATTGTTTGTAATGGCATCCATTTGCTTTTATACCATAGATAATAAATATTGGATAAGCAAATATTTTTGGAGTGAAAAAGCGCTTTTTTTTAGAGCTTCAGTAACTAAAATATAAGATGTAACCGAGCACAATGGCTTGGTCAGAAAAATGTATTTGTTATTCTTATGGCCAATAATGTGGCTCACTTTTATTTATTCAGGTTAGTTTGAATATTCTGATGTTTTACTGTGTAAGTATTTATTAAAATTCATGCCATGAGTCTTTTATTTAAAAACTATTTTAGTCAATCTTAAAATTTATTTTTAGAATATTTACCTATCTATATTCAAACCAAAAATATATGAGTCAAAATACACTATTATAATAGTTGTATTAGGGCCTAGTTATTTAATATACATTATATCAAAAATTTTACTCAACCCTTGTTGGACAAAATATTTAGTTTTTATTTGGAAAACTGACAATTTAAAAATAAATAAATATAAAGTTTTAAGTGTAAATATTTTTTTTTTTTTTTTTTTTTTTTTTTGCAAGATTATATAAGGTAAATGTATTGGCCATACCAATAATCTGCAATCAGAGTTCTTGTCCTTTTTTTCTGATTATTCAAAATATTTCTAACATCTACCATTACATTTGACTCAATTTAAACTAACAAATTATTTTAATTCTCTTATTGAAATGAATGGGAAAGTTAAGTTTAGGCTAAAATTATGAATCTAAATCCTAAAGTGTAAAATTATTTTAAAATCTTTTCCCCATTTCCCGTCCCGTTCCCACGAGAAATCATCATTTCCCAAAGTCAAAATGTCATTCCCACACAGCTTTAATAATATTGAGACATCCCTAATATTTATATACCTGCAGTAGTGGCCTGTTGACCCCCAGACTCCTCATGAGCTCGGGGTTGGTGGTGGCCCTCCAAGCGTCCGTCGACTTGGTGGCTGTCTCAATACTACTGGCCACTAAGACATGGTGGCGTCCGAGGAACACCTCTTTCACATAGTCAGCCAAGAAGGCGTTCAAGGTGCAGGAGCTGCCTGGCGTACACCCCGTTGCCCGCTCAATGTCCTCGATGAACTTCATCAGTGGAATAAAGATGAGAGTGATATTCCTAGGGTCTGGCTGGCAGACGAGCAGTTTCTCTCTTTGAGGACGCAGAGGGTTCTCATACTTGATGTGGCACAAACCAAAAATAAATAAGCAGAATTAAATGGATTACTTTTGGATCTGAATACTTTTTTAGGACTGAATTCAAAATCTAATATTTTAACATCCATTCAAAATGAAAGAAGGGAGGAGAATATGACAAGACTTGTACACTAACCAGAAAAATGTCATATTACTTAAATGATGTAAAAGATATACAAATATTTCTAAGGCACATCAGACTCTTTACTCATCCCAAGAAAGCTGAACACTGAAACTAAACTGTTATGTGAGAGTCTATAACACATTAGTACTGTAGCGTGAATCCTAATCCAAATTGAGTGTTAGCATGAAGAAGTATTTCCATCGTATCTGTTGTTTCTGGGTGTTTCTTTGGTAAAGTTATTTATGTTTATTTCAGACCTCATAGCAGATTTTGGGTGCTGAAAAGTAGGACATTTTGGCTGAAAAGTAGGACATGTTAAAAACACCACAGTAGTATCTCATAATGATGATAAAAAAAACTTAAAAAATTACATTTAAAAAAAAATTTAGTACAGTAATTATTTTACCTCATCATTTCATTACAATTTCAAAGATGAAATTAAGAGTAGTATCCATAATCATGTATTGAGATGGTAGATAGTAGAGGAAGCTAGGTTGAGATGGTATGGACTATAGGTGTATCGATTCAGTAAAAGTGATTACCGATACAGATTACCGATTGTTTAACATAATTGTTCACGCTACGATTATTTACACCTATTAATCCTGATTGTCGATTATTTATTAATAACTATTGGGAAATATGCTTAAGAGTACAGGTGTACCAATACTGATTACCGATTGTTTACCATAATTGTTCATGTTATTATTATTTACACTGATTAATCCTGATTATCGATTATTTATTCAGGGCTGTCACTAATTTTTAACATTGAAATTCCCTGACATTTCCAGACTTTTCCAGACAAAAAATATAATAGTTCAAACAACTCAATATAATGTGGCAGGAATGAGAAAGGTAGCTTAGAATTAGCATAGCGTAGCATTAGCATAGAGAGAGAATGAGTAAACCACCCCGAGTGTACCTAAACAGGATTCAAACATCAACCTTCCAGTCATTACATGCAGTGTAAGTAGTTTACACCCCAACTTCATATTAATAATAACCACATTTACTAAGGATAAAAAAACTTTGAGGCCTATCATAAATAAATAAATTTATTTTTAACTTTTTATTTGAAGCTTGTTTTTAAAGTATTGGTGCACTGCTATTCACACATTTACACAAAACATTATATTTCTAGTTGTAACTAGTGGGTGGTTGAGAGGCAACGGTTTGGACTTCAAAAACAAATACCATACACATGTCATTTTAGAATTGAAAAACACTAAAAGAAATCTGTATTTGAGCATGTGCAAAGAGTCACTAAAATTGAAAAAGTGAATTTGCAACGCTTTTGATGTGTTAAATAAACAATTTTGCTATTACGCCGTAACATAATAATAAAATTAAAATATTATTTTTTTAAATTAAGTTACAAATGATATAGAAAATAACAATAAAGCGCAGTTTTGTCACTATTTCGGAACTAAGAACACAAAAGATCAAATACCTGCATGGGTATTAAGTGTCAAATTGAAGACTGTGCAGACACTTTCTTACAACTAGAACGGTGATCACGGCGCATACGCTGATGTTTACTCATACAGAGATGTTCTTGGATTATGTAATGCCGCAATAGGGCAATAGCCTTCCCTATAAAGTTCACATATTACGATTGCAATTTTAATTAATTAATATGCAGAAAAACATTGATGTAAATTTAGGTTGCTAGCAAAATAGGAAACACTTTAAAAAATTTGACTTTATATTTTAAAATACCAATCATTTTTAGGTAATTTAAGAAATTCCCTGACATTTCCAGGTCAAACCAAATTCCCTGACATTTCCCTGTTTTCCAAAACGGGTGGCAGCCCTGTTATTATAACTCAAGAGAATGATAACAGTTAATGTAATTAATACAAAAAGATTGTATGTATACAAAAAGATATTTTATACATAACAGGCGAAAGTTGGAACTAGAGTGTTAGTTTTATCAACGATACAAACTTATATTTCTTTATCTGGTTATGTAATATTTGCATAGCCCGCAACCCAGATTCAGTGTGTATATATGTTGTTATTTTTTTTGCTATTTTGATCACTAAATTCCTTCCTAGAAGATTTTGATTTAAATTTTACTTTTAAAAAACAAGATTAATCGACATGATGATCACCGATTATGATTAATTGCCGATGCACTAATAATTGCCCAATAATTATGGGTATCCGCATCGATACACCCCTAGTATGGACACTTAATGAGGATGGAAGGGGAGAGGATTCCAAGAAAATGGATATGAAGTATGTAGGGAAGAGACCACAAGGAAGACCAAGGAAGAGATGGGAGGAACAGATAGCAGCAAGTGTGCAAGTGAGAGGAGGAGAGTGGAAGAGAGTGGGGAGTAAGAATGGTGGAAGGACAGAGGGAGAGTGATGCATTTTACTAAATGGACCCAGCCACAAACTGGAAAAAGTTCATAATGATGATGATGACTTTTTAATATATAACATTATGGCTACCTTGGTTTTGGTGAGGATCAGAGTTACATGCTTTGTCACTGCCATCAATGTCCATTACCTTGAACCCCATGTTGTCTCTGTGCTGCTCTTTGAGGTAACTGTTGATGCTGAGTGCATTCGAAGAATAGTCAAACTTGAACAGTGGAGTCTTCTTCTGGCGCTGAGGCTTCCTTCGAGCAAAGAACACAGAAATATCACTGGTAGGCTCTGAGAATGAAGCGGGGGCTTGCTGGGAGTCACTTGCCGTGTTCTGAATGTCCAAGTAATCTGTGAGTAGCAGCTGCAGCTAAAACAATATATCAATCTTTTCTTACCAAATTATGTCTGGAATAAGGCACTATACTAAATTGTTGTCAAACTAAATCCACATAAATTCTTTAGTTTAGCTCAGTGGTTCCCAACCTGGGGGCGATCGCCCCCAAGTGGGCGATTTGGGTTATCAGGGGGGCAATAAATAAGTGGGAGGCGATTTGGGGGCGATGAGTATTCAAAGGGGGAAAAATTAAAATAGTACTGTACAGTAGAAGTTGCCAGGTAGCACGAGTCACTGGCTATTCTCAGCCGGTGAGTTCACTTCACTCACCCCTCTCCGCAGTCCCCACTTGTTGTTGCTCAGCGCGGCTGACTGGTGACTCAACCCCCTCCCCCTCCTGCCATCACAACACACTTGCCATTGACCTACATTCGTCTTCAGTCTTCACTAGTCTTTGTGTGCCTCACCATCAGTTTTTGTGCGTGTCTTTTCTGTTTTTGTGCGTTTGTTTTGAAGTGTAGAAGTTCATGCACAATGGATTCAAAAAAGAAGAAGTGTCGTCAATACTCAGCTGAGTATTTAAAATTCGGTTTTATCGCGTCACCGCAAAATGTTCAGTTTCCACATTGTCTTTTGTGTGATAAAACATTTACTAGTAATGAAGCCATGAAGCCTTCAAGAATGAAAGATCATTTATCATGAGTACACAATGATAAAGTGAGTAAAGAACTTAGTTATTTTCAACAACTCAAAGCTAAAGCTGATAAATGGCCTAATGTGAGTGAATTATTTAAAAAACGAGCAACCAATCTTGACAAAGGTCTTCTTGCTTCTTACGAGGTGTCTTTATTGATTGCTAAATGTGGTAAACCTCACATAATTGTCGAAACTCTTGTTTTACCGGCTACCAAAAAAATTGTTGAAATAATGCTAGGCGAGGGCTCTAGTTATAAAATAAGTCAATCAGTTCCTTTGAGCAACAATACTGTTTCCAGGCGAATTGACGAAATGGCCACGAACGTTGAATCCAAACTCACCAATTTGTTGAAAAAAAGTAAATTTGCATTGCAGATTGATGAATCAACTGTAATTGATAACAAAGCAATTTTATTAGCTTATGTGAGGTTTATAAATGAACAAAAGAAAATTACCGAGAAAATGTTTGCTAGAACTTTGATCACTGATACAAAGGGATCGTCGATTTTTAAAGTGGTGCAAGATTATTTTGAGGAAAAAGAGATTCCCCTAAAAAACGTGAGCGCTTGCGCAATAGACTGTGCTCCTGCCATGTCAGGTCGTCATGCTGGGTTTCTAGCCCACCTTAAGAAAGAAGTGCCAGAGGTCATCACTATTCACTGTGTCATTCATCGTCAACACTTAGCTGCGAAAAAATTGAGTGGTGTCATGCATGAAAGCCTACAACTGGTTATTAATGGTGTCAACAAGATTAAAGCTAATTTCCTCAATGACCGTTTATTCTGACAACTTTGCCATGAAAATGATGGGGAATTCGAACGCTTGCTTCTACATACGGCCGTGAGGTGGCTTTCTAAAAGAAACTGTTTGCGCCATTTCTTCGAATTATTTGACAAGATTACTGAGTTTCTCGACACTTCTGATCCTGTTTTAAGTGAGAATTTGAAGCAACGCAAGTTGGAACTTGTGTACCTTACAGATATTTTTGAAAAAATGAACATAGTCAATATAAGGCTTCAAGGAAACAAGATGAACCTTATCAAGGCCAAAGGAATTATTTCATCATTCATCGCCAAGTTTGATATTCACAAGGTAAATATTGGCCGTAAAGAGCTGATTCAGTTTCCGACCCTTAAAAAGTGTTCAGTGTCAGATAACGAGACTCCTGAACTCCCAGAAGACAAAATCCTAATTTTTACTGATCACCTTGACCAGTTAAAAACTGACATGGAATCAAGATTTGAAGATTTGACCAAGTTACAAATTCCGGATTGGATTCTAGATCCATTCTCATTTTAAGCTGTGGATAAGCTTGATAACTCTTTGCAGACAGAGTTTCTAGATCTGAAGTATGACTGTGAGGCAAAAATCATTTTCAAGCAGAGCGGTTAAGAGTTAGTCTGGGTGAAGCTTATGGACACTTATCCACAACTGTGGGGAAAAACTGAACCACTTCTCATCTCGTTCCCGTCAACTTATTTAGTTGAAAAAGGATTTAGTTCTGTTGTCCAGCTCCTCACAAAACAAAGAAATAAGTTGGACATTAGCCTCAAAGGAGACTTGCGCCTGAACTTGACGAACATAAAGCCAGATATTCAAGCTTTAACTGAAATCCACAAAGCACAAGGCAGCCATTGAAAAGGTAAAATAAAACAATAACAAAGTTTTCAAACTTTCATTTATTTTTTCAAACTTCAACTGTCAACTTTCTTAATTTCATCCAGATTCCAATTTAAAAATGAAAACATGTACTCCTGTTTTTTAAATGTACGTCAATGATCTTAGTTAATTATTTCACTTCTTTGTTCTTAAAAAAAATCTGTAAAAAAATTTACATTTAAATTTTTTTTTTCTATTTTATATTACCCGCCTCGGTGGCGTAGTTGGCTAACGCGCCAGTCGTATTGAGCCAGACCACCGAGGACGGGGAGATCGAGGTTCGAATCTCGGTCGGGTGAACTGGGAGTGGTTTTTCCTAAATGGTTTTCCACTCTCCCTCCACGCAAATGCGGGTTCACTTCCTCTAAACTCAACCTTCCCAATTCCTAATCCATTAGTGTAATTATTACTTAAGCGTATAACCCGAACGGGTAGTAAGACGCGGTGCTAAATAATAATAATAATAATTCTATTTTATTTAAGTGTGACCGGATAAAACGGCTTTGGTTGTTTTTATATACAGTAATAAAATTGTTTAAAATAATAAAACTGCTTTGGTTGTTTTTATATACAGTAATGAAATTGTTTAAAATAATAAAACTGCTTTATTATTTACACTTTACTTCAAATTAAAATTAGGCATACAATGAAAATGAAAAGGGGGCTATAGGTGTTAGACAACCTCCAGAAAGGAGAAATGAGCCACATAAGGTTGGGAACCACTGGTTTAGTTAATTGAAGATTTGTTAAAGCACACAAAAACTAGAGTTTTCCCTGAACAGCTTAATATTTCTTTAGGTACAGTAAAGACTGAAGACATGTAATATCAAGTGCATGGGTGTACCCAGCTTTTGGCCCAAGGGTGGGCAAATCAAAAATTTCTTAAGCCAGGTCCCCCGCGCTTTTTTTGTCCTACACACTACACAAAGACACCTACACGAAACATTAGGTGCTTTATAGGTAGTCAAATAAATAAAAATTAATATAAATATGCATTTATTTAATTTAAATTGTTTAAGTAGACATCTATTTTAAAAGTAATTTTCGAGGATCTTCAGCAAAACTGTTTATGTCGTCTCCCATGAAAGAATTGCCTATACTGTTTACAAGTTTTTTATGTACACTGAGCATACAAAGCCCATTTAACCTGTCTTCGATCATTGTTGATCTCAACCATGTTTTTATGCGTCAATGTACTGAATGACCTTTCAATTGTAGCCGTGGAATAAGGCATTGCCAGTAAAATTTCTAGGGCTGTTTTCACCTTTGGAAAAAAGATTCTGCTTGTTGGATTAATTCTGTTATCTCCCGAGTTTCAAAGTTCTCCTGCTTGTTTATACAAAAAGTGCGCTACAGTTCGGCTTCTGATGTGATCCCTTTTAATTCATAAAATTTGGATACCTCCTCCATACATTTTTTTTAATTTTGGAGCTGTAAATTTTATTATCTGAGCAGGGTGTAACAATGAAAGTGCAAACGCTGGTGATTGATCTTTGCCGAACCTCGCCTCTAATGAGGATAATAACGAATCTAAATAGGGCATGTATAGCGAGCGACAGAATACTCGCTTAACGAACTAGCTGGATGATTTGCCCTATATTGTTGGTGGCTTGCTGTCCTTGGAAGACACAGATCTAAGTTCAAAGCCTTAGCAATTTCATTAGCTGATTTTAATAATTCTTCATTCCCTTCTTCGGCAGAATGCCTGTGTTCTCCAACTGCCCTTGTTATGGTTTGGATTACAACACAATATAAACCAGATTTTTTAATATAGTTTGATATGGACATTAAATTAATATTTTACATCATCTACGTTTGGCTCCTTCAAAACAATAACGTCAAATAACTGAAAGCCGCTCGCAACTATCTCCCACTCCCGCTGCTTTGAATCTCGCATTCTCACTCGCAGCCGAGTATACGAGCGCTTGGCCGGATTCGGTAATCTTCATCAGTCGTCGGCGCGGCGGCGGCTGGCGAGCGTGGCGCTTGCTTGCTGCGCTAGCGTATTGCATTAATGCAACTTGACCGGGCGCTCAGCGCAGTTTTTTTCAATAGTTAACATATAATATATTGTAAAGTAAGTCGTAACGTGACTGTAACATAGCTTTTATAAACAACAATAGGTATAGGCATACAAAATCCGGTTGGGGTGTGGGGGGGGCAGCTGCACTCCCCTGCCCCCTCCCTGGGTATGCCCATGATCAAGTGGTATCCGCAAATACCATGATTTGTGGAAAATAAAATAGTTGGATTTTGTTAAATAAAAAGTTGAATTGTGTAAAAATTCAGTACCTAAATAAAATTTATTTTGTATTCAAAAGGGTGGAAAATTGAATTCACATTTAAGTAGTAAAACATGTCTCGCAGGATTTTAGTGTGTGTGTGTGTGTGTGTGTGTCTGTATATATTGTGTTTAGTTGGTAGTAATCATTTGTTGCAGTTTGTGTCAGACTAGAGAAATAGGAAGTGTGAAAGAAAGAGAGGGTAAATTTAAGGGGGACAGTACCAAAACAATTTTAGCACTAGTTTATGACACCTGGACTGCTAAACTACTTTCTTCCCCTTAATTGCTTATTTTATAAGAGTTTATATATTTTATAAATATTTATTGATACTATATTTAATGACTTTAAAATATTTATTTTGTCATTTATCATTTCTGATGAATAAAGTATATCATTTAAAATATAAATAATATAATAATAATAATAATAATAATAATAATAATAATAATAATAATAATAATAATAATAATAATTGTTAGTAAAATTAATTATTGCCTAATGGTTTGTAAATGTATAACAAGACAGTGTATAAATAATGTACAATAATGTAAAGTGATAGTAAAGGAATCCAACCTGAAAGGATAGTTAGGTTAGGCCTGAATAGGGAAACATACTCTTCTCTTCATTTTCATTTCATTCAAATGTGTTTATAGGCCTGGATAGGGTCGTGGTAAAGATTCAAACAAATAAACAGCTTAATCTTTTAATAACTATGTGTTAATTTTGAAATATTTTAAATGATCAATAATTTATGCTCAAAGTTGAGCATTTTTTGGATTTACATTAAGGAGGTATAAAACCATTTACCTATCTTTTACTTACCCTCTCCTTTTTTTAAATAGTTGTCACAGCATATTATTTTAGGTTTGTTAAGATTATTTTATTAGGTATATTATTAATTTTACTAAGAATTTAATGAACAAAAAAATTGTGTATATTCAAAAATGTATGTGTGCTTTTTGTATACTACCTTTGTGATATTGTAAAGAAAATAAAAAACAGTTTCTGTCTCTTAGAAAAAATAGAAATGTCATTAGCTAGTATGTAGGCTAGGCCTACACATTAAAAATAGCCTTACTTAATTTCTCGTTGATATTATAATGTGTTTAAAAAATAGCGATAAACAAGAAAATGGCAGAAAAAAGACTTTTGAAAGAGCAAGAAGAAATAAGCACATAAAAAGTTTTATGTGAAGTTAGGAGACTGTTAAGGGAAATAAATGAGAGAATAACAAACCCTCGACACAAGAGACCACTGAAAACAAGAAATAAAGATTTTGGATTCATAAGTTATCCCTATCTTACTGCTAGATCATCCCACAGTCAGACAAAGGAATAGAACTAGAGCCTACCACAGCTTGTACTTTGGACCAAACATCAGGCATCTCATATAGGCGTACGTCGATGTGGTACTTGTCTGCCACAAAGGAGAAGCTGCGCAAGGCAACAGCATGAGCAGCAGCCACGCAGCGGAACTGCTCGAACACAGTCTGCAGCAACTCAAGGAGTAGTACTGGCCTAGCGAGAGGTTGAGTCTGGGCTGGGTCGTGGTGCGCTGCTGGCTGTGGCTGCTGGGGTAGCGCAGACATATCTAGGATCTGCTGAGTTGTGCGGCTTATGATGGACAACAACTCCGTCTGCATCTCTACTTTTATAGCCTATGCAAGAAATTACATAAATTAATATTATTAAATAATTAGGTTGAGCCACAGGCACTAGTAGAGCACCACACAAAATGTGGCTCATTAAATTGTTGAATGCGGCCCAGCAGTTTGTTACAATCTATTCTCTAGTTATAATCAGTATCTGTGGTCTATTTGCTATGCTACAGTGATATATGTTAATCCAAAGAAAGTGTTATAAATGGAAGAGGTTGAGAGATGGAAACAAACATAATTAACACAAAATGGTTTGTTATAAACGGTAGAATAATAGGCATAGTACATTTTGTGTTAGTTCCTTTAATTATTTTTTTCCTATACTTCTTTCCTGTCCTTTTTTCCAATTTCTATAAAATGTACCCCAAAAAGTTAAAAAGATGTTTTCTTTAAAGAAAGAAATATTATTAAATTCAAAAATTATTATTTATAAACTATCATTTAAAGTGCAAATGTTTGGATGTTACAAATCCTCAAATATTCTAGTAATTTCTAGTCATTTGTAAAATTCCCTCTAGTGTCCCATGTTTTTCTGAAGCCATAAAAAAAATGCCAGGTTTTTTTCGGGTTTTCCAGGCCTGTGTCAACCTTGTTTTAATACACTTCTTAGTTATTGGAGAGTATATTGAGGAACCACCCACCTCAACTGCATCCGGAACTTTGTTCAACAAGGCCAAACATTCGATGAGGATGGCCATGAAATGTTCAGTAGTTTGCCTCTGGATCCGTTGCATCCAGATCTTCTTGGAGGTTTCCCAAAGTTTCTTCCACACATGATGGGTTAGTGGCAGGGTTCAAACCAAGTCTGATAAAAAAAAGATGAATTAAAAAACATGTTAATGATGTACCAATAAATACCTATTTATGATTTGAAATGGAGGAGTTGCAAGTTGAAAAAGAATGGTTTTAATTATTGGAGATCTCAGCACCTTTACCTGGGTGATGCTAGACATAAATTAGTTGGTAAACACATAAACACACTTTTATAGATGAGCTTTCACTAGCACAGAAGTTAAACTATTGTTTTTGGTTGAACTGCACAGTTGACTATCAGGTGTCAACCAAACCAAATTTTCTGTTGAAAGTGTGTTCTACTTTAGCATCACTCAGTTAATTGGGCTATCCCTCATAGTTTAAAATTTAAGAAATATTGGGAGTTTTTTTCAATGTCTAACAAAAATCACAACAAATCTGTATGAGCATTTTAATATTGTGTATAAAATAATGTATAAAAAAGATACATGTAATCGACTATTTCTTTTAAAGATTTGGCAAAAAAAAGATTGCAAAAAAAAAGGGGGGGGGGGGATAATATATTTTATTGGAAAGTTATGCAACAAGATTTTCACACTGTAAATAGGTTTCTTTTATCAACTAAACACAATTTTTAAAAATTGACAGTTAATAGTTGTTGAATATTACCTAGAAGAAAGAGTGTTTGGGAATGGTGATAAAACGTCAAGCAACGCCCGTCTTGCCTTTGGGGTTCTTGCGGAACTCCTTAGCTCGGTGGCTCGCTGGAAGGGAGAGTTTAACAAGGTGTTGTCTCTGCCTGACCCTTGTCTTCGTAGGGCTACAATTCTTGTGTTGACTGTACATATAGATGGTGGCTCAACTCTTGCATAAGTTTGGTGTGCAGTTGCTAGAATAAAAGTGGTTCCATAAACATTGAGTGACATTAAGACATAGATGTGCCTGACTTTGCAACTTGTAGGGGTGGGGCAGGGTTGGTGATTTAGGGGGGGAGTGGTGCACACACATATTATGATTAATTTCATTCTCAATAATCACTATTTATATAACATAAACAATGTTTAATCTAATAATACCCATTAAATACTAAATTTCATATTACAATACTTAGTTTCCGTTAAACATTTATATTAATTCAAGATTTGTATTACAAACCCAGATTCAAATAGGCCTAAAATCTTTCTTTATAATATGTCAAAAATTTAAAGGGAAAAAAATAGATAAAGACCTACATACAGTAATGCTCAAGTTTTTCACATGAAAACAACACATTATTATTGTCAAACAAGAGTTATCTAAGTCTTTCTTGTATGCCATTCTTTTTGGCCTGAATATGTAAACCTAATAAAAGCATTTAATTTAAATGGTCAATGGCCTTACCAAACACCTTTTTACTTTCAATAACTACACATTTGTTTGAATAATATTGTAAATTCTGATCTTGTCCAAAACATATTTATGTATGTGTATGGACACGTGATTAGTCGTATTTTAGACATAATGTTTCTCGAGTATGAGTTAAAGCAGTATGGTCCAAAATTCCGCCCAGCTCACAAAAAAATGGACCTCACAGTAACCTTGAGGAAAATTAAAGCGAAACCTGGGGGACAATGTGAAATAGCTAATTATTAAAATAAAAAGCTTTATTTTAAAAGGTCATGATCGCATTTTACTATACATTTATTTGTGGAAAAGGTGTATGTGTGTGTGCGTGCATATTTCATAATACATTATTGGAAGATTTTAATAAACTTTTTGGCAGCAAAATTTGAAAGATTCTACCAACCAAAATTACAATTTTATATATAAGTGCTAATAGTTTATTAAGCGTTGTTTGTAGGCCCATGATGGGCTTACTAAATATATCTTCAGCCCACAGTGCAAACTTATAACAGATTTGGACCTTGGGATGAAAAACGTTGACCATCTTGACTAAAGTAAAATAGAGAATTTAGTGTGCATGACTGAACGTCAATCTAACTCTAAGAGCATACAATGAATGTGTGATACAACCAAATCTTGCAAGCAAACCATCTAAATAAATCAATCAATTAAATTTCATATTGAAAGGAATTTCCTTTAAAGCACAAATATAAGGAGGAGGGGGGAGTGCACACCCATAACCTTGTCAAATCCAAATGCAATTATGATTATGTATTGTTCTTTATACAATATTACAATATTACAAATAGAGAAAAATTTAGCCAACTTCAAACTGCAGCATTGTTAGCTGAAGTCTTAAGCTTCTTGTTTGATAATGTGAGTGTTAAACACTAGGTAATAATAAAATGTAATGAAAAAAACATAATCCAGATTTATCGATGCACATATTTAAATTATGAACACAGTCAAAGTGAATCATAAAATAGAAAGAAACAACAAAGAGAGAGAAAATAAATCTAAAATTAAAGTGTGACATGAGATTGTTAATAATGTACACATTACATTTTAAGCTGAACACTAGCTTAAAAGTTTATATAATTCAATTCACATTTCAAGCAAATGAACAATTATTTAAGACCAAGCTTTGATGTGAAATGGTAGATAAAATAAAAGTTTCAAGGTTAACCTACTAGATAGTGTGTATCTCAGATGCGACTACATTATTGAAATAAGTGGCAGGGATTTTTAATAACTGCAAAATTAATGTAGAATGTAGATGGTACTCCCTTTCTAGGTCTTGCCATATGTATCAAACTAAATCTAGCTAAGAATATTTAATTGGTCCATCCAGTAGTCTAATTTAGACATGAAGGAATATTTTTGATAATATTGAAGTTAATTAAACAATGTTTATATATTTATATGTAAATTAATGTAATCTACAACCTATAAAATAGTAGGCCTACTAATAACACAGGCCTGCAATGAAAAAAATACAAGGGAATTGATAGCTGAACTTTATGTATTTTTTGGTGCCGATTTTTTAAAAAAATGAAAAATTTCTATCACGTCACGTTTTCTTGAAAAATTCAATTTTAATTGGATTTTTATGAACATTTACCATAAAAAAATTCAGTGTTGAATTTCTTCCCTCCCTGCCTGGCCATCATTCTACCGTGGTGAAACCTACAGAATACCCCTCTGTGACACCTCCTCGTCGCCGTCCTTCCCTCCCCGTCACAACCTCTCTATACCAATAGTGTCGGCAAATCCTTATCTCAGTTCTTTATCTTGGTTTGCTGACCTTGCAGGACCGCTTGCTAGGCGAGCGTAATCGGCAATCGCCTTCTGTTTTTTCAAGCTTTATCTGGATTGATCCTGAACCTGTTATCTTTCTTAAGACTGAATTCTCTCGACTTTTCTGGAGTCATAAGAAAAGATATAAAAGAGATGTCCTCATGAGGGACTCAGTTTATCTCTCTTTAACCCAGAAGATCATGTACTTAGCGTGTTCGTAGTAAGATAAAAGACGTGGAAATTTTTAAGTTTGTCCTCAATTTTTCTTTCATGTGTAGTAACGTGCGTGCGCTGATACAGTGACAAGTGGAAACTTCATCACAGAAATAGTTTTAACGTTGCTTTTCTCTGTGCGTTTCGTGAAACATGGCTTTGAGTTCGAGACGTTGTGAAAATTTGCCAGATGACTTTTGTTACATGTGCGGCGAATATAGTGTTATTAAAAATTGCATGAGGAGCATTACAAACTATGTAAGACAACTTTATCTTGCTTATTTTGGCATGAAACTCGAAGATCAGGACAAATCGTGGGCTCCTCATAAAGTTTGTGTGCAGTGTCTCATTGATCTACGCTTATGGCTCAAAGGAAAGAAGACTGATTTACGATTTGGAATTCCTATGACATAGAGGGAGCCAAAAAACCACTCTGATGATTGTTACTTTTGTTCCTGCCATGTCCATGGGTATAACCGCAAAAATCAAAAGCTAATCTCTTATCCTGATAACATTCTATTGGCCATACATCCTGTTCCTCATGGACCTGATGTGCCAGTGCCTTTGCCTCCAAATGAATTGCCAGTCATCTCTTCAGAGTCTTCAGACTCGGAACATCCAGAAGTTCAAGGCTCCGATACCAAATATAAGCCCTATGGAGGCGATTCACCTCAGCCCTTCTCTCAGGTTGAACTTAATGATCTGACTAGATATCTGGGCCTTTCGAAAGAGGCAGCTGAATTGTTGGGCTCTAGATTGAAAGAAATACTTATTGGCCAAAGGAACCTCTTTTTATTGGTACAGGAATCGAGAAAAGGAATTTGTTAAGTACTTTGAGGAATAGGAGAACCTGGTCTATTGTTCTGATGTTCCCGGATTGATGAGCAAATTTAATATCACATACAATAAAAATGAATGGAGGCTGTTTATAAATTCATCGAAAAGGAGCCTTAGAGCTGTCCTCCTTCATCAAGGAAGCCAGTATGCATCTGTACCAGTTGGACATTCGGTGCATTTAAAAGAACGCTATGAAAACCTGGATCTCGTCCTCAACAAAATAAAATATGCTGACCACGGTTGGACCATTTGCGGTGATTTGAAAGTTATAGCCATGCTTTTTGGTCAACAAGGAGGATATACAAAGTTCCCATGTTTCGTTTGTGAGTGGGACAGCCGTGATAAGACTCAACATTGGGTCAAAAAAGAATGGTAGAAAAGACAAAATCTTGAACCAGGCACCAAGAATGTGATTCAGAACAGCTTAGTTGATCCAAAAAAAGTATTGCTACCCCATATGCATATAAAATTAGGTGTAATGAAGCAGTTTGTCAATGCTATTCCAAAAGATGGCAATTGTTTCAAATACCTGTGCAAAAAGTATCCAGGTTTATTTGAAGCCAAGTTGAAAGAGGGAATCTTTGTTGGTCCAGATATTCGCAAGCTTATGAAGGATAAAGAATTTGAGACTAGCATGACAACAAAGGAAAAAGAAGCTTGGGTTGCCTTCAAAGATGTCGTCAGTAGATTTCTGGGTAATTACAAAAATCCTGACTATAAAGCAATTGTTATGAATATGCTGGACAAATTTCAAGCTTTGGGTTGCTCCACGAGTGTTAAAATACATTTCCTTCACTCACATGTGGACTTTTTCCCCAAAAATTTAGGATCAGTCAGCGAAGAACAGGGTGAAAGGTTCCACCAAGACATCAAAGATATGGAGCGCAAATATCAAGAAAGATTGAACAAGAACATGCTTGCCAACTACTGTTGGATGTTAACACGAGATAGGCCTGAGATTGAACATAAAAGAAGAACGTCAAAAAGAAGTTTCAAAGGAAAAAGAGTAAGTACTTAAATAGAAATTTTTTTTTGTTTTGTTTTTTGCTCAGTTTAAAATTTGTTTCAAACTTTCATGTACACATACATAATATTTGCTCTTCTTGGTCAATCGTCTATTTTATGTAAGTTACTTTAATAAAAACAAATTAAAATAGTATGTTGGTGATTTTCTTCCAGAAACTGCACCATAATTTGATGCAATAAGTTTAAACTCAAGGGAACTTTTGGTTTTTCTCTCGACCAGAGGCGGCTCGTGCGATCTGGCAACAGTGGTTTTCATCTATTTAAACCTATAAAAATTACTAGATTGCTGAAAAATCAATTTGCCTCATCCAAGAATCGATTATTTTACATAGATTTAAATGGATAAAAACCACTGTTGCCAAATAGTACATGCAAAATTGTTCGAGAGAATTCCTTTTCAAATAGGATTTTAGCAAAAATATTGATATCGATTTTACAAAAAATCCTGACGTGATGGAAAAAAATTAAGGTCATTTTCGAAATCAGCACATCAAATAACATAAAACTCAGCGAAAACTTCTCTTCTATTTTTAAAAAACTTCAATTTCGCAGGCCTGTGTAGTTAGAAATGGGTCGAATCCGATTCTTAAATTTTCTTTTAAATCTCGAATCCAAATGTTGAAGCCATGAAAATTTTAATTTTTAAAGTAAAAATATTTAAAAATGAATTGAAAAAAAGTTGTTTAAGGTTTGATGCCACTGATAAATGCTATCTTATTTTTCATGTATATTACATCATAAACAACAAATAAAACACTTTTTTAGTAAATTAATTATGTTAGTAAAATTTATTCCTGTTTTGTGATTTTATATTCTTCCACCTTCACAACTCTATATAATTCCTTTTACCAATTTCTTAAAATTGCTAGTTATGGTCAAGATCTTCATAAATTGTATTTGAGATAGATTTTTGAGACTTTTACAAATCTTGAATCTTTCAAATACCATAGGATTCAAGAGATTCGAGGAAATGAAGATTAGAACATCCTATCTCTAGTATTTGCTAAACATGCCTTCTTACCATAATCCTACTATAGATTAAAACTCTTGAAGTAAAATCTGTTTTCCCTTGTATCACCTGTTTTTTCGTCTGTAACTCTACTCGGACTTCCCTAAGGGCCTCCACCCCTTCTAGACTGCCTTCTCCCAGTGACAAGGCGGAAACCAGCTGTTGTGTGGCATGAAGATAGTGCTTCTTGGCCAAATAGCCAGTCAACTGACTCGGTACTTCTCGCAATTCGTCACTATAAGGAAACACAATACACCAATAGAATATATTATTTAAATGTATATGTATATTTTTCATTCTAATTAGTTAGGAATGGGAGGTGAGTAATGAACAAATATTCATCAGAAAAGAGAATGAAAAATCACATATGATTATGTATGAGGTTGACAAGAGGAAAACCCACATCGTTTGTAGCATGGTTTAATGTGTCGGTGGTGTCTGACACCTTGGCTTAGTCGGTAGTTTGTCTCCTAATGAGATAAGGGTACCGGGTTTGATTTTTGGCATTGCCAAAAATATTATAACTGGTGAAATGTGGGTGCATACCCTTTCAGAGACACAGATGAATTGACAAGTAGGAAGCTTGGTGTTGAATCTGTTCTAGATTTAAGTTGGTTTATAAAGGTGTGGGTCATGTCAAGTGATCCAATATTTTTAACACTTTTGAACCTTACCCTCTTGGATTTCTTTCAAATTTGGCTTACCTAATGTACTCTCAAATATGCTATAACATATCAATTTTCAGATTTTTAGTTGCAATAGTTTTTAAGTTACGACCCTAAGAGATTATTTTATAAGCCTTTACATGATACTTAGCATCAATAGTTTTGAAAAATTTTTAATTCCAAGGTCAAAACATAAAAATTTGACCTTGAATTTCTAAAAAGCCTAATTTTTAATAATTTTTTAATCCCACATAAACTTAGGTACATATTTAAATGTAATTTGTGTAAAGTTGCATCATCGTATCAGAGGGTGTTTTTTTTCATTGGATCACTTGACACCTGTGTGCTGATATAATCAGTAGGCTTAGAAAGTAAATACCGTTAATGAAATATAAAAAAGGGTCACTTTAGATAAGAATGAATTGCTGGTGACAGGGAGATCGGGATTCGAATCTCTGTCAGGTGTACTGAAGTTGGTTTATCCTGAATGGTTTTTCCCTCTCCCTCTATAAAGATGTGGGTAAATTTTTCTCAATTCTACCTTCCTCATCTCTATCCAATTAGTGTAGATATGTGAATAGCCTAAACAAGTAGCGAGACATAATGCACAAAAAAACAAAGAAAAATTGACCCACCTAGATAGGATATGAACCTGCTTTCTAAGTCAAGGATAAATTATCTAGTGCTAGGCTGCAAGCTAGCTTTACAACAATGGTAGCCTCCCATTAACCCCTTGTAGGAACAGAAAAAAAAAACTATCGAAGGGAAGATAACTGCGCTCACATTTTTTCCAAAAGATGAAGAACATGTTTATGTTCGATTCCTTCCAGCCATAATTTCTTTAGCTCATCCCTCTTGCATCTGAGCAGCATCTTACAAGCGTGGAGGTTCTCCTTCACAGCATGGATTTTCTCCCGGGATGCTGTCACTCTCGAGGACAACTTACCAAACAGCTGAACACAAGCAAACAATGTAACTAAGTCAGGCATGATTTTAGAATTTAAGGTCACTCCTTAGTACAACAAGTTTGGTCATATTTTTAGCACTCACTTCATTTGAGGAAAATGTAAAATATAGTCAGAAAGCCATATAAGAATCATTGTAAAATATTATAGCAACTGCTAGCTTTAAAAAAAAAAGTAACCATACTTAAGTTATAATTGTCAAAAATGAGGCAGAACACAGGGAAGAATATAGTGCGACTTTTTCAAGTCTTTAGGGTCTCTCGAGACAGGATAATGGGGGATAAGCAGTGTTTTCCTAGAACATTTTGCCAGCTGGGTGGCATAATTAAGAAGCAGGTAGGGGTAGAGTAATACTTTGCAATAATTGATGATTTGTGCAACTAATATTAATTTTAGAAGGGCGGTCAGTAAAATCAGCCAGGTGGCGCGCCCATTCAAAAGGCCTTGGGTAGAACACTGAAGGTGGGTTTTTTGTGGATGTAAACTTTTAATATTTCAACTGTGACAGGCCAAGGACACTTTTGAATTTCTGTTCAAAGGTTTATGTTTTAGAACAGGGCTGGCGAACCTATGAGACACATGCCCAAAGTGGCAGGTGAGCAAGATTTCCTTGGCTTTTAGTATTTCGCACTATTTTTAAGGTGTTGTTCTTTACACTCAAGTAAAATATTTAAACATTTCCTACAAACTTATTAATTGCTTCTTTATTATTGGCTAAAATAGAGAGAACCCATCCCCAGATATATACTTTAAACAAAAAAATCTTCAAAAACATTTTCAAAAATTTGTCATAAGTAAACTACTTTTAAATTGATTTAATTTTGAAAAATAAATACACACTATTATTATCATGTAAATGCCAATTTTGAACAAAATAGTTGAAGCTATTTTTAATAATTTAAAATGTTTTTGAAAATCAGAAATCAGTAAACTACTATAAAATTATTTGTTTTTATGAAAAATCCAATATTTAAATTATCTATATTGTAAAAAACTTACCAGGTACACTCAGTTGGACCAAATCGTTAGAGCCATTTTTAAAATATTTCAAATTTAAAAATAACATCAGTAAACTAAACTTAAACAAAAAATTTTTCCAAAACACTAGTATACAGTATTATTTGTAATGTCAAACATTCCCCAGATATGCATTTTAAACAAAAATATTAAGAGCCCTTTTTGAAATAATTTAAGTTTTCAAATATCAATGCTCAGTTAACAACCCTTATTTTAAGGGCTATGGTCAAAATAAAAAATAAATTATCCTGAGGTATAAATATAAAATTTGAAGAAAAAAATATCCATTGAACCATTTTGAATCTGTGGCCAGGTACAGAAAGACGGATGGACAAACTGATTGATAGAAAGATAGGACAGACATTTAGGATTGTAAAAAATCTCTTTTTTGGATTCAGGGACATATAAACGGTAAAAATTCATCATAATAAATTATCATAAGACTTTCACAATTTCAATACTTTTCTTTAGATTAGAAAGTAAAAATAAACATTAAAATTACTCATAGTAATGTATAATAATTAATACTAATAGTGAATTACTCCATTAGTCTATTTTTCTACTAAAAAAAAAGTCAATGTGTATGAGACATTTTGGTTCAAAAAGGTTCACCATCCTTATCATAGAACGTAAGTTCAGTGTCCACTTAGTAATATCACTAGTAATTTTATTTTGCTTCCCATTAATACTACTGGTAGAAATTTGTCATGATAAATTATGGTACAAATTTATCCAAGTCATTTTTATTTTGTATAGGAAATTTAGTCAAAAATCATAATAATAATTTTATGCATTAAATATAACTAAGCCATTTTGTCCAAATTATGTGTTCAATTTATTATCTTTCTTTAACACACGTACTGTACAGAGAGTAAGATTTTTGTTGAAAGAAACTTTTACAAAATATTAACATTTTTTTTTATGGTCAGTGAAAACATTATTCTATATTATTATATTTTTTTATGGGTATTGATAATACCTATCAAAAGTGACCTCTGCAGATCACATGGAACCTAAAAAAAAGGGGAGAGCAAATAAATTTAAAAATATACACTCAGTTTACTCTGAAAGTTAGCAATCTTAAGCCTACCTTGACGGACTACACTATGACCCTATCTTATATAAGTTGTGCCATAGAAAAACCATGAAAGATAAGCTTGCTAGCTTTTAGGGTTAACAATGAGTACACATAAATATTTAAAAAAGTGGACCTTTAACAGGTGAATATAAACCAACTTAAAAGCATAGGGTTTAATTCATCACAGTTTGCCAGGTAATTTGCATCTAAATATTTATCTGAGCAGTAATAAATTCTTGACACCCATTGATTTTCAGATATAACAAAGGGGGTGCAAGTGTTTTTTGTCCATGCACCTGAGCTCACAACTTTTCTTCTTTACAGATTCCAATACAAGGATTGGCAGAGGTTCTAAAGTAGAATTGAGGAAAAAATATTGTGATGCAAAATAAATGGCTAATATTTGATAGAAGTTTACATATTGTAATAATGTGTGCTTATAAATATTTTGTAGCCTAGGCTTATAATATTAACAAAATCACTTAATCAGAATGCCATCTAAGAATACATATTGGTTTAAATATTGTATACATACAGTAATTAGTTTAAATACTTAAGTAAAGTTTTTACTGTAGTAAATGTTTAGATTAAAATGTTGTAGAGATGAATGTTTTATAGTTATATATTGAAATAAGAGTCATTGAAATTTCATGTCTTTGATTTTATGCTATTTATATTGGCCTACAACATAGTTGTCTGAATGAAAAAGTTAAAACAATATCCTATTTTAACTTAACCACAAAAATAATGTGTGTGGCTTGTAGCACGAGAGACTATTTTTAAATTTAGAACTGACATATCTATAAAATACTAAGTGGCCCCTCAAAGCTATAAAGTAAAATTCCAGCATAATTCCTGGATTTTATGGCAAAAATAATAATGTTTCCATACTTTTTTAAAAGGTTTTTCCTCAGGTTGGGAAACTTTGAACAAATGATTCCAAATTCCCAAGCCTAGAATGGTAATTAAATTATTATTTATTTTATCTATTTGTTTATATCTAACATACACATTCTGAATCGACTGATTATATCAACACATTCTGAATCGACTGATTATATCAACAAACGAAAATTTCTATGAACGAGAGAAAATGGGCCAACCAATTTTGTGGGAAAGGTATTTGATCATACCTTCCAGGGTTCTTTTACATCCCACAATAAACATGAGACTGACGGCTTTACTTCCCCTCCTGAAGAAGTTATGCTAAGGATTTTTATCACTCGAGGAAAATCTGTCGACCCTGGCTGGGTTTGAACCCGTGAACGTCGAGTCCTGAGGCAAGCACTTTACCCCAGGTACACCGAGGTCAACAAGTAAGTAAGATTATTAAAGTCTTACTAAATTCAGTACCCTACAACCTAAATTATGTTTTAAAACATTTTAAATTAGTTCAAGATAGGTCTTTGTTAAAAACAATTCCCTACCATATCCAAACCAGAGACTTGGGACCTTCTTCCTCAAAAAAATAATTCAGTGTAATTCCATGGAACTACATATAATGTCCATATCACACTTTATTTTAATTTCTGGATCAGAAAGTCATTATTCCACTAATGATGTGTGCTCAACCACAGGTAAAGTATAGGCAAGTTCAAGTTAAACAGTAGTATGTAGGGCCGCTACAAGTGTACTACACCCACTGATGGCAGATCAATATTTGTGTAGGAGGAGGGTGGGGTAAAAACTAGAAAAAAAAAATTGTTTTTTAAAGTTGGCCCCTGAAGTAGAGAAACCCACGAAAATATATGAAAAATGTATGCCCTTAGATACTATTTGGAGTGGTCCTCGTCTGGGCATTTTTTTGAAAGTTAGCTTCCCTACAAGCTATTTGGTGTGGTCCTCCCCATAAAATATTTGAAATTTGAATACACCTAATCTTAAAAGATATTAATATTTTAGTTGTCCTCACCCTGAATTTTTTTTTTTAATTAAATTCCTCAAGAAGACATTTAAAATCACCGTCCCATAATTTTTTTTTAATTTGAATGACTATTATCTAGTAGTCTATGCCTGGAAATGTTTTGAAAATTAAATGCCTGAGCCAGATGCTATTGGAAGTATGGAAAATAATTGAAAATTAAATTTCTCTAGAAGCTATTTGGAAGATACCAAGTTGTCTCCATCTTGAATTTTTTTTGGATGACATTAAAAACTGTTTAAAATGGTTCTTCCCTGGCAAATTTTCAAAGTGAATGCCTCTAGGAACTATATGGAGTTTGAGGCAAATGCATCTTTCAGCTTCATATTCGAGAATATCATAGAGTGAAATAAATTTAGTGGGGAAAATTTACAGTAAGTGATAGAGGGGCGAATACCCTCACTCCTCACCCACCCCCTCCCCCAGTTCCACCACCACTGGCTACACCTCATAATGGCAATGAAAGAACTATAATAGAATTCTGGTAGAAATAAACTCTTGTAAAATACAAACTTTTTTAAGGTCAACATTGATATTATTTTACAGTATTATTTGTGCTATTTTATAGGTCCATACAACTATACAATCTATCAAAAGTGGTAGCTGTAGAACACACACACTTTACACTTACATAATATATTAATATTGTTTTAATAAATGTTGTGGCTATCAAGAAATAGTCTTATCTGAATAACACAAAGTTTTTATGCTGACCACCATTTGATTAGACCAGACATTTTGGCAGCCTTGTTAATGATAAAAATGTCAAGGTAATTTTTCTGAAAATAGAATACCAAGATGAGTTTAGGAAAATTAGTTTGTTCACACCCTTGAATAAGAGCTCTTAATATTTTTTTGAATTCCTGACAGAAAGCCAAATTCAAGCACATCTCCCGGGGTTTTTTTCCCCGATGCTAAAAATTCAAGCTAATTCCCGGTTTTCTCAATGAGTAGCCATCCTGAAATGCTTTGAACCCCCCCTGGTGTATCGGTACTATATAAGGTACTCTAAACATACTTGCATCACTTGTGTGAGGTCTTGGTCATGAGCCGAAACTAGTTCATCCAGTCTCTGATCACTCCGTTTGTACTCTTTTTCAAGCTTGGCTTTCTCCCTGTCTCTTTGTTCATTTGACTCGCTGGCAGATAATGTGCGAATGACAGACATCAACAGCCCACTCTGTAAAGTAAACAAAGAATTTTACAAAACTTTGATTAGGCTATAATTGTTGATGGGTTTCTTGGTGAACATTTTCAAGTCATAAAGATGATTTTGTCTAAATATAGGTGTACAGATAAAAATTTTAATGAAGCCAATAATTTAATCTAATTAAAGTATATAATTAAAAGAACATGGTTTTATTTAGAATAAAGTTTACTTACCAGTAGGCCTATCTAAAAGGGGGGTGGTACGCATCTCCTGAGTAATTGCAAACTTTTTTTTCATCATATTATATATGAATATGTCCTTATGCTAAAGTGCTAGGAATGAGTAAAGGTGAATTTAAAAGTGTGTCCACATTTGCATGTAGGGAAAGTGGAAAACCATTTAGGACTAACTGCCTTCAGTACACCCAACCAATATCAAACCCCCAATCTAATTATCAGTAGTCCAGTCTATTGCAATGAGTGACTCCTTCAGGGTGGCTACAAAACATATTTTACAAAATTCCCTGACTTTTCCAGGTTTTCCAAGCAGAAATTTTCAATTTTCCCTGACTACTTTTTTCCATTTTTAATGGTGGATGATGACTTGTTTTATTTATTTTTGATCACATATTAAAAAAAAGTTTGTATCTACTAAACATAAACAGTTTTATCAGTTATTTAAAAAATTAAAATGTTATTTTATTTAGGTATTATTAACTTTTGTTTTAGTGTTTAGTTTTGAAATTAATGGGATATAAAGACATATTTTTAATTCCCTGACTTTTCCTTATTTTTAGTTAAATTCCCTGACATTTCCCTGTTTTCCCTGTCATTCAAAAATTCCCTGACTTTTCCAGGTTTTCCCTGTTTTCCCTGTCTGTAGCCACCATGCTCCTTACCAGGGGTCGGCAACCTTTTTGGGGCCCTGATTGACTTTTACATTTATCAAAGGTCCCAGAGTCACCCCTAGTTTCTCCTCTATACTTTTATTAAATTTTTTTTCCATAGATCTTGTGTTTATTATTCCTTAAATCCAATTTATGCTCCCATACTTTTGTCCCTGTCTTTATAAAAAAAATACATAAAATAAACATTTAATATACACTCCGTCTACTCCGTCTACGTCTTACCTTGACAGATTACACTATGACCTTATGCTGCACCATAGTGGAACCAAGCAAAGTAGCAGTCTTACCTTGTAGGATGACGCTATGGCACTATACCATAGTGGAATAATGTAAGGTAAGCTTGCCTTTTTATGACAATATAGTTTTATTGGACATGTGATCAACTGAAAATTGTTGTGAGACCGACCGATCGATCACAGGCGACCTTTTTTCAGCCCTCGCCTTAAACCATTTGTCCATCAAAGTGGATAATACCAATATTAAGATTGTTAGTCAATTTTTATATTAAAAGTCAAAAATGTACTTACCTAAATCATGGATTATGTAAATTTCTAAAAAATTCCTCCGGAATAGTAAACTAACACATATTGACTACAAGATATTTTAGTGCACATTAAATATTTTAATGGGCAGTAATTATTATATAATTATATAGTGAAGGAATAATTCTATGGATCTACAGTAATTAGGAAAGGAAAGCTTGCATGAAGCCAGTAATGATAATATAATACTGAATAAATTTTGCCACATCAAAGAACTTATTTCAACCATAAAAATATTGATAAATATGCTTGGATTCCCAGATGGGAACACACATAATCAAATATATCACTTACTGATAGATTCAGGGTGTCCAGCCAAACTATATTTTAAAATTCCCTGACTTTTCCAGGTTTTCCAGAGCCAATTTACAACTTTTTCAGTCCCTATATTACAAACACTATTTTATTAAGATCACAACTTGATGCAATAATAATTCTAAACAGATCCACACACTGAAATTGTGACACTCTATGAAGGGTTACACCCTAAAGTGATGGGCTCTTGGGTAGAGCGATCTGAGTTAAATTTCAGTGAGATCATATTGAGACATTAAAATAGTGCTTTGCATAAATAGAGTTTAAAAAATAAAGATGTGAAGTAGAAGAAGGAAAGATGGGTGAAACACAAAAATCCCATGTTGAATTTTAGAATTAAAATTAGTATGCTCAAATGTGTTAAAAGAGATTGTGGTATGTATTAAATCGTAGAAAAATAAAATTTTGACTAGTGTAAATAAAATTTTAGTTTTTTTAGTGACTATGTGAAAATTCAGAAATTTAATTAAATTTCCTGACTTTTCCCTGTTTTCCAGGTTTTCCAGGTCGCTGGACATCCTGTTAAGATGAAAAGATATCAAACAAGCTTAGTGGATTTCAGGTCAAACTGGGATGCAGATTGCGATTCAGATTACTACTTGGTAGTAGTAAAACTTAAGAAACATCTATCAGAAACAAAAAAGGAAAATATGTCAGGAGGTTAGAAAGATATGATGTGGATTAGGCCTGTCCAATTGGTTGTCCGCGGGCCGCGAGCAGCCCTCAACGGCATATTTTGTGGCCACCCACACATTAGAAAAGTTAAAACAAAATATAATGTCACCCAGGAATTCCTTAAACATTATCAAACTTAAATTGTGTAAAATTTATATGTATTAGATGCTGTATTTACTGTACTTTAAATATTAATTAGTATAATACTTTTAATGTAATATATTGGTTATTATTCTATAGGTCTATCATGTAACATTTGTCTAGGTTTAATTTAAATCAGAAAATTGAAAATACCGTACATTGAAGAAAGAGAATGCTTGCTTGGTATATAATTAAAATTAACCTTGACTGAATGTTTCTATACTCATTATTCACCCCAAATATCCATCTATTTTCACTTAGGTCTTAGGTCATATCAATTATCAAAATAATTACAAATATGAATTATAGATTAGATTAGTAAATTCAAAGCAATTAATTTCACAATAAACAAAATAACTTAGTGAAAAATCAACAGATTTTCTGTTTAAGAGTATCAACTTAAAAAAAATTTGTTGATATTGTATATGCCTAATTTCCACATGTGCAGCCCACACACTGTCTAAGAATATCAAGTGAGGCCCTTCGTTAACTTCAAGTTGGACAACCCTGATGTAGATAAACTGAGAGATGGAGATCCTAGGAAACAATATCAAATAAGAATTTTAAATATGTTTGCTGCCCTAAAGTGCTCACAGGATGATGAAAAAAACATTAATTCAGAGAAACAGTGAGAAATGGTGATGAATAATATTTTAAATATAACAAATAATTGTGTGGGTATTTGCAAAGAGAATAGGAATAAGCCTTGGTTTGACAACAAATGTTCAAAATTAATGGAGGAGAAAATGGAAGCAAAATTACATTGATTAAAAAGTCTTAATGAATTGAGATTAAACACATTTAGCAATGCAAAAAGTAAGGCCAGTGCGGTATTCAGAAACAAAAAGAGATTGTATTTAAAGGATAAAGGAAATGCATGCTATTATACTGTCGGAAGTTGTTGACATTCCACCTGCTGTCCAGGAAAGTTAAACTTAGAATTTACAAAGACATAGTTTTACCAGTTGTTTTCTATGATTGTGAAACATGGTCGCTTATCTTACATTATGAAAATAAATTTAGGATGTTCAAAAACAAGGTGCTTGGAGGATATATTTCTGCTTTAGGATTCTACATTTTTAATTTTTTAACTAGGGGCTATCAAAAATTTACAAATTCTTTGATATTTTTTTATTTCCCTATTCTTAATTTTTTATTGTGTTAATAGTACGAATTTAATAAAAAGTTTATGTTTTAAGTGGCAACAAAAAATTAACTACATAGGAGATGCCAGTACCATTCCAATAAGACTATTTTTAACTTAGGCTATATAAATATAAAAACACGTTAATTTAACCAAATACTACAAAAATTATAAACCTAAGAGTATTTTATTAAAATTGCGAGGAAACATATATTATAACATTGTTATAATTTTTGAGCTACCAGTACCTGAAAGTTACACAAGCTAACTTTATCTAATATTAAGGAAGAGATGGTAAAACTGGTTTGAAATTAAGTTATGTGTGTTCATAAGACATGTATCTGACGCCTCTGATTTTAGATAACAGAATGAAATTTAGGGAAATTCGCAGTAATTTGGCTGGAAATTGAATGGGGTGAAAAGAGTTAATAGGCTCCAAAGATATATTTTATAGTCTGGGCCAAATACAAGATAAATGATAGTATTTGCTCTATACAAGCATATAATTCTTATGCACCGAAACAAATTCAATAAATTAGTGTCAGTACAAAATGATAGAATGATTTTCTTTGGCAAAGTCCAACAAACATAATGAGGTGTTTTAATCAAAATAATTATTTAAACTCCTAGCAAGCAATAATCTTACAACTAAAAATCATATTTAAAAAGACTTACCGTTTCTTTTGGATGTTTTACCCCCTTGGGGGTTTGGTTGGGGGTGGGACCGCCGACATGTTTCTAAAACAGCTGAAGTCTGAATGAAGCACAGATCATCACATTACTCTAAAAAGATGTGGAAAATCTCGCCTAAAAGATAAAAATGTTGCGAGTAGTTTTAACATTCACTAGCGCTTATGTGAGCCAATATAACATGTATTAGACTCGTATTTACCAGCCTTTGTGGCTCAGTCGACCAAGCTTAACCTGGGCCCTATGTAGGCCTAGTTTAAAACATGCGAGAAAACTCGCTAAAGTTTGATTCACACGTTCGCCGAAAATAGAAAGCAGAATCTACCTCAGAGGTGCAGCAATTCACACATTTTAAATTGACCCATGAGGCATTAAAAATTAAAACAGCTACTTATCAACATATTTTATTTTCTAGTAGATAGACATATTATATTTTAGACCATTGTCCCAATGGATTGTGTCGTGTCACAATACAATACAATACAAATGCATTAACGGGTTATTTCAAATCTCCTCGTACCGGCCAACAAAGCTGTCTGCTAGCTTATGGCTGTAGAGCGGATGCGTTGTCTAATGCTTATGCACATTAATTTGAGATTTGATAGGTCCTCCTTTGCCAAACATCTCGGGCAGAGTGGACAAAGTAGAGAATAGTTGAACTTCAGCAGAATAGCTCCCACCAATTAAGCGGAAATCTTGTTATTGGCTTAGGGCTAGTTTCTGTTCTGTGCTAGTTTTTTTGGCGGACATGTGAATCCACATAATACTAGAGCCTCATGAAGGTCGCTTAGCATTGAAGTCACCACCGATTAGAACAGGCGTGGTACTTCGAAGCAGCCCCTCCATGTCAGCACCCGTAGCCGAAACGAACCGGTGGAAGACAGGGAAGTAGATCGAAATTAAACGCACTGGGCCGGTAGAAGTCACCAGTTGTATAGCCGTCTCTTCCATGTGTTGGAGGGGAGGAAGTGAGATGAGGTGATGATCAAGGTCCCTTCGGACCAGAACCGCCATCTCACCCCTTCCCACATCCCCCACTCAGAAGCTTCGATGGCAGATGAACTCAGCTAATGAGAACCTCAACGCGGGTGGGTTTCTCCCAACAGCATTTCGTCAAAACGATGCTTTGCCAGGAAACTTTCAAGCTCAGCCTTCTTTCTCGCGACTCCATTAGCGTTCCAAAGTGCAACAGTGAGCTCCTTCAGTACTGGTGGTCCTCTATTCGGGTGTAATACCATGAGAGACTAGGTAGAGGAAGATGTGCTCCATGACCAAGTGGCCATGGCTACTCCTCGGAGATTCCTGGACCTTCCTGAAGAGACTCGATGAAAATTCCCATGGATCCAGTCACGGAACGCCATTGATTAACTCAATGCAATTTTTGAGCTTTGCACTCTAATTCTCTGAGGCAGGTGTGGGAGCGGGTTGATGGTGGGGGAAGGGGCGGAAGAGGTAAGAGTGGGAAGCGGTAGGAAAGGGTTGGGGGTGCAAAAAGGTGGCTATAGAGGAGTAGGGTACGGATGAGAGGGGGGGGTGAGTTGGGATTGGAAGAGGAGCAGTCTTGGACGGGTCCTTGACCGAGAGGGTAGAACAAGATGCCACTGATTCTGGTAGAGTTCCTTTGGCAGGTGCCTCAGCCTGAGGTGGAGCAGTTGGTCTCCCTGACAACAAACTGGATAAAGATTGCACTAGCAGCTTTTGTGTTGGAGCTAGAGTAAGGGTTACCTTAAAATTGTTAGACACTTCAAAAAAATTCAAAATAACTTGAAAAATAATGATTTTTCATACAAAATTTCTCTTTATAAAAGAAAGGCCTTGGAAGAGTCTACCTAAAATGAGTTTATATGTTACGATCTGATAAAAAAATTTAGATGTATCTGGAAGTCAACGTATATATGTAGAGGAAGGACTTGAATTAACATACGTAAAAAAGTTCACAAGACCCAATCAGATAAATTTGTAGATTTAAATGGTGTCTTGTGTACTTAAATACTATAAAATTACTAGACACTTCACAATAAATTAAAAATAAATAAAAAAATATTGATTTTTCATACAACATTTCTCTTTATAAAAGAAAGGCCTTGGAATTGCCTACCTAAAGAGATTTTACATTTTACGATCTGATAAAAAAAACTTTAGCTGTCTCTGGCAGTCAAGGTATATGGTAAGAGGAAGGCCTCGAATTAACGTACATAAAAAAGTACAGAAGACCCGGTAAGAAAAAATTGTAGATTTAAATGGTGTCTCATGTAATTCAATACTATAAAATTGCTAGACAATTCACAATAATTTAAAATAAATTTAAAAATTTGATTTTAAATACAAAGTTTCGCTTTATAAAAGAAAGGCCTTGGAATTACCTACCTTAAGGGAGATTACATGTTACGATCTGATAAAATCTTAAGCTGTCTCTGGCAGTCAACGTATATGGTAAGTGCTCGAATTAACGTACATAAAAAAACTTCACAAGATCCGAACAGATAAATTGTAGATTTAAATGGTGTCTCGTGTACTTCAATACAACAAAGATGCTTTACACTTCACAAAAATTCAAAATAAATCGAAAAATATTGATTTTTCATACAAAATTTCTATTTATAAAAAAAAGGCCTTGGAATTACCTACCTAAAGAGATCATACATGTTACAATCGGATAAAAAATTTAGCTGTACCTGGGTCTTCTGTAATCAAATTATATGGTAAAAGGTATGGCACGAAATAACGTAAAAACAAAGTTCACAAGACCCGATCAGATATAGGTGTATATTTAAAACGATTCTCGTGTACTTCAATACTACAAAATTGCTAGACACTTCACAAAAATTCAAAATAACTCGAAAAATATCGATGTTTCGTACAAAATTTCTCTTTACAAAAGAAAGGCCTTGGAATTGCCTACCTAAAATGAGTTTATATGTTACGATCTGATTAAAATTTTTAGCTGTCTCTGGCAGTCAACGTATATGGTAAGAGGGAGGCCTTGAATTAAGGTACATAAAAAAGTTCGAAAGACCCGATCAGATGAAAGTGTAGATTTAAATCGATTCTCGTGTACTTCAATACTATAAAATTGCTAGACTCTTTACAAAAATTCAAAATAGCTCGAAAAATAACGATGTTTCATACAAAATTTCTCTTTATAAAAGAAAGGCCTTGAAATTACCTACCTAAAGAGAGTTTATATGTTACGATCTGATAATAATTTTAGCTCTCTCTGTTAGTCAACGTATATGGTAAGAGGAAGAACTTGATTTAACGTACAAAAAAAAAAGTTTACAATACCCGATCAGATAAATTTGTAGATTTAAATGGTGTCTCGTGTACTTTAATACTATAAAATTGCTAGACAATTCACACAAATTCAAAATAACTCGAAAAATATCGATTTTTCATGCAAAATTTCTCTCTGTAAAAGAAAGGCCTTGGAATTACCCATCTAAAAAGAGATTACATGTTACGATCTGATAAAAAAAACTTTTGCCGTCTCTGGCAGACAACGTATATGGTATGAGGACGGGCTGGAACTAACGTTCAAGATTGCACTAGCGGCTTTGTTGTTGAAGTTGGAGTCACGGTCAACCTCCGTACCGCAACGTGCCCCAAGGGCTTCTGTCTTTCGGTTATGTAACAATGTGTTACAATAGGACTCGCCCCCATTCAAACCTTCACACATAACTCGCCTCTGGATTCATACTACCCACTCCAAATAATATTAAAAAATAATTTAATCCCTACAATAGTACACTTCTCTATTGTAGTTCTCGTAATTTGATACAATGTAATAGACAATTCTAATCAATATCAATTCAATAGAATAGTAGAATACACTGTACATGTACTCACCCAATCTATCTTGTGGTTAGAGCAACGACGAGCAACACCGGGTAGAAGCCGAGAACGGGGATTTGACCACGCGAGCCACGAGATCCCTTCAGTCGAAGTCCACACGTACTAAATCAAATCGACACTGAATAAGACCATGCCGAACTAACCTAGACCAATGGACCCACCTGCCCTCTGATGGGAGAATCATGTACTTCGTAACAACATCCGATGGCAGAACAACTGCTCTAGAATCTCTGCTCTAGAAGAAGGATGGAGCAACAACAATAAAGCTACGTGACGTTCCATTGCTTCTAGTACAACGCCACCGACAAAATTGTTATTTCCACCCACCTAGCATCCCGGCTATGAAAAACCCTATTTAAAGTGATGAAAACGTATTGTAAAAATGACTAGTCAATCGACACTGGACGGAGGAAAATAGTCCTAGGACCAGGACTATGTCGAGACAAACCTTGATAAACTACGGACGTAAACTATGGCAACGTATATATTGAACTCTAAAATTAAACTTTAACTTTTTGTGTAAGCCATGTTGGGCGTTGTGATATTTTTTGCACAATTATTTTCTTTACCAGAACTTTAAACTTTAATATGAGACTCATTTTAGTGTGTCGCCACTTGGGCGCTAGAGTCAGCTGTTTTTCTTGATCTTTTAGATAACCACAACTATTAGATAATTTTGTGTTGGAGACGTTATAAATATTTCATTTTGAAATAATGTTGCTAATTATTGTTATAATTTCTATGTTATGATGAATATATATTAAAGTTAACTTTGTAACGTAAATTTTTTATAGATCAAATTAAATTAGTGATTAATTTTATAGTTGAACATTGTTCAAATGTTTTCGCTAGGCTTTGTTTATAGTAGTTTATTTACTTTGAGTTCGCAAGTAAAAATGAAAGTTTCTAAACTTAAAGTATAGGTCAGATAGTCCCGCGGGAGTTTGACTAAAGTCTGTTAGCCAAACTCTCACGTATTTTAAAATGTCTAATAAATATACTTTATATTTATTATTAAATTTGTTGAAGTCTGCATTGGTTGTAGTAAATCGGACGCCTTTGGAACAATGTAATGAGGCCCATAAGGCCCTTATATAAAATTTACAAGTTTTATTAATGTACTCTTATTAACACTATGGGTTGTTTGTCTCTTCAAGACTAGCTCATCTGATTGTAAGATATATCAAGTATGAGGGAAGTTTCTCTCTAGTTAACTGCGCGAAATGACTGTTATTTTCTATTATGATTTTCCACAGAACTCGGTACGATCAATGAGACCATGTAAAGAACACTGCTTTGTTTTTGCTTTGAATAAACCGTTTATAGTATTGTTATTTAGGCCCAATCTTTCAATGTCACGTTAAAGTCTTCGTAATTTAACCGTTCGTAAAGTCTAACCGTTGGTTAAATTTGGCGTTGCGTTTTACAATACTATTTTGATGTTCTCGTCAAGTTACGGATGGGTTTCTTCCATTAGTTCTTATCATTAAACTTCTCGGAGCACTAGATTTGTTACAAAGCTTTTGATTGGCTTAATTTGAACCAATAGATTGTAAGTAACTATTTAAATGTCTTTTAAGTTATGGAGTTGTTAGGAAAACAGATTAAAGTATACATGTTTATGTTGTTTATAATACGTCATGTTATTCAATAATCCATATTCATAGAGTCTCATAAGTTTCTATCCAAATAAAGATGGGTATACCTACTCTGTTTTATTTTAAACAGGTATGTTTTAACCCAATTTTTAAAGCTTCAAAATCTTAAGAGTAGATTCATAGTCAATTTTTAAACACACAATTTAATATTCAAATAAAAACCACACTTAATTAACCATGGACGTGTACTGGAAGGGAGAAAGTGAAGAAAAAAAATGCGTCCCATATTAGCCATTCAGGCCTACACATAATAGCTTACAAAACTATAAAAACATAGGTAGGCCTACAGCTATTGTCAATTATTACTATTAACTATTAACAGCAAGAAATGACAACTCCAAATTGCAAAGGAAAACCATTAAAAATAATGTAGATATTTTTAATAGGAAAGAAGAGCCTGTAGGCCTAAGCCAAAATAGTTGTAATAAAAGACAATACCAGAAATTAAAAACTTCTGCCTCATGTCGTACGACGACTTACAAATCACCCTCTACAAATTTGCCCAAAAGAAATGGTGGCGTCCCAAATTAAACAGCTATATTAAATAGAAGGAATAAATTTAACATAATTATTTTATTATCATCTCTTTGTTAAACCTGGAGTAATTTGTACTTAAGAAAAAAAATTTGAAGTTAATAGGATTGAACACGAGTCGCTTCCTTGATAGTCTGACACCCTACCATGTTCGCCAAAAAGGTACTTAATCAATACATGGAAAGTTAGGATTATAATACCACAAATCTATGATTAGATGATCATTGGTGAAACATATATTTAATTACAGGTGGACAATATTAAAAGCAAGAGAATTCATAAATAACTGTCCAAAATTTCTAAAAATAATAATATAACCTCACTTGAATAAAACCAATTGCCATTAAACAATATATGGCGGAATGTTTGTAAGTTAATGTGGACGTTAAAATGCTAACCAGAAGGTAGACCTCATGTTAACTTTACGAGCACTTTAACGAGGACGCTAGCTCTAACCAAAAATTGTAAAATCCAAAGTAGTGGTTGTTATCGCATGTTAAGCCCTAACGAATAGAATAACATGACATTGTAAGATTGGGCCTTAATCTTACATTTAATTTTCCCTTTTAGTATGTATGTAGATTGCAACCCTCCCCCTACCTTTAAGTTATCTGTGGTCGTAAGGAAAGGTTGGAGAGAGGGGTGTAACAGTTAGACCATCCATCTTCCCTTCTTGACCCTTGGAGACCCGCATAGTCCTTGCCGCCCGTAATGCTGGGATCACGATCAACTTAACGTTTACTTAAAGTTAACTTAACGTAAAGGACCTCGTCGTGTGTTTAAATAGAGGCGATCACGATGCAGTTAACTTAACGTTGACTTGCAGTTAACTTAACGTAAGAGATGTCCTGGGAGGTCTTTTACTTTAAGTGAACGTTACTTGAAGGGTATCACGTGATATATCCAGCCAATAATTATGCGAGTGACGTCAACAGGGCCATTTAGTAACTCATTTGTTGGTATTATTACCCATGTTTACTCTTTAGAGTAAGTTCTAGTGATCAGACATTTAAACAAAATAATTACACTAAAATAGGAAAGCTAAATTTATCAAAATATTTTGTAATAGATATTTATTATAACGATTGAAAACTGTAAGCATTCACAGATCATCACTGTAAAACTAGTACAAATCACAGATCATACTCGAGAATGAAGATGTTTGGCTCGAGTGATTACGTTAAGTTACGTGAATCGTGATCACACATACGCTAAGTTAACCTTAAGTTAACTTTAAGTGAACGTTAAGTTGATCGTGATCCTGGCATAAGGACTTGTACGTGGGACAGCTCCACCATCCCTAGGGGTGGGCTCCTGAGCAGTGCAGGCACTTTGAGGGAGATCGTCTCTCCTCCGGGCACCCGCCCCTCTCGTGGTCACCCCTACAGAACCCACAACTAGGGTTAGCGCGGAAATCCCTCCAAATATGCCCAAACCAAAAACAGTTCTTGAACTGAACCGGGCCTCCGGGAGACTTGTACTTCTCCACCCTGACCTGGAGCCCGCACAGGACTGATATAGAGTACAGCTTTGTGGTATGCTCCCCAGGAGTCAGAGAGACAAAGAAATTCGGCCCGCTGCCTTTCTCCAGTCTTCTGATCCCGTTTCCACTAGGAGAGTATCTGGCTGATGGATTTCACGGGGAAACCAATCTACACCAGCTCTTCATGGATGTCGCCAGGGTTTGTCCGTATCAGGAGTCCCTTCACCACGATACTGACCAGTTGTTCCCGTCCCAGCTCGTAGGACCCATGTTGGATCTGTAAGATCGGCAAGAACTTCTGGAGGGCGTGGTAAGCTTCCTCCGACATGCACTGGAGGCGCAATCGATCCCCCGACTGCCTGACTGCCTCCAAAGGCTCTCGAACCTTGGATCGGATGGCCCTTACCACCTTGGAGTAGTCCTCCACATCACACAAGATGATGGGAGGGATATTCCCCTTGGTTTGCGAGCCGGCCCAGAACCACTATTACCAAGCTGGGGTGAGGCACGGCTTGTGTTGATGCCCTTAGGTTTCCACCGCTTCCCCCTTTTACCCAACGATGGCGCACTCTGGACCGGGCCACCGTTGCCTTCGCTCTAATCACTAGAGATAGGGCCTAAATGGTTAGGGTTGCCCCCCGGTAGCTTCCTGGTGTTGCCGGCCTTATACCTTCGGCGGAGTCTTACGGTCTGAAATCCCTCAGACACATCATCGGACCCCTAGCTTGACTCATTACGCATCAACGGGAGCTCTAGTCCTGAAGACAGTCCCTCCACGTCCACGGAATCGACCGAGATGCCGACACGCGCGAAGCGTGTAACCCGATCTTCCGAGTCTGAAGAAAATTCAGACGGGCTTTTCTTTTCCCTACTGACACCCCTTGGCGGGAAGTGTCGGAGTTGACGCGGATTTTTTAAGCACTTGCAATCACGCTCACGTCAGTGCCGCTTACAGCGGGCTTTACCGGCGAAAGACAGCTGGGCTCTCCCTGGTCAGGGCTTCTGTTGGAGCCGTTAGGTCTCCACCCATCGTGGTGGTGGGAGCTTTCGATATCCTTCCCGGGAAGCGGGCTCGGCCCTAAAAAGGGCAGCCAGTTCATTTTGGACGTCTGCGGCACGCACCCCTCCTGTATTTGAAGGGGCCCCGCTAGACTCACCCACATCGGCATTGCTGCCGACGCTTTGTAGGCGGCCGGCACTGACCAACCAGCTGAGGCCCGAGGATGCAATATCGGATTCCACGGTGGATGCGTCAGAGGTACGCACACCTCCAGTAGTTGGAGAGACCCCGCTAACTTCAACACGGCCATCTGCGCCCACCTCCCCGGTAGTTGAGAAGGTGACGCTCGCCGCCGTGTTGGCCCTGAAATGGGCCGGATTGTCACTCGCCCAGAGAGAGGCTAGCGTCTCCTGGTTGCAGCCACCAGTGGCATGGTCACCTCGAATAGTTGGAAGGTCCCCACTGGCTTCGCCAGGTTGGCTTCTCGTTGCGCCCACCTTTCAGGTAGCTTGGGAGTTCATGCCAGACTTGTTGGCACTAGAAAGGCTGATTCGTCTCCCGAAGGTGACTCTTGATGGGTTCGGTCAGCTCGCCCCCGGTAGTTGGAGGGGCCCCGCTGTCTTCACCCGGTCAGCTGGTTCTTGCGCCTTCTCCCCGGTAGTTTGGGAGGTCACGCCAGCACTGTTGGCCCTGTAAAGGGCCGATTCGTCACCCGAAGGCAACTCACGTTTGCTTCATCTAGCAGCACGCTCGACTCCGGGAGTTGGAGTTGCCCCACGGGCTTTGGCCTCGACTGTGGGTTGTTGCCCCTCTAGAGCCCAGCTGCCACTAAAGCTTCGGTCTTCGGGTCTGTGGCGGACCACTTGAAACCTGGCACGAGCTCCTTCCTGACCGAAGGACCTTTCAGTCTCCCCGAACGGAAACCTTCGACTCCCCCTGCCAAGACGGGCTGCACAAGTCTGCCACTGATGGCTGATCCTCGACGCTCGCCGCCAACTTCTTTTAGATCGCGGACGGTCTCTTCCCGGGCCTTGGCTTATTAAACGCCTCATCCAGTGGTTTTCTGCAGACCCCGAAACAAAATTATCTTTTCTTCTTGACGGTGGACTCCATCCGGACGTAAAACAGCAGTCGCTCAAAAGAGTCCAACAGCCAAGCACAAATAAGGGAGGCAGAACGACACCTTGCACTCCCATGTGGGGAGTTCTCACAACACATCACATCACATCACATCATATTAGAATGCTCTGATGCATCCTGTAGGCGAGCACGAGAGCAGGTTACAACACGTACTGACAATTGGTCACAATGTGTAGTTTCGAATCAAAAAACAAACGGGTTGTCATGTTTCGTGAAGTTTCTGAAATAAAGATAAACATATTATTAATATTGGTGGGAAAAATAAAAAAGTATGATGGGAGACCGAATAAGTGTTTTTAGAGTTACGTGCGGAGACACTACTCTATGGGGGGCTGGGTGAGAGCCTCGCAACCCATTGTTTGAGACATCTAGCTTATCCGAGCAGGGCTTTAGGACGTCGATGGCACACCCCAGGGTCGATGACGTGATTCCCAAGACCCTGTATAATAGGATTTGTGGCACAGGGAAATCTTTCGTAGAAGGACTGTGCCAGCTTCCGGACGTGGTCTTGGATTGTAGACAAATCCAGGTCGCATTGCAGAGTGTCATTCCGAACATAACAAGGTGCGTTCACAATGACCCTCAAACACTCGCTCTGGAACGCTTGCATCCTCCTCATATACGTGTCCTCTAGGTGGCCCCAAGTGGAACACACATAGTCGAGGATCGGTCTTAGCAACTGCTAGTACAGTGTCAGACCGTTCCTTGTAGACAGGGTGCTATGCCTGCTAAGCAGTGAGCATAGGATTCCCAGCCTTTGCCTCACCTCGTTGAGTCTGTAGAACTTTCTTTTCCATGTGAAGAGCACTGCTGTGCTCGTCTCCACGTTAATACTTGTCCTCCAGGTGGTCAGCTATCCCTCTAACTGTGTCAGTTGCGTCTGGAGTCGCCTCTACACCAGCTGCCTTTGCCACGACTCCGCTACTAGAGCCATGTCGTCCGCATACAGTGCCAACTTTGTGTATGAGGATTTAGGAATGTCGTTCCCATACAGACTGAAGAGCACCGTGCTCTCGAGGGAACCTTGCGGCACTTCAGCCCGGATGCTTCTAACTTGGGAATTGGCGTTCCCAAAGGTAATGGAGAAGGTGCGGTGGGATAGATAAGATTGTTCAACCTTAACTAGGTAGAAGGGCAGGTTCAGGGAGAGGAGTTTGAAAAGGAGACCTTCTTGCCAAACACGGTCGAAGGCATTTGCCACGTCGAGAAAGTCAGCACCAGTCATGCCTGTTGATATTGAAGTTCCTTGTGACATGCTCCACGAGCCGGACGAGTTGGTGAGACTTAGCGTTTCCCGCCCGAAAGCCGATATACTCGTCCACCAAGATGCCCGCCTCGCGAACATGTCGGGTTTGTCTCGTCAGTAGAAGTCTCTCGAACAACTTGCCCAAAAAGTAAAGCAAGCTGATCGGTCAGTAAGACGAAGCTAGGGCCGGGTCCTTACCTGGTTTATGAAAAGAGAGGACGTTGGCGTGCTTCCAGGGCTCATGGAAGTGACTCAGGGTCAGGACGGCGTTGAATAACTCCACGAGGAAGTTAATCACCTCCACGGGCAGCTTTCTGAGGATCGCGTTAATGATAGCATCACGTCCGGGGACTTGTTTAGTCTTAAAGCGGCTAACTCCCACGACATTTGTCACCTCCGTGGGTTCATGTTCATCTAAGGGTCTGTAAGAGACCACACCGATGATCTGAGCCACGTGCACAATGTGCTCCGGGTTTGACGGGTCGTCAGTCGGTACAAATTTCACCTCTAAGTGCTCAGCGAGAGCATCGGCCATCTCCTGGTCGGAGTTGGCCACCCCGTTACGACCCACAATAGGTGGCCTTGGTGCTGGGATCCACATCAAATTTCTCGTCATGCCTCACAGGGGCGTGTCCTGTACGCACAGGCTCTCAATCTTGTCCTCCCAGACACTGGGCCAGTATTCTTGGACTATCTCGAAAACGCATGGACTAAACGGCTCCAGTTGGCCTTGTCTACCGGGTCCCTCGAGATTTGCCAATCCCTCTTGAACTGATTTTTCTCCCGGACGTGCCTGAGGATAGAATCGGGCAAAGAAGCCCGTGGTGCCCTCTTAGGACGGTGCCTCGGTGTCGAAGATTCGAGCGACACTTTGATGGCGGAAGTTATGAACTCCGCAACGCGATCGATTTCTGCTGCTGTTCGAAAGGTAGTAGAGGGTCCCAAAATCTCTATCAACACATTCTCTCATCACTAGAACTACCGCCTAAATGTTTAGCGTTGCCCCCCGGTAGCTTCCTGGTGTTGCCGGCCTTAACCCTTCGGCGGAGTCTTACGGTCTGAAATCCCTCAGAATCATCATCGGACCCTGGCTCGACTCATCACGGATCAACAGGAGGTCTGGTCCTGATGCCAATTTCTCCACGTCCATGGAATCACACACGCTGTCGACACGCATGAAGCGTTTGACCCTGTCTTTCGAGTCTGAAGAAAACTCAGCCTGGAGTTTCTTACCTACCGACACCCCTTAGAGGGAGGTTTCGAAGTTGACGCGGGTTTTGGAGAGCCTTGCGCTATCGCATGCGTCAGTGCCGCTTGCAGCCGTCTTTACCGGAGAACGACGGTTAAGCTACCCCTGGTCAGGGCTTCCGTTGGCACCGTTAGGTTTCCACCCATCGTGCTGGCGGGAGCTTTCGCTATCTTTCCCAGTTTGTGGGCTGTCGGCCCTGAAGAGGGTCTTCAGTTCTTTTTGGCCATCAGAGGTACGCACACCTCCTGTAGTTGGAGGGGCTCCGCCGGACTCACCCGCATCGGCATTGCTGCCGACGCTTTGTAGGGGGCCGGCACTGACTGACGAGCCGAGGCCCGAGGATACAGTACCGGATGCCCCGGTGGGTCCGTCAGCGGCACGCTCACCTCCGGTAGTTGGAGGGGCCCAACTGATTTCACCTTGGCCATCTTCCCCCCCTCACCGGTAATTGGTGAGGTCACGGTGGTCGTCATGTTGGCCCTATAAAGGGCCGAATCGTCACCAGAAGGTGACTCTTGCTGGGATTGGTCAGCAGCACGCTCACCTCTGGTAGTTGAAGGGGCCCCACTGCCTACACCCGGTTGGCTGGTTCCTGCGCCCACCTCCCCGGTAATTTGGGAGGTCACGCTGGCCGTCATGTTGGACCTAGAAATGGCCGATTCGTTCCCCGAAGGCGAATCCAGTTCGCTTCGGCCAGCGGCACGCTCGACTCCGGGAGTTGGAGTGGCCCCACTGGCTTCGGCCTTCCTCACTTGCTTTTTGCCCCTCGAGAGGGCAGCTGCTCCTAAAGCATCGACCTTCAGGCTTGTGGCGGACCACTTGCCACCCGGAACGAGCTCCTTTCTGACCGGAGGAGCCTTCAGTCCCCGTGAGCGGAAACCTTCGACTCCCCCTGCCAAGACGGGCAGCACAAGCCTGCTACTGAAGGCGGATCCCCCGACGTTCACCACCAGCTTCTTTCTTCTCAGGGACGGTTGCTTCCCGGCCCCGGGATTCTTCTTCGCCTCATCCGGCGATCTTCTCCCGACCCCGACGCCAACCCCTTTCTTAAATTTTACCGTTGGCTTTATCCGGACGTAGCACAGCACTCGCTCAAAACGCGCAAGCAGCCAGGAACACGTAAGGGAGGTAGGACGACACCTTACACACCCATCCCGCAGGGCTTGCAGAGGCAGACGCAAAATAGCATGCTCTAATGCACACTGAAGGGGAGCACGATAGCAAATTCCAACATGTACCAACCAATTGGTCACATCGTGTGGTTTTCGGATACTAAGACTGACGTGTTGTCGCATTTCGCAAAGTTACTGAAACAAAGATAAGCCATATTATTAATATAATTGGGGAAAACAAATTGTATTGGGAAAACGAATAAAGATTTTTAGATTTACGTGCGGAGACACTACTTTATGGGGTTCAGGGTGAGAGCCTCCCAAAACACTGTTGACACCTCTCGCTTTTCCGAGCAGGGCTTTGGGACGTCTATGGCATACTTCGGAGTCGATGACGTAATTCCTAAGCTCCTGGATAAGAGGATTGGTGGCACCGGGAAGTATGTCGTAGAAGGACTGCGCCAGCTTCCAGAAGTGGTCCTTGATGTTAGGCATATCCAAGTCACGGTGCAGAGTCACATTCCGAACATACCAAGGTGCGTTCTCAATGATCCTCAGACACACTCTCTGGAACACCTGCATCCTCCTCACATATGTGTCCGCCAGGTGTCCCCATGCGGGTTACGCATACTCGAGGATTGGTCTGAGCAACTGCTTGTACAGTGTCAGACCGTTCCTAGTAGACAGGGCGCTACGCCTGTTAAGCAGTGGGCCTAGGATTCCTAACCTTTGCCTTGCATTGTTTAGTTTCTCGGTGCAGTGTATTCGCCAGGTCAGTTTGGTGTTGGTAAATCCTAAGCACTTGACACTGTCCGCCCATCTGATCTGCTCTCCGAACAGCCAGAGTGGGGCCAGCCTGTAAAACTTTCTTTTCCATGTGAAGCGCACTGCTGTGCTCTTCTCCACGTTAATAATTGTTCTCCAGGTGGTCAGCCACCCCTCCAACTGCGTCAGGTGCATCTGGAGTCGCCTCTCCACCAGCTGCCTTTGCCACGACTCCGCTACTAGAGCCGTGTCGTCTGCATACAGTGCCAAATTGGTGTCTGGGGATTTGGGAATGTCGTTCACATAGAGACTGAAGAGCACCGGGCCCACAAGGGAACCCAGCGGCACTCCAGCTCATATGCTTCTGACTTGGAAAGCGGCGTTCCCAAAGGTAATGGAGAAGGTGCGGTGGGAAAGATAAAATTGAACAAACTTAACTAGGTAGAAGGGCAGGTTCAGGGAGAGGAGTTTGAAAAGGAGGCCTTTGCCACGTCGAGAAAGACAGCACCAGTCATGCCTGTTGATGTTGAAGTTCCTTGTGACCTGCTCCACGAGCCGGACGAGTTGGTGAGACGTAGCGTGTCCCGCCCGAAAGTCAAACTGCTAGTCCACCAAGATGCCCGCCTCGCGAACATGTCGGGTTTGTCTCGTCAGTAGAACTCTTTCGAACAACTTGCCCAAACAGTCGAGCAAGCTGATCAGTCAGACGAAGTTAGGGCCGGGTCCTTACCCGGTTTATGGAAACAGAGGACGTTGGCGTGCTTCCAGAGCTCAGGGAAGTGACTCAGGAGCAGGACGGCGTTGAATAACTCCACGAGGAAGTTAATCGCCTCCACGGTCAGCTTTCTGAGGACTACGTTTTTGATACCGTCGCGTCCGGGGGCCGTATTTAGTCTTAGAGCGAGTAACGCCCGCGACATTTCTGTCGCCTCCCTGGGTTCAGGTTCATCCAAGGGTCTGTACCAGACCTGATCCACGTGCGCAATGTGCACCGGGTTTGACGGGTCGTCAGTTGGTACAAATTGTGCTTCTAAGTGTTCAGCGAGAGCATCGGCCTTTTCCTGGTCGGAGTTGGCCACCCCGTTACGACCCACAATAGGTGGCCTTGGTGCGGGGACCCACATCAAGTTCCTCGTCATGCGTCACAGGGACCTGTCTTGTCCTCCCAGACACTGTTCCGGTATTCTTGGACTATTTTGCGAACCTCATGGACTTTGTGGCTCCAGTTGGCTTTGTCTACCGGGTACCTTGAGATTTGCCAATCCCTCTTGAACAGATTTTTTCTCCGGACGTGCTTGAGGGTATAATCGGGCAAAGAAGCCTGTGGCGCCCTTTTAGGACGGTGCCTCAGCGTCGAAGCTTCGAGAGACCCCTTGATGGCAGAAGTTAAGAACTCCGCACCGCGATCGATTTCTGCTGCTGTTCGAAATTTAGGGATGGGTCCCAACCTTTCTCTCAACACATTCATGAACCTGTCCCAGTTAGTGCACTTAAGGTCAGGTTTTTTGGGGCGGTCTATGGATGACACTGCGCGTCCCAGGTTCACAAGAACGGGATTGTGATCCGAGTCTAGCTCAGCTAGAGACTTCAGCACCAAACACCTTCTGATCCCTCTGGAGACAACGAAGTCGAGGACGTCCGGGAAACCAAGGGGATTGTTAGGGAAGTGGGTAGGGGTTGGGGGCTGGAAGCCACCAAGCTGTGTAGATCTATGACGTCACGGACCAATCCGCCACGAGCGCACATAATCCTAGAGCCCTTTGAAGGGTGCTTAGCGTTGAAGTCACCACCGATTAAATCAGGTGTGGTACCTCGAAACAGCACCTCCATGTCAGCCATCGTGGCCTGGTTGAACCGGCGGTAGGTAGGAAAGTAGATGGAAATAAGTCGCACTGGGCTGGCAGAGGTCACCAGTTGGATAGCCGTTGCTTCCGTAGGGCTTTTTGTCGCTGAGTACAGTGGGTAAATAGTCACGGTTGGCTGAGAAAATGAAGTGTGGAGCGGCCCAGGCAGTAGAGAAGGTGGTTGGCTTGGTGTATGCAAGTGCGGAGAAAAGGCACAAGGGCCGAACAGTGAGGCACAACAATTTCAACCCAAAAAATCAATTTGACTGTCCCTTTTTGCCTTTCTTTACAGAAGATGTTAGTAGGTCTTTATAAAGCTGTTGACCATCTTCCCCACAGAACATTTTCACTTTCCTATTTTTTACTCTAGCTATGTATGAATACGAGCACTCATAAAAATGGACATCTTCCTCTGGCTGTCTAGGCTTTCTTTGATTCATAGTATAACTATTTTGCTCGCTATTCCGGTTAGGTTGGCACTAAGCTAGTTTTTTATTGAGCTTTGTGAGGTCACCTCCAGACGGCACGGGGTAGTGTCAGGCCACGCTGTTTGGAGGATTGGCGGTAGAGATAGTTGACTTGTAGCAAGACTGGCGAGTGGACGAGTTGAGTCCATAGAGTGGAGCGTCGGCCTCGATCCATAATGACGTTTTTAGTGCTCACTCTAAAGCGAGGTTTTCACAAGCAATGATTATTGGCGCCAGGGGTATATGAGTTTAATGGCGTAAGTTTGTGTTCCCATATTAATCAATCAGTTTTCTACTGGCACAGTATTCAACATGGCGTCAACTGCCGTAGTTAATGCAAGTATTGATGTCGTAGTGCAAATTGTGTCTTTAGAACTCCAGAGAATATTTAAAAGAAATAAGCTAAAGCATAGATGATGGGTTCATAAATGGATTTCAAATACTACGTATTTTGGCCTTTGAAGCGCTTACACTAAATTTTGTGACTGCATCGGACATAGCCTCGACTATTTTTCTCATTGCATCGTCTCTTTTATTTAAGTCTTTATAAATGAAGAAATTTTATGGTTCCACAAGCATGGATACTGTTCATATGCCTCGAGGAACATTATTATATGTTCTGTTGATCATTTCTTTTCTAGTGTCGCCATCGTTCGTAAAAACACTACTAGCAATTTAAACACTGTTTACAAACAAACACGATACTGGCGCCAAAATTTCAACTTCTCTTTACTTTATTGGCACTATGATAGTGAGACAAACGTGGAAATTTCAAAAGGTAGTGATAATGACAGCAAAGAAGACATAGCGGGTGGGGATGGTGATAGTAACATTCATCACACCACAGGGACAAAGGTAGGCGCAGAATGACCACATTTTCTTTTCAGTGGTCAACCAGGGCTAAAAGTTCAATTATATAATCCCAATGTTCCCCGGTAATATTTTGAACTATTAATAACTCCAGAAATAGCTGAAATGATAAAGCACTGAATCACACCGTTATGCTCAGCAATTTTTAGAAAATAATCCTAACCTAAAATTAAAATCTATAATACATCAATGGCGGGAAAGAGACAATGATAAAATTATGACATTACTGTCATTTTTTTATTGCAAGGTCTTCACCAAAAACATGATAACAAGAGCTATTTTTCCAGGCGGAAAATATTAGAAACACCAGTATTCCTGGAACTATTTTCTGAAAGAAGATTCCATCTTATTCTCAAATTTTTAAATTTTGTTGATAATGAGGCATATGATGAAGCGACTTGTGGGTCAAGGAGGTTATATAAATTTAAGCCCATATTGGACCACCTAAATGATAAGTTTAGGATTGTGATGTGTCAGTAGACGAGTCACTAATGATGTGGAAGGGGCGTTTGTCATGGAAGACGACATCCCATCAAAACGCGCCAGATTTGGTATAAAATCTTTCGAGTTACGGTATGGGAATCAAAATCTGGTTATGTGTGAAATTTTATCATCTATGTTGGCAATGATACAATGTTTGATGACTCTCTAAAACATGAATCCTATGGCTCAAAAGTAGTTTTAGAACTTTTGGCGCCTCTTCTAAACCAGGGATATCGAGTAACAATGGACAAGTGGTTTTAAAGTTCTAATCCATACAACAAACCCTGTAACAATGAAACAGACGCAAGACGTCAGAATAGGAAGGGAGTGTCGGGAGGGATAAAGAATGCAAAATTGAAAAAAGGGGAAATCGTAGCGGTACACAAAGACAAACTTATGATTATGAAATGGAAAGACAAGAAGGATATTTGTCTTATGAGCACCACACATGATAATAAGATGGTTCCAGCCAGAGCAAGAGGTCAAGAAACTACTAAACCTAAATTAGTGATGAACTATAAATTGTCAGATAAGAGGAGTTGATCTTAGTGATGCCTACCTGGTCAGCTATCAAAGCACTAGGAAGAAACTTAAAAAAAAAAATTACCAAAAACACTTTCGACATTTGTTGGATATTTGTTGCCACAATCCATATCTGTTCTAAAAAAAATTGATGGAATGTGAATCAAGAATGGAATTTAAATAAATATAATTGTAAACTTAATTATAAAGTACCACAAAAATTATTTTAAAAAAACCAACAGGAAGACCCTCAAAAACTGCTCCACCAACTAGGATGAATGCACCTCATTATCCATCCTAAATTGTTGCTACAACACCAAAACAAAATCCAATTCTGCGGTGTGTTGTGTGCTACATGATGGGACAAAAGCGAGATTCAAGATATGAGTGTTAAGATTGTAAGGTGGCTTTGTGTGCTGCATCTTGTTTCCAAAGCTACCACACGGTGAAAGAGTACTAGACAACTTTAGGGAGGGGAAAGAAAGAGGTGGGTGGGGTTGGGGGAAAGGAGAGCAAAGAAATAATTTTATTAGGTAAAATAAGATAGAATAGTAGTTATGGAGTATTCTGGTGGATATTTTAAGGCATTGATACAAGCAACTCAATTTAATAAAATAAAATTTTCCACTGAAATTGTCAAATAAATGTTCCACTGCCAGTGCAACCTCTAATTAGGAAATTTACCAATTGAGTGGTTTCAATTATTATGTATTTCCTATTATTTTCATCTAATGTTTCAAAACACTTTAATCTGGTACATTTAGTGTTTCATACATAACCTCTTTTCAGTGATTCTAGTAGGTGTGTTTTAAGTGACTTGTTTCTAAGTTTTAGTCTTTAAATATAAATAGGAAATAAGTGGTTCCGAGTTCAAAAAGCGTGCTGCTAAAAAAAAACACCAGTGAGGTTGAACTCTTAAGAAAAGTGTCGAAAATAGAATCTTTTTTACAGCAATTACAAACTCATCGACTACTTCTAAGTGTTCACAATGTCCTGTAGCGCTCATCATTCCAGAGCCCTGAGAGGCTGGTATATGCAATTTTTTCTACTGATTTGTGTGTATGTGTTTATGTAAATGTATTTAGTGATATTCAAAAATAAATTAGACTTATGAAACAAAAAAACAAAATAATGTGTTGTTTTTAATTACTATGGCCCTAAATATAGTGTCTAGTAATAAATAATCAAAATAATCGAAAGTTTAGCTAATCAGTGTGCATTTTTCAATTATGAAACATAGCTACTAATAGTTATACAAGCTTATAAAAATTACAAGAGGGTAGGGGGGGAGGAGTCTGAGATAAATATGCCCAGGGTGCCAACCACATAAGCCCGGGGCCTGACTGTGTGAACAAAAATTATTAAGTATGAAGCATGTCAACTCCAACAACTATCAAGCAAATTTATCTGATAAGCATTTGAAGTCCATTTTAATAATGGGCACCACAAGCTTGAAACCTTTATTCATCAATATTTTGAAATTAAAATTAGAAGTTCCACCATTTCAATTGATCTTAATGTGCAAAACTCCATGGTTTATTAGTTACGAATGAAGACTCCCATTGCTATACTAGAGTAAATATAAGTTTGTTTCTTGAAAATATGTTTGCCCTGTCTTTATTGGTAAATGTTACATTTATCTTTTATTCTGGATAATATCCCCAAAAAGATCAAAATAAATGCTATTCATTCATTTATAAAAATGATTTTCTTTTATTACTTTGGCCCACGAAAATTTGTAAAATATAATATGTGGCCCACGTGGTAAAAATTTTGAAGACCCCTGGACTAGAGCGACCTTTTACCTAGAAAAGGGGGTAAGGGGTAGGACGCATATAACGTTATAACTATGACAATACTGGTAGTAATGAAGATGACTATTTCAGCATCTGTTTTCCAACTAACCAAAAATCAAATATATATTTTAAATGTCATAAACCAAACACACACATTTATATATTAACACAATCACAATAATACACCATACACAAATACCAATACTACTACTATTATTAATAATAAACTAAAAGTCCTCCACCATGAGTCTCGCCCTTAATTTAGCTTTGTTGGTAAAATCGAGTTCCACACAATGGGAGGGCAGTTGAATGTATTGTATTATTATTTAGTGCTCACACCTGGTACTATAAGTTTCACAAACTGATAGAATGGTTGAATATACGCGCCGAGATTGCGAGTGTGATGACTTAGAATATGAATCCACCAAACGCAGGTAACAAAGTAGTTAATTGAATCAATTATTATTATTCTTTTCATTTCATTTTACCAAAATCACATAGACTCAGGGATGTACGAAGAGGTGAGAGGGGTTTTGTGGTTAAATCCCCCCTCTCTCATCCTTGAAAGTATTATTATTAAAATACATGTGTGTAAATGTACATAAAATATATATGAGTTTTACAAAATATATGTATATACTTATACATGTATAGTAATATATTCATACAGGGTGGCTATAAAACTTTTATCATAAAATTTCTTGAATTTTCCAGACAACAATTAACAACTTAAACCTTTTTAGCTTATCTTGGTGAATGGCAAATTTTCCGTTTATTACATTTATCACATAATTCAGAAAAACAATCCTAACGGCTATTATTATTATTATTATTATTATTAGCACCGCGTCTTACTACCCGTTCGGGTTATACGCACTTACGCTAATGTGTAATGGTAGGGTGATTGTGAGGTGAAATGAAATGGAGGACTACAGTTTAACGTGGAATCCGAACCACGGTGGAGGCCTGGCATTCCTCACATTCACAAGTTGTGATTAATACACATCTTGTCAGAGGTGAAGGAAGGGTTTGGTAATCAGATAAATCTGTGCCGGGACCGAGGATTGAACCCCGGACGCCAGCTCAGAAGTCCGACACCTTACCCCTAGACCACCAGGTCACCCCTAACGGCTATTAAATATCAACATTTCTATAAGTTATTTTTTTTTATAATTCAATGTTTTAGGTATTATTTGTGTCCTTGTGTAGATGTGTTATAAAACAAACCTGTATACCATCTCATGTTAGCAGAATGCTATAACTAGACAATGCATTTTGGAAACATCAAGAAACAAAATCTCCCACTTTTTTTTTTTTCCAAGTTTTCAGAAGCAATTATTAATTTGTTGTAGTATGTCTATAAAGGAATTAATTTCAATTTTCATAAAATTGACACTTGTAAAGTCATTAATGCTTAGAACAGGATTATTTGACCTTGATGGGGAAATGTATCCTAGCAGTATGTTTACATTAATAGAGTAGCGATGGAGAAGGTAGAATTCTGAGGAAATGTATCCACATTTGTGTAGAAATAGTGGGAAACCGTAAAATTATCCCCAGTACACCCAATCAAGATTCAATCTCCCCGTCACTAAAAACCAAGTCTGTTGCAAGAGTGACGCCTTTGGTCATTCGACCACTGATGCAAGTTGATAACTTATTGTAGCCTTATGTTTAAAATAAAACTATCCCCAGTTAAGAACCTTCCTTATACCCAAATAAGTTTATGGGTTTGGCCTTGCTCAATTTTTTTTTAGCACCATGTCTTTCTAGCCATTCAAGTTATACACTTAAGTACTAATTACGCTACTAGACTAAGAATAAGAAAGATTGAATTAGAGGAAGTGTACCACATTTGCTTGGAGATAGTGCGAAACCATTTAGGAAAAACCACCCTCAGTACACCCTTTGAGATCAAACCCCAAACTCCCCATCAACGGCAGTCTAGTATATTGTGAGAGTAGCATCTTAGACCATGTGGCCACTGAAGTGGGCCTTGCTTAATCTATTTACTAAGAATGTGAAAGAGATACTTTTTAAATTAAAACCAAGACACAGTTAAATCTATCAAATTACAAGTAATAAGTCCATAATAATAAAATACTAATGTCTTATAATTTAGTAGAAACACAGTAAGTACAGTACAGGCATACCTTGCCTTTTGACGGGTTAGGTTTCAGACCACCGCTGTAAAGTGAATAAGTTATTATTTTAACGCAAATCACAGCCTTTTTTTCCCTTGCCAGTGTGTATAGAAACATTGCTCTATAATTTAATAAACATGTGCAATAGTGCTTGGTCCTAAAAAAACTATGCAAAAGTAAAAATAATAAATAAAAAAATACTATAGTACTTTATTGCTAACTTTAAAATCGCCAAAAATCCTCTTCAGAGCAATGTAAGTGCAATCAGTGAAGCACTAATTGAAAAGCGTTGTATTGGAAAAGTGCCCCAAAGCAAAATACCTTAAAGCAAGGCATGCTTGTTTCTGAGAATTAAAAAGTTACTTAAACTACTTTCCCATTCATACATCAAATCACGTTATCTGCAGCTGTCAATTTTGATAGATATTATCATTTACCTATAAAATAACACAAGTCGTCATCATCAACTGTTTCCAACCTTGCTAATAATAATAAAGTACCAATATCAGACTGAATTTAAAAATGTGCCATTGAATCCAATTTTTGTATCCGAAGTAAAAAACATTCAAAGACCTTCAAGTGTTCTTAGAAATTAAATTGTTTTATATTAGTATAAAGGCCTAGCTATTTTTAATTAGTATATTCAACATCAATGTTGATGAATTATTCTAAGAAGGGAATGGGAGGATATCTTCAAGGAAATGCACTCGTATAAGAATTGAAAAGGGATAGGAAAACCATATCCAATGCACCCAGCCAAAATTCAAACCTCTCCACCTTTTATCACTGGAAAATCGGTCTATTGCGAGCCTGACTCATTTGACTGTAAGATCACCGATTTGGATTCCTAGGCCTAATCGCATCTAGAGTAAATAGTTTAATATCCTACATTTCTGATTATTATTAGTGATAAAATTGTTATTTTCTCAAGGAATCAAACTCGAAACCATTAGATTTGTAGGCATTGGGGGTAGGAGTGTTTGTGGAATTTTATTTGGAAGTATTCTTTTTATAAGGATAAGTTAAGCCAAATTAGGTTTTATTATTTTTTCATGACATTTCAGCTGGGCCATTCACATTTAACCATTCCAATGAAGTAAGGAGCTAAAGATGGTATAATTGAGAGGAAATGCACCCACATTTGAATGGAAAAGGGCTGAAAACTGTTTAAGAAAACTATCCTCGGCCAGGATTCAAACCTGAACCTTTCCGTCAATGGCAGACCTTTCTATAGGAGCCAACACACACAATAATACAGGTCTTTGTTCCATTGCTGATGAAAAAGTCTAAAAGCTTAACTCCACATTCTTAACTCTCTCCTTTTCTTTCTTCCATACATTCCAATTCTTGTTATCTCTATTATCTCTCCTAACTATCCTCTATACAAGCGTTTCCCCATTAAATTTATTTATTAAATCCTTTTATATTTCATGCAACAAAATGGAACCCTTTAAATATTTGTAGTGTAGCAAATAAAAAAAGTGTACCAGAGGCAAAAAATTTGCTTTGTTTAAGGTCAAATACCTTTGAATTTAAAGTTACATTTTTCCTGGTGGAAGACAACTACACATTTTGTCCTCTTTAGTCCCTTAAATAAATGCATGTGTGCCTGTCAGGGGGGGAAAAAACTTTCTAAGGGCTTACTCTTAATTAAAAGATAATTATAGTATCAGATTTTTTGCTTATCATAATAGTATAAAAAAAATTGCAAATAAAGTCAACATACATTTAAATGAAAAGAGGATAGTATTTTTTTTTTTTTGCAATTCTTCTTATATCCTGTTTAGTTGTTGGCAATAATTGTTTTCACATGCTTGGAGCCTCCTTAAGTTGGTTTCAATATACTTTGTTTTGATTCCAAAGTATAGAAAGAATCTAGAATGCAGTAAAAGCAACCTGACCCAAACATTGTCTCGTCCGCCAGATATAAGCGTACCTACAATATTTTTAACTTTTAATGTGTAAGCCTACAATTTTTTAAATGTTTTTAAGGAACTCTTAGTTTTACTTCACAGAACCCCAGGGTTCCACAAAAATCCATTTGGGAAACTCTGCACTTCACATTTCTTAACATCTACAGGTATTAACCATTAGGAAATAAACTAGCTAGTCTAAGGTAGAAGGATGATGAGTGTAATTTTAAATCAAATTGAGCAAATATCAGCTGGAGATAGGGCAGACAATCATTAACTATAAAAACTACCCTAAGGATATTTGGCCAAAGTTGAACCATGGCAATTAGAGTTATCTACGCAATTTGAGCGGCCAGTCATGCATTTGTCATCTTTCTTTCCTTGATTTAATTAATAAATCGTAAGCTTTTTTTGTTAAAAAAAAAAGGAACAACTAAACAACCTAGCCCTTTAAATTGCCCCAAAACTTAGACCCGTAGTTTGAAAAAGCAAAAAAATAAAGTTCAGTTGACACTAGTAACAAAGGAATAACTCAAATATCATACTCATAACATATGACATACATAAGGGGGCGTATTACATATGCACCTCAGGGGGGCAGGTGGGGTTGAGCTTCACTTAATTTTGCTGCAAGGGGTAGGGGTGGTCAGAACAATGCTTACATAAGACAGAGAAAGGCAGGCATAATTGAGGGAAGGCGCATTGGAAACTGCTTGGAATTCGAGCAGCTTCCAGCAGCAATGAAGATGCTGAGTGGCTAAACGAGGAAGAAGTGGAGAAGCCTAGAGAAGTAAGCCAAAGCTTGAGTGACCTAGGTCCCACCCTAGCCCTCCTGAAAATATAATCATAATAATTGAAAGTGTTGAGACGTGGATTCAAGGACCTTGATCATCGAATTAAATGGAGTTTGGGTGTTTTTCTTAATAAATATAATATTCATGTACACCTATTCACTAATAATCTTTTTTTATAACTTCAATTAAAAGTAAAGTAAAATTTTAAACTTTTATTATATTATAACTTGTTTTAATAAATTTAAATTAATTGTATACCAATGTTAATTATCAATTATTTTCCAATATTAATTTACACCTCTATGTCAATAATTACCAGCACTTTATAAATTACATTAATTTTAAATTTATTTTATCAATGCGTCTTACTACCTGTTCAGGCTATGGCCAAAAGTGCATGAAAAACAAGAATAGTTATTCCTGTGACAAATGAAATAAGTTGATGAATCTTATGTAAAAAAAGGGGGGGGGGGTCAGAGACATTTGCTTATTTTTGCTTACGAGAAAGGGAGAGGGATTAAAAAAGTGCTTACATAATATTTGACCGCCCTCTAAGTCAGTCAAAGGCAAGTTGTCATACTTACAACCACTCCTATGATATTTGAATGCATGTATACCTGTGTGAATTTTGGTTGTTCTCAAAATGAACATGAGAACTTTGGCTCTGTGTTTGACTAAGACAACTAGACATTTCTTTCTAACCCATGTCAATTTGTCACCTTTGACAGCTTCAATGCAACTAACTTAAGTCACATTTTAGCCAGGGCTGTGAAGACAATATGTCAAGCCTTCAACTCCTCTATTTTAATACTTTCTGACTGACTCCTTCATAAATGGCTAATGTAGGCTATATTAATTGGTAATAACAAATTTACTGCAGTAAAATGGTACCAAACAGTGTTTAATCACCACCATGTGAACTATCAGGCTACTCATCTCCATAGAGGATAAAAAAAATTTTTACTGAAATTTCTAAATAATAAAACTTTACTACATTTCTATGAAAGTAAATAAGAGGCAAACTCTGTATTTAAGAAATTTAAAAAAGAAAGTTTTTAACAGAAACATAACCTTACATAGCCTTAAAACTAAATAATATATAAAATTAACACTAACAGAACATAATGAATACATATCCTCTTCTTACAAACTTCTTATAATTAGGCTTACATTACCAAATGCTTTCCTATAAGTCCTACACTAGCTTATGTTAAGTCCGAGAGGAATTTTATTCAAGATAAATCTAGGATATCCTTTTGATAACAATCTGTACAAAATTTGGGTTAAAAGACAACACACTATATTTATATGAGCAAAGAACCTGAACAAAAAAAAAGAAGCTTTCAGATGAAAATAGACAATACACTCTTACACTGACACTTAATATTTTTAATAAATCTATTAAAGGTTGTCTATCCTCAGAAAATTATCATCTGTCAGATCCGCTGTAGTCTGTACATTTTTACAGATTCCATCCAGAATTGTTTCTGACTGATTTCATAGCCCTGATTTTATCCATTTGGTTTCTAAGCATGTCGTCAAACAAAAAAAATGCACATCCAAATTGCTGATGATTCCTTTTTAATATGTTTTGACAAATTTCAATTTAAACCAAGTTCATAATACAATAAATTAAGCTAATATCTGTATATTATGAAAAATGTTTGCACACACAACAGAAGTAGGTATAACCTTAGAAACGATGGTTGACAATCTGGTTATTTATTTGTGACATAATATAGAAATAATTATTTTTGGAAAAAATTGAAAATAAAATTATATAAAAAAAAATAATTAAAAGCTAACTAAGCTAACAAATTAAATAAAACAATAATTAAAAAGCATATCAGTTTACAAATAACTTTTAATAAATGTCTGTAGCACACTTCATAACCTTCAAATTTAACCAAGTTCTATAAACTTATTGAAATGTAGATAAAATATGGATTAATACATTATTTCAATCACTTTAATTCAGGTCTTAGGACACTTTAAAATTGAATTGTCATAATAGCAAGGCAACATTATTTGACAGTTACATACAAAGGTTTACCATTACGTCCTATTCCACTACCATTTTCTGAAAGTGTTCCTAAATCAAGACTATTTGCCGGAACATCAAGTAAAGAACCCAGGACCCTTTTCAGTGTGACCAAGTGTCCATCCAATGCAAAATCTCCCCTTGGATTCTCTAACAGTAAAGTAGCTTTCTTGCCTTTGCACTCCACGTTTACAAATCGGCTAATAGGGTTATCTTGCACCGGGCCACACACTTTCACCCCCTGCTCTTCCCGTGTTGGATATACACACAGTGTTTTCTTGTGAAGCAAGTCGATGGCCGGTAATTTTCTCATCTCCTCCTTACTCCCACATTCAAAAAGTTGGAATTTTTGCCCATACAATCCAAAAATAACTTCAATTTCCTTCTCCAGTTTAGTGAAAGTCAAATAATTTTCTCCGACGGGATTTTCCAACAAGACTGTTCCTGAATCAGATACAGCCCCATATCTTGGTTTCAAACCGTTGCAAACCTTTATGTTAACATATCGACAGTATGGTTCCACCTCAACCTTTGGCGGTGAGATATTAGAACTAGTTTTCCAGTCCATTGTAAAAACCTTTAGATAAAACCAATTTCATTTCTACTCCTTTCAAGTGCTGAGTCTCTTCTAGAATAATGTTTGCTGGCAAGGGTTTGGTTCCCATGTGACGTAGAGGACCCTTAATTACATTCTCAATGAACTGATGTGTGACTGTGCAACACGAGCTATCTGACTATCTTGAAGATTGACAGAGTAGTAAGCAGTAACTTCATCTGATGGAATGAGATGTGCTTTCTTACGAAGTTTTTGAACACGGTTGATTATTTCCCTAGCTATTCCTTCATCCTGAAGTGAGTCATCGGGTGTAATATCTAAAGAATAAGGATGTCATTCTCTGAGTGTGCTTCATATTTCTGTGCCAGCTCTTGCGCTGCTTCTCCTGTGAAACTGTACATGATCCGAAGATCGGATGGCTCAAGTCTATGTCCCTAAAACCTCGATGTAACCTTGTGACAAGAACTTCTGCAAATCAGAGTCGGATAGAGCTTTTATTGCTAGTGTGACCGCTTTAAATTCTCCTTTCAATCTGGCTCCCAGAGTCTTGTGGTCAGGTTCAGCTCTCAAGGCTACCCCGTATTTCTGTTTGTCTCTGGTTAGAGTAATACTGCGGACATTTAGCTCTTCCAACACATACTGTTTCAAGGACTCGATGTCTTGAAGACACTCCTCCTCCTGATGTATTATCACCACCTCTGGTAGCGGGTACTTAATGGGAATAGTTTTCCTATCACGGACCACCCGACCAAGTTCAATTACAGTCTGCATGCGAGTAACGCTCTTTCAATTCCCTCATCAATTAAAAACGTTTTAGGCTCTGGTAACATGAGATAGTGGACACTACTAGTAAGCTCATTGAACCTTGTGAAGTAACAAGGTGTCGAAGGTTTTGATACATCAACTCAGTGAGGAAAGGAGTGAAGGGTGCCATAATGCGAACCATGGAAAAAAGAATATGAAACAAAGTGGTTAATGCATGATGGCAATCGTTTACACCACCATCACCTTTGAGTCGTTTACGGTTCATTCGTACATACCAGTTGGTGAGATGGTCGATGAACTTAACGAGCCTTGGGACAACAGTGTACAGACGATAAGCTGCCATTTCTTTCTTGACAAACAGCAGCAATGACTGTGTAAATGACAATATCCAACGATCCATAAAGTTAACTGACACATCCTTTGTGGCCGCAGATTCGTCAAATACAAATTCTTTCCCTTCCTCCTTAATCATCCCGATTAAATTCTGCACTAAGAATCTATAGGCATTGTACCATGGAAGAAACACATCTTTAAGCACATCACGAACCCCCTCTTCTTTGAATCTTAAATTTTCTGCTCTTACCACAGGTGAGTTGATAAGATAAGCCTTAATGCATCGGCACCATATTTGTTGACAACTTCAACTGGATCAGGGTAGTTTTTCTTTCGTTTTGACATTTTTTGCCCATCAGAAGCTAGAATCAAACCATTAGCAATAAGGTTCTTGAAAGGTGCTTTGTTGAATAAAGCTGTGGAGATAACAATTAATGTGTAGAACCATCCCCTGGTTTGATCAATACCTTCTGCAATAAAATCTGCAGGAAAACTTTCTTCAAATTCTTTTTTGTGTTCAAAAGGATAGTGAAGCTGAGCATATGGCATGGAACCCGACTCGAACCAACAATCAAAGACCTCAGCTACTCTCTTAAGTGGTGGCTTGCCTGGACGCTGAGATGGGATAGTCAAGTGATCAATGCTCTCTCGATGAATATCTTTGATAGTTTCGCCAGTCAACTGTTCAAGTTCTGCAATGCTTCCAATACAAACTACCTCTTCTCCATCTTCAGAGATCCACAAGGGTATGGGAGTGCCCCAATATCTATTGCGACTGATTGCCCAGTCCCGTGCTTCCCGCAACCAGTTGCCGAACCTTTTCTCCTTGACAAAATCTGGAACCCAATAAGTATTTTGTGATGAACGCAGCAGATCTTCTGACATTTGCTGAACACGTACAAACCAAGATGGTATTGCTCTGTAAATGAGTGGTGTCTCAGAACGCCAACAGAAGGGATAACTATGCTTCACTGTAGAACTATTAACCAATTTATCTGCATTCTTCAAATATTTGATGATATTTTTATCCGCGTCTTTAACGTACTGACCCAAAAAATCTGTAACAGGTTCAACAAAACAGCCACGAGCATCTAGTGGGCATATCATTTCTTGATCACGGGTAATGAGACCTGCAGCTAAGGCAACACGATGATCATCTTCACCAAAATAAGGGGCTTGTTGTACAATTCCTGTACCTGCATCCTCTGTGACATAGGTGTCTACAAGCACTTGAAAAGCTCCTTTGGAGTCATACTCACTAAAATATGGGAAGAGAGGCTTATACTTCTTTCCTTTCAGCTGGATTCCTTTATATTTTTCCAAGATAATGTACTGATCCTCTTTGTTATACAAGATCCCCAGCCGTAATTCCATCAAGATATAGAATTTACCAGTTTTTGTATCTTTCACTTTAACATAATCAGAGTTTGGATTACACAAAGTGCCAAATTACTTGGGAGTGTCCATGGTGTTGTTGTCCATGCAATAAAAGATACATTAGGATCTTCGAGCAAAGGAAAGCCAACCACAATTGCTGGGTCGACCACCTCTTTGTAGTTCAGCCCAGACTCAAAGTTTGAAAGAGGAGTATTACATGCAGTAGAAAATGGCATTACCTTTACACCCCGATAAACAAGACCCTTAGAAAAAAGTTCTTGAAACACCCACCAGATAGATTCCATATACCATGGATAAAGAGTTTTGTAATCATTCTTAAAGTCTATCCACCTGCCCAGGCGACCAATGATTTTCTCCCATTCAGCTGCATAACGCGTGACGATTTTGCGACATTCATTGTTATATTTGTCAATACCCATTTTGGCAACATCTTGAGGTCCTTTGATCCCCAAAGCTGTGTCTATTTCAAATTCAACAGGTAAACCATGACAGTCCCAGCCAAACCGACGTTCTACATGATAGCCCTGTTGATGAGCATACCTCGTTACTATGTCTTTAATGGTACCTGCCAAAACATGTCCATAGTGCGGAAGTCCTGTCGCGAACGGTGGCCCATCAAAAAACGAATACCTTGGTTTACCTTTAGATTGTTTTAAGCAGGTTTTAAATACGTCCCATTGCTTCCATAGTTCGAGTATTTTTTCTTCCTCTCCAGGAAAATTGATAGTTTCTGGAACAGGCTGCACCATTACGAAATTTAATGGTCCTAACACAACCCAAATTAATAATTCATTATCACAATATTGTTGCGTCAATTTAACTATAAAAACGTGGACTTCTAGCAGACGATTCCTGACACAAATTATGAAAGTAGATGTAGAATTGACTAAAACTATCTCAATATTGTTAGGTGTCTAAACACAACTAAAATTAATGTCACATTAAATTATGACTTCTAAAACAAAAAGCTTCTTTAAATATCTATAATAAATTTTATTTAGTAGTTAAATAATGGTTCACAGATTTATTACTAATTTTTAGTTTAATGGATTAAAATTTACTTTGATGAAAAAAATGTAGTGTGTGTGGTGTTTCTGTTAAAACAGCTTAATTCAAAGCAAATATAAAAATTATAAATGTGTATCTTTACGATAATATTGTAATATTTAGGTGTAAATAATTATATGAGTATACTTGTGGAGACAAATTTATTTTATAGTAAAAGTTTGATTAATTAAAAGAGGAAAATCTATTTTCATGGTTTGATTGAAACTGCCCTCAGATAACACCAAGATCTAATCTCCACGGGTCTGACTTTGGCTACTCTTTAACTCCAGTGATCAGACATTTAAGCCACAAAGCGCTAATATCGTCACCTACGAGTAGGCGTGGAATAGAAACAATGTAGAGAAATTTGAAAAACAAAGTATACATTTTATGGTGTTAGATAATATGGTGACCAGAAAAAATAATTATAGGGTACGAAAAACACAACCTTACTAGTAAAATACAAATCAAAAACAATAATTGTTTGCTCGTTATTTTAAAAGCATTTAAAATTATTTATTAAAGCTAAATAGTTACTCTCTTCATATAAATTAGCTTAGTACACTGGGAGAGGACTTTATACACATTGTATCATATTCAAATTGAAAAAATGTAATAAATAAAATGTATTAAAGTATCAAGGCACTAAGGTAGCCGTCTTTATCAACCTGCTATCATCTGAGGGAATTCGTGTTTGAATCTTATTGGGTGACATTTTGAATAATATTAAGACCAGTAAAATTTATAAGAATATAAAAAAGAAATATTACAATCGGTGTAAGTAATTGTATTTAAAATAAAATGAGATGTTCTACTTACTGCCTGGGTTTGATTTTGTCACCAATAAACCACATGGCTTCTAATAAACTGTCGTTTTTAAATAATTACTTTTGAGATACGCCATCGTAAAAATGTGCTGTGTTTATAAATAACGGATGTATGAAAGTTTGTGCATGCGCTGATCGAGTCTACTTAACGGGTTTTCTATAGAAGCGCTTAAAATGTTGAAATTATTTTTACTCGGACAGTGCGGGCTACGTTGGCAACGCGGGCTTGTGTTTGGATTAGAGCTGTCACGTGACCAAATATCAGCACTGCTCTCGTTTTACTGCGAACGTGTGAATCCACATTAGCCCAAGAGAAAAAGGTAATTCTCAGTTCAAAAATATATATATATATATATATTTTTTTAAAGTAAAAGCTCCCACCAACTTAAAAGCCTTCAAAGTCCCACAATCACCTACTGTTTCTCTACTCTAATTTTGATTTTTTCTTTTTGTTTATACCTTTTATATTTATTCTTTAAATTAATTCCTTCTTCAACCATTTCTTTTAGATAGTATTTTATTTGAGGAAACAGCTCTTTGAATCGCTGAAGCACTTTACATTTATTTAGCAGACGAACATCGATGCAGTAGCATAGCTAAAGGGGGGTGGGGGCGGTCCACCCCGGGTGGCAATTTTTAGGGGATGGAACTTTTGGTCTACTGCAACGAAAAGAAAAGGTTTTATTTCTGCCGGGGTAGTACAAGACGTCAGACACAATTTTATTATTTACTACTAAACGAAATAAAATGTAAATACATACTAAACACTTAAATTTCCCTGTCATACTTTAATACAAATTCAACATATAAGTTACATTCTGATTTTGGTGAAGGATTCGTGAGAGTGCGCCAATCAAAGGACAAAACAGAAAACTTACACGCGAGTGTTTGTTTTTTTTCGAAATCTGCCAAATAATGAAAATATGTTGAGATCGTGGTAGGTGTACTCTCTTCCAAAGAAGCTTTTCACTGCTTTAGTTAAATGTTATTTTCAGACAGAAGTCATTCAAATTTTAATTCTGTGGATGGACTAAACATGTGGAGGAAACTTAATCTTAAAATATTCAAGCTTTAATCCAGTGTAGACCATGTTCGGGCTTTCACACATTGGAATGAGTTGGAACTTAGTATCCGATATGTAGCAACAATTGATAAAAAGGAACAAGAAGTAGCTAAAAACTAGATGAAGACGTGGAGGAAGATGCTTTCAAAATGGTTGGATATCATTATATTCCTAGCTAAACAGAATTTGGCCTTACGAGATCATCAAGAGGGAATTTACTGTGAGACTAATGCTGAATCTGAATCAACGGGAAATAGAGGAAATATTTTAGAATTAATTTATTTGTTGACGAAATACGATCCAGTGCTAAGTAAACATTTTCTAAAAAACAAGCTGCGGAAAAAGTTTACTAGATCCTATATTTCACCTACTATTAAGAACAAGTTTATAGAAATTTTGAGAGAAAAAGTAAGAGGCAAATTTTTACAAGCAAGTAAAAGAAGCCAAGGAATTTTCTATGATATTCGACAGCACTCCTGATATTTCTCATAAAGATCAAACGAGCCAAGTTTTGAGCTACGTTATGATCGATGGAAATAAAGTGAAGGTAGTGGAATAATTGGTTGATTTCATTGAAACAAAGGGTAAAACCGTTGAGAATATTTCAAATATGATTTTGCTAAAATTAAAAAAACGACAGAATTTATATTCAAAATTGTGGAGGACAAGCAGATTATAATGCTGCTGTGATGGTCAACATATTAGTGTTCAGAGACGTATCAAGGAAATTAATATAAAAGCAGAATTTGTTGCATGTACAGATCACATGATAAATTTGGCGGGTGTATGTGCATACAGCTTCTGTTGATTTGGATTCTTGTAACTCTTTTGGAGCTGTTGAACGTTTCTTCCAGTTTTTCTCCTTCCTCGAACCATTGTAAGGATATTCTGACTTTATTCACTGGTCAAAGTGTCAAGCATGTAGTAGAAACTCAAGGGAGTGCAAGGGGGAGAAGCTGTGAATGTTGTAAAAAAAAATCGAAAATATTGAGTGCCTTAGAACAGTTAACCGGCGAAGAAGAAAATACAGCTACCAGGTCTGCCTAGTGTGTTACAATCGTTATCCTTCCTACGGTTTCTTGGCCTTTGGAAATCCATCCTAGAAATTAACCACAGGACTACCTCCAAACAAAATTTTGAACATAAACAATTTTATATAAAAATAGAGGCTTTAAAAGGTTTTTTAACTGAAAATAGGGACGAACTAGTTAACAATTTAATAGTCAATGACAAAGAAATGTGTGATGATCTTGGGATAGTCATGGGGCGTCAACGTCAATGTAGAAAGGAAAATACCGATGGCTGGTGAAGAATCATGATATTATGCTGAATTGGCATACGAAACTGAATTGAGAGAAATGTTTTCTTCATTGGATAGAGTGATCCAAGAAATTACTTTCAGATTTCGACAGCTTCATGTTCTTGCTAAGAAATATAGCTTCTTCCCTACGTCTAATCTTTTGAATGACAAAACGAATGTCAACTAAATAATTATTGCAGTGACATTAATAAGGAAAAGTTCCTCGTTGAGAGAAAAAAACTTCAGAGTTTTATTGCAGTTGCTGCTACGTAAGACGAAACAGAGACGTGGAAGGAAGGTCCCTCTGAACATTTGCAGTTTATTAAAAAATACAATATTGGGAACTCAGTTCCAAATAGTGTATGTAATACTACCACGAATTTTCTTCAGAATTACTGTTAGTGCTGCTACCTGTGAACGGAATTTTTCTAAATTAAAATTGATCAAGAATTGTTTAAGATAGACAAAGAGTACCTTGCGGTTAAGAAAGCTTGCCATACTGTCTATAAAACAGCAACTGACAGATGAAGCAAACTTCAACAATATCCTCGACAACATAAAAAAAATTGTAAGAGTGTTGAAATTATACTGTTCAATTCAGAAATAAACATGGTATCTTTTTTTCCCCCACTATACGTGGTTTTGACCTTTTGTCGAAGTATGTTGTTAATTGAGAGGGATGGCAAACTCAGGGACCACCCCGGGTGGCACAAACTCTAGCTACGCCACTGCATAAATGTGAAGAAGTTTCTCTACAAACTAACAGTCAAGTTCTTCTGTAAAACCTCTGAATAATCTCAATTTTTAATATCCTGATGCTGTTAGCAATTCTTAAAAAACCATTATGACATTCTCCACACATTAGAATTTTCTGTATAGAGCTTGAACGTGAATTGTAAATTGAAATAATTCCAGAAATGACGGAAACTGTTAATCTGTTTGACGTAATGAAAGAAAACCCTTATAAATGCCTTTTAATTCACGTGCACTATCTTTAGCTATGCTGGTTAATTTTTGAATAGGTAAAATTTCCACAAGCATGTAATTCTTGAATTTGGCATAAATCTACTGTAGCTGTTCTGGTTATTAGTATGAATTTGAAAAATTACGCTTTACTTGAACAATAGTTGATAAATGTTTTAAAAAATCTTAGTTAAACTGTGCCAAAAATAGCATTTGCTTCATTCAGAAGTAAAATTTTAAGAAAGTAAAGGATTTTACAGCTGCCTTAAGTTATTTGATTGAATCTCTGGCCATGAGTACAAAAGTTAATCCTAACTTGAGTTAATTTTGTCCAGTTTTGATTATACACACGATTTCTTTCATATTTATTCCAATGTTATCCTCTCATCTGATTCTTCTAATTTAATATAAGGTTTGTAAGTCAATACTTTTTAGGATTTTCAAGTGGTGGTGAACAGACCCCTGCAGGCCTGCTCGTGCAGAGGCCAAGCGTAAAAGTACCCCTGCATTGTAGGTGTTGAGGAAAATATTTATTATTTGTACATTTTTGCTCAAGATATCGTAAATATCAAATGTATCCATAACTAATTTCAGATTAATCCAACACCTTAGCTCAGTTGAAAGCATTTCTGCCTAATGAGCTAAGGGTCCTGGGTCAGATTCCCAGCATGGCCTAAAAATTTATCATTGATGAAATATGGGTTTACCCGTTCACATTGATAAATTAACGGCTGGGGACGGGATTTTGTGCCTGTCCTAGTCTTAATTTAGATTATAAGGAATATGAATCTACGATAGGGCTATCCAGCCAGTCGTGGAAAGCCACAAGCTGGAAACAATAATGGATGTAAAAAAAAGTTTTAATGGTGACATAGAATTGCTGAGCAGATTTTTTTTAATGAATTACACACAAAAGCTAAAAGTAACTATTTTGTAACATCAATGGCAGCGTATAAATCGTTTGCTTTGATATTATACATGTGTATGCTGGAAGTCGGATGGACGGTGTCGGATAGACAAGCCACAGCGTAATCCAATGCTAATAATATTAGCCTTTTCTTTGCACTTCTTATCTTTTGTTGCTACCCAGAAGCAATCTACAAGGTGACTAAAAATGTGTTTGTCAAAAACAATACGCTGATGAAAATATGGAGTAGTTTGGATTGAAGTTAAAGTATGAAGTTAAAAGTTTTTTGAAAGGACTAAGAGACTATTAAACATGGATTTTAGAGGATGTGTAAAACAATTTTCTTTGAGACAAGGCTAGGCCTACTTTTTATATTTTTAATGTTAGTGGCTAGTTTAAATAATGTTAAACCCAATTTTTCTTGCCTCCAATGGTTGGGGGAGGCGCGCTTAATCACCCCAAGATTTAGGTGAAGGGTTTGGATAAATCATAAATCTCTACCTGTGGACTTTTATCCCATTCAATTTGCATATTCTTTCCATCAAAACCTGCAAGATTTTACTACCTTAATAATGTCTGGTCTAATGATGATCATGAAATTTCCTCATCTCTACATTATCTTAATTCTTTTTTAGATCAATTTTTTTTCAAAGTAATATGTTTTTGCACACCTTAAATTTCTTCTCAATATGTAAGTTAAGAGACTATGTTTCACAATCATAAAGAAGAACGGCTAAACAATTGTTTTGATATTATGAACCTTACAGTATTCTTGAAAATAAGCGAAATAAACTTACCAAAATAGCTATAGCAAGCATTTACTGGCTGTGTTACTTTCTTACTTTCTACTCTAATTTTGTTATTACTAGATAAATTGCTACATTTTATTCATATAAAGTTAAATCTTTGAGGATTTTTTTAAATAATTCTTTCTTACTTACACATTCATTATTAAAGGTTCATTTTATAAATTATTTATAGGGAGTAAAAAAAGTGAATTGCTAATATGGAGGTCCCAAATTTTAAATTGGACAAGAAAATCTATCTATTTATTTATGAAAACAGTAAATAAACTAGAATTTATTTTTGAGGGACTATTTCTATTGTTAAGTTTGTCCTAGCTATTAGCTTTAAGGTAACATTTAAAGTATTTGGTGCTTTCAATCTATATACTATATTATAATATTGTAAATACATAATTTATCCAACTACAATGTCAGACGAAGATAAAGTTTTTGGAACATTTGTATCTGAAAAAATAAATAAAGTTAGGTGGAAACCTGAAGACCTAGTAGATTCAGAATTTTTTGTTACAGGCAGCTGGGACAATGAGGTTGGTTAAGCCTAAATATAATGTAGCATTTACAATTAAATACATACACACTTCTTAGATCAGTAATATTACGCACAGGGCTACACTTAACAGACGTGGGGGCAAACATCGTTTGCGCGGCTCCCAGTTCCCGGTGCCTCCACCCCCACTCCCAAAAAACTTGGTTGGTGTCATTACAATAATTTGCACTTGTATCTATCAATTTATAGCCATATAGGCCTGCCTAAGTTAAGGTATATTAGGAATGCACTAAAAGATAAATTCATGTAATATTTAATGCTAGAAGTCGTGTTTTATAGTCCCCTGCGTAATATTATTCCACAAATTGTGGACAGAAGGCCTACACAAAATATCAATTAATATAGGCTTAAAGGCATTTTTTTTCCAAACAAAATATCCCTATTTTATATAAATTACTAAAACAGATGGTGCATCTATTATAAAAATGAAGAATAATAGCCTAACTCATTTAAGTCACGATATACCTGTGAGCCATGTGAACACATGACCCATGGTGACGGAACACAAAATATCGAGAATTTAAAGTCACTTTTTTGAACCCAAAGAAAACATCCTTATTTTATCATATATTTTGCATACAAACATAAAGACAGCAATGTTTCTCTTTGAAAAATAAAATAAGATTGACTCACCTAATTCATAGGATAACTCAATTTGGGAACACATGGTACACCTCAAACTATCCCAAATAATAATTATCATTTTACAAACACAAAATAGTCTACAATAACCACATCGGCTCATTCCACGCCAGATTACCTGGTAGGCCTACCATGTCTCCTAATCAGATTTTTTGGTCTTTAATAAGGGTGCAGGAATTTTTTTTTTATTTTTGTGTGATTTAGGCTATTGTTTTGCACTTTCTATGTCAATTGAAAAAAAATCCTCTTCTTATGCTTATTTTTCAACCAACTAGGCTTATTTTTGTATCAAATTAAAGCTATTTTATTACTCTATTCTAAAATAAGGCATAAAAATGATATTAAGTGCCGCTGAAAAGTATCACTAAGCATTCAAACACTAAACATTACTTTGTAGCCTACCTTGGTAGGTTTGATAATCCATAACTTGTAAACCACAACTTACCATTATATAATTTTTTGTTTGTTTGTAAAATGAGCTAGCCATGTAGGCCTACTTGTAGCTTAGCAGTTATATCAATGTAGGCAACACACATTAAAATATAACATTAATTAGGGTCTATTAAAATATTTATAATTTTAACATTGAGTTTCATAAAATCAATTTCATGATGTTTCTAAATTTACTTGAATAATTTTAAATAAATTGTGACAATATTTGTAACTCAAAACCTTGCTTGATTTTCATTCAATTAAAGTAAACTAAAAACACAGATTCCTTACAATGTTAAGCATTGCTACTTTGTATGATTTAAAGATTTTTTATTTTGCCTTGTTACTTTATTTTCTGCTTTATAGCCAATGGAATCTAACTTTGAATATTAATTTATTTAAATGGTTCTTTTGACATTTAATTCAAATGATGTTTTTAGGAAAACCATTTGATGTTGTGGAAACACCCCCTGTTGAAGATGATTTGGACATTTACCCTTTACATATAAGTACTCTTTCATATGCAGGGGACGTCACAGAACTCAAGGTAAACTACACTGTATCACTCATTGCACCTTAAAGGTGTCCTTCCAGGTGCAACCAACTTATTTAGACCAACTGTTCATCTGAATCTTCCTCGAACAGTAGCCCAACTTGCCTACTCACTTGACTAATAATTTCTTTTAAATTATTAGATAGCAGAAATGAACATAGGCCTCATTTGAAAAAAAATGATCATTCCATTAGTGAAAATGTTTTTTAAATTTTGATCTATAATATTGGAAGGAGTAAAACAGATTCCTTTAGAAATGCTATAGCTCAATATAATCAACCAGAAATAAACTGTAGTGTGTTGTATTAAATAAACAACATTAGGCAATATGTAATATTCTACCGTACTTTAATAAGTTTGACTCTTAACTACATAATTATATAAGTAGATGACTATATAAATTTTGCTAGTTTTGAATGAATCTCATCCAAGTTAAGCTGTTACATGCTTCGATGGCCGCATGGACTAAGGCGCTAAGAAGATTAGTTGAAAGAGGAGCAGGTACTGGGTGAACAGTTTACCCTCCTTTATCCTCCTCTCACTGTAGACTAGACTGTAGATGACGGCGAGATTGAGGTTTGAATCTCAGTTGGGTGTATTGAGGGTGGTTTTTTTTTCTCCCTTTATGAAAATGTGGGTATACTTCCTCTTATTATAACCCTTTTAATCCCTAAAACCATTCAACGTAATTAGTACATAAGTGTATAACCCGAACAGGTAGTAAGATATGGTCTAAAATAAACTTAAACTGGTTTGGGCATTGCCCCATTAACTTGTGCCAACATTGCAATGGTTACTGTACTTGCCATGGTCAATTTAGCAAACATTGCGCTAGACCTATTTACAGTGGAAGTTGGTGGCCTCGGGAGCTGTGTAAGCAACTTTGGATGTGGGTCAGTGGTAGAAATGTTCCAAGCGTTTTGTTTTTTAATCTTTGGGCCTTAAATTCTTTATTTAAATAATTTTAGTGGGATAAAATGTATTTAATTATCATGTTGAATAAAAACAACTTATGCTAGGTTAAAATAAATATGGTATCAAAAATAGAAGATTAAAAAAAACTTATATAATTTTAAGACCTGTTAGAACAGTCCTAAACACAAAACTGACATAAAACTGACACTTTGCTTGCACCAACACTAACCAAGAACACTTGATAGATCTTTTACGCTAGTCTTTCTTTGACTGAAATATTTTGCAGCAGCAAGAGGAAGTTGAAACTTGATTATTTTTTCTCTATAGAAACACATACTGCCTTACCTATTTCCCTCATGCCAATTGAATGCTTTGGAAGCAAGTTGAAGAACTGTCTTTTAGTAGGACCTCTCATGGTGGAAACATTCCACATTCAACCTTGACAAATCATCATCATCATCATCCACATCATCATCACTCCTCCTCCCCACCATCAGTGGCTTAGATTAGCTAACGCGCTAGTTTCGTGTTTGAACTAGACTGCCGAGGACAAGGAAATTGAAGTTCAAATCTCGATCAGGTGAACTGGGGGTGGTTTTCCCTAAATGGTTTTACACTCTACCTCACACAAATGCAGGTTCACTTCCTCTAAATTCATCTTTCCCAATGCCGAACCCATTAGCGTATTTAGTACTTAAGCGTATAACCCGAACGGGTAGTAAGACGCGGTGCTAAAAATAAATAAATGAATAATCACTATGATCATCAACTGTTTCCATCCTGTGGCCAGGTCACTTTAGTAAAATGCTTCCATATTTATCTTTCCTTCCGCCATTCTTACGCCTTTAATCGCTTCCATTCTTATCCTCTCACTTGCACACTTGTGACAATGGTTACAAAGTCCGTCCTTATACTTCAAGGACACTTCTCTTCTCCATAGCAGGTCTCTTACACACCTATAGAACAACTCCCCTGTTGCCCTTTTACTCAATCACGAGCTTCTTAGATATTTTCCACTCTGTAATTTTCTCACATCTACTCCATCCAACTTTATAACTTTACTAGGCCTCCTCTTTCCTGTCATTACCATAACTTCACACTTGCCACGCTAAATTCATTTCACATTCTTGACTAAAATGAAGCTCAAACAAATATGTTGACAAAATGATCAAATGTATTAATTTTGTGATTTAAAAGATATTTGTAAACATAAAATAAGGTTTTATTTTTCTTAAATTAGGCAAGCAGTGCTTTCAATGCCACATGGATTGATTGCGCTTGCCTATTTGTTCATATTAATTTGTTCAGGTAGCCCTTTGTACAATACACTATTTAATAATATCCTTGGTTTAAACTTTTAATTTTTCTTTTAAATACAACTTCTGTTATTAATATTTTGGCACTAAAAATAATCTAAGAATTAGTGGTTTAATTCACATGAATGTTTTTGATATTCATTTTTATATTGCGATATAAAATTGAAAATCTTTAATAATTTTCAAAAATTATATCACTAATTAAAAAAACTTATCTACTCTTTTATTTCATTTCTAGTTCATAAATAAAACAACATGTATTGCCTCATCCTCATTAGGCTCCATTAAACTTTTTAAAGTTGATGTGGGAGAACCCAATGATTTTAGAGAAGTTTCGTCTTGGGATCAACTGCACTACTTTAAGTAAGTATTTGTCATATTTTTTTAATAACATGGTACATTTTCTAACATAGATAAGTTGGTTTAAACTGAAGCAAACCAGCCAAGACTGCTATGTCACTTTAACCTGAACTTTAAAGTGCTGCACATTCACATAGTTAAGATAATTTTTTGGGTTCAGATCCTAAATGCTTACACGGGCTGGGAAATCATTTAAAGTAGGATTGGATTAGGAGCTTACTGTAGGCAACATAAAGTCACAGGTGATGATAACCATTCTCTTAATGTACAGTAACTATTTGAAAAAAATAATGATTATAAAAACCTAGATGCAATCTGTAAAAAAAATTCTTTGAGGTGTTATCATCATCATCATCTCATCATCATCATCATCTCATCATCATCATCACTCATCATCATCATCATCATCTCATCATCATCATCATCATCATCATCATCATCATCATCATCATTCCCCACCTCACACCACATCACCACACCACTACCACCACCACCACCACCACACCACCACCACCACCACCACACCACACACTACCACCACCACCATCCACCACCACAACACAACAACAACAACACTATTTACAGCTGGGCCGGGTCAGTTTAAGTAAAATGCCTTATCTTTTTCTATCTATCCTTCCAACATTCTTCCATTCTTCTCCTCTCACTTGCACACATTATTATCTGCTCCTCCCATCTCTTTCTTCAAGGCCTTCCTTATGGTATTTTCCCTACATACTTCATTTCCATTATTCTTGTATTTATTCCATCTCATGAAATTTTGCTATCCATGGTTAAATAAATACTTTTTTTGTGATTCATATATGTCTGTATTTGAGTAACTGTATCATGGAGATATTTTAGTCATGCTATGTATGAACGTCACTGTAGAAATGCACTCTACATACTCTCTTAAATTTCATGAAATTAAAGGTCTTTGATTGATTTTAGTGCTATAGATAATGCAAAATAAATTTCTTCTTCATTTATTTCTCTTGCTGTCTCACTTTGTATAGAAAAAATACAAATGATTGAAAAAATTAGTTTGGGTTTATAAAAAGTAAGAAATGTAATGATTATTATGTTTAATATTTATTAAGATAATATTTCTGTTTTGTCAAAGAAAAAATAATCACACCTCTTTGACCTAGGCCTATTTATTTGTGTGAATATTGTGATAAAATCTCAGACACAAACTGATCTCCGGATCACGTTAAACCTAACGTTCTTGTAATGTTAATTTGTGTCAACCTCAGTCTTTGGGTGAATTGCTAGCTTCAATACTCGATGTTTGTGGGTTCACACCCAGCAGAGGTCAATGGATTTTTTCTTGAGTGACAAAAATCATTAGCACAATTTTTTTTGGAGGGGAAGTAAAGCCGTCGGTCCTATGTCGATTGTGGCAGGGGAAAAGAACCTTGGAAGGTACGTGAGAATACCTTCCCAGCAAAATTGGTTTTCTTTCTTGTTCACACGTACAAATTCAGTGTGGAAGGCAACGGGAAAACCATCACACTACCTAAGCTACTCTAGTACATGGGTTTTCTACCTGATGGTGCAGTTAGCATAACCAGTTAATGGGCTGAGTGCATTCCCAGCTCCGGATGGATGGAAGGAACTAACTAACTAACTTTCAGGTTGTTGTCTTAAGGGCTATAGTCAAAACAATTTGATGGATTTTATTCAAACTTGATATTTAGACATAGTCTCTTGTTACACTTTATTTGTACATCCAGTAACCTTCTATTGCAAATACCTGTAGCTTAATTAGCCCTGAATGTTTGTATTCTAATTTTAGCTAGCATTTTTTTTTTCCAAACAGTCTAAATCTATTTTCTGTATTTTTGTTACATTACATAGCATTACGTGATTTCTAATCACACACTAGTTCTTTACATTTAATGAACGTTAAGTGAATGCTACATTACATAAATGCTAAGTTGATTGTGATCCCAGCATGAAATACACTCATCAGGACTTTCTTCCTAGAAAACATGGCGGCGATCCATGCCCTTGCACGGGTCTCGCGTGTTTCGATGAAGATGTTGCGTCTATAGGCGAGGATGGTAGACTTGCTCTTCTAAACATTCGACAGAAGCTACCTGTAAAAATAATTGGTAAGATCTTGTTTGAGGTGATTGGTTTATTTTTTACCATAATCGAGAAGTTCCAGATGTCACTAAATACTATAAAAAAAATTATTTCAAAAGCTTAGTTTTACTAAATCAAGGATATTAAAGAGTCCTGTTTATATTAAGGAAATGTCCGATTTTTTTTTCAAAAGAAACACATACACCACAGTAATGCACACAATTTGTAAATTAAGATGGTTGAGTGAATACAAAAAAAGTGTTACAGGACCAACAAGTTAGTTAAATTAATGATTTATTTATTTAAAACAGCTCAATTTATCATTAAAAATCATTGTGTTGTTGATTCCTTTGGCATTTTTCCTCAATGAAATGTGGCTTACAATTTGAGAAAATAACAAAGTCAAGAAAACTGTCCGATTTCTCCCAATTTTTTTGTTTGGTTAAATATATGTAGGCTATATAGTTTATGATTTAGTTTGATTAGAATGAGAACTAACTCATTTTAAATCCTGTTTCATTTGTAAAAACTACCTGCCTCGGTGGCGTAGTTGGCTAACGTCTAGTCGTGTTGAGCTCGAACTGCCGAGGACGGGGAGATCAAGGTTCGAATCTCGGTCGGGTGAACTGAGAGGGGTTTTTCCTAAATGGTTTTCCACTCTCCCTCCACGCAAATGCGGGTTCACTTCCTCTAAATTCAACCTTCCCAATTCCTAATCCATTAGAGTAATTAGTACTTAAGCGTATAACCCGAACGGGTAGTAAGACGCGTGCTAAATATTATATATTATTATTATTATTATTTATTATTTATTATTATTATTATTATTTTATTATTATTATTATTATTATTATTATTATTATTATTTATTATTATTATTATTATTATTATTATTATTTGTAAAAACTGTGTTAGTTGATAGAATATTAATAATTTTTCTATGAGATTCAATTAGATTCTACTGTATGTACAGATGAAGCTGACAACTCATCATTGCATTGTGTGTGTTTCCTGAAACACAATGAAGTTATAACTGGGAACCTGAGGGGCCAAATGAAAATTTGGGATTTGAAAAGTCCATCGAAAACAGCAGCATCTACATTCATGCTATCTGGTGACCAGGTAGGTATTTCCTAATATTTATGAGTCTGAACGCAATTTAAATATGAGTACATATTGTTAGTACAACTTTTTACAATATGTATAATAAGACAGTGTAGAAACACTGTACAATGAAGTAAAGTAATTGATAGTGAAGGAAGGTGACCTGGTGGTCTAGGGGCAAGGTGTTAGACTTCTGTGCTGGGGGTCCAGGGTTCAATCCTCGGTCCCGGCACAGATCTATCTGATTGCCAAACCCTTCCTTCACCTCTAACAAGATGTGTATTAATCATAACTTGTGAATGTGAGGAATGCCAGGCCTCTACCGTGGTTCGGATTCCACGTTAAACTGTAGGTCCTCCATTTCATCTCACAATCAACCTACCATTACACATTGTGTAAGTGCGCATAGCCCGAACAGGTGCTAATAATGATTGTGAAGGAAGCCAACCTGAAAGAATGGTTAGGTTAGGCCTAGTTAGAAAAACACACTTCTCTTTTAATTTCTTTTCCTCTTAAACTACTGCACTATTACACTTCACACATATTATACATTTCCATGCCATTAGGCACTAATTCAACTTTTTACAATTAGGTGGTAGTATCCTTATTTTTGGTATCATTTGAGTTGGGATTTATTTTTAAATAACCCAAAGCATCATTATGGTAAAAATCTTTTGTCCAGAATGTTGTAAATTGCTACACTGAACATTTTCAATGTGTGGTAATTTGACAGTTGAGAAAAATAATGTTTTGAAATAAAAATACATTCTGATATTTATTATTTTTGAAAGTTACAATGATATTCAATGGCAGAGGGTGAATCTTAGATTAACTGAACTTGAGCAGTTGAGGTAGGCCTATCTATTTTATTTTAAAAGTTGCCATGTAAAAATTATTCTCAACTTGAGTAAGCAAATTAAAAACAAATAGACGGGCATAGAGGGTATAAAGGTGTCAATGGTTACAGTCACTTCTAATTTTATATATTTGTTGCTGGTAGGTTTGTGCTAGTTGTGTGGTAAATCACCCCACCCAGTGCCACTTGGTTCTGGCAGGAGGAGAGGACGGTTGCCTGACTGTTTGGGATCTTCGACACAACACCTTCCCTGTAACTTTACTCAGCGCACACACTGATACAGGTACTACATGCCCTTTTCTGCCAACTGGCAAATATAGATCTCATATATTTTGTTTATGAAAATACTAGTTCTTACTCCTTCACACCATTGCGATAGACATCCCCATTAAGGAAGTATGGGTTGTATGAATACCATCACTAACACCATTATAAAATGCTTATTTTGTTATAAAATATAAAATACTAATCTAACTTTTTTTCCAGCGTCACAACCCACATTGTTTGATATGCTCGCTAGGTCGGTGAACAAAGCCCCTCTACTAACTTGGATTATTGTATTTCTCTTCTTCTTCAATACAGTCCCACTCTTGTCCTCTGTTCTATGTCTGACTTCACCATGACCTTATATCTCAATCTTGTTACCCACACTCAAGGCCGTCGTCGGGGGGGGGGGGGGGGGGGGGGATTTTGGGGGTTCAACCTCCAAATTATAATATTTTCTAACCTTCGGCAGTTAGGGGGCTGTCTGACCATAAAAGTCCACTTCAGATAGCTTCTAGAGGTGTTTAATATTTATATTTTTTTAAATATAATTTGGCAGTTAGGGCGCTATGTTGCCATAAAAAAGCACTTAAGATAGCTTCTAGAGATGTTTAATATATAGAATGTTTCTTAGCCTCCAGCATTTAGGGGGTTATGTTACAATAAATAACACTTTAGAGAGCTTCTACAGGTGTTTAAATATATAGATTTTCCCTAGCCACCGGTAGTTTGAGAGATATATTGCCATAAAAAATCTGTACTTCAAATAGCTTCTAGAACTGTATATCATTTATAATATTTTCTAGCCTCCGGAAATTGGGGGATGTGCCCATCAACCCCCCTCACCCCCCTGGCTAAGGCCTTGCCCACACCATCTGGCTCTGTGAGATGTTATTTTACCCTGTAAGTTAGATTTTTTTCTGATTCCACATTCTATCTCATCTTGTCTTGCCAACCATGTTCCTAATAAATCTCATCCCACCCTCACCCGCCAGGATTATGTTATCATTTATCTTCCCGAGGGTCCATGTTTCACATCCTTATGATATTTATGGTCGTATAGTGGGTTTAGATGGCTCTTGTGCATTCCATAATTCATAAGTTTTCTCTTATCATTTTTTGATCATATCTTTGTGACACACCTGCTTTCTTTTTGATGACTTCACTTGCAACGGTTTGCTGTGCCCAGAGTACTTCATTGTTAAGAAGTTGTAAAATAAGGGCCAATCGTTTTTACAATTGCTCAACATGTGTTAATCTCATTAAACTCCCAAACATCTAACTTATTTATTTGTTATGGGTTTTTTTCCACTACCAACATAAACTTGATTTATTTGTTTAGCACCCGCCTCGGTGGCATAGTTGGCTAACGCGCTAGTCGTGTTGAGCTCGACCGCCGAGGACGGGGAGATCGAGGTTCGAATCTCGGTCGGGTGAACTGGGGTGGTTTTTCCTAAATGGTTTTCCACTCTCCCTCCACGCAAATGCGGGTTCACTTCCTCTAAATTCAACCCTCCCAATTCCTAATCCATTAGAGTAATTAGTACTTAAGCGTATAACCCGAACGGGTAGTAAGACGCGATGCTAAATATTATATTATTATTTGTTTAGCTAGCTTTTTTATGTTATTAACTAATCTCAATTTTATCTTGATTCATTTGCTAAACATTTACCTAGTTCTTAAACTATATTTCCACAATTTTATGGTCAATGCACGAGTTCAATTTTCAAACTCCACCATATTAATAATAAAGAGAAATAAGCATTATTATTGCTTCAGCATTTCCAAAACTGTACACATTTAAAACTTTCAAAGGATGGACAATGTTGGTTTGCTTTGGTCCAAAATAATCAGACCTAAAACTATATTTCATATTAGTAGACTATTTTTTTGTGTGAACTTTAACTACATATTTAAATTTAAGTGATTTTCAAATGTATATATTTAGCCCAATACATTATTTTAATATTTGGAAGAAGGTACAGGATAGATGGAGAGAAACATATACAAAAGAACACACATGATATGCCTTTTTCAATGAAAAGAAGAATACATTTCACACTTTACATTGCTGCCACTGGATAAAAAGGTAATGGCTGCCTCTTTAATAAAACAGATCGATACCGCCCAACCCCCTGACCTAGGTTTAATTCTATTGGAACTCAACATGAGAGAGTGGGAAATGTGTAGCGTAACTTCCTAAAAGAAGAAGAAAAAAAACACTAAAGAGAAGAAAAGGAAATAGGAAGTTGTGTTGCATGTTTCACACTCCCTCCTGACGAGTTCTGATAATATGAAACTTAGGTTGAGGAAATGGGTGGCGGCGATCTGTTTTCTTCAAGAGGGAGCCATTACCTTTTGTCCAATGGCAGCAATGTGAAGTGTGAAATGTATTCTTCTTTTCATTGTAAAAGCCATATCATATTTGTTCTCTTCTATATGTTTCTCTCCATCTTTCCTGTACCTTTAGCCACTTAAAATTTAAACTTAATTTGGGGGAAACAACAATTTTATTTCTTATGTTTAACAATGAAGCTAATTGGCTAATCTAATATTTAAAAAGAGGTTTTTTGAAAATTAACTTTACAAAATTAATAATCTCACATATAAAATGATGAAATGTTTTTACTTATTTTAAGGATATTAAGATACAAAATTGCAAATAAAATACAATTGCTAGCAAGTTTCAGATTTGGATTCGAAACTTCAAAGCTTCACACAGGCTTAAAATTATTATTACTCTTTAAGAAAAACTAATTTTTTCTGATTTTTTTATATGTTTACATACAGTCTGTGTATATCGACTAATATTCTTTCGTGCCACAATGTTTGTTCCTAGTGAGTGAAATTCATTTCCACCCTGAGCGCCCCGAGCACCTCTTCACCTGCTCACTGAGCGGAGAATTTTGGCACTGGAATACTACCTCCATGGTCCGCAGCAGTCAAGTTAGCTCCATCTCTGGTCAGTGCGTCATTTTACTTCACGACTTGTACACTGTTTCTTGCACAGGGGAATTTTTTTTTATATATATCTTGGTATGGTTAAAAAAAGCAAAAGTACAAGTCTTAGTTCATGCAGGACACATCCCACTTTAGAATGATGGCATTCACATCGATAGATGCATGGATTAGATGTCAAGCTCATCTAATTTGGTTTAAAGATAACGTGGATATTGGTGTTTGTATCCCAGCTGGGTCTGCTGAAGGTGGCATCTCATAAATTATTTTAACGCAAATGTAAATATTTCCTCTAAATTTCACCCTCCTCATCTTTATCCTATTAGCGTACCTAATTAAAATGCGTATAGCATGGATGGCTAGTGAAACACGATGAAGGTTGGGGGTGGGATGTGATGGGGATAGGGGGTGAGGGTGGGGGGGGGGGGTAGAGTTATAGTTGAATGTAAACAGTCGGTTGACTTACATTTAATTTAGGATAAACAGTGATGACCAAATATCACAACCCTCATTGTTAAAATATGGCAGACAATTTTCAAATGTTTGTAACTATATAAAAGAAAATAACCCAATGTGGCTTTTATAATGAAAAGAAGAACACTTTTAGGAAGTCGCATTACATGTTTCAAACTTCCTCCTGATGAGCTTTGATAGAATAAAACCTAGGTTGGGGGATTGGTCGGTAACAATTGATTTTCATCATTTTCATCTTCATCCAATGGTAGCAATGTAAAGTGTGAACTGTGTTCTTTTAACTTTTTTTCTATCTTACAGGTAAAGGAAGTATTGTGATCGTAAAAAAAAAATTGAACAAGAGATTTTGATGAATTTTAACGTTTCATGACCCCTGAATCCGAAAAAGTGGTTTTTGAATTTCCATCTGTCTCTTGGAGTAGAGCCTAAACTATTTTACCAATCGGACTAAAACTTGGTATCTAAGGTTTACATAGGGTTGCCCCGATGAGTTTTTGGAATTGGATATCTAACCCTAAAATTTAGGGTAGTTTACTGAAGGGCAAAAAAAAAAATCTATTTTCTAAAAATCGATTCTAATGATTTTAATTAACTTTCATTTCTAAGTATCAATCAATATTATAAACAAAATGGCTACTCCCATTTTTTCAGTAAAATGTCTTTAAGGGTTCCGGTCTGATGCTTAAATTCTCATTTTTTATCATATCTCTGAAACTATTTAAGATATGAAATTACTAATCATTGCAAATATTTAGGTCTATTTATAATATAAACATTTTATTTGAAACATATTTTTATAAAACCAATAATTTTCAAGCTAAACACAAATATATATATATATATATATATATATATATATATATATATATATTTTTCAACTTTTTGAAGTCCAAAGGTAAAGTATTGCGACCGTCAAAATATCTAACCCAAGATGTTGATGGATCTCGATGTTTCATGACTCCCCAAACCCTAAAAAGTGGTTTTTACAATGCTGTCTTTGTGTGTGTTTAACCTTAAAATTAAGAGTAGTTTATTTAAGAGTGAAAAGACAAAAAAAAAATATCTCAATATCGGCTCTAACGATTTTGGTTAAAATTCGTATGTAGGCATTGATTAAAATTATAAACAAATTGGCTATTTAATACTTTCATTTTTCTATTAAAATGGCTCGTAGGGTATTTTACAGAGGCAGAAATTTCTTATCTCCGCAGCTATTTGAGATACTAAATAGCTTATCATTGCAAAATTATAGTACTATTAAAATTAAAAAACTTTTTGGAATATATTTTTATAAAATCAATAATTTCTCAGATATATGCAAATATATTAATACAATTTTGCGAGTGTTAGTTGTACAGAGATACTACATATGTTTTAGCAAAATAATTCTCTAATTCCATAGAGTAAGTAGATAAGTAAGTCTCTCAAAAATCTTATGTTCTTTTTTCTTTAACCTCTTAGGAGAAATGTTTGTAAAGCAATTATCTATCTCTATCATTTTAGACTCAATAGTCAATATTAACCTCTTTTATTAGTCTAAATTTATAAATGAGGAATTGAATAAAAACGTGATAACCATAAGATGTGCAACCCCTAGTAAAATGTCAAACATTTTAACCGGAAGTCAAAATTTTAATATGAAGTATTGACCCTTGTGGACCCAATATCAATCTTTTTTCTTTTTTGGAATATACTAGTGAGGACTTTAATTCTTAAAAAAAAGTATTTTAAATCCATGAGTCAAAAAATGTTTAACTTAAGTATAACACAATTTTTTCTCGGGTTTGCTAGTATATATTATTTCGTTTCACATATATTACAAGTTCTGAGTAAATATCTGCATTTTCAGACAATGGAGTGAGAAAGTCTGTGTAGAGTTTCATACCATTTATTTTTCATTGTAAAAGCCATACAGTAAAACCTTGGATTGCGAGCATAATTCGTTTCGTAAATGTGTTCGTAATACAAAGCACTCATATATAAAAGCGAATTTCCCCCATAAGAAATAATGAAAACTCAGATGATTCGTCCCACAACCCAAAAATATTTAATCTACAAATGATTAATACCTTTTTTATTTTCGTTATTTAAATGTAACTGTACTGTAATCAAATTTATTTATTAAATTTAATGGTGGCTGGTGTGAGTTAGACGAGAGAGATGAGAGGATGAGTTGTGTTATTGTTTAGGGCGACTTTCACTGTCACTAACGGAATCACTGCTATCTGTTGGCTCACTAGAATATTTTTCTTTTTGTGCGACTTTAACAAAGAACCTATCCAATGACACTGCTCGGCAGACAAAGCGTAACCGTAGTACTACTCGTATTGCAAGATATCGTTCGTTTATCAAGTTAAAATTTATTGAAAATTTTTGCTCGTCTTACAAAACACTCGCAGACCAAGTTACTCTCAATCCAAGGTTTTACTGTATTGTATTTGTTCCTTTCATATGCTTATATCAACCTTTCCTGTACCTTCTCCCAAATATAATACAATCACCTCATAAAGCAAAAAGATAATTTCTTTAATAGAGATAGTTATAATAAAATGGATGCAATAAAAATAAAATATTAGAGTCTAGTCACATAAACATATGGGTTTGTGAGCTCAAGTTTTTTAATTCGAGTTGATATCAAATGAGCTTTTCAGAAAGCTTCCGAATATCGAGTCATTCTCAAGCTTGGGTTGATAGATATACAATTTTATACGAACACTATTGCACGTGGATCATCTTTGATTAAACACTAATGAAGATAACGAGTTAATAGAAGTTCCTAATACAGAACATTGTTGGAATATTAAAGGATATTTGGATAGAAACGGCATTGAAAAGCCGGATTTTGACCAGTTCTGAATGGCTTCACAGATAAGCACTGTGCATAAATCTTCATTCTGTCATAAAAGGGATACAATGTAGTTATTAACAAGAAACTTTATCGCTCTTTTCCCCATTGTCACAACGGAAAATTTTGAGTAATCATTCAAATACACTGCACACATTTCTGGCATATCTTGGTCTTTTATTTTCCCTTTAACTACCATACCTCGCGCGAGCTGGGACCTGAGTTGGGCCTGCTATGATGCATGATCTTAATCCATCCTCACTAACTTTCTCATCACTTCTCTATCCTTGCATACTCCTTTCACTTCAACAACATCTATACGAGCTATACATTCTCTTTTATTCTTAAAACTCCTAATGTTTCTCTTTTTTCAGATATTTGTCTATAAAATTTAGCCACATCTTACATGACCTACCCCTTCCTTTTGATATACACACTCCAGATTCAAATATTTGCTTCATCACTCGATCCACACTTATCCTTCCAACATGCCCAAAACAACTTAAGACACTTGTTTCACATTGATTTATTGGATTTCCTTTTAAACCACACTTCTTCAGCACCCATTCATTACTGACTCTGTCCACACGAGTTTTTCCACATACATTTCTTAGATATCTCATTCTAACCGCATTCACCTTGCTCTTGTATTTTTCCTGACAAACCCACGCTTCACATCTATACAACAATGTTGGCGTTAACATACTTTTACATACTACTTTATTCTTTTCGTTAGTCCATATAAGATCCAACCACTCTTTGAGATGCATTAACCCGTCTGTCAATTTCACCATCAATCATTCAATTTTTACAGAACATTCTGGCTAGTTACACAAAATTATTCACTTGTTCTAACAGTTCTCCATTTATATGTAGCTGACCATAATTTCATGTGCTTCTCTTTTTCAAATAAAGGGCTTCCTATGAAAATCAAACTATATTTATGCCTGTATCAATAACTAATTAGCTTCTAATGCTGACCAAACTCTTCAGAAATACTTTGATTAAAATATAAATGAGGTAAAACCTTAATCTTTTTGTGGTGCAGAAACAGTCAGGGATTGAATGATTTGATGTTCACTATAACTTGTGAGGTCTCACTTTCCATTGACCTGTCTTGTGTAAAAGTAATTTTTATTATGGGTGTTAAAATAGGCATCATTCACTTAGTCAGGTTAAAATCAAGTTTGAAGGAAAATATGAGTTTTATTCGAGATCAAGTAGTGTAGAGCAATCATTCTATTAAAATATTTTGAGACCAATTTTTCTAATAGATCCATATATAAACCATACATTTTAATTAACTGAAATTAAACTTAACATTTTTGTGATAACATAAGACATAAAGAAACAAAGTAGAAAGTTCTGAGTACTCAAATTTTTAAAGTTTTGGAAAAAAATTTCGATTTGAATTAAAACAACTACTAAAACTAGAATGAAAATCTAGTTTTCAAGCACTCAAACACCCTTAATAATTAAAATAATTATGTTAATGGTTCTTGATATTGCTCTTGTATTCCAGACTTGACCATCGAAGAGAACCCTTGGCTGAGCAGCGAGTCGGCCAAACATAGACTGGAAGTGACCTCTCTAATGCCACAGCTCCACAAGCCAGTCAATAGCTTTGATGTAAACAAGACGAGAGCTGTGTGTGGGTGCGACAATGAAGCTGTTTACATGTTTACGAGACTCAATGTTTAGTGTTTCATTGAACTCAATAGGGGTGGGGGCTTACTTTATTTACTGACATTACCCTTAGGGTTCTTATAATTTCTTTGGAGATTTTTTAAAATGAAAATTAGTGTTTATGTATATTTGAAATTTTCTTTTTTCATATAATGTAAAAGTGGTTTTAATTTACATTAAATACAGTAAAATTACTTGAATTTAATATTATCTTGCAGTGATGTGTAGAAACGATTTTTTAATTCATTGGATCATAAAACATATGAGAACATTAAATAACAGTCAAGATAATAATGTAAGGAGTGACAAATCAGATATAATAAAGATTGAATATAGTAATTTTAAATGTTTAAAAAAAAGATTGAAAATAAAAATTAGGTACAGTTAAAATAACATAAAAATATTTTAAAAATAAGATTAAATACTTAATTAGAGTATATAGGTCTAATGTTAAAAAATTCAAACAAAATAAATGGTGTGGTTCACCACACAAACTTTTATTTTTTATTTTAAAATAGGGACATTTTCTAAAAACTAGTAATAATTGTGAAATAAAATAGTATACATTATTGCAGAAACACTCGACCAAAAAGCATAAATGAAATAATATACACTGTTACAGAAATATTGAAAAAAAGGAAGACCTCTGTCCACCAAAGAGCATAGCAATTAATTTAATTTTCAAAGACCCGAATAAAAAATATATATATTTATGCTTATAGCTCAGAAACTGTTGGTTTTATAATAATATTAGGATTAAGCTTTGATAATGTTGATCTCGATTCAAATTTTATATTATTCAATTTGATAATTCGAATCAAGCCTAACTAGAAAAAAAAATCAATAAGGCTTTAGGCTCTTGCAAATCCCACAATGTAACCAAAATATGTTAATAGATTTTTAATAACAAGTCTTGTGATGTAAAGTTAAATGCTTATTAATTTTTACCATATTTTTACGCATAACAATGCACACTTATTTTTACCAAAAACAGCCCTTATAAAACCTTTGCATAGCCTATAATCGCGCCTTTAGATAATGTGTAACAAATGTGTTAACTTTGAAGATTCATCTCTTCATCAACTGTTTCCAGCCTGTGGCCGGCCCTATTTTAGTAAAATGCCTTATCTTCATCTATTCTTCCACCACTCTTCCTCCTTTAATTTCTCCATTTTTCTCCTCTCACTTGCACACTTTCTGTTATCTGCCCCTTCCATCTTTCTTGGCCTCCCTTGCGGTCTTTTTCCTACATACCTCATTTCCAACATTTTCTTTGGCATCTTCTCTTTTTCCATTCTCATTATTTGCCCACACCATCTCGGTCTTGCTTCCTTACTATCTCATGTACTCCCCGTACGCCTACTCTTCCCCGATAACTTCATCCTAATTTGTTTCTACTCGTGACAGATAACATGCTCTTCACAAACTTTATTCCATGGCCTTCACTTTCTTAGTCTCTCTTACATTACTGTAAATGTTTCTGTTGCATATGTGACAATGGTTACAAAGTATGCCCTTACAACACACACTTACCTTCTTATACACTTTAAAAGGCTGTCCTCTTCTATTTAAATCCTCTCTACTTCCACCTTTAGGCTCATTCACGCTTCCAAGTTATTTTAGGTTCTGTACTTTTCTCGCTTTACTCAATCCAAATTTATAGCTTTACTAGCCTTACCCTCTTGTCACTACCATCACTTAACACTTTGCCATGCTAGATTTTGTTCCACATTCTTTCACTTCCTCATTTCATTCCTGTAGCTGTTCCTTTACTTACTCTTCCTTCTCCCCCCAATACCATCAAATTAGCAAATAGCTTTCATTCTTACCTCCCCAAATTTTCCTGCCACTTTATTCACGATCATTCACCAAAGATGAGTGAGGGCACTCTCCTGCTTTACTTAATTTTTTATTTGAAACCACTCCGTCCTCTCACACTCGTCTCCCTTACACCACAACATCCTGTTATCCTCATAAATGCTTTTCACTTTCATTAAACTCCTCTTTCAACTTCGGCCTCCTCCATCGTTTTCAAACTTTATTTCTATCCATGCCACATATGCCTTCTTCACATCCATAAATACCATTTCCAAGTCTTTCCAAATTCATACCTTCTTTCCATTAGCTGTCGTGTGGCAAAGATTAGGGATGTGTGAAGTCTCTTTTTGGTTCGAAGTGAAGTCGAGTTGAATACGGGAAATATTCTCGAAGCCAAATCGAAGTTCGAATATTTTTCAATTTAATTTTGAGTAAAAATATTATGTTGACATTGAGTGTATGTATCTAACATCAAACTAAATATTACATTTATTTTTTCTACACTATTATTTGTAGCTTATTGCCAAAATAAATGTTATATTCACTTCTTTACCTTTGTATTAAAAACACTTTTGTGTACAGCCCTGAATGAACAGTTAAAAAAAACATCATTTTCTTTAATATCATTGGATTTTCCCTGCATGGTGTTTTACAAACCTTCATACATAAGATACAAATTAAATAACATAAGAGTTAACGGACGTTCGAGAACAAGAACAATCTATAGAAAAATATAAGATTAATTTAATTCGGTGGGTTGCTTATAGGTTGAGAATCCGATGTTAGAAAATTTTAGTTTTTCTGTTTTACAAATCAACAAAGAAACTTTTGAGTTTATAAATCCTTTTAAATCTTGCCATGTGAATTACTAAAAAAATATGGTTCTGTGCCTATAACCACTCTTGAAAATAATATGACCTTGGTGATAGTAAATTTATTCATGACCATGTAATTCTTCAATGATAATCTGTATAAAATAAGCAATTTTTTGTAGATTTTATCTAATTTTATTTCTGTATAAGCAATAGATTATCTAATATTTTAGTAATTCAAACTAAAAGCAATTTTGTTTATAAGTACTCACTATTTACATACTTTTTTAAAAATAATTTAAGAAATGTTATGTTCCTCGCACATGAGCTCAACTATCTCTCAATTTGCCGCTAGCCTACACATTTACAGGAATTTTAATTGAACATACTGATTCATGTAGTAAACAACTGAAATGGCTGCTTGTGTGAATCTTAGAATATTAAAAAAATATTTTCGATATTCAAGAAACACTTCAAAGGTTTAATGAAACACACTGAAAAAAACTTTCATTATTTATTTTAATCTACACTTTCAAAAGGAATAAATTCATCTACAGTTGGTACCAATCAATATTAATTTGTGATCAAGGAGGTTAGAGGTTTAATGTTAATGTCTTGAAATTCAAAGGGTTATAGAATTTTTTTCAAGTTACACCAAGAAAATAAAGCAAACTTGTTCTAAAACTAAAACAATTAAAATATATTTTATTTTTTGAAGTAATTTCAGTTCATTTTTATTTGATGTAAAATATAAGTATAATAATCACTTGACTTTGAATAATAGACGAAGCTTCAAATAGCTGCCGAAGCCAAACATAGATTCAAATTGATTACGAAGTACACCAAGATTCGCTTCGGCTTTGAATTCTCCGAAGCGTCGCACAACCCTAGCAAATATCAAGTCTATTGTGGACATCTGTTACCTATAGCCTAATTGTTCCTCTCTCCCCTTTCTTTCATTTCTTATTTTATTTTGCAGTATCTTCTCATATTTTTTTTACAGTTGCACATCAGCGTTATCCCCCTTAATGTACACTTTTTCCTGTCTCCTTTATGGGGGTAATGATGTGCAATACAAGGATCCTATCTATCCTATTCAATCCTGATCTCACCGCCAGGTGGTGTACCCTGGGATCCAAGTAACCTGGCGGAGGAGTTGGGTTTAAACCCAGCAGAAACCAGGTCAGGTGCAGACAAGAGACAGGAGACTGGTCAGGTCCAAAACCAACAAGCTTGGAACACGGTCTGGCCGTTTTAACTCCCAGCTTGGTGTGCTAGGAGTATGAGGGTTGGTAGTGATGAGGTAGTCATCATCAGCACCCGTAACCTCGGTTAAGGAATGTTATCACCAAAAGAAGGTTTACCTGAGGATCTATAGTCGACAGCCCCGCTACTGAGGTGCAAGCCACGACAGGCCTAGTAAGCCGTGGTCGAAACAAATCAAAGTATTTGAGAAAATAAAGTCCATTCCAAGTTACTTGAAAAAATAAGAACTCTTCTGGAAAACATGAAAAACACAGGTAATTTGGTAGTAAGAAAATAATGGTAACCCTTTTACTATTACAAACATATCTTAGTTAGTTACTGATATATTAGCATTAATAATTGCTTGTCAGCATGAAAACTAGTTAGTTATCATGGCAATGGATATGGGTAGTGCTTGAGCAACTGATACTTTTTCACCATTTACTACATATAGACTCATTTACTTAACAAGCATTGAAGAGTAGACCCGAATACAAGACGAACCATTTGGCTCAGTGACAGAACATTGTCGCTCAAAGTCAGAGATCTCAGTTTAGATACTTTTGTCTTGGTTGTCATTTTCCCTGAATTGTTGAGTTGGTTGTGATGGAAGTATTTTTTCATATAACCTAATTATGTAGAGTTGGTGTGTCATCTTATCCTTTTAATTATATAATTACCTCCACTAAGCAAGCTATGATGTTAAGCAGATAACCCGAACAGCTAGTACGACACTGTGCTAAATATATTATTATGTTAGAGTCACATTACACTTGATCACCATTGATAGGAATTTTGGGGTTTGAAAACAAGTGCCTTATGAGTATTTTTCTCATGTTCACTGCAGAGTAATATATTTGATCAAGCAACCATGTTTCATACTCTTAATTTTTCTTCTTCTTTCTTACCACTGCGTCTTAGTACCTTTTGGGTCATATTCAATACTCACCATTGAATTTGAAACCTCTTTTTAAATACCTGATGCACATATGAAAATTGTTTTATAATACATTGCTTAACTCAATACTTAACCAAGAGAAGCGGGAGGAAGGTTTTGGGAGTTCCTTACCCCCTTCCTTTCCATAAAACGTAATATTAATAAATAATTATGTATTTGTATTACACCTTATTTCTTAAGCTTAAGCTTAAGCATAGTAGTAGGTTATTAGACTCGCATGAATACAACCAAACCTATGTTTACAAAATATTTTAAATTTCTTCAAGAAGGATTTGTTGCAAAAAAAAAAAAATCCTCGACATCTCCTGTTGAGGTACCTTAGCAAGAGAGCCACTGCAGGTATGAGTGACTCCCGCTTTCTTTCTCTAAAACTCTCTCCCCCCCCCCCAAAAAAAAATTGGCTATGATCCTATTTCATTTCCTGTTTGCTACTGATATGATTATCCTGTTTTACAACTTTGTGGTACGCAGGTAAATTGTTTATTGAAAGAAAATAACTTTTATTTTAATTATAAATATTTAAAGTGCTTTATTAAAAGTTTCACATATAAATTCAAATTACACATTATTTTGTACAAATCTAGCCGACAATAATCTATTGTTTAAGAATAGCAAACAAGAGTAAAGTTTAACTTAGGGATGAAATACATACTTTTCAGATGGTAAAGAGAGCTACTAATATTGAATAACTCTTTATTATTACATAATATTTAATGCCTCCTTGATATATTTTAATAATTAAATGTATACCCAAGATCTCAGTTTAATTTAAACAAAATAAGCATAGTGACAATAGATCACAAACTTTTCAAACGAAGAGAAAAAGTTGTCATTAAATTCCAAGACATTCTTGACAGATATTCAACAAACGTTGATATAACCATGTGAATAAAATTAAACTTTATATTTGTATTGAAGCAATGTCTGATTTATTTTAACAAAAAAAAGTTTTGCTATAAAAACTGCAAAAATATTGATCTTTTCTTGCATACCCTGCATTTTCACCTTAAAATTGAAGGTAAAATGGGGTGACTAAGGAAAGGAGAGGGACATACAATTCACTCTTATCTTTAGCAATGGAGGGTGAAACAAAGGCGGCTCTTAAATTGACTCGTCTGTTCCATGTGATTTGTGAACTCACATTCCACAAAAATAGATGCCTGCACTTATTACTTTGGACAACTGCTTAACCTTGCATGTATCATAGAGGAAAATAGTTCACCGCCAATATGACGACTATAAAATAACTTATTTTTATTTTTGAAAATTTCATTTTAAAATTTAATTAAATGGTTTAGTTTTAAATCTGAGGGATGATGTTGTGTTTCCATGTATGGCTATATGCTTGAGGGTGTTCCTTAATGGTGTTTATGATACTGAGAAGAATAGCATATAGAATTGTTACCATAATTCAGCACAGTTTCAAATTCCCCTACTTAATTGTTGCTATAACATGTATTATTTCCACCAACCTTTACCACGGTTTCAAATTCCCCTTAAATATTGATATAACATGTATCATTTCCACCCCACATTTTCAAATTCTCCTTCTTAATTGTTGTTATAACATGTAGAATTTCCACCACCATCCTTCACCACAGACTCAAATTCCCCTTCCTTACTATTGCTATAACATGTAGCATTTCCACCACCTTCACAATAGACTCAAATTCCACTTCCTAAATAGTGCTATAAAATGCAACATTTCCAACATTCCTTCATCACATACTCAAATTTCCCTTCCTAAATGTTCCTTTATATAACAGCCTTTGTGTATTAAAAAGTTTTGCTTTAAAAGCACAGCATCATTTTAGTATGACATTGTAACAAATATGCAATGTATAAACATTTACAAGCGAGAAAACGATAATTATTAGAATATAATAGTGGCAGGGAATTATGGTACATGTGTATTTTTTAGATAAGTTTAGTTAATTTCACTAAATGTTTTTGTAAAATAATGTATAGAATATTTTCTACTAATAGAAGAAATGGTAAAGACATCATAATTTACTGTTAGAATGCTAGTTTTAAATTTTATTGATTTTAAACCTAACCATTGTGACAACAATGTGCACATTGATCTATTTACTGACAAAGAAATATCACTTTTGAACACTTACATTTTAATTTTCTAACACTTAACCATATTTTATACACAAACATAATATTTAAAAAATAGAGTAACATTGTGCATTTTAAACAAGTTATCCAGATTTGTGCCTAGTTTTGCGACTTAGTTTAAAACACTTAATTTACCCTTCATCATTTAGAATTCAAATATAAACTTTACTCGTTCTGATATGTACATATCTTTTTATCTACTTTGAAAAGCCAAACTATTTTACACATAAATATATTTTGAACATAAAACAGTTAACTTTTTAGTGTGTATTGTTAGTTCAATTTTTATCAATACTAACATAAAATAAATATATTTCATTTAAGTTTTTTTTTGTTTTCAAACAAACTAGTTGTATACATTTAAAACTAAGGTTGTCATTTTTGAATGCCGACTAATTTTCTCACTGCATAGAATTTGACTTATGAATAAAGGCCTTAGTTTCTTCCAATGTAACTAGCATACGTGTCTTCATAAAAATCAAGTTTAACTTAAACACTTTAAAAAGTAAAATAAAATTACTCGGGTTGTAAGACGTGGTGATAAAAATAAAATGAAATAAAATTACTAATTGTGATGTACTGTTTATATGCATTCTTAAAAAATCGGCCTACTAAAAGAAGGTAGATATGACAGACAAATAATGTAACCTGCTATTCAAGAACGTTATCGGTGCGGAAACAAGACTACTTTGAAATGTCTGGTGTATATGCTGTGCAGGGTTCTAGGATTTTGTTTTCATTTGAAAACATCACTACACATGTACGAAATACAACACTAGACATGTTTGAATAGTTTATGCAAATCACAATAACCTTCACCGCAAGTAATTTGATTTTTTTATAACTTCCAAACTATTCTTTTATATTTTTTCTTTAATTTTGACAGAATTTATTCTATAAAAACACTGTACTGAGGTGCTCAAAAAACAATGATTTATTGAGAAATGTATTTAATTAAACATAGAATTCTTGTCAACCATTGATATATATGACTTAATATTGGTAAAAATTATACAAACCTAAATAATAAAGGTGATTTTTTTTACTTTGATATTTCTAGGTGTGTGCCAAGATATATATATATATTTTAATTTAATGTGATTTATTGAAAATAAAACTTATATTTAAATGTTAGTTTGCTAGTTTATAACTTTTATTTGGTTAAGTTATATATCTCTAGAAGCATTACTATAACCATTAATAACTGAACATAACTAACAACTAGATTATTATTTTGACTATCTATCTATAAATTATTTATAATAAAATAAATTTATTTTAATAGCAGTAGCATAATACCTCATATCACAGCCAAGAATAACCATACCAATTAATTTACTTGTGCTATGTGTTTTTATTTTTGTATTACACAAATATTAATTAAATGTTATTTACTCATTAGCAAATAATCAAATTATTTCAATTGTGATTTTTTTAAAGTTATACATATTTGTGCACTAATTTTGATATCATAGTCTAAAAATGTTAAGTTAACTTGAAGAAATATTTTAAAATACCATTGGTTTTAATGTAATATAATATTCAATCTAAATATTTAAATTTACAAATGTATTTGGGTAAAAAATATAGCTATGGATGAGTATTCAAGAGCAAGAAATACTTAATCGTACTGATAAGTACTGTATATTGGGGTGTCTTTTCACCTTAATGAAAAACTTTGCACCATTATAATATATTAAAATATATATATATATATATATAAAGGTTTGTTGGTCTTAAATCATGGTATGAATAATACCACACATTTTCTATTGACCAACACACTTCAATCAGGTAAAATGTATTTGATTCTAAAAAACAAAAATCTCCCAAATATGTTATAACATGGAACAAAGTTTATCATGCTAAAGAAAATCCACCCCAAATCACAATTTAATATTCCTTATTTTATAATTTTCATTTTATTAATATAACTGAGTACTTATTTACATATAAATTATTAAGTGTGCTTAGAGTATTACTTGAAAATCATTAAAATATATGGTTTTTATCATAATAGTATTTTTGAATTTTTAAATAAACATAACATATATATAATTTAAATTTTATAATATAATACTTTTAAAGCCAATTTTAATTGGTGACTTCATAATTTGAGGAATTAATATGTCACCATACACGCAGCATTTATCTTTATAAACACTCAGCTTGTATGTTTAGATTTGAATAAATGTTGACTTTGAAATTACCAATCTAAACCTATTATTTGTGTTAATGGTGTTCATAATTATTATTGGAAAAGGCCTTATTGACTTTTGAATATGTTATAAGAGCTTTATATTTTTGCTCTTATCAAAAGCTTACGATTTAAAATGATGTCATGTTATAAACTGTATTACAGTGTTTTTGGCAATGTCTTTAAATAGGAAATTCTAGAAATGATGTGTTTTTTTATAAAATAATTGTTTATAAGGCATATTATAATAAGAGTATGGAGTTTGCCATTTGATGTTTATTATAAAACCAAATCATATTCAGTAACACCACATGAAAAGTTGCTGATTGGCTAGTCAACTTTCTCACTGAATAATTCACTTGTTAGGTGATTTTTAACTGTAGGTACTACTATTTTTACATATTTAAGAATTTAGGGATGTGAGAAGTTCCAAAAATTTCAACTTTACTTAAAACATTAATAACTAAGTTTTAAGAACAAAACTATTAACAGTTAAAATACAAACAATTTTTACATTTCTCTGCTGTAAGGTACATAGTAGTTATTAATATTCACTTGTCAACAAAATTCTATAATATTGAATTAAATTTTGTAATAGTGGATTTAGCAGCTTAGCATTAAATCTGTTAAAAAACCTATAAAATAAAACATTTTATAGTAACTTATATTTGGTATTTAAAGATGCACTGTAGGTTTTTAATCAACATAAGACAATAGAAAATAAAATTTCAAATCTAAGACTATTTAATATTTATGAGCGGCTTTGTATAGAATTGAAAAAGTAAACTTGACACACCCCTATAAAGTTTTAAATTATAAATGTGTATGATTATTTATGATTGAAGGTTTGAAAGTTAAGAAAATCAATTTTACTGTGGAAGTATGCCTAACAAATTGTTTCTGAGAGAAAAAAAAAATTAGATCACCATTGAGTCAATTAAATGGCACTTGTCAAAACGTGGCATGCAGCCAGCAGTACTAGAGCTGACACGAGAGAGATCGAAGTGACTGTCCTCAGCGCACCTGAAAAAGAACAAGACAAAATATTTCATATTTATTTGTAACTTATTCGAGAAAGTTTGGGGGTTCGAAAAAATAAAAAAGATGGAACATTGTGAGATAATTTGACCCCGCCAATAATTTTGAAAGGGTAGAAATAATATCATAGTAAAATTTTCACTTTTTTTGCTTTGTATCTTACTACCGGTCCTGGTTATATAAGGTGTTTCAGAAACTCATAGCCCAAACTGCACATATAGCTTGTTTGAACCAAATGTAATACAAAATCTCTATAACTTACATCTGGAAAACTATGCTAATACTATTAAATTGTGTTCAAAGTTTTGGCGTACAGCGCCGGGAGAGCAAAGCTGTTCAAGCATGCATGTACAACAGGTTGAATAGGAGCTAGGCGCGTGGCACTGCAAACCTTGACATCTTGGAGCATGGAAGCAGAACCTACCACAATAATTAATAGTAAACAACACACCATTCCTTTTATGAATGCGAATACGTTCTTAGCGTCATCATTAATGGTCCTACATCACAGAAAGTGTTTACCATTATTACATGTGCAGTGACATGCACCTAACTCCTATGCAACTTGTTGTACCTGCATACTTGAACCACTTTGCTCTCCCGGCGCTCTACGCCGAAACTTTGAATACATTTTAATGATATTACCATAGTCTTTCTGATGTAAGTGTATTGGGATTTTGTATTACTTTTGGTTCAAACAAGTTATATGTGTAGTTTGGGCTATGAGTTTCCGAACACTCTGTACACAATTAATTAGACAAATGGAATATAATTAAGGAAGGTAAAATGAAAAATAAATGTACCTTCATCAGTCTGGATAGAATAGGAAAACATACAGGGAAATTCAACCTTATTAAGCCCGGCCGAATTCAAACCCTGACCTTCCCATCACCAGAAAACCATTAACATTTTTTTAATCATTATTTTATTTCTAGGTTTCTGCACTTAAACAAAATTTAGGTATAAGCTAATGTTCAAGTAAAATCATGTAATATGAAATTATTAAATATAAATTGTCCTGTCCACTCCCAGTTTCTAACTCTTCTATGTTGGACAATTCCCCCCCAGGCGACTTTGAACCTATGGTGAGAACTGCTCACTTACTGCTACACTCGTCATCATCTTCGTCATCGTCCTCATGCTTGCAGCGGCATAGTTTCTGGCCAGTGGCGCGGGTACTGTTGGGGGAAATGCATGTAGCTCCGCGAACACACTCGTCATCGTTGTTGCATGGAAACCCGGGGGCTGCCAACAGACCAAAAACATAAGGAAGGTGTTGGGAATACCAACTCGACAATTCAACCATTAGAAAGTTTTAAGAACAACAATTTCTAGTATCTATATATTGCATCTTGGTATTTTAATACTCTTATGCATTTCTTAATCAAATCACAGAATATAAATTGAATGGAACCTTAGCTCAAACTGTTTTTGTGTCTTAGGGAGTTAAGGTCCCAAGTTTGATTTCTAGTTGTCAATTTTTGAAAGTTACATTAGGTCCGTTTTACTTAAACCTAGGTAATTAATTTTAATACTGTCACACAGCATTGAATGTTATCATAAGGGAATATTACCGTTTCATGTTTCTTTATGTACCTACGGCATCTTTCAAACTTCCACTTTAAGAGCCTATTTCCACGAGCGTATTTAGCAGCGCTGCTGTCGCGATGCCAATATTGAACCCATGTTTACTTTTAAGATTTAAGTAATAAAATCACATTTTTGGCCATTTTAGACCCCCCTTTTCGCCTCCCTCCCCCTAACAGGAATAAAGATGATTTTTATGCATTATATACATTGTTGGTAAATATTAACGAGACTTGTAAATTAATGGTGCAAAATAATTCACAATAATTCACAGTAAATTTATTGTTCATTAAATCTAAATTTATTGTATTAAACCGGTAAACTTTAGAAATCTTTAACATTATAATATATTTTTTAATTTACTCGTGATTAACCCTCCCCCAGTTTTCCTGTCTCTCTCTGTATTACGTAAGCATTGTTTGGACCTCCCTCACCCCTAAGGTCTTTACGTAATACTTGAATTTGGAATAAACTTTCAGCACAGTGATTCCCCTGATCTTTTTTTCCCTTGCTTATTGCTGCGCTCAGATGACTTTGAATCCCAAACGGCTGGTAGCATCTCTAGCTTACTACTAACCATTTCCACATCTAAGCTCTCAAAGGATTGTTGGGATGACTTTTCATACTAATAATTGTTATCCTACCACAACAACACGTGGCTCTGTTTTGAAAGAGTCTCGCTTATTTCTGCCGCCCGTGGAAACGGGACCATTTAATTTAATGTACCTATCTAAACTGGCAGCGCTGCTAGTCGCGAGGACAGGCGATCGCGCGCTGCTAATTCAACCACACACGTTCGTGGAAACAACCCTTTAAAACAAGGTATCTTCAAGCAGCGATGCTAAATACGCTCGTGGAAATGGGCTCTAACACATCGATTTAATAAACATGTTAACAGGACTACTTGACTTCATTCATTAATACATTTAAATTAGAGAAAACAAACAAATAATTAATAAGAAAAGTAGGGTGACCTGGTGGTCTAGGGTAAGGTGTCAGACTTCTGTGCTGAGGGTCCGGGGTTCAAACCTCGGTCCCGGCACAGATTTATCTGATTGCCAAACCCTTCCTTCACCTCTGACAAGACGTGTATTAATCACAACTTGTGAATGTGAGGAATGCCAGGCCTCTACCGTGGTTCGGATTCCACGTTAAACTGTAGGTCCTTCATTTCATCTCACAGTCACACTAAGATTACACATTAGCGTAAGTGCGTATAACCCGAAGGGGTAGTAAGACGCGGTGCCAATAATAATAATAAGAAGAATAAGAAAAGTAGATTTAATGAGTTCGTTGATAATAAATGAGAGCATGTATATATATATATATATATATAGATAGATAAATAACATTATTGTTTATATTTGTATAATTTGGAACTACTCTTTATATTATTTAAAAGAATCCTTAAAATTAATACAAAACAAGTTTTCAACATTAGTATTAGCTTTGAGATGAATGCTTATTTTATACTCGTGTGCTATTTCCCTAAACCATCTTGTGCAAATCATGACTTATGACCTTTACATTTTTTCTGTCCTCGCGCCACCCACTTCACCCCTAAAATATGATCTTTATGAGGGCGAAATTAGCCAAGGTCGACCTTTAAGGATTGCTTGCTAACATCTAGCGCTAGAATTATTGACATTTTACCAAGAGGTCATATCAAATGGCCGCTGTTAAACAGAGTAGAGTAAGGTTATGTTATTCCAAACCAGATGGATTGTTGGACTGTAAAACATACTTGTTTATTGCTGTATTGGTGATATTCTGTACAAATGGGAAGAGCTAAGTGCAGCGGTGTATTGGGGCCGGAACGACGTTACCCCCTTTTTCTACTATTTGAATGATTCGAATGCTTTCACAAAATATAAAAAATTAAACATTTGTGCTATAAAATATTTTAAAATGAAATAATATTTATGCTCCTTCCTTAATCATTTTTAGCAAATTAAGCTTCTTAGTGAAAGCTCTCGGCCACAATTCACATAGCGGTAGGTCAGGGCCGGGCTATAATGTATGCTTTGTTCAATAACGCCTCACTGGGCAATGGGAATGTCTACCTGTACGAATATTCTTGGAAATTGTGGTCCTCCTAACCTAAGCATGTTGGTGCTGCGGGACACTTAACCACTCAATCACAAGAATCTTTCAAGAAGAAAACTCGTCGACGGACTGTGCAGAGGGTAGGGTTGTCTCTACAGGTCTCTCGCAATGTACAGTAAATGAGGGGGGTGGGGATGGGGGTGACTGTTCGCTTCTCTCAGTTGTGTCGCGACTTACTTTCAAGCAGCATCAACCATTTTCTTGGGCTGTGTCTTGTGTTTGCGTTTCAAAGATGAGTGCGAAACGAAAACAAACTTGCATGGACGCATTTGTTACTCAAAACAAGAAACAATTAGCACAAACTGAAGAAAAGAAAAGTGTTGGCGTTAGTGTGAGTGAGCCCGACGTGAATGCGACAGTGAGATAAGTGATTCCAAAAGGAGATGGTGTTTGCGTTCTTAGTGAGGTGACTCCGAAAGAAGATAATTGGACTAGCAATAATACTAGCGATAGTAACCTCAAGTCCGAATGGCCTGGAATTCGGACTGCTGCTATGAGAGACGAGAAGAAAAACATCTTCCCATGGATTGTATGTAATTCTGGTAAAATTGGGTGTTCATCTTGTTCCAGCGTGACAACTTTATGTCCATTGAAATCGCAAGGACTGAAAGTTTCCAAGGAATGGAGTTCTGTGTTAATTTCATTTAATGGTAGCATTCGTGCAGCTCAACTTACATCTTCGAGGAAAAAACTATCTGAGCATTTTAAGTCCCAGTCACACAAACGCGCTGAAAACATTATACAGGGAGCTAAAACACAATCGTTTGAAAAAATTTGTAGATCGTTTAAATGAAACTCAAGTTGAGGTCACTAACAAGGTTTTTAGAACTGCATATTTTATTGCTAAACACTATAGCCCATATTCTGATCATGCTGAACTGTTTCAGTTGCAACAATAAATGGTGCAGTAATCTCACATGGTTTGCGCTCGAGATTTAGTGCTACAAACATGATTGACCACTTTGCGCGAGAAACTAAGTCTAGAGCAGTGGTTCCCAACCTTTTGTGGCCCATCTCTCCTTTCTGGAGGTTGACTAACACCTATCGCCCCCTTTTTATTTTCATTGTAAGCCTAATTTTAATTTGAAGTAAAGTGTAAATAATAATAAAGCAGTTTTATTATTTTAAACAATTTTACCACCGTATATAAAAACAACCAAAGCAGTTTTATCCGGTCACTCTTAAATAAAATAGAAAAAAAAAATAATTAAAATTTACATTTTTTACTGATTTTTTTAAGAACAAAGAATTGAAATAGTTAACTAAGATTATTGACGTACATTTAAAAAACAAGAGTACAGGTTTTCATTTTTAAATTGGAATCTGGATGAAATTAAGAAAGTTGACAGTTAAAGTTTGAAAAAATAAATGAAAGTTTGAAAACTTTGTTATTGTTTTATTTTACCTTTTCAATGGCTGCCTTGTGCTTGGTGGATTGTAGTTAAAGCTTGAATATCTGGCTTTATGTTCGTCAAGTTCAGGCGCAAGTTTCCTTTGAGGCTAATGTCCAACTTATTTCTTTGTTTTGTGAGGAGCTGGACAACAGAACTAAATCCTTTTTCAACTAAATAAGTTGACGGGAACGAGATGAGAAGTGGTTCAGTTTTTCCCCACAGTTGTGGATAAGTGTCCATAAGCTTCACCCAGACTAACTCGTAACCGCTCTGCTTGAAAATGATTTTCGCCTCACAGTCATACTTCAGATCTAGAAACTCTGTCTGCAAAGAGTTATCAAGCTTATCCACAGCTTCAAACGAGAATGAATCTAGAATCCAATCCGGAATTTGTAACTTGGTCAAATCTTCAAATCTTGATTCCATGTCAGTTTTTAACTGGTCAAGGTGATCAGTAAAAATTAGGATTTTGTCTTCTGGGAGTTCAGGAGTCTCGTTATCTGACACTGAACACTTTTTAAGGGTCGGAAACTGAATAAGCTATTTACGGCCAATATTTACCTTGTGAATATCAAACTTGGCGATGAATGATGAAATAATTCCTTTGGCCTTGATAAGGTTCATCTTGTTTCCTTGAAGCCTTATATTGACTTCGTTCATTTTTTCAAAAATATCTGTAAGGTACGCAAGTTCCAACTTGCGTTGCTTCAAATTCTCACTTAAAACAGGATCAGACGTGTCAAGAAACTCAGTAACCGTGTCAAATAATTCGAAGAAACGGCGCAAACAGTTTCCTTTGGAAGCCACCTCACGGCCGTATGTAAAAGCAAGCGTTCGAATTCCCCATCATTTTCATGGCAAAGTTGTCGGAACAGACGGCCATTGAGGGAATTAGCTTTAATCTTGTTGACACCAGTAATAACCAGTTGTAGGCTTTCATGCAGGACACCACTCAATTTTTTCGCAGCTAAGTGTTGACGATGATTGACACAGTGAATAGTGATGACCTCTGGCACTTCTTTCTTAAGGTGGGCTAGAAACCCAGCATGACGACCTGACATGGCAGGAGCACCGTCTATTGCGCAAGTGCTCACGTTTGTTAGGGGAATCTCTTTTTCCTCAAAATAATCTTGCACCACTTTAAAAATCGACGATCCCTTCGTATCAGTGATCAAAGTTCTAGCAAACAACATTTCCTCAGTAATTTTCTTTTGTTCATTTATAAACCTCACATAAGCTAATAAAATTGTTTTGTTATCAATCACAGTTGATTCATCAATCTGCAATGCAAATTTACTTTTTTTCAGCAAATTGGTGAGCTTGGATTCAACGTCTGTGGCCATTTCGTCAATTCGCCTGGAAACAGTATTGTTGCTCAAAGGAACCGATTGACTTATCTTATTACTAGGGCCCTCGCCTAGCATGATTTCAAAATTTTTTGGTAGCCGGTAAAACAAGAGTTTCGCCAATTGTGTGAGGTTTACCACATTTAGCGGTCAATAAAGACACCTCGTAAGAAGCAAGAAGACCTTTGTCAAGATCGGTTGCTCGTTTTTTAAATAATTCACTCACATTAGGCCGTTTATCAGTTTTAGCTTTGAGGTGTTGAAAATAACTAAGTTCTTCACTCACTTTATCATTGTGTACTCTTGATAAATGATCTTTCATTCGCGAAAGCTTCATGTCTTCATTACTATTAAATGTTTTATCGCACAAAAGACAATGTGGAAACTGCACATTTTGCGGTGACGTGATAAAACCGAATTTTAAATACTCAGCTGAGTATTGACGACACTTCTTTTTTTTGAATCCATTGTGCATGAACTTCCACACTTCAAAACAAACTCACAAAACAGAAAAGACACGCACAAAAACTGATGGTGAGGCACACAAAGGCTAGTGAAGACTGAAGACGAATTTAGGTCAATGGCAAGTGTGTTGTGATGGCAGGAGGGGGAGGGGGTTGAGTCACCAGTCAGCCGCGCTGAGCAACAACAAGTGGGGACTGCGGAGAGGGGTGAGTGAAGTGAACTCGCCGGCTGAGAATAGCCAGTGACTCGTGCTACCTGGAGACTTCTACTGTACAATACTATTTTAATTTTTCCCCCTTTGAATACTCATCGCCCCCAAATCGCCCCCCCCCCCCCACTTATTTATTGCCCCCTGGTAACCCAAATCGCCCACTTGGGGGCGATCGCCCCCAGGTTGAGAACCACTGGTCTAGAGTATGCAAACCCCTAATTAAAATAAATGGAAAAGTATCTGTGATAATGAGCGAGTCTACAACTGCCAGTATCAAAACTACTTTGATAGTGTATTTAAAATGTGAAACAAATAAGTCAACTGATCCACATTTCATTATTATTTAGATTTGATCGAATTCAGAATTCAGAAAAAATTATTTTATTTTACAAGTGATGGTACTAGTGTCATGCTGGGAAGAAAATCGAGTGTTTCACAACGGCTTCAACAAACGTACCCTTCTATTATCGTGTGGCATTGCCTTAATCATCGATTATAATTGTCAGTTGGAGACGCAATTTCTGAAGTGCATGGTGTTGATAATTTCCATGCATTTATGATCAAACTGTACTCATTACATAACCAATCTCCCAAAAACCAAAATGAAATTTAAAAGTGTGCTTCGATGCTAAACGAAGAGATAAAGAAAATCGGCCGTGTATTGGGGGGTGAGGTGGGTTTCAAGTTAGTTTCGAACCGCTTCTGCAGTTTAGAAAAGCTATAGAACTCTGTGTTGTCACTTTGAGTCTGCAAGTAATGATAAAAACCGTTCAAAATCGTACCAAGACACATTCAAGGGTAATTACAAACATATTTCATCAAAACAATTTGTAATGGATCTGGACTCATACATGTTGTTTTATTCGAAATCTCGCTTCTTTCTGAATCCCTCCAGAAATGAGATATGACTCTTGTTCATGCTGATAAGCTAGTTTATGGCACCATACGATTTCTAGACTCAATGAAGGAACGTAAATGTAAACAAATGTTGGAAGCAGAGAATGCAGTAAAGGAAATTGAATTTTACTCAGTAAAACTGACTGATAACAAGATTGTTTCTGTCAATCACTCTAATTTTTTAACCAGCATCGTAAACAATATGAAACGCCGCTTATTTTCAACAAACTCTTCACACGAGTCAATTCAATCACAACCAGGCTCTACAAACATTATTCCCAGTAAGGCTGACATAATTTCAGAGCTTTCTGTTCTAGAAATTAGCGAATGGCCAACAGAAATACATCCAGGTTATGGAGAAACTGAAATAGAATTTCTTTTCAGCCGCTTCAGATCGATATTTTTGAGGACACTCACGGCCTACAGAGACTTCCTGGACAATGGCGGGCGAGATATTCCACCTGATTTGATTCCTCTTATTAATTGTTCAAAAGTTATCCCTTGCTCTTACGAATGTGAAAGAGGCTTTATCACTATGAACCTTATAATTACGGATACTAGATCAAGATTATTAATTAACTATGCGTCAAATCTTATGTTCATCAAACTTAACAGACCTCCGATTGAACAGTGGAAACTAGACAATTAAGTTCGCAAGTGGCTGAGGAATCATCGCTCAGCAACTGATACACAGATCAAAGTAGTCAAGGACACAGAACGTCCAGTGGATCAACTTTGGAAATTACTTTAAGGAGATAAACTAAAAAATGTTTTTCCTATGGCCTAATTACATCCATGCAGTTATGTAAGTCATAACTCATCAATTTTTTTGACATTTTTATTATTCTTAAACGCAATACCCAACTGTATTAGTTATTAGTTTCTTCTTACTGATTACAGCAACCCTTGGCTTCTTAAACTATTCATGCCATATTTTACGGTAAGATTAACCACTGTATAGCATTATTATTTACGACCATGGACCACTCATTCCAGTTCTAGTACAGACAAATGAGACAATAGGCCTATGATGGATGGAGCAGCCTTTGCCATTTTCTAATTGTGTACACACTTTTACATTTTGAAGTTATTTCCATTGTATTTGGGATTTGAATGCGTAAAAATTATGCCTATAAATACATGTGTATTCAAAAATCGTTCATGTTACATGGTGCGTTCCGGCACTTCCTATTTTTTTGCAATACACCACTGATAAGTGTAAATAGGTCCTTGCATAAATTATAATCATGAATCTAAGACGATAACTTAGTTGGGCATCCTTTAAAGTATCTTTAATAGGCTCCAATCCCTATTATTATTATTATTATTATTATTACTATATCATCTAATCCATACTATCCCTATATTCTTCATCATCTTCTTCACTGTGTCTTAATATCTGTTCAGATAATACACCTATTTACTAATTATGCTAATAGCTTAGCGATAAGTAAGGTTTAATTTAGAGGACGTGTACCTGCATTCGAATGGAGGGAAAGTGGAAAACTATTTTGTTAAATCTACCCTCAGTACACTCGAGCGGGATTCAAACCTCGATCTCCTAACATCGGCAGCCTAGTCTATTGCGAGAATGACACCTTAGACCATGCGGCACCAAAGCGGGTCGCAATGCTATTGTATTAGCTTGTTGTGTACTCATTTTGGTGAAGGTAGAATCATTGAATATGTATTTTTGACTTTTTTCTTAGTAGCACTTGTGGTTACAAAGTATATTGCGTCAGTATTGCAGTGGAGTGGCTTACTGCTGACTGAAGGCTAGGCTGTAATCTAGACTGAGTGAATAAGGGATGATTTTCCACCTTTGATGTAACATTGTGGGTTTTCTATCCCATATCCATTCTTTTGTGGGTGTACTTTTTTTAATCAGTTATTCGCCCTTAGCCGATATATTACACCTTTAATAACCCTTGCGTTAAATGTAATAGTTAAAAAAGTAAAATAGCGGTAATTTTTAACGTTTAAAGATTTTTACATTTTCTTATAACAAAGAATATTTTCGATAAGTCCTTTATCTCAACAATAATGTTGTATCTTAAAGCCAGTTGCACATTTAATATCAGTAGTAGCCTACCTGTAGAATCTAATGATAATTAATTTCTACGCATTATTATATTTAAGTCATCTAAGAACATATACTAGGATTTTGGTAAAAATAACCTTTTTAGAAAATCTTAACAGAATTTGTTGGGTCAACAGTAATAAAATAATACAATTTTATTAGTGCTATTTTATAGACATTTAATTACACTGCCCAGCGCGCATTTTGGTGCCCTACATGTTAGATCTATTATTTGCTTTTTTTGACCCGCTAATTCCAGAAATGGCATCAGTTTTACCCTATCAGCTATAGTTTTGGAGATACAGCATAGTCACCCTATATACCATTCTCACCTTTCGTTCGTCAACATCTGAGATCCTTAATTGTATAATTTGCTATTTTGATATGATTTTGACAAATATTGCTGCTATTAATATTACATACTGTAATATTAATACAACCACGTATTATTAACTCAGTTTATTTTAACCCAAAAACATATGAAACTATTTATTTATCAGTCAATCCATAATATCAGATATTTTCGATGTTATTAATATTACATACTATTAAAACAACCACATATTACTAAATCCACTTATTTAAACCAAAGATCATTATAAAACTTTTTTTATCAGTTATTCAACATATACAAATTTTCTTTTTTAAGACTTTCTATAGTGAGATCTACCGGGACAGTCCCGCTGAAGGTTCCCGCAGTAATCTGCCTTCCATAGTTTTTATGTCCTGGTGAAATCTTTCTCCTTGCTCCTCACTTAAATCACCAAGGTTTTCTGGAAAACAATCTAAGTGGCTGAGAAGGTAATGTGACCTTGATGCTCACATTACAGCCACGCTTATTAAAATTGAAGAGCGTATCCTCTACTAATTCGGAGTAGTTGCCTGCCTTATGATTGCCAAGAAAGTTATTGACAACTATAACAAACGAAGACCAGGCACAAGACTCAATATTGTTCATTGAATCTATAAAATGTGAATCCCTTATTAGCTGTCTTATCTGGGGACCATCAAAAATCCCTGCTTTCAGTTTTCCCATGCTCAATCAAGGGAATTTACTTGATAAATAGCGAAAGCACAAACCATCTTTATTCAAAGCCTACACAAATTGCTTCATCAGTTAGAGCTTTATATGTAATGGTGGTAGGATTATTTGGGCTCTGTCAACCAAAGGTTCATTGATAACATTTTGTTCTCCAACTGTCATCTCTTTTCTCAAAGGCCACTCTTTTCTTATCCAGTGGTCATGTTTGGCTCTGCTGCTCAAAAGACAGAAAAAGAAAGGATATTTTGTGAGGTCACTTTGCTGACCAAGGAGAAAGTTCACCATCTTTAGGTCTACACAAATCACCCATTGATGGTCTTGATATTTTATCTTTTCAAAGACTAGTGAGATTGTCTCTTACTTCTCTTTCATACTGGTGGAATGACCAATAGGAATTGAGTTATATCTGTTGCCATTGTGTAGAGGAACACATTTTAAACTCTGCTAGGATCTATCTAATGATGTATTGCCATGTATTCTAGCAAACCCATTTTCATAAGGCCTCTGATATTATTGCAGAACACTAGGTTATTTTCCGTAGAGAAGAAGGGTGCAAATCCTTTTCTCTGCTACGATAAAACGTAATGTTGGTTCCCAAATGAAGTAAATTCTTTTCATTCAACCTGGAGGTTTAGCAATTCAGAAGACTCCTTTGAGAGGTTCAGATTCCTGATGAGTTCACTCAGTTCATGTTGGTTAAAAAGTTGAAAACTTTAAAAAGTTCGGCAAAATCACTGTCACTTTCCACACCTCTGTTCATCTTATATTTCATCATCAGAAATGCTTGATTCACCCTCTGAGAGCTCCGATATTTGATGGAAAGATGGAACGGGTACCTCATCTGAGTGTGGATGAGGTCGTCTTACTGAATCTAGGTCAGGATATGTCCAATTGCTTCGATTATTTCGATTGATGCCCTTGATGTTGACAAGACAAAAATTACAGTCATCATGGTGGTTTTTAGGTTCCCTCCAAACCATTGGAACCCCAAATTTCAAGCAGCTCCTCTTTCTAGATGTCCATTGCCGCAGATGCTCCGCGTATGTTTTGCATGCAAATGTGGAAGCCCACAACTTATTTTGGTCTCCAAGCTGGACACCAAAATAACAAAGATACCGTATGCTCTCTTGACAAATTCTAAAATAGGTTTCCTACTTTCTTTCATGGTGTACTCGCCACAAATGTATCAAAAGACATCTGGATGGTTCAAGCAGCTTCTTCATGAGGAAGCCATGGTGTCTACTCAAGCTGAAAATATGAGAAAATCACATTATATTTTCTTCTTTTATAGTCCCTGACTTTACAATCATAAATTGTAATATCACATTCATACATCGGTGATTAATAACATGGAAATTATTTTGGACGTACTGCATAGAACACACAGAAGCATATAAGGTGGATATGCTGTATCTCTAAAACTTTAGCTGATCGGGTTAAACTGATGGCATTTTTGGAATCAGCGGGTCAAATATACGCAAGAATACGTCCAAAGCACTAAATATTTGTTGTTTTTGGGCTGTGTTATCTATCAAAAGGGACAACTGTAGATCACATGACCTGACGTATGAAAATTTGATTGTAGATACAAAATATGTCCTTTTGGTGAGTGCAGTGTAAGAAAGCACTGCGTGTGAAATAAAAAAACTATTGTGTTTTAGATTTTATTTCAAAACATGCTTAATAACTTTTGAAATATTTATTCAGGGGCCTGTTGTTGTGATAGCTAATACGTCATAATCAAATAAATAACTATCTTAAAAAATCAAGGACTATGAAAAGAAAATTACCATTTAAATGCCATATGGATAATAAAGTCTCCGATAAACACCTTTACCTTTGTAACATCTTGATATTTCAAAAATGGGGATGAAAAATATGCTTCACAAGTTTTTGAAACGAGTCTCAAAGAATGATATTTTAATGATATTTAAGTGTGAACGTGAATACAATTGCCATTGTACTATTGGCAGTATAAGGTCCTTCTGAGTCAAAGATGGCTGAGTTATCTCATTGCTGATGATCTTAATTGATCACACCACTTGTAGCTGATGATTTCTGCAAGTTCATCACAGACTACGCCTTAAAATATGAGAGAAGAATGACCCTGAACACATGACCCCTCCTGGATAGCTCATGGGTAGAGCATTGGCGTATTAAGTCAAAGGTCTTGATTCTATTCCCTCATCCAGGTGTCATTTTTCAATTTAAAGAATACTTTTACTTCAGCTAACAACAGCTACTCGACAACTAGTTCTACTCTAAATATAAGTTTAGTAGCAGCCCTTCTCTTGGTATTCTTAACAAATAGAAGAATCCATGCAACCAACCATAGAATTTTCTTAAATTTGGAGAAATGATGCCAACACCAATCACTGATCTTTAGATTTGTAAGAAGGTTCACTGGTATATTATTTAGTTCACAAATGGCTTTGTTATTTACCTCCAGTAACTCCATATTAGGCCAATCTTCAGCAGGTTCCTTGGGCCACATTAGCCCCTTCTACAATTTTTATGACAATAACTGCCTTGCTGCACAGCTCCTAGAGGGTAGATATTTATTAATTTAATTTTCATTTATCCCGATATCTAGAGGGTAGTTCGAGACCTAAATCTACTTAAATATTTTTGTTTACATCATCTATTATACAATATCCAATGTTTAAACAATAATTAAATGATATAATTTGCACCTAATCTAACTGTCCTAATAATCCTACTCTATAGTTTTTGTCCTACAAGTTGGTCCGCTCTGAGTATTTTCGCCCCCAGTACTCTCCAACACTGACTGTCCCGCCATCCTCGTATCCACCACCTGGGGAGGCGCCCTATCGGAGATTTCGCTCCACCTACTTTCAACCTAAACCACCACCTGTGTAGACATAAAACTAACTTAACCTAAACGTAAAGAAAAGAAAGACTAAAAAACTAACTTAACCTGATTTAAAAGTTATTTCCTCTTGGCGGCTGCAGGGTCTTCTGATGTTATTCCCGGTCGCATCTTCTGAACTGAAAGCAGCCGTCTGAGCGACCGGGCGACCGGTTGACGGATCAGATGCCCGACAGCTCCAGCCCAGCAATAATACTTGATTCCAAGTGGGCCGGACTATTTGAGTGAGGGGTTAGTTCTTCCTTCTTAGACGATATCACTCCAATAATTTACTTCCCAGCTGCTATTCCGGTGCTTTCCGGTTCTTCAGCAGCTCACGCTACTGGAATCGCTACTGGGTGGATATTCAGGATTTTGGTGATCTGGTATATGTCATCATTGTTTAGCTGAGGTATAGATATTGATTTAATTCACCCTGATTTTCACGAATACCCACCACTGTTCATCGTGGTGTATCCATGTGAGTACTGTAGTAGAATTGGAACACATGAAAATTGGCACAGTACTCCACCTCAGTGTTTCCACAGTTAAGTGCCTCAAACGTGTAGCTATGGCTGCAGCCATCAATTTTAGTCTAGGTATTGTTAAACATTTTGGAGGCGCAAGACGTGGCTGCTTGTATTAGGTGGACACTGACATTGTTCCAAATGTTTGATCGCAATAAAATTAAAGCAACATACGCATCTTTAGATGGATCACAGAATATATTGATGCCGCATTCTTTCTTTACTTCCCAACTAACGAGGAATTTGTAGCCTACAAAAGTAATAAGTCCTCCATCCATTTGCAGAACTTCTTCTCCAAGTCTACACCCAACTTATTGTCCCAAGCCAGCTTTTTTATTTCACATGTCGCTCGAAAAATCATCTTCGCTCGAATATCCACTGGAGCATCAACACCAGTGGGATCAAACAGACGCAGTGCTAGCGACAGTAGTTGTAGTTTTTGTCACGTTTTGAAACTTTTCCTTCTTAAAACATTTTAAGTTTTAGATGTAAAACATTCTCTTTAGGATCCCACTTAAGTCCAAGTATTTTGGAGACAGTTCCATTATTCCCTATATGTATTCAAGCATGTGGATAGAATTCGCCAGCAGTCACTACAACATTTGCTTCTGAAATACATATTTCCGGGTTTTAATTGTATCGACACTCACTCCCACTTTTCAATAGTTTGATGACAAAATCTTCGTTTCTTCGTGTCGTTTCCTGACTCTGGAAAATTATGATTTAACACTTCCTCTAAAATAAAGGGACTACACTTCAATCCAAAAAACTACCTTGATCTGTTGGAAAACTTTCATAATTCCACTGTCCACCTCGCTGGAACCGTAAATAATTTTTGTCTCCTGGACATAGATTGATTTGCGGGAATACTTGACGAATATCTACAGAAATCCCAAACTTGTATTTTTTTAATCTAAGTAGCATGGCAGGAATTTGCTCAATCAAATTAGGACCTTCATAAATATAATCATTTAGTGATGGTGCCCCTCTATTTCTCTAGACGATGCATCAAACACATACCATATTCTTGTTGTTAAGCTTGACTCCATAGCGACAAGTCAATGAAGCAAATAATGAGATGTGACATATTCTAATGGTATCAGTGGTATCTCATATATTATTCCTGCTTTCTCCCAGTCCCGCAGAACTTGAGCATAGTCTTCATACAGTCCTTTGACTTTTAGACTTTTAGTGGTACTGTTTATACGCTTACATGGCACGTTAAAATTGGAGGGCAAGAAACAGCGGTTATCCTGCCAAGTAAAATTGACTTCATAATGTATATAATCCTTTACAAGGGCAGTATGTTTAAAGTGGCTCACTATATCATGTTACACTTCAACCCTGCTTCTTTTTCACTAGGATCGGTAATTCCCAGTGTCTTCAGACTCCACAACTCTTCACGATTGGCCTTTGGGATATGCAGACTAGTAACAACTGATGATAATCTGGAGTAGGCCTAATATATGTTGACATTTTGTTTCTTGCCCACGAGTTTCCAACCCAGTTTTGTTTCGACAACAGTCACTCCACAAGTCAAGGGACACAAGCATGCGACAGTGAGAATCCTCCCAATGGTGTCTGCACCTAACAGGACCTCAATAGGACCTTTACGATCTTCACACTCTACACCTGCCTCTCATAACTCTCGTAGACATGAAACTTCAGAAATTCTGCAGTAACTTATAATAACAGCTTTCCCTAAGGCTTCTAGGGTTAACCGAGACGAGTTAGTAAGCCCCTTAAATTCTACTTGAAAAAATCATGGCATATTTCTTTAGTAATTTCCCCTCCAAAAAGAGATTTTCTTATTGTCTTTCTTTTAACCACAATACAGCCCACTGACTTGGTGATAGTTTGCAAAATATGTGACCTGTGAGACTCTGTGTCTAACATGGCTCTAACAAGAACTTCTATATGAGCGCCCTTCAGCCTGGCAACACGTGTATTTAAGAAAACTTCAGAGGAGCTCACATAACAATTGACAACATTTCCACCACCAGGGGATCCTTCTTTTCTCTCTATATCTTATCAACGAAGGACAAATCGAGGCGACATGACGTTTCCTACATAGCACATAACCTTTATACTAATTTATTTTGCCTGATGGCCAATCTTGAGACAGATAAAACATCTCAATTTTTCCTATAAAACTCTCTGTCGCTCCTGGAACTCCTTTTATTAAGCGGACACTCACTACTAGTATGAGATTTATTACAGAAAACACAAGAATGATTAATCTTATATGTTTTAACAAAGAGTCTAGTAGCTGTAAGTAACTTATATCATCTTCCCCTTTGGTAGACCTTTCCCCCTAGGGTTTACGTTCTCACTCTTGAATACCATAGCCAGACATAGCCATGGAAACTCTTTGACCATCTTCTACCTCTTCCCTCATAAAATTTTAGTAGTGTCTTCAACCAGCCATGAGGTGTGGAGTCATGATCTACCTTGCGTCGGTATGCCTTCACTATTCTTTCAGGTAAACTACTCTCTACTAATGGAAATATGAATGGTGCGCATTTATCGATAGTTATGCCTATGGTTTCAAGAAATCGTAAAGAATACTATAACTTGTCATGTACTACCTGGATTTGAGGCGCCTTAAGAACATTGTTAATAGCTAACTTCAGTAGTTCCCTAAGATAAACCTCTACCAGAAGATCTTCTTGTCCAAAACGCCTTTTAAAACTTTCAATAACTTAGGGTAGTTCTGATTTTTGTAGGATAGCTTTCGACTAACTCTTTTGCTTTGGAACTCACCGCAGATGCCTGCATTAAATATTGGAATATATCATCCTCATTAAGAGCCGAATCTTCATGGCTTTTTGAAAATTGGCTCCAGAACCCAAGCCATTCTAGTAGATCACTATTTTACTTTTTAAATTCAAGTTCTGGTACAGGTAACTTATATCTAGGTACAGTGTTTCTGGCCTTTTCTACACTGGCCAGAGATAGAGCTCCATTGTGTACCAAGCTTTCTACTCTACATTTGAGGTTAAGATAACTTACCTAGTAGATATTCCTTAGTTCAACCTCTTAGTCCAACTTGTTTTCAAGATATTTTTTAAATTTAAAAATGACATCTAGACATAGGAATCTAACCCGGGACCTTTGGCTTAGTACAGAAATTCTCTAGCCACTGAGATATCCAGGAGTAGTCACGTGCTCAGGGTCATTCGTCACTCATATTTTAAGTCAGAATCTGTAATGGACATGTGGAAATCGACAGCTACATATATGTGGTGAATTAAGATCACGAAATATCAGATAACACAGCCAAAACGAACTATCAGATAACACAGTCAACTTCGACTCAGGAGGGCTTTATGCTGCCAATAGTACAATGACAACGTATCAAGATGGATTAAATAGCCAAGTTATTATATTTGGTATATATTTCTTCAATTTAAAGAATATGATATTTAGATGAAGCTAAAACCGCAATTAACCAATATAATAGTTTGGCTAAGGCAGTACAATGGAAATTTTTGGTCCCCAAGTATTTTTGCATCCTTTTGGGTTAGAGGCTATCTGACTGAAAAATGTCAGCTTCCTAGATCTACTGAGATTTAAGAGTATTTCAACTTTGGTTTTCTTGAAAACTCCTTCACTTTTGTTAGGGGCTACCCGCCTGGACAATTTCAATTTCTTAGGTCTTCTGAACTTAGGGATGATTTAGATTTTGGTCTTTGGAAGTCCCCTCATTGAAATTTTCTGTCATCAAGTATTTCTGCAAACTTGTGTGCTAGGGGAAACCTGCCTAAAAAAACTTCAGCTTAATAATTTTAATGGGCTTAAAGAGATTCTTAACTTTTTCTTTAGTAATCCCCCATTTAGAGGTCCCGAACGAGAACTGTCGGCCAATAAATATGTTTGCATCCTTTTGGTTTAGGGCTACCTGCCTGAAAAATGTCAACTTCCTAGGTCTACTGGGCTTTAAGTGTATTTCAACTTTGCTTTTCTAGAAACTCCTACCCCATTTAGGGGGTCTGTTGAAAATTTTTCGTCACCAATTATTCTTGAACTCTTTTGGGGTAGGAGCAACGTGTCTGCAAAATTTCAGCTTCTTATATCTTCTGAGTTTCGAGATTATTCAGATTCTGGTTTTAGGAAAATACCCCCATTTTGGAGGCCTCATTGGAATTTTCTGTCATCAAGTATTCTTGGAACCTTATGGAGTAGTGGCTACCTGGCTGCAAAATTTCAACCTCTTAGTTCTTGTGGGCTTCAAGAATTTTTCTAATTTGGTTTTTTAGAAACCCCACATTTTGGAGACGCCAATGGGAATTTTTGGTCCCCAAATATTTTTGAATCGTTTTGGCTTGTATTTTACCTGCCTGCACATTTTTTGCTTCCTAGGTCATCTGGTCTTCGAGATTCTTTCAACTTAGGGTTTTGGAAAGCCCCCGTTTGGGAAACTTTTTGATCACCAAGTATTTCTTTTCCCTTTGGGTTTGGGGATCTTGTATGCAAAATTTCAGTTTCCTAGGTCTTCTAGGTTTCAAGAATTTTTTGGCTGGACAAAGGAACTGGTATTTATTATAGTGGAGATTGTATTATTTTCTTTTTAAAGGTTGACAACCTCTAAATTTGGGGTTTAACCTCCTACACTTATTATCAATAATTGTTTATTCAATCCTTTGGCTGTACATTTATTTACACGTAGAAAATAGTCGGCTACCAGACCAAGTTATCATGCTTATAAAATATGGCCGATATAGGACATGTCCTATTTACTATATGGTACAAGATATAGTGTAAAAATAGTTGTGCTGAGCATATCTTGTTCAATTTTGGGCGCTCACACGGCACAATTCTGTAACCTCAACATCTTGTACAATGTCTCGCACAATAAATTGTGTCGTGTATACCGTGCTTAATACTTCATAGTATACTCTGATGTCTCTAAGGGAAAAATTAATATAAAACATAATAGGATTTTTAAAATTAAACCTTGACCAACAACTAATTTCTCTCGCATCTAATAGAGAGCTTTTTTTTTTTAGAAAGGAACGACATACATCATTGTTGATTTTTAAACGGGAACTGTAATTAATTTCACACCGTGTCCGGTCAATACATGGATCACACCCCTAATGTTTCCAATCAGGGCCATGTCACAATCACGATAATTTACTTTCAAGCGTATTTAAATAGTGATATTTAATTATAAGTTGATCAGTCCATCTTGATTGTATCAAAAGCTAGTTAATCGGGCCTCTTTGATTTATAGTGCAGCTACTTAGAATCAATAGTTACACGTTATTAAATAAATTGTGTACGAAATAGCTCCATTAAACTAGTAATCTTGTTACCGTAAAAAGAACACACCAAGTTGGAGGTGGGGTGCAGTTATAGGCTGCTGAGTCTCAAGGCTATAAATACATAGTTTGGTCGACGACTGTTATCTATATTAGACGGGAAATACAGTGTATTCCTTCCTTAGAGGTTTTCGCCGGTAACTGAGGTTGAACTGAAGGACATCACCAAGGCAGATCTGGCTATAGTATTCAAGGGGATCTCAGCAAACAGCAATACAGCCATCGTATCGTTCGTGGGTTCGTGGTCGTGTGTGTGTGTGTATATTCTAGACCTTCCCACCCAATACACCTTCACGATATTAGTAAATTAATTATAGCATTCCTGGTTATAGCTGTGGCTTCAAAGAACAATATTATAAATATAATCAAGTTTGCGTGCCAGACGAACCCGCACTAGTTAGTAATTAGTCAAGAATAGCGCAATTGATCATGTCAGGACCCCCTGCTAAACGAGTGTGCCTAGCATATCCTAAAACCATGACCCTCCAGACAAAAGGGAAATAGAGTGTATACTGTCTAGGAGTTCTACTCCAATGTTCAGCTGTTAATTAGATAACTAAGGCTTGATGTAGCACATCATGAGGGTAAGGTATTTAAAGCTTACATCGAGCACAATCCTGTCTTAATTCGGCTCTTGAGCGAACTGATAACGGGACAGACCAATATAAATGAACGAATCAAAGACCCTTTAAAAAAATTTGGTTGAGATATTTTATCAGTTCCGACTCTACCTAAAACCAGTAGGATTCTCTGTTAGACGTTTAGAAGTAGCCAATACACTGAGGTTAAAATCCTATTAAATTACAAATGAGCTATCCTATAAGGACCCCGTTTATTACCTCAGTGCGTGTAGTGACATTTACGGGAAGGACGGTAGATGAATCACATACAAACAACCTGCTTAGATTAAGCTGCAAAATAATCTGTGAATCTCGACACCCTACCGAGGGTAGGCTAGAAAAGGGTTACTTAAACTTGACTTAATGTAAGATATTAGGTCTGGCAGTCCTTGATGAGGTGTATGAAAATAGGGGGATCTTCCCTCCCATCGTCCAAGTAGAGGGTTTTACCTAAAGACTCAATGAGATTTATAACGGTACACTCAAAATAAGAGGCTCAATAGATCAAATAATTTTACTTTCCCGATCGGTGTTGAAGTTAGCATCTCTGAAATTATAGACAAACGCAAAACTCTGATCAATGGAAAGGTAGATAAAGGGCCGCTGTTTTGGCACGCCTCTTTGGACCGACAGAAAGACCGCAATGGCTGTCCTACCTTAACTACCAAGCTGTGTTAAAACTTGATGGCATTCCACTTACGGTTGAAATAAGGTACAGTACATGGATCTTCATTTGACAACAGTGAAATATGTTTTTTGATTTTAAAATAATAAGTTTTCAATTTTTTCGCATTTAAAAAAAACATGGTAAAATTGTTTAACTGGTTTCAATTTCACTGTTCTTTTATCACGATGTGACGTCTGATTAGAGCAGTTTTAAGTACTTATCAAAGCTAGCTGCTATCCGTGGGGTGAGACGGCCTCTTAAAATACCCATTCTATAGTTGACTGTATGGAGATCACTGAAGTCAGTTTACGTTGTACCGTGGCAACAAACTAACTCCTGCCACTTAGCTCGTCATGCCTACTCACCCTGTTTAACTGCCTCGCCGGAGCCTAGTAACGAGCCTGAAGACGGGCACCAACGGTCAGCATGGTTCACATTCACAACAAAAAACTCTATCTGACGATCCGAAGCTACAACCAGTTGTTTCACCATCCAGAAGAATGGCAGTGTGTAAAGCGCGTGCGCGATCTGATGAACATAATTGGGTCTCAATAGTTGTCTTCTCGTCACCCCCCCCCCCTTTCATACCAAGACTTCATGGTGTTATGCGCAGACGCCAATGAAGTCATCTAAGTGCTGATTGGACATTAATGACATCATTGTTTGGCTATTCAAACCAACCCCTTTTTCCCCCACTGAATCAAAATGAATATAAGCGTGTGCTCGGCAAGAATATGTACTCTTTGATGCCATTAGCCATTAGAGCACCTAAGGCTCTACAATGTAAGTGGACGTTACGATGGACACTTGTTTATTATATTATTTAGATCTGCGATAGAGTCTAGGGTTTATTCAAATTTCATTATATAATTATTCTACCAATTGTCTAGGTCTAGAATATATTATGGGCAACTTCTTTGCCAGTTTAAAAATTGTAAATATATTTAATTGTTTAGGTTAGTAATATGTTTTCTCGACTTGTCATTAATTCATAAATTTGAAGCTATGTACATTGGTAAGAAATTAAGGCGCTTAGTTAGCTTTTAGGTCTAGGATAAGATCATTGGATCATCAGGGCTGCCAATTAGATATGTCAAAACTTAAGATAGCAGGCTAGTTTCTGAATATAAATGTAGAGCGCGTAACATGTATAAATGTTTTGTTAGAATTAAGTTGATTTATTCTTTAACTGGAAGTTAATTTTAGCTTACTTTCCAACATGTTTATAAATCAAATTATGCAGGGTCTTAACAGTAGGGTATATATGTTTTGGCGAGCTTATCCTAAAACTATGTTTATTTATGGTGTTATATTGTTTAGTGGCGACGCTTGAGCTAATTCCCAAATATTTCTTTATATTCTTAAAAGATTATGAGTATCTTTTGTTTCGTTCTGAGAGCTAGGAAGAATACGCTCAGATCATGATCAGATTGTCATGTTATATATATATATATATATATATATTCATCTGTTATTATGTTTTTAAATAAACCGCCTATGGCTTTATATTGTCACTATTCCCGCTTAGTTTATGTGAGATTCCTATCCTTTTTGCAATAGGCCAGCTTAAGAAAAAGGGAATATTATTTAATTTGAGTTTTGATCATTAAAGTACCCTTGGTGATTAACCTTATATATTTGTCAAAACCATACAATTGGTTGAACGTAACTATCATTAACCCTCGAGCACTGGTTGAAAGAAAGTATTTGTTTGATAATTCGGAGATTCATCTATGTTTAAACATCTAATCACTCTATCTATCTTACACTTGAAGTTCATCTGAAGAATTTCTTGGTAACAGTTAAGTTAAAAATACTACAGTTCTATAAGATACGGTGTAGATTATTTAATTTAAAAAAAAAGCACTGCTCAATGAAAAAGTTACAACTGAAGTTGTTATAGATGTAGGCGGTTGTATGCATTACTATCACTCTACAGCTAGATGTGAACTTTACCAATAAAAGGAATATAAACTTTCTTTTAATATCCATAAGCCCGTAAAATTGTACCTTAGACGATCACCTTAAGGGAACGCAGTATTTTTGCAGCTTTTTAAAAAAATATTGTTTTTTTTGGACCCAATATTAAAATATTGCTTAAGTATATACATTAAGTTTAATTTTATGCTCATGTTAATCTGAGCATTTCTTTAATATTGGTTATGGACGTACTGCAATTTGATGATAATATTTATCTACATTTAAAATATTTCCCATCAAATTCCAGTATGTCCATGACAAATATTCAATATCTTTTGAAATTGGAAAAATTAAACTAAACGCATCCACTGAAGTGATATTTTATTTATTTTGGAGAATTTGTTTCTTTCTATACAACTACCAAAATACTGACTTTAGATCACGTTCCCTTCCATCCAAACTTAAATCTAATTATTGTTATTCCACCATTTTTCTACTCAGATTCTTCACACTTATAGACTATGTGTTTAATTGAGGAGCTTTCTGTAAAATGGCCACATATGTTCTCAGACCCTTTTTTCACAAGATTGAATTTTTAGATTCTTTAGTTATTCCTTCATATTGCGTGAAAATATTAACTTCCTATCTCATTCATAGATGGCAGTAAATTGCAAGTTATTTATTGTTGCGAGCTATGAGCCCTTTCATGACATTTGAGGCATTAATTTGTCATGTGACCCTTTTCCGTAGAGCTCCTCAATTTAGTTTTCACATATTTCACAGTTCATACAAACAGCTTGGCGGGTATTTTAAATAACATCCACACCCACTTAGGTGGCCGCATAGTCTAAGGCGCTACTCTCACAGTAGACTAGACTGCTGATGACAGGGAGATCGAGTTTCGAATCTCGGTTGGGTGTACTGAGGGTGTTTTTTACAAAATGGTTTTCTACTCTCCCTTCACGTAAATACGGTTAAACTTACTAAAAATATAACCTTCATAATTTCAAAAACCTTTAGCGTAATTTGTATATAAGCGTATAACCCGGACAGGTAATGTTTTTTTATATCCGCGTTGTTTTATTTGTTTTTTGCCACCCGTTCGGATTTCATGTGTGTTTACACTGTCTATTGCGATCGTAATACGGCGCGGGTATTTAAACTAATGAGATAAGGATGAAGAAGATATAATTTTAGAGGAAAATGTACTTTCATTTGCGTGGAAAACCATTTAAGCCAAATAACATCAGTACACCTGGCGAGTATTTGAACTCTGACCTCCAACCTCCCCATTACCTGTGACTGACGTCTGAGACCGTGTGCCCACCAGAGTGGGTTCTAACACTGTTCTCTGTAGGTGACCCCTAGTGAATGTTTAGTTATGTATTTAGGGCGTGGTATCGACCGAGGGACTCTTTGCATGACTTTAAGAGACCGGCTCAACTCTGATTGGAGGATTAGCACTGCACTCACACAAACATTCAACTTGGCACGTACGATTAGAGAAGGATTGCGTGCAGCTCAGGCCATAGAGCTGATAAATAACCTCACGAGTCACCACTACCTGGATAACAGGAATGCAGCAAAGCTAGGCGTGCGCTGGTATTCTTCTCTCTGACCACAGGAGGTCGTAGTTTGGATCCCATTCTGGGTGTATTCGGTTTTAAAAACGGAGACGAGTTTCCTCACCCGTTTTACTGGAAACTCTGGTACATTTTCATATAATTCACTCTTCAAAGCTTGTTCACATGGGTTAAATGACTTTACGAAGCAAATAAGACAGCCCAATAATATTTAAACTCTACGGAACAAAAGAGCAATGCGTATTAAAAACTATATTTAATCTTTGGTTTTTATTTTATTTTAATTAAATGTAATACTGCTAGAAATACTAATGCGAAATCAATGGTAACTTATTTTATCTACAATAATAAACGATTTCAAGAAATATTAAAACTTTCTCCTATCTGTGAAACCCAAGGCCGTAGACAGCCAATAATTTCAGGGGGGAAGGGGGGGTGTTTGTTGGGAACACCTATAGAAGTTCTTTAAAGTGTTTTTAAAGTAACACAACCCCTAACTGCTGAAGGCAAGGAAAAATTCTAAATATTAAACACCTTTAGAAGATATCTGAAGTGTTTTTATGGCAACGTAACACCACAACTGCTGAAGGATAGAAAAAAATATTAATACTAAACACCTTTAGAAGTTCTCTGAAGTGCTTTTTATGATAACAGAGCCCCCTAATTTGTACTTGTGCCTTAATTTTGATATTGTTTGAACCATAAATAAAGCTATATATTTTCTGTTAATTAGATTTTTTGGGGGAGGGTTTGAACCCCTAACCCCCCTCCCCGATTACGGCCTTGGTGAAACCATCTATTAAATGTTTGATGTCCGTAAATAGCTTAATTTAAATGTTTGAAAGGCCAAGTATTCATCGAGTCTTTAGCTTAGCTGGTGGCGCAGTTTTCTACAAAGCTAAGGGCTCAAGGTTTAATCCGTGGGATGACCAAATAATTTTATAAACGAAGGTTTTTTTTTAATCGTCTCACAGTTAAATTAGTTCACGCTAGGTAGCTAGTTGTTATAAACCTGGCGATACTAGTGACCTGATCTGCCAAAATTTAGTTCACAGCCAATATAATCATTGCCCCTCGATCTTACGACCTAATTGATTCCTTAATGATGGTTGTTAAATTGAGACGTCGTATGGCGAGCCTCTCACTCTCTACACTGGATAGCATCTTTGAGAAACTGCATGTTTACTGTTGGGAAGTCAACTTCGGTGGTCTTGGGGTAATGTTCTCGCCTAAAGACCCCATGTTTATGGGTTCGAACCCAGTCAGGATCAATTGATTTTTCTTGAGTGATAATAATCCGTAGCACATTTTCTTTCGGGCGGTGGGGAGTAAAGTCGTTGGTCCCATGTCGATTGTGGCATGTAAAAAGAATATGGAAAGTTATATGAAAATACCTTTCCCTGCAAAATTAGTAGGCCCTTTCACCCTCGCTGATATAATAAGTCGGTTCAGAAAGTGCACGTTAAATAACTCAAATAACTTTTTAAAATAATAGTAATAATAATACAGTTGGGAAACGACGTCATTTTCTTGTTCTCGTATGGTCAATCTTCACTAGCTTAGTACGCGGTTGGAAACATCGTTGGGCAACTGTTGCCCAACTGTTCCCCAACTGTTCCCCAACAAGTGTTGGCCAATATGGGAAACAAATTGTTGGCGAACATTAAAGAAACATTGTTTCGCGTCCAGACTACAATGATGAAACATTTTATTTCCCGTACATAATTCAGTCGAGTGAAAGATGTCTGTTGAGGATGCTGCTATGGCTTGTGCTTTGTATGTATATTATATTATATATATATATATATATATTATATAATATATAGATCTGTTCTAGAAGACAGAGAAGAAGAAAACGGTGGTGGGTTCGTGTTTATTTGCACTGACTGAAAACTTTCCACTTATTTTATTTAAAACATGTTTTTTACGCGATTTTTATAGTCCTCAATCGTCAAATCCAACAAAAGTGTAACTTATTTGTATAAACTATTTCAATCAGTTCTATGTAGAGTTTTTTCGGCTGACCACCGACCACGACATGACAAAAGGAGATATCAGTAACTGATGTACTCGGTGTGAATAACAGAGTCAGACTGGCCCACGTTGCTAGACGATGGCCAACATTGTTTCTTGTAACCCATTTCAAATGGATCACGGGTAAACATGTTTTCCTCGCTGGGAAACTCAAAGGCAACATGAAAAAAATGTTGCCCAACCTTTTGGCCAACATTTGGTAAACAGTTGGTCAACTTTTTCTGAAACAAGGGCAACATGTTGGCAAACAGTGTTTCCGGGGAAATGTTTTCCTAGTGCGTACTAGGCTTAAGACCTGCAGTTTCCTCAGCGGTGATATGTATAAGAGCATTGATATATTATATTTGTATTTACAAAACATATTCTCAATATTGAAAAAAACTACAACTAAATATGAACGCTTTGTTTACCCTGACCTTAACAGGTTACACCAAAGCCTAATTTGATAAAGTTCCTCATAATGGAATCAAGAATGGAAGATCGTCACTTCTCAGGATAAATGGAGTGTACAAAATAAAAAAATAATTTTTAATAATTTCATTTAAAAGTAACAAAAAAAAAGAAAGAGTTGTTCTTTGTAAGCACATAGGTCTATATTGCATAAAGACTGTCTCAGCGGTCACCTGTTCCGATATTTTACTTGGTGTTGAGTGTTGATTAGGCCGCAATCGATTCAAACACGGCCGCAGCTCGTAGTGAGGCTCCATAAGCGAGTACAGTCATAAATTTGTGAATGTTTAGAACATAAGTCGCCAGATCAGGGTCGTAAAGTGGAGATCTATTGTACAGACAATCCCACCTACCTTTCTTCTTGGGGGGCAGTGTCCGTTGATTGGCCCCGCCTTGTCTGGACACAAGCACCTCATCTTGTTGTCTCTGGGGTCGTTCATGCACGTTGTGTTGGCAATCCCAGCGCAGTTATCGTCCGACTTGCAAGTTCGTCCACTCACTGTAATTATACACGTGTGAGTGCAGATCTAAGTACCAACGTCGCAATAGCAACCTTACCCGTCTAAACACAGCCACACATGTAACGCAATCGCATGAGTCCAAAGACAGCCTCACACATGGGAACACAACCATACACGCCGAAACACAGCCACACAATCCGAGCACAACAGCACACGTTTAGACTTAAACACAACCACACATGGCTAAACACAACCAAACATTTTGCAGAACAATTAAACACGTCCAAACCAAACACGTAGTAGCACATTACACACGTATTAAAACAACCATACACGTTGAAAAACAACAATACACGTCAAAACACATTCTCGCACTTTGAAACACAAACACACGCTGAAACACTGCCACACACGTCAAAATACAGCCACACACATCAAAACATAGATATACACGTCGAAACACAGCCAAACACGCCAAAACACAACCAGACACGTCGGAACACAACCACATATATTGAAACACAACAACACACACGTCCAAACCCAACTAAACTCATCAAAACGTAGATATACACGTCGAAACACAGCCATACCTTTCAAAACAATATATATACACGTTTCAACACAATCATGCAAGTCTACTAACAACCACACACGTCTATAAATAGCCACCACACACTGAAAAATAGCCACACACATCGTAATAAAATCAAATACGTCGAATTTTTTAATTTTTTTTATTTCAAGACAGCCAGAAACGTCACAACACTACCACTTTAATTTCAAAATAATAACCCAGATTAAAACATAATCAATTTTGTTTCAACACTACACCACACATGCAAACAATTTAAAAACACAAGTAAGATAAACAGGAACAAGGCAATCTAAGCTACACACACGAATAAACACACGTGCACAACACAATAAAAAAAACCTTTCTGTACTTATTCTCAAGTGACACAACATCCAACATGTTACCGTTCAAACCACAAAATGGCAGCAAATTTATACATGATAACACGACCAAGCATAAATTTTTCCGACCAGAAATACGATTCCAAAGCATCACTGTATTAATTTTCTATGGTTATTTATGTAATTGGAAAACTAGTTTGCTTACCCTCCGTTAAGATTTATTAAAAAAAAAACACTTGCGCCCTACTTGCATTAAAAATAAAGTCGGTTGTAAATGACTTAACATTCGTTGAAACTCCTGTAAAGTTAACTATTAAAACATGGAAGTATCACTAAAATCACAGTTATATTAAATAAACACATGTTTGAAAAAGAAAGGAAATTCTAGATCGTGAAATAAAGGAAAAATAATGTGAGAAGATGTCAAAGAAAGCAAAGCTCAAAAGAGACTTAGATATATACAGTGCTAGATTCATGCTTTAAGTAGAGTGATATACATCTTTCAATATTTTGAATTATGTATGTTTGTTTCAATGTTGGGCTTACATAGCTCTCGTTACGTAAATACGCTCCGTTTACCCCGCTTGCCTTGGCAGGTAAAACAGTACAGTTTGGGGTCATACTGTAAACTGCCAAGGTCAGGGTGATTGGAGTGTACTTGGGATATTTTGAAACTTAATTTGAGGAAACTTATAATTAATAAGAAGTTTTTTTAACCATACTGAAACAATGTCATAATAAATGTTTTGATTAATTAATAGGTCGAATATAATAGGCCTACATGTATGGATGTATAAATCCAAAATGAATAATAATTGTAAATCTGGTTCTATGTATACTTACATTTTTTTGTTGAATGCTCCATCTACCTTCAAATAATTAAATTAAAAATAAGTTATAAAATAATACTCGAACTATGATAAATAAAATGTTATACTTGAACGGTGAATTATATTTAGGGATGCAATATTATTTTGTACAGTATAGAGGTAGGTTAGCAGAAGTAAGCTTACAAGCTATAAAATAAGCAGCAGACAGAGAAGTTTTAAAGCTTTCAAACAACTGTTCCACTCTATGATATTATGTATTACACAATATTATGAAACTATAACAACGTGCTAGGTGAGAACACCTCAACAAAAATCATTTCACTAGGATCATTTCGTCAACATGATGCAACGTGGTGTTTATATTATGTAACAATACAATTTCCTTTAAAAATATTAATACATTTTCGTGTAGGCTGTAAGAGACTTGAACTATCTAAGTTTATAGGAACAGGGTGAGAATAGTTATTATTTATAAACGTACAGTACGTCAGAATCCATTTGAAGAGGCCAATGCTAGGTGCAACCTATCGAACCCCGACCTTCTGATTGAATTAATGATTCTTAACGCACACTCAACTCTACCGGGTGCGATAGTCTTATAACGTGGCGGTTCTAATAACAATGAAGCACTTTAGTTGAGCATATTTATAAATATATTCAGCCAAAACTATCTAAGTATAAAGTCTCTTTACTACTTTTTCATTAAGAGAATTTTTTACCTCGAGATTATATTGGATTAACGTTTATGTGCGTCAAACTGAAACAATAGGTGATATAAAACTATCCCTCCCCTGTTCTTTTAATTCCTGGGGCTATAGCTAAAACTGTTTGATAAATTTCATTCAAACTCTACATTTAGAGGTCATGGTCACATCTCGTGGAAAAATCGTGTTTTTTTATTTTAGCTCTAAAATTAAGGGTTGTTACAAATGACTGAATTTTTAAAATTCCAGGTTGTTTGAAATTGCTCTAACGAATTTCCTAAATTTGATTTATGGGGAGTGCTTTATTTGTGAAATAACTTGGTAAAATATACTTGGTGTTTTTTAATTTTTTTTAGGAAAATTGATTTAATATTAGTTTAATGATGACTGATTTTTGAAAATTTAAAATTGTTGTAAAATGGCTCTAAAAATTTGTTAATAATGGTTATAATATAGGGAGTGTTTTACATTAGGAATAGCATTGTATACTTTTTTCAAAGGAAAAATAATTTGAAAGCAGGTCATTGATTACTGGAGAAAGTATTTACCACGTTGTCATACCATTTAATGTTTAGAAAGTTCTGGTATCCGGTGTTAAATTTTGATTTATAAGTTCTAATTTTTTGAATACATTTTTTATCAATGCATTTAAAACAATATTTCGAATATTTTGGGGTTACTAACGACTAGAATATGAATGAAACAATTATATTAAAGGAAACACAGCCGAATTAGTTTTAAAGGGAAGTGGAGTCGGTTTATTTTGATGATTTATTGGGGTATCCTGAGCAGATGTTGTGCAGAAAAAGGATAGCTGAGGTTATTTCAAATCGTGCCAGCCCAGCGTACAAGCTCAATGAAGCTGAACTCTTGTTATTGGTTTCGTTAGTATCATCATGTGATTACTTTTCTGCTCTGCTCGTCTTGTTTTCCGAAGTCAGGCACGCTAGTGCTGAGCTGTATTATTCATGTTAACTTGGACCTTTTAAAATAGTTCAAAAAATCTAATAAAATATAGTTCCATAAGCATATTTCTCGCAGATAGGTTTCACCGCGTTGAAAAGTTTATCCAAATTGTCAAAGAAAGAAGATTTGAAAGACATGGCTGAATCTGTATATTATTTATAAATAGTATTTTTCAATTGCCCAAAAAGACCAAAGCTACCTTGAATGTGCTATACAACTGAAGGAATCTGCAGCTTACACGTGGAATGGAAGGAACCTCGAGCTAATTCCCTTTTTATTATGTTATTTCATGCAAAAAAAATATTGTGTGTCCAAAATAGATAAAAAATACTACTTCGGTGGATACTTTAAGCAATTGAACCGGTCTTTATCTATACAACTAAAATTCTTCTTTTCAATTATTTTCCCTATCCTAATGATAAATATTCAAGAATTGTTGCGATTTAAAAAATGTAGAAATTAAACTTAACGTATTTACTAAAGAAATATATAATTTATTTTGGTCTAGCAAGTATTTTTGTCCTAAAAACTGCAAAAAATACTGAGCTTAACTCGCGTCTTCTTACACCTCACGAGTAAATAGCTTAATAATATGATTATATTATTTGCTAAATATATTTTTTTATTCTTTGTGAGATTCATTTTTGCACCAAATTTATATTTTATCAACGATTTTAATGAATGTAAAATAAATGTAATGACTTTTGGCTAGCGTTAGTCCCACTACATATTATATTTTTTATATAATTTTAAAAGCTCCCTCCTACGGTAGAATTGCTATAGGGTGTATCGGCAGAAATGGTTCAGTGCCAACGGCTTGGACTGGATTTCCTGACTCTGAGCCTGTGCATCTAAATTCGCGTTCAAATACCGTTTAAATTTTTTGAGGGAGGTTTTTATAAAAGTATATATATGGTCGGTCCAAATTTAAATAAAGCCTAAGCTAAATAAAACCATGACAGAGGGAAAGAAAGGCTTATACAAATAAAATATATCATGTACTTCGTTAATTGGCTATAATTAAAAATCAATGGCACTTGAGCATGCATACCCCCTGAAATCCTTCACGTTCTCTTGAGGGTATGCGTACCACAGTTTATAAAACACTACTCTAAACGAATGCTAAAACAGTGCCATAGAATCCCTACTTCATTTTTGTTACCTCCTGAGTTATAAAACTTTAATTCGCCGATGGCGAGATGTGGTCGGCCACACGGCTCTGGATTCTGATCAGAGGGTCCGGGGTTCTATCTTTGAACAGCTAAGCCTAAGGAAAAGGTTGAGTTGGCTGGGGTTTTTTTTATTCGCAATTTGTTGAGTGAATGTTGATAACTCTACACCAAGTTTATTCTCTTGAGTTAGATAGTTGAAGTCTCTTATAGCATTGTCTGGCATGAGATCGTACAACTCACATTACTAATAATAAAGTAGAATCTCGATTAAGCATTGTAAGGTGGAAGGGTGATAATCTCGGTTAATTTACTTAATTAACCACAATTTTGAATTGTATTAAAAACTCGCCTCTTTTTTATAACTTTAATTCTGCTTATTCATTTGAGTAAAAAAATATCAGTTTAGAATACCGGAGTTAACTAGCACATTTCTAAAACTGCATGTAATTTACCGTATCTTTCGTAACTGTACAGAAGCTTTGTTATAATTTCCGGACTATCCTCATCCTGGGTAAAGCCTACCATGGTTAATCGAGAGTCCACACTGTCTTCCCTTTGACTAAAAAAGAGTCCCGTGGAGTGGTACAGTTAGTTTGTTCGCAGAGTGTGGTGAAGAGTATATTTGGAGATGTGAATGATTGTCCCTTGTGGTTATATGAAGTGTATGTGTGTGTTTGTTTCATCTCTTACCGGCGGGTGCGGGCGGGGTGTGTGTGTTATTGTGTGGTATAGCCGGAGGTTTCCTGCCGACAGTGGACAGTTTGGATGTGTATCTCTCCTGAGTCACCGGCCTCGGTTGCTCGGCGAGTAATTCTGGAGTGCCGTACCATGTACCAAACAAAACACACTCATCTAGCTTAGACGGGGTTCGGTTCCATGTAGGGTAGAGGTGGGAGTGAGTGTGTGGACATTTTATTACATAAAGTTACCTAAAGAATGTAATCTTGTGTTGATATTTTGGTTGACGTTATTCTTGAAGGGTAAACTTATAGAAATAAAAGTTTCCCCGCAAATGGTTCGTCTTTAGTTGATTCTGATAGGAAGAAACGTTTATAAAATATAAGCATTATTTTTTGAGGTCTAGATTGATACTATCTTATTATATTAATAGTGTTATTTGAAGGTATTAATAATACTTATCAAAGTGACAGCTGCAAAACACGTGACCTGACGTATGACTACGTGAACATAGATCTAGTGATTCTTATATCTGTCAGATAAGGCTCTTACTATGAACTTTGGACTTTACATTAAGTCACATCCGGTTATTGGATACGTGAACTCAATATTGTCTTTCATCTATGGTTCTATAAATGGTCACAAGCTTGAATATATCCTTCTTTTTATTTATCCTTAACCTCATCGATGGGCACGCGGGCTAAGACAAAAACTTTACCTGGTACGGTTTGCCATTCGTTGTGATGTCGGGGTTTGATTCACAAATGGGTGTACCAATGATGATCTTTCCTAAATATCTACCCACTCTATTTCCATCCACACTAATTAGGGTACATTTCTTCTAAATTCTACCCTACTCATCCCTACCCCATCAGTGTAGATATGCGGCTAGCTCAAACGGGTAGTAGGGCACTGCGCATACACATAACTTACCTTTATTAATTTATATGTGTGGAAAATAGATCTTTGTAGACAATCCATTTCGAAACAAAAAACAAACTCAATGCGCCTCACGGCAAGAGGGCACACGATTTGTTGCTAGCTAGCCATAATATTATTTGTGTAATTTTAATTCTGAAACGGTCTAAGTGGGCTTAATTTGTTTAATACTATAATCTACCATTTTTACTACCACTTCAGTTGCTTCTAAAAGAATTAAGTCTAAGAAATAAAATAATATTGAGAGAATGAACAAAAGAATGTTCAGAATAATACATTAAATTATAATTCAGTCAATTATAAAGTCAAATGTTAAATAAAAAACATAACCTAGCCTAACATAATCTAACTAACCTAACCTAGCCTAACGAGCAAACAGCAGATAAATTTTAAATAGAGATTGAATGTATGTCAATATTATTATTATTATTATTATTATTATTATTATTATTATTATTATTATTATTATTATTATTATTATTATTATTATTATTATTATACTAAACAATTGAGTATTTATAAAACAGGCATACCAGGACTATATAAAACCGTAAATACACAAGCATTTTCCCAGAAGAGCCAATGAATAAGTAGCTATCTAACTAAGCCACATGGTGATACTAGGACACATAAAATAACTTATGTTCCATGTATGGTGGGTTGCATCTTGCCCCTCCCACCCACTCTCCAACTGTCACCCCTAATCACCATACACCCCTTATCCTCGCTACAACCAAACATCTCCCTACCTGTCACCCTTCCACCTCCTCATTACACTCCCTCCTCCTCGGTACAACCAGACTTTCCCCTGTTGTCAACCCTCATCAATCGACATGTTAGGACTCGTCATCATTATCTTACTGATAAATACCTTATCTCATTCTATCTTCTGAAAAATGTGGGGAAAACATTATCATGTGCCATTGGAATTTAGAAGAAAACTTGGAATTTTTTCACACAAAAGGTAAAATCAACATATAACAAATGACAATCCTTTATTAGTTTTGATTCAAAAATGTCAACATCCTTCATCACTCATGTTGTTGTTAAGCCTAAGTTATTTCAAAACCAAAGGGTAAATTTCCAGACGATGGTTGTAAATATCACTCCTGACAATTTTAAAATATAGTGCAGTGCAATACATTCATAAAAAAGTAAAAATTAAGAACTACAATCTTTGCTAACAAGCTCAACACCAGAACCCATTTCACTATAATTAGCAATGCAATTCTCCTTCTTTTCACCTTCTCACCGACGCCTAGCCCAATTTTCAACTAAAAACGTTAAATTAATCATCCCCACCACATCCTCCCTCTTCCTTGTTGTCCAGGAAATTTAGGTTTTCCCATTACTATTCCAGGCAAATGCTGGTACACTCCAACTATCTAAAATATTTTAACACAACACAACACAACAATCAAACCCATAATGTAGAATTACCCTTTCCAATGCTATCTCTTTCACCCACCCTTCCACCACCCCTCTATACCAAACACCCTCAACACCACCACACCCAGAACCAAGAACTGTATCTTATTATATTATACACACTTCCACCTCACTACCCTTACAAGGTTAAACTCCCGAATCGCATTCCTTCTCCATTGTTGAAAATACTCTGTCAACCGAGAGAGGATATTGTCCACCCCAACATAACGTTATACATATTCATAACGGCTTCAAGGATAACGTTGTAAAGCGCCCTTCGAACCTTGGGATGACCATAAACTTAAGAGTGTGATCATATTAGCTGCGATGTTGACTGCGTAAGTCAAAAACCTTACAATCTCCATAAACATATCATCTGTAAAGATCACCCTTCAATCTTCTATAAACCTAAAAATACTTATGGCTTTGAGGTCGAACACCAAATATGCACATTTTAAATGATGTGGCAGCCCACATTCAACCCTTTAACAATTAATCCTTACTCATTAAGGAAGTAGTCTAAAACTTTTGATTATTAACAATCCTATCGATACATATATTATAAATAATAATCGTGTTTACCCGTCGTCTTGAGGGAAGAATGGACTAATGTCAAGTATATAAATTTAATAAATATGTAATTATAGTGGGAAACCTTTTCAGATCGACTCACTTGATCTTCAAATCTTCATGTATACTTTCTATCCATATATACTTTCCACCTCTAATCTAAGAGGACTAAGGACCTAAAACAAATGTATATTATGGATCTAATGTATAAACCATATGGTATAGAAATAAAATATGCAGTCTAAAAAATACATATCTCTCATTAACTATCTTTCACTCTCTTCTCCATGACCAACGGTTTGCCGACGTTCTGACGCTAAACATCTCAACCTCGTAACGCTGAATTCTCTCTGTGCAAACTTTGATACAAATGGCGCTGAGCAAATGCTAATGGAGAATGGATACACCCACTCGTATACTTTCTAGACGTTAATATCCTTAACTCCCTATCTTAGAGGGCTCATTTCCAATCTTCTTGGGAGATTAGCCACCTCCCTAACACTCACGTACATAACGGATTATCATTCATTGGCCCTTATTCGCTAAAACTGCACACTTCTCATCTTTGAGGATAAAGTAGATGGATTCACATTCTAACTATGCATACTTTCCACCACATTTCGGAGAAAGGAGCCATCCCATGCCTTGTAACAGGTTCAGACAAGTTTACGGACCTCCTGATGATGCCATACACAGCGCATGAGGTATGATTGTCTAAATAGACTCTTTAATGCCTTTGAAAATATTCACCACCTCTCTGGATTCCTTTCTTGACAACTTTCACCTTCATCATACTTGCTAGACATTTAATCATCTGACACTTATCAGAGCTGCGAAACATACATTGAGTTGTTCATATAATGTATCCTACAATATTTAATCATCATTAACACATTATGCTTAAAAGACAATACTTACATTATATTTGGTTGATCAATGTAATGCTTCATACTTTAACAACATTTTAGCATAGCTATACATTATACCTAAACAAGGAAATTAGCTCATTTTTTCTTAAAATCTGCGTCCTACTCAGATGTATCCCTAACCATACATAATACTTACATTATAGTTTATGATTGATCAAAGCCATGCCTCATACTTTAACAGCATTTGATCACCATCACTTTTACCACATTATTTTATGTACATTTCACCATTCCTCCCTCTTACATTTGAGAAAAGCCCTTTGAAAGTGTTTTTTGTAAAACTACATGATCCTATCTGACATCTACTTAACGGGTATGATCCCTCTTTACTTTAGGCGCTTCAGTGGTATGTCCTCATCCTCTTTTCTAAGAAACAAGTTTGGGAAAATATTTCTAGAGGCTAATAGGTTTCTCCTCAAATGGTAAAGGTATGTGCTCCATTGCTACATGATTGACAGTCTCTTGAGAGATTTAATCTACTCTCATGTTAAAACTGATATATGGAGTTTCAACAAGAGGAAACCGAGGCTTCTTTCCAAACTATAAGCGTTACTCTTGTTTAATAGGTTAATTACCTTTCATTTCCACGCCTACAGAAATGTGCATAGAGGAGCTTAACTATTTCAAGTTTGGCCATGTCAAGTCTATCCGTCTCATAACTAGTCATATCAAGTTTATCTATCACGAGTCTATCCTTCTAAAAACTGTACATCTCTTGACCGGCCATCTCAAGTCTACCCTCACAAGTCCGTTCATCTCAAATCTGACCCTCACAAGTATGGTTATCTCAAGTATTATCATCTTAAGTCTGACCCTATCAAATCTGATCATCAAAAGTCCGTATTATCATTTGTCTGTACATCTCAAGTCTGTATATCTCAAATCCATACAGTTCATGTCTGTGCATCTAAAATTTGTACATTTCAAGTCTGTACATATCCAACTCAGGTCCTGCCATCTTAAGTATGATTATTTAAGTTTGATTACATTCTAGTCTGACTCTCTCAAGTCGGATAATCTCAAATCTAACATCCACAGGTATAACTTATAAGATAATAACCCAGGGTAAACGAGTCATAACTTGGTTGATTTTACTATCGTTAAACTTATAAGATGTCACTTTAGTGGGAAAGAGAATGCATGGTTCTAGCTAATAATGGCTGTAATCATACGTCATACCTTTATTGATTCCATAATGGTGAAACTTTTGATATATCAAACAAGCTAGAAAGATTATATATAATCATAGTTCAATGACTAGAACCATTCGTCATACCACGATTAATTTCACTACTGTGAAACCTATAGGATCTCAACTAAGGGAAGCATCTTCGTGGATCAAACTATCAATTATTCAATGTACGAGTCATATCATCACCATCAATGGTGAAGAGGGTAGAATAATAGTTTTAACTGTTAATGATTGAGAATATTAGTCATGTAATGATTGATTTTATCATGGTGAAACTTATACAATATTGATTTAATGGGAAAGGCGGTGCCTCATCACAGTTCTAAGTAACAATGACCGTAACCATTTATCATATCTTGGTTGATTTTACCATGGTAAAACTTATGAGATATTAACTTGGTGGTTTTACGCTAAAGATTCACGTTAGTATTAATCAGCTTTAAAACAACAAAACACTCTAAGTCATCACATGGTTGAATAACTTAAGGAACGTTACTCTAGCTAGAAGAGTTCATCTTTGACTCGTCATATATAACACGGAGAAAATTTTCCTTAAAAACATTTATTCCTTTTAATTTAAAAAAAATAAGTTGTCTCATAATTGAATTGGTCAAGGTACGTTTATCTAACATGAATGGTTCAGCTATGGTTCCTAAAATGATGGAGCGCTTGCTTAAACCATTTATTCATATTTAAATATAATTTTTATAATTTATTCCCATGGTGGAATCAGTAAAGGTATGTTTCTTTAGCATGAAGGGTTAAGTGATGACACTTAATATGGTAGGACTTTTGCTTGAATAATGTATTTATTTTAAAAATACTTATAATTCATATCTTGGTGGATTAGGTTATGATGAAACCTCAAGCAAGTGTCGATGCAGAATGAATACACCATCTATAATTTTTCTAGCCCTAGAACCATATCTTAGAGGGGTCATGCCCAATTTTTTCGGGCACCTAGCCAACACTCTAACACTCGAAACCATACCACTAAATTCTCATTATCTCGCTCTTAATCTCTAATACCATACATTTCTCAACCTTGAAAATAATAAACATATATTTAATTATGAATACAGTCTACCACACCTCAGAGAAAGGAGCTATATCATGCATATATACCGGACCAGACAGCTATACTGACCTTTTGTTGAGGTCATTCTCACTGCATGGGGTAGGCTCGTTTCAGCCAGAACCTTATTAGACTTTGAAAATGTTCACTTGCTCTCTATATTCCCCCTGTTTCATGTGTTCAAGCCTATCATTTTTAATGTGACGGAATTCAATGTATTGCACGCCTTAGCCTTTAGGAATTCAAACATAGGAGTGTAATGTCATTAGGGTTGCAGTGCAAGGGGTAATGAATATATTTTTTTCAAGTCCATCCCTCTAAAGTCTGGTCATCTCATGTTCACCCATCTCTAGTTCAACTATCTCAAGTCTGAGCCATATTAAGTATAATACTCCCATGTCTGGCCATCTAGAGTCCAACCATCTCAAGTCTGGCCATTTCACGTATGCCCATCACAAGTCTGATCCCCACAAATCTGGTGTAAACCATAAGCTATTAACTCAGGGTAAACAAGGAACTATGCAAGGTGAGAATCATACCCTGTTTTGGTGAAACTTATAAGATATCAACCTAGTTGGGAAATAGAATAAAATTTCATGGTTATCAATGATTGCAACCATTTGCCATACATTGATTTATCCCATAATTATGAAACCTATAAGAATGGAGAAGAGGACGCATAATCAAAGTTCAAAATATAACCATTCGTCGTACCTTGGTTCATTTAACTATGGTGAAACTTATAGAATATCAAATTGATTGAGTAAATCAAATTATCATAGACTTGAGGTAAGAGATATATCACCATCATCAATGGAGAGGCGCTTAAAAAAACAGCTACAACTATTAATGACCGCGAGCATAAGTTATACCATGATTGATTTTTACCATGGTGAACCTTATATAATGAATAATTCCATTATTCAATACTTTCAAATTTAATTACACCTGCCCATTTCGTTCCATGGTTTTTATTATTTTTATCCAATGTTATTTATGATTATTTATATCTATCTAAATATTGTATAAATTGTTTTTATAAATGTTTTAAGGATGAAGGTTAATATCTAACCTGATGGTTTTCTCCAAAGATATTTAAAAATCAATTTGATCTCACATATTTTTTAACATGTACAAGGAGTAGAAGTGTACTATTATATTATAATTGTCATTTTGTCAAATGTTCATGGTTTTTATCTTGCTTTATTATACACCCTGCCACACTTTTAATTTTTAACTTAAACAAAAGTGGTCCACTGTCTTAAGTACGATTTTGTTACTCCTTACTTACAAATCTTTAGAATGTTTTCTAAAATAATAAGATGAAGACAAGATTCTTCTCTAAAGGATTGTATCACTGGATCAACCTTTTCGATTCAATACTAGATGAATATAATCGTACGATTCACTCAACTATCAACATGAGACCTATTGACGTCAAGGATAATATTCTTTTCTAAATAGTTTATAACCGTTCCAAAATGGTCAACCCAGCAACAACTCATTTCAAAGTTGATATTATCGTTTGCATAAGCAAGTATAAGGATGTTTTAGCTAAGGGATATACGGTGAAACTGGTCTACAGAATTGTTCCAGATACGTATGGTTGTTGAGACAAATACTAGAAATTTCTTGCTTGAAGATATGAAGAAAAAACCTATCCTGGGAGGCTTTTACACTCAGGAGTTGAAGAAATCATTGCATCAAAACGTTTAACTTGTTGAAAAAGTCTTGATATGAAAAGGAAATAAGACTTTTGTTAATTGTCTCGGATTCGACTCTGCTCATAATTTATGGATCGATGTAGCTAATATCGTATAATTTTACTTACTTTTATTGTTGTTAATCTATCTTTCATTTAAATTTGTCATTAGTCCATTCTTCCTCTAAACCTTTAATGAAAATAAGTAGGTAGATTCTACACGAGTATTTTCTTAATGAATGTGTCAGATAACTTAACGTTACAGACTCTAGATATAGAAAAAAGCTTTCGTCATAAGCTGTATAAGATGAGAGAGAGGAAAGGGGAAAGCTGGTAAAGGAGTACCATATTGACAGGTTCCGACAGGAAAGAAGAAATATAACAATGGACATTACGTATAGGATGGCGTCATGGGAGAAATGTCTTGTTGAAGGCCGTTAGCTTGGCAACAGATCCCATCAGGAGGAGGAAGGAGAGAAGGATGTCGAGGTTTGACAGCTAGGGGAAATCTGGTTATAGTGAGGATGCTTATAAGGGTTGACAGGTTATGTGACAGTTGAGGTGAATGGTTGAAGTGGTAGTAGGGTGGGGTAGGGGTGACAGCTGGGAGGTCGTTATGTGGGAGGGGGCAAGATGCAACCCACCATGCATGTCAAATAAGGTCTTCTATGTGTCCTAGTATCACCTTGTCTCTTAGTCAGAGAGCTCCTTATCTATTGGCTCTTATGGGAAAATGCAGGTCCACTTAAGGTTTTTCTATGTGTCTTGGTATGCTTGTTTTATCAATACTTGACTGACTTTTATAATCCTAGCTATTAAGTTAGATTAGTGAGACGTGGCTTCACGCAGTTCGGTACCTTATTTACACTCCTAATGATCTTAAAACAACCCGATTCGGTGGCAGCATGGTCTAAGGCGTTATAATTGCAATAGACTAGACTGCCAAAGTTAGAAAGATCGGGGCTAAATCCTGGTTGGGTATTTTGAGGGGGTTTTTTCCTAAAGTTTTCCACTAAATCTTCACACAAATGCGGGTACACTTTTTAATTCAGCCCTCCCGATCCCTAACACATTAGTGTAATTAATACATAGACATATAACCCGAATAGGTAGTAAGACGCTGTGTTAAAAAAATTAATCATTAAAATATTTCCTGGACGCAATTCGATATACCTGGCTCTAGAATTAAGCTAGTTTGTAAGTTGTGTGCTGATATTATCAGTATCTTCAGAGAGTGCACGTCAAATACCCCAGATAATAATAATAATAATATATAATAATAATAATAATAAATATCTCTGGAATACTAGTTTGTCGTCACGTATAGAGGCACAAGTGAATAGAAGCTCACATTTTCGACCGCAGGAACTGAATAGTCTTTATAGCGTTGAGTGCCAGAAAAAATATACTATCGAATCACATTAGAAGTGCAGCTGTTGACAAAAGCTTCCAAGCTGCGTGTGTTGTTTGGTTTATTTCCATATTAACTACTATACAAGTACATTGAATATTCAAAACATTATGTGCAGCATACACTTTGCATGTGTCTACTCGTGGCAGGTCCGGCGAGTCCCATATATTGTACTGGCGTGTCAAGGGAACGCCGTCCTACCCCAACCAGTCGTGTATTTACAGAGCCATCACATTCTTTTAACAGAGGTGGCGTCACGTGGAGTGTTGCCAGGGTAATCAGCGTTAGTTTAAACTGTACCTATAAATTGTTATCAACACTCATTGACCAGGTATCAACGCAAATACATTCCCATAAAAGGTATGTTGAGCAAAGATTATGTAGGATTTGTTAAAAGGTTACCGAGTGAATTAGAAAATTTCACATTTACAGTTTAAATATGTTCTACCTGCTCTGAATACATTCTATGACGAAACATCATAGCCCCTCAAAAAGGATGACCAACATTATAATCAAACGCTTTATACCGTCTTTAGCAAAATATCAACACAAGTCAAATTAAAAACAAAATAAAATTAATGAGAAAATCAAACTTTTAGCGTTTTGGGCACAAGTTAATGTGTATTTTGTGGAAAGGTATTGTTTTAATATATCATGTATATATTCTATAAATGCTCTCAGTATGTAATCCACTGGCTCTTTAAATCTCACCTTTTTCGGTGAAAATGTTTTTGCTAGTTATTATCTGTAAGAATTCCACCACATACATATATGATGCAACATCAACACATGAATAAGAACAAGAATATACTCGTAAAATCCTGATTATCATTCAAAATTATTCTTTAACAGAGTAGTGGGGCTTATATTATTTATTTATGTTCTTTGGTAGATTGTTGTTCTTTTTTCCAACATATTTATGTAACAACATATATTAGTTCATTTATATTATCTTATATACTGTACGTGCTTAGGTAAAGATAGCATTGGTTATGGATTACGTTTGTCTGAACACTCATTTTATGGAAAAGGTAATATTTTGTATCAAATATTTAATTTATTAATTACCATGATTGGTTTGTGATTGCCATATTTCAGGATTGTTAAACAAGGAACTATCAAAAAGTAGGCAGCTGGATGTTGAACGTTCTAATTTTATATAATTTTGGTGCTGGTTAGCCATGAAAAGAACTGGTCAAACTGCTGGCTCATGCTAACATTGATTTTTCACAAGCTCTGTTGATGTCCTAAAAAATATCGTCCCAACAAGAATGTATTTCTATTTTTAATCTACATCAAAAGGTTGAATAAATGTTTATTATAAATTTTTAAATCATAAATTGTTCGTAAGTTTTATAGTATTTTTTTTATGTATCAGGTGAGATTAGTATTTGAGTTTTGAAACAAAAAATGTTTTATATTTATATATAAATATAAACCAAAAATGTTTTATATTATATATAAATATAATATTTTGATAAATCTTTGATAGTTTCATAAACTAAGGATACACAAAATTGTGTTGCTTCTACAAATATATTGATAAGAAAACCTTCTGGAAATGATCAGATATAACATTTCATGAAATAATTTATGGTGAAAAATAGTATTGAACACTATTGGCATAGTGTTATTTAGTTTAGATAAAAATGACATAAAATTAAATAAAATAGTTATCGAGAAGAAGAAAAAAAAACCGGTATTTTGTACCAAACATAAAAAAAAAGTCCGTGCCTGTAACTGCCTGGTATCCCTTGACATGTTGTAGAAGTTTTGTCGAGAGTACAACAAAAAAAAATCATCTTATTTATACTGCAGTCGGTTCGATGCTGTCTGACCCGGGAGGTTTGGTTGAAATCAAGGTCATTGAACTAATTGTATATTGAACTTGTGTTGCCTAAATTATAGGAATATGGGCAGCTATCATTTAGATTAGAATTGAAAGCATACAAAATTAGTTTGCCATATTTGAACTAACTGTTGTTTAGTACTGTATTATAAGTTACATAATTATTGTATCGCAGTGGTGGCTCGAGGTTTGTTTCAGAGCAAGTCAGGCTTTGTTAGGACTGTACTAGTAAATTGTTACCTGACATTTTGGAATCAAACTCATACACACATTATTACTCTCTACAATATTGTATGTGTCTTTGGCAAAATGGATAATGAGTGGAGGGGGGGGGACAGAGGAGGAACAATTTACCTGTACAGTTCCATCAATCCTGGTTTTCTTGGCAACAACACTCAAACTGATATTGTGTTGTAACGCTATCCAATGTCAACAGGGAGATGAATACTTACGTTTGTTCATTACTTATAAACTGATGTCATGCTAATTAAGGTACACTCAATATTTAGTTACTATAAATTAATATACAATAATCTAGAAAGTAGATTCAATTTACTAAAGTAGATATAAAACTAGAACCTTTATGGGAAACAAGGTAATGTTAATAATGTGTATCCATGTAATTTATTGATCCAAATAAATCAGATGATAGCTAAAAGCTCATATTTTGAAGAGTTGTGTTAATGCTGGTTACGTTTTTTTCACACCAGAAATAGCCACTTGTAAAAGTGATATTTTGTCAACCTGAACATAGTCTGTTTTATTTAGTACTATGCTTGAAAACCAGGAAATATTTTTTCTTTGAGTAGATAAATAAGTTATTCCCGGCATTTAAATAGGCTCTCAATTTTTTAAAGTGAAATTGGCAGTAAAATAATTATTTTGTGCAACACTGCTAACATTTAAAAAATAGTTGATGGTTCGTTGAATGCAAGCCTAATCTATGCCTATTCATCAAGAGTCAATATAGATATATATTAGTAATTTGTATTTTCTTTATAGATAATGTAATGTTTACACGTTAAAAGTCTTCTTTTATATTCCAAGGAAAAAATACTTGATAGTTTGTCTTTATATCTATGTACTACTTAATACGATATGGCTACAACAAAATATTTCTACGTCTAGCTATTTTAATGCTAAAGTAAATCCTACTAAAAAAAGCTACAAACAAAACTTAAAATCCCAAAGTTACGTTATTTATTCTACTTGTAAAACAAACATTATATCTTTACGTAGATATTTTTAACGCAATATCTTAATTCAATCACTTCTTTATGGGGGAAACAGCGTTGCAGCCACACATTGAAAGCAAACATTTATAATTTTAAAAACATAACTTAATATAAAACATCAATATAAGAGAATCTGGAATATTCTTTTAATTTATTTTATGACAAAACATTCTATACCGCCATGTAAAATAATATATCAGAAAAAACGTAGTACGCTATGTTTGAAATAAAACTGTCATCTCAAAATGATCATTCTTTTTACAAAATAAATACTTACAAAACTCACTTACAAAAAACAAAATATTTAGCCACTCTAACTACGATAAGTTAGCCCAAAAATCTAATAAATATTTTTCTACTTAAAATCACATAAACATAATATTTTTAAAGTAATTACACCAAGTATTATATCTAATATTTTATCATATAAGAAATATGTTATAAATTTACTAGGAGAATTGTGAAATGTAATATTCGTGGCAGTGGAAATAATTACATTAATACAAAGATTAAATAAAACCACTGATAATAATTATGCCTAATTAAACAATATTTCTTATTTTATCATATTATTCCATAGAATTTGTATATCCTTTATCATAGTTTTATATGAACACACTATTAATATGACAGTTAAAATTAGTTTATATTCAAATTAATATGTATGTTACTTAAAATGAAACAAATCCGTTGAGTTTTTAAATTAAATATTTAATTACGCTCTTCAAAATAATATTTGGAGGGAAATCAAGCAAATTTGCCCAACGCACGCTACGTAATGGATATAGTTGATCCATGGTAAATTGAACTTTCTCTGACATTTAAAAAAATCCTTAAGGTTTAACAGCTAGGTTATTTAACATTTTAATATCTTGGATAAGAATGAACAGGGAAGTTAAAGGAAATGCACATCATTAGCATGGATGGGAACAACACAATAATAAATCACATGTGCATTAAAGTGCAACTAGCCAAGATTCGAACCTTGAACTCCCATCACCAGAAGTATAATTTTTAAAAGCCTCTCTGATAACTAATGATAAATTTTCCGAAGGCCAAAAACATAATTGAAAAATAGTTTTGTATTTAGGCCTAGATAGTGTTTACTAAATTTATTTGTGAGGTAAATTAATATGGCACTGTGTTTAATATTTTTTCATTTTGTAAAAAAGGTCAAAGTTACTTTGAACCAACTATAGCCATACAATTGTAATAATAACATTTTGCCTCTTAAATTATATTAAAAATATTAATATTACCTTTTATTAGGTGTTTACTTTAGTATATTACCAGATTCTCCCAGTCGTTAAGGAAAACCAGAATGCTAAATATCACGTCTAACATTCACAATGTAACCCATCTTACCCGCAGGACGGCTGTTGGAATTATTCTGCGGTTTCGGGTTTGTGACTCCGAATGTTGTTAATCTGGCAGAACGAGGTCCATTTGGTTCCCCTAGCACTAATAAGATTCAACATTTGTTACAAAAACCTTAATCTAATTTGCCTTCAAAAGAACACTTCAAAAAGTTCCAAAGCTAAAAATTAATACAAAAGTTTGCACTAACTTAATTTAGTGTTTCGTAATTTTTTGGATCATTAAATAAACTCTTTATAATGAATTTTAATATTTGATATCCAAATAAACCTTAAAAATTATAAATGTTATATGTCTATATTTGAAAACGAGGTTTTTGAAACAATTTCATTATTTTAAAACAACACAAGACAAACAAAGAATATTTTTTCCTTTAATTTTGCTACTTATAATTTATTTTTAAAAAAAATATAGCAAGAAATTAAAATAAAACTTTGAAACTACATTATGCTTGGTTAAAAGAATATTAGGATTATTTTGAAATAATAAACTAAAATTGGTTCTATACATAACCAAATTCTTAACTTTGCTACGTGCAGTTTTATGATGCCTTTAATATATTCTTAATTGTATAGCGTTGCTTTATTCCGTCTAAATAAATTCATTTTAAAAACACAACTAACAAATAAATTGCTAAATTAATTAACAATTTTTAAAGAACAAGATCCACGTTTTAAATTTTCCAATTAGTAATCTGCTAACCTATTTGACTTTATTATTTATTATTGCTAGCTTTAATTTCACGATTTTTTGGTTAATTTTACGATTTTTTGTATAATATTTATGAAATTTATTAAAGTTATGTAAAGCTATGTAGCTAAGTTATGTTAGCTAAATTTTTAATTCTAATTACATTTAACATAAATTTGTGTTGCTAAGCTATTATTTGCTATATTAGAAATTTAAATATTTCCTTCATCCATGTAGAAAGGATTAACTTTATGGTGAGATTAAATTTGCGAAAAATCACTAACAACATAGTTAAACATAGCTGAATATCAACAAAAAGCTATTTTTTCATTTTTAAAATTATGTATGTAGTTAACACATATATAGATACAGTTTAATTAAATCTACAACTAATGCCAATATAATTAATTTTCATACGTGCAAGGCTTTTGTTTTTCCTATACCTATAAATTAGCATAATTTGTAGACTAAGCTTGTTAAACTACGGTGTAATTGGTGCATTTAGTCATTGGCTTTGTTTTAAAGAGCCTTTTATTATTCACAATGAATTAGTGCAGGTTGAATATTACATTTTACTTTCTCAAAATACTGTGTAATAATTCATGCACACAGAACTGCTACACTCATTATAGTCAACAAATATTTAGTGTAGTAATTTATAAAACAAAACAAAAGTTACATAGTTATTTACATAAGAAAGAAGTAGGTAGCAGCAAAATCTACAGAAAGATATAGACTTAGTTGCATATTAGGCCTATTTCATAAATATCACTATGCACAATTAAGTTGCATACATTGTGTTAGCAGACACATATCTAAAATAAGAAATAAGAACAATTTTATAAGTATTATTGTAAATTGAATAAGCATGGTTTTAGCCAAAACCAAATAGACATATTTACACACAAATAACATTGACGGCATTGAAGTTTTTCAACTAGGCACAAATACATATAGTTTTTGTAAAAAAAAAATTAGAAATGTATTTAAATGCAGCCCACTATTGAATAATTCTATGCACAAATTCTTAATCAATAACTTAATAAACATTTCCAAATTAAATAGTTATTTAAAAACTTTCTCTACACGTGTGTAGTTTAAATAAATTTAGGTAATAAACATAACGTAGGAAGGTTGTGGCAATTTATGCTTAAAAAATCGATAAACAATACAAATTCCTAAATGGAATACAGCTTAACTCCATGACGTAAATAAACAAGTTATACACTATACATTTTTAGGGGAGTTATTTTTAGATATGGTAAAATAAATAAATTTCATTAGTTTGGTTTTTGACTTTAAAAATAGTACATATTTTTTTAAATGATTGAATTGAATTACAATAATTTTGTTTCAAAGATAGTTAATAAAAGCTTATTTCCCAGTAAGAAATATTTATTTTATCGACTACTGTGAATTAAGTCATTAAGTCACTAAGTATTAAAATAAAAAAAAAATCTTGCTTTTTCGAAAGCTCACAGTATAACGCTTAGTATTTTATTGTGAACGAAAACAATTAAAAAATTAAATTTAACCTAATTTAAAATTGGATTCAAGAAAGCATTTTAAACAAGCTTTTCTAACCATAACTAGTTTATAATTTTACGTTATATTTGATTAAGTTGAAAGATGATTTCAGACTAACTCAGAAATTAGACGTTGAACTTTTACGACTATAAGCGATAGCACAAGGGAAAAGTGTGACACTGCCTGGTGAAACTTGAACCGCCTTGTACCCCACCCTCTCCCATCTTTATAAACACAAAGTAACTAAAAACTAATATAAATACAAATAATCTGTATCTTCACTATTTTCTGATTTTTAATCGGGTTTTCATAATGTGGTTGGGAGCAAACATTTTATTTCCTAAAGAAATATATATTGCAGCTAGCATTTGAACATGTTTTTATGAATATTAAAAATAATGTGAATAATAGTCTAAATGTCTTTAAAACTAGCACACTATAATATTAAGAGAAACAAATTTTTTTTATTAATTATTTTACTCAACACCTTGGTTATTAGCGTTTTAATTTAATTCATTAGGGATAAGAAGGGTTGTTTTATAGGAAAGAAAATTCACACTAGCGTGGAGAAGGGGTTATAAGAACACAATGATAAATAGCATTTGGAAAACCACCCTCGATACGCCCAGCCGAGATTCGAACCTATACTTATGCGTCACCGGCAAGCCACTCTATCGAGATACTAATACCTTAAAAATGTGACCACCAATACGAGTATAAATTAGAATACTAAAAAATTAGACCAATACAATTGGGTAAATTAGTTAATTCAATCAAGATACGTCACGCGTTTGTCTCAGGGGACTACGCCCCTAACTTTTGACAAAACATGCATCCCTTGATGATGGTCAGAGAGCCACAGTTTTTAAATTATTGTTTTAAAATTAGTTTTATTCAAGAAACATTACTAGCAACCGGAAACCCTCTTATTGTTACTTCAAAATAACTCACGCCTTCCCTGCTTTCACGCCATGTGAAAAATAATGAAACTTGAGCCCTTTCGAGAGTTTTGACCCCCAAAGTCTACTAGGGAGGGTTGGTTAACTTCAGAAGTTAAGAGCCTAGACTCTCTCAACTATCACCACGGCTATCAAATTTTTAAAAACAGTTTTTTTTATCCAATTTGTTTAAAAACTTGATTTACGAGTCAAATATTTTGATTTTCAATTCCTAAAATATATTAATAACATTGATTTGGTTTTATTTGTAAAGAATAAAAGGAAATTTGAATTTTGAATGTAATTTTGAATATTTCATATTAATCAAACAAGTCTGCACACATTAAAATAAAGTTAACAAATATTTCTCCTAATACGTTGTGCCTTTTATTGTATGTCCTGTACAAAAGTATCTTTAGTTAGTTAATTTTGCTAAAAAAAATGAGTTCAACATTTTGCATAGATATGCTAGCAATATTTATTTTATGTTTTAGTTAACAAGAAGATACGAAAGAAAAGTTGGATAAACAATAAAATAGGTGTATAATTTTTAGTTTTATCAACACACTCGTCCAGGTTAAACATATCTTAACCACACTAATGTTAAAGGGGGAATTTAAGAGAAAGTGTACACGCATTTTCGTGGAAGAAGAATGTGATATTATTCAGGAAAATAAATAAATCGATACATCTGGCTAGGATTCAAACCTCAACCTACATGTCCAGACTAGACTAGCCTGACATTCAGACCACGCGTCCACCTAAATGAGTAATATTGAAATAAACTAGTAATGACACGTGCTAGGCGAATAAATCTGATATGACAATCCGGTTTTCCACCAACGAGTGGCTTCAAAGGAATTATTTTCCCTCAAATTATGGGCTTTCAACCCTCATGTAGGCTACTTACTTAACATAACATTAACCCCCTCCATCCTGCCTCCATAGGTTAGTTGATTTAGCGTTTAATCTAAGCTATGCAAGCTGAGAAGGGCGAATTTTAAGGAAATACATAAGGATTTCCCTGTAAAATAAATGTGTTGGATTCATTAGAGGGAAATTCTACTTCAGTGGTTGGATGATATAGTATGTAACTTTCGCAACAAACTGGCAGCCGAATGATAGCGAGATCTGGGTTAGAATACTGGTGGGGTTCATTGAAGTTAGTGTGTTGTGAATATTTTCTCACTATTTTTCCACGCAAATGTTGGTACACTTACTCTGAATTCTACCACTATCCTCCCTTACTCCAGTAGAGTAATTAATATATAATATGCCTATAGCTTGAACGAGTAGTGAAACGTGGTGACAAAAAATTGAAAAATAACATACACAGGACTCGAGTCTGACCTCTCGTATCAAAAACAAGCCCACTAACACATGTCTAACCATACTGGTGTCATTCAACTAAGGCTACTACTCGCTTCAGTGGCTGCATAGTCTAAGGTGCTATCATCACAGAAGACTATAATGCCGATGACTGGGAGATCAAGGTTCGAATCTCGGTCGAATGTATTGGGGTGATTTTCTCCTTCTCCATTTACGTAAATACGGGTACACTTCCTCTAAATATAACTTTCATCATCCCTAAAACAATTAGAGTAATTAGTACATAAGCGTATAAACCGAAGGGGTAGTAAGACGCGGTGTTAAGAAACAACCATGGCTGCTGATAGCAGTTATTAGCACTGGAGCAGACGTGAAAATAGCCCGACCAAACTAGAGCCAAAGATACTTTTATTCGTGGCCGGCCGCTAGATCTGTTCCCGTACGTAATATTCTATCGTCAGGGGGGCCCGGTTCACTCACCTTGCGGTGGAGGTGGGGTCTGGGTCCTATTCAGCTGAACGTTCTGAACGTTGGTTCCAAACGTGGTCCCGAAGGTGAGTCTGGCGGTGTGAGAGCTGCTGGACGCCACCAGCTGTACCACCAGGAGTACCAGCACGCACATTGGTGTCGACGCCACCACCCCGCAAGACCGCGCCTCCCCGGCGGAGTCGCTCTTCACCGTCGCTCCCATGCTCCAGTACAGCGGTATCTTCGTGAGGGTGTTTGTGGGGGTACTAGATGGGACTGAGGATCACAGATGAGTGGCACAACGTCGGCCCGCTTGGCCTCGCCAGGTCAAATCACTGCGCTAGGTAGGGGTACGATTTGAGGGAGGGGATGGAGAACTGGAGGAGAAATTTACAAGAGATTTTATTTTAAGTTATTAAAGTGACATGTTGCCCTGCTTCTGCGCGTGCTCTACTTGAGGAGAGTAAGAATTCTTTTAGAACCAACTTTGTGGAAGAACTATCTATATCCATCGTGGAACGGAAAGTAGAGTTAAATAGTAAACAGCAAAATGTTGATAAGAATTTTCCTAGCATCTTTCTATGTGTTCACCACTTCTGGACTATCCGCTTATTTTCACTAATGGGGTAGTAATGAAGAAGATGGAACTTAGAGGAAACGTAAGTGCATTTTCATAGAGTGAGAGTGAGAAATCTTTAAGGGAAAACCACCTTTTCTATACACGGTCAGAGGATTCAAGCTCCACAAACTAAACCAGATGAGACTGACAGCTCAGTAACATTCCTATGTTAGTGGGTCTGTTAAAAAGTCACTAGCTTCATTATGATGTAGTCATACGCCAAGTCATGTGTTCTGTGGCTTGCCATTGTTGGCGAACCTGAAAATGGGATGGAAGGGGACGCGAAAAAAGACCAGTGTTTTTAGTAATTTTTATGGCTAAACATTTTTTTGGCTAAAATAAATAAAATATTGCTCCAGTACAAACATAAAGTTTAATATTCTTCAAATGTTCATATCAATAGTTCCTTAATATCCTTCAGATCAGACGACAAACTTTTTAAATGAAGACAAAAGTTGTCATTAAATTCCAGGACACTCTTTACAAATATTCAACAACTGTTGAGGTCACTATTTAAATTAAATTAAATTATATGTTTGTATTAGAGCAATATTTTATTTATTTTGACCAAAAAAGTTTTGCCATAAAAACTGCAAAAATACCCTTCCTCGCAACCCGTACATCCCACCTTAATTTGTTTGTTAAATGCTCTAATAGTATCTTCTAAAAGGCGATCAATCCATATGGTGTAACAGGGTAGTAGTAAAGGTTCTGCATTGTTTCTTACAAGTACAAATCGAAAAAAAGTTTTTAGTCAGTGTGAACAATGAATTAACTATTGTATGATACCTATTTTATTTTTTTACTATTTTGTGTACATTAGGCATATTATTCCTACGATCTTGTCCGAGTACTTACAGTCAAAAACTTAAATTCTATTGAACGTTTCATGTTAACTTTTGAGAACAGAAATATATTGGAAATCTTTGGAAACTATTTAACCAGGGACAGCAGCAGAAGGACGATACAAAATATATACATTGGGTATGTTCGAGGAAAGGGGAGGAGTGAAGCATGGACTGTATTTTTTTTGTACAAAGTTTGGTTCACAACCACCAATTAGTTCAAAATGTACCAAGCACACAATCATATATGAAGCCAGACTCTGTTTTCATATCAAATGACCACAATCTCATATAAGGTCAGAAAAGGCATCTTATAAAACACAATCATAGTTTTTGCAGCCTAAATTAATAGTATTTTACTATTTTATTAGTAATATTTGATAGATTCTGATGATACCTATCAAAAGTTACAGTTTCAGATCACTTGACTTAACGTATGCATACGTGAAAGTAAACCTAGTAGCTTTTCTAGCTATCATATAAGAATTTTCTTATGAAAATTAGATTGTAACTTATAATCACGATAGTATGGATAAAAATTACGTATAGAAATCAATATTTGACCAGTGTTATGATTCAATATTGAGTAATAAAGATTATTAGAACTTTTCTCGAGCGTAGATATTTTATTTTAACGGGGAAAATTCAATTACGGTTTCGATTCCAAAAAGCTTATGAAAAGAGATGGTGCAACTTGTTTGGTAAAGTTGATAATACATCTTTTCTTAAACAAGTTGAGAGTGTATATCAAAAGTTAAGCTGAACAATTTGAAATGAATTTCACCCCTTTGAGCTCATGACGTGATAAAGGATCATCCAATGAGATGGATCACGTGGCAGATAAACTATTTTCCTTGCAGACAATCAGTTGATATTTCATTCTTAACCTAGCACGCATGCGCTGTAGCCCGGTCATTTCACGGCACATGTTCTGAGATTATCTAATCCCGTCGCCGCAATAATCTTAAACAAGAGGACATGAACCATTTTTAAACCCTACTTGAAACTGACCAAAGAAAAGCTTTCTCCCCTCGTGTCAAGACGGCCGGCCATGTTGGAAATGATAAGGCCGTAGCCGCTACCTCAACGTCCGTTATGAGAACCTCGCATGCAATCAATGACGTCACGCGGCGGTGTTCCAATCAGGGGCGAGTTTAACAACTTCTTGGCGTCGTACGTGTGCATGCGTCTAATAGGCCCTCCCTCCTTCTCTTCTTTTACCTTCTTGTTAGTTCGTTTTGTTTTTGTATCCACTACCTGCAGTGCAACATGTTTGGGAAAATGAGGGGAAAAGGTTTTTTGGATAATCAATTGTTTTCCTAACCGCATCGGTGAACACACGGATTAAATGCCAGGCTATTCTATTCAGATCTTTTTTTTCTTTAACTGTGTGCTCGGGGTTTGAATCTCAGCTGGATGTATTGAAGGTATTTTTTTTTCACCACTTAGGGGAAAACTCACATCAGTGGTTGAACGTTCAAAACAACACTCTAGTAATATAATGAGATGCTGGTGACTGAAAGGTCAAGGTTTAAATCCCAGCTGATTATAAGGAGGTTGATTTTTCTAAATAGTTTCCCACTGTTCCTCAAAGCCAAGGCGTTTACATTTGATTTAAATTATACCTCCTTCATATATATCCCACTATCGTACTTATATGCATGTAGCCCGGACGAGAAGTAAGAGGTGGATTAATAAAAAAAAACAATGTTTTTCCTTATGATGTCACTACTTATATGTTGTACAATAATAAAAAGAACATTGAAAGTGCAAATAAGGCTAACCTCTTATCAAAAGTGCACAAATGAATGTATCAAAAGTGCACCCAGACGTATCAAAACAAATGAATACCATATTCAATAGTACATTGTATTCATAGACACTAACTGCTCTTCACGTGGTTTATGACAATACATGACAATAAATACAATATATAAAAACTTTACAAAAATATGGCCTATGTACTCGATCAAGTGCTTAGAATATCAAATTAGAATCACTTGATAAAGCTATTAAGCAAAAAAAAACCTATATTAAAACGGATAGCCAGATTGAAAAAGTATTTAGGACCTACCATATAAATACCTTGTTTAGCTTAGGTTCAAAGAATTCCCCTGACAAATTTCAATAAAATTGGTTTATTAATTTGGAAGTTATCGTGGAACAAACAGGCAGACAGACATACAAACGAAATGCCAAATGGCCTAGTTAAAATGGAGCCTCATTATGCTCGGTCAGTATAATCAAGTTTAATTTATATATTTTTAAAATAAGAATCCATTATATTTGCAAAACTATGAATATACAGTATATCTAAAATACATTTAACCAAACCATTTCCCTCAAACTAATTTCAAAATAAATATATCTCGTTAACTTATGCTTTAAAGATGGCGGATCACTGTACATCTTCTTATATCTTTTTTTGCATATGTATCTGTCCCGAAACATCGCTGAAAACTATTACCTGCGCTATTACCAAATCCAGTAAAAATTTCATGATATATACTTGAATAGCTCATTTTCGTCATGATAGTTGTTCACATGTTAATTGTTGACTTGTACTGAATTAAGAATTGAATTAAATAAGGAACAATCCATCGTTTGTAATAAATATCAACGATAAGGTTATTCATTTTTGTGGAGTTGGAGGGGGAAGGATAATATAGCGAATACAATATTTAGGTGTTATTTTAAATAATTATTTTAAAAGTATGGTTGGTTTTGATATCCCTCCCCAACTTTGTACTTTAATACTTCACTAAGAAGTAATAATTTTTATTTAACTAGGCATAGCGTTATTTGAAGAAAAAACAGATTCACTCTTGATTGTGAAATTTGGTCTCATCGTCAGAACTTAATGTGCAGATACCCTTAATCCTTTCCAAACAAAATTAGCTAAAGGGTATTCTAGGAAATATTTTTGTTTTATGAATTTATTTTAAAATCTATGTTTAAGTTACAACAAAAAAGTTTATTAATATAATTTCAAACTCTTTTTTAATGTGTAGCCATTTGGCTACATCGGGCATTGGTCTTTCTTAGAGATAAAAATAATATAAAAATCATATATTAAAAAACAACGTAACCATTTGTCTAAAGTCTCTTATAGTCAGTTCTTCCACTAGGTTGCACTCTTATAAAATATTCCTTACTACTGGACATTTGGAGCACTTTTTGGAAAATACAAATATATATTATATGCAGTCAACATTGATAACATTTTACTATATTACCAGTGAATATTAACATACAGTTGGCAAATAATTGTAATGGCGGGAATGTCCGTATGGAGAAGAACACAATTTAACAATAATAAATCAGTTGAAAAATGACACCTGGATACAGGAATCAAACCCGGGACCTTTGGCTTGGTGCACTAATGCTCTAGCACGGAGCTATACAGAATTCGTCCCATTCTCAGGGTAATTATTCCCTCATAGCTAAAGGCTGAGTCCATGATGGACGTGTGAAAATTGTCCTATATTTATGAGCGATCAATTAATATCAAGAGATATCAGATACCACAGCCATACCGGGTTCAATTATTGTGACCAGGTGTCATTTTTCAACTAACTTAAATTAGTTATATTATATGTGTTATTTTATGAGCATTGATATTATATACCAAAAGTGACAGCTACACATAACATTACTTAGAGTATAAATATGTGAAAGTATATCTAGAAGCTTTTTATAGCAGCCAGATATGTCCATCTATACAAAAAAAAAGTGGGGATATAATAATAATAACGCGGAAGGCAAGACGATTTAGAAAATTATTTCATATTCTTTGCAGTCAATATTGATAATGATTACAATTTACTACATTACTAATATTTTATTGGTCCGCGTCTCACCACCTGTTTTGGGTTATACGCGTGTATACAAACTTCGCAAGTGTGTGCTAGGAAAGTAGAACTTAGATAAATGTTCCCGAACTTGCAAGGTGATACATTGTGAAACCATTTAAGAAAAAACACCTCAATACACTCTATCTGGATTACATCCCCGACTTCCCCACAACTGGCAAACCAGATCAAATGATATTGATATTTAAACCACGTGTTAACCGGTGGGGGTGTTATATTTGTTTTATAGGTCTATTATCAATCAAAAGTAGCAGCTTAAGATCATATGAATTGACTTAAAAAATATATGAAAATTATTTTAATAACTTGTATTATTATTAGCACCGCGTCTTACTACCCGTTCGGGTTATACGCACTTACGCTAATGTGCAATGTTAGGGTGATTGTGAGATGAAATGGAGGACCTACAGTTTAACGTGGAATCCGAACCACGGTGGAGGCCTGGCATTCCTCACATTCACAAGTTGTGATTAATACACATCTTGTCAGAGGTGAAGGAAGGGTTTGGCAATCAGATAAATCTGTGCCGGGACCGAGGATTGAACCCCGGACCCTCAGCACAGAAGTCTGACACCTTACCCACTAGACCACCAGGTCACCAATAACTTATAGTCCGCTTGGTTGTCACATGATCTTAAAGCGTAAATCTCATTGTACAGGGATTTTGTATTGCTGTAACGTGTTGATTAACTTTTAACACGTTAATACAACGAAACCCTATAAAAAGTCAATACTGTTACTACCAGATCTAATAAGTTCTAATAATTTGGGGCAGATATAGACTCATTGCGACATCACAATTGGGAGACGCCCAGTTCTCAGCAAAATTTACCCCAGCGAACGAGGCAACTCGACTTGGAAGACCTACACGACCCACACTTCTATCACCTGAGCCAGTCGACGAGTAAATGAGAGGGGTATCAGTCCATAGCATTCCACCAGGCATTAACTAGCGCTAGTTGTCGGCTAGCATAATCTCTGATGAACCCCTCCCCCTTTTCGTACATTGCCAAATTTTATTAGTCCCACCGGTATAAATGGGCCTGTCCTCGGTTCACGTCTACCTATTCTATTGTAATCACGTGACGGAGACACTGCGGGAAGAGCTGCACTAACTTTACCCAGGAAGAAGTACAGAAGACCACGATGTGTGAGGCGTCTGAGTCACCTCCTCGCCGCAGGTCTAGCTACGGCGGATATTATAAGTATTGAGGAATACCATAAAGTTTTTGTCAGTATTTCTGATTCATTTCTCTATGCCCTTCAGGCATAGTTTATATTGTTGAGCGTTGAGCTTTATTTGTTCAATGTCCTTATGACATAAGTTTTGTAAGTCAGTATTACTAATTTGTTTCCCTATGCTCATATGGCACAGTTTATAGCTTTATTCACTACCTTTCTATGTCTATTAGGCTTAGTCGCAAAGATTAGGGTCATGGTTAGTCTCCTCAGACTATATGACCATGCTGCGACTAGTTTAAAGAATAGAATTTAATATTGGATGAGACCAGTCTATCTGTTGCTATGTTTCATGACCTAATAGGGTCAGTAACTGACACTTGTCTCTAATGAGTCTAACTGTGTACCGGTTTGCAGTGCGCAACCTGTGGAAGTGCTACTTGTCCATAGTAGTGGCCCGCGGGGTTTTGTCTATTGCGTTTGATCCTCTTATGGAGCCTTTAATGTTAATATTACTTATCTCTACTATGGCTAGTGATGTTGTCCCATTAGTAGGGTAACAAATTAAAGATACTATTGCTCAGGCCGTACTAATTAGGAAGAGTCCGGCCATAGTATTAGTAGCATCTAGTTCCTGGTAGTTTGCCTAGTACTGATTGTAATATTGTAGTTTTTCTAGGAGGTTATAACGTTATGATGCCTAACTGTTTTAGCTCTCAATGGAGTTAACTCACGCTAATTAGCTCTTGCTAATTACCTCCCTCCTAGCTCCTTAAATTAGGACTAATGTTGTATGGCTCAGTTTTTTGTATATTTTGTTGAGAGCAGTTTCTGCCCGTCTCAGTCAGCTGACTGTATTAAATAATGATTAATATGTATGTATGTATATAAATTTCATTGCCACCACTAAGTTATAGTACCGTGGAGCCGATGCCTTTTAATTCCATATGATAAATCAGTATATGCCCTGCTTTAACGAGTTACTAGCTTTCATAATAACACCTATTACCAATAAGTGTGGGTAATAGGATGTTCTTAGGTGCTTCACACCTGATGCTCCTTTGTCGAGCTACATATTTATATTATTGTAACCTTCCATATTCTTATGGCTAATCGATGGATGGTTTGTATAGTTTTTAACTGTAAATCTATGTACTTCCTAATGACATGTTTCTATATCAATAAACTGATTTGTTAAACTTGTAAAATATTCTCACTACTGTTTCTGTAATAATAGTGTTACGCATAACATCACATTGTTTTTGGTTCAAACAAACTATATGTACTGTTTGGACTCATAGTTTCCAAACATCTTGTTTATATCAACACGTATTTTTACATGTTAAAGCTACGTACATATATTATATTTACTCTATTTGGGTATTAATGGGGAAGGAAGCATTTTAGAGGTAGTATACCCGCATTTGCTTGGAGTGAAAGTGGGAGACAATTTAGAAAAAACCACCCTCAGTATACTCGACTGGGATTCGAACCCTTATCTCCCCGTCATCAGCAGGCCAGTCTAACACTAGAGTGATGCCTTAGACCATCAAACCACCGAAGCGGGTAGTCTCACAATAGGTTGATTTAATGATGGCAGCAATATTGGGGTTCAAATCTTGGCTAGGTGTCCTAAGGGTGTTTTTCCTAAATTGTTTCCGACTCTATCCATGTAAATGAGGGTACATTTTCAATATATTCTATTTTCCTCATCCATACTCCATTAGTTTAGTTAATAAATATGCATATATTACAAATTGGTAGTAAGACGCGTATAATAATAATAAATAATAATAATAATAATAATAATAATAATAATAATAAAATAATTTTTTCGAACTGTCAGCCACTGCGCTTACTACTACATACTTACTAGATGAGACACCAACAGGCTGCACTAAATATTGTTTTACTACTCAATGTTATTAGATACTTTACTCAAGCAAAATAATTACTAAAGTTATTTTATACTTAACCTCTTAATCCTTTTCCTTTATTTAGTCTTAGTCAAATTGCAAATATCTGTTATTAAAAACAAGAGCGTGGTCAATATTTTCAAGGAGTAACGCCGTGAGATGATAATCGCTATCAACTCTTACGTCATATCTGTTTGGCACATTATCGCTTTGACGATTGCAGGCGCTTAACACATAGTAGATGTTGAAAAACGGACAATGGTTACATATTTTTCATTAATTTGTAAAGCTATTTTAAACTTATTATTTAAGTAAATTTAAAAATAAATAATAGGCACTATTAAACCTTAATGCGCAAAATATCCATATTAATAAAAATAATAGCTAATTTGTGTGTATGTCATGACTCATGAGCATTGCCTACCTCAAGCAGAGGTCTGAAAATTTAAAATTTGTAGCCCTGTTGACAAACATGTGCATCTAGAAGCTGGAATTTTAAATTTTAAATTAAATTTATTAAAATTTATTAAAAACCGAGTCAGGAGAGTTAAATTATTATATATTTTTTCTGTCTGTTTGAAGCAAATAAAAGTGTTGTCTGAGGTAACGCAATAAATTGCGTGGCTACCCCAAGAAATGCCGGTACTTATGCTAGTATAGGAATAAATGTTGGTAATATTTAAAACAATATAATACTCGTATTGGTTCACAGGGCTCGTGTTGTCTAGCTAAAGTTATCTTGAACTAGAAGTAAAAATTAAATGTATAGTGTAAGCAGTTTTCTTAAATTTTCGTAGTTTATAAATATAGGAATATTTACATAGTTATAGAAATCCTAGTAAACTCTTGTACGTTATGTAAAACCATGTAACATTTTCCCTGAATATTTTGAATAGTCATACTGTATAGATGTTATAGAGTTTCCTCTTTTAGAGGTCTATTTATGATTGTATATTACAAAGGGCATAAGAATTTTAAAATATTTCTTTAATTTCATATTTTTTCTCTCCTACTCTCCAAAAATATTTAATGCAGAAATATAAAATACTATATATAACAATAACTCCTTAAAGAAGGATTAGGAATAATAATGGTAAAAATTAAACTAAATTGATAGTTATAAACTTTTATAAAATTTGGGGCATCTTTTATTCAGATCAAAAAGACTGTGAAATTTTGGACATATTTCATTCAATTAAAAAAAACTGTAATACTAGTTTTTTTACATGTGTATATAAATTAATGTTTATTTAGAGCTATGTAACATTTATCAATAAATTATATGTTGAGAAACAACATAATTATGGACATGAGTTGAATTCCTCACATGTGCCATTTTATAAATATATTATAATTTTTAGATATAACTCAACATGTATATGACACCAAATTAAAAGTGCGTTTTAAGTGGTAAAATAAATCTCGAGATTTTAATTAGGTGGTAAGTTTTATGTGGCCTTAATGTTGGACGAAAGAGAACTTGAGTTTAAGGTTCATTTGTACCGCTTTTATAACAAAACTAAAATAAAATATTGCTTCAGTAGATACGTTTAATTTAGTTTTCCACATATATAAATCTCAAGGGTTATTTAATATTTGCCATTGGTATCGTGAAATTTAGCAGAACTTTTTCTCTTCAATTAAAAAAAAATTCTAGTTGAATTCCACGATGCGTTTGACAAATATAAAATAACTTTCGATACTACTAAATGTCATAGACCTACTTAGGGCCTCTTGCACCCTTGTCAAGGAAACGTATTGATGAACCTATCTTCCCTCCAAAAAAGATCACTTTACTACAGTAGATATATATTTGTCAAAAAATTACTGCTAAAATCAAATTAATAAGGTCGATTTAGCTGTGAATTTACTGTATCCAGGCTCCTTTGTGATTTCCCTCAGAGTGTCTCCACCAAGTTGTTTTGAGCACATGAATAAATCGACAATTTCAAAGTCATAGGTAAGAAGAATTTTTTTACGAAACAAATACTATCAGTAATTTCGGTGGCTCCCAGCCACTTTGAACTATCTTCATAAGCAATCAGTTATAGTTATTATCTGGTCACACTTGCCATTTGATTCGTATAAATCTTGTTCTTCATCAGTCATACTTGTTACTGTATCACCACTACTTGTCTCTGAAGATATAAACGAAGAAGAAGAATAAACCATGGTAAAATCTTTGGCCTGTAGAATCATGGATTCATCTCCTCTAGATTCTGTTAAAAAAATTATCATCAGCTTCATGGCTCTTACAGTTGACCGCTTCTCTTGACGTTGAATGAAGTTGATAAACTCCATCTTGATCTCTATTATAGCCTCTTGCATATTTTGTTTCTTTCAAATTCCTCTTCAATGATTTTGTTTTCCTCTTTGTTTGGGTACAGACAATCGCTAACCCTTCCAGGTAAATATGCGGTAATTTTTTCTTTGTCTCTCTTCAGATTTCTAAACTTACTATCGGATGGTTTTTAATTCCCTGTTGTCTTCAAATGTTTTATTACACTTTATACACAACTCAACACTTAACACTGAACTAATGGTAGGTCCAAACTCGTTCACTGCATGAATGATTGATGAGTGACTAAATGATAGCTGTCCGAGCCTTGTTTTTATACCATGGCGTGATACCTAGAAATTAATTTCCACGCGACCCAGGTACTCGAAGCGTCCAGATTCATACACTCCATAATCTCCAACAGCGGTGGTGTGTTGCCACTACATATGTCATACACTCCATAGTCTCCAACAGCGGTGGTGTGTTGCCACTACATATGTCATACACTCCATAGTCTCCAACAGCGGTGGTGTGTTGCCACTACATATGTCATACACTCCATAGTCTCCAACAGCGGTGGTGTGTTGCCACTACATATGTAATACACTCCATAATCTCCAACAGCGGTGGTGTGCTGCCACTACATATGTCATACACTCCATAATCTCCAACAGCGGTGGTGTGTTGCCAATACATATGTCATACACTCCATAGTCTCCAACAGCGGTGGTGTGTTGCCACCACATATGTCATACACTCCATAGTCTCCAACAGCGGTGGTGTGTTGCCACTACATATGTCATACACTCCATAGTCTCCAACAGCGGTGGTGTGTTGCCACTACATATGTAATACACTCCATAGTCTCCAACAGCGGTGGTGTGTTGCCAATACATATGTCATACACTCCATAGTCTCCAACAGCGGTGGTGTGCTGCCACTACATATGTCATACACTACATAGTCTCCAACAGCGGTGGTGTGTTGCCAATAATATGTCATACCCTCCATAGTCTCCAACAGCGGTGGTGTGTTGCCAATACATATGTCATACACTCCATAGTCTCCAACAGCGGTGGTGTGCTGCCACTACATATGTCATACACTCCATAGTCTCCAACAGCGGTGGTGTGTTGCCACTACATATGTCATACACTCCATAGTCTCCAACAGCGGTGGTGTGTTGCCACTACATATGTCATACACTCCATAGTCTCCAACAGCGGTGGTGTGTTGCCACTACATATGTCATACACTCCATAGTCTCCAACAGCGGTGGTGTGTTGCCACTACATATGTCATACACTCCATAGTCTCCAAAAGCGGTGGTGTGTTGCCACTACATATGTCATACACTCCATAGTCTCCAACAGCGGTGGTGTGTTGCCACTACATATGTCATACACTCCATAGTCTCCAACAGCGGTGGTGTGTTGTCACTACATATGTCATACACTCCATAGTCTCCAACAGCGGTGGTGTGTTGCCAATACATATGTCATACACTCCATAGTCTCCAACAGCGGTGGTGTGTTGCCACTACATATGTCATACACTCCATAGTCTCCAACAGCGGTGGTGTGTTGCCACTACATATGTCATACACTCCATAGTCTCCAACAGCGGTGGTGTGTTGCCACTACATATGTAATACACTCCATAGTCTCCAACAGCGGTGGTGTGTTGCCACTACATATGTCATACACTCCATAGTCTCCAACAGCGGTGGTGTGTTGCCACTACATATGTCATACACTCCATAGTCTCCAACAGCGGTGGTGTGTTGCCACTACATATGTCATACACTCCATAGTCTCCAACAGCGGTGGTGTGTTGCCAATACATATGTCATACACTCCATAGTCTCCAACAGCGGTGGTGTGTTGCCACTACATATGTCATACACTCCATAGTCTCCAACAGCGGTGGTGTGTTGCCACTACATATGTCATACACTCCATAGTCTCCAACAGCGGTGGTGTGTTGCCACTACATATGTAATACACTCCATAGTCTCCAACAGCGGTGGTGTGTTGCCACTACATATGTCATACACTCCATAGTCTCCAACAGCGGTGGTGTGTTGCCACTACATATGTCATACACTCCATAGTCTCCAACAGCGGTGGTGTGTTGCCACTACATATGTCATACACTCCATATCTCCAAAAGCGGTGGTGTGTTGCCACTACATATGTCATACACTCCATAGTCTCCAACAGCGGTGGTGTGTTGCCACTACATATGTCACACACTCCATAGTCTCCAACAGCGGTGGTGTGTTGCCACTACATATGTCATACACTCATAGTCTCCAACAGCGGTGGTGTGCTGCCACTACATATGTCATACACTCCATAGCTCCAACAGCGGTGGTATGTTGCCACTACATATGTCATACATCCATAGTCTCCAACAGCGGTGGTGTGTTGCCACTACATATGTCATACACTCCATAGTCTCCAACAGCGGTGGTGTGTTGCCACTACATATGTCATACACTCCATAGTCTCCAACAGCGGTGGTGTGTTGCCACTACATATGTCATACACTCCATAGTCTCAACAGCGGTGGTGTGTTGCCACTACATATGTCATACACTCCATAATCTCCAACAGACTACCCTCATACTGCCTTGCAATTTCTCCAACCATTCAGCTCCAGATCTTGTCTAAGCTCACGACCTTACACGTACAACTGGAGACAAATTCTAGGGTGATTTTTCTGCCCTCCCTGGCCTGCATCCCCAGTGGGGACTGGTTTCACCAACCTCTAGATATGCTCTAATAATGTATACAATTAAACTAAGCTTATCTACTGAAGCTATGTTTTATTTATTTTGGTCAAAAGGTTTTTTTAGTTGAAAAGATGCTGGCCTTGACGCGTTCCCTTTTATCTAACCTAAATTACAAAAAAAAAGTTTCCATTACCATTTGTCAGTCTGTTGGTACTAGTGTGTACTGTACACCGAATAACGACCCGGTTGGGGTGTAGTGTAGTGGTGACAGTAGATCTCTCATCCCCCCCTCTCCCAAGGTTGATAGAGTGAAGTCACCTGACACAGTCTTGTGTATTCAACCGAACGACGCCAAGGAGAACTCGCGTGATGGATGCTGATGAACAAACCTCCATGCCGTGCAGGTGGACGCTATCGGTTCAGGAGCTGTAGCGTGATTTGCCGCTATCTAAGTAGTAAGCGAATAAACTCGTCTAACCTGAAGACCCTTTTGAGACGGAAATGAATAAACACGATTGTTGTAAGGCTTCACGATAAATAAGGATGGGAAAGTGAATTAATGAATGTATTCTTTATAGCGTTCAATAATCTTTATGGCGGGACAATATTTACAACCTCTTAGGCGCTATTCTTTGTTGCTAAAACATCGCTCTGATACCAATATAACTCATTGAAACTCAGATTGAACCGTGTCTCAGAATAAACATGACATCTTAAAACAGATGAGATTAAATATTAATTGAAATGCAATACATATTACAATTAAAAATAAAATAATAAATATAAAAATAAGATTAAGGAATGACAGTGATTAGGAAATGGAGATGCGTTGGAATACTAGTGGATATGTTGGTTGTACGGTGGTGGATATGTTGGTTGTAACGGTAGTGGATATGTTGGTTGTATGGTAGTAGATATGTTGGTTGTACGGTAGTGGATATGTTGGTTGAATGGTAGTGGATATGTTGGTTGAACGGTAGTGGATATGTTGGTTGAAATGTAGTGGATATGTTGGTTGAACGGTAGTGGATATGTTGGTTGAAATGTAGTGGATATGTTGGTTGTACGGTAGTGGATATGTTGGTTGTACAGTGTTGGATATGTTGATTGTACGATAGTGGATATGTTGGTTGTACGGTAGTGGATATGTTAGTTGTACGATAGTGGAATATGTTGTTTATTCGGTAGTGGATATGTTGGTTGTACGATAGTGGATATGTTGTTGTACGGTAGTGGATATGTTAGTTGTACGATAGTGGATATGTTGTTTATTCGGTAGGGGATATGTTGGTTGTACGATAGTGGATATGTTGGTTGTACGGTAGTGGATATGTTAGTTGTACGATAGTGGATATGTTGTTTATTCGGTATGGATATGTTGGTTGTACGGTGGTGGATATGTTGGTTGTGCGATAGTGGTTATATTGGATGTCTTGTGGCGTTCTTCTGGGTTGTGTCGAAGGAGGCCATGGTGGTCTGTAGATATTATCCTGTTTGATCTAAAGGCAAGGTTCTGAGCGCCTTCGTACAATGATGATATTAGTCATGACTTGCCCTGTAGGGAACGCGAGAAAAGGTGTTTTTGAAGTGTTTATGGTGAAACATCTTTTTGGTCGAAATAAATTAAATGATATTATCCTGTAAAAACATAGAATTTGATTTTCTTCACATGGTGATCTAAACATTTCTTGAATGTCTGTAAAAATTTTCCTGGGTTTTCATTAAAACTTTTTTTCTTCATTTAAAACATTTCACATCTAATGCCACTATGCTAATGACAGATATTCAACATATCTTTATATCACCACGCGGAGAAAATTAAACTCTATGTTTGTACTAGAGCAATATTATTTTATCTATATCGGCTAAAAAAATGGTTTTGCTATATTATTATTATTATTATTATTATTATTATTATTATTATTATTATTATTATTATTATTATTATTATTATTATTATTATTATTATTATTATTATTATTATTATTATTATTATTAGCACCGCGTCTTACTACCTGTTCGAGTTATACACACTTATGCTAATGTGTAATAGTAGGGTGATCATGAGATGAAATGGAGGACCTACAGTTTAACGTGGAATCCGAACCACGGTGGAGGCCTGGCATTCTCACATTCACTTCAAGTTGTGATTAATACCACCAGGTCACCTGTTTTGCTATAAAAACTGCAAAAATAATGGCCTTTTCTCGCGTTCCCTACATCCCATCTTAAAGTACCAGTTTTGGTTCAGATAAAGGATGAAGGATCACAACAAATATTAACCACTCTCTCTCTCTCTCTCTCCTTTCTCTGTGATTAGGCCCCTACTTTTCAGGTCAGCGTGTGAGTTGAGTGCGATCCCCTCCGTAACTCTGCCGCTGTTGTTTTAGGTCGTTGACGGAATACTCCCTCCACCAGCGTGCGTGTTGGTGGGACACTCTCTCACGTGACCTTGTTATGTGTTATCTAAATCGTTAGTTTATTTGTTATGTGGTTTATGGCCACCTCGTTCCCTTCCATCGCAACATCTGTCTCGTTGGGGTGTCTTATGAAGGGCATGGTGTAACCTCTCTCTTTACCTCCCTTCAGGGGAAACACCCCATCACGGCACCACCGGTCACGGGCGAGCAACCGGCTCATACTCTAAAGCAGGACTTCTATAAATGTGGGTCTTTCAAAAAACTACAACGTTTAAACATGTCACTCCAAGAAAATATTGTAACATATCTACGTTAAAAAATAAATTAAAAGTTTAACATGGGGACGAATAGGTTGGAAAATGGTTTTTAGAAATTTTTACATCTACAGATAATTTTATAAGTGAAAATAACCTTCCCAAAGATTTAATTGTAATAATTATATTGGTCATCCGCATTTCTTGGAGAGACAGTTTAAAAAATACGTCCCTTCAAATGTTGTTTGTAAAAAACTAGTTGGGTTTATAAACCATTCTCCATTGAAATAAAAAATCTCAGTCATCTGCTATTAAAAGTTCAAGAAGAATTTGCCGAGTAATCAAACGATCACAGGTTGAAGACTTGAGTTTCCTAAAAAAAAAAAAAAAAAAAAAATCGCTAAATTTTGGCTTGGGGGTTTGGACAGAATTTCCAATAATTTCTAAAATGGCTCTAAACATACTTCTGCCATTTTGTACTAAGTATTTATGCGAAGCGACGTTCTCAGCTTGGACGATTATAAAAACAATATATCGATCAACTCTGAACGTTGAACGTCATGCAGTACCAAATATTCATTCTTTATGTAAATATAAACAAGCACAACCATCTCATTAGTATGAAAATTTGCTTCTATCTTTAATCAATGGTAAAATTAGATGTATGCCAAAGAATTGTTTTAGAAAAAAATTCTTTATGATTTATTATCAGTAAATGTTTGATTTGTATACCAATTTCAAAACCTATACACTCAGGGTCGCGTAAAAATGTATCAAAGGGGTCGCCTGTCTAAAAAGTTCTAGGAAGCTCTGCTCTAAAGTTTCGATTCCATCAGAGTCCACTTGAAGTGAGTTAGTCATAATGTACACTTGCCATACTCTCTCGGTGATTATTATTTCTGTGCACACAGCTTACTTTTCATCAGTACTATAATCATTCAAACATTTTTTAAGCACCTCGTATTGCTACCCGTTCGGATTATACGGCTATGTGCTAAATTACGCTAACGGTTCTATTGTATTAATAAGGTTATATTTAGAGTAATTGTACCTGTATTTGCATGGTGGGAGAGTGGAAAACTATTTTGGAAAAAAACCTTAGTTCATCCGACCGAAATTCAAACCTCGATCTCCCCGTCATCGATAGTCTTGTCTACTGCGAGAGTAGTGCTTTAGACCACACGGCCACCGAAGCGGGTCCCTCAAACACTGATGGGGAGGGGGAGGAGATAAGAAATAAATGTACTCAAATTCGAGTGACTGGAGAATAGGAAGCAATTTGCAACAAAATAAACTTAGTACTACCAGCCGGTATTCGAACCTTGGCCTCCAAGCACTGGTAATCAATCTATTGCAAGAATTACGCCTTAGATAGTGTGACCACCGATGTGCAACTTATTTAAAATTCACTCTCGCCTTCTTGTTTCATAATGGCATATAGTCACAGTCACAAAAATGTGATGTAAGTACATTTAAAGATTCTGTCATAATCTACAGTACACGGTAGTCGACAAGGAGTAAGAAATGGATATAGACAAACAAAAGTATAGTAATCAATTTAGATCTTACAGATTTAAAAATTGACGCCAATGTCAAAGTTTACGGCTATAAAAACATAGCTTGTCTTAGGAATACATTAAATCGGGAGAATTAACTTAACAAAATGTAAGATAAGACACTCACTAAGGTGATACTACACTCATCCATCTTTAGCACCTGACACTCATCTATCGAATATTAGACTATTCAAGTTTAGATTAAACAGGACATAGTTGAGTCCAGGATGCTGAGAGAGGAAAATTTGCGGCATGCTCGAATAAAATCCACCAAACCTTATCGGTTGTAGCCTCAGGTACAGACAGACAATCAGAAATGGGTGGCAGCCAAATTGTAAGACCCACCTTTTTGAATTCGGGGTAATCATAATCTCGAGGGACAACATTTTCACGAATGCGATACTTTCTTTAAATGAGAAAATAAAATTGGACTTGAACTTTCTTTGTAAGAAGATATAAGATAAAACACACGTGTTCAAACAGTAAATACCAGCCTCAGCAGCACCTGGTGTCGAACCAAGTTACACAATCTGGGGAGTCGACCACCTTAACCACCTAGTCACGCCAATGGACTTTAATTATAATTTCTCTTTCTTTAGACACTAAGTGTAAACATTTTTAGCAAAAAATAGCCCAACTAATTATCTTAAAAGTAATTTCCACTAACCCTGTGTTCAATCAACCCCTCAAATTAAAAACAACCATAGTTTCTTAGATTATCGGAGAAAAGAGGGTTTTAAGTACAGTTGATTACTTTCCTATCTATTTATCAAATTTCGTGTATATTTTAATTGGTGTCGTGATTGTGTGGCCACCCACAAGTTTTGAGACAGGAAGACAAAGCAGGTAAAGGAACAGACACGGAACACGAAACTTGGAACGATCGACTTCCTTTAGTGAAGCTACGTTGCCCCCTTTTGCGTCACACTTGATTAGACGTCACCTCCACACAATAGCTTTGTGAAGGGCTGAGTGGGGTAGGAGGGTAGGGGGTCTGAGATTAAACGTATTAAATATAGTATTCATTTACTTTTAAACAATTTATCATTTCAGAGAAAATTTTCTATGAAAACAACATTATACCTTTTGAACAATAAGTCGTAAGCCTGGTCCTAAAATGTAGTCTATCTGACACATCTTTAATTATCTATATTAGAGTTCTACTTCATAAGTTTTTACTTAACTAGGAAAGGACGTGGAGCAACTAACTGTCTGACTCGCTCACTCTTAGCCCCTCTTCTTGCTGGCCCGCCACTGCCTTCAGGGTGAGAGTACACAGGCAGCAACGCAAAGCGGTCAGACGCGCAGAGAACATTATCTTGATCGCGTTGCCCCGCATCGCTGCGTTTGTACACCTACCTTTAGCGAGAATGACAGTAGTGAATAGATTAATCCCTCCACTTTTTTTTTGTCCAGTTATGTCAAGTTATCTGTGCCTTTGATAGACCTAAAATGAAAATACTAAAGGGGGGACGGAAGTAGTTCTAGAAGAGTAGGAAGTATTGTTAGGAGGGTTGGAAGTAATGCTAGGAAGATTGGCAGGAATGTTAAACTACGTTCAGACGGGGTGGATTCATCCGCGTGATTTGATCCGCGTGGAAATTGGTAGCTGTTCAGACGTCGCGGAATTCGTGCGAAATATAAAAGAAAAGTGAAATAAAACATCGTTAATATTTTCAAACCAAAACATTGATGTTTATAGTACGGATAGTACAGAGGGCCGGATAGTCGTGGGCCTACTGTTCTTATATAATATAGAGATCCACCGACTCTGTCCAAGCTAGTTTTTTAAAATCTTGTTGGAATATTCTTCACATTCCATGTTCCATTGATATGGCACGCCTTTTCTCCACCTCGTCAACAAAAAGTTCTGTATCGAAACGCTCCATAATTCCCTCATCTGCCTACGTCCAAGCCACGTCGAATCTGCTCGTCAACTGAACGCTCTCATTGAAATTCATAGAACTCAAACCAGGCGCGGTATTGAGTTTCTGGCGGTCGGTTAGCGGAGACCGCTCAGACGATTGCACCACTCCGCCTCATGTAAACGAATGTATGGAGCTCAATACAACTCGATACCGCAAGGTTCCATCCACGCGGACGGATCCGCCCCGTCTGATCGCGCTCCTAGGGTGGTAGGAAGGAATGCTATATGGGTGGGAAGGAATGTTAGATGGGTCAGAATTAATGTTAGGAGGGTTGAACGGAATGTTTGAGGTTGTCGCGATACGATATTTCATAGCAATGAACTTTGGTTGGTAAATTAATTAAACATTGTGTATTTTATGCACATTTAACCCTAGAATGGTAGGGTGGGGTACTGCACACCCCAGCTTATATTCTTTTTGTTGCCAGGCTTGAGTTGTGGGGGTATCTTTTGTGTCCGACCCATGTAAATTCAGTCTGGAGTTTGACCTTCACAGTGGATGACGTGCTGGGCCCTGACTTCTTGCTATAAGGTAGGTGGAACTATTTTTGTAAACAAACTACCACCATGGGGTGTATTGTACCCCACCTTACCATTTTAGAAACACATTTTTACTCGTATTTATTTTTATTTTACTTACTATATGTGATATAAAAACACTAATTAGGGTTTCTTCATTTATCCATATATATATATTATACTCTAGCTAGTTAATATACTTTCAGAAGACATGGCGCTTGGACTGAATGTCGATGAAATCCGAGAGTTGTTAGAAAGAAATGAAGAAGATGATTTCTTTCCAAGACATCAGCTCGCTGATGAAGAACCAGAAACTGTTATGGAGCAACAAATCGATGAAGATGATGAACAGCCTGCAGATCCAGAAGAAGATGTAGAAGCCGGTCTTGTGGAAGAACAAGTAGCAGAGCTAGCACCAAGGAATTCAGAAGACGTTCAACTGGGACCTTTTGTCTATGGACGGAATGGGTTCCGTTGGAGCTGTACACGTCCAAGCAGACGAGGTAGGCCTCTTGCACAAAATTTATTAATAATTAGGCCGGGACCCAAACAAGGGGCAGAAAATGTTAAGGAACCGATAGAAACATGGAGTATCTTGTTCAGTGGAAATATTTTGAATAAAATATCTACTCATACAAATGAAGAAATTGAAAGGAACTCTGCAAGGTATTCTTATGACAACTATACTGTTAGACCAACTAATGTTGTAGAAATCAAAACTTTGTTTGGTTTGTTTTATTTGGCTGGCCTTTTACGAAGTGGCAGTCTAAATGTAGAAGAGTTATGGTCACACATTTATGGTAATGGTTTATTCAGGGTGACCATGTCAATGAAACGTTTTCTCTTTTTGACAGATTGCTTACGATTTGATGATAAGACAACTAGACCAAGAAGGGTAGTAGTTGATAAATTTACCCATATTAGGGATATTTGGGATATTTTCATTACCAATTGTAGAAAGTATTATTCACCTAGTGCACACGTAACGATAGACGAGCAATTGGTTTCAACCAAAGTCCGTTGCCCTTTTCTCATGTATATGCCCAATAAACCGGGCAAATACGGTATCAAGGTAATCATGATGAATGATGCAAAAACTTACTATATATGTGTGATGCAATACCTTACACAGGACAAATCAATGATCGCCCACGTAACGAGCTGGTACCAGAGTATTACGTGCGTAAGCTAAGTGAAACCATATCAGGCTCCAAACGAAATATAACTTGTGATAATTGGTTTACCACTATTCCACTTGTTGGCCGCATGCTGCAGGACCATAAGATTACAATGGTGGGCACACTAAACAAAAATAAGCCAGAAATTCCTCCTATGTTTTTTCAAGAGAGGGCCATCAATGCTTCTGTTTTTGGGTTTGACAAGACCAAAACCCTTATTTCATACTCACCCAAAAAGAAAACGAATGTCGTATTAGTATCATCCATGCACCACGATGACGGAATTGATAATGAAACAGGAAAGCCAGATATAGTGATAGCGTACAACAAAAATAAAAGAGGAACTGGCTGTTTTGACAAACTATGTGCTACATTTACGACATCCAGAAAAAATAAGAGATGGCCTATGCAGATGTTATTTGCCATGCTTGATCATTGTGGCGTAAATTGCTATATATTGTTTGTACTGGCTAATTCAGACTGGAAAGGTAATCCAAAACATAACCGACGTCACTTTTTGAAAGAGCTAAGTGCAAGCCTGACAAGAGATCATCTAGTAATGAGGAGTCAATCTGGAAACATTCCTAGAGCCATCAAGATCCACATCAGGGATATACTAAATCTACCAGAGGCTGGAATCAGACCACAAGTGGATCATGAACAACCAATGACAATGAAAAGGTGTCATATTTGTCCACGAGGAAAAGACAGAAAAACAAAACTTACCTGTAAATATTGCAGGAAGCCCATGTGTTTGGAACATCGGGCAATGTTGTGCCAGGATTGTACTGAGTGATCTATTCTATGTAAAAAAAACTCTAGAGAAACTTTGTATTTAGTATATTTGGCTATAAAAGGCCTACATGATACATATTAAACGAAAAATATTAAAGAAAATCGTTTGTATTATTTTAATGAAGTTTACCATTTAGGGCCAAAATATTCACCTTACCATTGTAGGGTTAATGCCTTGTTTTTTAACGGCTTAATATAATACAGAAATTGCCACAATGGCCCACGCGTTTCTTCCACACGTCCAATCTCCGTCAGAACACAGAGTTAACAGGTCCAGACAAAAACCCTATTGCCTGGCTTTGATTTACATTGATCACTGAGAGCTGCTGAGCTCTAGCGAATACAAGAAAAAACTATTTTAAGAAAATAAAAAATAAAAACACTCAAGTTGGCTAGTGAAAGATATTACTCTCTCTCTCGCACTTACCTGCGAGGTTTGACCTTGAAACGTTGTGAGGGCTGTAAGCAAGCAAACTGAATGTTCATGATCAGTTACTAGCTGCACGTGTGCGGAAACTAATTATCGACAGTACAGTCACTGACCAATAAAATATACACAACCTAATGTAGCTAGCCCAGCAAGCATGGCAATATAACAGGATCATTACAGTACTCCCCTACTTTCTGGCTTACTTTTTAGAATAAAATGAGTCAGGAAGTAATTCTGTTACTTTGTCTTTACATTGAACCCTTTGAACATATTTTAACACAGCTATATATTCAATTAAGATTATGTATCTTTATATAAAAAATAACATAGAAAACCTATGCATTGGTTACATAGGGTAGCAGCATGATGAGATATGTTGTGTTTATTAATTATTTGACATCAATGACATCATTTAAAATGTTCATCGTTTCTTTAAAAAAAAAAAAAGAATGTTCATCTTGTTTTGTCATTGCCTCCCATGAATTAAATGTTTCATGTCAGAAAAGTTTTAAATTCTCACTCTTTTAATTGGTATAACATACTAATGATATAAAAGAGGAATTATTGATTTAATGTTTAGCTAACCTTCTTTTATGCACACCATTTTCACATATTAATATAATAAAATAAACAAAATAGGAAAACAAAACTCTACACCCTAATATAATAAAATAAACAAAATAGAAAAACAAAGAGCTAAACATCGCTCTGCACATAATCAGGATGTCACCCTTGACAAAAAACAAACTATAAAAATTTTCAAATTTCAGACTAAATTGGTAGGTCTGAAGTAAATAGCAATATTTCTTTAGTCTCCCAAATGGAATAATATGCTAAATATACAAAATCTATATTCGGGAAGAATTATACCTTATTTTAAGTTCACATTTAAATAAACATTCAAAACATATAAAATTCATATTCGGGTAAAATTATACCCTATGTTAAGTTACAAGTTTACATGCTCTTAAAAGTTTTTTTTAAAGAAAAATTTACTAAGTTCAAAGTAAAATCCTAGTAAAAGTCTAATTATTAAGAGGAGTTAAAAGCTAGTCCTACTCCAGCCATAATTCCCTACTTTCCATCTATCTTGTCACTTACTCAAAATGGGGCTTAATTTCATCAAAATGTTTAGGCCGATACACCTCTACCACTACAGTTCTCGATTGCTCTCTTCCATCAACTTGCCTCTGTCCCTGGCTATTATTTTTGGTCCCTGTAGGTCTTTGTTCTTTGTACCTTGGTAGGTGATAATACGGATTGTATCCCTTCAGTCCCTGATTGTGATCATTTAGCCTATACTGTCCCTAGTTGAATCGTGGACCACTATCTTGGTTTCCCCTACTCCTATTTCCTTGCTCTCTCTCCCAATGTTGTGATGGAGGAGGTGTCCTGCCTTCCCTCTGAAACTGATAATTAGTTCTACCTTGTCCTTGTGGATGGTATTGATCCTTAAATTTCTTGAAACTTGACCAATATTGTTCACTTTCTCTCTCTGTACCTCTTTCTGAAGTTGAAGATAAGGGCCTATTTTGTGTCAAGTCATGTTCCTGTATATCTCCTAAATATACCCACTCTCTAGCTCTTTGACATCTATCATCAAATGCATTAACACCCGCTCCATGTCTTGAAGGTCCTGTAAATTCGTACCAATCAGAGCATCCTGTATAATTTGAGGAAAATGATATATACATGCCTCATGAGTCTATCTTCCTCTATTGAGTATTTCATATATTTATGAAGATATTCACACATAGTTCCTTCTTGAACACTGTATTTACCATTGAAAATCTGCTGCAAAAAATTATCTTGTCTTACCTGTGACAAAAATTTTCCCAACAAAGCATTCTTTAGCCGCGTCCACACCAAGCGCGCACGACGAACAACGTTTTGCAAACGTTTGCAATTGTTCACGAACCTCCTCGTCCACATCGGGAATGCATTCTGAAAATACATTTGTTTGTGAACGTTCGCCTAAGTTCCCAGTGCGTGCATTATGGCTACAGCTCTTTCCAAAATTGGTTTGGCCTGTTCTTCTTAGTTAATTTTTTCTAAGTTATTAGAGGAGGTGTGGGTGAAAAAAAGCAGGAGGCAACGCAGAAATTGGGTGTCGAGTTTTTTTAAGAAGCGAGATAAAAATAGTGTGCCTAATGACATAAGAGAAGATGATGCAGAAGGTATATTCAAAAATTTCAACCGTATGCCTGATGAAGCTATCAAATTTTTGCTGAATAATGTTCAGGACAAAATCAGTAAAAAAGATTTTAACTACAGGGAAAGTATTCCTGCTGACGTTCAACTGGGGATAACACTTCGTTATCTGGCTACTGGAGACTCTATTCACAGTCTCAGATTTCTCTTCAGAGCATCTAAGCAGACCATTTCTCAAGTGATTCCTGAAGTCTTTGAAGCTATAATAGAAGTGTTGTAGGAGTACATTAAAGTAAGTATTTTTATTTTTTATTTTTTACTCTGAAAGTTGTATAGGTAAAGACAACTACAGTATAGGTACAAAATCAGATATTACCAACCCATGTCTATCTGAATGTTATACAGATTGGTTTCTATTTATTACAAATATACTTCAATTAAGTAGATACATCAATTAATGCAAAGGTATTTAGTAGTCAGAATAATGTGCTTTCGGGTTGAACTGAGAGAGATAATTTGAAGCTGATGGCTCAATGCTCTGTGATGTGTTTGTCGTTGTTGGTGCCCTACCCAAATCTGAAGGAGCAACCCCTGCTCTAGATGCAACTGTACTATTGTGTAGGCTAACCTGCTGGTGTCCTTTTTCTGAGTGAACACTTTGTGGTGATGTGAAAGTAGGCAAACCACTGTTGTTTGTAGCACCATGACAACCTCCACTGCTGGTGTATAGTGATAGTTGTGGTGGGTCCATAGTCCCGTCGTAGATACCATGTCAGCTTTATGTCACCAACAAGATGATGTACTATTGACTGCGTTCGCTTGCTGTACTTTCTCAATTTCGCAACAACGTGTTCCCCATAAATTTCACAGTCATCACGTTGTGCAGTACGTTGCAATAACGGCAATGCTTGATCAATACGAGGGTCCGAAGTAGATGGAGTTTTGCGTATTTTTGGCTTTGAGGCTGCAAAAATACGAGTAGGTTGCTCTCTCGATGGTGGTTGAGAAGCGACACCACCAGCATTAGTAGCATTCCCTTGAGAATCGTTAGTACTTTCGGGCTCATCCACGTTAGTTTGAGTATTGTTCGATTGTTCAATACCAATCAAGTCATCGGTGTCCCAGTCATTCTGCAATATACAACTAAAAATAAAATTAATGATCACTCATAAGTATGAGCTTAAGACCTAACTCCTTTGATTTTGATTTTCAAATCCCAAGAAGTGAGGAAGAGGTGCTACAAGTCTTCAAGGGTGATTCAAAAACAAACAAAAAACACCCTTAATAGGCCTATATTTGGGGTAAATTATAAACACAAGACAAAATTGACTCCTTTTTTTCACGTTCCCACTGGTACAATTTAAACCTATGTGAAATCTGGATGCTTTAAACGACTACTTGGGTGTTGTACCGTTGTTCCTCCAAGAACCCTTCACAGCTCGCGTGTGCCTTGGAGACCAGCCGTACCGTAGATTAATGGTTGGCGCCTGATTTAGTCCACTGATAAGTATCTTAAACCAACTATAGTATCGTAAGATACATTTCCAGGTTGGCTAAATCACAGCGTCACGCGTTGTCAGTACGTGGGTAGGTGAACGTAGGCTAAAACCTGCTTACAATATTGGTATTGAAAATATCGGTTCTGTGCTAAAACTGAAATATTTACAATTAAAAAAAAAGGGAAATTACATCGCTTATGAGGACAGTGTTAAATAAAATGTTGATACCCAAAAACGTCACCTGCTTCGGTGGCTGCATGATCTAAGGCGCTACTCTTGCAGTAGACTAGAATGCCGATGACGGATAGATTGAGGTCCGAATATAGGTCGGGTGTATTGAGGGTGGTTTTTCCAAAATTGTTTCCCATTATCCCTCCAGGGGAGTGTGGGTACCTTTCTTATAAATATAACCTTCCTAATCCATAAAACCACTAGCGTAATTAGTACTTAAGCTTGTATACAACGTTTCAGGTTATAATATTATTACAAACCAGTTGAGGCCAGCACTGCAATATGTAACATGTTCGGCCGTTTGATCGGATGACTCTTAGGGCCAGTTTCATAGTCAGATTTAGCATGCCTAAAGTGCGAGTCGATACTAAATACAGGACGACTCCTACCTAGACCAAAATGGAATGGGCCAGTTTCATAGATTTAGTACGCCTAAAGTGCGAGTCGATACTAAATACAGGACGACATCTACCTAGACCAAAATGGAATGGGCCAGTTTCATAGATTTAGTACGCCTAAAGTGCGAGTCGATACTAAATACAGGACGACATCTACCTAGACCAAAATGGAATGGGCCAGTTTCATAGATTTAGTACGCCTAAAGTGCGAGTCGATACTAAATACAGGACGACATCTACCTAGACCAAAATGGAATGGGCCAGTTTCATAGATTTAGTACGCCTAAAGTGCGAGTCGATACTAAATACAGGACGACATCTACCTAGACCAAAATGGAATGGGCCAGTTTCATAGATTTAGTACGCCTAAAGTGCGAGTCGATACTAAATACAGGACGACTCCTACCTAGACCAAAATGGAATGGGCCAGTTTCATAGTCAGATTTAGTACGCCTAAAGTGCGAGTCGATACTAAATACAGGACGACTCCTACCTAGACCGAAATGGAATGGGCCAGTTTCGCATATGAAACTGGCCCATTCCATTCAATTTCAGGTAGGTGACGTCTTGTATTTAGTATAGCGCCGCACTTGAGCCGTACTAAATCTGACTATGAAACTGGCCCTCAGTGTATTGTTGGGGGGTGATAGGGGGAACGGAACCTTTCACACGACCCGACTAAACAGTCGTCCGGCGGCCTCTGTACTTGTCTTATTATCATCATAACTCAGTGATAGGTAATCAAAGTAATAATGGAGAGTTGAGTTGACAATTATGTATTCATTTCATTATTGGAGTAATATAAAGTAATTAATTACCGTATTGGCCCGAATATTGTACGGCCTCACACATAATACGACCATAAAATTTGAAAGTTTTTCTACATGAAATATAAAAGTTCTCGAATCTACCTCAACATAAAAACTTAACAAGTTTGATTAAGTTTAATTAGGTCCTCTGAATCCTTATTTTTGTGTGTGTGCGCAAGCACTTCTAACTTTTACTAAATTTTTTTCTCAAAACTATTTTACCAGCGTTGGAAACACTTGCAGCCTGCCCGTTATTTGTTTGCTGCACGTGAACCTCGCATCTTGCTCTTAGTTTAAAAAATTAATATTGCAATGTAAACGCTTGCATTATCACCGAAGACACTTGTAAAAAAAACACATTAGACTAATGATTAAATCTCGATCTATCCTCGATGAAGGAATATTTTCGGATGAGATTATTCATAGGCGAATCATATCGTTTTTACCAGACTAAATTCGACTAATAATCGTCTGATCGCACTCGTACGACAGAAAACGTACAGTGTGAAAGCCCTCTAAATAACTATCCTCATTGCCAGGTCTTTAATGACTACGTGCTTTTTGCACCCGTTTGTGTTTACACTTTGGGAAAAATAACCGTATGCGTTTGCACCCACTGTATATTCAAATCCTTCTTATTGTTCTAAGGAAGGTAAATGTTTGTGTTTACAAAATTTGTGTATGTTATTTCCCTTCAAAACATTTAATTTCTGTTTTATTTCACCCCGGCAGAATACAGATATCAGGCCAATTACAAACCTATTCTAGCCTAACCAAACCTAACCTAACTTAACCTAGCCTAACCTAACCTAACCTAACCTAACCCAACCTAACCTAATCTACCAACATTCCTTCGTACTGTAGTTCTGAAACTAGGACCGATCAAAAAATAAACGTCATATACGTCCTCTTAACGACTTTCAGTTGCTAGTATCAAGGCTTTGACCCGCCGACGGGTGAGAACACTTAGGATTTATTTTAGGCGGGCGCCCACATTTTTTGAAAGGGCGCTACTAACACAGACGCAAACAACACGCTCTCGTTTTAATACTTGAGTAAGAGTGTGGACCACCGGCAGAACTATCTCGGTGCCAACGTATTCAACTGGCATGTGTGATACTGACATGAAGGTGCAAAGTTTAAACCTCTGCCGGAAGCACTGGATTTGCTTTTTTAACTAAAGCCTTATTTTTATAGGAAGCACACTTTCGACCATCAACGTTGATTGTAGGTCACTAAAATTTGGCATTATATAAATAAACAGCGTATAACCCGAACGGGTAGTAAGACGCGGTGCTAAATAATAATAATAATATAAATAAACCATATTTGATTTGTTAATTAATTTTCAAGAACTGTTGAGATATTATTTGCATAAAACTAAACAAAAACGTGTTAGCTGAAGCAATATTTCTATTTGTTTTGGTCAACAAATCGTTTTGTTATAAACATTTTAAAACTACGGATCTTAACTTACGTTCCTCTCAATCCCAGTTTAAATGTAATTGTTAAATCTTATATTTAAAAAAATAGAGAGAGAATATTTATCTTTCAACGCATATTTCTTAGGTCGAACTTAAGTGAAAGGAATTGTAGTGGTGGTGCGCGATCCTATACTATACTTCCTAAACACCATGCGTGTTTATATCACTAAGAGAATGTAAATAGATAATTAGTTTGCGGATAAAATTAACAAGAGTAATTGCGTTATTTTCTTGAACGATAACATGTAAAATAATTATAGTTTTAAAATTAAGCTATCACGCCTTTAAAATAAAGTCATAGTGAATAAAAGTCGAAATGCCAAAGATTGTAAAGTTTAGATAATTTAAAAAAAAAACTTTCTCACAGTTCTTAGCGTCATTTCAATATAATCGTGTGGAGATTAAAGCGTGCTATGTGCCTTTTCAATAAAGGTAATTTTTGAGATTAGCTCTGCGTCACTAATCTTCACTCTCACTCTAAGGGCAGTACGCCTAGTACGCCTAAAGTGCGAGTCGATACTAAATACAGGACGACACCTACCTAGACCAGAATGGAATGGGCCAGTTTCATATGCGAAACTAGCCCATTCCATTCAATTTCAGGTAGGTGACGTCTTGTATTTAGTATAGCACCGCACTTGAGGCGTACTAAATTTGACTATGAAACCGGCCCTAAAGGTTGAATTTCAAATATTAAATATTTCAAATCTCAATAGGGGTGTATCCTGGTTATTTTCAACCCTTGGGAATTATTATTTCTTAAGTTGAGTGGTTATGTATTTTTCTTTTGCTTACCTACCTCTCAGATTAATTAATGACAAAACTCTAGGATTGATAATTGATATGTGATATCTCTTCACAGATATATTCCTGATACCAGATTCAAATTCAATTAAATGAAAAGTTACAACCTAAACATGTGAATCAAAACCGGAACCTTTAATTTTTCGCGGGAATGTTCCATCAATTGGACACCATGGCTGTTTTTGATATCGATATGAAATAATCCTTAGATATAGATTTTGACCAAAATTGTTAAAGCTATTTTAAAAACCGTCCAATTAAAAAAATTAATTTGTTAATCACACTATTTTTATTAAATATGCATTCTTATTTTTCGTATAAAACACTCACCACGCCTGATATATATTTTTAACCAAATTGTTAAGTAATTTCCTAAAAATTTCAAATATAATTTATGGCTAGAATAAACATCAACACTTAATATCACGTTTGAAGGAAATCCATTTAACGTTTTTCTCTAGCCCCAGTTACAAACAGACACTGATGGGGATGGATAAAATTGCAAAAATAAAATATGTTGGGTGTGCTGTTGCGGATATTCAAAAACAATACAAAACAATTGGAGGACAACCCTTGAAATAAACGAGGGGGGTGGGAAAAACTATAATAACTAATAATTCTGGTAATAAAACCCACTTTGGCGCTCGTCTTCGCTTACCTGGTAGCTCATGTTCGTGATAAACAGAAATAAATAAGGAGTGGGGTTTTGGAATGGACGTGGTCCAGGAACAGAAACAGGTAGGCCTATGGAGCTATCCAAACTCGGAATTACTACCGCTGGCGAAAAGAAAAACACACAAGGGAACTTGTGAGATTGACTGGTTCCGCGGCTGTCACGTTTTCCTTAGGTGGAATATATAATCAATAAACTCTGGACGAGATACACGTAATAAGAATAAATATGGTATTTAATATAAATATTATAAATAGCAAGGACACACCACACATGGCACACAACACACGATAAACAGAATTACATCAAGCTTCGAACTGACATCTGGCTTTATCATCTCGCTATAGCAATACAATGCCAAGCGACGACGAAAAAATAATTTTATCAAATTCGTTTATGTAGACGTAATTTTTTTTCATTTCAAGATTTTTTTTTATAGTTTCCAATTACGTTATCTGGAAGAAACCTATAAGAGGCCACCAAATCAGCTTCCTCTACAAAATAAAAAAAGAATCATCAAAATTGGTGTATCTGGTAAAAATGTATGCTTTAACATACATAAAAAACCAAACAGTAGTTTGAAATAAATGATACGATACACAGCACAAAACTTTTTCTCTATTTTATCTTAAAATAGAGATTTTATTGAAAACTCGTAAAACTTGTGAAACTAAATAATATACACTGTTGCAGAATCATTCCACCAAAAAGCATACATGTAATAATATATTTTGTTACAGAAACATTGAGAAAAGAGGAATCTCTATGTTCATCAAAGAACATAACAATCAATTTCATGTTTCTAATTACTCTATATACAAATATGTATGGTTGCTTATAATTCATAAGCTATTGGTTTTATAAAAATGTATTCCAGATTAAAATATTTTTAATTTTAAGAGTATTACAAATTTACAATGATAAGTTATTTTATATCTCAAATAGTTACGAAGTCACAGTTGGAAATTTCTGCGTATGTATCTGCGTATTTGTAGTAGCCTCAAAGCCATTTTCCTTCCAAGTTTTATCCTGATCGGTACAATAGTTTAGGCCCTAGTCCGAGATACAGACAGACGGACAGACAGACGGGAGCGCAAAAACAACTTATTCTGTTCCAGGGGGTCGTGAAACGTCGACATTTATCAAAATATCGAGTTCAATTTTTTTTTTCCGATCACACTCTCTTCGAGGGGTCGAGAAAAGTAAAATCTAATATTATTAAATTAGATTTTGTGATAGTAACTTTATTTGTAATTTTAAGAAGTAATAGATTATTATTTGTAAATTATATTTGATGCATAAATTTACATACTTATGCAAAGCATAATATTTTTATCCACCAGTAAACATTTTTTTAATATCCAAACTTCGATTCGGCTTCGAGAATATCTCATTTCGTTCGATTCGAATTGAATAAATGTACTTCGCACACCCCTAATATTTACACTTCGATTCGGTTTTGGGAATAGTTTTGGGATGGCTCGATCCAATTTTGCTTCGAATCTAAAAAGTGGATTTCCCACTCCACTAATATATATGTTACACCTTTATAAATGACCCTGTCCATTTCACGAATTGGGCTAATTTCTGTCCATTTCGTGAACTGGCCTCTTCTCTTGACCATTTCACGAACTGGGCCAAAATTGCACCAACTCTTGCTCATTTCATGAACTGGAAATTATTGTTCTCTACTAAAAGCTTAACTGAAATTCGTTTTCAGATATTATATGCTAAGAATTACAAACTAGCTTCACCTAGCTAAACCTAACCTTCTACTCTAAAATGATTAAAGGTTTGGACCAAGCCTGTTATTCTATTTTTCCGAATTACAGACAGGGCAGGGCGTTGAGTAACGGTCTGGGAAATGTACAAGAAAATAAGCCTGCAGAAATTGTCCAATTCACGAAATGGCCAATTTAACTTTTGGTGTGTAGCATATAATATATATTATACAAATTAATTTTTTTTGTAGGTATAATATACATTGTAAAAGAAATAAAAATATTTAAATTTATATTGATTTTTAGATTTATCCAGAACATAATACGCCCGTTATACTTTGTGTTTGAAGATGAAAAAGTAAGAGAATTATTTGGATCCCCAGGCGAATGATGATACATTTAACTAAAATGAGCCTTCCTTATGTTGTGTTTAAATTAGTTCAAGCTGTGGAGCTGTGAGTAACGTATCGCTAGAGAAAGACCCGTATCGGTGGATACGCGGACTAAACGTCAAACTCATCTGATATGGTTTACTGGTGATGGAGAGGTCATGGTTAGTATCCCGGCTGGGTGTATTGAAGTTAGGTTTCTCTAAAAGGCTACCCAACCCTCTCTTCACGCAAATTCGGTTGCATTTTCCCTAAACTATGTTTTTATCATCCCTACCTTAGTAGTAAAATTAAATGCGGGTATCCTAGAAGTGATGCAAAAAATAGCTACTAAAAAAAGTGTGAAAATATCCAACACTAATTTGAATGACCATAATTCAAACACAGAATTATATTCAGTGCCAACAGAAATCAAACTAATATTCATTACGTATTTAATCAACCACCCTGAACCACTTGGCCACGAGGATTGGGTTTCTTCAACCCAAAAGGAAGCGATTAAATACACCTTTGAAATACAGCCCCACCGTTCTTCTACGATAACAAATGACAGTGACCTTCTCGAAGAAACGGTAGCTTTATGAAAATGTAAATGAATCTTCGTGCTATTGTGTTCTTAGTAACCTCTTAAGTTCGTTACACTCGCTATCAGATTGGAAACAGTACAGGTCACTCTAACTCGGGGAGTTCTTATCGACCGGTTTTATTTCTCTAGATACTGTGTTGAAATTTTAGACTTTTTTAGTCATGTAACAAAGTATGAAGTATTAACTCTTGGGAGCCACACGTTGTGGAAGTCACTTGAAGCGTTAACTCTTTTTTTCTTTGGTCGATGTTGTCGTTGTCACCATGGCCCACGTTGTGGAAGTCACTTGAAGCGTTAACTCTTTTTTCCTTGTCGATGTTGTCGTTGTCACCGTAGCCACGTTGTGGAAGTCATTTGAAGCGTTAACTCTTTTTTCCTTGGTCGATGTTGTCGTTGTCGCCGTGGACCACGTTGTGGAAGCCAATTGAAGCGTTAACTCTTTGTTTTTTTAATTGATTAGAATGACGTTAGTTTTTACTTTATTGCAGATCAGGTTTAATTTTAAAACGTAAATGCAGTCCATGTGATAGATTTTACTTTATTTTGAATGTAAGAACACTTGACTCATAAATGATTTAAATGTTTACATACGCGACGGCTTAATGTTGAATTAGAGATTAGCGCGTCGCGGATCCTATCTAAAGAAAGGTTGGAATTTGAGTGAGGAGTGGAGATATTTTTCCTTGTATATAGTTCGAAAATAATCCTTCTGGAAATTTCTTATTTTGTTAGATTTCATCATGCTTCCATCAACTTCCAGAAAGGAGAGAGAGAGATAGAGAGAGGGAAATAGAAAGAGACAGAGTTTTCTTAGAGGTGGGAACCAATGAACAAAGGAGAAATTTTAGATGTCGACATAAAGTTGTTGTAAACAACAACAAAATAAAATAAATGACCACCCAGGTTTGTGAAATAATTTTCTAACATACATGAATTCTTTGAGTTTGATTTCATTACAAGCAACATCCCAAATTTTTATTATTATTATTATTATTATTATTATTATTATTATTATTATTATTATTATTATTATTAATAGGGTTTAATAATGCGTTGATATTAAAGCAGAATTTAGTATCATACACACAGGTAGCAACTTATATACAAATGATAGAAAAAAATACAAAACGTTAGAGACAATGTAAGGCTTGAATTCTTAAGGGGGAATCAAAAACGATGGAAGAACAATGGAATAAAAGAAAAACTCCATAGCATCAGCTCACATTCGGGCCATTCCAAATAAGCCGCCGTCATATGTTGGCGAAGATAGTGCCAGCTGCTGCGTATGTTGCCAGCACAATGAATGCTCCAGGCAACAATCTCAGTTTTCCAGACTGGAGCTCATTTGTTTTCACGGGGATGAGTTGACCCGTTCCAGACCCACTGCTTCACAGAAAGTTTGTAGGAGCCTGGAATCTAAACTGGGCCGTCTGGGTCTGTTGATAAGAACTCTGACCACTAGACCACAAAGGCGGTGTACAAAGATGAAGGTCAGAATCGCTATCACAATTTCTGGTAGAATTTATAGTATTTCTATTAGGAGTGAGCTTAGAAAACCTCGGCCTTGACTTCGGATGTTTAACTTCGATTTTGTTTCGAAAGAAAATGTTCAGTTTTGACAATAACTTTGCCAATATTGACAGCCAAAATACACATATATGTTAATATTTTTAATGTTTTTTCGTACCTGACAACATCTTCTGCAAGCGTATAACCCGAACCGGTAGTAAAATTCAGTGCTTAAAAAACTGCTTTAATTATGCAATTAACAATTTTTTACGAAATTGTAAATTTTTTTGCAATTAAACACTTTTGTATCATATTTAGTGTCTAATGTATGAAATATCTTATCTTCTATTCGGATTTGGAAATACTTCATTTATTCGATTCGACTTTTGGACTTCGCATATCCCTACTCTCTAATGTAAATACTTTACCCTTCTCTTCAGCAACAAGTTGAAGTTTCTAAAAGGGGAGAGGGGTGATTTGAACTGTCTATATATTTTGACTTTTAACTCTATGCGTGTATATTCATACACCTTTACCTACTAGATAATCTTATGACACAGGAACTGAAGGTTTAAGTTTGAATTTTGACCACTTTATTTGTTTTATTCAACGTATATAAATCATTTTATTTTTATTATTCTTACAGTTTACTGAAACATAATATGAATTAAAACATCTTGATGCAGAGCAAACACACAATTTGTTGAGATTTACATTTAACATCGAAGTTTTTATACTAAAAATAAACATGTGAGATTTCAACAAGTTATTTTACTGCTTATTTGTCGAAAATTACTATTCAGATTGTATCTAATCATTTTTCTAAAGAAATACTAAACATATAATGAATCAATGTCATTAAATTGCTACTTTCACCCTTACAATTGTTATTTTTGGACATTATGTAAATGTTGGTTAAATTAATTTAAACTAATAAATAATAGATAGCAGTCAATGTGCCCTATTTTTACCATTTTCCTTAAATAATTAAATAAATTCACAGGGAACTATGAATAATTTTTTATTTTATGTTTGATATCATTAATTGTTAAAGCAAGGCTATATAATTTTCTTGTTCTTTATTATTAAATATTACGTTTCTTGGTGCTTAGATTAAATATATTTAAAAACAACTTGAATAGAGTATGATTAGAATAAGAGAGTAGTTAACTACGTAACAGTTATAACAATTACTAAAGACACTTTCATTCATACATCAAATCATACGTTTTGCAGATGTCACTTTAACAGATAATACCAAATAGGATGAAATTATAATAAATATTTTACAGTTTGCTAATTTTGAGAGCGAAAAAATATTGTTTATTATATTCTATACCTACCATCGTACACCGATGCCACTGTACCAATGTTTATCAAACTTCTTAAAGATCCCTACCCCTTTCGTAACTATGACCTAACCAATTTACCCCTTTCAAGTTCTCCACATAAAAAACAACACCACTATATACTATCTTTTTAAGTACAAACGGTCATTTAAAATTTCAATAAAACTTCAATGGTAAAAAAAAAGTCGTGATATAGGGAAATAAATGATTATAAAATTATATGAAATCACGTCAAAACCTGCGCTAATTTTATTATGAGACTATCATCGACAAATATTTTGTCTATATTAATAAAATGAAGAGTTTATTTGTCTACCTGTCTTGATAATTGCGTGAAATCTACAGCAAGTACAGAGCTGACATTTTAAAATTAGTAGCCCTTACGCACAAACATCTGCACCTTGAAATTGGGATTTTAAATTTTTTTATAATTTTTTTAGATTTATTAAAAACTGGGTTGGAAGAAATAAAACGAAGAGATTCTTTATGTCTGTTTTAATTTAAAAAAGTATTGCCCGGGGTAGCCACGCAATGCATAATAAAACTCAGTGATATGTCGCGTACTTTTATGGGTAAGATTACCATTGTTTGGGAAACACTGCACTATACTATTAACTGTAGCGAGGATATGAGTGTAATGACAATACATAGGCCTACATTGTTTCGGAAATCTTTTAAAATCATGTTTAAGACCGTCAAAAAGTATTTTATCTCCATAAAATATGATTTTGTTTTAAATAACCTATAGGGTCTATAATAAACTTAATAGATTTATATATTCTACATGGTATATAATTACTCTAGATGTGTCCCGCACAAATTAAGCAAGAAATGCACAAATTAAAATGTAATGAGTATTTTGAGGTTCGCATGTATGTACCACATAAGATATAACAAGTGTCTTTCGCTTGGATCTTAATATATGTATTGTGTAGTGTACGTGACATGGTAATTATCCTATTTAAAACAAATTCAATCTGTTTGTCGTTCCTTCCCTACCCCAAGAGTTTATAGAGTCCATTATTAATAAATAAAACCCGGCATTAAACTTTGACCTTTGCATTGAGCTAATATTAAACGGTATATTCATAGACTATCAAGGTTGTTTTATTAATTTTTTTTATCTCAGAAAATATATAGTAATTTAATTCTGCAACTGAAGAGGTTTATTTGTAAACTACCACCACCACAATATAACGTGGATTAAGATGTAATGAAACAGTTGCGCTCCTATGGAAATGTTCGTGGGTGACACTTTAAATTGAAAATACTCTCTTTAGAAAATACAAATATTTATTTCGTGGTTAACATTGATGACTGGATGTCTATGGAAACAAAATCTGCGCGATAGAGCCACAGTTTAAGGCTTGCATTTTTACCTTAAATTTAAACAGTTTTTCAGTTATTTTTATGTTTTGCATATAAAATTAGATTTATCTAGTTTTGTTTATTATATAGTAAATTTAAACTAATTTATTTTGGTCTTCATTACAGCAATTCTTCCACATACGAGATATATTCTTGATACAAGGATGGCAAACACTTTAACGATTTATCTTAGTGTTCATTTCAACAACGCCTCCGCGTAAGGCTTTTTAAAACACTAACGATTTTTCCCGCTTGGACCCCAGCTACAAAAGTCGAACAGGGGGGCGCTAGACGGAGCGATAAAAGCAGCGTAGTCGCAGCTGCAAAATTCATTAGAGAGAGGCTACACAGAGTGACTTAAACCGCTCGGCTCCCATGACTTCTCTTCAATGATGTTGTAGCCCAAACTCTCGGATTAGAGGGGCCCAAATACAAATAAAGGAAATAAAAAAAAAAAAAGTTAAAATATGTAAATAAGAGTGGGCTATGAGAGTAATTATTATTGATGATGCTGGACACGTAATACGTCCCAATGCAAATAAAAGGAAACACGGTCCTCCTTACAACAAAATATAAATATAAGTAGAAAGATTAAGTTACAAGGGGAGATGCCAGGGGGATATGATTGCATAAACTAGGGATAACCAGACTTAATTATATATATAAAGACGGCAGGTCAAAAAATAGAGTTTTATTATATGAATGCAATATTTAACAATATTATATATTCGGGCGTAATACTTACTTATTCTTTTTATTTTTGATATGATTTTATATTACAATTTAATATTATAAATGCCCTTTCACCAGTAATTCCTTGACACATTGTAAGATTAAAAAAAATAATTAGATGTAGCAAAAATTTTAATTTATATTTTATGTTTATGAAAGTCATACTAAAAGTCTAGCATAAATAATTTCGACATCATGTTCATACAGACATCTCTAAAAGGTAAAGTCTTTTACTTTTATCATTGTGAACTCCAAATCACAAGTTAAATAGAATAGTTTACTTTTTACTTTCTCTCTATCTTACAGGTAGAGAAAGTATGGTGATCGTCAAAAAAATCGAGGTCGAGATTTTGATGAATTTTGACGTTTCATGACTTCCTGAATCCGAAAAAGTGGTTTTTGAATTTCCGTCTGTCTGTCTGTCTCTCTGTCTGTACCTCCAACTAGAGCCTAAACTATTTTACCGATTGAGCTGAAACTTGATATCTTGGGTTTTCATAGGGTTGCCCCGAGAGGTTTTTGGAATTGGACATCTACCCCTAAAATTAAGGGTAGTTTACTGTAGGGAAAAAACAGAAAAAGTCGATTTTCTCAAAATCGGCTCTAACGATTTTGATTAAATTTCATTTATGAACATTAATAAATATTCCAAACAAAATGGCTACTCTCAATATTTCGGCAAAATCGCTTTAAGGGCTCCGGTCTGATGCGTAAATTAACATTTTTTATAATAGCTCCGAAACTATTTGAGATATGAAATTACTTAGCATTACAAATATGTATATATATTTATAATACAAATATTTTATTCGAAACATATTTTTATAAAATCAATAATTTTTAATCTATACGCAATTATATATATATTTTTAGCTTTTTGGACATTAAAGCTTAAGTATTGCGATCGTAAAAAAAACTAACCTGAAATGTTGATGGATTTCGACGTCTCATGACCCCCCGAACCCTAAAAAATAGTCTTTGCAATGCCATCTGTCTGTGTGTCTATTAAAACTTAAAATTAAGGGTAGTTTACTGAAGGGCAAAAAGAGAAAAAGTCGATTTTCTCAAAATCGGCTCTAACGATTTTGATTAAATTTCATTTATAAACATTAATAAATATTCCAAACAAAATGGCTACTCTCAATATTTCGGCAAAATGGCTTTAAGGGCTCCGGTCTGATGCGTCAATTAACATTTTTTTAAATAGCTCCGAAACTATTTGAGATATGAAATTACTTAGCATTACAAATATGTATATATATTTATAATACAGATATTTTATCCGAAACATATTTTTATAAAATCAATAACTTTCAATCTATACGCAATTATATGAATTTTTTTTTAACTTTTTGGACATTAAAGTTTAAGTATTGCGACCGTAAAAAAAAACTAACCTGAAATGTTGATGGATGTCGACGTATCATGACCCCCTGAACCCTAAAAAATAGTCTTTGCAATGCCGTCTGTCTGTGTGTCTATAAAAACTTAAAATTAAGGGTAGTTTACTGAAGGGCGAAAAGAGAAAAATTTGGTTTTCTCAAAATCTGCTCAAACGATTTTTTTTTTATATAGTAGTCTCAATTTCACCGCAGGGGAACCATGTACATTCTAAACAGACACAAATATTTCAAATTTAACACTTTTGTAGATAGAACCCTTGCATTATCGGGTGACGAAATGTACATGTATTCCCTTTAAACCATACTGTCCTCATCCAATACCTCCTTAGTATAAGTAATTGGATGGGCCGGACAGGTAAGGTAGTAAGGCACGGTGCACATATTTTTATTACATTGAAATAAATTTGTCAAATTAAATGTTGTGGTCATGCCTTCTATATGAAATTAATTTCTATACATTTGACATTTGAAAGTAGACATTACAGTTATCGGTTCGAACAAGGTTTATGGTAATAGCACAAAAATAACTAACTAGTTTAATATGAGGTTTTAAACATCTGAGAACATTGTAATGTATTTGGTTCCAAGCTCCATTAGAATAAAAACAAAATGTGTTTATGATTATTAATACATTTTCTCATTTAATTTTAAAGAAATTCGAAAAATCGTTAAATGTTAAATATGGGTTATAAGAAGTCTACTAAAAGTATGTTAGCATATCCTAAATAGTAAATACATTATTTGGATCCACTTAAAAAGATTGAATAACACAAAACAAATATTCAAAGTGGTTCAAAATTTACAGAAAACACCTAAAATGGGTTGTCAGTGATATTTACATTTGCTGTTCAAAGGTAAAAAAAAAATATTCCAAATGTTTGAACTAAAACTTTATATAGTGTATATTGAAAATAGTCTAAGTTTGGTAGACACAAAGGTCCAAAATGACTGCTTAATCTTATAAATCTTCTAAAAATAGCGATAACTGTCCAAAATACAACCTTAAGGTCGGAGCCTAGCCTGGCCTATAGTAAAAATACGATAGAAAGGACTGTCTAACAATTACATCATTATCAACATCATCAACAACTATTTCCAGCCAGGTCAGTTTAGTAAAATTTATCCACCTTCCTCTTTCCTTCCACCATTCTTCCTCGTTGTTTTTTTTTTGCTTCCATTCTTCTCCTTTTATTCGTACACTTGCTGTTATTTGCTCCTACCATCTCATTCTTGGTCTCCCTTGCGGTCTTTTCCCCACATACAACTCTCCTTCGTATTACTTCTTCTTACATCCTCATTACAATATGTCCATACCATCTAAACCTTGCTTCTTCCACTATTTCACCTAGTCCTTCCACCCCAACTCTTGTCCGGACTTAATTCCTCCAGTTTTTACTTGTGACAGCTAGCATGGCTCCTCAAACATTCATTCCCATGGTTTCCACTTTCCTGGTCTCTCTTGTCTTCAATTTACAAATTTATTCTGCACTAGAGTTTGCCCGCGGCTTCGCTCACATTTAAGTTGGTTAAATCATCCTCTTTTCCTCAGCGAGTCATCTAAACCACCAAGATCACCTTTTCAGCCACGTATGAGGCGTATGTGTCAATGACATCACACATTAACGCCTGCCCATAGTAAGGAACCAAAATAAATTATTTAAATGTGTGCAGTCCTTGCAGCAACATTTACTAGTTCACACAGAGGCATTGTTACAATGATCAACAAAAGAAAAATTTAAAGTTTTACCGTCCTTGTATCAATATTGGCTCTCTTGAGGCTAAGGCCACACGAACGATTTTTCCCCGCTGCGTTCAAGATGTTTTTATCGCGCGAAAAATGGAAACCAAGTGGTTAAATGGTGGTATGTTAGACAAGCGATAAATATCGCACGACAGAGGTACGTCAAATTCGGCTTCAAGGTCATGTCGCGTTGGAATGCGCCGGGGTCCATTTTCCAGGCGACATATCCCGCCTCTCTACCTGCCACACGTGCGACAAAAACTGAGGGACGCTCCTCCACCAGGGTTGTGCCTCTTCGTTCCTCCAATTGCCATTCAAATGTAACTCAAAGCCACGCTTACGTGTGCAGCGATAAGTGTTATATTTTTATTGTTAGTTATAATATTCGATATTCAAAATGAATGACAATGTCATCGATTTTTATTGTTAGTGAAGCAAATTACTATACGCGTTGAAAACGTTCCCGTCAATGAACTACAATCAATGATGTTACGGCCATGAGCGCCCATAAATGGGTGATAAGAGGGGCTTTGGCCTCCTTATCACTCTGATATATTTACTCTTTTTTTTTTGTTAATTTTTATGAAAAAAATAAAATTGTATGTTTGGGATTTGGCTGCAATTTGCTATCAACAACTTAGGATTATCAATATCCGAGTTGACAAAGAGATAACATATAAAATTTATATTTCTTCCCATTCCCTCTTCACCAGCTTTCTTTTCATTTTGTTTTGTTCAATAAACTTGTGAAAAATATAATGTTACTTTCAATGGGTTCAGTTACAACCAAATTTATCTTTTGTTAATTTTTCAGGAAAATATTTTTGGAAAATTGGCTTTTGATTTTTATAATTAGCTCATAATTAAGTTCAGATGCTCTAAAATTCCCTCCTTCAAAGTTAAATGCATGGAATTTTCTCTCTAGGAGGGGCAAATGGAACTCCAATACGCTCCCTATTTGGAAAACCCACATGGGCGCCCTTGGTTACAGCCCCACGCATCACGTGGCTTGGAGTGGCAAATCATTCTTCCCGGTATAATTAAAAGAAACTATGTTTTCCCGATTGAAATACAGACATTGTAGCATTCATATGGCTACAAGCTAATGTTAATCAACGAGTCAACAAAATATTACTTACCCAATATCACCATCCAGGCTACGTTCGAGAAAACATAAACACATCCAGCCCCTACTTCACCCAGTCAACGACTGCCTTTGTAAAACAAGAGTCCGGACACGCCCCGCTAGAGTTCGCTAGCATAGTGCCAACCTACGCCAACCCCAGAAGAAGAGAATTTTCTTTCTAGTATACACGAGACCGGCTTATAGAAAAATACAGATGTTTCCATGGTCACGCACGTTCCCCCCCCCCCCCCCCCCCCCCCCCCCCCCCCCCCCCTTTGTGGATCCTGTCTCTTTTGTTCATGGAGTTTGCACCGTATAAAAGATCGCCCAGGAAAATATGGCGTCACTCTTGGGCTAGGTCTGGAAGGAGACGGACGAAGCTTAGGCTTCAAGGACTTGTTTAAAAGAAAAGATGTAAGGAGAAATTCATTTTTGGCATAATATATTTTTCTTATTTTTTTTTAATCAAAATTCTCTTTCGGATATATATTTACATATTTATTTATTTATTTATTTATTTATTTATTTATTTTGTTTTTGAAGTATGTGGTGTGTGAACATCAAATTTAAACTTAGAATATTTAACAAACTTAAAGTCTATTTATGACTTGTAAATTATTAAAGATATTTTTGGAAGATATAAGTAAGGACATTAAGTCAAGAACATTTTCATATTAATGATAATGCCATGCGTGAACTATGTGTTCTAAAAACATTAAATTTAAACTTAGACTTATGACTTAGGAATTATAAATATTTATGTTGATTTGTTGTTAAGGATTCAGTACGGACATTGTGCCAGAACATTCAAATTGTTAATGCGCGAAATATTGTTTGTTGTGTATAAATATAAATAAATGGTACGGCACACCGCACAGACTTTCTCTCTCTTTCTATAAACTCCTAAGATTTCTGAACGGAATAATGTACATTGTATCATCACCACTCCACATAAGAACACGCATAAAATAATATACAATGATATAGAATCAATGAGAAAAGAGGCGCATCTTTGTCCACCTAAGAGCATTTCAAACAGTTTAATGTCTTCCACAAGGGTCAACACTTCGTATTAAAATTTCGATTTCTGGTTAAAATTTTAACATTTTATAAGGTGTTGCAGATCTTCAAGTCATCGCATTGATATTTAATTATTCATTCATACATTTTGACTAATAAAAAATGTAAATATTGACTATTGAGTCTAAAATGGAGATAGATCATTGCTATGCAAACATTTCTCCTAAGAGATATAAGGAAAAATAACATACTTTTTTAGATACTTATATTTAATTACTCTATGGCATTGGAGAATTATTGCGTTAAGACTTAAGTAGTATATGTTTACAACTAAAGCTCACAAAATTGTATTAATAAAGTGCACATACATCCGTATCTATAGAGGAGGGAAAATCAATTTGTTTTAAGTGAATTGTGAAAAATATCTTTAGTTTGATATATTTCTCAACTTAGGCTACTCATCGCAGATTATTCCGTGCAGTGTCTGTTAAAATCTGGTTTGCATGGCAAAAGTAATAATAATAATAATAATAATAATAATAAACACAATTATTGGCATAAGCCAAACTTCAAATTTATTTCCAAAAGGTGTATAAACTTTGTATAACTTGAAGAGTTTCTCATATAAAATCTGTCTCAAGCGGGTAAGACTTGGCAATTTCTGACCCCACAAGACCTGTACTGCCACTGTGGACCGCCTATAGTAATAGTCAGCCTGCACCTGAGTGTCGGTTTAAATGACGTCATGTCTACATAAAGCTCTATGGGTCACATCTGAGGCAAGGGGCGGTGAGTAAATATGCGCCGTCTACGAGTACCAAGACTATCATCCCAACCGACACTTTATCTGGTTGAAAGTAACGTCCGCCCCGGTGTGTAAGTTTAATGACTATCATGTTGACCTTCTGGTTCAAGTAACGAGCTATTCTAGATCGCGTCAGTAGCATGCATGCTCGACGAAGTTAAATGTCAGACGTTAATTTTGAAACAGTCCCTTCCATGAAACTTTGAGGGTTACTCTTTAAGATGTTCCATAAAATATAGGTACTCTACAAATACCTCGTTTGTGGCCAACTTTGCTAAGAGGAGGGATCCGGCCAACTAACAGAATAGCTACTGGAACGTGTTGCAAGCCTTTAAAAATCTCACATTATTCAAGAAGAGTTTTGTTATTTCAAAATAAGGTTCAAGCAAATGTAGAAGGAAAAGCTATAGGATTAAATATCCTTACCTTTCACATTTTATTACTAAAAAACAACAACATGCACAGGTGAAATTAGATCGTATTCAACAACCTTTTACGCAAAGTCACAGTAATAAGATTAAACCAAATGATTAAAATGTATGAACAATAACCATTGACCTAACCTTTCCAAAATAAATACTTTTTTTTAAAATAAAGTCCCAACAAAACATTTTATTATAATTGAAGATTATTTTAGGGGTTTTTGAAGCTTCGTAGCTGTCTTTCTCTTAAGAAATACCACAATGAGGAGGGTATTTCTCTTAAGGGTTCGGCCAGACTGACAAGCGTGCGAGCGAGCGCGCAAGCGACTAGGAGGTCAGACTGTAATTAGCAGATAGTTGCTGACGAGGAGGCTACAAATCTTAACTGAGTGAACTGAGGGTTTTTTTAACAAGTGATTTATTGTTGTGGTTTTCTCATCTTCTCTCCAAGCTAATGGTGATTCTTATTTGTAAAGGCCTACTTTGATAATATTGAAGTATTTTAACATATCAGTTACATATATATATTACATATAAATGTGGTTTATGATCCTACCAGTTAAATTAGGCCGTTAGTAGCAAGTGGGATAAACCTATCGATAGTAATAAAAATGTCAAAATGAGAAGTTTTCCTAGCACTCAATGAACCAACATACAATAATATTGCCTAGCGCCTGTAAATTAGACTGTAACGGGTCAAGCGCGCGCGCTTGAAAAATAGAACCAGTTCTATCTTTCAAGCGTGTGCGCTTAGTCGCTCGTCCGCTCGCGCGTTTCATTCTGGCCACCTTTCATTACAACTAATGTGTTCTGGTTTATATTTTAGTCGCTCGCTCAGTCTGGCCGCCCCCTAAAGCAGGTGGAGGCTTATCGAGCCGTTTAACCACCAGCTGGTTATTTTCAATATTTACTTACATAGTTTGATATTTACTATATAATAATTACTATTATTACATATAAAAGTTTGATTAATACTAAAAATAAGAAACACATGTTTTTAAAATTAGAAAAAAGTTATTAAAGAAAATATCGAAAACCGGGTTATTTCAGGAAAATGTATGGTCTTATTAATATGTCTTACTTTAAAGACTGGGCTTTTCATTTTATTTTATAACTAGTGTAATATATTACTCATGTGCATTTTAGTTTTTAAAATTAATTTCAATTTTTTTTTTATTAAAGTCAATGTTCCAGCAGCGACAGGAATGAACAGGCACAATGTAACTTTCTTTTATAACAGCTTCTGTGGAGGTGACCTAGTGGTCTAGAGGTAAGGTGTCTGACTTCTGTGCTGATGGTCCAGGGTTCAATCCTCGGTCCCGGCACAAATTTATCTGATTGCCAAACCCTTCCTTCACCTCTGACAAGATGTGTATTAATCACAACTTGTGAATGTGTGGAATGCCAGGCCTCCACCGTGGTTCGGATTCCACGTTAAACTGTAGGTCCTCCATTTCATCTCACAATCACCCTACCATTACACATTAGCGTAAGTGCGCACAACCCGAACGGGTAGTAAGACGTGGTGCTAATAATAAATAATAATAATAATATAATATAACAGCTTCTGTTACCTGTTCATGTTATACGTATATGGTAATTGCTCTAATGAGGTAAGAATGAGGCAGGAACTATTTTAGAGGTGATTTACTCGCATTTGCGTGGAGGGAGAGTGTAAAACCATTTAGGGAAAACCACCCTCAGTATACCTGAATGAGGTACAAACCCCAATCTCCCCTTCATCGGCAGGCTTGTTTAACAGGATAGTGACGACTTAGACCATTCGGCTACTGAAGTGGCTTCTTAATGTATCTCTCATTTCACATTATTTCCTGCTTATTAACCCGTACATATATACAATATTTCTAGGTAATCTACGATTTTTTTATTTTTTTTGCGTTTTTCCTGGCTATTTTAGGCACTATACAGAAATGATGTATTAAATATATAATAGATTAGCTATTTTATCCATGTATACATAATAGCTTAGCTATTTTAAATCCATCTTGATCTGCGCATTCGTACAATTCAATTTTAATTGTACTATTAGCAGCAAAAATCCAACTACCGAGTTGATGGTGGCTGCATTATCTGATGGATCATGATCTTAATTGATCACATATTTTAAGCCGACGATTTTTGCATGGACATGGGACGATTCCTGGATAGCTCAGTGGCTAGAGATTAGGTGTACTAACCCAAAGGTTCCGAGTTCTATTCCCGCGTACAGGTGTCATTTTTCAATTTAAAGGAAAGTCTAGGCATTCCATAGTATGTCTAGACTCTATATTACACACATTGCCGGTAACATATACTAAATTTGTTTATTCTCATGGCTAAGTGGTAAGAGAAGTTGACCACAAATTTAGGGAACGCTGGATGATTCCGAATAGTAAACTCAAAAGTTATTAAATATTTTTCATGGGCCTCGTGTAATTTTTACAGGATATTTTTGATTCATTTAAGAAAGTCTTTTGTAAAATTACACCAACCATTATTATTTCCAACATCTTCCGTTATTTGAATGATATGTATCCCATCCTTGGTCTTTGTCTTGCATTTTTCCCTTCATTGTATCCTTCTATAACTAAAGTTCCGGGCTCGATCCCCGGTGCGTCCATATTTTCTGTTAAGCTGTGAGTCTGGAACGGGGTCAACTCAGCCTCGTGAGGACAATTAAAGGGCTACTTGAATGAAAAATTAAAGTCTCTCCTCTAGAAAACTGATATTAATGGCCGTAGGGTTCGTTGTGCTGACAACATGAAACCCTCTATCCACACAAGTTGAAGCTATCTACGCCAAGAGAGAGTGGTAATTCGGTTGGTATGGCTTGATTTTAGGTTGACTCCATGGAGTTTTTATCCTTTATTCATTTATAGTACTCGTTTGAAATTGGTCTTTGTTTTGTTCAGTAGTGCTCTGGTAAATATAAATTAAAATTTTAAGTTGATCAGGCAAAATATTTTAATAAGTTTAATAATCTACTAATCTATTAATGATTTTACCTGATAAATTAGTTATCGTAGTAATAAACAAAACTTAAACACTTTGTCCTTCCAGAATATCCGTACTTTTTAAATAATGAGTTAGGGATATACGAGTTTAGAATTTTAATTAATGTAACACATATTTAATTGAGGAAAAATGTGTCACTATACCAAGCTGGTATTCGAACCCAACCTCTCCATCACTGTCAAACCAGACAAGACAGGACTGATGCCTTTATCCGAGTACCCAACAGTGAAGATGGTAAAAATGTAATACCTTATCAATTTTCTAGTTCTTTAAATAAAGAAGAGAAAGATAGTGTAGTAAATAATACATGCAGCTAAATGTAGACTAGTAGAAAAACTATTAAATTACTTTATTATATTATTATATTATTATTATTATTATTATTGGCGCTTTTTATCACCAAGTTTTATTACCTTTTCAGGTTAAGAGCATATCTGATAATTACTCTAGTGGGGTAGGGATGAAGAAGGAAGCATTTTAGAGGTAATATACCCGTATTTGCGTGGAAGGAGAGCGTAAAACCCATTAGGGAAAACCACCCTTGGTACACCCGTTCGGAATAAACTATTATTTAGCACCGCGTCTTACTACCCGTTCGGGTTATACGCTTAAGTACTAATTACATTAATGGATTATGAATTGGGAAGGTTGAATTTAGATGAAGTGAACCCGCATTTGCGTGGAGGGAGAGTGGAAAATCATTCAGGAAAAACCACCCCCAGTTCACCCGACCGAGATTCGAACCTCGATCTCCTCGTCCTCGGTGGTCTGGCTCAACACGACTGGCGCGTTAGCCAACTACGCCACCGAGGCGGGTGATATAAACTATGTTCGTGTACATATATATATGGAGATATACAAGTTATATATATATATATATATACGATCCTAAATTAGCACATGAAGTGCTGCTTTCTTAACACAATGTTTTACATATATATATATATATTATAACTATATTATTATATATATATATATATATATATATATATGGTCTTCTCCGTGAACCTAAATTATCATTTATCAGATCCCACCCCCCTCCGTAGCCACATAAAATGCTGCTGTTTTTTTTAACTCTGCGTTTTACTACCTGAACAAGCTATAAGCATATATTATAATACTCTAATGAGGTTAGGATGGGGAAGGAAGCATTTTATAGGTAATCTACCAGCATTTGTACGGAAGAAGAGTGGGAAACCATTTAGGGGGAAACCACCCAGATCTCCCCGTTCTAAGCAGGCCACAGTCTAACATGAGAGTGACGCCTTAGAGCTTAGACCACTCGTCTACTGAAGGGGGAAAACGCTGCTGTTACCAATGAAAGCTTACATTTACAATTCATCCCAAGGCCCGCTTCAGAAGGTTTGTGTCAGTCGCTAATGTTGCAGCTTTATCACCTCCGTTTGAATAAGATATTGAGCTTCTGGCGGGAGCTGTGTGACTTGGCCCATATTGATTGTGATATCGCATGACGGGCTAGCTGATATACAGCACCGTCTTACACCCCACGCATAACTTTGCTGCAGGCCGTACCGGAGGGGCAGTTTTTGAAGGTTCATGCCCTCCCACTCTTTGCCTTTACCACCTGAATTCATCTATAAGTGGTGTCGCTTTGTAGGGTGGCCTATAGCAGGAGGGCTTCCCAAACGTTTTAAACCAAAGGAGCACTTGCACTAGAAAAAAAACACATGCTCCCCATAAAATATTCTTATATTAATATTATGAAAATTCAATAGCGACAGTTAAATTTTGCAAGGATAAAACAATTGGGAAGCATCACATGTTTTGGCTGTTCCTTTGGTAAATGCCCTTTATTCAGATTCGAAAAAATTGGCAATCATAATTATTTTTTACTATTTTACAGTGTGAAAAACAAATAAATAAAATTCTAAAATTTCATCATGGAGCCTGAGATAACTATGGCTTAGCCCAAGGTTTCTGTGGAGAATAGTTTTCATTAGAGGGCAGTGGATTTGAGATTTCTTATATAGTTTTACCTGTTTAAAGAAGAATAAAAGAACAAGTTCAGAGTGAACTTAACTGTTTTACTAGACACAATTTCTCCATAGTCCAGCAAAGAACATATTACAACCACTCTTTGATGTGTTTTATGATTAAAGTAAAGTCCTGTATCTAAGCTTCCGTACAACAGGTTATAAGCTCGAGATAAAAGCTGTTTCCATACCAGATTGATATTTTAAACATTTATTGATACAATTAGTTATTTATAATAAAATAAAGAGAATTGACCACACACTTTATTTATTTCTGTGATGTTTATAGCTTTTTACTTAAAGATATCATTTCCAAACAATCCCAGTTTGGAAGTATAACTTGTAAGTAAAAAATTTATAGATAGTACAAAAATATAATTAAATGGAGATTACAAAATAAAATATTTGATTTCTGTAGAACATTATTACTTCATTAACTTGGAAGTTTAATTTATCTAATCAACCTTATTAAATCGAACTAATGTGGTTTGTAATTAAATTAAACTAAATTGGAAAACTAAGCTCATCTGCTAAGACGTGTCGTTAACCTTTTCTCTCTGTCATTAACAAGATAAAGTATACTCAGTTTAACCTGAAATGTAGCAATCTTTCCTCGATGGGCTCCATCATGGTGTGCCTTGTAAGATAGATCCATACTATGATTGTTTAAAGTAAAGGTGCGTTTAGACTATGTCTTTTTTTCATGCAACATTACATGCGCAGAGGCATGCCTCTTGCTGTTTGTCTGCAGCATGCCTCTTGCATCTTGCCTCATGCAAACCCTCCCTGTTTTCCCTTTTGCACCATTTTCCATTAGTCAGTGCGTTTAGAGATGTCATTGCGCTAAGCACGTGATGCTAGCGTCGCTGCATCTTCGCCATTTTACGGCGTAGCCTACACCTAGTGACTACCGTAGCTCTCCGTTTAACCCGATATTTATAGTCGGTGTGTGATGACCACCCCAACAATGGATGGATCTATATTTATTGATGAATTAGATGGTTTTTTCAGCACTCTACTACATCACGGAAAATATAACCACATAAAAACTTTAACGGAAAACACAACTACACTACAACTTGACAAGCCAATGACACCACCTTCAGAGGTTCTCAAGTAATTATGCGGCAAGACTGTTGAAACGTGCTCTCCAAATATTAGAGAGCACTTGGACTAATTGAGGCTAGACGCAAACTACAGGTGCAAGCGCATGCCCGAACGTGAATACCCTGTGCACCTAGTTGTATGCGGCATGCTGCACGAAAAAGGGCATAGTATAAACATCCCTAAGACTGTTATATTTCAGGATAAACGTAGTGTACACACAAAAGTGTTCAAAAATGATTATAATCTTCTTGTTGATAATTCTTTACGAGTGGGATCCTTGAACACGGATAAATAATTAACTTTCTCAATAATTATATTTGATTTGCTTAGAGTAAAGATATATAAACTACAGAAATTCAAAACAGAAAACTCATAATCTGACTCAGTTTATAAACTTACAATACAATTAGAAAAAAAACCCCACCAAACGTGATACAATATTAAAATTAAGTTTGACAACAACTAATAGCTAGAACGTAGGCTACTTCATGATCCAACTTCCTCTGATAAATGGCTTTGTTTGGTTTTATTAAAAAGATATAGAAAAATATAAGAGGTCAAAATATCCTTTTTAAATACCCCTTGCTTAACATCAAATTTAGTATTGTTATTTATCAGAAATGTTAAACTCAATTTCAAAATTTAAAAGTAACATAAAAATAACAGCCTTTTTAAAATAATTGACAGAAAAAGGAAGATTGAGAATGTGTTAGAAAACTTTGATTCATAAATGTTTGAATACAGTATTCCTAACCTTCCAATAAAAAATAATTCTATTAAATAAAAATGGACTGATGATTGTGACATTTTAAGATGGAATACACACTGCAGTAGTTATTTAGTGTAATACTATACTTTATCTCATGACTTTGTATAGCTAAACAAAAAGGCATTAACTACCAATTCAAACAATAACAGCAAAGAGTGTGGCTTACTAAAGAAATTTTCTTGTTAGTAAACTAATTAAACTAATCAAACTAATTAAATAAGCCATTTGGAATGTATAAAAAAATAGTATAAAAAGCAGGCAATCACAAATATATCATTTACAATTATTGGCATATAAATTGTGTGTTTTGTACTATACATGAGGTCGTTCTAACTAGTAATGCTACATATTCATAAAATGAGGGATAAGTGCATGTTTGGACGAAGTTGTGACGGGGAGTAGATTTTATTACAGTTAATAATAAGTAATGCCTTGGTTTGCAAGTTAGTGAAGTAGACTACACTTTATGTACTGACTCAGACAATTTCGTTAGTACTAGGTATACAATCAGGAAACCATTTTATTTTTCACGTAAGGATTTTTTTTGGTCAAGGTTGGATATCATTGTTTTGTTTAGAGATCTTTCTTTTGACGCCTAAAACCATGGCACAGAATAGGTATATAGTATATATTAACCTGATTCAGTAGCACGTTATTAAAATAATATTCTGAAGGTTGTTAAAATATAAAGCACGATTTTTTTTTGTGTCTCTAATAATAAGAGCTTGAATGTAAAATAAAACATAGTGATGTGAATGTCAGGACACTTACTTTGCAAAGTTAAACGCAGTGATGTGATAAGGACCTAGCCTATGGTGATCGTTTGTACCCGATTTTCAAGGTTAGTTCCCGAAATAAGAGCTACGTCCCGGACTGGTTTTGTCACCCGATTTGTTAAATAAATTTAATTAATTTGAAATTAAAGTCAATTTCTAAAAGGTTTAAATGTGAAATATGTCCACAATGCACATTATCAAAGCTAGAAACGATCATTTGCCAAGTTATCTGACTTTTTATTCTGAACTCTTGGCTCTAGGGCAGCCCACAATTTTCGAGTGCAGTAGCTACATGTTATAGACCTAATATATTGTCTCTGTCCAATAATACAAATATAAAAAACGTGACCAGGTATGTTATGAACCATTTAAATGGCAACTACCTTCTCTGGCTACCATCAGGGATTTTATAATGGCTGTACTCCAAAATGCAAAGAAAAATAAATGTTATGGAACTCAGCACGGACTTTCTCGCTCCCTTGTTTAAAAATGGAGATATTTACTCGAAACTCATAACATATGTGAAATGAAATAATATACACTCGATAACTCAAGTACAAATTGTGTTATACTTGTGAAAAACATTTTTCGACTCCCAGTTTTAAATGATATAATTTTATTTTTAAGGGATTAAAATTCCCATTTGTATATTTGGAGCAATACAAAATATCGATATTGGGTCTACAAGGGTCAACACTTCGTATTAAAATTTCTTTTTCCAGTTAAAATTTTCGAAATTTTATTAGAGGTGGCACATATTCAGGTCATCTTTTTGATAATTATGATTCATCATTTATGAATTTTGACCAATAAAAAAGGTAAATATTGTCTATTGAGTCTAACATGATAGAGATAAATCATTGCAGGACAAACATTTTCGCCTTATGAGATTAAATAAAGGGAAAATACCATCAACTCTTCGAGAGACTTACTAACATACTCTATGGCATTAGATAAATTATTGCGTTAAAACTTATGTAGTATCTCTGTACAACTAACGCTCACAAAATTGTATTAATATATTTGATAATATCTTAGGCACTATTGGGTTTATAAAATATACTTCAAATAAAAGTTATTATTTTTAATAATATTACAAATTATTGTTCAATGATAAGTTATTCACTATCTCAAATAGTTGGGGAGATATGGAAATTTCCACTTCTGTAAAGTATCCTAAAATTAATTTTTATTGGAAAATGAAAATATCCATTCTACTTATAATCTTAATCAATACCTAGATACGAATTTTAATCAAAATCGTTCGAACCGATTTTGAAAAAATTGATTTTTTCTTTTTGCCCTTTGCTAAACTACTCTTAATTTTAGGGTTAGACAGACACACCGAGAAACGGCATTGGAAAAACCACTTTATAGTGTCCGGGGATCATAAAACGTCAACATCCATCAATATCTCGGGTAAGATTTTTTTTAAAGGTAGCAATACTTTACTTTTAGTGGTTAAAAGTTAAAGATATATATACATTTGCTTAAAGCTTAAAAACTGTTGATTTTATAAAAATATATTTCAAATAAATGATGATGATATAAATAGACCTACATATTTGCAAAGACAAGTAATTTCATATCTCAGAGAGTTACGGAGATATGATAAAAAAAATAGAATTTACGCATCAGACCGGTACCCTTAGAGTCATTTTGACGAAAGATTGAGAGTAGCCATTATGTTTGTAATATTGATCAATGCTTAGAAATGAAATTGAATCAACATTTATTTTTTCTCTCTTCAACCTTATGGAAACTACCCTTTATTTTACGGCTAGCTATCAAATTTCAAAAATTCTTCTGGGCAACTCTATGAAAACCTTAGATACCAAAGTTTTAGCCCGATCGGTAAAATAGTTTAGGCTCTAGTCCGAGGTACAGACAGACAAACGGCACTGTATTAACCACTTTTTCGGATTTGGGGGATCATGAAACGTCGACATTCATCAAAATCTTGAGTTCAAATTTTTTGACGATCACAATAATTTCTCTACGTGTAAGATAGCGAGAAAGTAAAAGTATTGTAAATTTAGCCTAGTAGAGGTAGAGTGCTCTTTACGAGACCGTTTTCCTGCATGCGTTCGAAAATTGTGGGCTGCCTTAGAGCCAAGAGTTCAGAATAAAAAGTCAGATAACTTGGCAAATGATCGTCTCTTGCTTTGATAATGTGCATTGTGGACAGATTTCACATTTAAACCTTTTAGAAATTGATTTGAATTTCAAGTTGCTTAAATTTATTTAACAAATCGGGTCCGGGACGTAGCTCTTATTTCGGGAACTAGCCTTGAAAATCGGGTACAAACGTCCACCATAGGCTAGGTCCTTATTACATCACTGCGTCTAACTTGCAAAAGTGAGTCTCCTGACGTTCACATCACTAGGTTTTATTTCCATCAAGCTCTTATTATTAGAGACACCAAAAAAATTAGTGCTTTATATTAAAAAAAAAATTTTTTTTGAACACCTAAAACCCGCTAGCGCATTAATTATTTTGAGACTACACCCCCGGTTAGAATTCTAATATATTTACAAACTCTTATCTTTACAGTTTGAAGATAGTAAACTTTTAAATAAATACATAAATCAGTCCTTATATCAAAACACGAATAAAGCCAAACATTTTAAGCCCAGTAGCCTTGGTATAATCAGATCATAAAAATAACCTTTTCTGAAAGTTAAAAAGGTTTCCACAGTCTACTTCTGAAAGGAATACACTTTTTTACCAGTTACATAAGCTACCATTTTCATACAATCATACGTCAACTAATCTTATCTATAGTCGTCATTTTTGGAGTACTGTTACATATAATATCAACACCTATAATATAATGCAAATAATTTAATAAAATGTTACAATGTTGATCACAAAATAATAAGATCTTATTTTATAAACGTTTATTCACCCAGAACACCCATTAGAGATCTACTTTTATGATTTATTCGCCAAGCCAAGTGTTCATCAGCTGTGTATTTGGATGTATGTTGTTAATTTTGACAGCTGCAATGTGAATACAGTATATATATCTTTTGTCACTATGAACTACTCTAACACTCTTTACCTAATGTTAAATAATTATTTAACTACCAACAATAAAGAGAAAGAAATTAAGGTGGAGAGGAAGATAGCATGAGTTAAGGGCAGTTTTCATTCACTTTTTAAATTATGATAAAAGTCTTAGTAAAATTCAACAATGTTTGGATGAATATCACATACTTGTTGATATTACCACGTGTAAAAAATAAAACTAAATACATCTACTGAAATAATATTTTATTTATTGTGTCCAAAAGATTTTTTCTCTAAGAACCGTCCAAATACTGACCTTAACTCGTGCTCCATTCCACCCGACCTTAATTAGTACGTTTTAAACCATGGCTATTAACGGCTTAATGTAATAATAATTAGCACCACGTCTTACTACCCATTCGGGTTATACGCTTAAGTACTAATTACGCTAATGGGTTAGGGACTGGGAAGGTTGAACATAGAGGGAGTGAATCCGCATTTGCATGGAATGAGAGTGGAAAATTATGTAGGAAAAACCAATCCAAGTTCACCCGAGCGAGATTCTAACCTCGATCTCCCCGTCCTCGGCAGGCTAGCTAAACACGAAACTAGCACGTTAGCTAACTACGCAACTGAGTTGGGTATTCTTAATCTAAGGTTTGAGTATGGGAATGGTAGTTTTCTAGGTAGGTCCGCACATTAGTGTGGAGAGAGGATGGATGATCCACATCACTACTACACCAGTTGTGTGCCTTGAGCTCCCCGTCACCAGAAATCAGTCTTATGCCCCATGAACAATGGTGGGAATATCGTACTTTGTTCATTAAAAAAAAGTTACGAAACTATTATTCCAATTATCACGAATTAACAAACCAAGTAGCAAATACGAAAATATAATCGACCCACTTTAACACGGCTATTATTTTTATCCTCGAGTTGTGATTGATTGAAATTACCAACAAAAAATATTATTCCTCTTAAAAAATGGTATTTATATATTAAAATTTAAAGTGAAATTTAAAAAATTTGGCACTTTTAAAAAAAATTCATATATCTATAAAAAGCATTTAATTGAAACCACTTTCTTCAAATTAAAAAAAAAAGATATTTCATTTTACTTTATTCGCAAGACCGTTCAGTGTGATACTATTTCGATCTCTTCCGCGCATGCGCATCGTTGAATACAAGGACTTGTGCTACTGCCAAATTAACAAGTTTCTATGATAATTATATGTTTCGCCAACAGCTACTAGCTACATTCACGTGGTAGCTTGACATGTATTAAAGTCAGTATTGAATTATGCACTGAAACCTCGACCGTGTGATAGGAACATTAATTCTAGTAGATTATATGGACTAAATAGCCAAGCTATTATAGTTGTTAAGTACAGCTATAGCCGTATCTAAATATAATATTCTTTAAATTGAAAAATTACACCTGGCAGTCCATAACAGACTTTGCCTTCAAATATGAGTGAAGAATTAACCTGGGTACGGGAAGATTCGATATCTCAGTAGTAAGAACATTGGCGTACTGGCCAAAGGTCCCGGATTCTATTCCCCTTTTCAGTGTCGTTTTAAAATGTAATTCAGACATTGTTGCCGTTCAGACATCTCTCCTTAGGGAATTCTAAGTTAAGTTAAATGAACATATTTACTACACAATTAGGAATTGATAATATGGCAGTGATATTATTATTCAATACAATCCCAATCGACTCATATAGTAGGAGAATACATATATCAAAATCATGTTCCGTGGCAGTGTTATTAATGGAAAGATTCAGGGTGATTTTTAATCAGAAAATATCTGTAGATAGATAATTTCCATGGTGTCACTCTTTGCTGTGCAGCGTATAACATGTATGACATCATCAAGATGGCCGCTAACTATATTCAGAAATTGACATCATCTCAATTATTTATGGGCCAGTACTCTATTTAATGACTCATATGAAATATAATTAAAATATATATGAAAAAGCTTCCTATAGTATTTATTCTAAAGTAAACATTATTTGAGGTATTTGTATGGATATGATTCTGAAACTCAATAATTGTACTTTTTTGTATGTAACTAAGGAAATATAATCAATCAGTATTAGTTTCCTAATAATTTATTTTTTGTTTTAGATAGTACAAATCAGCTAAACATATGAAAGATGTAATGAAAATAGAACAACATTTGTCGTAATTTTTTTTTAAATTAAATAATCATGAAGTGTATTTTATTGAAAAGAGGGGAAATATTAAAAAGGTCCTCTATAGTTTTATTTACTTTATGTTCAGTGACGTCATTAAAGAAGTAGAAAATTAAATAATTTATGAGAGAATAGTGGGCTAGCTCATATTTAAAATGAATACAATAAAATTACTATCTCAGGCAAAACTTTTTAAAAAATGTCCAAAAAAAATGTTAGCTTGAGGAAAAAAATGTATTAGTTTAGAACAAAATAACACGAAGTCTTGAAACTGTAGTGGAAAAGTTCATAAGAATATAACGTCTGCGTAGTGAGGTCAAAGCTGTGTAGAGATTAAAACTTAAAATACAAACATGGTTGCTATCACCTCAAAATATGTTCTTAGAGGTCGTCGTTTAAACTGTGAGTTGGTCCAAAACTCACTAAAAGTCCAAGAATCGTCATTGCAGAGGTCTACCAATGGTATACATTTGTCGTCATGTCTCTGGTAGTCATTTTGATAAACACTTGAAAGATTATTAAAATAAATGGTACGGCGCACCTCACAGACTTTCTCTCTCTATATATATAAACTCGTAAGATTTCTGAACGGAATAATGTACATTGTATCATCACCACTCCACATAAGAACACGCATAAAATAATATACAATGATATATAATCAATGAGAAAAGAGGCGCATCTTTGTCCACCTAATAGCATTTCCAACAGTTTAATGTTTTAAAGACCTTAATAAATGGTATTTGAACCATTTGCTGACAACTTGGAAACTTGGATCTGCTTTACATGTTCCAATTTATGAAAATGATATTACTAGAGATGAATGGAGGGAAGTAGAAAGAAATCTAAGGAATCCTAAAAGTTATAAAAAAGATTAATATTGGGTCCACAAGGGTCAACACTTCGTATTAAAATTTCGATTTCTGGTTAAAATTTTAACATTTTGTAAGGTGTTGCACATCTTCAAGTCATCGCATTGATATTTAAATATTCATTTATACATTTTGACCAATAAAAAATGTAAATATTGACTATTGAGTCTAAAATGGAGGTAGATCATTGCTGTGCAAACATTTCTCCTAAGAGTTTTAAGGAAAAATAACATACTTTTTTTAGATACTTACTTATATTAATTACTCTATGGCAATGGAAAATTATTGCGTTAAGACTTAAGTAGTATATGTTTACAACTAAAGCTCACAAAATTGTATTAATATATTTGCAAATATCTCAGAAACTGTAGCTTTTATAAAAATATATGCCAAATAAAAGTTTTTTATTTCTAATAGTCCTACAATTTTGCAATGATAAGTTGTTTAGTTTCTCAAATAGTTGTGGAGATACGGAAATCAACGTTTCTGTAAAGTACCCTAAAAATAATATTCATAGGAAAATGAAAATAGCCAGTTTATTTATAATCTTAATCAACGCCTAGATACGAATTTTTATCAAAATCGTTTGAGCAGATTTTGAGAAAACCTATTTTTCTCTTTTCGCCCTTTATAAAACTATGCTTAATTTTAAGTTTTAATAGACACACAGACAGACGGCATTGCAAAGACTATTTTTTAGGGTTCGGGGGGTCATGAGACGTCGACATCCATCAACATTTCAGGCTAGTTTTTTTTACGGTCGCAATACTTAAACTTTAATTTCCAAAAAGTTAAAAAATATATATATATAATAGCGTATAGATTGAAAGTTATTGATTTATAAAAATATGTTTCGAATAAAATATTTGTATTATAAATATATATACATAATCGTAATGCTAAGTAATTTTATATCTCAAATAGTTTTGGAGCTATTAGAAAAATAGTTAATTAACGCATCAGACTGGAGCCCTTAAAGCCATTTTGCCGAAATATTGAGAGTAGCCATTTTGTTTGTAATATATATTAATGTTTATAAATGAAATTTAATCAAAATCGTTAGAGCCGATTTTGAGAAAATCGACTTTTTCTCTTTTTTCCCTTCAGTAAACTACCCTTAATTTTAGGGTAGATATCCAATTCCAAAAATCCCTCGGGGGAACCCTATGAAAACCCTAGATATCAAGTTTTAGCTCAATCGGTAAAATAGTTTAGGCTCTAGTTGGAGGTACAGACAAATAGACAGACAGACGGAAATTCAAAAACCACTCTTTTCGGATTCAGGGAGTCATGAAACGTCTAGATTCATCGATTTTTTTGACGATCACCATAATTTCTCTACCTGTAAAATAGAGAGAAAGTAAAAACATGTTAAAACTTCAATTTTTATTGCACTGAAACTAACGTGTGAAATCTTCTCTTTATCTCCAAGACGCCAGTCACACTTCTTTCATCCGATTCCCGCCACTCGGCATTTCTCGTCGAGGCCCCAAAAAACTCATGGATTTAAATTATAGATTTGAAATATTGTCCATAAATATGTGAAATTAAAGTAGAGACAGGGAATAGCCCGGCGGTAAGAAATAGTAGTTTATAAGCTTGATAAAATTTGTTATATAACTGAATGAATGCAGAATCTTATATCTGACAGTTTGACATAAGATCGTTGTTTGCAGACAGATTCAATTTCTTCTTTTTACTTTCTCTCTATCTTACAGGTAGAGAAAGTATGGTGATCGTCAAAAAAATCGAACTCGAGATTTTGATGAATCTTGACGTTTCATGACTCCCTGAATCCGAAAAAGTGGTTTTTGGATTTCCGTCTGTCTGTCTGTCTGTACCTCCAACTAGAGCCTAAACTATTTTACCGATTGAGCTGAAACTTGATATCTAGGGTTTTCATAGGGTTGCCCCGAGGGGTTTTTGGAATTGGATATCTACCCATAAAATTAAGGGTAGTTTACAAAAGGGAAAAAAGAGAAAAAGTCGATTTTCTCAAAATCGGCTCTAACGATTTTGATTAAATTTCATTTATGAACATTAATAAATATTACAAACAAAATTGCTACTCTCAATATTTCGGCAAAATCGCTTTAAGGGCTCCGGTCTGGATGCGTAAATTAACATTTTTTATAATAGCTCCGAAACTATTTGAGATATGAAATTACTTAGCATTACAAATATTTATATATATTTATAATACAAATATTTTATTCGAAACATATTTTTATAAAATCAATAACTTTCAATCTATACGCAATTATATATATATATTTTTTAACTTTTTGGAAATTAAAGTTTAAGTATTGCGACCGTAAAAAAAACTAGCCTGAAATGTTGATGGATGTCGACGTCTCATGACCCACCGAACCCTAAAAAATAGTCTTTGCAATGCCGTCTGTCTGTGTGTCTATTAAAACTCAAAATTAAGTGTAGTTTACTGAAGGGCAAAAAGAGAAAAAGTCGATTTTCTCAAAATCGTCTCTAACGATTTTGATTAAATTTCATTTATAAACATTAATAAATATTACAAACAAAATGGCTACTCTCAATATTTCGGCAAAATGGCTTTAAGGGCTCCGGTCTGACGCGTTAATTAACATTTTTTATAATAGCTCCGAAACTTTTTGAGATATGAAATTACTTAGCATTACAAATATGTATATATATTTATAATACAAATATTTTATCCGAAACATATTTTTATAAAATCAATAAGTTTCAATCTATACGCAATTATATATATATATTATTTTTACCTTTTTGGACATTAAAGTTTAAGTATTGCGACCGTAAAAAAAAACTAACCTGAAATGTTGATGGATGTCGACGTATCATGACCCCCACAACCCTAAAAAATAGTCTTTGCAATGCCATCTGTCTGTATGTCTATAAAAACTTAAAATTAAGGGTAGTTTACTGAAGGGCGAAAAGAGAAAATATTGGTTTTCTCAAAATATGCTCAAACGATTTTGATTAAAATTCGTATCTAGGCGTTGATTATGATTAGAAATAAACTGGCTATTTTCATTTTCCTAGAAAATGATTTTTAGGGTACTTTACAGAAGCGTTAATTTCCGTATCTCCACAACTATTTGAGAAACTAAACAACTTATCATTGCAAAATTGTAGGACTATTAGAAATAAAAAACTTGTATTTGACATATATTTTTATAAAACAACAGTTTCTGAGATATTTGCAAATATATTAATACAATTTTGTGAGCTTTAGTTGTAAACATATACTACTTAAGTCTTAACGCAATAATTCTCCAATGCCATAGAGTAATTAAATATAAGTATCTAAAAAAGTATGTTATTTTTCCTTATAGCTCTTAGGAGAAATGTTTGCATAGCAATGATCTATCTCCATTTTAGACTCAATAGTCAATATTTACATTTTTTATTGGTCAAAATGTATAAATGAATAATTAAATATCAATGCGATGACTTGAAGATCTGCAACACCTCATAAAATGTTAAAATTTTAACCAAAAATCGAAATTTTAATACGATGTGTTGACCCTTGTGGAAGACATTAAACTGTTTGAAAGCTCTAGGTGGACAAAGATGCGCCTCTTTTCCCATTGATTCTAATCATTGTATATTATTTTATACGTGTTCCTATGTGGATGTGGTGATGATATAATGTACATAATTCATTCAGAAATCTTGCGAGTTTATAGAAAGAGAGAGAAAGTCTGTGCGGTGCGCCGTACCATTTATTTTCCTCGTGGGCCTTGTAAAGTTAAAATGTTGAGATTGGATTATGTATCTGTGTCGTCACATCCCCTCCCTTCCTCCGCTGCTAAGGACCATTTCTTTTTTCCCCGTGTTGTGTCGGCCATTACGATTCTCGTGGGATCTCGTAATATACGTTAAAAATAAAATTACACTTGATCAGTATTATTTTAAAATGTGGACGGAAATTTGGACAAAAATTCGGTAAATAAGTAAATTTCTTGTTCTGATAAAAGTATTGATATAATTAGACGGTGTCTCCTCCTTCCGTTGAAAACGATAGGTTTAAAAATAAATATAATGAGATTTATAAAAGTAGTATAGCATCTGGCCGCATGGTGTGTTAGTCACGTCAAAATAAATAAACATATAAGAATAAATGAAAATTAATAAGATTAAAATCGACGAGAATTAAAATTCTTACATCGTATAAATGAAAGCGTATGATTGCCATAAAGAGAGTCCAGGGAATTGTGTCTTCCTGCTATAAAATCACCGATAGCAGAAACATAATCAAAGTTACAATGCCAACATTACTTTCACATGTGTCTACCAAGAATTAACTAATTACATACCTGGCTCAAATTAACGAAGAAAGACTTTGTAGTCGCATGGCCTTAAGAAGTTGCTTTATTATATTATTTTTGAACCACATTTGGAGAATGCAATAATTCTTCATCCCATAAATGCCACAGAGAGAGTAACAACATAATTTTATATATTCACACAAGGCATATATATGTAATTCATACAATAAAAATTCATAAAAAACTTTCCCAGCGCATCTTACTTTACACCCACATCCAAATACTTTATTTTATTTGTAGATTTATACAATTCACTAGGACTATTGAAGGCTCCTGACGTCGGCTTTTCATGCCTTTCATGGATCTGATTGCACAGGAACTTTGTCAGGGAAAGTTAAACTTTCATACTGGAAAGCTATTGGTGCAGTGATGGAGGGAACCCTGTTGGCTCTTTGTTAAATACGAACCAAATACACCACTACTTATCAAGTAATGGCAGTATTAGAAAAATTAATCTGCCAAATCTACCATAGGCCCAGTGAAAACTTCAACATTTGTGTTTGTCTATTTTTTTAATAAACAGATATGTTGTGAAAAGTTACCGCTAACAAGAAGTGCTTTTATACATGCAACAAAGCGAGTCAAGTGACGATCTGGAACCAAGACTGTAATTCTCAGCCAATCACTCCATCCCCTATTGGATATGGATCAACCATGGAAAATGGACAAGTAGATCCGGTTCTCTGCTAAATGGCGTGTTCTCTGGACTCTTTCTGAGTTGATTAGATGCTCCTGCATAAATAATATATGTCACCCAGAATGTAAGTGTTATGTAAGCACTCTACCGTTTACTGAGATGTTGTGTGTGTGTGTGTGTGGTGGTGTGTGTGTGTGTGTGTGTGTAAGCAGAGACGAATAATTTGACAATGACTCACATAATTTACCAGAAGAGCCAGATTATAACAATGATGATGCTATGAACGATAGCAGCAATGACCATATTTAGATGATTATTTAACGAGGCTGCTGTGTTTTCAACTATTCAGATTTGTAATCCCATTTTAATTCAATTTTAAATGAAATAAAAATAAATTAATAAAAATAGTATTAATTGATTATAATTCCTTTGTAGCATACAGGGAGGCATTGTAGAACCACCACACTTTGTGAACTCCCATAAACATGGGATTTCTACCAGATGGTGCAGGCAAATCTAACCATCCTAAGGGCTGAGTGCGTGCCCAACATTGAATGTACAGAAATCATACAAACCAACTTCGAGTTGTTGACTTTTGAATAAGATAAAGAAGTGGCATAAAAAAAGTAGAATTATTGAGTTTCAGAACCATATCCATACAAATATCTCAAATACTGTTTGCTTTAGTGTAAATACTCTAAAAGATTTTTTTATATACATTTAAATTATTTGTAATATGATTCATTAAAAAAAATTGACCCATAAATAACTGAATAATGTCGTTTTTCTGAGTCTCATTGGCGGCCATTTTGAAGACGCCATACAGCAAAGAGTGATCAACATGGAGTTTATTCATCTACAGATAATTTCTGTTGAAAACATCAGCCTCCCATATTGCCATCACTAGCTCTGTTACGGAACTATATAATTATTCTCCCCTACAAATAACATCATTCATAGTCTATCAAAGGAGTTGAGGATGACTTGGACACGTCTAAAACGTTCTATAAAACAAAAGAACATGAAAATATTGGCAAAGCTATAATGTAAGAATAAAGGAGAAAGACGGTAAATAAAACTTTTTTTTCCTTAAATTAAAAATTAATACTTTCTTTTTATAGTCTTCGACTCATTGACATCACAAAACAAACTTTTTGCGTTGCCAATTATATTTTCACCGCGTATTATACTATACATCCGGATTATCCATCCACATATTTATACTAGTGGGGTAGGAATAAGGAAAGAGAATTTCAGAGGGAAAATTTACTATCATTTTAGGTTGAAAACCATTTAGGAAAAAACATCAGCTGGAACACCCAACAAAGATCGAAACCTTATATCCTGTCACCTGCGGACATGACCAAATTAGGTTAACGCTCTAGTCCAAGTGCCCATAGTCTTATTTTATTTGGATACATTTATGACAATGATGCGTTCGTGCTGAAGAGACCAAATAAATATTGTTTTATTCCCGTGTTTTACTACCTGTTCAGGTTATATGCATATATATGATAATTACTCTAATGTCGTAGGGATAAGAAGGAAGCATTTTAGAGGTAATCTACCCGCATTTACATGGAAGGAGAGTGTCAAACCATTCAGGGAAAAACAACCCTCAGTAGATCCAACCGGGCTTTGAACTCTGATCTTCCTGTATTCAGCAGGCCAGCCCAACACGAGGGTGACGCCTTGGACCGTTTGGTCACTGAAGCGTGTAAGAGACCAAATAATCGTGTACCGGTGTAACTAGGTACAGTACATTTACACCCGATCGTTCTCAGACCTTTGTCCGCTCTCCCTAGGGGTCGTCAAAGGCTCTACCGCGAGATTTGGCGCAGGGGCCACGTTTCTTACGCAAAGATGAGAGATGGGCGCAGGACACGAACGGTAACGCGCTACGCCAGCGCCCCTCGTGGCGTGGCCGCAAAGTCGTGCCTACTGTACTCGGGCAAGGAAAAGAAAGGGAGGAAACGTAATTATTATTTTCCTTGCACACGAATGTTGTTGGCTACTTCAGAGACTGGTCGGGAGATTGTATCGACAACTCGGGCACGCTACATTAGGGCTACTTGGAAGCCGTTCGTTGTCCCTAGGGCTCTCTTACTTTGTTTTGCCTGTGTTATTATAGCCTATAGTCGGAACACCATTGTAACACAATTACTGTGAATTGACAAGTTTGCCGGAAAAACAAGAACAGAACCGAGACGTGTTCACATGGCGAACTTTATAAACACACCAAAATATGTCAGCGTCATCCGCTCGACCAGCTTTGTTTGTCTTGTAATAGCTTAAGCTTTGTCGGCTTTGTTGGCTATGCTCTACAATAGAAACAATCAAATTTTATGACCAACCAACTCTATCACCGGGCATGCGCTTCCTAGCCGCGTGTATTCTTAATTGAGACACATGTCGATTGTTGAGTCAACTAATTTTAGATGATTTTTAAATAACTCGAAACCAGAAAACGTGTGTATAAATGTTGAGCTTGTGTCGCGACCAAATGCAATAATTTAAAAACATTCATCTTGACAATAATCTGAAAGATATGTTTATCCTCTCTAAAAATAAAACATGTTTTTAAATAGTTATTCCTAGTTTTCGTTGCAAAGGATCTTGGGTAAATATACATGACGTGTGAGTTGCTACAACCGTAAATAAGATTTTGCTCTCTTTTAGGCGAGCATGTGAATCAAGCTTTAGATGAGAGCTCAACCGTCCAAACTATCTGCATATTTACACTAATGGGATGGATAAAGGTAACATGTTTGAGGTGTACCCGCATTTGCATGCTAGGGAGAGTGCAAAACTATTAACAAAAATTAATTCAAACCCCAACCTTCTTAGTTACCTACATATAAGATAAGACGAAATTAGCGCCTTTGTTCACGTACTCATCGGCGTGAGTAGGCAGTACTTAATCTACTTTAACGTATTCATACGTCAAGCCATGTACTAAAAAGTTTCACTTTTGAGATCTGCTATCGATGTTGGCCACTTTAAATATTATTTTTATTTGCTCTAAAAGTATATTTTAATACTGATTGCACTAAGAAAGCGTTCTACACAACGGTTACTACAGCCTACAGTGTGGAACAGTGAACAGTCCAAACACTGTTGTCAATTTGATTATTAATGGTTTATAAGTGCCTTTTATTTGCAAGTTAAACACAAGGTTTAGTAAATACTTAATATAAGTGCTAGCGATGAGAGAGGTAACAGAGTAAATGCACCCGCAATTACGTGTTGAAAATATTGTAATATTACAGTGTTGTATAAACGAATAAAATTTTCATTTTTTTTTGTTAATTCAAAATAATATATTTATCTGCATTACAAACTTGAGGGATGTTTCCACGAGTGAATTGTTTGGAACTCATCACTAGCTCTGATTCAAGGTGGTTTTCACGGTCTGTTCAAGTATGTTTCTCGGTTTTATCACCGAGATACTCCCACCGGTGGTAACTTTGTATTGTTATTATTATTATTATTATTATTATTATTATTATTATTATTATTATTATTATTATTATTATTATTATTATTTTCAACTACAGGTTCTTATTTTAATTTACATTAGGACTTCATTTATATTAATTATAATTAGAGCAGTTACTTCTGCTGATCAAGAATTTTTTTTAAAGTGGTATATACTTGAAGCCAAAACTAAATGAAAACCAACCAACACTCATAAAAACTATTTAAATTTAGCTTTCGGGTGTTAAAGTTAACACCATCTGTCAAAAAGGACAAATGCAGGTCACATGACTTGGCGTGTGTAAGACTTTAGAGTATTTATTTATTTATTTATTTAGCACCGCGTCTTACTACCCGTTCGGGTTATACGCTTAAGTACTAATTACACTAATTGATTAGGAATTGGGAAGGTTGAATTTAGAGGAAGTGAACCCGCATTTGCGTTGAGGGAGCGTAGAAAACCATTTAGGAAAAACCACCCCCAGTTCACCCGATCGAGATTCGAACCTCGATCTCCCCGTCCTCGGACTTTAGAGTACATCAAGTATCTTTGAGGACTACCAAATAAGTTTCAACACATTTTGGGTCGATTTTAACTTCAAAATATCCGCAGGACTTTCATTGAACAGAAATAAGACTTGGTTTTTGTGATAACAGAACTTTTGAGCACAGCACCTTAACAAAATGTCCACCACGCTTGGATACATTAACCTCATAAATATGTCTGTACTAATTGTATTTCATGTGAATTTGTGTTTCTCTTTATTTATTTATTTTAAAACGCGTTTTACTAATCATACGGTTATTTGCATCTAATTTCATAGATGAGGTAGGGATGAGAAAGTTATGATTAAAAGAGATGTACCCAAATTTGCGTAAAGGAAGAGTGGGAAACCATTTAGGAAATAATCACCCTCAGTAGACCCGGGTGGGATTCGAGGCCCGACCTTCCTTAAACCGGCAAACCAGACTAGACGAGCTTTACTTCCTTCCCACATCTGATCTTTATTTGTTTTTGTTTTATTAATCCATAAGGACAGCTAAAAGTTTTTTTAAATATCCATTTCGCACTATCTCTTTTTAAATTATAATATTCTGATAATACTCCGTGAACTCACACAATAAATTTCTGCTTTATTATAAGCATTGTAAACAAAGGAAAAGGTCGGGAAAGATGAGAAGGATAAAGTGGAAAGTCAAGGAACAAAAGTAAAGAAGGAAAAAAAAACTCTGCTCTAACCGCATGCATTATTTGGCAATATATCATAAACGCCATTGCTGCGTTCCATGTGCGGAGTGATATCAATGTGATTTAAGGTTATGTGACTATGTAACAATAAGTAAGAAAAGTATTCTTATTTACAATAAAATTCAAAATAGTTCACGATATAGAAAAGTGCCTTATGATATATTTACACTTACAGTATTAGTTTAAATAAATCATATGAGAATTAATTTGTTATGCAAAAATTACAAGATCGATTTTAATTTTAATATACACTAAAATAATTGTAATCCATAGTCAAATATCTTTTAAACATTTCGTTACACCCAACAATAACATTGGTGCTCTTGGTGATTTCTTTTAAATAAATGAATAGCTTTTATTTTCTATTTAAAAATATATTAAACGAGCACATGACCTACACACAAGCTTAACTAAATAAGAGGTTGTGTACCTGGTTTGTTGACCGTTCATTTATCACCGAGAAAGGGAACATTTTAATTTAAACGATGTTAATTTGTTTGGTTATTTAGGAATTCTAAATTGGACCTTAGCTTTTTAATCAAACGCGCCATTAACTTATTTGTGGTGTGAGACAGTAATTTCTAGATAAAATCGAAATAATCTTAAATTTAGATATTAAATATGCCATTATTCTCTTATTATAGTTTTAATCAATAAATAAGTGGTACATAAGTCTAATTTTATTTAATTAGTGTCATGGTTCCCTCCATCCCACTTTCCCTAATATCCACCAGGGTCATCCACATGAAATAAGGATGAGGAAAGGTAGAATTTATAGACGAAATATACCCATATTGGCCTGGAGGGAGAGTGGGAAACTATTAATTTAGGAAAACACATTCTAAACACATAAGTTTGGATTTCAAACCCAGTCCTTCCCGTGATCATCAAACCAAACTAAATGAACTTTGAGTTTATTTCGCACGCCAACAAATACGGTTTTTGTTGTATTTCTCGTAACGATCGTTCCTGATGTTTACAAATTTTAAATATAGGCAATAGGTCATTAAATTAAATCCAGTCAACTTTTTGTCATGATATAAACTTTGTCTTTTTGTTGATTTTAGTTAACTTGAGATTACTTCAATTCAACCTTAAAATATAACAATAAGTAGTGTTTCCTGGGCTACAAGTGACCGAGAGGTTGGGATTCGAATCTCGGCAGGGTGCCTATTATTTCACCCTACTTTTCTGAGAGTATTTTCTCCTAAGTTATTCTCTTATTTCCTACTCACTAGAATACTACTACTACTACTACTACTACTACTACTACTACTACTACTACTACTACTACTACTACTACTACTACTACTACTACTACTACTACTACTAATAATAATTTCAATTTCAATTTCAATTTCAATTTCCTTTATTATAGTGCCGACCAACAGTCGTAAGACCTATAACAGGCGGGCACTGAAAAGCACACAAGTACATACCCTACAATACATACATTTACATAAGAAAACATGATAGACAAAAAATGGCCAAATAATGCCATATACCGATAAACAACCACGAGACAAAAAAGTAGTTAATAATGATAAGAATAAAAAGTAACCTTAAAAATAAATAACCAAATAGTGGTTAAAAGCAGTAACATTTTGCAAAAAATAGATCATAATATTGTAAACTTAAACAATGTAAACTTAAATAGTATTAAATAATATAGGCAGAACCTCTACAAGATAAATTATTGATATGGGATATCCTTAAATAGCTCTCTGAGTTTAGCTTTCCTTTTATGATAAAAGTCGAATTCGACAAATCTAGAATTGGCACTATGGATACAACGACCTATAGGGCTTACCTTCTAAGAGCTATTAAGAAAAAATAATTTTTGATTACGAGAAGCCCGAGAAGGGATAAGAACGCCTACATGATCAAGGGCAAATTTGCAAGAAATTATGTTATTGAAAATATTAAAAACAAAAAGGGCATCACAATAAAGTCTACGCGAGAAGAGAGTTTGGAGCCCTAATAGGTTTCGAATTCTATCATAATCATAATAAATCCGGTTACTAAAGTATTTATCATAGCATGCAGCAACAAATTTTCTTTGAACGTTTTCTAACCTAAGAGAGTCAGTTAAGGTAATTGAATTCCAAGCAACAGTAGCATATTCTAACTTAGATCTAACCAGGGCATAATACAGACATAAAAAACAGTCAATTTTCTTAAGTGATGAAGTAATAAATTTAATAAGCCCAAGTAGTTTCAATGACTGGGAAATGACATGGTCAACATGATAGTGGAAATAAAGTTTGTTATCCAGGAGGACACCAAGATCATTAATACAAAGGGTGCGAACTATGTTATCACTGCCCAATGTATAAGTAAAAAAGAAAGGATTAGTTTTCCTAGTGAAAGATATAGATTTGGTCTTAGATTTATTGATAGACATTCCATTTTCCAAAGACCATTGTAGAATACCATTTACATCATTTTGTAAATCTATACAATCTGCAATTGAATTGATAGTTTTAAATAATTTTACATCATCAGCAAAGAGTAAATAACTAGAAGAGTTCAAATATTTACCAATGTCATCAATAAACACATTAAAGAGAAGAGGACCTAAATTAGACCCTTGTGGTATGCCACAGGGTGCTAAAAATGTATTTGAGCTGTGTGAAACAATTTTAATAATGAATGATCTTTCATGCAAATAACTGCTGAACCAATTTACATATGAGTGAGAAAGTCCAAAATTACCAAGTTTAGCGAGAATAATATTATGCTGACATAAGTCAAATGCCTTACTTTGGTCAAAATAAATAGCATCAACCTGACCTTGGGCAGAGACTTGAGGGGCAACATGCCCAAGAAATTCTACTAAATTAGTTACAGTAGATTTATTTTTTATAAAGCCATGTTGATTATCTGAAAATTTATTTTTAAGGTGGTGAAAAGTATGCTCATGTATGATTTTCTCGAATACTTTGGAGAAAGTGTTTAAGAGAGAAATTGGTCTATAATTACAAACATTTGTTTTTACCCCCTTTTTATAGATAGGTATGACAACAGATTGTTTCCATATACGAGGAAAAGTTTCATTTGACAGGCTAATGTTAAAGATATAGGCTAACAAAGGGCTGAAAATGCTGGCACAGCCTTTAACAATAAAACTTGGAATTCCATCTGTCCCGGCACATCTAGAAGAACTCAATTTTTTAATAGCATTAGCAACATCCAAGGGTGTAATGTGGCATGGATACAAGGGCGCGCTAGTTTCAATAACGGGGCAGGGTAAAGCAGGAATAGCTGAATTATAAACGGAATGAAAGTAGGTCCCAAACTCATTAGCAATTAATAAAGGATCTGCTATAGATTTGCCATCAATTTCAAGGTTGGATGGGAAAACTTTATTCGTACGATTATTTTTAACAAATTTCCAAAAATCTTTAGGTTTGCATTTAATACTATTTTCAATTGAGTTCATCCAATTGGCTCTGTCTATAATCAAAGTAGTTTTAACTAATTTACGAAAGTTAGAAAAATGTGAATAGAATACACTATTATTTGTTATTTTAAACTTTTTGAAAAAATTGTTTTTTTTCCTAATATAGTATTTGAGTGTAGAAGAAAACCAATTAGGATATTTAGATGAATTAAGAATATTAATTTGAGGAATATTCGTTTTGATTTTCCTTTGGACTAACTTGGTAAAATTATCTACAGCCAAATTAACATCCGTAGTAGAATAAACACAAGTCCAATCTGCAGTAGCCAGGTCATTGTAGAGATTAAGATAGTCACCGTGTGCATAGTCAATAAATGTTTTAGAGGTGTCATTAATTTTAGTCGTAATAGGTACATCTAGTGAAATCAATAAGGGTGGATGAGCTAAATCAATATTGACTAGTGGTTGAGAGCTTTGAGTAATAGAGGGGTGGTGAAAATTAGCAAAAACGATAATAATAATAATAATAATAATAATAATAATAATAATAATTTAGTGTTTAACTAGAAAATTATAAAAAAAAAGCCTCATCAAACTATCCTAAGATTTAATTTCTCTTTCAACCTGAACTGAAACTATCGCTCACTCGAAAAATCAATGAGACAAATACTTTCGAAGGGCCTTAAACAATTGAAAGCTCTCAGCTTTTGACACAAAACTTTGACTTAGATTTATTATTTTATATTATAATGATTTGAAGCAAAATGGCAATTTAGTCGAGACAAAACTTCGACTTTCCTCCCAAAGGCGTTGAGTTTTTATTTTGAAGGTCCAGAATATTGTAAAATGTATGTTACTTTCTTTTGAATATCAAATCTGGAACAAGTGTTTTTGTTGAGTATGTTTATAGGCAGCTTAGCTAATAAATGCTGCACGGTGGCTCGCAACTCTTAAATATCTTTCATGTTTTGGCCAATAATAGGTGAGACCTATTTAGTTTTGACAAATGAATAACATATTTTCTTCATCGAAATTATTTAACACTTTATTCGATTGCTACAGTCTGGGGACGCGGCAGTCAGTTGGTCTAAAGTCAGTTGACTTAAATGTATTTGGCCTGAAATTCATTGTGCCTAAAGGTCATTTGTCCTAAAGTCAATTGGCCTTAGTCATTGGCCTAGAAGTCAGTTGTCCTGAAGTCATTTGGCCTAAAAGTCAGTTGTCCTAAAGTCAGTTGGCCTACCAGTCAAGTGGCCTAGAGTGAGTTGGTCTAGTCATTTGCCCTAAAAGTCAGTTGCCCTAAAGTTGTTTAGCCTAAAATATAAAGTTAAAAACCTTCAAGTATAATCGGAAAATAGGCACTGTTAGTTTTTTCATCTGGATATAGATAGCACAATTGATGGTAGATGGTGTTAAGATATTTCTAAAAACATTGACTTTTGAATTTATGACATTTGTTCTTTTGATTTTTAAATTTGAATAACGACTTATGAAACAAGTGCCATGTGTGCACACCAATATCAGAACGCCCACAGTTATAAACTTATAATATGATGCTTTTGATGATAAGAATCTTGTGTGTTTTTACGTTCAAACCAATATATTCATCCTTTCAAACCAGTATGAGAATGATGGGGGAGATCTGGAGATGCTTTAAAATAATACAATGAATTGTTATCAATAATAATTTATTTCTAATGATTCAACATTGCATACTTACTATTTATTTCAATCAATGTTATAGTTCTTTATTTATAAATGGCCTATATAATTTTTACTTACTAGAACCCTATTAATGCAAAACTACTTTTAAGATATTCTTACACAAAGCTACTTTACCATGGACGTTACTGTATTATGAAGAGTTTGTTAATGTAAATATTTGAGTATGTATGCTCTTACGGAGAAACACATTTGATACCATTTTATTTACCAGGATAAAACAAAGATTTTTTTAAGGTGTCATGAGGCAGTAGTGACCTTCTATCTGTGTGGTAAGTAAAACTTCAGCCCTTAATTTGATAGCTGTCGGAATACAATTAATAGAACAGAAACGCTTTCAAGTAAAGTGTTTTAATGTTCCCTCTTGGAGGCACATAGGCATGGCCAGGGCGAAGTTTGCTAACGGTACAAGAGAACATTTAATTGACCGGTGTTTTAGAAAGTGACCAATAAAAGTGTTTTCTTGTATTTTTGATTTTATGGACGCTTCTGTGTGTAATGTTTTAAATAGTCTTGCAACCAGGGAGTGGGGCTTCCTACCGGTCCTGTTCTCGCGCATCAGTAGTGACACGGTTACGGATAATTTTTATTTTAAACGTCCTGAGTTGAGGACTTGTTTTGGTTTATTATCATGTTGGATAAACAAAGCGTATATATATAAAGTACAGTACATCCATGCCTAATGATTAATAACCTAATAATTGATAACTATTGACGGTCACTCTCAAATTATAAATTAAAAGTGTTACATATTAATTTGAATAATAGAAGCAATTTATTGCAATAAAATAACAATTTAAACATATATTGTTTTATTAATTTAGTCAATACAACGCATCAACGTAGCTACTATATGATCTACTTCCAGAACTATAAATTTAAAATTGAACACTTAACTCAGCGCCGACCTCCCTTCTTTTGTCACTCCCAGACGGTGGTATACAGGCTGACCGCGAAAAGGCTTGCTGCAGTTAATTATTTAAATAGTTTTAGCACCGCGTCTTACTACCCGTTCGGTTTATACGCTTAAGTACTAATTACGCTAATGGGTTAGGAATTGGGAGGGTTGAATTTAGAGGTAGTGAACCCTTTGCTGCCGTCGGTGACCGTTTTGGCGCGTAATACCTTCCCAATAACGGACTTATTCAATAATGGACACACACACTGTTAAAGATGCAAATGTATGCATACAATCTACAAAAAACGGACAAAATTGCAAACATAAAATGCCTTTCCATTTAGTTTTTATTTATGGAATTCTTATGGTTTCATTTCTTTCCATAACAGATTAACAGTACACTAGCAAATAGTTCGCGAAACGCAAGAATATACCAAACAAGATTTAAGGAATGTGTAAAGCAATGTACCGTAATACAATTTGATCGGCCATTACGAGTTCACTTATCAAAACGCACCAGCAGCACGGATATCAAGATTAATATGAACATTTCCAATATTATCTTTAAGGTGTTGAGGTTGTTTGTGCATCATTAACCAAAAGATTGATGATTTGTTTTGATAATCATCAACGGGGTGGATGTGTGCAGTGGCACCAGAACCTTGTTAGTGTTTAGAAGGGAGATGCGGGGACCAGCCAAAAATGGCTAGGTTTGAAGGACTTGGACTTTGGTTTGGGGGTTAGCTGCTATTTGAAGAGGTCCTTCCCCCAAAAATTGTTGAAATTTACATATCTCTTGAAGCTATTTAGAGCGGTTATCGTCTTGATTTTAAAAAATAGATATAGCTTTGGATTTATTTTATTATAAGACGCCTCTTGAAGCTCTTTTTTTTAAAAAAAAAACAACTATGCCTCTACTATTTATTCGGAGCGATCCTCATCTGGATTTTTTTTTAACTAGACTGCCTTAGAAGTGGATTAGAGGTTTTTTTTAACTGTAATTATAGTTAAATGCGTCCTTTCTCCACCAAATAATAATTTCTTACATTATTTGTGTGTATTCCTGCTTCATTGAAAACAATATTTGAAACGCCATTAAGGGGGTCCATACCTTAACTGCCCTCCCACCCCCCACCCCCTCCATCTGCAGACAAGCCTATGATATGGCATATATACCTCTTCTGCCTTTAATTGTATCCTTTACAACTGACACAAAGGACTTAAAGCACCCTTCAAGCCATTGTTCCTCTAAGCCTCCTTCCCCCACATCCTCCCTCAGCTTGCTTGACCTTTCCTGCGTTAGCGTCCTTGCCCGCTTGTATTCGACTGGATTGTTCACACTCACCTCGATCACGTGCACTCATAGACGTAGCATAGACGGACCTTTGTGGCCTATATCACTAGTGGAGATAAATATTTTCCAGTAAAAAACTTCAGAACATTGAATCAGAGTGGAAGTGTTTCTATAGTCCAATTTTCATTGAAAGGGTTTTATCTGGCACCTAGATAAATTAATATATCTACTTTCATGTAGTTATACGTCAGGTAATTTTATCTGCAGCTGTCAATTTTTATAGATATTATCAATATTTAAGCTATTAAAATAACACTAATAAAATAGTAAAGTCTTTCATTTTAGCTACACCAAATATGTTTTGTTTTTCCTATAAGGTCTTTCATATGAAAATTTGACTTTATTAATAGAGACTTTTGTTGTGACTTTCAAAAATATTTAGAATTTTGTCAAGGAGAGTAAAATTTAATAATTTCGTAAGATATTAAATATAACTGTTAAATTATGATTTTACTTTGTTGAATTACACTTTGGTTTGATCCACATAAAGCAGTCAATTATGAATAATATATTTTAAGACACCGGTAGTAAGTAAAATAAAATAAAATATATTGAACACATTTTTATTAGTAGACAAATAAATATACCTCAGAATGAGACAAATCAAACTTTAAACAAAACCAAACGAAAGTTAAAAGTTGGTCTCAAATCTTAAAGGTCATACATTAAAATAAAGACAATGAACAAAATCTCTTCGTGGATATTCTAATATTAAAATATTAACATATTATTTGCTCTACAATAGACGTTAGTGATACAGTTAAGGTGGGATGGAAGGGGATGCAAAGAAAGGCCAGTGTTTTTGCAATTTTTATGGCAAAATATTTTTTGGTTGAAATAAATAAAAGATTTCTCCAGCATAAACATAGAGTTTGGTTTTCTCTACATGGTGATATCAACAGATCCTGAATATTTATCATGAGCATAGTGGCATTAGATGAGAAATTTTTAAATGAATAATTAATGAAAAAGTTGTCATTAAATTACAAGCCACCCTTGACAAATACTCAATAAATTTTGAGGCTACTATGTGAAAAACACATTTATGTTCGTACTGGAACAATATTTTATTTATTTTGGCAAACAAAATTTTTTTTGTATAAAAACTGCAAAAACACTGACCCTTTCTCGCGTTCCCTTCCATCCCACCTAAACCGAACAATGTAGTCGACGTGTGGGTGTGATAATAGAAAATAAATAACCCTGCTTGCTTTATTATAGCCCCGATATGATTATGTTTCTTGTATTAAAGTCTCCAAATCATTTGTAGAGAATGTAAAGCTTGAGATATCTCGAGTGTATTCGTTTCATTGAAATAGATGGAAAATTATCCATAAAAAAACTTTTTTCTTTAGATAATTTTGAATTTCACATTTTTAGCCAGTGGAGGTAAGAAAGATGATAGATTCATCAATCTCAATGATAAGGACTTAACTACCTTCTTCTTCATTGGGTGGTTAAGGGAAGGTTATTAATCATCCGACGCTGAGGAATTGAGGGCTGGGGGGAGGAGCCGTATTTGGGGCTACGTATGATTCTTGTTTATTTTATAAAATATTTATAGAGACAAGCAAGTTTTTTAAGTTGTGCTTTCAACACAAGTGTCATTAATTACTTAATTCAAGGGGTAGGGTGGAGAAAGGTAGCTTAAATAAAATACACTCACATTAGCATGTAGATGGGATGGTAAAACAATCCACAGTTCCTATGATCGTGTCGTTTATTGAGTAAAATTCTTAAGAAACAAGTTTAAAGATTCTATCTACTTTTTTATATAGGTTATGAAAGGTCTTTGTCCAAGCAAAGTTTCCAAAAATACAATTGAATTGAAAATTAAGACATTATTGCACGAGCTTTGTGATAAATACTTCCTGTAGAAATGGCACTGTCACAACACAAAATTTGCTTTATTATGAATAGTTAACTCACACTTATGAAACAATTTATTATATTAACACACGATTTACAAACTAGTTTAACTCTAGATAAACACAACAGCCAATTAATTCCTAATTGCGAGATCTTTTCTGTGGTAAATCTTTTGGTGATACCGGTAATGGGACCTGATATCTCTTGTTCAATAAAGATAGTCCATACACACCACCGACTGACCCAAAGTGTCGAACTTAGAGATTATTTAGATATTAGAATGATTATAATTATATTTTCATGTTATCTTTCCGGGCCGGTTAAGTTAACCCTTTGTGTAACTCGACCCAAGTTCATGTCTATTATTATTATTATTATTATTATCATCATCACCGCTTCTTACTACCCGTTCGGGCTATACGCACTTACGCTAATGTGCAATGGTAGGGTGATTGTGAGATGAAATGGAGGACCTACAGTTTAACGTGGAATCCGAACCACGGTAGAGGCCTGGCATTCCTCACATTCACAAGTTGTGATTAATACACGTCTTGTCAGAGCTGAAGGAAGGATTCGGCAATCAGATAAATCTGTGCCGGGACCGAAGATTGAACCCCGAACCCTCAGCACAGAAGTCTGACACCTTAACCCTAGACCACCAGGTCACCTTCATGTCTACTACCTAGCACAGAGAAAAGAAGAGAGAATGTAGGGGAGTTACGAACATGGAGAGAGAACTAGACAGATTAGTGACACTGCGATTAGCTTACAAGGTCAAACGACACGTAATTTCATTTTCTAATTAGAAGAGTCCTGAGTATTATCTCGTGATACGTCTATGCGCCTAGTATTAATCTTTCAAGTCAAAAAGAAACACGCCAACTTCTAGCTTTATGTCAGCACGCAAATACTCGTACTTCAAGACAGCTACAAAACATGTCAGTATCAAAAGATCGCACGGGATTTTAAAAATAAATATTTACTTGATGATCTTTAAAAGTAACAGTTTTTGACTTACGTCCTGAAAGTGTACGCATTTTTTTTCCACAGTGGGAATAAAGAATGTTATTTGTGTAGGTTTGTACTTTGTATATTAGATAATAATTCTCTCTGTATCATAAACTACACATTTACACTCATTTTACATATTTTAGTTTTCATGTGGTAGCTAGGCTTTGATTTTGAGTTCATTTAAATATAGTTCAATCTATTAAATATGACCCGCTTGTGTTGAGAAATATAATTAAAAACTGTTGATATAGTTCAACAACATTTGTTGCACTAATTTTTCTACGAAAAATCTTAGTGGATAAAATAAATGTTGACATTCAACAACTATATGGTTACGAGATTATTTTTTTATATGGTACTTCTAGAAATATTTCCAGAAATTGAGAGGGTTTGTTTAATACATAATGTCATGTATTTTACACTAAAACGTTTAGAACAAAGTTTTCAATTGATTTTATAATTTTTTTAGCACTGCATCTAACTACCTGTTCAGGTTATACGCGTATGTACTACTAGTTGCACTAGTGAGTTAAGGATGAGGAAGGTTTAATTTAGAAGGAGTGTACCCGCATTTGCGTGGAGGGAGAGTGTAGAACTATTTTGGAGAAAAAAAGACTCAGTACACCCGACTGAGATTCTAACCCCTATCTTCCTGTCCTCAGCAGTCTAGTCCAACATTAGAGTCATACCTTAGACCAGTGGTCGGCAAACTTATTTGCCAAAGAGCCAAATATGAACATTACAACAATTAAAAAAAAAATTGGGAGCCAAATCTGCTTGTTTAGTAAACTTTTATTACACTAAATAAAACTAAATTTCATACTTAATAAATATTTATTAATGCGAACAATGTGCTTGCATCTCCTTGAAAAGTTTGAGTAAGTCAGGTTTGTACGTTGTTGTTTTTAATTTTAGGCATGATTCCAAGTTCTCATCAATAAGACGACTTCTCAGTTTACTCTTGATAATGTTCATGCTATAAAAAGATTGTTCACATATATATCAATATGTAGAACCGAAAAAAGAAAGAACAGCAAATGCAAGCTTTTTCAGCTGATCGTAAGAGTCAGGAATACTATTCCAAGCGTTGAAAATGATCATGTCTTCCTTCTCCAGGTCATTCAAAGCAGACCACTTGTACTGTGAACTAAGATCACATTTTTTCTTCTCCAATATTTCCAATTCAACACAAAGACGTTCGAATTTAGAGCGCTATATCTCCTTGTTTTTTAAATCCAACAATTGTATTTCAAAGCTACCAATGTCAATATTAAAAGGTGAAAATTTCAACTCGGTTATCGTAGCATTAAGAGGATTTTTGACAAATGCTAAAGTTGCTTATTTTCGAATGCTATTACTTCTTCTAACATCGAAAAAATTAAGTTTCCTGACAACGGCAGACAAAGTAGAAAATACAAAACTGTTCACACTGCAACTGCTGATCTGTGATGCCAATTTGTACCCCTACTACTTTAGAAAAAGTATGCGCGCGCATGCTTGTGGTACCTTTGTATCACACCGGAGTACGCCGAAAACATACGAACAATTTCAGCCGGTAGTTTGTACATGGTTTGTGTTTACGTTTACGAAAACTAATAAAATTAAACTCGATATTCGTTACGTATTTTTACAACAATATAAAATTTTAATTACCTATCTATCTATCTTTTAGCTTAAACAAAAAATTATACATGTTCTCGATTTATAGAAGAATTTTAATTTATCAAAATAAGATGTAATTTTTCTTTTACCTAGTTTTTTTAAATTAAAATATTATTGCGCCTTCCGTGGATATTTGTGTCAGAGCCGCACTTAAGGTGTCAAAGAGCCACATGCGGCTCTGGAGCCGCACTTTGCCGACCACTGCCTTAGACCATTTGGCCACCGATGTGGGTGTTTCGTTATTAAATGATTGTTGTGTGCTAGGAGATTCAGTTGAGAAGTCACTGTAGTTTTACAAATTAAAAATAAAACCAAATATTATTTTTTATTTAATTAAATTAATTTAATATATAGTAAACAAAAAACCGTAAATATTTAAGCTATATTTCTCAACTTTTTCTTAAAAACTAAACCGGGTTAAATTTGTGTTCTATAGTTAAGTTCTGATATTTGTTCTATATAATATTATTCCTGTTATATTTTAAGTCAGAACGTATTATTGCTAATATTTTTGGTCTGAGTTGCTTAGCACACTTTTAATTATTTAATTGTAAAAAATCACTAACCAAAATATGTGTTCAGCCTGTTCTTTAATCCAAACACATATTGACTAAGATTTAAAATACATTTGGTCATTTAGTGTTATTCTAGATCAGTGTTTACCAAACATATTCATTATCATTAGTTTTAATATTTAAAAATAATATTTGTCTTGAATATCATATTTAGATATTATACCTTTATAATATCACAAGGAAACCGAAATTTTCCTAACTAATCCCAAAAATTAACATTTTAATTAAACTATATTTAAGTATTGTAATATCTACCATTATATTTGGCTCTATTTTATTATTCCTCAATCACCTTTTAGCAATTACTTTCTTCTATTCATCTCACAAAAAACTTTAATTTGCTTGATAATAGAAATATTCACTTACATTTTCAGGGAGTAAGCACGATGGAAAATACTATGCATATTTTGACGTGTTGTCATGGGTCCCGAGTTTGTATTGCTCACCATTAAAGCTTTATTGACATTTTGGAGATTCCACTTATACTTTACAAGATAGCAGATAATTGTTTCATTTTATTTGTGAGGAGCTGGAAGCAGACCCACCAGGTGCTCAAACCGAGCCCGGTACCAGGGGAAAAGCGTGGACTGGAGTAGCGGAAGAACTTTATTTGTTTAGGGAAATAAATTTGAAAAAAAAAAAAAAAAAAGTAGTTTTAAGGAACTTCTACTCCAAGCCAAAGGGGTTCAGGGGACCCTACCTAGGCAACTGTTTGAAAACTGGATATCTCTAGATGATATTTGGTGTGGCTCTCATCTGATTTTTAAAAAATTAGATTTATTAATAAGCTATTTTGGAGTGGTATTTGCCCATAAATTCTTTTGAAATTTGGATACCAATAGAATCTATTTTGAATGAACCTCTGCTGGATTTTTTTTTTTTTGAAACTAGATTTTTCTTGAAGCCATTTGGGATGGACCATTTTCAAAAATCTTCGGAAATTTGAATGTCCCTAGAACCTATTTAGAGTGGTCCTCGCCTTAATTATTATAAATATGTCTATGCCTATTAAATACACTATTTAAAGTGGTCTTCATCTTGATTATTATTTAAAATTAGATGCCTATCATAGAAGTTATTTGAAGTGGTTTTCCCTCAACAAATATTTTAAAATTGGATGCCTCTAAAAGCTATTTGGAGTTTGATACAAGGCCATTTTTCAGATTAATAGGGATAAAATCAAAGGGTTTCTATTTATTTTAGGAGAGAGGGTGAGTTTATTCCAGTTGGGAAACGGGGGGAACTTTATTTCCAGGGAGAAAAACGCCCCCTCTGTCGCGCCATCCCTGCTTGACTTAGTTTTGTATATATTTTTTAAACTTGCTGGTCACTTTGACAAAACAAAAGCAGTGTAGGCAAATGCATACATAACTGGACACTGAAATGTTACACACATGATACAATACTTTAAACTAAATTTGATTCATTACCCACATCTATTCAATTGGAAAATTTAACTCAAAAATAATAGACTTCGGAAAACTTCCAAACATTTCGAAAAGAAAGACAAAACTAAACCGAATCAATGATGCAATTGTGACAAATTCCATGAAGTTCTTCCGATGAAAATTTCATCTGGTGGGCTGGACATTTTATTGCCTTATGTATCATTTTATATATTCCATACATTACATTTTTTTTAGCTTGGTTAGTGTAGATTTTGGGCACGGGTCCTTGGAAGTCTCGGGCCCAGTACCCATGTACCAATAGTTAGTTCACCCTCACCCTTCCTTTCATAGTGAGCTTGGTGCTAAGGCATACTTTGGTTAGACCATGGCCCCAAACGGGATACGTGATTGATGTTCTAGAACAGAGGTTCTCAAATCTTTTTTAGTTTGTACCCTTGGTCATGACTAGAAGTCTCATATATCCCCAAAGTAAAATTTTCCTGAATAACAGGCTTAATTTTTTTATGAATACCTGGCAAACTACTGAGGCAGTGTTTAATCTATTGAAAAAAAAATCTGTAGTAAAAGTATTGCAAATAGTACAAGTATATTTAAAGAATCTTAATTCTTATTGAAAATCGTTATGAACAGTTAAAAAAATATTATTTTACTGTAAAAAATCTGTAGAAAAGTTTCATACGATTTCTCCAGGAATTTGTTAAAAAATGAACAGCATAGAATAAATCCGAATACAAATTTTTCAAATGAATGTTTTAATCCTAATTCTGGAGCTGAAAGATTATGAATCCTCAAAGTTTTTCAGTGAGTGGTGTGTGCCTCTCTATCGATGGCTCAACATAAGTTTCTGATGTCTGATTGTCCAGAAGAAACTTTCAAGCGAAAGTCCGGATCTAAATTTGTCCTATTGCGGTACGTATATTTTAAGTACACCATGGATGAAAAACCACGTTCACAAAAATACGTTGTTGGGAAAGTTATCAAAAACAGTTTGGCAACAATGGTGAACAAGTTTGTCAGGTAATCAAAGGAGTAAATATTCTTCGGTATCCTCTAAAATTCCGCGCCATGTTTGGTTCTCTTGTCATTCTGCCAGTTTTCCCTCAAGAGCTTCTCGCATACCTCCTGAAAGTCTCACACGTACCCTCTGGGGTACGCTTATCATAGTTTGAGAACCGCTGTTCTAGATGAATGTAAGATTTTTAGTTGAAAAAAAAGTATCAAAAATTTTAAGTCGCATACTCACATGTTGGAGTAACATTAATGTATATAAAATAGGTTTTTTTTAATCTATAATAAATATCTTTCCCAGCGAAGATTTTTTCCAGCTCAAAAGGTACCAAAATATGTCAATATTTGCTTTTTTTTGTAAGTATGTTTTGCCGCTTTGACAAGGGAAATCAATTTTAACTACTTATTAAAGTGACAAAATATATTAATACAATTGAATACAAAAATATTATTTTGTAGTTTTACAAACTGTCAGAAGAAAAGGCCAGAGCTAGACAAATTATAGTACTTCTAGTGTTTTTAACAAACTTAGTCTATGGACCCTCTACCATTTATCGTGATTGTGGCGAATAAGGTTATAAAGATAAAACAGATAAAAAAATAAGGGAGAAACAAAGATTAATTAATAATACAACATCTTTAATCTTAGAAAGTATATATTTACCATCATCAGAATATCAGATTTGACTATGATTGTAGCAATTAGAAGAATTTCAACGAACCTCCGAAATAATGTTGCGCAGAAAATGCAACGTGTGTAATTATCGAGTGGGGGGGAAGGGATGTAGGTAAAGTTGATAACAAAGGAGTAACGTAACGCACACGAAAGTCTGAAGTAGAACGTGTTTAAATCCCCTCGCCCCCTTCGTTCTCCTTTTGCTGTAAACAGGCGTAACCATAGAAATGACCTATTTCTACGTACTATGTAAAATTTTAAATCGAAGTGTGTCCAGTTATAATTTACTCAGGCTAACTTTGATAAAATATTTTTATTTTCTGTTTTGAGATAGTGAATGTATCAAGGTATTTTTTGTTTGTTTATAAGTTTTATATATAATATTAATCACACTTTTATTCACCTGGAGAGAGAAATTGGAAACGATTATGTTAAAATATCAACTTGAATATGGGCATTAGTGAATATTTACCAGTTTCTCAGTACCTAGTCAATTACAGTATCTGTGCGATTAACATTTATAGTTTGGTCGATTATTAAACCTTCATCTTCTTCTTAAGTCAACAACCTGAAGGTTGGTTTGATGTGAGCCCTGAAACTGGTTAGTGCTGCGGTCACCATCTGGTAGAAATCCCATGTACTAGGAGAGTTCTAAAAGTGCGGTGATTCCCCGTTGCCTTCCACACTGGATTTCTAAGAACGAGTGCGAAAGGGCCTACCAATTTTCTGGAAGGTATTTTCACATCATTTCCAGTGTTATTTTAAATGCTACAATCGAGATGTGACCGTCCGGCTTTACTTTCCCCTCCTAAGGAAGCTGTGCTACGGATTTTTTAACGTTCAAGAAAAATCCGTCGACTGCCCATGAACTGAGAGTCATGAGGCGAGCACTTTACCTTAAGACCACTGAGCTAGACTTAAGCTTCATAATATATTGATTTAAATTAATTGCCTTATCAAACACTTGTAAGATCCAGCACTGGCTGAACACTGAAGTGATTAAATATATTAGTACTTTTGTATTATATAGCCACTACTTATTCCTAATATCAATAATAATTTATTCAAGGGACTAACCAATATTTATAAATTATTTTAAATTTAACGTAAGAAATGCTTAATTACACGACTTTTATACTAATTTATGCTGGAATAACATAAGAAACCTACAGCTTTGGGACGGTTTCCCTGCCTTGTCCAAGGATAACGAGACTTAAGTGTGTGAAGAGGAAATCTTTCCGGTTTTACTGGAAATAAAATCTGGATTCCTTGTATATATATATATATTATATTAAGATTATTGAAGATGCTAGTTTAAATTAGCTTTCGTTATTTTGTGTGACTTATCACATTTTTCTAAAATTGCATGGTTTTGCATGCATATATATATATATGCATGCAAAATGTATCAGCACAAATTAAGATTATTGAAGATGCTAGTTTAAATTAGCTTTCGTTATTTTGTGTGACTTATCACATTTTTCTAAAATTGCATTGGTTTTGCATGCATATATATATATATATATATATATGCATGCAATTTTAGAAAAATTTGATAAGTCACACAAAATAACGAAAGCTAATTTAAACTAGCATCTTCAATAATCTTAATTTGTGCTGATACATTTTATTGATAATGGTTAGTGAAAAAAAAGGACATAAATTATACAAAAATATAACTAAAAATGATTTATTTTCTTTATTGATAAATACAAATATTTATTTCGTTATTGAATTAAAATAAAGACGCAGAAGTGATGATAACATTAGAATAGACCTGAAATAGATAGGGTGTAATGAGGTGGACTGGATAGAACTAGCACAACATAGTCATAAGTGGAGAACTTTTATAAATGCGCAAGGAACTTTCGAGTACTACTGCCCCAGGGTAAGTAAGTTACTAAAACTTAAGTTATAATAAATATATGATGATTTACAAAATGCAACGAAACATAATTTGACAATAATTATAGTTTTCTTTAAGTGTGCTAAAAAATAGTGGAGCAGAGGGGAGAGAAATCACAACTTGGCTAGTAGCTCTCTGGACTAGAAATGGAAATTAATTTCCCCTGAAGTCTTATAATTGCAGCTCGCAACAATAATCATATGCATCGAGTTCAATTTTCAAAACAGGAAAATAAAATAAGATCTTTAAGTGGAACTAGAACAACAAACATAACGTGACATGGATAGCCTTTCGTCTGTATTTTTCCTTTGTTTTAAAAAAATTTATGGGATTTGTTTTTACTAAGAAGTACAATAAAACTATCGATACACTTAACTCCACCGGCTGCGTTGTTATAATAAATTATGTGATCCCTCATAAATACTGGAAATCTTTTCGTAATTAATTCATTGAAGAAATTTATACTAGAATAAATTATCTAAATCATCATAAAATAACCAGTGAAGTAGCCACTATGAAATATACGATGCCCATTCACGCGGTCATTGTTTTCATACTTGATTTGTGAACAGTTAATGTTATCAACCAAAATAAAACACCTTTCAAGAAAGGAGTTGTTTAGGCATAAATTAAAAATGTCATGTATTTATTGAAACAATCTGAGATATTTATCGAATTATTAATTTAATATCTAGAAAATACAAATCCGACAACTTAGCTTAGTTGGTAGCATGTCTGCCTACTGGCTAAGGGTACCGGGTTCGATTCCTGGTATGACCAAAATACATATCTTCGATGACATATGGGTTTACCATTTCACATTGATAAATTAATGTCCTGGGACTGGATCTTTTACCTGTTTTAAGTTAGATAATAAGATCGATGAAGATACGACAGGCCTAGTCTAGACAGCAGGTTTTGGAAAAATATATGACTTGAATAAAAAATGCTGGAAACAGTAACGGATGTAAGTATCTATAGAATACAAGTAATTCAAACTATCTTTTTCAAAACATATATTTGGTTCTACTTTTTTATTTTGAAAAAAAGACTTAATTTTATAATGTAAGGTAACTTGTAGCCTATATCTCTTCTGCGCATGTATATACTTACATATATTTGTAAACTAGAGCCTGCGGTAAAACCAGATTACACACAAATGTTCATTAGAGCTTCTTGTTTTTATAATACTCGCAATGACAGTTGGCCGTTCATATGGTAGTGGTTGATTTGTAATGAATGCAGTGCTTGATTAAGTAAGGAAACATCACATAAAGGATTTAACTGTAATTACAAAAAATATTATGATTTATTATTAAAGTCCATTCACGTTAATATTGGCGTTTATTAACATCTCAAAAATTACCGAAAAAAAAGTTCCTTCTTCAATTGACTCGTAAATGTGTTGTCACTTTGACAAGCTATGTCAATCTAACCCAGATCAAGGCTACAACTCATGTTTGGAAGGTTAGTCAAAATGAAATGGGTCTTTAGGTAGATATGTAAGTGTCAGGATAGACTTAAGATACCGTTAAATATATTAATATATATATATATATAATATATATATTAATATATATCGTGTGTGCCTAAGACAAATGTTCTAAGCTCAAATTATCAAGTTCATTTTTTTTTAAACGTAAATGTAACATTAAATACCGTTGTTTATGTCCTGTTAAGCATCGAAGCATCTAATTTAACCCAACCAAACTAATGCTTTACCTAATCCAGATATATTACTAAATAGGAAATTGTCCATCTATTTATTTTTAGTGATAAGTAAGAAGTTTACTAACGAAGGCCTCACTTTGTCAATGTAAATAATTACAAACATTTAACCACACTCATCCTAACCCTCGTTTTTTTAATAATAAGTTTTAAGTCAACTCCTACGCGTTAATATTACGTTTGAACAAAACAAAAGTGGTTTATTTTTACTATTTCCGCTGAAGAAACTTTTCTCTCTTTTTTTGTTTGTTTAACAATGAGGTGGATCAATGGCTAAATAATTTTGTAGTAACGGAAATTGATAAAAATTAAGAAAAAGGAAAAATAAACTTAGAAGTTTATTTTTATTTTCAAATTTTATCAATTAAACTAATTAAAATAAACTAGAAGTTTATTTTTACTTTTTCTTAATTTTTATCAATTTCTTTTGTTCTTTGTAACTAAATGTAAAATTTCTTACTATTGAGCAATCAAAATTGTAAAGTTCCTCTCCTATGCATTTAACACACAACAATAATATAAGTAGACAACATATAATACAAATTTTAATATTTAATACATAGAAGAATAAGTGGAAACTATTGTGTATTGAATAGTTTTTATACTCTTAATTATTGTGAAGTTTTTTATACTCTCTTCATTCATCAGGCATCACCATTTTCTAGAATACGAGTACAATGGAGAAAAAACTCAAGAGGAAGAGTGGAAAGATGTTTGAAGCTCTCAATACTATTCCATCATTATTGGATTCACCTAAAAAAATGAAATAAAAATACATAAAATCAATATTACTCATCTGTTAAATGCATGTTTTACATATTTTGATAAAAATAATAATTTATAATCAGGAAAATGTATACTCTCGAAACCCTTGAATGCTTAAAATATGTTTGAATGTTAAGAATTAAAGTTTTAAATTATTTTTTTAGCTTTGAAATTAAATTTGTTTTATAGATATAGTATTGCCTTTTGATGGTTCAGCCTTAACATAATTATGATACAAAATTAAAAACCAAACCCCAGGCCATTAATTTAACACTTAACTAATGTATAAAATATATTATAATGAATTTATTATAGCAAAAAAATGTTTTAGTTACTACTTTTAATCTATTAACGTCATAATTTTTTTCAAGATTTGGATTAGAATTCAGGACAATTATTTTAAAACCTATGTACCTAACTTGAGTATAGATTTTTTTACATTAATAAAATTAATCATTGAAATCCTCATAAAATTAGACGAGCTAACACATTAAAATTAATAGTATTATTAATAATCAATTATTTAAAATTTTAGTAAGTTTTATTGGTGCAAACTGACAATTTTAATCCATATTAACATTTTTATCCAGGAACTACATTTAAACCAACAAAACTAATTAATGCATAGAAAAAGGTAATTTATTACTGAACATTGATAATATCCACCTTCAAGTAAGGGTCCTGTGTCAAAGTAATCTCTTAATAGGGGCGGTATGGATCTACGAGGATAGTACTTTAGTGTTAATTTTAGCACTGATTAAGCATGAATTGGTGAGAGGTATTTAAATTAAAAATACTATTTTTGAATACTTAATGCAATAACACCATTTCAAATATTCCGCTTTTAATTAAAACTAATATATATTATAAAATATGTTAATATTAATATTTTGTGCGTATAGCCCGAATAGGTAGTAAGAGGCGGTGCTAATAATAATAGTAATATTTTGTTTTAGCTAGTGTTGTTTAACCCAAATATCTTACTTAAGATGACTCACATCCGCGAGCACGTGGACTGATTGTTAGGCTCATCCAGGCTGGTTTACCAGTGATGAAGTCGTGGTTCGATTCCTGGATAGGTGTACTGAGGGTGGCTTTTCCAAAATGGTTTTCTATTCTTCCTCCATGGAAATGCGCGTACATTTACTCTAAATTCTCCCTCCTCACTCTACCCCAATAGAGTGGTTAAAAACTGCTTCGGTGGCCTCATGGTTTAAGGCGTCAGCTTAGCAATAGATTAGACTGCCGATGACAGGGAGATCTGGGTTTGAATCCCGTTCGGATGTAATTAGGTTAGTTTATTCTAAATAGTTTTCCACTCTCCCTCCACGTAAATACGGGTACACTGCCTCTAAATTCAAACTTCCTCATATAATTTACTAACGTAAATTAGTACATATATACATATAATCTCAAGATGTAGTATGACGGGTTGCTAAAAACAAAGTTAGTCAAGTTAAAATGCACATAATGAATATTTAAACGTGGAGGAAAATATAAATAAATAATACAGAAGTAAGTTATATTTAATATTAGCACCATCACAAATCTGTGCATCAAATCTACAGCCAACAGGATCGACATGGACAGACATGCTCAAAACTTCTGTCCTCAATGACGTCGAGGCCACACATTACTATTGGTCTAGTCCAGACCTGGAGAAGGGAAGGAGGAAGGCACGATATAGAAGTACTACATTTATTGTATCTTTACATAGATTTATTACTTACTCCTAAGTGCCATCATTGCCTAGATATTGCCATTGTACTGCACGCGAACAACATATATCTTTGGATGTGAAGTTATTTGAGCCTTTTGCACATGCGCAGACTTATTACTTCTAGACAGCGCATAAATAGTTGAACTCGACCAACACAGCTTTGTGGGCGAGACGTCAACAATGGCAAAAGTGTTGCAGACAACAGTACATTTTGATCTTATTGAAAAGGGTATTTTATCAAATATAAACTTTTCTGTGTTCAAAACTACAATTACACTATATTATTATTTGATCGATATTGGTATTATCTATCAAATGTGACAGAAGATTACATGACTTGATAGTTGTTTTAGTAACTTTCCAACCCCCCTTATATCATGCTTCTCCTGTATATTATATAATATATTATGGCGCAGGTTTTATTATTCTCCCTTAACCTAAATCTAGTTTTATATTCACAATATAAAATATAACATACATATCAAAATATCAGATACAAAATTCACTCTCCTATGTGTCTTGGTGGCACATTTGCCGATATGTTACTCTTTAGAAACGAAAAATCACCCATAGTTCTTAGTTATTCTGTTGCTTTTTTTCCCCAAGTGTTTTATTTTCCATGCAGTAATACGGAGAGAATAGTAGGATTTAAAATGAATAGACAAAATACTAATTAAAATAAAATATGCTTTCTGTTTTAAAACGAAATATTTTTGCACGTTATAAATGACGTGTTGCGATGATCAAAAATAATTTCGCGTGTTTGAAAACAGTTAAAAGTATTTTAGGAACTGGGATGTTGGGATTTTTTCACAGGAACCTTTTAACGCACAAGACGTATAAAGAACGGGAAATATTCTCGATTGGGGTTTTATCCATTTTGGTACAAAAACAAGTTGTATCAAGTTGAAAAAACGCCTAGGTCTACATTTCTACTTGACCAATTTTCGAAGTTTGTAGGAAAGCCAAACAACAGTTCACATATTTTATGGTTACTGTACAAATTTACGGTTCAAGGCCTTTTTTTAGAGACTTGAACCACTTTTTAATGAGATTGATAGCCCTGTCCATACATTCAATGACTGACGTAAATTATGTATAGATTTGGTTTTCGTTTAAAAAAATGTAAACTTTGATATGATAATCCTTAAGTAAATATCGTTAATATGATATTTTTCAAAAATCAAATCAAACTTGATTTGGTAGGACTTGATGCATTGTTGTCGAAAGAAATGGTCATTTTCTAAAATTGTGACTACTATTTGTGAATTTTTTTTAGACATTCCTATTGTAAAAGTTATCTTCTTTTTCTAAGTGATGAAAATATATTTAGTAGATTTTTGTGAATCACTGTCTAAAGGAATTACTTCACGTATTAATTACAAAGACAATGTAGAACTCTGCTGATTCAATGATATACGAACAGGTTGCACCAACCTTTAGTTACTTGAACTAGATTCGTGACTGAAGAGGAATTATATTCTGAAAATTGAAAAATGACACCTGGACACGGGAATCGAACCCGGGACCTTTGGCTTAGTACGTCAATGCTCTAACCACTGAGTTATCCAGGATTCGTCCCGTGCCCAGGGTCATTCTTCACTCATATTTTAAGGCAGAGTCTATGATGGACTTAGCAGAAATCATCAGCTACAATTATGTGATTTTGTTTAATATCACAAGTCATCAGATAACGCAGCCATCGGCGACTCGGTAGTGGCTTATTGCCAATTTGTACAATTATTATAATTGTACAAATTGGCAGAATATGATATCTAACTGAAGTAATTACCATTAATATAGCTTCGGCTATTTACTCTTAATATATACACGCATCCCTGACAATTATAATAATAATAATTGTACAACTTGGCAATAAGCCACTACCGAGTCGCCGATGGCTGCGTTATCTGATGGCTTATGATATTAAACAAAATCACATAATTTTAGCTGACGATTTCTGCTAAAGTCCATCATAGACTCTGCCTTAAAATATGAGTGAAGAATGACCCTGGGCACGGGATAAACCCTGGATAGCTCAGTGGTTAGAGCATTGGCGTACTAAGCCAAAGGTTCCGGGTTCGATTCCCGTGTCCAGGTGTCATTTTTCAATTTTCAGAATATGATATCTAACTGAAGTAATTACCATTAATATAGCTTCGGCTATTTACTCTTAATGAAGAGGAATTGTTTACAGCACGTGTCAGTGGAATTGATTTTATCCCGGATGACATGATTCGCTATCAAAATTCCCTAGGTTTGACCAGTGTGGGATTAATTAATTAATTAATTTTAGCACCGCGTCTTACTACCCGTTCGGGTTATACGCTTAAGTACTAATTACACAAATGGATTAGGAATTGGGAAGGTTGAATTTAGAGGAAGTGAACCCGCATTTGCGTGGAGGGAGAGTGGAAAACCATTTAGAAAAAAATCCGTTCACCCGACCGAGATTCGAACCTCGATCTCCCCGTCCTCGGTGGTCTGGCTCAACACGACTGGCGCGTTAGCCAACTACGCCACCGAGGCGGGTCAGCGTGGGATTGTTATTGGTGATACATTAACAGTATCGAAAATCATCATAATCATAAAAAGGGCCTCACCAAGTAATTTATTTTGTGGGAGAGGGTTTCTAACTGCGTTGACTCTTATGTTAATTTCTCCCCTCTACACACCCCAATAAGAGATGCTAGAAGATTTTAATTGATTTAAATATGTTATTTAAAACTAACTTTTACCCACAACTTCGTTCGCGTTAAGGCCAGTTTTAAAAACATGTTGACTAATACAATAACGTTTCAAATGCACTAAGTTTTCAACTGTCCACACAAAGAAGAAATCACGCAACGTATTAGGTAGATCTTACCATGGTGAAATCTTTGGAGTTGATAAAAGATGTATCTCCAGAGTCAAAACATTTAATGTCGTGTGAATATTTTTGTTTCAAGGTTTAATACATAAAATATTTGTGTTAATTGAAGGAAATAATGTTATAAAATTTAAGGCATGGACTCAAACGAGGTTAGTGGTTTTATCATCAGAAGCGTACATTTACAGGTTACTGGTTGAACTACCATAGAAACACCCCACGTATATATTTGTCCATGGGAGAAACATTTGCTGTAGAGATCAACGCCTGCCACATTCAGGGTTTGTCCTTGCCATGGTCATAGCATAACAAGCCTTGATGAGAAATTGAATGCATTTAAACTGGAAGGGCAGATTTGATGGAATCATGGGTATTCTTGGAATCCCCACCCATTCTCCCTTAGTGCAACTTGTCATGACACTTGACTCTATTATAAAGTCTTGCAGACTCTTTACCTGTAAGTGCGTCCAATTACACAGTTTAGGTAAGTTAAAATTACGTAGTAAGATTAGGTGAGCTCAAATTTTTACTAAAGAGCATGGATGCGTAAACCGAATTGATTAAGGGAATTTGAAAATTAGACAAGGTAGTGCCTATGAAGATGTAGGTGCGGGATATGGCGCTTCAAACTGATCTAAAATGCATTGGTTAGTTTTATTAGCTGATTCAATTTTGTAACTAGAATAGCTTGCTCCTGGAGTCATAAAGGCTTATTTAGCAGAAGAAATATCGGGGTAAATAAAATGGACTAATTACTGGATATCATTGACCACGACGCATATCTGAGATTTATTCAAGGACACCTTGTTTTCATACTGCGAAGACTCCAGTGCCTAGTTTCAGCAATACATCAACATATTCTGGAAAATTGAAAAATGACACCTGGACACGGGAATCGAATCCCAAGACCTCTAGCTTTGTAGCTAATCCTCTGACCACTGAGCTATCCAGGAATCATCCCGTGTCTAGGGTAATTCTTCACTCATATTTTAAGGTAGAGTCTATGATGGACGTGCGGAAATCGTCGGCGGGTATGGCTCCTATGATCACATTGCTGTTTCTGAGATCTCTTAGAGTTATATCTAGTTCTTCAATTGAGGCCTTATTCCACATTGTACTTTCATTCCATAAAATAAGATATAATAATAATAATTTTAGAATACATTTAGGTAATTATATGAGGCACTGTTAAAATTTCTTGAAATTTGACAATGTATTACATTTAAAAACACAGATGCTATTGTAAAAATAAATGGAGTAATTAGGTTGAGATATATTGAACCAATAAAAGAATATCAATGTTAAGATATTAAAAAACACAATTATCGTGTTATATTGATTCACTTATTTACTCCATTCTTTTGCATTTTAACATCTTTGATTGTCAACTTTCAAGAAATAGGAGATGTTATGTGCAGTAATTTGATGTGAACCCTTGCTTAGATATGTTGCAAACGGCAATTTGGTCGTTAGAAAAATTGAAAGGCAATCTAAATGTCACATTTGGTTTTCTTCTCCCTTCTAACAAAGTAGTGGTTATACCTGATGAAGCCATCGCAAAGGCAACACAGACCTCAAACCTGAGCTTAAGCAAAAATAAATTTATTATAAGAAATATTTACTTTAAAATAACACTTCTCCTACCGGATATAGAACATTATGTAATACCTATATGTCTACGGTAAGTTGTTCTGTGTTCAATAGATTCTTGTTTGTGTTCCAAGTATGTAATAGGATTTGCGGCTTTTTTACGCCTTTCTCAGATAATCTCTATAAAATATAAATCCGTACTGAATGTCGGGTAAAAAGGTCCTTCATGATCTTATCCGAGAGAGACCTCACAATATGGTTGAGTTCACTCCAACCTGAATTAGAAATATTTTTATTGAAGTCCAAATTGTATATCGATTGCTCTGTTTTAATGCTATCTTCAATATATTTCAACATGCTTTTCCTGTGGTCGATCCAAATTGCGTGAGTATATTATGTCAAGTGAAAAATTTGAATATGATGGAGAGCAAATTTCTGAGTGAGGAAGAAGAGATACACAAAGCGGCTTTTGCTAAAGTACTGCTACAGTGTGAATCATCCTCTAATAGTCCCTGCGCTTTGCAAACTAATTGGTAGGATGCGTGGGTTACGTCTAGGGTTTCCAGACGTCCCGAATATACGGGATTGTCCCGTTTTTTAAGGAAATTTTCCGGTGTCCCGAAAGATGTCGGGACACCAGATTGTCCCGTATTTTAGAAAAATTAAATTAAATTATGTGAAAATAATTAGATTACAAAATTTAAATATGTACATTCAGTAAACTAATTTAGTTGATATAACATAGGTTATAATTGCATGCTGGATGTACTGAGATCAGTGGTCTTCCCTCGGAGGTGATTTCTGAAACGATACTACAGTACTCTCTCCCCTTCCCTCCTCTAAAATCTTTGGAACTCAACTAGCACCATTGAGGGTCGTGTCTCGTGTCAAGTCAGTGTCAGTAGTGTCTGAGCTGTCTGATGGTATAGTAGTCAATATGGACCAGGATTCTATTTAGTATTTGGGGTGACTACTGACGCAGTAATAATTGTGTTTGTGTTTAAGTGTTTCAAACAATATACCAAAACCAACATTTTAATTTAGGATTGATTACACAAAGGGGTGGGATTTTATTAGAACGAGCAATAATGACTCTAAAGCTACGTGCAAGTTGTACAGTTATACATTCAACATCTCTCATAATGGTACAGTGGATATTATATAGCCCATTCGTACTCAAAAACATAAATTGCAAGTTCCATCTTATTCAAAAACTGTGAGTAGTTATTTCATTAAAAAGATACAGACGAAGAAGACAAAGTAATTGCAGCCGAAATAGCAATGGCTTACCATACTGTCAAATACCACCAATCATTTAATATAAGTGAATGTAACAATAACATTTTTCGAATTTTATTCCCCGATTCAAAGATTACTGCCAAGTTTTTCAATGCCCGAACTAAATGTACTACTTTGGTAAAAAAAAAAAGTAATTGTCCCCCATTCTGTAAAACAGACTATTTCTGATATCAAAAAGTCAGTTTCTATGCAATTTATGGAGCCTCATCTAATCATAATAACGGAAATATATTTCCTATTGTTGTACAGTACCTTACCACTAAGAACAAAATGGAAGTAAAGTTGATACTAGTTGGTTCGCTGTCAAATGAAACATCTGATTCTATTGTGGAACTGTGCATCAACACATTGAAAACATATGGATTAGATGAAAACAAATGTATTTTATTTTGTGGTGATAACTTCAATACTAACTTTGGTGGGCGTGAACGTCGGGTAATTAACAATGTTTTCTTTAAATTGAAAGCTGCATTAAATGGTGATATGGAAGATGTTGGAGGCCCTGCACATTTGGTAAATAATACAATGCGTACTGCTGCAGATACTTTATTAACAGATGTTGAAGTTGTTGCCATGAAAATATTCTCACATTTTAGTAAATAAACATTAAGAAATGAACATTTAAAAGAGTTTTGTGAGTATGTGGCCTAGAATATCAAACAATTCTTTCTCATTACAAAACACAGTGGTTGTCTTTGGTAAGTGCCGTTGAAAGAATTCTAAAACTATTTGAAGCTTTGAGGACATATTTCCTCTCACAGGAAAACCCTCCAAAAATTTTGTTGGATTTCTTTTCCTCTCCTTTGAGTGAAGCTTACTTTTAGTTGGTACACAATCTACTACACGCTCTGAGTATCAAGGTATTGGGAATTGAAGGTGGTGACAAAAGGATTATTGAGGTTCTGAAAACTCTTAAAGAAACAGAAAATATCCTAAAGAAACGAGTTGAAGCCAACTTTATCCCCATAAGTGTAAAAAACATTTTAAAGGTAGAAGATGTTTGACCAGAATGTGCTGAATCTGTTTTGGCAAAAGTACGAACACGTTATAAGACTGGTCATGATTACCTGGTGAGCTGGATGAATAAAATTCAGAAATATGTTTTTTACGTGGATGCTTCTCAATAGTCCACCAACATGGTAACAAATTGACAACACATGTGTTGCTTTAAAAAAAAGTTACAGCTAATGACTAAACTTTTTCCACAGTGGGTAAATATTCGTGTATTTGTAGAAAACGAGCTGGAGGGGAAAAAAAAAGTGTGGAGTGAAATGTCCAACCAACAAAAGTGGCACTATTACATGAAGACATGTGAAAGAAAGTCTCAATACTACGAACTACGAATATTTTCATTGATGACCATTCAGTGGACAAAAGAAAGAAATAGAATGGAACTAAACACAGTGGAGGGAATTTTTCATAACTTGGTCAATGAAAATAAGACTTGTTCTGATTATATAACTTTGAAGTTTATATACAGAATTTAATAGATTTTAAATCATTTGTGCTATTTTAATAAACCTATATCTTCATAAGTACATGTATCCCATTTTTTAATTTTGAAAATCTGGCAATCCTAGCTATGTCCCTCACTGTACGTAAATTTCTAAACGAGGTTAGACTTCTAAAGACATGGAGCCACATTCTCAAATAATGACACTGTATTATTCGGGTGTACAGTATATACTGTAATGATGTAAATTTTCCCCTTTAACACTATTCCAAATCTAAAGTTCCCATCCTTAATATATTTCAAGTTAATGGACAATTTTACAATATTGAATTTATTTACTCCTTATGTGTTCAAATCTTCTTTCCTGATTTAAAAAGCCTGGATGGTCTTTTTATTTTTTTACTTTTGCTGACCAGTCTCTGTGACACCATTGTAAAATCTTAACTTTTGTTAGAAGGTTTCAACTCCTATTTCGAGCATAACGTGCACAAAAAGGCACTCCCAGTTAACTGTTTTGGCGTAGGTTTATTTTTTATCGTTTTAAAAGCCGATGGATGAAATATGGTGTAGTTTCATGAAATTGAAAGATTCTAGATGCTTTCTTATTAGACTATAGCTAAGGAAAATTGGTCTTCAGACCCCGCTGTATGTGAGGTCCACGGCGTGCTGACAGCCAAATCTCAAACTTTAAGGTCTGGGGCGTGTTGATAAACGTTTCGTTCCGACTGTGTTAAATACTGTGCAATCGTGTGTCCTTTTATTTGAATAAATCTAACATAGTTATAGACTTGTTATTTCCACGATAAAATAGACCTAGTGTTCCAAAGTTACAGTAATATAAAATTAATATTAACCTCATGTTCGTCAGAAGGTTATAATACCTAACTGAGGCTCACCACTATTCATTACTCCGTGGGGTTCCTCAAGAGAAACACCTTGCTTTACGCAATGGGATTTCTTAATTTCCCAAGAAGCATTATATGAAGCAACCCCATTATAACTAACTTCTTCTCAAAGGGCTCTTCAGCACACAATTTGAAGAAGGTTGTCAACGGTGGTGTGTCGTTTGGGTTGTTAGTGACTTCAGTGGCATCACTTGTTGTAAAACATACACATTGTACATTTTCAAGATTGACAGCTAAATGCACAACACCCTGAATAATCCCAGCTGAATTGTTCCACCTCATTGGTCAAGTTAATAATAAACGTCACTTAATAACCATCCTTATTGATTTACTTAGATAGTTAGATAGATATTTACATAGATTTGATGAAACTTCTCAGCTCCACATTTTTGTGAGAATCGAACATTGTCTATCCCCAACGATCAAGAACAAATCGTACCCTCTTCAGTGGTCACAAGGTCTAAGGCGTCGCTATCGCAATAGACGAGAATGTTGGTGATGGGCAGATTGGTATTAGGGTTTTCCGCTCTCCCTCCACGCAAATGCGAGTACCTTCCTCATCCTTAATATATTAGAGTGATAATTAGTATATATGTGCATAACCCGAACGGGTAGTAATACGGGGCGCTAAAAAAAATATCGTGGCCGAGCGTCCTCCGTTGTCGGGACGCCGTATACGGTATTTGGAATATCCGTCATGCCCGTCAGAGTAGCTATTTGAAAGTTCTCTGGACAATTTTTGCTGCATGCACAGAGACGATCGATTCATAAGTCCGTAAAGGGCTGTGTACCATATGATTAATTACACCTGCATGCAGATGTGGGTCGATGTTTGAATCAGGAATTTATGAACTTATCACCGAATCTATTTCATCAGGTCTTATTTTTTTTCCCCGAAGTCATAATATTAGATTAACATGTGAAAATCCTCGCTTTTACCACTCCACAGTGTACATAACACTTCGTAAGACCGAAAACAATGTCCATGTTTATCAAGTTCATCAAGTTTATGAAGTTTTGAATGATTATTACGTGCTAGTTAAACGCTGATTGGTAGTTCATTAAGTAAACACACGCTTAGGTTTTGACGAGTTTTAATAGTCGTTTCTAAAGTCCTAAGATTTTTCTTCGGATTTCAAGTTGAAATACATCCTATTTCTCTTTGTATTTTAATTTTTTTTTCCTTGATGAATTTAATCGATAGAATATTTACCGGTTTTTAAAACTTAAAAAATTACTACTCGTCATCAACTGTTTCCAACATATGGCCGTGTTAGTTTAGTAAAATGCCTCCATCTTCTTATTTTCCTTAACCATTCTTTCTCCTTTAGTGCTTACTAATTCCATATATATATATACACATATATATACATATATATATACATATATATATACATATATATATGCATATATATACACATATATATACATATATATATACATACATATATATGCATATATATACACATATATATACATATATACATATATATATATAGATAGATATATATATACATATATATATACATCTTAAAACCTGCATGGATAAAATTATCCTGCAAAGTACAAAAAAAACTGCATTGCAATCAGTTAAGCGATTGGACACTTTCGAACATATAGACCGACACTTTGTTTTATTTATAAGTAGTAGAGATAATTTGGGCTACAGGTCAATAAGTTACTAGCCTAGACGTTAATAGTATCATTCAAAATCATACTATTTATAATAATAATAGCACCGCGTCTTACTACCCTTTCGGGTTATACGATTAAGTACTAATTACTCTAATGGGTTAGGAATTGGGAAGGTTGAATTTAGAGGAAGTTATTTATTTATTTATTTAGCACCGCGTCTTACTACCCGTTCGGGTTATACGCTTAAGTACTAATTACGCTAATGGATTAGGAATTGGGAAGGTTGAATTTAGAGGAAGTGAACCCGCATTTGCGTGGAGGGAGAGTGGAAAACCATTTAGGAAAAACCACCCCCAGTTCACCCGACCGAGATTCGAACCTCGATCTCCCCGTCCTCGGCAGCCGAGCTCAACACGACTGGCGCGTTAGCCAACTACGCCACAGAGGCGGGTTTTAGAGGAAGCGAACCCACATTTGTGTGGAGGGAGAGTGAAAAACCATTCAGGAAAAACCACTCCCAGTTCACCCGACCGAGATTTGAACCTCGATCTCCCTGTCCTCAGCAGTCTGGCTCAACAACAACCAGTGCGTTAGCTAACTACGCCACTGAGGCGGGTCATACTATTAATAATACTTTAAAAGGGCCTTGAGCACAAATGAAACTATCAAAACAATTACGTACTGTACATTAAAATTAGAAAGTTAACATTTCCAAAGTACCAATTAGAATAAGGAAATTAAAAGTCCAAATCGCCTAAGGGAGCAAAAATGAGGGTTGAGTTATTTTTAACGTCCTTTTTTTAAAAAAAATCTGTTTACAAGCGCTTAATTAACAAAATTTTGTTCTGAACATTGTTGGGTAACTTACTTTATATTTTCATTGCGAAGAAAACAAACTTAACGTATTTACTGAAGTATATCTATATTTGGACAAGTCGTGAGATTGCTGTTACACACGCTACGGATGACGTCAAGAATTCTGTTATCAAAATAAACCACCCTGGGCTATTATCTATTTCGGGTATGGTTATCTTTGGTAGTCGTGACGCTCGCGATTTCCAGATCAGTCGAAGACGACTGTTTTTTTTTTTTTAAATATCCCACCCCTAATTTAAAACATGTGTTAATTTAAAATCAATTAGTTTTATTTCCACAAGGAGCAGACAATTTTATTTGTATGATACGCTTTTGTGCCTTTTTGATATCAGAAACAGTCCTACAGCGTATTGGAAGATCAGTCAATGAATGAGTCTCCTCACCTACACTACGATCGTAATATAATTTGTAGCAAGACTTTTTTTTTTAAAGTCTGTGCATCAAAATCCCTCAGTGCAGAAAAAACATAACTTTCGGATAATTATTCCCAAGTGATATTTTTGGAAATATTATATATATATCAGATATAGCTACAATAAGAAGTAATTATTAATTTATTTGGGTATCTATCATAAAACTATTTACAAATATTAGAACACATGGAGGATTTAAAATGTTCTAACCTATTCGTCGAATAATATTTACCCTTTCGGAATTCTTTAGATTCGATTACACGAATAGTTTTACCTAACTTCGGTATCTTGGACATGTCTATTACTACTTTATTTGTGGACCAGTTCAACACCTAATACCAATAGTTACATTAATGAATACCAGCTCTAAACGTTTCTGCACACGTGAACAAATGCGTCAGTCTCGTCAAGTTTGTTTTGCCTGTGTCGAGAAGGTGTGTGGATCGAATCTAGACCAGTGGTTCTGAAGGTGTTTTTTCTACTTAATTTAATTTAATTTAATTTAGCACTGCGTCTTACTACCTGTTCGGGTTATACGCTTAAGTACTAATTACGCTAATGGGTTAGGAATTGGGATGGTTGATTATAGAGGAAGTTAACCTGTATTTGCGTGGAGGGAAAGTGGAAAACCATTTAGGAAAAAAAACTAGTTCACCCGACCGAGATTCGAAACGCGATCTCCTAGACCTCGGCAGTCAAGCTCAACACGACTAGCGCGTTAGCTAACTACGCCACAGAGGGGGTTCTACTTAATTACTTACTGCTCTATAATCTCTATAATCTCTATTCATGAAAATGTGAGTAATTTCCCTCTAAAATCCTACTCCAATAAATGTTGTTAGCTGGAAGGGTAGTAATACGCTACTGGGATGGCTGGGATTCAACCCCATGTCACTCTTGTTCGAAATAGTGAAGGAGAGAGGGCTGTAGAGGAGATACTCACAAGCGTTGTTGTTTTCTTTGTAGTTGAATCCGCACTGACACTTGTTGTTGCGACACTCCACATTGTTCTGAGAAGATTCTTTCAGACACTCGCTCACCGACGTGCAACTTTCACCCAGGGCTGAAGGGACAACAGACAATACCTCACATCAAATCAATAGTATTCAGCATAATTTTGATTATGTATATAATAAGTTTAATGCAATGTCAATACAATAATTACTTAACAATCCTTTGCGTTTTTAAAATCATCAGCGTCCTTTAAGTTATCAATTCAGAGAAAATTGTTTTGTAATTAATTAAAATAAAGGATGACGTTTATTTAAACATCTTATTTATAAATTTAAACACATTCCAAAAAGGAAATAATATATATTATAATTTATTACATACATACAGGGGCGGATCCAGATCATTTTCACAGGGGGGTCAAGCGGGTCATAATTATAAATAACATAGTTACTTACAATGTATATTTCTGTTTAAAGACATTTAATAGTTTCTCATTCATATTTGATCTTATGTATGTTTTAAACTGTGGTCATGATCTCCTATTTTTTTAAATCAGATAGTTTCTATAAACTATTTGGAGTGACCCTCCTTCAACAATTTTTTTAAAAATGGTTCACTCTAGAAGCTATGGGTAGTCTTCACCTTGAATTTAAAAAAAATTGATTCTTGTATAAGTGTTCCTCACCTAGAAATTTTTTAAATTTGGATGCCCCTATAAGCTATTTATAGTGATCATCACCTTAATTTTTTATAATAGTTAGATACCTCTATAAAATAATCTTTGACGTGGTCTTCCACCAACAACATTTTGAAAATGGAATTATACACACATACATACATGTATATACACATAAACACACATACACATAAGTATACACATATATATACACATACTCACGTACATATTAAATTTGTTCGTTTTAGGTAAATTGTTAAATTATCATGTACCCATCATGTATTATACCTAAAAAAATCAAAATTCTGTCCAAAGTCACAGTTTAACCTTGTTCACACGCTGCTTATTCTTAACCATTTTAAATCTTATCAACCAATGAGCCAGTATTACACTTCTTCAAACTAAATTTCTCAAAAGAAAATGGTTTAAGTGAAATCTGTATCACAATCATTATTTTATCAATCCCACTTTTTAGATTGTCTTTCCATGAAGTTACCTTGATTCAGAAACGAGTTCTAAGAACGGATTTTAACGATGGTTAACCCCCTTTCGATCGCTATCTATACAATTATTATATAACTAGCTATTACAATAATATGCTAAGTACTATGAAGGTAAAATTTAGATGATATGTACTCGTATTACCATCCATAAAGAGTGGGAGACCACAAAGGAAAAATCATTCACAGTACGCCCAACTGGGATTTGAGTCCCAACCTTACCGTCACCGACAAACTGAATTAGATGAGCCTGACATCTAGTCCACGTGCCCACAGATTCAGGTCAAGAGGTTACTTGTCACCAGAGGAGTGTGATCAACAGCTGATCAACCTAGACAAGCTTAGGGGGCCACTTTTCGGAGCGCTTAGACGTGTTACAGACACGTTATTTGCGTTGTGTTTGAAGTGGTTTGTTATTTAAAATATGGCCCTTGCTAAATTAAAAGGTTATTTTATATAATTCATTAAAATGTGTTTTCAATGACATTTAAAGCGAAATCTAGCAGTTCTGGGTTTAAAGTAAATTGCTAGAAACATAGATAAAGCCTTCCTCAAACAAATAAAGTAATTTAAACATAGTTACATTTTATTTTTTTATTTTATCACCGCTTCTTACAACCCGTTCGGGCTATACGCCTATGTACTAATAATTAATCTAATGTACTAAGTATAGATGAAAATATTCCGGGAAATTTTGAATAGGGAAATTTTCTGCAGTAGCGGCTAGCGGCGGAGGGGATAAAATATAGAGTTAGCACCTAGAGCCAATTATACTTCAAAATATAGTGTGTTAAGAGACGAGTGGGTTATAAGAAGGCGGCATGGGGTGGGGAACGGGGAGGGGTAGTTAGGAAGCATGGAGGATGGGGGGTGGGGGGTGGGAGGGAGACAAAGGCCGGGTCAACCTTAAAATTATTTTAACTAATTTATTGATGAAAATATTGAAGTATGACTTATAAACATGACAGATTCCTAAAGGTTCGCATCATTTGTTTCTTTACTACTTTTTTATAGCACTGCGTCTTACTAACCATTCGGGTTGTACGCCTATGTGCTAATTATGCTAATGTGCTAGGGATGAGGACGGTTGAATTTAGAGGATATTGCACCCGTGAGAGTGGAAAAATATTTAGAAAAACTGCCCTCAGTGCACCCGACTGGGATCGAACACCGATCTCCCTGTCATCGGCAATCTAGTCTATTACGAGAGTAGCGCGTTAGACCGTGTAGTCACCAAAGCTCGTTTGATGATGTTTCTGGTGTTAACACCCTTAGGAGAAATTAATCTTAAGTGTAAACGTTGACATTTGGGATATCTTTATCTCGATTACATTAGTTCCATTTAATCAGTTGAGATTATGTTACAGAAAAGAATAATTGAACATTTTCCGTTTTGGAAGATTTTCCTGAAAAATTATAGGGAAAATTTTCCTTCTCACATCTATAGTGCTAGGGATTGGTAAGGTTGAATTTAGAGGAAATGTACCCATAATTTCATGACGGGAGAGTGTAAAACCATATAAGAAAAACTCACATCAATACACCCCTTCCGGGACTCAAACCCCGATTTCTCAGTCAGTGGAAATCCAGTCTATTGAAAACGTGACACTTTAGACCATGTGGTCACCGAGGAGAATTATTTTATTTTAAGATAATTGCGGATTTTTTAGTGGTCTAGAAACTTCGAAATGGCCATCCTCATAAGAAATTCTGCAGTGTGAGGATATGTTCTTTCACTTAATAGGCAATGCCCTTAATTTCACAAAGAACAGTTTTTTTTTCTCACATCTGGTCTCCCAGCAGCTGCCGTTGAGGTAGTGGTAGTGTTCTAGACAGACGCATGAGCCATCCACACACTGACTGCTCCCCAATTTGACTGAGCACTGCGTATGTTCCGTGCAGTTGTCGCCTTCCTCAACAGCAACTGTGTGTAAACATCAACGTACATATATTAAATATTGTATACAAAATAAATTACCATGAAGGGAGAAACAGTTTAGGTTAAAAATGATAAAAAGTAAATTAAATTAATTAAAAAAAAAGAAGGGTAAGTAAAAAGGGTAAAACATGTAAAAGGCACTAAAAGACTAAAAAGGCTACAAAGAGCCATAAGGGGAAAAGCGTATTATTTTATTGTAAAAAAAAGGTAAAAATTGCAAAAGGGGCAAAAAGGGTAAGAAGAAAATATGATTAATTTTTTATAGAATCTAAGTTAGTTACAGTACCACTTTTAATTTATCCCTTTTATTTGACGTTATAACCTTTGAACCCTTTTTATCCTTTTGATAGTTAGTGACCTTAATCGGTCACATATATGTAGCTGATTTACGCAAGTCCATCACAGACTCTGCCTTAAAATATGAGTGAAGAATGAGCCTTGACGCGGAACGACTTACGGGTGGCCCACTGGTTAGAGCATTAACGTACTAAGCCAAAGGTCCCATGTTCGATTCCCATGTCCACGTGTCATTTTTCAATTTAAAGAAGACATACATACTTTAGCGTGTTTCTATAAATTATTATTTGTAAACTTTAAAATGATATTAATGATGTAATGATATTATTTGAAATTATGTCTCTCGACATATAATTGTAGACAGTCCTTGTTTAAGCTAAAAACTAACACAAATCTTTTGAATACAATTTACCCATCACCTATACACATTACGTGACCTTATTTTCCTTAATATCCCATGGGACACATAGAAACCAGTAGATTATTAATATGTAAATTTCTCTATTGTTCTATTTGTACATCAGACTTAGGGGTAAATATATTTCTTAGTACTTTATTCTCAAAAAGATCAATTCATTCTTTTCGTACAGACTGAAAGACCACGCTTCAAATTCAGTAAGAGCTATGGGTAGGATTACAGTTTTGTATGTTCTCAGTTTAATATTTTGAGAGAGAAGACAAGACGACAACAGCTTACAAATCCAATAATTGCCTAAATAAATTGTGTTTCTGACCTACTCTTGAATTTAATTTCTCCCTGTTATCACAATTCTCAAGTATTAAAATGTGTCTTCTTCAAAACGCATTTGGTTGATCTCAATGCCATTGTTACAAAACTTACAAATACAACCCCTTCCCTATGACTCAATAAATCTGAAAATTTCACCAGAAAATGTTCATTTATGTCCCCGATGCAAGCTCCACTAAATAAATTGTAAGCATTATAAAAGATACGGGTGCGGTAATATGTAAGTTAATCAACTGTTTTTACCTTTCAGGCAGCGGTCTTTCTTCTCGCTGGAAGTGAAACTTTCATCACACGAGCACACGTTGAAAGAACTGCATGAGGTATTATCCAGCTGACAGTCGTACTCGGAGCACTTTCCGTCGATACCTGAACAACAACCATGAGACAGTTCTATATGTGTGCGAAGAAACACTATATAGACACCAACTGGAGTGGCCAAACATATTCGATATGGTTATAATTATTGTGAAAGAAGTACAGATTTTTTGTTCTAATTCATATTCAAAACCACTGCATATTGACTTTACTCTTCACTTAAATGTGAGTCCAAACACCACGCTCCAATTAGATTCAACTAGGTGCGGCTGGTACTGGCTACCACGCTCCAATTAGATTCACCTAGGTGTGGCTGGTACTGGCTGCCACGCTTCAATTAGATTCACTTAGGTGTGAGTAGTACTGGCTGTCACGCTTCAATCAGATTCAACAAGGTGTGGCTGGTACTGGCTGCCACGCTTCGATTAGATTCACCAAGGTGTGAGTAGTACTGGCTGCCACGCTTCAATTAGATTCCCCATGTTTGAGTGGTACTGGCTGCCACGCTTCAATTAGATTCACCAATGTGTGAGTGGTAATGGCTGACACGCTTCAATTAGATTCACCCAGGTTTGAGTGGTACTGGCTGCCACGCTTCAATTAGATTCACCCAGGTGTGAGTGGTAATGGCTGCCACGCTTCAATTAGATTCACACAGGTGTGAGTGGTACTGGCTGTCACGCTTCAATTAGATTCACCCAGGTGTGAGTGATACTGACTGAATCGCTTCGATTAGATTCACCCAGGTGTGAGTGGTACTGGCTGCCACGCTTCAATTAGATTCACCCAGGTGTGAGTGTTACTGGCTGCCACGCTTCAATTAGATTCACCCAGGTGTGAGTGTTACTGGCTGCCACGCTTCAATTAGATTCACCCAGGTGTGAGTGGTACTGGCTGCCACGCTTCGATTAGATTCACCCAGGTGTGAGTGGTACTGGCTGCCACGCTTCGATTAGATTCACCCAGGTGTGAGTGGTACTGGCTGCCACGCTTCGATTAGATTCACCCAGGTGTGAGTGGTACTGGCTGCCACGCTTCGATTAGATTCACCCAGGGTGTGAGTGGTACTGGCTGCCACGCTTCGATTAGATTCACCCAGGTGTGAGTGGTACTGACTGCCACGCTTCGATTAGATTCACCCAGGTGTGAGTGGTACTGGCTGTCACGCTTCTATTAGATTCACCTAGGTGTGAGTGGTACTGGCTGCCACGCTTCTATTAGATTCACCTAAGTGTGAGTGGTACTGGCTGCCACGCTTCAATTAGATTCACCTAGGTGTGAGTGGTACTGGCTGCCACGCTTCAATTAGATTCACCCAGGTGTGAGTGGTACTGGCTGCCATGCTTCATTTAGATTCACCCAGGTGTGAGTGTTACTGGCTGCCACGCTTCAATTAGATTCACCTAGGTGTGAGTGGTACTGGCTGCCACGCTTCAATTAGATTCACCCAGGTGTGAGTGGTACTGGCTGCCATGCTTCAATTAGATTCACCTAGGTGTGAGTGGTACTGGCTGCCACGCTTCAATTAGATTCACCCAGGTGTGAGTGGTACTGGCTGCCACGCTTCAATTAGATTCACCCAGGTGTGAGTGGTACTGGCTGCCATGCTTCATTTAGATTCACCTAGGTGTGAGTGGACTTCAGCCCCCGTCTAAGTTTAATGCATAGGTACTAATTACACTAATGTGTTTTTGATGAGAAAGGTAGATTTTCAAGCAAGTGCAGATAAACATTTAGGAAAAAACCACCCTCAGTACACCCTACCGGTATTTAAGCCCCAATATCCCCATCATATGCAGCTCAGTCTGTTGTGAGAGTGACGCCTTAAACCAGGTGTGGGGAACCCTTTTGGCATTAGAAGGACACATGCAAATTCACGGATTCCTCATAAGGCCGCACACTTCATGTACTGCACATAAAATTTGCCAAGATATAATAGTGTGGTGACCATAAATAGATTGATAGGTATATAGATAAATATTAGTGGTTAATTTGTTAGTATCCAGATGTACATCAAGAGAGCTCCACACATGATAAAAACAAAAACATGTTGTTCCACTATGTGTTAACACATAATACTCGATGCAGTGTGACCAAGTCTAAATTTCATTCTCTTTACTATTTTAGAGCACTCATTTAGTAAGTTATTATTATTTGTATCTTATTTCTGGCTGCTATTACATAAAATTCCTCCACGTTCTCTACTATAGACTGTAAAAAATAATCTTGAGCTTGTATCTATTTTTAGTTTTGCAGCCAACGTCTAAAAGTGATACTCTTTGGTGACATGACGACTTGCACGGATATTTACACGATATCACTGAGTCAGCATTCAATGACAAATCAACATCGATGCGTCTTCCAGGGATATTGTTAACATAAGGCCATACATACGTGCTTGATGAAACAGTGGAAACAAACACATGCGGGAATAGCCTAGTAATGACCCAAATGGTACATTAAGGAAGGAATCAGCCGACCAAGTGGCAGTGACAAGGCAGGCTGGTAAATTCCCCAGATGGATACCTGAGTTGAATGATTCTTGAATGAATGTAGTCTACCTGGTAGGCATAGTGGTTCCCCTGCATTTGTGGAGGGGTTCTTGTAGTAGTTGCTATCGCACGAGCAACTGCCGCTGTAGCAGCTGACATAGGAACCCAGAGGGCTGCAGTCATCATCTGTACTACACGCGGATTCGAGTCCTAAAAAACAAGCAGCACAATTTAATATGAGGGCCGGTAAATATCTGCTACCGGAAAGCGACTTGGGTTTGATTACATTTAAAGTCACAATTTAGTTTGAAAGTGGAATGTTGGGAATTTTAAATTTTCTGAGAGTCTTTGGTTTGATTACAGTTAGGCTGGGAAAGCACAACCGTATAATATACTTGCGTTGTAACGTTCGTTCATTGGTAGGCTGGGCGCACACCAAAAATGTACAGCAAAACAAAGCAAAAGAGTTTTTCTTTAAAGCAAATACATTTTTGCTTTAAACTGTTTTGTATTGGTTCAAAACGAGTTTTATCAACAAATATTTTGTTGCAGACCAAAAAAGCACAGAAAAACAAAGCATTGAAGGCAAGGTAGACTTTAGTTTTTCATACACTTCCGGTACAGTGCCTGACGAGGACGTTGTTGGGGATATGTGGAAATGGTTGTTGTACTCTGAACAACATCATGAGATAATTTTTTGGGGGCACCCGATAAACACGACAAAGACGGAAGAGAAGACTATAAGCTCATACACAATGGGTCTAGTTTTCACTAGCACAATCAGCTTATCATCGTCTAACTCCATTAAAACCTCCTACAAACAACAATACTGGGCGTGCACGCACTGTGACCGAGATTGTACTGTATACTGTTGGGGAGATTGGGCGGGCCGGGGGGGGGGGGGGGGTGAGGGGGAGGGCTGGCGTATGCGCATACAGAAATGTTTTCCCTCGAACCATCGCCCCGTGTTTCGGTCTATACATGACTACATGCGCTTTATTTAGCTATGTTATGTTTTTAGTGCTTTTTTTTTTTTTGAATGATGCTAAAACAATCTGCTTGGATCGCTTTAAAGCATTTTTGATTCATGACTAATTGGTGTGTGGCAGTCCCATTTGAATATATTGAATTAATGGTTTTGAGTAGTGGTGGGGCGATACCGATACTCGATTCCTCGAAATCCTTGGTATCGGCTGGTATCGTAATGATCGATACTATGCGCTAAAAATTTCGATACCACTCTTTAGTGATCAACGTGGTTAACTCCTCAAACAGGTTTATTCTATTATGTTTATTTTCTTGGCATATGTAAGTCTACAACCTGACAACTATCTATAATATTCTATATGTAATTAAAATGCTAATATGCCTATAAAAACTGACTTTAATAATCTTTTATTTCTTAATAAGTAATAACATTTCTTATTGTAGGCCTACTTCTAATCTTAAATGTTATTTTTGTCTGGTTGCATCTTGTTATAATTTGTTTAAATAGCCTAATTGACTAGTTTCCATATTTTGTGATATATGAAAACAAATAAATTGAAACAAATTAAACACTTTTCTTTTGACCTGATTTCTATTCTTATAAAATGAGAATTTATTCAATTTTATGTTGAATGGTATCGAATAGGGTATCGAATATCGAGGAGATGAATTGATAATATCGAGAAAAGTAGGTATCGGTCCACCCCTAGTTTTGAGGCACTATTATTACTATTATTATGAGCTCTATCTTATGACAGGTTCATTCCTTTTGTCAGTGAATTAGACCACCGATTCGAACTGCCCTCTCCCTCTACCTTTAGCGCCCATAATCTTCATCTTTCCTTCATATCATCCAATATTTGAATCCTCCTTCTTCCTCAGATCCTCCCCTTAACCTTTCCTTCTATGACGTCGTGCAGAAGACAATTCCTCCTAAGAATGTGTCCGATCCTGTTTGCTTTGCACAGAAGAATCACATCAAAAATAGTTTTCTTCTCACCAAATCTTCTTAGGACTTCTTCATTTGTCACCCTGTGTGTTCACCTGATCTACTCAAGTCTTCTCCAGCATCACATTTCAAAGCTTTTCAAGTATTTATTTTCCATATTCCTAAGAGTCCAAATTTCTGCTACATTCAGCACAATGCTCCAAACGTAGCATTTCATTAGTTTCTTTCTCAGTTTCAAACTTAACTTGCTGGTCAGCAGTAACCTCTTTTTGTTGAAAGCTTCCCTGGACATGGCAATTCTCGACCTAATTTCCTTGGTACAGTAGCCAGTAGGCTCTCTATGTCCACAGACTTTCCAAGTACTTGAACTAATCTATGTTTTCCAACTCCTGGTTTCCTATTTTGAATTTCAGGGCTGTTCATTTTTTGAAATTGCCATAAATTTTGACTTCTCATTGTTGAGCTCCATGCAATATCTTCTCCCTACCTCCACCAGTCAGTCCATCATTTCCTTCAACTATGTTTTATTTTTCACCAGTAATTCTAGATCATCTGCGTATTTTATTGTTTTGATTACGTGTCTTCCTATCCTGAAATTACCACGTCCCTCTAGGGCTTCCCTGACCAACCACTCTCCATACAAGTTGAAAAGACTGGGTGACAAACCGCATTCCTCTCTCTAAGCTGTTGGTCTCTCCACCTTTCATCCTCACTGTCCCAGGTAGAGGTTTGTAATCATCCTTCTGTCCCTCCAGTTGATGCCAATCTTATTTAATGTTTCCATCAGGGTTTTTTTTCCATTTAACTCTATCGAACGTCATTTTCCATTCAATAAAACCAACGTAGACTTCTTCCTTGACTACCAGCCCCCTCTCTCTGAAATTATTTTTAGCATCCCAATGGCATTTCTGGTTCCTTTTCATTTTCTGAATCCAAATTGAGGCATAATAAAGCTTTGTTTTGCTGTGATTTTTTTGGTGCACGCCAAGCCTAACGCACGCTACTTAGGTGAGGCACACACAAGCCTTAGACAACACACGAGCGTCAGTATTTTAACAAAATCGCGAGGGAAAGATAAATTTAAGTTTTCTGAAACAGATTTGGGTTTGATTTCAGTTAGGGTCGTAATTTAATCGGCCGTTGATTAGTGGTGGTGCTATAAGATATATAATAAGTGATTTTGATAAGCGTGTTGTTAGTAATACACTTCAATAATCTAGAATCCTGTAAAAGATTGCCATCAATAAAAAAAAGGAACCCTAAATATGGATAGTTTAGAGTAATACGCTAGTTTTATTTCTAGTATAAAATATACTATATTTGTGGATATCTTATTCATCGAATATATAACGAGGCAGTGGCACATAAACAAGAGAATGCATGGGTAAATTGTACCCTATCTAAATCTGATTCAAATATACAGTATATACAGTAAAATAATTTGTTCTGACCAAATTTTATGGTAAAATTACTATCTATATTATATATTTGTGTAAATTTTGTGTATAAGATTATTGCGAATTGTGTTAAATATCTTAATTTATATTATGAAAACGTTCTCTAATTTTCTTCTAAAGACACCCAATGTTGAAACATTTACATGAAGAAGACTCCTCGGATCTTTTTTTCACTAAAGAATCTTCACCAGAAACCAATAAATTTACAGCAACAATTTCCCAATTAAAATCCCCCTTCCCAATAAAAAAATGTCTATGCACTTTTTCAACAAGTGGTATTAACGACAACTTACTCTAAGGGCTAGGGATGAGGAGGACAACTCGAACGAGACCACGACACTCACCGGTGACGCTGACGCAGTTCTGTCCGTCAGCACTGACGTTGGTTCCTGGAGTGCAAGCGCACATCCTGTCGTCTTCACCGGACTCTACACAGATGGCACTTCCAATACCCACCTTGCAGTCTTTGTTATCGGTGCAGCTTGAGTTCAGACCTTGAAACCAAAGAACGCGCACAGATTGTCATATTTTATTGTTTAGTTTCTTAAATTTTTGTGAGAGCTTTAGTAAATATTTTACTGTTTTTTTTTTTACTCCGTGCTCGGGCTATTCCTCATTCACTTACATTAAAGGGACAGGGATGGGGCGAGGAAGTTAAAATTTATAGGTGATGAACCCTTGTTCGCATTGAGGGAAAATGGATAGCCGTTTAAGAAAGCACACCCTCAGTACACCTAACTGAGATTTTAGCCCCATACACTTCGTCTTCGGTAAACCAGATAGGGTGGTACTGATACCTTTGTCTTCATGCCCACCAATGCGGCTCTGACTTGTTATCTAGGAGTTGTATGTTATGCTTCAACAAAATAAAGGTACATTATTCCTAACCAAACAAACTGCTACTGTAAATTGAAGTGAATAGGATCGGTGGGGTGAGTAGGAACGAAACTTCATGTAATAAGAAAAACTTTACCGTAAAAAAATTACTCTTTTAGAGATGTTTAGTTTTTTTCCATTTGGTTAAAATGATAATACGTTGGGAAATCTTTGTGTTGTTGGCATCACTGCATTCATATTTACAAGAGTGTAAACAACGCCATTAAAAACCACGGATATTTGACATCGCCGAAACTTCTTCTGTAAGTAAAAAATAACTGTCAATATACACGTAAGATTATTCTTTTTTAATTTACTGTAGGCCTATATAACGATATGCCATAGTAACATTTCCATTTCTCTTTCACAGTGAATGTGAAAACCATCTACTAGCTGTGACGTCTTAGATTTGTAATCTATGTTTCATGTGACGACTACATATACTACTCCTAAGAAGGGGGGTATTTACTTTTATACTATAATAAGTGTTATTGTTGCAGGTTTCGGCAAACATGCCGCGAAAATATCAACCTGTAGCTCTAAAGAGCATAAATAAGAAGTACACACCAGAAGATCTAAAGCAAGCCATTGATGATATCAAAAAAAGGGCTTAGTTACAGGAAATGTTCTCAAAAGTTCAATATTTTGACTACTATTCTACATAGACATGTAAAAAATTATCAAACGAAGAAAAAAGGAGGACAGACAACACCAAATGAAGACGAAGAGGAAATATTAGTTGACAGGTTGAGAGTTTGTAGCGACTGGGGATACCCTCTTGATTCACTCACCTTACGGTTACTAGCGCGAGATTATCTTGAACGCCAGGGAAAAATTGTACAAAAGTTCAAGAACAACACTACTGTCCATGAATGGGTGTATTCTTTTCTAACTCGTCACAAAAACTTATTGTCATCAAGAATGTGCCAGAATATTAAAAGGTCGAGGGCAGCTGTGTCTCCTGATATCGTCAACAAATATTTTGACGAGCTTGAACGAGAGCTTAAGGACGTACCCGCAAGTCACATAATCAATTAGGATGAGATAAATTTGTGTGACGACCCGGTAAAAGGTAAATTGATCTTCAGGCGTGGATGCAAGTACCCGTAAAGGGTACTAAACTCTCCAAAAGCATCTAGTTTAGTAATGTTTGCTACAAATGAAGAAGGCAAAATGCTGCCTCCTTATGTAGTTTATAAGGCGCAACATTTGTACGATAGTTGGAAGGAGGGAGGTCCAAAAAAAACCACGATTCAATCGAACCAAGTCAGGCTGGTTCAACAGTTTCTGCTTTGCGGACTGGGTAGTAATCCCCTTTTTTTAAAGACCTTGAAGAGACAAAATACTTGATTGGGGACAACTTTTCGTCTCTTTTGTCCCTATATTTGATCATTCTATGCAAAGAAAAGAACATCAAGTTTATATTTTTACCCAGTAATTCCACTCATCTCACCCAACCACTCGACGTGGCATTTTTCAGGCCTATGAAAATTTCTTGGCGTCAAATTATTGAAGAATGGAAAAAAGGACCAAGCAGAGGTGAAGCTACTGTCCTCAAACATAAGTCCCTGGGCTGTTGAAAAAACTCTGCGATTCTCTTAAGGAGGAAAACGTAAAATCTGGATTCAAAAAGTGTAGCATTGTGCCTTTAGATCGTACTGAAGTTCTTCAGATGTTGCCAAGTTCAGACACTAGTACCGGTAACAGTAATCGGAGTGGAAGTCAATCAGGAGTACAGACACCATTTTCAGAAACGGTTCGAAGCAATTGACGAGACCTTCAAAGAACTGTTGCAGACATTAAGACAGTTTGATACTGCTCAGAAACCAAAAAAGAAGAGAACAAAACTTGATGTCATACCTGGAAAAAGTGTTGACGGGCTAGATTTAGGAGAACTATGTGTGGCCGAATCTGAACCAGGGCCTTCAAAAATTTAAAGCAGTGATTCAAGTAATCCAGTTGCAAGAGAACCAGCACCTATAACAACTAAAGGACTTTCCAAAAAGAAGCCAAGATTATCCCCAGAATCAAGTTCTTCGGATGACTTGGACTACTTCTAACAAGATAGTGACAAAGAGCTTATTTTATCAACAACATCTGATGAAGAAACTAACCTTAAAATTTCAGACAGCCCTAGAAGACCTGAGGCTTGTTATAGTCCTGGAGACTTCCTAGTGGTCAAAGTGTATGGTAAGACCAAATACACATTCAGGTTCTATGTTAGCAAAGTGCTACATCCTCAAGATGACGGATATGTTGGAGTTTTTTTCAAGAAGATTCCTCAAACTTGAAAGTTTTCCAAACTGAAGAAGAGGCATTTTTTTGGATTAAATGATATTGTAAAAAGAATTGACCCAAGTAGTAAATGTGAACACCTCTTCTCGTTTTTAAGACATGGTAAGCTTTGAGAACGACCTCAGTGATTTGTTTTTGTATTAGGCCAAGCTCAAGAAGAAGTACCTATGTATTTACCATGAAAAACATTTTTTAATAAAAATACACATTTCTTTCATGATAAATGTGTGTTCCTTTACACCCCTCACAGTTGGTGCTCATTCCAATTGATCCTACACGTGTACGAATAGGAACAAGCAAAGAATTTAATAGATGTTCCTATTCACCCCTCTCTGTGGGGTGAATAGGAACACCATGTTTAAATATATAGTTAACTTTAAAGCTTTCTGATGACTTGGTATCAATAGAAGAAGGTAGAACTCAATTAATTAGCTAGAATTCTTTTATTTAAGAAAATATTTTTTATTGTTTTTTTACATTCAAAGTTGAAAACCGTTCCTATTCCCCCCATTTTACGGTACTGTTTCTATTTCCTGTGAGAATTTCTTTATGGCAGTCCCATGTGGTTAGTCTAGTTAGCTTTGACTCAGAAGGTTATAGTTTGATATCCGACTGGTGTGGTGTTTAATTCCCACAACTTTGTGGCTCTTCACACCTATACAAATACTAGCTCATTTCTTTACTACCCATTCCAGCGGGTACGTGGACAAAGGTTACACTCTTATCTAGCATGATTTGTCTTTGATGGGAAGGTCAGAGCTCGAATTCCGGGCGGATTTATTGAGATATTTTTTTAAAATAGTTTCTCACTCTCCCTCGTACCTCCCAATCAAATTCGGGTCAATTTTATTTTAATTATACTGTACTCAATATCATTACTGATGAAGCTGCGGGTCTTATGTAGAAAAGATTTATCTTCGCTCTCTCTCAGTTAACTGTTGCCAAATCTCCTCGCTCTCAGTTATGTTTGTAGGTGGTGGCAACCTCAACTAACCAGCGTTGTGAAACTTATCTTATATTTGAGGGAAGATTGACCACACGAAAACGAGAGAATGACAACGCTGTTTACCAATAGTAACCATGCAGTTCCCTCAGCGAGATATCCAGTGTAATACCTTTCTTACCCCTACCCAATATAAGGCTATTAAGACCCAACGCTAGAAATTCACACCAAAAAGAAGTCAGTAAACACATCTTCCCGTTTATTTTAAATTTTATTAGAACTTTTATTTGAGAAATATCAAATATTTTTTAAATAGAATTGGTCTTATGGAACCTTTCTTTGTACATGAGGTGTATATTTTGTCCGTTAGATCTCTCCACTGACAGCTCCGACCAACTAACAAATAACAATATCAGCTACTTCCATTGATCTCTATAACATAACTGGATGGCCATACACATGCACATTCCAAGGACAAAGGCGTGACGCTCAAGTGTATCGTCTGCTACACTGAGGGGGGGGGGGGGGGCAGATTTAACGGTTTCTTTAAATGTTCTTATGCAAAAACATGTATCTGATGAATAAAAGTGTTATTGTTTGAAAATAGTGAAGTATTATACCACACCTTCCTGAAGAAACATTTACATTAAAGGATATACAATCCAGTTTTACAGGTAATACTGTACAAATACGAATAAAACCAACCTTAGATATTTCAATTTTTATGTAGTTGTCATCAATGCTGTTTACAGTCTGCCACGACCACTTATATTTAAAGTTGGTTATTAGCTTGTATATTGGTTTCATAAACAATATTATATTGAAAGTTCGATAAATATAATGAACAAGGTATTTTAAAACTTGATTACATTAGTTTGAATGACAAACGTTGTATAGTTGCCATGTATTCAAACTATCACTTAGGTTATAGGCTTGTGGAAAGTATTATTATAATACCTGTTCTTTTAAGTTGGTTCATATCTTTCAGAAACCATATTATGTTGAAATTTCGATAACTATAATGAAACAAGTTAGCTCAAAACTGTATTACATTTGTTTGAATGACACACTTTGTGTAGAAGTCTTACGTTCAAATTATAATTTAGGTTATTGGCTTGTAGGAAGTACAATATCTACTAAACCCTGATTTTAGTAATAATCCCTATCTCTAAGGCCTTATTTCGTACCAGAATACTATCATATATATATATATATATATTATATATATATATATATATATATATATATATAAATATTTTGGTAGGATGAACGGCAACTTAGAACGGAAGTAAAAATTTCCTTCTGGAAGGTCTTTTATGCTAACTAAATACAACTATAGGATAGGATTCTGGTACGAGATAGATAAAGCCTTATAAGCGAGCTTCCTTCAAAAATCATCGTATATAATAGGCTACATCAACTTATTTAAAGAAAAAACGAACCAGTTTTGAACTTTTATATGCTCTTCAAAGCTTTAACCAACATATTTATTTTATTTAACCATTCACACATTGATGTATTTCATATATTCAATCAAATTAATGAACGATGTCAAATTGCCACATTGCCTTGTATGCATGTAAGAGAGAAAGAAATACCCGAAAGTTTCCTTCTCTCTTACACAATAGTATGCAGCCAACAGCTCGAAAATATCAGTCACAGATGTACATCCGGTTATATTATAGAGATCAATGGCTACTTCACATTGTTGTTTCGGTTGGAGAAGCGGGAAAGCGAGACAATTAGTGAATAATATAAAACGACTAGCTCATTCACCACACAATAGCGGGAGGCAATAGCAATAGTAAAACTGCCATTTAAAGGACTTTTCTAACTATTAAAATGGAAACTAAGTTTAACTGTATGTATTTATATAACAAGATATGCGTTCTTCAGCTCCCCTTTTTTACAGCTGGTGTCAATGCTTATAGATGGAATCCATATATCGTGAACTTGTCTTGATATTGGTTAATATACAGACATTTATTTATATTCTCTAACAGGTTCTTTACTGAGTGGATAACTTCTAAGACGGGTGCCTGCTGGTCTTATCGAGCAATGTTGCTCTATTCTTTTCATGAAAAAGTCTAAAAACTTTAATTTTTAATCGAAATGACAACACAATTCATTTGTTTTCATTGTGATTTGTTTCATTGTTGAACCACAGAGAAAGGCTCAAACATCGCTTTATATTTTTATTTGCTAGTCTTCGATAGCAATTCGAAAAAGAACATAAAACAGATAATTGACGTGGTGTGACTGTTAGTTAAATTGTCAAGGATCCAGGTAAGAGTATTCCGTAATTATTTCTATATAGCTAGGGCAGTGGAAAAAAAGAGGTCTCTAGGAAGAAAAAAAATTGAAAGTTTAGAAGGCAATTCTTTCTAGAGGATGAGTGTATTTTTTATAGTTTGCTCACAGTGAAGTGAAATTCCATCCTGAGACTTAAAAATTGTTTTCACACTATTGACACCTTTCGATAGGGTCAATTCTTTTATCTATTATGCAATCATTTCTTGGCCGATTACTGCAGGTTTACACACTTTATTGACCAGATGATCCTAATAATAATCATCAAAACTTTTAATATCTTATTTATTAATTTGTTGTATTACAACATTTTAGAAAATTTAGCACTTGTAATAGTATAATCCTTCCGATAGCTACTAAGTTATTGCGTTCACTGTGTTAATGAACTATGTATAGCCTATATTAATAGTATATCATATTCATATCGATTCTTAACAGGCAAAAAAGTCTCGGGACGAATGTTTGAACAAAAACGTGTCATCAAAACCTGGGCCCTCTGGTCTTCATGACAAAACTACATGACTCTCCCATTTCCTTATCCGAATAAATTATCTAATTTTATCTCAAGTTTTCCATTTTTTAATAATTAAATATTTATGGTATTGTTAAAAATCATTTAAAAATTCAAAATAAATTACACGTGCCAATTTTTTATTAGCCATTAAAGTGTATGAACACAATTACCATTTATATATCATAAATGTTCTATACGGATATTTTGGGTTATTAATACTTGCATCTGTAAGTGAATATAAATAAATATTCTCTGCATAAAAGAATATACTTTTTTAATCAAGAAAACCACAGTTATTATTAATCAGCTGTCTACTTTTTTTTGCTGCCAGTCTTACTACCCATACGGGCCAAATGAATTTAATTACATTAATTGAGTAGAATGAGGTTGGTAGCGTTTGGAGGGAATTGTACCCGTATTTGTGTGGAGTAGAAGTGGGGAGTTATTTATGGAAAATAAACCTCAGTATACCCGGCTGGGATTCGAAACCCGACATCCTCATCACCCGCAAACAAGATTAGACGAAGTGCCTATCGGTGCAGATGTCTTCATTTTAAATGTAAGTAAATATTGCTTCAAACAGTTTGTATACATATAAAATAATTATGATGTATATCTGCATTCAATAAATAATTGATTTAACTTTTTCAAACTTTTTCAACTATTAATGAAGCTAAAACTTGATACAAAACCCCATAACTATTGGAAATGTTGCCATCCACAAGAATAAAAACTAATATGCGGCTGTGTGTGCAAAAAGCTTCATTTAAAATCTTAGCCATTAGAACTAACTTAAATCAACTTATTAAATAATACTATTGAGAGTTTATGGCGTGCTTTATATTTCAAACAAATCCACTTGGATTCGATTTATGGACTGGCAATGTAAATTATTTATAATAATCGCATAGCTTAACTTCAGTTAGCCTATTTAGTAAGTTAAGTTATTTAAAAAATTATTAATTAGTTACCTTTTTTATAAATACTAAATAATATAGCAACATTTTCAACTTTTAATTATTTTTTGTTGTTTTATGTTCATGTGTATGCTTAGTAGTAAATTACAGAATTTTATTTTTCCAAACATGTCCTTTAGGGTTCACAAAGTTGTAAAATAAACCTCAAGTATTTCGGACACAATGGGAAGTGTAGATCTAAATGTACCTAGCTCGTAGTCGAACACTGAGCTCCCTGTCATTGGCGACCAAGCACAATGAATGTCTAACGCCACAACAGCAATACCTGCTGACTACGTCCTCCCCCCCTTCCCCCCTCCCCATTTCCTCACCTTTGGAGACCCAGCAGAGTTGATCCTCATTTTCGTAGTGGTAGCCCTGAGCGCAAATACACTTGAGCTTGCTGTCCGAGTCCGGGAGACAGCCACAGGTGAGACCGTAGCTAGAACACGTCTCAGGGTACAAGTTGGAGCACGTGTTGTTGAACATCTTCACTGTGAGACAAAACATTCCCTTTTAAGGTGGGATGGAAGGGGACGCGAGAAAAGGACAGTGTTTTTACAATTTTTACAGCAAAAAAAATTTTTTCGACCAAAATAAATAGAGGTTGCTTCAGTACAAACATAGTTTAATTTTCTTCACATGTGGATATTATCAGTTGTTGAATATCTGTCTTGAGCATAGCGGTATTAGATGACAAACTTTTTAAACTAAGATAAAAAGTTGTCATCAAATTACAGAACACTCCTGACAGGTATTCAAGAAAATTTGAGGTCAATATATGAAAAAAATTAAATTCCATATTTGTTCCAGAGCAAAATTTTATTTATTTTGGCTAAATAAATGTTTTGTCATAAAAACCACAAAAACACTGACTTTTCCATGTATCCCCTTCCATCCCACCTAAAGAGTGAGGTTTACCTGTGAAGAGATCTGAAATTACATTTAGATTTGAAGCAAAGTTGTAATTGGTGGTTAAGTGTTTATTGTACTGAAAGCGCTCCGACCCACTAGGCTAGTGCATAGCTGGCAAAGAGAAAAATTGAGGATTATTAGGGTGAAAGAAAGTCAAAGTGAACAATATATTTTACATGAAGACTTGTATTTTATTTTTTTGACGACTTTTTGCTTCCTCACACAAGTCAATTAAATGTTCATTTTTTGTTACTTTCTTGTATAAAGAAACTATTATAATAGTTAACATTTTCTCCCTCTAGATTATGATGAATCTTAATATTTATGTGGCCTTGAATTCAAAAAATGAATAGAATAATTCTATGGATTATTAACGAGTGCGTGAATAAATTGGGCTCAATTTATCAAATTTGTTTTTCTGCTTGCATTTATCTATATACACTGCAAAACCCACTCACCGACTGACTCAGTCACTCATCACTCTATTTCACCAATTCCTGGGCCTGGAAACTTAAAATTCTGTGGGAAGTTTACTTTTAGGAAATAAAAAAATGGGGTTTTCCACAATTCGACCTCTAAGGGGGAAGAAGGTGGAGTTGAAAGGTTTCAAAATTCATTAATTCATATATCTTTTGAACAAGCAAGCATAGGTCTTTGAAATTTAAAATGAAAGTTTTTTTTTCTAAAATTGAGTTAGACATTTTTGAGGATTTTCAAATGTCATTCTTCAAGGGGGTATAGATGGGCAGAAAGGGGTGGGAAATCTCAGGTCATTTTATCTTGATTAAATTCTATATCTGGAGGGTGTTCATGTCACAAAACACGAACATGACATTAATTTGTGTATGGCACTCACACGATGGGTCCCAAGGTGCAGTAGAGAAAAGAGGGCGGGGCGTTCAAAACTAATATAAATAACTACTTATCAGTGAGGTAGAAAATTGAAATTTGTCAGTCATCCAAAGGGACAGCTCCAAATAGTTATAACTGTTTGAACTGTTTTAAAAATAGGGTGGGGAGTGGGGTTTATAAACAGGAGAAAAATACTTTTAGGTGTGGTAGAATGTTTAAATTTGGAAATCAGGTAGGACAACTCCAGATAACCAATAACATAATAAGTCCTAAAAATGTATTGTAAGGTTTGTTTTGGGCTAAGCCAGTAGTAAATAATACCATATATCTTATTATTTTCAGGTATTGAAATTGATTTTTTTTTCAAACCTAAAGGATTCCAAAGATTTGATTCAAAAGGCCCATTTATCATTAAAAGGTTTCAAGTCTAGGGCGAGTCTGTCGAATATGAAATGCTGATAACGGACTCTTAGGACGGTATTGGCTTGATCTCAGTCCGTGAACAGATGTTTTGAAGCGATGTGTGTCTATATCAAACATAGATAGTGCAGGGCAACAAATCACATATTTATCCAGCGCAAGCACAAATAAAGAGAAAGGGAACAACCATATTAAGGGCTCGGTACAATAATATGTTACACCATAACAACAATAATATAAATAGTTTATATTTAATTGGGTTCCTATACGTCTTTACATGGATCTACAAGATTTTTTTTAAGTATTTCTAGAAATTGAATGTTTTATCAAATAAGGGCTAAGTATAATTATTTAGGCTTATGAATAGGATTTTTAAACCTCAAATATTATTATTTCATTTAATATATTGTCATGACACATTTGTCCATAGCTCTTATGTGTTTAGAAGGAAAGGTTGGGTGATATAAAAACAAAACAGGGCTTGACGAATTTGAGCCAATCAGGGGGTGCAAATTGAGCTCACGACGGGTATATATATAATAATATATATATATATTATATTATATATAATTTATTTATTACATCTTACTAGCTGTTCAGGTTATACGTATATGTGTTATTTACTCTAATGTTATAGGGATGAAGGAGGAATCATTTTAGAGGTAGTCTACTCGCGTTTGCGTTGAGGGGAGAGTGGAAAACCACTAAGAAAACCCCCCCCCCGTCAGTAACTGACCAGGAATCGAACCCCGATATCCTCGTCGTCAGTAGGCCAGTCGTAGCGCCTTAGACCATTTGGCCACTGAAATGGGTGCTACGGATACAGCCATATGAGTTAAAAAGGGAGATATTAATTAAACATCCTCAGGGGTCAGACCTCTATGGTTTGAAAGGGGAATATTAATCGAACATCTTCAGGGGGCAAACCTCTATGGTTTGAAAGGGGAATATTAATTAAACATCCTCAGGGGGCAGACCTCTATGGTTTGAAATGGGAATATTAATTAAATATCCTCAGGGGGCAGACCTCTATGGTTTGAAAGGGGAATATTAACCAAACATCCTCAGGGGGCAGACCTCTATGGTTTGAAATGGGAATATTAATTAAATATCCTCAGGGGGCAGACCTCTATGGTTTGAAAGGGGAATATTAACCAAACATCCTCAGGGGGCAGACCTCTATGGTTTGAAATGGGAATATTAATTAAATATCCTCAGGGGGCAGACCTCTATGGTTTGAAATAGGAATATTAATTAAACATCCTCAGTGGGCAGACCTCTATGGTTTGAAATGGGAATATTAATTAAATATCCTCAGGGGGCAGACCTCTATGGTTTGAAAGGGGAATATTAATTAAACATCCTCAGGGGGCAGACCTCTATGGTTTGAAAGGGGAATATTAATTAAATATCCTCAGGGGGCAGACCTCTATGGTTTGAAAGGGGAATATTAATTAAATATCCTCAGGGGGCAGACCTCTATGGTTTGAAAGGGGAATATTAATTAAATATCCTCAGGGGGCAGACCTCTATGGTTTGAAAGGGGAATATTAATTAAATATCCTCAGGGGGCAGGCCTCTATGGTTTGAAAGGGGAATATTAATTAAATATCCTCAGGGGGCAGACCTCTATGGTTTGAAAGGGGAATATTAACCAAACATCCTCAGGGGGCAGACCTTTATGGTTTGAAATGGGAATATTAATCAAACATCCTTAAGACACAAAGCTCTATGGTTTGAAAGGGGAATATTAATCAAACATCCTTAAGACACAAAGCTCTATGGTTTGAAAGGAGGATAGTAATCAAACATCTTCAGTGCACATAGCTCAATGGGCTGAAAGGGAATAAGGGGAATGGGGTTATAACCTAAGTGGACCATTAGACCCTGATTTTCTTTCAATAAATGTCCCCAACATAAAACTAAGGACTCGTAACAAACTTGTCTCTGATTTGTTAAATAAATTAATGAGATTTGAAATGTAACTGGATTAAATGAACATCAAGTCAGTTGCTTAAGAGTTTAAATGTAAGATTTGTTAATAAACACATCATCATGGTCCGGGACGAGTTACTCTCACTTATTCCGACTTTTAATCTTAACTTTGGACTCTACGTGTATCGACTAGCTCATTCATTACTTTCATGTGTTGTTTCCTCATAACCTTCCTTTGCCTAAATATAAAAAAATGGCAGCTATCTTGTTTGGCTGCCATAAGTGAATTTAGAGTGACTGTCCTCGAAATGACAAGAATAAAATGGTGATGGTAATTTTAATTTAACTTGACAGTGTTTACTCAAAACACGTCCCTACTATAAGTTACATCATGACTATAAATTACTAAAATTAACCGACCTAAAAATACAAGGTTAAAAGGCTTAGTTTTAAGGAACCATACGAGTAGATATACTTTATTTTTTTAATATGGGAAGCCTCATTTTTGGAAAATTGAAAAACCAGCTCTTGAGTTAACTTATTGGGAATTGAATCCGCGACTCTATCGAGTCAAGTCCACTTCATTACCCGGTAACACACACTGCCATAGCCTTATTGTTTGGTTAGATTTGTGATTTGTCGAGCAGGATGTTACAGTCAAATTTTCATATGAAATCAGCTAGAAAAGTTACAAGGTCTGATGTCACGTATTCATACGTCAAGTTATGTTATCCGTAACTGCCACGTTTGATAGATTTGATCAATACCTCTAAAATAACCCTAATAATATAGTAAAATGTTATAATGCTGTATTTTCTTAAATCCTACTCTACATGAGTGATTGTGACAAAAATGATAGTCTAACAGAATCCTTCGTAGTAGTTTGATTCCAGATGATGTCTATGATCGCTTCACATATTTATACTTAACTGGGTTATCCGGACTTGTAGCTAAACTAGTGGAGTAAAGACAAGAAAGGCAAAATTTATAGGAAATGTACTCATATTTGTGTTCATAAATAGTGGGGGAATCATTCAGGAAAATCTAGTCTTAGTACAGATGGCAGTGATTTGAATCCCTGCCTCTTTGTCACAAAAAAACCCAGACTAAATGAGCTTGACGTTTAGTACGCGTGCCCACTGATGCGTGTCTAGCGTATTTGATATGTTATCTCTAAGGGGATGCGCTCGTTTCTTTATCCATATACCAACATTCTTAGCGTCTAAGTGGATTGTCCAATGGTGAGTGTGTTGTCCAAAGAGTTTTTAATGTTGCGTTCAACTCAAAAGGGTCATAAGTGACTCAATCTAAGTGGTAAGGCTGAGGAAGGTGGAGGGAATTTCACCAGCATCAACATAAACAGAGAAAAGGGGAAAACTCTTGGAAAAAATTGTTTGTAGAAAAGTACCCCAATGCACCTATCACGTATTCAAACACTGACATTTCCCGTCAACGGCAACCAAGTGCATTGTGAGTCTAACATCTTAGATTATTTTGTCCCCATTGCGGGTTGTTGTATACCAGTTAGAGCACATAAAGGTCAGATGGACACAAGCCGGACAACGGACACCTCCTCAATGTCTCTCAGTGCTCGTTCACGTACTTTTCTTGCATCGTCGGTTGTCCTTGGTGGCTACGGAACCAGCAGCGCATGCGCAGATTTTGTCCAGGCAAATCACGTCATCTGCTCTCACGCAGTCGCTGTCTTTGGCACAAGTCCCACCCAACTCTAGAAAATAAAGATAGATTTAAAATCATCTGTTTAAAAATATTGTCCCAAATGGGAAATATTTGATAAAGCATTATATTCGTTAATAATCTAGGGTTTTGGATATTTTCTGGGCCGAATAAAATAATGTTGTATTTTCTCCCACTGCATCTTTCTACCCGTTTGGGCTAGACTCAAGAACCAAAGTGATTCGTGCTAAATAAATATGAGGCCTTCTATAATAAACAATGAAATATAATTATTTAGACATGATTATTTAAATTAGACACCATAATAATTGTAAATTAAATAATTTAAGGATTAAAGAGCAGAAATGTTTGAGAATGGATATTAAACTACAAGTTTCGTCATGGACTGGTGTTTAATATCAATTTAGCAACTAAAGTTAAAAATTAAAATCACAGTGTGACGTGAAGGGCCAGTTTCATGGAGTCGGTTTAGTAGTCAGTCTTAGTACCGCCTCAAGTGCGGCGCTTCACCAAATACAAGATGACACCTACCTCTAAGCTCGCATATGAAACTGACCGATTTCATTCTGTGTATTTAGTATAGCGCCGCACTAGAGCCGTACTAGGTCTGACTATCAAACTGGCCTGTAGTGTTGGTAAATGATTAAATTTGTTCTTGTGCTTCTCTTAAGCTAGGACTACACTGAGAACACAGCTGAAATGAACGCTCACATGACTGTGTTCGGTAACATTCACATATTCTCATGATCGACGCTGAACAGCTGCAGTTACACTAGATAGAACAAGTGTGAACAGCCTCGGATCGGATACCGTTCGTTACCAATCCGTGAGCTCGCAAGATATTATGTGCGAATGTGATTTGGTACAAGTTTTATGGTTTAGGGGTTAATAGATTTTGGGACATGGCAAAAACAATCAGGGAAGATGGCGTTTCTTTGTTGGGTGGCCCCCTCAATTTTAAACATATTTAAAACTCCCCGCACATCAAACAGGAGACTAACACAACTGAATTCAACCACTCGATGCCAACTGGACACCTGCTCACCCGAAAGAAAACTGAGCAGGTGCGAACACGAATATCCTTTAATGATTTGCTGAAAAAACAAACAATAGTCGGAGCGTGCACGAATGGACACTGAGTGAACACGAGTGAAGTGTGTTCAACACGGTTTTCTGTGACGATTACAACGATCAGAATTTAGTGTTCACTACTGTTCGTTCTGTTGTGTTCTCTCCAGTGTATCAGTTAAGCTTTAAAAGTTCATGCCCTTTTTTTAAGTTCTAAAGGCTCTCACGCGTTCAAAATTTAAGCATTGTGTCGCGTTTGGACTGTCAAATATTCTTGCTAGTAGTTTGAACGTTCTTGTTTGAAAACGTAACAAGCAGTCCTAGTATTTACTAGGAATTGGCATCTAACGTCAATATTTTTTCAAACATCGATATTTGTTAATCGTTAATTTTCAACTACCTATGTTGAAGGTTCGATATTTGCGACATCTATGTTCGTTGTTGAAGTTTAAGATTAATTTTTTACAAATTCAATTCAGTCACAGTAGTTATTTTATTTTAAAAATATCAACTTTTTTTGTTGTTCTATAGCATTGATACTAGCAGGCGATTTTTTTTTTCTTATCAATGGACACATAATTGACTATCGTTTAGTCTTCGTTTAGTGGTTACCTGTATAACAGTGGTCGCCTTGAAGAGCATAATACCCGGGCAGACATGCGCACTCGCCGAGGAAGCAATTGGAGTAAGCCAGCCCGCTACAAGATGAGTTGTCTGTGCAGGAGTCGCCCACTTTCACTACTGAGCCGTCCACGGTGCTGTCGGGAGATTCAGCGTCATCGTCTTGTTCGTCTTCAGAAAGAGCAAACAGTTCTGCAATACAATTACACTTATTAACTGAACATTTCAGTTCCAACGTGCTATTTTCAATTTCTCTTGTCTGTATATACATAGTCAAGATAAACTACATACGTATAATATATAATATATATATACATACATTAGAATATACATGAAAAAGATATATATATATATATTAGAATATACCTGAAATGACAGGTCATATATAAATATAACCTATCTTGTTAGGTCTATTCTAATGTTATCCCCCCATCTGCGTCTAGGTCTTCCCAATGATATTTTCCCCTTGGGGTTTGACATTCATTAATACCCTGAACACGTTTCTATATTCTCCCTTTCCCGCTGCATGTCCTGACCACCGTAATTTACGAGACTAGATTATTCGGACAATATATTGGGTATAGTACAGGGTACGTAACTCATAATTATGTAGCCTCTTCCACCTCTCAGCATCCTCATCCCTTTTCGGACCAAATATCATCCACCTTGCTCCTTGTTTTCAAACACCCTAAATTTGTTTTCGTCATATATGGTAGAATACCACGTTTCACACCCAGAGAGACCAACCGGTAAAATTGTTTTGTTAATTCTGAGTTTTACATTTCTTGACAGCAGGCGAGATGTCATCAACTTACTGACCAAGTAAAAGCATGAATTTTCCACCTGTATTTTGTTCCTGTTTTCCACTCTAATATCGATATTGATAGTTAAAATCCTTCCTAAATATTTAAACTCACTAACCATGTGAAATGACGTGTTGCTCGAAGTAATCTCTAGATTTTAGACCCCAATCTGTGTTATCATATAGACCCTACTTAGTATTTTTACGTTCACTTTTAAACCTATTTCCTTACTAGTGTATAATACAATTTTTATATTTCTTGCAACATCTTCCTTACTATTGCTCAACAAAGCTAAATCATTTGCGTATCCTAAAAGTTGCATTGTAGATTTTAAGGGGAATCGTGCATCGGATTCATTTTGAGAAAACAATTTTTTTCCTCAGCAATATTAATTCTAGTTTTGTTTTGATTTAATAAATATATTTATAATTTTTAGTTTTTTTAATTTGCTTTAAAATCTGTTTTAGCTGATAAAATTTGATTAACTTATTTTTCTAAAGTCATAATTTCTATGTATTTGATTTTTTATATTTGACTTAATAAATCACTTTAGATTAAAGTGTAAATATTTCAATACAATCGCCAAAATACTTTTTAAATAACTAAATAATACTTCTACATTTAAAAATAACATTTTTATAAAGCAGTTTGTAATTATTTATTTAATTTTTATCTTACTGTGTTAAGGTTTTAAATTTATATAAATTATCTGGTGGATTAGTTGTGAACTAGCAGATGTTTGATTATTGCCTCTCTGAGGTAAGATATTAATAATTTTGATGAATCCATCTCGTGGTGTAAATCGTTTTAACACATCACTTTCCTTAATACATTTTTGCGTGAAGTTGCCATGTTTGACTGACTTGACAATACCTGAAACTAGCGGAGAATTTAAGAATTAGGTCCTAACATAGTAGACAAATGCCCCTTCTCCCTTACTATTTTCTTTCACAGCTTGAACTTGTGAGGACGTACCCTCCGTCGAGATTGAAAGGTAGCAACTTGCTTGGCTAAACGCCCGCGCGGTATGCTATACCTCCACACATGACTGCAGAATAGTTTGCCTAGCTACGCCCGAGGCCGGATTTAAAGAAAGCCTTAAGTCCTTAAACTATTTCTTGACTGTTTGAAAGGAGTGATGGGGGAGGAGGAATTTCTTTTTGAGATGTTCAAATGGTTTGATCTACTAAATTAATTCTACCTTTTTGTTCCCTTCCTAATAGAATCAATTATTCGTTACATACCTAGCTAATTATTTATGTTTGGTCTCATTAATATATGGCCTGGCTTTTTTTTTTCTGTTTAAGATTTATCCAAACCACACAATATTTTGGCATCAGTGCTACCCACATTTATTGGTTTTACATGGTAACATAAAGCAGGTCTCCCCCTTTTCAGAATCTTAATTACTGTGAATAGCTAATTATGAATTTATTAATGATTAATTATTATATTCTACACATGTAGCTCAAATAACAAATTGAATCTTAAAGAATTCTACTTTATTTTTAGGACACTGAGTTTAAAAAAAATTATATAATTTAAGGGTCCCAATCCTGATTCAAAATATTTTATACAATTTCCGGATAGACAAAAAACAATAAGATTTGATAAAATCTTATCCATTGGACATATTTTATTTATAAAATGGAATTTATTTGTTTCTTCAACGTTATTATGACTGTCTATAGCTTTGTGGGACAATAGTTAGATTCCATAATTTATTTAATGTTAATATAATGGCCACAATATAAATATTGGTAAAAAGTTTTGATAAATATTTATTTTAGAAAAATTGTAGTTTAATAAGATTTACGTTGATGGACATTTTCAAATAAATTTCATGTTTAATTTTTTTTTTGTCAAATCTGTTTTTTTACTAAATCAATTCTGGAAATCCAAATAATAAAACTAGCCATTTCATATGCAAGTATTAATATAATATAAGAGAAAGGAGTTTTAAATAAATGAAAAGCAAGGAGAAGTATTGTATTTGGTTTACGAGCTTAAAAACAATTTACATGATATCTATTTTTATTTTTTTTAAGGTTTGGAATGTAGATATCTTTTAGTAAGAAAATATTGTAGTTCTGTATTGTTTTTAAGAATTTATGGGTGTTGGCAAAGATACCTGGAACTGGATAACTAATTGTGGTGAATTTATTTATATCCCCTCGGATGTCTGCTAAGTGAGGATCTATCATACATACAGTCAGCGTTTGAGTTTCCGTGAAAGAAACGGCAGGATTTATTTATATCTGTAACTTAGGACCTCTGGAACCACTTAACCAATTGCGGTGCGGTTTTTACTTTTATACTGGCCAAATATCCAGACATATTTTAGGATTATTTGTGTATAATTAGGTGTTTTGGTGTGAGTCCCGGTGAATTGTCAGCCAGATATTAGGATATATATTTATATGGAATATATATATGGAATATATATTCCATATATATATGAAATATATATATATGGAATATATATATATATATGGAATATATATTCCATATATATATGAAATATATATATATGGAATATATATATATTCCATATATATATATGGTATATATATTCCATATATATATATGGTATATATATTCCATATATATATATGGTATATATATTCCATATATATGGTTATATATTCCATATATATGGTATATATATTCCATATATATATATGGAACCACTTAACCGATTGCAAATTTTTTTGTAGGATATTTCTCCAGGCATATATTAACATGATATAATCAGGTTTTGTGTTGTGAATCTCGGTGAAGAACCAGCCGGATATTTGTGTATATCTTTGGAGCAGATAACCGATTCTACTGTAGTTTATTAGAGTCCATAGGATATTAACCAGGCAAATTTTAACATGATATACTTCAGTTTTGTGGTTCGAGTCCCTGTTTAAGTTTCGGATGGATGTTGTATATATGTTATCTAGGATATTTATAACTATATAAACAATTGCAGTGCAGTTTTTTTTAACTATGTAGTATTTATGTTTTAAGATTAGTTTAATCAAGTGTTTTTCTATGAGTCCCTGGAAATGGTGAGAGTTCTAGTGATAATGGATTTTGTGAGTCAGCTGGAAGGTGAAATTTCATTCTTCCGTGAAGGGGATAATAGTCCAGAGTTAACTATAGGAGAATATTTATATGTAACATAATATTACCTATTTCAACCACCTCAACTACTTATCCGGGCTACACGCCTAAAATAATTTTAGTGGGAAGTAATGTAAGAGATACAAATTAAAGAGGATGTCATCACATTATCTTGGAGGAAGTTGGGGAAACAATTTAGGAAAGGTCCCTGAATATTCCAGGCTAGGATTAGAACTCTGTTTCATCAATGAAAATGGATCATCTGAGAAAATATGTGTCCGCGTTTATACCGATTCAGTAGAATAGAAATTATTTACGGTATTTCCTAGAATATCTATTTTAATTTGTTATTCTGTTTACTATAAGATATTAAATATTTAATTTTGTGTATGCTTAGAGTAGATATTACACGTGTCTATAGGCTATTATTTTGGGGCCTGCTTTTTTAATTTCAATTAATAATGTTTCTATTACAATGAGATTACAAACAACTCTCAAAACCACTTCGGTGGTGTAGTTAGCTAACGCGCTAGTTTCGTGTTGAGCTATACTGACGTGGTTTTCCCTAAATGGTTTTCCACTCTCCCCCCACGAAAATGCTGGTTAACTTCCTCTAAATTCACCCTTACCAATTCCTTATTCATTATATTAATTAGTAAATAGGCCTATTACCAGAACGGGTAGTAAGACGCATTGCTAAAAAAAAACACTAACTCTCAACAAGAATGTGTATGCACTTCCTTTAAATAATCTTTCCTTGTCCTATTGATTTAAGAATGACTATATGAAGGAGGTTATCAGAGAGACAATGAAGTTTTCCTGGCATTCAAACATATTAATAAATAGTTCGTTCTTCTGTGTGTGCTAGCTGGCCGTGAAGGTCCGACTATAGCGTAGAGTAGTTAAATGGATCTTGTCTAAAAGGAGGGTTGGATCACATAATTCACTTTAGCAAGTAATACACTAACAAAATACTGACCGTTTCAAATGCAGTTAACATTCACACGTCTTCTAAACATTTACGTCTTGCAGTAAGCCAACAGTTATTACTCCTTCCAAATTAATTTCAAGAACAAATAAATGATGTATTTTGTTATATGTTAAAATCTCATACACCTCAAATAATTATTGGTTACCTTTATAATAATGATATTAATAATAATAATAATAATAATAATAATAATAATAATAATAATAATGATAATGATAATAATAATAATAATAATAAATGCTTTTGAAACCAATAATTCTACAAGAAAAGATTTACAGATTTATTGAACGGTAAGATTGTGGGACAGTTTACCTTAAACGATCGCATGTTTATTTAATGGACTAATGTTCCCAGGTTCGATTACTGACATAACGGAACTTTTATTTTTAGTGAAATGAGTGTTTCCCCTTTCAAAATGATGAGTTTGATGGACGGTGGAGTTTGTGTATTTTCAAGTTTTAACCTAGTATCAAATTCGTGTGCTGATTTTATCAGTCAGTTCAGAAAATGCACGTTAAAAAACCTCAAATACCTTTTTAACATGGAACCTTGGATGCTACGCTGCTCTCTGAATGAGATAGTTTATTACTTATTGAATAAAATAAGAAAACTAAGGTGTACTCATTTATATTAATTATAACTAACTTTATCTTAGAACCAAGATAGTTAGTAAAAAAGTTTCAGCAATATTTCTATGACTTAATAATATGCGTTGTTTGGCTAGCTCTCATTCTTTACGCATCTTTAATGTATGCATTATTATGGATCAAGTGTGTACTTGGTGGAGGTTATTTGGATTTCATACCTAGGCTCACTATCCTCTTCTCGTTTATGCGGTCCTGCTCCATCGAAAGTTGTCGGTACGCGGCATTCATGAGAAATATACTGAGAGCAATATTGAAATATTTTGAAAAGTATTGTTGTTGTCATATAAATAAAATAATTTTTACTGTAAACAAATATGTTTTACATATCCCTAGTTTTTTAAGATCTTCCCCAACATTTATAAAATCCCGTTTATGAGAATTTTTGCTAAAATTATATATATATACATAAAATTATATCCAAACATTATATATATATAAAATTATATCCAAACATTATATATATATATATTATATATTATTTGAAACGCTCACGGTAAAAGCTTTTCAAAAATACCACACACATTTGGGTCAAAAAACAAACCGTAAACTTACATTTAATGTCTCACAAATTCCGTTATTCGTCTTTTTGCTAAATTGTTACCAACCCATTTCATGTGGGCACGCTAGCTTTTAGCTCCAACCCAAGCTTTGGCTTTATATGTCTAACCATTCAAATATTGAGATCTGTGTGAGACCTAAACATACATATAACGTGAGTTTTTCATATGGGTTCTATTCTTGGTATGGAACCTAAAAAATTAGTGGTGACTTTGAGTGTAACTTACGTGTGTTTATTATTTTTTATTCTATCATAATTTTTATTGTTATATCATTATAGTTTAAAACAATTCCATACCAAAAACGTTGAGCTCTCTTGAAGATTGTATTTTTGTCCTTTATGATTATTTTAAATTGAGTTATAATAATGACTAAACTAAAACAATTAGATTACACGTAGCTATGAAAAATTAGTAGTAACTTAAAAGATTAATTTTCGTTCATTCTTAAAATAGTTATTTTGGTGGAAATAATGTAAATATATTGAAGGACATATATATTTTTTTCTTCCAACAGTTTTTATTATTTCAAGTCTAGACATACAATGTGAATTAAAATACAAATTTTCTATGTAATTAAATCTAAAATCTTAGCTTTATATATTTCTATGTGAGGATCTATTTAGTCGTTCATATATATCTTCTTCCATATTTTTATTTAATCAAATACATATTCGCTACACTTTAATATGTGTAGGCCTAAAATCAGTTATAATAACACTATTGCAAATATAATAATTATTGTGTCTCAAAAATTTACAAAAATGTTTCGATACACTTTCTTCAAACAGATTGATATTTTGGGTCCTATTTGCCAGGAAGTTCTCCTCTCCAGCTTAACACCTTGCGAGACAGGTATCGTCTGCCACGTAAGGCAGTGATGACCAACCCGCAACACTAACGATACGCAAAGTCATTTTAAGTTCCACCCTTAAGTTCAAAAAATTAAAGCTATAACATTGGAATACAAATAAACGAGTTATTTCGGCCAACTTCACTTGTCACTAAAATTTGAATAATTTAGTTTATCCCTATTCACTCTCTAAAGAGCCCTGTTGTTTTATTGTCCATTATGTAGAAAGGGGGAAGTAGTCAGGTAATGTTTGAGGTTTTAGGCGATAGTTACATACACAATACCAACAGCGTAGAATGTAGATAGTGGTATGACAGAAAATTATGTTGGCCACCCCTAGAGTAAAGTAACATAAAACTAAAGGACGCTTCTCTTCCTTCGCGTGTGAGCTAGAGAATAATTTTGTTGAAAGAAACGCGCCATTTTAAAGTATGTAAACAAAAGAAAAAAAACTTTCAATGCACCAGAAATCCAAGAAATTTGTTTATTTGTGTGAAAACAAAAGAAAAATAGATTAAATCTATGCAATAGAGTCGGTAGCGTGAATGTGTAGTAATCCAATGAGCAGACATTGGTCTCCAAAGCCTGTATAGTTATTTTTTTTAAATATGACTAAATAAAATATTGAATTAAGTTGTTAATTGGGGTTTTTATTTAACATATTTTTTCTAAAAACAGGTAGGATACCAAATAATTCGCATTTAAAAACAAACCAAATTAAAATCTATACATTAACTTTGAGATGTTGTATGCAGGCGGTTATTTAAAAAAAATGTATTTATGGGTTCTATATCATAAAACACCTTTACCTAAAAGGACTTTACTAAATATTTATTATTTGGATGGTAAACATATTATAACTAATAGCTCTACCTGGCATGTTAAGGTTTAACAACAAAAAGATCCAAACGATATTTCGGCCGAGTAACAATACTAAATTCATATAGACAAATGTTATTTTATGTAAACCAATAAAATAAAAAGTTGAATTTGAACTAACTCGTGTCGATGAACAATCTATATACATATACTAGGTAACTAATGTGTGCTTGTTTGAAATAAGTTCATATTTAAATAATTTCCACAATTTATGATACTAGCAATTTGGTTTAAATAAAATAAAATATATATAAATGATATAGCTAAACAAATCGTTCTACATGGTGCACTCAATAAAAGAATCGTGTATTTTTATTTATGTATACTGTAAAGTGGCACGCATCAATTCCGTTAGTTTCGTTATATGAGAGGTCATTTGATTCCCAGTGTTGTCGAATTAAACTATCGGTCGCTAGCGAGTAACCGGCACATCTACACATACCACGATATCAATGTTTTAAAATCAGCACTACTTTGTACCAGCCTTTCAAAACACCCTTTACTGGTTAAGTGGGCACACTATCTAAGAAACTATAGCTTGTTTAGTTTGATTTTACAATAACAGAGACATTAGGGTTCAAATCCTGGTTAGATTTACTAATTATGTTTTTTACAAAAACGATATTCAGAAGATTGTGAGTAATTACATTTCATCTCACAGTCCACCTTCATCACTCCTACTTTGCTACTGTAGTTAATTGTAATAGTCCAAATAGATAGTAGGACCCGGATCATTCAAAAAAACTATACATATTAAAATCACACAAGAATAAAAAGTATTGAAGCTACGTTTAAAAATATCTATAAATACGTTTGTCAGAAGACTATGCCTCAACATGTTTCACATTTGTCTGTTGAACTATTTAACTTTGAATATTACACTAGCAAGTATATCACTGTGATTATATGGTACCAACAGCTTTGAATATAAGTGATATGTGATATATTAGTAGGAATTTAGTGTCAATTATGTGATCGTGTGTGGTCATTATTAATTTACACAAACTCTATTATATAAATAAAGAATTTAAATTATGTGTATAGAATATGTTAGAAAAATTGTGTAGTTTTTCATCGTGACGAGTTAAACTAAGAATAATATTATTACAATTACTAGAAACCACTATCGGCTACTACACAATAGTTTAAGAAACTCTTGCAAATAATGACTGTTCTTGTAATATTATCTGTGTTTCCCTTTATTTCTACGCAAATACAACTTGTAATGTAGTAAGTGTATCTCTGCTACGTTTTGTGATGGATCAAGCAAATTTAGCATCTTTTTATTGTAGAATAACCATTCCAGTTATGTTTACCTATTTCTATAAAGGGAAGAAGGAACGGAAAATACTAGTTATATAGCTAAAATAGCTAGTTTATAGTTAAAGTAATATGAAAAGTGCACATTAAATAGCTGAAATAAATAATATGAGGTCAGTTTTCGAATCTTGGTCATATCAAGTGTGGGTGATTTTTATTAAATGGTTCCCCACTCTCGTTCCAAGCAAATGGGGGTATTTTACCTCTAATATGTTTCCTTACTCAACCCAACCCGATAAGAATATTGTCAATTATATGTATAGCCTGAACAGGTGTTAACAAGCATTGATAACCTAAAAATAATAGTAAGACCATGGTATAATTAGTTTGCCATGAGCTGTCCTCACTTCTCCAACAGGATACGGTGATCCAGGTGATTTAGCCTAGATAGTGACGATAAGTGGTGATCCAGGCAGCTAAGCAAAGATAGTGACGACGTATGGTGATCCAGGCGGTGAAGCCAAGATAGAGACGAGAGATGGTGATCCAGGTGGTGAAGCCAAGATAGAGACAAGAGATGGTGATCCAGGCGGTGAAGCCAAGATAGAGACGAGAGATGGTGATCCAGGCGGCTAAGCCAAGATAGTGACGACGTATGGTGATCCAGGTGGTGAGGACAAGATAAAGACGAGAGATGGTGATCCAGGTGGTGAAGCCAAGATAGAGACGAGAGATGGTGATCCAGGCGGTGAAGCCAAGATAGAGACGAGAGATGGTGAACCAGGCGGCTAAGCCAAGATAGTGACGACGTATGGTGATCCAGGTGGTGAGGACAAGATAGAGACGAGAGATGGTGATCCAGGCGGTGAAGCCAAGATAGAGACGAGAGATGGTGATCCAGGCGGTGAAGCCAAGATAGAGACGAGAGATGGTGAGCCAGGCGGTGAAGCCAAGATAGAGACGAGAGATGGTGATCCAGGCGGTGAAGCCAAGATAGAGATGAGATATGGTGATCCAGGTGGCTAAGCCAAGATAGAGACAAGAGATGGTGATCCAGGCGGTGAAGCCAAGATAGAGACGAGAGATGGTGATCCAGGCGGCTAAGCCAAGATAGTGACGACGTATGGTGATCCAGGTGGTGAGGACAAGATAAAGACGAGAGATGGTGATCCAGGCGGTGAAGCCAAGATAGAGACGAGAGATGGTGATCCAGGCGGTGAAGCCAAGATAGAGACGAGAGATGGGGATCCAGGCGGTGAAGCCAAGATAGAGACGAGAGATGGTGATCCAGGCGGTGAAGCCAAGATAGAGACGAGTGATGGTGATCCAGGCGTCGAAGCCAAGATAGAGACGAGTGATGGTGATCCAGGCGATTATGCCTAGATAGTGACGACAAGTGGTGCTCCAAGCGGCTAAACCAAGATAGTGATGACGTCTGTATGGTGATCCAGGCGGTGAAGCCTAGATAGTGACGACAGGTGGTGATCCAGGAAGCTAATCCAAGATATCGACGACGTACTGTATGGTGAGCCAGGCGGTAGAGCCAAGATATTGACTACAGATAGTGATCCAGGTGGTTAAGCCAAGATACTGACGAAATCTGGCGACCCAGACGATAATGCCAAGATAGTGACGACAGATGGCCAGGCGGTGAAGCCAAGATAGTGACGGAAGCTGCTAATCTAGGTTGTTAAGCCAAGATAGTGACGACAGATGCTGGTCCAGGTGGTTAAGCCAAGAAGTGACGACGGATGGTGATCCAGGTGGTTAAACCAAGAAGTGAATTATGATTTATATCCAGCCAATACACTTATTTCAACACCCATTGAACAAGAAACTAAAGTTTAGCGAGTATTTAACATATCAATAACGTGTCCAAAATCCTTCTGCTTCCACAACACTTTCTAATCTTCTTGGCATCGAATTAATAAGTCTTGCAACATACCTAGGGCTATCAGAGAGCTCTTTCCAAGCAGCTTCAACTTCATCCCACAGTTGATTAGAATTCCTGATATCCAGATTACGTTCACGAAGTATCCTACTCATTTCTGCCCATACATTCTCGTTGGGTTCATATCACAGCCACATGGAGGCCATGGAATAACATCAATGTCCCCCCCCCCATGATCTGCAAACCACTGCTGCACTAATCGAGAAGTATGAACAGGTGAGCGGTCGTGTTGATAAACAATTGGTCCTACGGGATATCTTTCCCGTACAGACGGCAACATCACGTTATCCAAGATACACACGTATTGTTCCTTGTTTAAATGTCCATCTATTTTCCACATGACTCCCATACCAGCGTGTGAAATCCACCCCCAACTAGATACAGAGAAGCGACCACTATAGCGGCGTTGATGCACATAGGGTGGTAGAAAACGAGCATTTTTAGGGCGATAAACTAGCACACGACCATCATTTGATGAACTCCAAACATTCTCGTCTGTAAAAATGGCTCTCCTCCAATATTCTAATGGCCGTTCTAAGTTTTCTTGCGCGAAATTCATTCGAGCCAGCTTCTGCCGTTCTGTTAATAGCTGTTTTGAAGCTGCAGTAAATGACTGGAGCCCTCCTTCTCTTAAGCGCTCCAAAATTGTGTCCTTAGATAAATTTACCCCAACCCGCGCAGCAATCTGTCTGCTCGTTAAATATGGGCTTGCCTGAGCTACAGCAACTAGCGCGGCATCTTGTTCCCTAGTAGTTTTACGTGAGGCGCCTCCACCATGACGACACTTGAGGCTGTTTTCATTATTCCATCTAGATTTCCACAACGAAACTGTTTTTCGGGAACACGGTATTGCACGCGAAATTTCACTGTCCGTGTACCCTGCCTCCACTAAACCCAGAATCCTTCCTTTATCAACTTCACTTAAACGTCCATATCGTTCCATGGCTGAATTAACTGTGAACAATAAATTTGAAACACAGTTCAAACACTCCAAGGGTATTTGTTTTGTTTTGCTCTCCTACTTAGAAACAAACAACGGTTGGTCAAATGAGCCGTCTTTTCGAGGTTTCCATCATGTGAAAGTTTTCACTACCATGAGCCACTTGTGGGAATGTTAATAACACAAATTTTACCCAGTCGTTTTATAAAGTATATTATATAATTGAAGTTATAAAATACATATAATTAACATTAAAAAAGCAAAATTATTGCCTATTGGACTTTAAATATTAACTATCGGTATAGTTGAACACTAGGTCCAACTTTCCCGGGATATTCAGTTTGGTTTTTTAGTCATGGTATAAGTTTGGGGTTTGAATTCCAGATAGATGGACTGAGAATATTTTGCCCAAATTTTTTTAAAACCCTACCACCACCAAATTTTGGGTAGGCCTACATTAACTCTTAAACTATATCTTCCTCAACGCTACTCAATTAGAGTAATTAACATATATGCGTATATATAAAACGGGTTGTGAGACGCGATAATGAAAGAATAAATAAAATTTTGCCTAAGACCGAATGCCTGATACACCATATCCAACAGTAGTTCATGAAGTGTTCAAAGGCAAACTCATAGAAAAATTAATATTTTAGGCACAACTCAAATTCAAACATGATTTCTTAAACCACTCCCTTGAATCGTAGCCAAGAACGATACTAATTAGTAAGAACCTTACAGTAAAGTTATAGTCGCAAAATGGTCTCGGGGTAAGGTATCGGATTTCTATGCTGGGAGTCCGGGGTTCAATCCTCGGTCGTGGCACAGATTTATATGATTGCCAAACCCTTCCTTCACCTATGACAAGACGTGTATTGATCTCATCTAGTGAATATGTGGAATAACAGGCATTCACCGTGGTTTGGATCCCACGTTAAACTGCAGGTCCTCCATTTCATCTCACAATCACCCTACCATTACACATTAGTATAAGTAAATACAACCCGAACGGTTAGTAAGACGTGGTGGTAATAATGCTAATAATAATATACAGTCGCAAAGAAAACTAAATAGCAGTCGTCAATTCATTCAACGTGGTGAAAATATTTTTATTTAAAGACGTTATCCATAATATTAACTTTAATCCTTTTTTTAATATGTCAATATTCAAACTACCCTGCCAAATTTTCTCGTTTATAGAATAAAATAACAGGCTATGTTAAAGTCTTGTAAAAACGTGATTTGCAAGGACAGTATAAGAAATAAACAAAAACCGACAATGAGAGAATGGTGTCAGATAATAAACAGAATATAGGTAAATTAGATTGATGAACAATTATTTTCAAAATAATGAGGTATTTCATGTGCATAATTTTTAACAGAAGATTCGAACCTTATCCTCCACGCCATGATAAACTAGAATACACAAGACTGACATCTTTTTCTATTTTCCCACAGGTGCAAATAACACCAAGATTTTTTAGTCCTCACCTTATTACTCGTTCAATAACGAATAAAGAGGAGGAAGGAGGAATGTTAGAGGAAATATAACTAATTTACATGGGAAGAGCATGAGAAAACCACTAAAGAAATACCAGATAATTAAACCCAATCAGGATTCAAGCCCTGACTTCCTTGTCAAAGGCAAAAAAAGACTTATTTAAACTTGACATCCAAGCTAGTTTACACGTTGTCTTCCTCACACTTCTTCATATAAGATCATCCCCTATCGCCACTCCTTATTTCGACCCTCCTTGAAAATGCTCTTGTCTAATACCTCCTTGACTCTGGAAGCCTAGCCTGTAACATCCAATTGAATAACTACACTCTAAACTATCGAAAGCGGATGGCTGGAGAGGACATCGCTTATAGTGTGTTTAGTGAAGGCAGGGCCTATTCAACCACTGAGCAAGATTATTCGTTGTACTCATTTCACGGCAGCAACCAATAAGCACTGACTCGAAGGCCAAACAAAACAAACTAAAAAAATATCATTTAATAACAGGATTAAGCCGCTTAGGTGGTCACATGTTCTAAGACGCTACTCTCGCAATAGACTAGACTAACAATGACGGGGAGATCCAGGTTCAATCCAGGTCAGGTTCATTGAGAGGGTTTTTTCCTTAATGGTTTTCTACTCTCCATTCACGCAAATGTGGGAACACTCTCTATAAATTCAGCCTTCCTCAGAATTAAAAAATTAAAGTAAATAGCATACAGGCGTAAAACCCGAATGGGTATGGTGCAGCACTAAAATATATATACATATAAAATTATATATATATATATAAATAATTATATATGATGGTCCAGAACCAAACAACATATATATAGATATATGTTATTTGGTTCTGGACCATCATATTGCGGAGTTATCTAAATTTACATATTAATATATTGCTTCCTTGAAAAAAGGAATAAGCATATTTAAAGTGCTCTATGCCATAGTAATGATTTAGTGAATAAATAAATAACACATTAAACATTACATTTATTTGAAAATGATAATAAACGTAAATCTTATTTAATTACAATTTATCTCAATCAAAGTATTTATCAAAACTGTTACCAATAGTTATATATAGGTAACAATAAATAAAGTATGGAGTCGAATTATAGTGCCAAAAAGTTATAGTCGGTAATAATAACGTTGAAGAAACATATAAACTCACTTTAGTAACTAAAATATACCCAATGGATAATATTTTATCAAATCTCTTTTTTTTTCTAACCGGAATTAATATTAAATATTTTAAATTAGGATTGGGACCCTTAAATTATATAAGTTTTTTTTAACTCAGTGTCTTAAAAATAAAGTAAAAATCTTTTAGATTTAATTTGTTATTTGCACTACATGTGTGGAATATAATAATTCATCATTAATAAATTCATAATTAACTATTCAGAGTAATTAAGATTCTGAAAAGGGGAGACATGCTTTATGTTACCATATAAAACCAATAAATGTGGGTAGCACTGCTGCAAAAATAATATGTGCTGTGGTTAAATCTTTAACAGCAAAAAAAAAATACAGCCCATATATTAATGAGACAAAACATAATTAATTAAGTATGTAACGAATAAGCCTAGATATGAAATCCAAATAACCTGCACCAAGTGCACACTTGATCTATAATAATGCATATATTAAAGATGCGTAAAGAACGAGAGCTAGCCAACAACGCATATTATTAAGTCATTGAAATATTGCTGAAACTTTTTTTAATAACTATTTTGGTTCCCTGATAAAGTTAGTTATATTTAATATAAATGAGTACACCTTAGTTTTCTTATTTTATTCAATAAGTAATAAACTATTTCACTTAGAGAGCAGTGTAGCATCCTAAGGTTTTATTTTAAAAATGTGTTTGAGGTATTAAACGTGCATTTTCTGAACCTACTGATAAAATCAGCACACGACTTTGATACTATCTTAAAACTTGAAAATACACAACATCCCCATCCCATTAGCTAATCACTTTAAAAGGAGAAACACAAATTTCATTAAAGATAAAAGTACCGCAATGTAGGAATCGAACCTGGGATCCTCAGTTTATAAAAAAAAACAAGCTATCGATTGTGCTAAGAGTCCCACCATCTTACCGTTTAATAACTCTGTAATTCATGCTCTTGTAGGATTCTTGGTTTAGAAAAAAATTATAATAATAATAATAATATAATAATAATAATAATAATAAGGTTACCCATAATTATTTGAGTATTATGAGATTTTAACATATAAGTAATAGTGCAGACTACAAAATACATAATTTATTTGTTCTTGAAATTAGCTTGAAAGGAGTAATAACTGTTGGCTTACTGCAAGACGTAAATGTTTTGAAGATGTATGAGAGTTAACTGCATTTGAAACTTTCAGTATTTCGCTAGTGCATTATTTGATAAAGTGAATAAGGTGATCCAACTCACTTTTTAGACAAGCGCCATTTAACTATTTTACGCTAAACTCAGACCTTCACGGCCAGCTAGCACACACAGACCGAACTATTCATTAATATGTTTGAATGCCAGAAAAACTTCATTGTTTCTCTGATAACCTCCTTCATATAATCATTCTTAAATCAATAAACCAAGGAAAGAGTATTTGATGGAATTGCATACACATTCTTGTTGAAAGTTTTTTAAATTTTAGCACCACGTCTTACTACCCGTTCGGACAATACGGTTAAGTACTAATTATTCTAAAGGGTTAGGAATTGGGGCGGTTGAATTTAAAGGAAGTGAACCCTCATTTAAGTGGAGGAAAAGTGGAAAACCATTGAGAAAAAAACTCGCCCCAGTTCACTCGAGTGAGATTCGAACCTCGATATCCTCGGCCTTGTTAGTCTAGCTCAACACGAAACTAGCGCGTTATTTATATTCACCGCCAAGCTGGGTCTGAGATTTGTTGATAATCTTATTGTAGTAAAAACATTATTGATTGAACTTAAAAAGAAAGTCCCAAAATAATAGATTATAGACCAGTGTGATATCTGCTCGAAATACATAAAAAATTAAATATTTGATACTTATAGTAAACAGAATTACAATATAAACTAAATATTCTAGGAAATGCCGTTTATGATTTATTTTCTACTGCATGGGTGGTCACGCGGACCAAAAATTTCTCATATGGCTCATTTTCAATGATGGATGAAACAAGGTTCTCATACTGAACGGAAATATTTCTTACATTGCTAACCAATTTCCCTCCTAGCAAATATGGTTACATCCTATTTAATTGGTATCTTCTTCATCACTATACCACAATACTTATTTAAGGCGTGTAGCCCAGATGAGTAGCAGAGGTGGTTGAAATAGGTAATATTATATTATATATAAATATTCTCCTATAGTTCACTCTGAATTATACTATCCTCTTCGTGGAAGAGCGGAATTTAACCTTCCAGCTGACCCACAAAATCCATTATTGCTAGGCTTGTCAGCATTTCCAGGGACTCACAACATAACATTTGATTAAACTAATGGTAAAACCTGCCTGGATATAAATAGTAACATAATTGAAAAAAGACTGCAATGCAATCGCTTATGTGGTTATAAATATCCCATAAAATATATATACAACATCCATCCGAAACTTAAACAGGGACTCGAAACCCAAGAACTAAGTATATCATGCTACAATTTGCCTGGTTAATATCCTACAGAATATAATAAACTACCTCGGAATCGGTTTGCTGTTCCAGAGATATAAAAAAATATCCGTCCTTCACCGAGACTCACAACACAAAACCTGATTATATCATGCTAAAACATGCCTGGAGAAATATTCTATAAAAAAAGAAAAAGCACCCCGCAATCGGTTAAGTGGTTCCACAGATATATACACATATCCAGCAGACAGTTCACCGGAATTTACACCAAAACACCCGAACATAATTACTATACTAAAAAATGCTTGGATAAATACTCTACAGAATAATAAAAATTACACCTCAGTAATTATGTGGTTCCATAAATGTATACAAAAAGTCGTCTGGCCCTTCACCGGGACTCACACCGAAACACCTGACTATACACAAATAATTATAAAAACTGCCTAAATATTAGTCCGTATTAAAGTAAAATCCACACTGCAATCGGTTAAGTGGTTCCAGAGATCCTAAGTTATAGATATAAACAAAACCGGCCGTATTTTTAACGGAGACTCAAACCCTGACTGCATGTATGCTAGATCCTCCCTTAGCAGACATCCTAATTAATATAAATAAACGCACCACAATCGGTTATAAAGTTCCTGGTATCTTTGGCAACAGACAGACATTTTTAAAAACGGTACAGAACTTACAATATTATTTTACTTAATGATATTTACTTTCCAAACCTTAAAAAAGCATATACATCATTTAAAGTGTTTTTAAGTTCGTAAACAAAAAAAAAATTCTCTCTGCTTTTCATTCATTTCCTCCTCACTCTGATATTATATTAATACTTGCAGATGACATAACCAGTATTATGGTTTAGATTTACAGAATTTATTTATTAAAAAAAAAAACAGATTTGACAAAAACAAAAACAGTTAACATAATTTATTAGAAAATGATAATCAACGTAAATATTAATAAACTACAATTTTCTCAATCAAATTATTTATCAAAACTTTTTACTAATAGTTATATTGTGAACCGCCTCGGTGGCGTAGTTGGCTAGCGCGCTAGTCGTATTGAGCTCAACCGCCGAGGACGGGGAGATCGAGGTTCGAATCTCGGTCGGGTGAACTGGGGGTGGTTTTTCCTAAATGGTTTTCCACTCTCCCTCCACGCAAATGCGGGTTCACTTCCTCTAAATTCAACCCTCCCAATTCCTAATCCATTAGTGTAATTAGTACTTAAGCGTATAACCCGAACGGCTAGTAAGACGCGGTGCTAAATATTATTATTATTATTATTAGTTATATTGTGGCCGTTTTGGTAACATTAAATAAGGTATGGAATTGAACTATGGTACTACAAAGTTATATAGACAGTCATAATAACTTTGAAGAAACAAATAAATTCTCTTTTATAACTAAAATATGTCCAATGGATAAGATTATATCAAAACTTGTTTTTTGTCTACCCGGAAATTGTATAAAATATTTTAAATCAGGATTGGGACCCTTAAATTATATACATTTTTTTAAACTCAATGTCCTCAAAATAAAGTAAAAATCTTTTAAATTCAATCAGTTATTTTCGCTACATGTGTAGAATATAATAATTAATCATTAATAAATTCATAATTAACTATTCACAGTAATTAAGATTCTGAAAAGGGGAGACCTGCTTTATGTTACCATGTAAAACCAATAAATGTGGGTAGCACTGCTGCCAAAATATTGTGTGGTGTAGATAAATATTTAACAGCTAAAAAAAAAGCTATATATTAACGAGACCAAACATAATTAATTAACTAAGTATGTAATGAATAATTGATTCTATTAGGAAGGGAACAAAAAAATATAATTAATTAATTAATTTAGTAGATCAAACCATTTGAACATTTCAAAAAGAAATTTCTGCTCCCCCATCAATCCTTTCAAACAGTCAAGAAATAGTTTAAGGACTTAAGGCTTTCTTTAAATCAAGCCTCGGGTGCAGCTAGGCAAACTATTCTGCAGTCATGTGTGGAGGTGTAGCATACCGCGCGGGCGTTTAGCCAAGCATGTTGCTACCTTTCAATCTCGACGGAGTGTACATACATTATGTTCAAGAGCCCTTGGTTGAGAACTCCATTGCTATTTTTTTCTCGTATTTTCTTGGGTCGTGTTATTATCAATTTCTATGCATTTAAGTTGAAGAAGTACATTTTTTATTTATTCTAAATTTTAAGAAAGAGCTTTACAGTTGAAGGGGCAGCCCGCAACCAGAATTTCACACATTTACCCAAAGGTTATTCTTATTCTGATTATATCTCAACTATCATGAATGATAATAAAATATTTATTGTGTCAAATTTGAGTTATAAATATGCAAAACGATTATGCCAGACTCAAAATTTAATAAAACCATGGAATAATTAGATACAAAATTAGTTATAAATTAATAAATGTGTTTGAGCTTTAAACTAATAATTGAGAAAGAAATTAAATTCTTTAACTAGGCATTAATTATTGCAACTAGTTTACGCTTGCAACAGTACGATTATAATTGGGTGTTTATATATGAAAAAACCGAACAAACCCAAAAAAACAGTTTTCATGCCTTTTCGATTTAATATTACATTGGAGATAGGTCACTTTACCTCCATTCTTTTCTTGTCAAAACCCCATTACGTACGCTTGGTTGGTTACAGAAGGGGAGAAGGGGGAGGGCTCGGTTATCTTTCAATACTCTTTTAAGACCTGAAAAGTTTCTAACAATCCAGCACCGACCCAAAGTTTGTCAGGTGCTAGTGCTGTATTGGTTGGAATGGGTAGTATTATAATTTGTTGCGATTTTTTTTAAATGGTGAAAAAGAATGGAAGAAAGCATTCTTCTGATCACAAAAAAAAGCAGAGAGGTTTGAATTTTAAAATGTGTCGAGAAACTCAAAAGATAATATCCGTAGAGGAGGGAAGTTAAGAGAAAATACACAAGCAAATAATTTTTAAGAAAATTCAAAACAATTAAGAATAGCCCCTACAATTCACACCACTAATCGCGTGGTAAGAAGTGTCAGTCTCCTCTTGGCTGGCTTTCCGGTGACAGAGAGGATGGGTTTTGAATCCCAGCGGTTGTACTGAGGTAGCTAGTCATAAATGATTTCCCACTCTTCCTCTACACAAATTCAAGTACACTTTCTCTAAATTCTATCTTTCTCATCCCTATTCTATATGCATGTGCGGGTATTCCGAAAGGGTAGTAATATGCATTGTTTGTAAATGATATCTGCCCTAACTGAACTATATTGAGGGTCAAACCAAGGCATATTTCTTCCTAGGAGTGGAAACACATGCAACAATCCTACAGATTTATAGAACATTTTAAAATACCTAGCATTCTAATCTATGCCATCTAGTTATTCTTTGACATTTTGATATTTCCATTTTTAAAAACCCAACTTAAATGACGTAATTAAAAAAATTAAACTATCTAAAAGTAAATTTAAACATATTGGACTTTAAAATAATATATGTCACATAACATTTGTGTTTTTTATATAAGTTACTTAGGCAACATAGTTTTTACCTATTTCCTTATCATATGATACGCACTCAACTATTCTTTATATTTATTTTATTTATTAACACCGGGTATGACTACCCGTTTGGGTTGTACGCATATGTACTAAATACTCTATTGGGTCAAGGATGAGGATGGCTATTATTTGAGGAAGTGTACCCACATTTTCGTAGAGAGCCATTTAGGAAATAAAATTTATATTTATCTGTTTCTTTCACAAATGGCGTGGTTATAATTTAAGAAAGGTAGAATTTAAAGGAAGGGTACTAGCATTCGGAAGGAGGGAGAGTTTGTGGGGTACAATGCCAGATACCCACACTTGCTAAATCAGACTAGGATTCGAGTATTGACATTCCTGATACAGTCGACTCAACGTAGGAAGAGTGGTAAATGATAGCTAGCAGTAGTTTTTTAATTCAGTAATTCCAAGGGAAGTATTAATTGGAAGCGTCTTATAAAACTACTTTATCATCAATTATTAAGCAAATAATAAATATTTCCACATAGGTTAATTAATATGAGTGACTTTCACTCAATGTTTGCAGTAAAATAAAACTTCTTATAGAGGTCAATTACCACCACTCACTCCTATGGTGAAAAGACTGCTGTACCTCTGAGCTATAGCTCAGGCAAGACGGAACCGACACCTTTGTCCTCCTGATCATTAGTATACTTTAATTGTGTACAGTGTATGTTCCAAGTCTGAGGTATTTCGTAACCGGTGTATAATCCATAATGTGAATTATATTATATTACATTTTATCGAATCTCATATAATCCAAGAGAAATTTTAGTTATTATGATTAATAGTAATAACCATTCACATTTGTTTTTAAACCAATCATTACATTGATTCGGAAAATAATACATCAATGATCGTAATAATATGAAATCAGTTAAAAATATATCTGAGTCAACCTCAGTTAAAACAATGAACAACAATAATTATTTATTCTTGATTTATAATATTAGATATGCTAATATTTTAGCCGGAAAAGTCATATGCTCTAGTGAAAATGGTGGCCAAAGTTTTAAAAATGTAAGATCCACATCTTCACAATTTATATTAATAAACAACATAACATTTTAAAAAAACGTTTAATTTCTTAGAGGTTTCGGTTGTAGTATGAAATTCTCAATGTAAACTAAAGCGCTCCACCGAGTTTTGTAGGAATTATTGTCTGAGAGGCCACTTTTCCTATCAAGAATTCTACAATATAGTGGTATGTAGTACGAAAAAAGGCCTTCTAGATGTAATTCCTCTAAAATCAGTGGATAGTAGAGTCAAGTTTTCATAAGAAGGCACTATAAAAATAAATAGATCTACTTTCATGTATGCATCCGTCAGGTCACGTGACCTATAGCTGTCGATTTTAATAGATATTATCAATACTTATTAAATAACATTAATGATAGTTTATAATACAATATTTGTCAATTTTAGTCGCAAAAATAATGTGGGTGGCAAGGGATGGTGACATAATACAATGTAAAATAGACTGGATTAGGTTTAAAAATTTTATTTTTATCCTGAATTTATTAAATAAATATAAAATAATCATAACACACAATATATTTTTTTGTATTAGGCCATAATGTTAATCAATGACTTTAAGGTTCCAGAACGTTCAGATTTACAATTCAAGACAAAACCACAATAGAATGTACTCGTACTATGCCAAATGACTGAAATTGAAGTTAAAAACAACACAGTAAATATTATCCCCGTGAGGTCTAATACATCAGTCTTGGTTTATAATTGATCAGCGTTAACAAAAAGGTCAAGGTTCAAAACCTAGCAAGTTGCGCTGGGAATAATTATCATCCTGCAAATTTTACTGTTATATTTCCATAAACCTCTCACCCCATCCCTATTACAATGCACTCAAACTACCCTAACCCAATTCGGTCATCGAAAGGTCTAAGGGTAACAATATACTACACCGCCAATGACGGAGAGAACGGGGCTCGAATCCCTGAATGGCTATACTGAGGGTGTATTTTCTCAAGTAGTTTCCAACTTTCCCTTAGCGCAAATGCTGGTCACTTCATCCATATTCAACCTTCCTCATACCTAACACTAGCGTAATTATTACATAATGTGTATAACCCGGGCGGGTAGTAAGACATTGTGCTAAGCAAAGATCTAAAAAAAGTCATGTACATTTTAAAGTGTACAAAACACCTAGATAACACCCGCTCAGGTTATCCGGATTTAATATCGCTAATTGAGTAGCTGGAGATAAAGGTGAAATTTAAATTAATTGTACTTACATTTGCGTGAAGGGAAAGTAGGAAACAATTTAGGAAACACTCTCATCGCACCTATCTGGAATTCGAACCTTGACCTCACTGTCACCAGAAAACCAGAACCCGATATTTAGTCCACATGCCTATTTATCGGAGTATAAATTATATACATATGGTACATTTAAAGTGACTCGACCTAACAGGCTGTTTTTGGTCCAATATGATCAATTATTTTGATCAAATAAAAGGTGTCTCTTGTATAAACTAAATTTGGTTCATCAATAGTGGTTATAACCCGTCTCGGTGGCGTAGTTGGCTAATGCGCTTGTCGTGTTGAGCTAGACCATCGAGGACGGGGAGATCGAGGTTCGAATCTCGGTCGGGTGAACTGGGGGTGGTCTTTCCTAAATGGTTTTCCACTCTCCTTCCACGCAAATGCGGGTTCACTTCCTCTAAATTCAGCCTTCCCAATTCCTAATCCATTAGTATAATTAGTACTTAAGCGTATAACCCGAACGGGTAGTAAGACGCGGTGCTGAATAAAAAAATAAAAAAATTGGTCAAGAGATGTCTAAATTCAGTATATATACAAATATCGGCCAATCTCACTATAATATTATTATTACAATACACTGCTTCTTACTACCTGTCCTGGCTCTCCAAATATTACTACGCTAATGGGGTGGTTAGGCATAGCTAAAAAAATTCCCAAATAATCCGTAAAATGTACGAACAAATAACTTTTACGATTTTACGATAGATTTGATTACTTTACGATTTTAACAAAATAAATATACAAATCCCTTTTGTTTGGCAAAGTAATGGATTTTTTAATTACATCCATCGAGGTTTTTGGTACCTCAACTGATTAAATTAAATAAAAATAGGAACCATTTTAGTGTGTATGTAATTTTAAAGTTTTACTAATTGTTACTACGGTATTTGTTTTTAATATATTCGATAATATATTCCTCAAAGGGTTGGTAGATTTAGGTAGAGATGAAAAAGATAGAATTTAGAGCAAATTCAATGGAATGTGCATTGAGTGAATTTGGGTAACAATTTAGGAATAAGCACTCTCGGTATACCCAGCTAGGGTACAAACCCCCACCTCCCCATCTACAAAGAGCTTAACACTTAAGGTGTGTTTCAAGTTTCAAACATCCTCTTGAAGAAAGGGATTATTGAAGACAATGGGTAAATGGCCACAATCTGTCACTCACTGTGCTAGTCGGTTGTCTTAGTCACTTGTAATAGCAAATAAGCCTATCTACCTTTACTTGCCGCAACACAGACCCGAGCTCTCGGCCTTGTACTTGGAAGTATCCCCTTTATCACACCCCCTCCCCTTTCTTTCTGCTGCAAAAAAGTCTGGTAGAAAATAAGTTTATTCAAGTCATCACATTAAAAATTAAAATGTTCAATTTCAGGGAATTTTGATGTTAAAATGACGTTTCTCAAGTTAGCCCACCACATTGCCGAAAGTTAATTTTTCTTTTATGTTCAATCGTTTGTGATAGCTAGCCCGCCACATATTGAAAACTACAACATAGCAAAATTCTATTTACGTCACTCCATTGTGCTCCGTTTGTGCTCATATGTGTCCGAACATAAACATTTATGCTTTAAAATTTGACATTCTATTGAACATTTAATGTGGTGGGCCAACTCGAACCCTATGCCGTAACCTGTAGAAAAAATGAGTTCAAGCTTACCCACCACATTAACAAAAATCACTGTAGCAAAATTTTGTTTTCACCATTCGTTTGTGCTTAGTTTGTGCTAATATGTGCCCAAACATGAACATTTGTGCTCAAGCTCAGAGATCAAGCTAACAAGCCACATATCCTTATACGGTAACACGTAGAAAATTTTAGTTCAAGCTAGCCACATTTTGAAAAAATATCACCGTAGCAAAAAATTGTTTGCAACATTCATTTGGTATTAGTTTGTGCTTTAAAATTATACCTTTAAGAGAGTATTTAATGACGCAAGCTAGCTTGAGCTCAAATTGACCCACTACATTAAATGTTATTTAAAAGGCCTAGTTTCACAGCACAGATGAGCCCAAACAAATGATACAAACAGAATTTTGCTATAGTGATTTTTTCAAAATGTTGTGGGCCAGCCTGTACTCAAGTTTTCTACAGATTACAGTAGAGGAAAGCCTCAAGTTAGCCCACCCCATTAAATGTTCTTTATATTGCAAATTTTTAGAGCACAAATGTTCATTTTTGGGCACATATGAGAGCGAACCGAGCACAACGGTGTTACGTAAATATAGTTTTGTTATGTTATGCTATGTTATGTTATGTTATGTTTTTCAATATGTGGTGTTCTAGCTTGAGCTCAAGTTGGCCAGCCACATTAAATGTTATCTAAAAGGCCTATTTCCACAGCACAAAATAATGTTCATGTTCAAATATATATATAATTTTTGTGGTTTTCCCATCCTATATTAATTCTAATGGTGATTCTTATTTGTAAATGTCTTACTTTGATTATAATAGTATTGAAGTATTTTAACACATCAGTTTTACATACATACATACATACATACATACAAACAGTATATTACTTACGATCTTACCAATTAAATTAGGCCGTTAGTAGCAAGTGTGCTAAACCTATTGATAGTAATAAAAATGTCAAAATGAGAAGTTTTCCTAGCACTCATTGAACCAACACACAATAATATTGGCTAGTGCCTGTAAACTAGACGGTACTGGGTCGAACGCGCGCGCTTGAAAAATAGAACCAGTTCTATCTTTCAAGCGCTCGCTCGAGTCTGGCCACTTCTCATTACAACCAATGTGTTCTATTTTATATTTTAGTCGCTTGCGCGCTCGCTCAGTCTGGCCTTACTTTTAAATTATTTTTTTCTTATTTCTTTAGATAACTAATTTCAAGGCAGTAGCAAATCCAATGGCGTAGGAGGGAAATCCAACCTCCACAACGCATTGAAAATCATCAAAAATATTTCCAATACCTTAATATTGTAAAAAAAAAATACTCTTATCCCTTGCTCTATCTCCTACATGACCTAACCAATAACTCTTTCACCCTAGCTATAATTTGCAGAAAAGCAAGTGGGCTTTAAAGTAGAATTTTATTAAGTTTAGTATGATAACCATGCATTATAATGCAAACCTATTTTTTGTATTCATAGTAAATTATTTTACGCCTATGTACGGGCTTATTGTTTTTTGGTTTTATTTTGTTTGCATTAAAACTACATTTTTGCTATTCGAAATTAAGTTTTATTTCACTATTCTTCTCTTTAATATTATAATAAGTTAAAACTATTTTGATAAACTTGTAAAATATTTATAAATTAAAGTCTTTATTAATAAAAATGATTAAATGTTTACTTGACGGAGCCTTAATAAGACCAATAGGCCTACCCTTCACAACAAGCCATGCATACAACCGCTTGTTTCAAGGCTTGCATGTCTTTATACATACAACCCCCCCCCCCCATTCTAGACCAAATATTGACAAAGCTTTTTAGAGTTGTTTATAGTATTGTAAAACACGTTTTGCATGTTGACAACGTCACTCTACAAAAAAGTTCAATTGTAGGCTTACACAGTCAATTATTGTGCTCCAGTTGTGAAGTGTTAGCTTTCCCGCTTCACTCCAATGGACGCAAAAGGTATCTTCCCATCAATATCCTACCAAGCAATCCGGCCCGCCTGACTTCGCCTCACAACAGTGGACAGCAGAATTAAAATCGTTGTAACAAGCATAATTTAATAGCACCAAAGCTGAATTTCGGGCACATATGAGCACAAACGCACCACTAACGAATGGCATAAGAAAAATTTGATTTTGAAAATGTGGTGGGCCAGCTTGAAATCAAGTTGGCCCGCCACACTAAGATCGTAGTAATTTGAGTAATTAAATAGCACAAACGCCGTGCTTCGGGCACATATGAGCACAAACGTAGCACAAAGGACTGTAGTAATTTCAATTCATTTGGAGAAAGTGGCGGGCCAACTTGATGTACGTCTTGTGAGGGCTTTCTGGACATCGCCACGTAAACAACCATCTCGTGCTGCAGGAATGTTGTTAGAATAGATTCTAAGAACCTTGGTGTTGCAGTAGGTCTTTTCTTAGAAGGACAAGAAAGCTCGTCTGGTCAGCTCATTCTACCATTTAGTGATTCCATATTTTAACTTCAAAGCAGTAGGTTGGTCATGCAACTTCGAAGCTTGCCGGAAATCTTTTACAGATTTTGTTTTTAATTATGGCTAAAAACCCTCCATCGAGTCGTATTTGTAAGAGGAATAAATTTTCTAAATATGGTCGCTAGATGGAAAAAGAGGCTAACTGAAAAGTAACTATTTTTTAGTAAATATATATATATATCTATATATATATATATATGTGGAATATCCTAAATTTGATAAAGACTATAATTCTCGTTTTAAGATAATGTATTTTTATTTATAAATATTTTTATTTTAGAGAAGTCAATGAGCCATATAGCAACGTTTTGATTATGTAGTTTGATTCAGTCATGTCAGCACAGTCTGGTACAGGGCCGTAACTACCACCGTGGCAGTGGGGCAGTGCCTCAGGGCCCCCGAGCATAGGGAGCAGCTGAGCGAAGAGGATTTTTTTTATTTAAAACGAAAGCAGACCAAAGCTTTAATCAAACGCATATCGTCAATATATTTAACTCTCGTTGTTTTTCAAAGTGTATTGTAATACTATTGTATTTTGTGTGTGATTGAATTCCCCCAGAACCAGCGTGACATAAATCACTACATATCCTTCACTACTCAGACTCTTAGGTTTTTGCTAATCTCTATGAAGCCATCCTTCCCCCCTCTCCCCAAATGGTCAGGCAACGGACAAAAAAAACTGGAATTTAGAATTACACACATCTGAGCGGATCCGCAGTCCAGGATGACCTTAAAACGTCACATCTTTTGAGTGTCACATTTTTTTAAAAATTGTAGATATTCCGTACTCCTGCCTCCGGATAAAAGTTCCTTCCCTGCCCCCCAAAATTGCTTCCTGGATCCACGCCTACCTTCCACTTGACCAAAATAAACACCGTTAAAAAAACAGAAATTGAATATCAGTTCTCAATTATTAAAAATCCTAATTTTTAAAATTTGTTTGATAGTATCAAATTTGTTCCAGATTGTTTAAAAAAAATTGTTTGTTAAAATTTGATTCATAAATGAAATGTTTACGTTTAACTTTATTTCAGAGGCCCCTTATGGCTCGTCTACAAACAACATACCCGCTTATCGGACTCGTAACTATACGATCGTAAGCTCTCTCGTAATTATGTTCCTCTTAAATTCAAAATAAACTCTCTGCAATGAAAAGTCGTAAGATGTAATTTCCACCAATATGAATTAAGACGAGCTAACCACTGAAGAAAATAATAAATATAACAGACTATGCCAATAGAATCATTAAAATATTGATCAACATAAAATTCAAATAATAAACAGATATTATTGTTATAGAATCATTGAAATAATGATCAATAGATAATTCAAATAAATAAACAGATATTTTTGTCATTGCAAATTTGTAGATCATTTGTGATCCCTATTACCAACAAATTATACAGTATGAGCTTGACGTTTATTCCATGTGTTGGTAATAAGTAAATCTATAAATCATTTATAAAGACAGTTTTTATTATTGTATAAATCTATTCTTCAGTTAACAAATTAATATAAAGTCTGTTCATGAGAGTTTTTTTTTTTACCTGGATGATAGTTTAAAAATCATATGTTTAGGTTTTTGGTTGCCAACATGTAAAAGATCACTGTTTTGTTATAAATGTTAAGTTTTTTAATTACATGTTGTATTTTATATTTAAAATAACGTGTAAAGAACTTGTTTTCGTTGCGTTCAATCACATGGTTTAAATTCGTCGCTCACCATTTTATTTAAAACTTTTGTGAAAATGATGTGAATAATATTTTTTTTAAGTAGAATAGAACGATAAATAAGCTTTGTGCCCGACCTCAAATAAATATATAAAGAGCATTGGCCTAAATTAGTGTGGTTAACTACCAAATTCATATATTACCATATGTTTCCATTACAGTTATCCAAAGTGACAGATGTCAGCTGTTGGCGTAGGGATTTATTAGGGATTATTGCTAGTAACTTTTTGAGCTGTCATCCAAGTAAACTAAGGTCGTGAATGTATTATAGTTAGGCCTACTGTATTATTATATGTTCATCTAGTAAAATGCTGCTTTGTTTAATCTTTGCTAAATGAATCATATCTACGGTAATAGCATTCAGAATGATATGTGGAAAATGACTTTAGTGTACCCAGCTGGGATTTGAACCCAGGTATCCCACGTGATATGCAAACAAGATCACGATTCTCTGATGGTTTATTTGTTTGTAATCGTTCTTGTGTAGTGGTAGGTAATCGGTTTATGTTCACAGTTTTCATCTGTCAGTCACAAGAAACTCGTGTATAGCCTTTAGGTTGAATCAATGGTGTGTGGTGTGTACAACCAACACCCCCCCCCCCCCCCACCCCCCGGCCCCGCCGTCAACCAGCAGTCCTCTTCACACAACTAAGTCGTAAAGATAAGTAATGTTTTCTTGGAATCACTAAAGGCCCGTTGACACGATGTTAGTTGGCTAATGCAAGTCCACTAATTTGGCTGCGCGCGCACAACTTGCAACGTGTAAACAGACGAGCAAGCTACTAACATGCAAGTCGACTTGCAACTGAAAAAGTTGGTCACCTTCCAACTTTACTAATGCAAGTAGACAATTCAAAATGGTGGCAACTAAAATATTGTTGTGCGGGAGACACTTATTTGTGGAATGTTATGAAAATAATGAGTTTTTGTGGAATTTTAAGCACCGGATTTATAAAAATAAGAATGCGAGGGATATTGCACTAGAGGATTTTGTAAAGTGATATCAGGCGTGCATATTCTCAAGAAGTGTCCAAAATAAAATGTTATGTAAATATTGCAAGAGTGCCTTGTGAGCGATATTATTTAATATCAGTTAACAAATGTTATAAATAATGTTATTAAATCATTATTTCCTTCCAATCAACGTGGTATGTGTTTTTTTTTACATACAATCACAAAATATAATAAAACATTGTAGTACCGTGATTAGTTCCGGCAACATAATATTCGTGTTATCGGCAAGTAAGGTATGATTGGCCGGCGAATTTCACGCGAAATCACCGGCATGCTTTCCAATCTCCGAATATGACACTTTAACCAATCTTTATAAGTTTTAATTAATAATGTTCAGCCCATACACTTCAAACACTTTATAGTAATGCTTTGGCAACTTGAGTAGATACACAACATTATATTATTGTCTTATAGCAAACCAGATAGTTTATATCCAAACCAATCTACAAATTAATTTATTACTATAATTAAGGAATATTTTAGGCCTAGCTAGCTAGCATTTAACAAGATATTTTGTTATTAGTATACCAACACTTAAAAAAGGGTTGAAAAAACCTGGGTTAGGCCTATTTATAAAAATTGTTCAACCGAGTTTGGTTTTATTGGGATTTATTGGCTTTGAGTTTAATTTTATTGATCATGTATGCCAAGTGAGTTATAACAAATCAAGCAAAATAATAAAATAATTATTTGGGATCAACTGAAACATATTTTAATGTATTAAGGAATTAAGAAATATTAGACATACTAATCACAAACATTTATATGTTATCTATAAAAACTATTTTTAAATAGGTCAACTAATTATAATACATTGCGTTTACTGAAAAATGGTAATTTATTTGGCCGCCCATTCTTATTCTAAATTCACCCTTCCTAGCTCCTAACACATAAGCGTAATTAGTATATGCGTATTAATAACCCGAATGATAAATCAGACGCAGTGATGAAAAAAATGGCTCCAATAGAGAGATCAGTTTAGCACCACTTCATTTTCAGCCATGTTTTTAGAAGCGATACTAATTCAAGTGAAAAATGTGTGTCAACACAACTTGCATGTTAGTAAGCTAATACTAGTAAACTTGCATTAGTCCAGTTTTGTATAAAAACGACTCAAGTACAGATTTAAAATACGAGGTAGTAATTTGAGCTCAAGAGAAACATAAATCCGAACTCCACAAAGGTCAAAGCTCAACTGGTGTTTTGGTGTCCAATGCAGGTATATTTCAGTAATTTTGTGAGGGAAGGTGTTCTAGGAGGGGGTCATTTTACTGTTTTGGTTGTCAAACCATGGTAAAAAATACTTATTTTTTTCTCATTTTCTGTTTTTTATATTTTTAATCAAGAAATTATATGGTATTATTAAGTCAAATATTTTTTTTATCTAACTTATATAGTAGTTTTAAAAAAGTACAAGCTACAACCGCTATTTTAAGAAATATTATATTCCTCTAAGTAAATAACACTTGCACAGACAGACTTATCAAGTACGATTCTTCCATAAGACCAATGTTAAACTATGGTCCTAACATCTCACACCACGTATCTTCAGGGTCGAGCAGAAACAATCAATAAATGAGAGCAAATTCACACACACACACACACACACACACAACAGACACAGACACACAAAGTCAAATGTAAGCTCCTGGTGAGTCTATTAGGTGTAAATACTGTATAGTATTGTGGTCTAGGCCAGTGTAACCAAAATTAAATTAGATTTTTTTTATGAAATAGAGCTAAAAAATCATACAAAATACAAATTTGTTACGCAATCATTAAATTAAATAGTGAATATTTTTCTGTTTTTTCATCACCGTGCTTTACTACCTGTTCAGATTATAGGCCTAAGCATTATGTTCATAGTAAAATTTACAGTTTTGTCTTTAATTAATGGAAAGCGTTTATTGGATTGTGCCACAACACAGCATTATAGTTTGAAAAATTCCAACAGTAGAATGATATAAAATATATTTGTATCCACTAGAAAATAAAATATATTGATAGTCAGTTTTTTTAGCTTTGAATTGCGCTGCATCACAGGCCAACACACAGCATCGGAATTGCTGCACCGGTCAAGCAAGTTCTGCTCTCCGTTCTCGACGAACGGATGCATCAGTATTAATGTTTTAGCGCTTAATTCAGTAGGGAAACTTAAAATTAAATAATAATGGTAGCTCTCACTAAATATTATTATTATCATTAATATTAATATTATTATTATATTATTATATTATTATTATTATATTATTATTATTAGCAGCCCGTCTTACTACCCGTTCGGAGTATACGCGCTTACGCTAATGTGTAATGGTAGGGTGATTGTGAGATGAAATGGAGGACCTACAGTTTAACGTGGAATCCGAACCATGGTGGAGGCCTGGCATTCCTCACATTCACAAGTTGTGATTAATACACGTCTTGTCAGAGCTGAAGGAAGGATTCGGAAATCAGATAAATCTGTGCCAGGACCGAAGATTGAACCCCGGACCCTAGTACAGAAGTCCGACACCTTACCCCTAGAGCAACAGGTCACCCTCACGAAATAACTAGCACAGTAGCTATTACGAAATGCTCGATGTGCATTAACATGATTATTATTTTCATTTTGGTTTTGAGAATAGTAATGTCCCTAGTAAAAATAAAATTCCTTTCAGAAAATAGTTTATGTATGTATATATTTATTTATTAAAAGTGCAAAGCATGTTTTTAATTAAAACAGTATATTTTCACTTTCTCGCTATCTTACAGGTAGGTAAAGTAATGTAATCGTCAAAAAAGACTTTAACTCGAGATTTAGATGAATCTTGACGTTTCAAGTCTCCCTGAATCCGAAAAAAAGTTATTTTTGAATTTCCGTCTGTTTGTCTGTTTGTCTGTCTGTACCTCTGACTAGAGCCTAAACTATGTATCCGATCGGGCTAAAACTTGGTATCTAGGGTTTTCATAGGGATGCCCCGAGGAATATTTGTAATTGGTTATCTACCCCTAAAATTAAGGGTAGTTTACTGAAGGGCAAAAAGAGAAAAAGTCGATTTTCTCAAAATCGGCTTTAACGATTTTGATTAAATTTCATTTATAAACATTTATAAATATTCTAAACAAAATGGATACTCTGAATATTTCGGCAAAATGAATTTAAGGGCTCCGGTCTGATGCGTAAATTCTTATATTTTATCATATCTCCGAAACTATTTGAGATATGAAATTACTTATCGTTACAAATATGTAGATATATTTATAATACAAATATTTTATTCGAAACATATTTTTATAAAACAAATAACTTTCAAGCTATACGCAAATATATATATTTTTTAACTTTTCGAACCCTTTAAGGTTAAGTATTGCGACCGTAAAAAAAATCTAACCTGAAATGTTGATGGATGTCGACGTTTCATGACCCCCGAACCCTTAAAAATGGTCTTTGCAATGCTATCTGTCTGTGTGTCTGTTAAAACTTAAAATTAAGAGTAGTTTTATAAAGGGCGAAATGAGAAAAATCGATTTTATCAAAATTGGCTCTAACGATTTTGATTAAAATTCGTATCTATTATAAATAAACTGGATATTTTAATTTTCCCATGAAAATGATTTTTAGGGTACTTTACAGAAGCGGAAATTTCCGTATCTCCGCAACTATTTGAGATACTAAATAACTTATCATCGCAAAATTGTAGTACTATTAAAAATAAAAAACTTTTATACGAAATACATTTTTATAAAACCAACAGTTTCTGAGATATTGGTAAATATATTAATACAATTTTTTGAACTATAGTTGTAAATATATACTACTTAAGTTTTAACGCAATAATTCTCCAATGCCATAGGTAATTAAATATAAGTAAGTCTCTCAAAAAGTTTATGTTATTGTTCCTTAAATCTCTTAGGAGAAATGTTTGTACAGCAATGATCTATCTCCATTTTAGACTCAATAGTCAATATTTACATTTTTTTATTGGTCAAAATTTATAAATGAGGAATTTAATATCAATGCGCTGACCTGAAGATGTGCAACACCTAATAAAATGTATATCGGAAGTCGAAATTTTAATACGAAGTGTTGACCTTTGTAGACCCAATATTAATCTTTTTTATTGGTCCAAACATACAAATGAGGACAGTAATTCTTTAAAAATAAAAATATAAAACCGGGACTCAAAAAATATTTTACTTAAATATAGTGCAATTTATGCTTGGGTTTGCTAGTGTATAAAATTTAGTTTTACATATATTACAAGTTATGAGTAGATATCTCAATTTTTAAACAGTAGATTGAGAAAGTCCGTGCGGGGTTCCGTACTATTTATTTAAATTATGAATGAACTGTACCTATATATATATATATAAATATATATATATATATAAATGTTTAATTAAAACCACTTCCCTCAAACCCTTTTTTTTCCTAAACAAGAATTAAACAAGAATATTTTTGCTGTACTTTTGTTTGAATGACAGAAAAATCACTTACTAATATAATAATTCTAACCTATTCTCTGCACATACGTCTGTACTACGCAACTATTAAATTACAGACAAGTTCCCATGAAACATACATACTTGTTATTCTAATAGTCACCCTAATAGCTGATCACTCACATGGTAATAGTTTACTTGTACTGAATTAATTATGGAAGCATGTTCGGAATATTATTACCCTCACCTTTGTCCGAAGGGTAAATTGACGCCACACTCTTCAGCTGACATGTATAGTTGCCGGCACAGGTGGCTCCTTCAAATCTGCAATCCGCATCAATACCACAGCTTTCACCAATAGCTGAAACATATTACCTTATTTTTTTATATAAAATTCATTCATCACCCGAGTTTACTTGGATGACAGCTCAAAAAGTTACCAGAAATAGTCCCTAATGTATCCCTACGCCAACAGCTGACATCTGTCACTTTGGATAGCTATCATGAAAACATATAGTCATCTATGAATGTGATAGTTAACCACAGTAATTTAAGACAATGTTATTTATATTTATTTGAGGTCGGGCACAAAGCTTATTTATAGTTTTATTCCACTATATTATTTCACATCACTTTCACAAAAGGTCGAACGAATATAGCTTCAAAAACGTGACCGACGAATTAAAATCATGTGAATGATCATGACACAACAATCTCTTTACAATGGTGCACCCACGCAGTGGATAAACATATTTTATTCAGTTAAATACTTCAAAATACGATAAAATAATCAAAATATAATTTATTATATAAGGAAAAAATGACAAGTATTTTCTCTTTTCCAAGTAATTACGATGCCTGTATTAAAAGGTATTAATGTATGCACTATATTACATTATAGATAGCGCATTATTACTTTGCTGTGATTGGTGGTGTTTGGCAACAGTCTGTTCTGGATTTAAGTTAATTTATGATTTGTGTGATGACATGATCAGTCGATTCAGAAAGTGCACATTAAATACCTCAAATAAATAAAAAAATACATTGTAACAATAGCAAAGTGATGATTTTAGAATCACCAGCGGGACGGATATGTCACAATAGATAAGATAAAGATGAAAATATGACATCGTTAACATACCCACACAAGCTGGCGTAAAGATGGCGTAAAGCTGGCGTAAAGATTTTCGTAATAATGACGTAACAAACAGAACGTCGTTTGCCTTGGTGTAATCTGTGTGGTCCATGTTTGTGTGTGCTTTTTTTCATATTAACGACGATGAAGTTAAAGATGGGAACAAAAGTATTTAATTACCAAGATGGACGAGATTTTCTACTGTATCTCCTTGTCTCACACGGTGTATTCTAGAATAAATAGGTATCAAAACTCACCCTCGGCCTCCCTGCGGCAGTCGATGCCACCTCTGGAGTAATAACCCAAACTGCATTCGCACACGCCCACCGTGAGGTTACACGTCACTGATTGGTGGTCGTAGTTGACGTGACACTGCTCGCTGGTGCTGCATCCCCTCCTAGACCTTTAGAAATAAATAATTTATAGATGCCACTTTAGTTTGAGAGAGACATTCTGTCGATAATGTTCAAATAGTTGGGAACAAACAGTTAATTGGTTTACTTTCCCTGTTGGGGGCCACCATGATGATGAAATAGAGTCGCCGTCCTAACCGATAGGAAGAAGAAACAAAGAAGCTTCGAATACCTTCATCACAGTTTAAGTTCCCATTGGTGCAAATTCAAACAAGGAGAAGAAGGATAGGGATGTAATGACTGGTAAGACGCGGTCCAAACGAAGTGTAAATTCTAGACACTCGTATTTTCTTTGTGGGAGAATTTTGGTTTCAAATGTTACACCAAACTTTTTCAAGTGGGGTAAGAGTTGGCTCAATTTATAATTTAATCTGAGTTAGTCTGTAAATGTATAGTTATTAATTTGTGAAATCAACAGTGCAATATTTCACAATGTAATAAATATCAATGAAAAACTAACGCAACAAAAGTTCGATTAATTAATTTACCCAATACGATCACTACGTCAACGGCTATATATAATATATAAAAAATGAACGAAACACTTTTTTACCCTCATCACAAGAATGGTGAATTTTTGCGTTGGTTCTTGATACTAGTTTAGAGAATACACGTTCTAACGATGAAGATAGACTTTAGAGAAAATATATTCGCGTTTGCGTGAACGGCAAAAGGGGAAACCATTAGGGGGAAAAAAAACACTTTCAGTACACACGGAAGGGATTCGAACCCTGTTCTTTATGTAAACTGTAAATACAGTCTAGACTAGTTTGATTTTTTTTTCTGTGTGTGGGTCACAAGCGTTATTAATGATTTAATGCAAGGAGTAGGAATAAGGGTATCTTAGAGGAACTGTACCCAGCATTAGAAGAAAGAGGAAAAAAGAATAGTGAATATTATATTTATAAAAGTCCGACACCTTAGCTCAGTCAGTAGCGCGTCTGCCTACTGAACTAAGGGTCCCGGGTTCGATTCCTGGCATGGCCGAAAAATGTATCATTGGTGAACTGTGGGTTTCCCCGTTCACGGTGATGAATTAACGGCAGGAGGATGGATGCTGTGTCTGTTCTAGACTTGACTTGAGCTCGTTTATAAGTCGTGTATATAATCAGCCCGTTCAGAAAGTGTACACTAAACACCTCAAATAAACGGGAAAAAAATTAAAATATTTATAAAAACACACCCTTAGTAAGTCCGCCAGTATCTGAACCTCTAACTCTCTTAACTAGTGTAGGGTATTCAATTAGTTAACCAAATGGGCCACTCTAAAAATCATAATATTTGGCGAGTCTGACATTTAATTCAATCTGGTAGTAATTTGGAACGTTATTTGATTATTCTCTTGTAGTTTAAAAAGGGAGGGGTTGAAACTTAATTTGATATTATATTATTTTGATATATTTCAATGAAATTTAAAAATGTAAGATAAAATAGGACTATGCCTAGTAAATATGAAAAAGTGTATTATGTCAAAAGCATTTAAACATAAATAAATAAATCATTATTAAAATATAAGCCATTAATGGGAAAAACGACACTTTTGATCCCTTACAAACTTGGTAAAATTTGGTTGAAACGTTGTCGAGTTCTATGCTTATGAGTTTGTTTTCCATCAAAACGAGAAGATTAAATTAGATTAAGTTAGATTAAGTTTTATATGAATGCTTGCCAAAAGGCAGTTGGAATATAATAATATTCTATAACAACCTATGTCTACGTCACGGTCACGGTCTAAATATCAAGTTCACTTAGACTGGTGTGCTGGTGTCGGGGAAAATGGGTTCAAATCCCAGTCTACTAAGAATTGGGTTTTTACTGAGTGGTCTCCCACTTTATCTCTCCATTTTAATGCCCGTACACATCCTCTAAATGATACCTTCTTCATTACTAACTCATCAATGTAATTAAATACGGACAGCCCGGAGGGGTAGGGAGACTCGGTGCAATATAAAAGACAGCCAAAAGGACTAAACATGTGCGAAAATTTGCAAGACACTATTAATAAAATATGAAGTCAAGCATATAGAGAGTTTGGTCATGTACGACACAGAGCTAGGACATGCACTTTCTAGTAGTAATAAGTCAGCGCAAGTGCAGCGATTCAAATAAAGTCACTGCCATAGAGAAATATTGGCTGCCCCGAAGCACAAACGGTAGATACAGTCCAATTTTCTAGGAAGGGCCTAATCTGAAAGCTAGAAAAGCTACTAGATCTACTTTCACGTATTCACACGTCAAGTTATGTTATCTGCATTTGTCACTTTTAGATTATAAACGCTATAAAATAACCTAGTAAAATATTTATGAATTTTGACCGCAAAGAAATGTTTATATTTTCTAAAAAGCTCCTTCTATAAAAATTGGACTGCAGGCATGAGAAGTCTAGGAGTAATAAACCTAGTTATCTTACCCACACTTTTCCAGCATCTGCCATGTAAGTAATGGAAGCCTTCCGCGCATGCGCAGATATTATTCGCACAGATGGCACCGATGACCATTCTGTCGGCACACTGCTCACTGGCGTTACAGGCACTATATGGTAGTGCCAGCCCTGAAAAAAAAAAGCCGTAATATTGTGATCGAGTGGTTGGGAAGACAAACCACACTTAATAAAGCAAATGTTCTGAGTGAGATTGATCGTCGATATTGTTTGGAGTACGGGTGATTTCCTAGCCGCCTATGAAAGACTGATTAAATTCATGGTGGGGTCAAGGGGTCAATCTTCACGTGATGCAAAATATGGCAGATTTTAAGTGATGCGCTCACTCATGGCTGTAATATTAGGCACCAATAATTCAAATCAAGTTGAGCCACCGTTGTCAACTGTATGATATGTATACTACTTATAATCATAATTCCCTCACCTGTACAATCGAACGATCTAATATATAAGGCTAACACTAATAACCTGGTGTAAAGTAAAAATATGATATAGGCCTACTAATTATTAATTTATTATAAAAATATACCGATTGATCAAATTGGGAGGGACTGCTAAATCTTAGAGGATGATAAACCACCCAAATAAGAATTTGGTTTGGATCCCGGTATGCTTGAAATTAATTTATATATGATGCGATTGATTTTAAATATGAATATAATAACTGCAAACCTACACACTAATATCAACTTATTTTTTCACATATTATTATTAAGATTCACTACTTAGCTTATGTTATGAATTTAGTCCATAAGAGTGGTATTGTAGAGGCCTAATGAGGCTAAGGTGCTATTTGGTGAAATCTAGTCTCGCTGAGGTACATTCAAGCTTCAGAGATGTTCGCGTAAAGGATGAGAATACGCTTACATTGTTTTGCGGGACGATTTCAGAGTTAAGTAGGGCAAACCAACGTTACTCAAATTGTGGGCTGGGTAACAATGACCTAAAATTGAAAAGTCACCGTTGGAAAAAATAATGAACCCCTTTTTCCCTAACCCCTTCTCTCTTTCATCCCTAAAAACATTTTGCAATTAATCAATAGCTAGAGAACTACATTTCATCTCGTGTGATCTAAATGTATACAAACTTTGAAGGCACTGCGACCTGTCAGATGAAATTGATGTAGAATTCTGGACACGTGCAGTTTTCCATTTTGTCACAGTTCAACTCCAACGCGAACTCATCGAGCTAAACACTGTGGATGCAAACAAACAAAAACTCCATAAAGACACCATCAGTCGGACTTATTTTTAACAGATTTACGTGCATGTATAAATAAATATATAGACCTAACCTAACTTAGAAAGTATTCAAAGTAGGTAGAGGGGATTACTGGTGACGGGTAGGTCAAGGTTAGAATCTCGGTGGGGTACTTGGGATATTTTTATATATATAATATATTAATGTGGTAATCCCCTTACCTCCTCACTAAAATGTTGGTGAACTTCCTCTAAAATACCCCACTAATAGCTATAACGCCCGATTAAAGCAACTACGTCATCCCTCATATGGGTAAATTATTGTAAGCCAGATGATGTGACGCAATCGTGATCGTGCTCAAACCCATCCGATCACTGTCCAGGTATCGTCAACCTGAGGTCATTGACCCTATGTATAAATCATGTTCATTTTATCTCATTTTAATATTGATGGAGAGTGTGCCCTTGTGGTTTTTTTTTTATTGGGGAGTGTGCCCAATGGTTTCAAATCCCTGGGAGAATGCGGGTGTGAGTTTTTATTTTTTGTTACGGTAGTGTTCCCCGTTGGTTAGAATCCTTGGCCGGATTTTGGTGTGGGTTTTATTATATTTTATGGGAAATGCACCCCATTGGCTTGAATTCCTGAGAGGATGGTGGTGTTTTTGGTTCGAATTCACCATCGTGAAGTGTAGAATGTTTCAGAGCTCCTCTCGCGTTGGAAGTTGAGAGCTAGCTCATAGAAAAGGGATAATATTAGAAACGCCACTCTAATAGGGCAGTCAGCCTGTCATAGATCAGTCAGACTGTCATTCTCAGTAGCAAACAGAGACTGCACACGCCTTTTCTTATCATCCATGTTGTTGCACGTTGCATGCAGGAGCTGAGACTGATAAAAATAATGACGCAAAAACTGACCATGTACAGTCTCGTTGTAAATACTGATGCATACTGACAGTACGACTGATCGTGTAGGGGCCCTATAATGTTGGTAAGTAGAACCTCATTGCTAGCGCTCGTGGCGTTATTGCCGCGAACTAAAAGATTTGGAACACTTGGAACATAACACATTTTTTATTTAGGAATGTTAATTAATCAATTATTATATCAAATTCAATCAAATGTAACTAGATCCATTATTTTATAAATAAAGCACTCTATCAAATGTGAAATCTAGAAAATTTAACTAAACTCCTTCTTTAAAATAAAGGACAAATTGCTAACAAAACAGTAATGGTGAATGTTTACATAGACTTCCCACTTCCTTATCTATAAATTTCACGTTCACGCATGCGCATTACTCTGTGACGTCATTGCAAGCTGCTCCTAGCGATAGTGCCCCAAACTAGTTTACGGGATCAGCTGGCTGCTGGTCCTATAAGAGTGTCCACCCCATGAGATAACTGGATCGCCGGTTCAACCAGGCCACGAGGGCTGACATGGAGGTGCTGCTTCGAGGTACCACGCCTGTTTTAATCGGTGGTGACTTCAACGCTAAGCACCCTTCATGGGGCTCTAGGATTATGTGCGCTCGCGGCGGATTGCTCCGCGACGTCATAGATCTACACGGCTTGGTGGCTTCCGGTCCCCCGACCCCTACCCACTTCCCTCTCAATCCCATTGGCTTCCCGGACGTCCTCGACTTCGTTGTCTCCAGAGGGATCAGAAGGCGGTTGGTGCTGAAGTCTCTAGCTGAGCTAGACTCGGATCACAACCCCGTTCTTGTGAACTTGGGACGCGCGGTGTCCTTCATAGACCCCCCCGAAAAACCTGACCTTAAGCGTACTGACTGGGACAAGTTCACGAATGTGTTGAGAGAGAGGTTGGGACCCACTCCTACCTTTCGAACAACAGCAGAAATCGATCGCGGTGCGGAGTTCATAACTTCCGCCATCAAGGGGTTGCTCGAAGCTTCGACGCCGAGGCACCGTCCTAAGAGGGCGCCACAGGCTTCTTTGCCCGATTCTATCCTCAGGCACGTCCGGGAGAAAAATCGGCTGAGGAAGGCTTGGCAAACCTCGAGGGACCCGGTAGACAAGGCCAACTGGAGCCGCAAAGTCCATGCGGTTCGCGAGATGGTCAAAGAATACCGGAACAGTGTCTGGGAGGACAAGATTGAGAGCTTGTGCGTACAGGACAGGTCCCTGTGGCGCATGACGAGGAACTTGATGCGGGTCCCCGCACCAAGGCCGCCTATTGTAGGTCGTAACGGGGTGGCCAACTCCGACCAGGAGAAGGCCGATGCTCTCGCTGAGCACTTAGAGGCGCAATTTGTACCGACTGACGACCCGTCAGACCCGGTGCACATTGGGCACGTGGATCAGGTCATCGCAGCGGTCTCGTACAGACCCTTGGATGAACCGGAGCCCACGGAGGCGGCAGAAATGTCGCGGGCGTTAGCCGCTCTAAGATTAAACAAGGCCCCCGGACGCGACGGCATCAATAACGCGGTCCTCCGAAAGCTGCCCTTGGAGGCGATTAACTTCCTCGTGGAGTTATTCAACGCCGTCCTGCTCCTGAGTCACTTCCCAGAGCTCTGGAAGCACGCCAACGTCCTCTGCTTCCATAAACCGGGTTAGGACCCGGCCCTAACTTCGTCTTACCGACCGATCAGCTTGCTCGACTGTTTGGGCAAGCTGTTCGAGAGACTACTACTGACGAGACTGACCCGACATGTTCGCGAGGCGGGCATCTTGGTGGACGAGCAGTTCGGCTTTCGGGCGGGACACGCTACGTCTCATCAACTTGTTCGGCTCGTGGAGCAGGTCACGAGGAACTTCAACATCAACAGGCTGACTGGTGCTGTCTTTCTCGACGTGGCAAAGGCCTTCGACCGTGTTTGGCACGAAGGTCTCCTTTTCAAACTCCTCTCCTTGAACCTTCCCTTCTACCTAGTTAAGATTGTTCAATCTTATCTATCCAACCGGACCTTCTCCACTACCTTTGGGAACGCCACATCCCAGGTCAGAAGCATCCGGGCTGGAGTGCCGCAGGGTTCCCTCGTGGGCCCGGTGCTCTTCAGTCTGTATGTGAACGACATTCCGAAATCCCCAGACACCAAGTTAGCACTGTATGCGGACGACACGGCTCTAGTAGCGGAGTCGTGGCGAGGGCAGCTGGTGGAGAGGCGACTCCAGACGCACCTGACGCAGTTGGAGGGGTGGCTGACTACCTGGAGAACGAGTATTAACGTGGAGAAGAGTACAGCAGTGCTCTTCACATGGAAGAGAAAGTTCTACAGGCCGGCCCGACTCCGGCTGTTCGGAGAACAGATCAGATGGGCGGACAGTGTTAAGTACTTGGGACTTACGCTGGACACCAAGCTGACCTGGCGACTTCACTGCACCGAGAGACTGACCAAGGCGAAGCAAAGGCTGGGAATCCTAGGCCCACTGCTTAACAGGCGTAGCGCCCTGTCCACAAGGAACGGTCTGACACTGTACAAGCAGCTGCTCAGACCGATCCTCGACTATGCGTGTCCCGCTTGGGGCCACCTGGCGGACACGTATATGAGGAGGATGCAAGCATTCCAGAGTAGGTGTCTGAGGATCATTGTGGACGCACCTTGGTACGTTCGGAATGTGAATCTACACCGAGACCTGGATATGCCTACCATCAAGGACCACTTCCGGAAGCTGGCGCAGTCCTTCTACGCCAGACTCCCCGGTGCCACCAATCCTCTTATCCAGGGGCTTGGGAATTACGTCATCGACCCTGGGGGGTGCCACCGACGTCCCAAAGCCCTGCTCGGATAAGCGAGAAGTGACAAACGTGGTTTGGGAGGCTCTCACACAGCCCCCCATAGAGTAGTGTCTCCGCACGTAACTCTAAAAACCTCTTAGTCGGTTCCCAAAATTTTTCTTTCTCCATAAAAATATTAATTAATAATATGCTTTTTGTTTGTTTCAGTTAACTTCGCGAAATGCGACAATCCGTCTGAGAATTTCCCGAAAACCACACGGTGTGACCAATTGGTCGGTACGTGTTGGAATTTGCTCCCGTGCACCCCTTCAGGGTGCATTAGAGCATGCAATATGAGTCTGGAGTCTGGAGATAACTGGAGACCAAGTCAGTCCCCCTCTTTCCATCCCTTCACTTGTCTGTGGTACATAGAAACTCCCCTTAAAAGGTTCACCACGTGCCGCACATAGAACTTCCCCCACATTTATAAATAGAGAGGGGCTTGTATACACCCGTCCTAGAATGACTAAAATAAAATCACTCCTGGGAATAACAGTAATAAATTATTAATACAACTACCCTATATGATATTAAACAATGATCTTCATAGACTCGGAAAAGAGAAATAAGTTATTTTGCTTTTAAAACTGCCAGGAGGTAGCTTTGTTTAGTACTGAGTTAGCCCAAGCGTAAGATTTTATAACTAACAGAAATGAACACCTGTCTTACTACCCGTCCGTGTATTTTAAAATGTCTACCCAATCGCTTTCAGTAGGGATAATTAAACTTCTTTGTAAGCCCTGTGGGCATGGATTAAATATAAAAAAAAGTTTAGCACGGTTTGTTGGTGTAAGCCATTTGATTCCGGAGTTCGACTCCTGGCATAGCCACAAATTTACGCATCGTTTACCCCGAATTTTTTAAGTTTAGCTGAAGGATCGAAAAACATTTTCCAAGCTTTAGTTGACAGTGAAATTTTGACAATAATTTATAGATGGCCTTTCATTACTTTCCTAGACAGTTATGATGGGTTTGAACCCCTTCCAATCCGAGAATATGAAAATATATTTCCTTTTAAAATCGACTTTACTTTATTATAACGAGTCACAATCTTGAATTAGTTTCACTAGATACTTTATTGAAGTAGTTTCACCGCGTCTTGATGGAGTTACGCTAATTAATGTCTTGAAGAGGTTGCACTAGTTTTTCGAGTAGTTCCACTAGTTACAGTATTTAGTTATGTATAATCAACAAGCCCTAAATTTGGGTGTTTGTTTATTTTAACATTGTAATGTTGTGAATTGAAAGTGACAGAACGATTACAGCAACATGTTTTTATGAGTGCGTAAGCAATAGGACACAATTGCTGACGGCCAGAATGTCTGATAATTAATCGTTCCTTTTGGCAATCAGGCCAAGTGGTAGTATAACTAGTACTATTTATTTAACAAACAGGGCTGACATTTTACCATCTGTTCTAGGGGGGGTCACTCCACCCATTTTGGGGGCTACGTGGGTTAGGACGCCGGATCATCGAGTGAGTGTGCTATAGGGCTGCCACCGTGCCCAAGGTACTGGGGTTCACAGCCGTGGAGGACCTCCTAAAGTGACTATCAGGCCATTGTTTAAGCATTCCTTACTATGCTTCTTTCTGTTACTAGCTCCTGAGTAAGTCTTTTCAAATCCTTTTTAAATATGTTTAGTAAATGTTCACCCCCACCCCTCTCTACACATGTATCGTGGGCCTTTCTCTGTCAATATGTGCTATGACCGAGGATAGGGGGAGATGATTGTGTATATGACTGTGTGATTAACGAAAACTTGATTTTTTAAGGTTTTTATTAGTGCTTCTATCTATAGTAAAAATGTGATGTTGATAGTGATATAAGGATGAAAGAATATGAAGAATATTCGGAAGCTTGTGACAAAACGAGATGTTGCTATGAATAACCAATGGCCTGACTGACTCCTAGGTGACCCCTACACGATTTTCAAACCTGGTACCCTAGACTCAAGTGGTAACCCTCCATCACAAATACTGATGAACCGGCGTCCTAGCCCGTGTAGTTCCGAATTGGGCAGAGTGACCCCTAGACTTCGATGTTGATTAGTCAGCCATGATGGTTGCACAGACTACTTTTTATCCTGCATTCTGGCCTGGTTTATACCTAAGGAATGCTGACAATGTTTATATGGTTAGCTCCTCTATTCTCGTTGTTTACTGGCTAAGAACAACAACCCGCAACACTCATTTGATTATTCACAATCCATAACACACAATGTTATCGAGGGCTTAGTGTCAAACAACACTAACTACAAAAGTGAACTTTTTCAGAACTCAGGAAAAACTATCAAGATTAAGGTTTAAACACTAATTAAAGCTTTAATAAATCAGTTAAGTACGAAAAAAAAATGGATATCTTGGAACTACTATTTTATATTAAATGATCTGTTCTGCATATTTTATTTATAAAAGTAGTGTAATTAATTAATTAGTGTTAAATTATGGCAATAGTGTTTTTAACATTAATTTTTGTTGGCTATTCACATGATAAAGTGTAATTACCTGCAGAGAACATTAATAATGTACAAAGTTTAAACACAGTTTACCTTCCTAAACAAGCCCACTGGAACTTTTTACACCAAAATTTAATTTTTAAACCATATATAAATTCACGGCTTTACTTAATTCTTACCCACCTCGATGGTGTAGTTAGCTAATGTGCTAGTTTCGTGCTGAGCAAGGCTGCTTAGGACGGGGAGATAAAGGTTCGAATCTCGGTCGGGTGAACTGGGGGTGGTTTTTCCTCAATAGATTTCCACTCTCCCTCCACTCAAATGTGGGTTCATTTCCTCTAAATTCACCCATACCAGTTCCTAACCCATTGATGTAATTATTACTAAGCGTATAACCCGAACGGGTAATAAGGCGCGGTAATAAATAAAACTTAATTCTTAGCCACTTTTGTTTAGGGTTCCACTTTATTTTACCTACTCTTCCTTTAGACTTTGATAAAAAAAATGTGGTATTGCTCAGGTATTATATTTTGGTTAAAAATATCAATAAGATCTTTCACTTTTTCTGGCTACACATTTAGTTGAGAATTGTATTTTTGACTAAGCTTCAGGTTCCCTAGAGAAACCCCTCTAAGTTTATTTCGTTAAACTTCAAGTCTTAAAAATTCCTTTTAAGATTGGTCGTATTTGAAATAAATCTGCTCTGGGTCTTCTTTTCTTTATTGGAACCAGACAATGTCTGGCCACCTGACATTGTTTCCTTCAGTGTCAGTTTTTATTTTACACTTCCCTGAATAAAGTCAAATTTATCATTCTGGTTAAGTTCGACAAAGTTGTACTTGCCTTTTTTGATGCCATTCTCGTGACTGCGGTCAAATATTTTAATGTTTCTGCTGAAAGTTTCTATAAGTACCTATACTGAATCGCACTCCATTTGAGTGTGTCTGGGTTTCAAAAAATATATGATCTGCTTTTGGAATGTTAAAAATATGCACTGCATACAAAAACATGACTGCTACTATAGCATTCCTTCCTTATAACATCCAGACAAATTCATGCCACATGAAGATATCTGCTTGTCTGGTCGCTACATTGTACGCATTCAAATTATACACTTCTTAACGTCTTTTGTAAAATATTACTTTAGCTTTTACTTGAGGGAAGTAACGAACTGCTTCAAAGTCAAATTCTAAAAGGTTTAAATCTTACGATAATGCCTGGGCTTTGAAATGGTATTTTAACTCTCGAGAATTTTCCTTTTTAAGGACATGATTTTCTTGGTTTTCAGTAAAATTATAGCTTTTCAGGTGTAATACCCTCACCAATACATCTCTCAGCATACATTTCGTACATTGTAGTAAGAATTAAGTCACTTTCCAGATATTCCTTTTTAGTGTCCTTGTGGAACATGAGGTAAAGAATCAATGTGTTCAGTAATGTATTCACGACTTTTTTCTGGTCTTTTCACACCCAGTACATTCTTGCCTCTTCCATCTTCATCAACAATATTTAACTCGTTTCGCTTCTTAAGGATATTTCCAACCATAATGTTTGATATAATAAATGTTGCCAGGAAGAATCCTGGACCCACCTGAATTCTTTCTTTGAGTTTTATCAGATAGAATAATCTTGTTTTGTGTAGTCTTGAAATCTCATTTCTAGACCTAAAGCTTTAACTTCTATAAGTCCACTGAAATATTGCCGCTGCTGATTAATATTTCCAATACTCCAGTATTTCAGTATTCTCTATTTATTGTGAATCTTTCCTCGTCATTAAATAACGTTTATCACTTTTTTGAGGGCATTTTGAGGAGTCCTTCAACAGTAAACATTTAGCTGTGATTTCTTTCTCACTTCTTATATACTTACGGCATTCTTCCATTTGTATTTTCTTTTCAAGCTTATTTTGGGTCCAAAGATTGGGTTGTGGTATTTTACTTCTTTTCTTATTGGTAGGACCCTCAAATTCTGCTTTATTTCTTCTTTTTACTTTGGTTTATGGAGATCTAAATGGTAGGAGGTTTGTTTGAAGCTAAATAAGTCAGATATCAATCATTAATGATAAAACCATCCATCTTTTCTGTATATTTTGTTTAGCTATCTACCATAGCAGGCATGTATTCAGAAAAATTATTTTTGGGGGGGGGGGGGCCTTCATTCTTGAAATATTGCTCAACAACGACGGTCATCTCAAGACTAAACAGCAGGGGGAGGGGATTGTATGAATTTGACCTGCACAGAAAGAAATATTTATCAAAATTTCATACAAAAATATAATGAAGTAGACCCATTCTTACATTCACTAATAATTGATATACTTTTTATGACTTTTAATAGAAAATATACAAATTTTACATAAATTTTTATAAAAACTAATCAATTTTCTATTCAATGTCATACAAAGTATATTATTATTAGTGAATGCAAGCATGGGTCAACTGTAATATATTTTTAAACAAAATATTGACATATTTTTTTATCTCCGTGTGTGGAGGAATTCATAAGTATATTACATCTTATTATTCACGATGTTTAGTTCGGTCAAGAAAGTGAAACTGAAATAACTACTACTGCAGTTTTTTAATTAGAAATTTATTAGTACAAGACAATATGTTATTACAAGATGATTTTTTTTATTTTTTAACAATACTTATTTTTAGATTTAGGGTTGGGGGGGGGAGCTTCAACCCCACGAATCACCCCTCTGGATACGTTCCTGTACCAAAGTGTATCATAAGATAATACAAGGTACCAGAATTTAAATTATTTACTTAAACACTGATATAAATAAACATTAGAGGAAAATATGTCAACTTTCTTTAAAATAAAAAAGGCATAGCTAAAAAATATATGCTTTTCAAAGAACGCAACAACACAATGAATAAACAAAGGCCGATCTAGACCTGTAATCAGCTGTTGACAACATAACTACACAAAAATATGAGAAAAGTTAGAAAGAAACAACACTATCTCAACTTAACTTTGTTTGACGATGAGTGACACGTACTACCATGTAACCTCAAAAACATATATGTTTACATAGAGTGTTTTTTAAAATAACAAAATAGTAAAATTATTGTTATTATTATCATCTTCTAAACGATTTAATTCAGAGATACAGTTATTTGACAGTTGATGTAACTAGATTTTGTAAAAGCAATGATTAATTTAACTCAAAAACTCAATTTTTGTAGTTAGTGTTGTTTACACAAAGCCCTCGTTAAACAAACACGCCTTCCAATTTAGGTCATGTGGTTACAAAAGTCTTAACAACATCAAATTTTGTAGTAGAGCAAAGTATTACAATAAAACCCTAAGAACCAAAGCCGCTGGGAACCCACACAGTCATATATCCAGTTACCACCCTTATCCTCGGCCGCAACACATCCTGCCAGATTAGACCCACGAAGGGGAGGGGGGGCCTTACATAATTATGCTAGTTAATGTATTAAAGTAATATCCTTGCCTACTGTATTTAAATAGTTCCACTTTTAACGGTATTTTATATAAATACATATTTATATATAACTATTTATGATAGTGGATTTAAATAGTAGTATATTTATTGACAATAATAATATGCATTATATATATAATATATATGTTTATATATATTATATATATATATACTTGTTTAAAATGTGCGATAAAATTTTGATGGTTGATTAACCTTACGGGTTTGAAGGATTCGAAGATTCAAAAATTGTAGAAGCCCATCCCTAATATATATTCTTATTCAAACTGGTGCACACACATACACACACACACATATATATATATGATTAAAAAAAAGCCACCGTATTTGCAGTGCCGTCGAGAGCCACTAAGGGCCCGGGGGTAAATAAATTTGTCGGGCCCCCTTTTCATTAATCTAATGCGCCTAGTACATAATTTTTAACAACGATTTTAAGAAAATTATCCTAAAAGTTTCTACCAGGACAACTTAGCTATCATCCAACTATGCACGATAATTTTTCAAAAATACAACGAACATACAAACATTTACAACACATAATTCAAATTGAAAAGTGGTAGGAAAACACTTTAAATAAAAGCCTTACCTTTTGATTCCTTTGTATGTTTGTTTTAATTCTCAGGTTCTCTCTTTTTAGATTCAACAACTTAGTTAAGACTTTACAACTTAGAATATAGCTGAGTCATTTAAAATTCTCCTTTCGAGATTTTCTATCAGCGAACATTTGAATGATGGAATCAAAACTCAATGTCCGTGCAAGTCTTGATTCAATGGATAGTGTTCCCAGATCAATTACTCTTTGCTGACCCATTGTTGATCTTCATTCTGCTTGAGCAACAGAAACTTAGGAGTGTGTAGAATGTGCGCAAAGGAACGCATACGTTCGGAAATAAATGTGCAATCTTGAGTTCTGTTATTTTGTTGAGCAGTTTTAAGAAATGCAGAGTAGATTAGAAATGTTCGTCTTGTGTTTCACTTTAAGATACTTGGCCTCTTCTGTTAGGTCACCAACATTTCAAAGACTTAATGGTGTAACCTTTCATCTTGTTTATGGTTTATCCACTCAAGTTTAAATAGTGCTAATTAGTGATTTAGTGTATTTATTTACATTTCGTATTATATTGAACTTTTCTCCCGTTCCGTTAAAACGTTTATATTTTCTTCCAAAATGAGAAGAAAAAGTTTCAAAGCTGAGCCAGCTCCCCCCCCCCCCCCTCGTTGTCCGGGATTTTGCCCCCATTCCCCTGACCCCTTTCTTTGTGGGCCTGCGTATTTTACCTAATAGTATCCCCGGCTACTAGTAGCAACTGTAACATTGTTATGTTACATTTACCCGCCTCAGCTATTTCCACCTGATCAATCTTACTACCCGCTCCAAGAAACTACGAAGAATAGCCACAAAACAATAGTAATCTTCACTATTGTAAATCCAGTCCTAATACAGTTCTTTAATTAATACGTCTCTTTCTGCCCTATACTCCTTCAACAACCACAATTCAATTTCAAATAATAATTCCATTCTATTACTTACCACCTGGATCTGCTGTCCGAGACACGAAGATTGCTCGCAAGTTAAATAAACGTCCTAATTCGGCGAGTGGGGCAAAGGTACCGAGAGTACCCGCAATTGATGCTTACAGCTGACCGTTTAGTTGGATACTAACGGGCGCAAATTCATGATAATAATTCTATCAAGACAAGATGACGTCACCTGACCTCGCCGGGGCTAACTACAGACCACTATACGTAGCAAGCCAATCGTCCGGGGAAGATTTGAAAATCAAGACACCAAATCCGTTGGACCGAGCGGTTCATCCAATCATAGACCTGCATGCTGAATTCCCAAGAGATGGCGAGACTTCCACCTGCCCAACAACGTCACCGGCCAACTGGAAGGTTACCACCCCTCCGTTTAGTGATACGCAACTAGCACTGTATATAACCTATGTCCATTATTGTGAAAGAAGATTCGGAGTTCTGCAAGTGACCCGTGTGGTCATTGTGCTGTACGAGCCATTAGTCGGAATTCTGCATGTGACCCGTGTGGTCATTGTGCTGTACGAGTAAAAGTAAAGAAGAATTAGCAGTTAAATGTTCTTTAAATATTCGGTTCGCTATATAATTACGTACGTGAAGAGTCCAGAGTCGACGGGATTGATTCAGTACGAGAATTATTCCGTATTCACGTAATTAGATCTGAATGTGCGTTTAAACTGTTATGTTGACTGATGACCGGCACTGGTGGTCATACGGTCCGAAGTGCGACTACCGAAGGCAATGGATAGACTATATCTATATAGAAGTGCAACACTATACTGCGTCGTGAATAAGAAGACGTATAATGTCTCGCCTAACTGAACGCTTGTGCTCTATCTCTATCGCTGCCAACAACCACTGCTCCTGTCGTCGTCCACGTGGATTTTCACCAGCATCGCGTGAAAATGTGGACTCATCTCTATCGAGGAGAAATAGCAACAATTGACTCGGTAATGAGAACATGTCTTATGTTATTATATATTTTTGAAACTAAAATATTGGATGTGTCAACTAAAGGAGTTGACGTTGTTTATTGGACTATTTAAATATTATTGTTGAGAGACTTTACGTAATGAACTTTATACTGTGTAGAAGCATATTAAGTATTTACTTGGTTTTATGAGTAGTCAGATTTACGTTTGCATATATCTTGTGTCAATAGCTTGAAATGCAGTTATCATTTATCATTGGTATTAATCCAGTTCTTATTGTTGTAACAAGAAAATTTTCCATAGTAAAACTTAGGTTTTCTTTTACTAAACCATTATTAATAAATAATAATAATGTTTAGGGTGTATTACCAAAGAATGTTTTCCTATAATCTATGTTCGCTAATACTTTCGCTGCTAGGATTGTCGAGGCCACAATGTTGATGTTGTTGAAAATACTTGCTTATTAAATGACTATTTACTTTTAAATCTCTGCTTATTTCCTTATTTATTTATTTTATGTTTCACATAGCTTATGCCCCTCTATACTCGTTATGTTGTTTACGGTGGCCTTAAACTACGAGGTAAAAGAGAGGGCGTAACACAACTTTATTTTAAAGTCCAGCTACAATAGAGCCCCCGGCTACTATTAGGTCAAATACGGTATAATAAATATGAAACACCAAAATTGGTTATAACTAGGCATCAAATATACATCAATATGCATAGAAGCATTCAGTTACACTGCACCTTGGAATTTAATGTCCATTTTATTAAACCATCTTAAATATTATTTTATGAGCTTCCTTGACTTTTTTTGATAACTTTTTTTTACTATAACTTTATTTCACGAAAGCTCATTAGCTTTATACAAATTGAAAAGAAAAAATTGAGAAGAAAATGTTTGTGTTTTTTTAATTACAATAATTTTAACACGTGAGTCTTATGAGATAACATAGAGGGGAAATATCACAAAATATGGTGAATGACTCGACAATGACGTCACAATTGTAGACAAGATGAACGAGGGAGGCAATCTGCCACATAAACTTGAGATGGATTGCCTAGCGACGTGTTTCTAATTAACAAATATTGGCTCGCTTTTACTATCCTAATATCGCTCCACTTTGTGTTTCCCTGACGTTCAGTCAATTACAGATAACAAGATAACAAGGAAATACTCTAACGTCGACAAATACATATTCTAATCTCCTTATCAAACACCTGGTCCTGATTTAACAAGGCTGAAAATTACTCTATCAGCGATGATTACATAGTAGGACTCTAATAAGAAGGTATTTAAAAAAACATTTATTTAATTTTGAGGTAGACAGTGATAACATTTTACGATATTAATTTTGTTATTTTATAGGTATTGATAATACTTATAAGAATTTTAATCTATAGATCACATCCCTTGACGTATGAATATATTAAAGAAGTGTTAGTAATTTTGCATCAGTCATTCGTACCAGGATCCTACTATAGTTTATAGGCCAATATTATGTCGGTCAGGAATCACACGAGGGATTTGAACATATTAATTGTCTTATCTTGGCAGTCAACTATAGCCGTTAATACTCAGCCATTGTTTATTTTGACGAAAATATTTGCAACTAAGAATTTTAATAATTATATACAACGGGGGATATTAGGACTAATGCGTCAATCTTGTAAAGTAGGTTTTTCGGTGACAGAAAGGTTGTGGATTGGATCCCAGCGAGGATATGAAGTGGTTTCTTATATATGGCATATTTTAATTTGTTAATGATGTACTGTGCACTCTAGCACCGTTTGTATCAGCTGTTTGGAAAGAAAATGTAAAGTCTCGCTTCAGTAAGGAACTTTTTGATAGCTATGAAAGTTAAAAACATTTTATAAAGTCATACTTAAGTCATGATGATCTGCAAACGTTAAATATATATATAAATTACGTATATATGTATTAAAAGTTACGTATATATATGCCACTTTTATAATAAATATGTTAAAATTACGTATATATATATATATAACTTTTATTAAATATATATACGTTAAAGTTACGTATATATGTATTAATAGTTACTGTGTATATATATATATATACGTAGTTTTATTTATATATATATATATATATACGTTTGCAGATCACATGACTTTAAGAATAACTATATGAAAATTATTTTTAACTTTCATAGCTATCAAAAAGTTCCTTACTGCAGCAAGGTTTTACATTTTTGTGGTCTGTGGTCAACACTAGTAAATTTAACTATAATATTAGTGATATTTCATAGGTATTTATTGATTATATTTATATAAATATATGAATATATATATATATATATATGAATATCACTAATATTATAGTTAAATTGATCACAAAAAAAAGTATTTGTATTTTATTAAGTACTGTACCTTCTTACAATAGTTAGGCTTTCCAAAAGAATCAATGTGAATAATTAGTGCAAAAGTAGTTTAAACTATCTCACAGAAGGTTCGCTTAGGGGTCTATCTATGTTTGTTGCATGTAAGTTGCTTTGATATCTCACAAAATATTTCTAAGAAGGATATGGACATACACAGAGATACACAGATTAAAAGTTCCATTAGAAAAATATTATAACAGTTTGATATACATAGACCTATATTTTAAGAAAATCATCAATTTTGACAGTTTTCGATCAATTTTTTTAAGTAAAAAACAACTACACGGCCTGTCAGAAACAATTTTCCCACATTTCTGAAATAACAAGGTTTATTTTATGTCTCCGTATCTTACTACTCTTCCGGGCTATTCACCTTCTACTATACTAGTGCTATGGAGTTGAGTAAGGTAGAATTTATGGCATTTGCTTGGAGGGATTAGAAGAAAACAGACTAATGAAAGCTACTTAAATCCATTTGGTCGGGATTCTATCCCTGGACTCTCCATCAGCGTTAAACCAAAATGTATGAGTATAACACTTAGTCCGCGTGCCCATCTATGCGAGTATAACAAATTCAATGTCCTATAAGCATGAGCTAAGTTAGTATAGCTTCTCACATAGCAAAAAATATTCCTGGTTCAATTCCAGGCAGGTGAAAAATTAGCATAATGGAGCATACAAATAAATACATACATTGCTAATCACGCCGTTCCCTTACGAGGTAGGCAAGAAACTGTGAATATTGCTATAAAAAAACTCCATACTTAATCCGTCCTCACTAACTTTCTCCTCACTTCTCTATTCTTACATACTCCCTTCGCTTCAACAACATCCATTAACTAGATCACAAGATCTTTTATTCGTAAAACTCTTAATGTTTCTCTTTTACACACATGCGTCTACAACATTTAGCCACGTTTTACATGGCCTACCCTTTCAATTTGATCCACACACTCAACCTTCATATATTTCTTCGTCACTCGAGCCACATTCATCCTTTCAGCATGCCCAAACCAACATAAGACGCTTCTTTCACGTTTACCTATTGGATTCCCTTTCAAACCACACTCTTTCGACACCCATTCATTACTGACTCTGTCCATATGAGTTTTCCCACATACATTTCTAGATATCTCATTCCGACCGCATTTACCATGCTCTTGTGTTTCTCCTGACAAACCCACGCTTCACATCTATAAAACAATGTTGGCGGTAACATAATTTTTATATACTGCCATCTTTGCCTCTTTCGCTACTTCATTCGTTGCATTAGTCCACATACAGCCAACTACCCTTCGAGATGAATTCACGCACCTGTCGATTTCACCTTCTATCCTTACATTTTACAAAACATTCTGCCTAGATACATAAATAATTCACCTTGTTCTAACAGTTTTCCATTTATACTAAACTGATACTCATTTCCTGAGTCATCCTTGTGAAGTTATTTTATTATTTATAGCAAATTATAATAAATCGCTTCTAGCTAATTTACAAATAAACGAAAAAAGTAATGAAAAAAAAAAGCCATAAATGTACCCAGACATTTATTTTTGTGAAAAAAATGGGGTAAGGATCTATGTTCTTACCTGTGGTGGTTCATGATGAAGACTTTCAACAAGAGATGGCACAGTTTTTTTTAAAAACATTTAACCCTCCTTGAAGCAATTTAAGGATATTTTAAATATAATTGGGGTGTTAGGTGTTAATAATTGTATGATTCCAATAAGCCACTAACCTAGGCACTTCGGTTGACCACAAAACTACAGTATCAATATTACTTTGGATGAGGTTTTAACCCTTGTAACACTTTCCCTCTCTTCAGCCCCGAGAATTTAGTGCTAATGAGTGGTTTAATTTATGATTTTTTTTACCGGCTTCGGTGGCTGCATAGTCTAAAAGGTTTCACTCTCTCAATAGACTAATTAGACTGCTGGTGAAAGGGAAATAGAGGTTAGAATTCCGGTTGGGTGTATTAAGGGTGTTTTTCCCCCTATGGTTTTCCAATCTACCTCCACGAAAATGCAGGTACACTTCCTCTAAATTAAACCTTACTCATCCCTAAACTTACTAGCGTAATTAATGTATATATATACATAACCTGAACAGGTATTAAAACACGGTGCTGAAAAAAATTATGGATTTAAAAAATCTTGATGTGTCCATCTTACCTACCTAACCTATTAGTGATACTTCTTAGGGTGTTTGAACTCATGAAACCTCCCGCTTTATACGGACCTGAATAATTTTTGCGAATTAGTGGTCTAGTTCTTCTTTTAAAAACAATATTTAAAATGTTATTTTGGTCTTAATTACTTTATTTTTAATAATACAATAGAAGGGGTTTGACCCCCTAAGCCTCCCTCTTGGCAAGACAATAAAAGTGCGAATTAGTGATCTCTTTCACTTCTCTTTTTAAATGTAATGTTTGTATTCCTGTTGACTAACCTCCGACCAGAACCGCCAACGCCGCTACGACCATCAACGACCGCTGCTCTCTCATCTTGTCTGTACCGAGTCTTGGCAATCACAGACCAACACAGACAACTACTACCGACTTGTGATAACACGACTTTATCGGCCAGTCCATCACAATTGTTGAGATAACTGATCACTCTATTACGTTGTCTCGAGCCACTCAGAACCCAAGTAGGGAGACCACACGTGTTGTACTAAACAGGGGCTCACAAAGTTTTTTGGTTGAGACTAAAACTTAACATAGCTACTGTGCTGCATGTTTTAGAGTTTTAGAATGACACTCATAGTCCATTAACACTTCGGAATAATTACTTGCTAAATGGATTTTGGTATTCATCTTTCTTGGTCAATAAAAATAGCATGTGAAAATTTCCCACGGCTTTCTTGTATGCTCAATATTCTACAGCGCGTAGTAAGTGTTAAAAACAAGTTTTGAGTAAATATATATATTATATATATATGTGCTAGTTCTATGATTTAAATAAAATAAATAATAATAATAATAACATAAAAAATTAAAACTAAAACATATACATTTATTTTTGTATAATCAATAACTTTAAAGCATTTGCAGTCAAAAACTTGTACTCGGTGTGCATACTACTATTTTGACAACTTTTGTTGAATTAATAGAGGCTTTCATAAAAACCATAGGCTGAACATATCATAGGATGTGAGAGAAAAAAACCAAATGGCGAAATTAACTTTACTTCCACCCATATTTCAGGTAACTCAGGAACATTACTTTATCGAACGTACTAAGCCGTGTACTGACTTCAGTATAATTGCGCGCACGAACGCGATCCGCCCGTCGGTGGTCGGTTTCAACGAAAACATCAAAGGATTGAGCTTGCACACAGTGCCCAGTGTGGACCAAGTACCGTGATGCGACGAGAACCTTGGAGAGGATAGGTGTTTACAATACGTCGCATTTTCAAAATGGGATGGAGCAAGGAATTAGCTCTGAAATTAATAGATGAATATAAACGAATTCCCATTATATGGAATTCCAAACATCCTTTGCATTTTTTTCAAGGAATAAGAAAATGGATGATTGAGATATGATATCCTAAAATTTAAGTATTAACGTGGTTGATGTAAAACAAAAAAATAATAGTTTAGCTGGCTTTCTACGTATAGAAAATGCTAAAGGAAGTAAAAGTGTTGGAACAGGAAGAGGTAAATATTTATTTTTGTACAACTCTGTAAATATTTATTTTCTTACAAATCAGTAAAGCCCGTTTGCACCACACTCTTTAACAAACGATTACGATAAAATTATTTTTTCAGGTGCTGAGGAAGTATATGTACCTACCGAAATGGTTCGCGTTCAAACGAATGGAATTTGTATTCTAAAAAACGATCTTGTTGGCACATTCAATACAGAGGTTAGTACTTCAGTGGAATTATTTAATAAAAACTAAACATATGAGTCTCGCCAAGGTACACGTCCGTTGGTGGCAAAGTACTTTGTAAATTCTACTCGTATTTGTTGTGCACTTAAAGACGATCTTCTAGGTACATTTCAAACGGGTATTAGCAATGCTATGGCTTCACTTTCTTGTATTTCAACTACCTATATTCATTCTCCATTGAAATTTCTGTTGAAAGTCCCTCGTGAAGTATACAAACTCTTATAATGACGACTCCTTCTTAGATAATTAAGCAGATAAATGATTGCAATAAAGACTTACTTTGCTTTTTTGGTTGTAATAGAAATTGTTTTTCTTAACGCCCTAAGAACTTCAGAACAAGTTTCAAATACATTTTCTACTACCCTGTGAGCCCTACTAAGTCTGTAATTGAAATTACAGTACGTTCATAAGAACCTTGGTAATAAATTCCTGCAAAGGGATTTATAAAATGACAAGCTAAAGCAAATGCTTCGTCGCCAAGGAATACATACGGTATTTTTTTCTTTTGTCCCGGCAAACACGACTCTTCAGACCTATTCATTTGTTTTTCTCAGTTTCTTGTACAGCTCACTATTTTTAAAAACAACACTATCAGAAACCCTTCTTTGGCTTTCAACATTGTGAAATGGCCTTTCACATTAATTTTAAAAGAAACTCTCGCATTCCCACCTAAACCTTCAGATTCATGTTCCATTTATGGAATGCGTGCGGCAAATAAATTGAGAACGAACAGTCAACGGACACGTACAGAAGATTAATATGTAGTAGATCAAATGTTGTATACTGCTGACGTAGGAAAATATCAATGTTGTTTGAATGGAAAGTTGCCTTAATCTGCTGTTTTCATGGGGCTGGGTGAGCCGGGTGAGAGACGTCAGCGGGTGACCGCCCGACTACCTCTCCATTCAAACTTCCCAGTATTTCTTCGAGGATAACTCAATTTTATTTTTATCTAATTTAAAAGCACTTTGCTATTAGAAGATCTATATCTACCTGTATGTACTACATACCATACAGGATGACTAGTAATTTATGGCTACGGACAGTGCCACATGATTAGGTGGGTAAATTTAAGGCAAGAACCTTCTTTGCCAAAAATTCCGTTCTTCCCATACCTTTTGAGAAAAATGACATTAACGTTAGAGAGGCATGACGTGCTAATACTGTGCCTGAAATTGTATAGTAATCGGTGATTAGACGTAGATATAAATGCAAGGTCAGTATTGTAAAAGCAACAATGAACTACACTCACGTAGAATACTGGGATATGACTGTGGCCATGGGAGAATTTAACAGTCGAGCCAGATCTGCGGCACGGAAATACGCTGATCGATTCCTCGGAAGACGTTGATGTGTGGGGCTGGCATTGTTGGGGATGCGATTGTGGGCCCCTTTTTGATACCAGATCCTTTGGATTACCATAGATACCGTCTGTTCCTTGACACGGTTCTATCTGGGATGCTGGAGGATGTTTGGTTGTGTTACAGAGGATTGGTATCAGTGTAACAGTGCCTCTGCACTCTACGGTGCACAAGTGCGATGAATACTTAATGAAGTCTACCCCAACCAGATGATCGGGTGTGGAGGTTCGGTGGAATAGTCACCAAGGCCATCGGACCTTGTACCATTCAATTTTTGGTGGGGTCACCTCAAAATACTGTGCACCCACCCATCTGACGACTCACTGCAGTCTTCCGAAGACAATGTAGCATGCGACTGTTACGACTGTCGACGACAATATGCTTTGCCACGTGCTCACTAAATCCATACGGCGTTTGGAGTAATGCATAGCCATGCGAGGATCAACCTTCTAACACCTACTGTGAACTAAAATATAAGTGTGATGTGAGTTTCAGGCACAGCGATACCACATCACCCCTTTTTAACTTTCATTTCGTTTTTCTCAAAAATTATGGGAAGAACGGATTTTTTGCCAAACTGTGAGCCCCCTGGGGCATATGATGACAAAGAAATACAAGGTATCCCGCTCTCTTTATATACCTACTATAGAAATAAACATACGTCCTTAACTTATAGGTTTACTGGTACATAATCACTTTTAACCATAGTTTCAATAATTCCCTTCAAATCACAAGATGAATTTTATTATTTAACAGTTAAGAACAAAGATTTTTATTTTTAAACACAGACCTCCCTCTCGTTTCACTTCAGATTGATAGATGGTTAGGCATTTCTACTTAGAGTAGGCCTAATGGGAATAAATTCACATTGTCTTAACATGTAATTTTAGCTGTTGCGGAGAGTGGTGAATATAACACTAATTTTTAGTGGGTTTCAATCAAAATTAACAAAATTAGCATTTAAAATGTAGGCCTGTGTTCAAGTTGAGTATGATAGCCTATAAATAAGGTTTCTTAATCCAACTTCAACCCAGGTATCCCTACATTACAAATTGCCTAACCATTTATCAATCTGAAGTGAAACGAGAGGGAGGTCAGTATTTAAAAATAAAAATCTTTGCTTTTAACTGTTAAATAATAAAATTCATCTTGTGATTTGAAGAGAATTATTGAGACTATGGTTAAAAGTGATTATGTACCCATAAACGTATAAGTTAAGGACTTTTGTTTATTTCTATAATAGTAGGTATATAAAGAGAGCGGGATTCCTTTTATTTCTTTGTCATCATATGACAAGTTTTATATTTTTTGCCATCTCTACACACAGAAAAAAACAAATCTGCAATGACAACAAAATTAATACTGTAAAATAAATTACATATAATCCAAACAAATCAACAAAACTCTCATCAATCACAGAAGAACGTTATTATTTATAACATGAATATTCAAAGAATGTCACAACATGGCACCAAAGTATTTAAAAGCCAATAGTTATATTTTTTAGTATTATAAACGAACCCACCCGAACAAAACTTAACCTTTCATGCATCAACACATTTTTTTATGAAATTTCGGGATCCTGAAATAACATTTTTCAAACTATTTAAAATATTAATTTATTTTAGAAAATACTTCCCCATGTACCAATTATAACTAGATCATAATTATTTTTAAAAACCAATCATTTTTAAAGTACCCTTTCATTATTATTTTAAAATAACCACGTGGAAGTATTTATCTTTTTTTAAATAGGCAATAGTAATAATTTTTAATATTATAAACGAACCCACCCAAACAAAACTTAGCCTTTCATGCGTCAACACTTTTTTTTACGAAATTTCAGAATACTTAAATATTACATCTTTCAAACTATTAAAAATATGAATTTATTTTAAGAAATGCTTGCCCATGTACCAATTTTAAACTAGTTCATAATTATTTTTAAAAACCAATCATTTGTAAAGTACCCTTATATTATTATTTTAAAAGAAACATGAATAAATATTATATATATATATATATATAAATATTTTATTTATTTTATATATATATAATATATATAAATAACTTGTAATAGTGCTGCTCTCTAGTAAACACGGAATGATTAAGGAGAGTCTCAGCTGTGCCATCTATCAGACAAGTGCACCCCAATTAAATGGATACAATTCAGGATTTTGTGGATATTATGATAATGGATACAAATCAGACTTTTTATTTGTGATGCTTGTTTAAGAAAATATCTGAATGAATTCAGGATTTTGTGGATATTATGCAAAAATTACAGTAGATACAAATCAGGATTTTTTAAAGTCGTTTATTTGAAAACTGTCTAAATGGATACATTCAGAATGGATACAATTCAGGATTTTGTGGATATTATGAGAATGGATACAAATTAGACTTTTTATTTGTGATGCTTGTTTAAGAAATGTCTGAATGGATACCATTCAGAATGTATACAATTCAGCTCCCCCAAATTAACCTATCTCATTCCTTATACATCAGCATAACATTTTTTTAGCACCACGTCTTACCACCCATTCGCGCTATAATTACTGATACGCTATACGTATACTAATTACTCTAGTGGTTTTAGGGATGAGGAAGATTATATTTAGGGGAAGCGTACCCCCATTTGCGTGAAGGGAGAGCGGAAGACCATTTTGAGAAAACTACCCTCAGTACATCCAACCGAGATTTGAGTCTCGATCTTCCCGTCATCGGTAGGTTAGAGTACATCTTAGACCCTGAGGCCCCCGTAGGGGTAGCGTAATTATTGCATACGCGCATAACCCAAACGGTTAGGGACACGCGGTGACAAAAAAAATCTACTTGCTGACATCTTTGACGTATTTTTCCCTTTTTGACAGCAGCTTTTGTGAATGTTAGCTACAGTAGGATTCTGAAAGAAAGGAACTTTTAGAAAGTACAAACATATTATTGGTGACCTGGTGGTCTAGAGGTAAGGTGTCAGACTTCTGTGCTGGGGTCCGGGGTTCAATCCTCGGTCCAGGCACAGATTTATCTGATTGCCAAACCCTTCCTTCACCTCTGACAAGATGTGTATTAATCACAGCTTGTGAATGTGAGGAATGCCAGGCCTCTACCGTGGTTCGGATTCCACGTTAAACTGTAGGTCCTTCATTTCATCTCACAATCACCCTACCATTACACATTAGCGTAAGTGCGTATAACCCGAACGGGTAGTAAGACGCGGTGCTAATAATAATAATAATAATAATAATAATAATAATAATAATAATAATAATAATAATAATACAAACATATTTCTTGCGGTAAACATTGATTACATTTTTTTCTATATTATTAGGACTGTCTATCAAAAGTGAGAGCTACAGATCCAATAGCTTGACGGATACATGTATGAAAATGGTTTTATTGTACTTTTTTATTTCCTAAAAAGTGTATTCCTATCTTAATTAGATAGTAGATGTTTGCTCTCTAAATATTGTTCTTTCTATGACAAACCTACCAAACACGTTGGAATCTTGTTGAGCCGTATCTTGAGTTCGTCAACGGCAACTGTTGCTAGGGACACGTACGTACATTACCTTGGGAACTGCACGGGTTGTTTCAGTGTGTGAAAATGTGACGGCTTAGTGGTCTTTAGCCCTCACATACAAAAATATGGTGGTATTCGAACTACCTCTGGAAAATAACACACGTTATAAACATCTCGTGAATTTGCTTGTTGACTTATCAGCACACGTGTGGCATGCTCTTCTGTTGACCGAAGAGAAGACGTTTGCCTATAAGCCACTAACGAGTCCGTTTGACCCGGCTGAAAGTTGAGCGCGTGATTATCAGCTAGCAGATAGCTTTCGATAGTTGTTGACGAGGAGGCAAAGGTTCGAATCTTGGCTCAGTGAACTGATGGTGGTTTTTGACAAGTGATTTATTGCTGTGGTTTTCCCCTCCTCTATCCGCGCTAATGGTGGTTCTTATTTGCAAAGGCCTACTTTGACTATAATATTGAAGTATTTTAAAATATCCGTTTTACATATATACTATATAGTTTATGATCTTACCAATTAAATTAGGCCATTAGTAGCAAGTGTGATAAACCTATCAATAATTATATTAAAAAAGTCAAATATTATGTCAAATTAAAAAGTCTTCCTAGCACTCAATGAACCATTAATACAATAATATTGCCTAGCGCCTGTAACTTAGACTGTACCGGCTCGAGCGCGCTCCAGTCTGGCCACCTCTCATTACAACCAATGTGTTCTATTTTATTTTTAAGGTGTTGTTTGCTACAACGCGTCATACGCGAATTAAGAGCCGCACACGTCAGACGTGATGTACTACTTCTTGTGTTTTTAAATTATGTCGTTTTGGTAGCCCGCGCGTCACACCACAACTGATATAGCGTCAGACGCGAGCACTCCTCTGTAAGCAGTATAGATGCGAGCACTCCTCTGGAAGCAGTATAGACGCGAGCACTCCTCTGGAAGCAGTATAGCCGCGAGCACTCCTCTGAAAGCAGTATAGACGCGAATGCTCACGCGGCTATACATTCGTGTGACAAGTTGCATTCTCTTTTACTCGTTACTGTGAAATAAAATTTTCTTTAATATGAATTAACTAATCCTAAATTTTTACTTTCTACAAGTACCTATGTCCTTAGCTTATGTTACAAAAATATTTCTGTCATTCTACTAACTAATAATAAACTTGTAAACAGTTTTTCATTTCTCTTTTCAACAATTGTTTTTGCGGACAGCACAAAGCTAAGATGAAACTGTCAGCTCAATTTTATTAATACTAATAGCTAATGATTAATATAAATAACCATACATTTAATGGCAAACAAAAACTGTCTCGTCTGCAATATTTTATGGTATTTCAAACGCGTCAGTCACTCTGTAAGAAAACATCTATATTCGCGTGATCCGCATGCGTCTAACGCGCGCGGCTCTAATTCGCGTCTGACGCGTTGTAGCAAATCACACCTTTAGGGTTTGGCCAAACTGACAAGCGTGCGAGCGAGCGAATAAGCGCGTGATAAGCAGATAGCTCTCGTTAGTTGTTGACGAGGAGGCTCCGAATATTGGCTGAGTGAACTAAGAGGGGTTTTAGCAAGTGATTTATTGTTGTGGTTTCCTCATCCTCTCTCCACGCTAATGGTGATTCTTGTTTGTAAAGGCCTATTTTGATAATATTGAAGTATTTTAACATATCAGTTTTACATATATATATATAATATGTATGGTTTATGATCTTACCAATTAAATTAGGCCGTTAGTAGCAAGTGTGCTAAGCCTATCGAAAATAATAAAAATGTCAAAATGAGAAGTTTTCCTAGCACTCAATGAACAAACATAAAATAATATTGCCTAACGCCTGTAAACTAGACTGTAACGGGTCGAGCGCGCGCGCTTGAAAAATAGAATCAGTTCACTCTTTCAAGCGTGCGCGCTCAGTTGCTCGCTCGCTCCAGTCTGGCCACCTCTCATAACAACCAATATGTTATATTTTATATTTTAGTCTCTCGCTCAGTCTGGCCTCCCCTTAGTTCTTAGTTTTTCTCTGTCGAGAGAGATATTACTCATATCTTGGTATAATATAATGTTTAGATAATAGTATTGCTCGGTTTCAATCCTGCATGGGATTATAAATTAATAATTTGTAATGTTTGTTCATTGAAAGTTAACATATTAGTTCGTGACAATCACGTCAGTGTACGCACGATGTCCTTCTGACACGTGTTAGCGTGCGGAGTATTTATACGCTCCAAACAGTTAGGCCAATTTTCTAAGGGTCTAAGTTTCAATATTTTCAGATGGGATATCAGTGGATTGTTGGTTAAATAAAATTACCTAGTTTGGTCTCTGGCTTCTTACAAGGAACATTTATTTTACCTCGTGAGGTGCGCAACTCATGGGAATTAAATCTGGAGAGGTGGCTCCTATTGTTTTCCTATCACTTGTGTCCGGCACTCTTCGGTTACTGTTAGGACTTAAAAACCTTGTTTACATCAAGTAATTTTAGTAGTTTGTAGTGAGTTGGTAGCCATTTATTGTTACTATTTTGTAACCAGGCTACTCGTGTTGGGAAATCACCTGATGTTTGATCACTAAACTCCGTGGAATCCTACTAGTCCCCGTCATGGAACTATCACTCACAACTCCCTCTTGGTGGAGAAGTTAATCTGTAACTGGTCGTTCTTGACCTGAGTTAAACTACTATTGTAAGTTTCAAAGATGGTAGCTACCGTATCTCCTTAAATACGTGCTAATTATGTATTGTGATCACTGTAGTTAGATTAGATTTTACTACGCACTATTGTTGCGTGTTTATAACCTCATTTGGTTGTTGTATTTTGCTAATTAGTAACTGATCTACCGCTTGTTCTATTTCTAGTCATCTTAGTCTATTAAAATTGTTTCGTTTAGCCTTTCGTTTTAGAAAGTGCTTTAGTAACTCTTTAAGGAGTTACGTACCAGTACCACGGAGATAAAAACCTGCGTTCAGTAGCCAGGTAGTCTTTTTCATATCATCGCATAACTCCAGTTATGTATGCATATGCTTAACTTTGAAAAGGATCGTCAACAATACTCTCAAGAGGGTTATTGTCTTCTACAAGTTCATTATAAGATGGAAATCTATGAACATTCTTTGTGTTTATTTAACTGTTTAACTTGCACTTGATTTCAATAAATTTAACTGTTTACTTGAAATATTTTGATTGTTGTATTAACATCCCTTCTTCCTTGTATCATTGTTACGTGGTTTGTGAATTGCGAGGTCGGGACTTACGGGGTTCACATGGTGCAACAGTTGTTTTTGTTTGGTTTTAGCAGCGCATATTACTACCTTGTGTGTGGGAAACAGAACAATAGCTCTAGAGGGGATTATTTAATTTCCATCTTCCCTTGCTGGTTACAACGCTATAAAACTGCTTTTATAAAGTCGACTGCCAAGTGCTAGGGGACACTTGACACGAATTTGAAAATGTTTTAATTTCCCTCCCGATTTAATTGCTACTTTTTTTATTACTATTCTAAGAATTTAAACCATTGTTTAAAATAAGTTTATTTCATTACTTTAAAGCAGTGATCTTCAACCTTTTTTGAATCAAGGGCCACTTTTCCTCCAGCTAAAGGGTTGCGGGCCACACTTTACATAAAACATGTTACACATAATCTAAGATTACAATTTCATGTTTGTACAGTTTTACCCAATGTAATTGTGCCATACTGTTAAAATAACCTAATATCTAAAACAAATCACAATAAAACTGTGAAAATTAAATTTTAAAGCTAAGTTTATTCTATAGAGAATAAATTGTTATATAAAAATGTGTTAAAAATGTTTTTGAATTGTTACAACTCATAATTTTTCATTTGATTAAGTAGACTACATTAAACAAAAAATTAAGTTTATTTTCACCCTTAAACATTTTCAAATTTGGGATACATTTTTAAATTCGTTATTTAGTGTTCGATTTGAATGACATTTCGTATAACCATGTTGTTTAGCGTGCTGATTTCAAATTTGCCATAAGTTATTTAATAAAATGTCAAGGGAAGCCCCTTCACCCTCACGCGCTAAATTACTATATGTTTTGAATAGTTTATTGACGTACCAGTATTAACATTTTAGGGCAACTTCCATGAGGTTATGAAGCAGGACAATGGTAGACAAATTACTGTAGAAATATCGATAAATTCCATTTTTATTGCTTTATTTTACAGTTGAAAATGTTTTTAAATAAACATGGCCAAATTGCTAATTTTTTGATAAAGTGACGAGCGAGTTATACATCTCCGGGAGCTTACTAGTTAAATATTGCTTCCAAGTGTGTTATAATAAAGCAGCGGTTTCCAACCTTGGGGTCACCGCGTGTTTTGGGTGGGGTCACAATATAGAGGTTTTAGCTTTATATTTACTTTTTCAAGGATTTTAATGATTATAGGAAGATGCGTGATTCTAATAGAAATGTAAGTTGTTAAAGTGCTAAAAAGACCTAGCTACTGCTTCGGTTCCTTTTGGTTATTCTATTCTGATAGCTTATTGATGATTTTTTTTTTTACTGTGGCAGCCTTGTAGTGCTGCTAACATAATATAAAATCATCCCCCAAACCCGGGCCTGTTGATTCTATTTTACTACATATTAGTCACATATAATCTTTATTATAAACAATTTATAATAATTAAAACAAGCATTAGTGAACATGTGGGCTTAATGTCGCATTCTTTTGGTTTGGTTTGTTGGTTAAAGTGAAGTAAAGATTTTAATTCTGGCCAGGAGTAGTTTATCATAATATCCCTCCAAGCAAATAAGTGCACATTTCCTCTAAATTTTACCTACTACATTGGTGTAGCTAACTGTATATAGTCCAGGCTGGTAGTAATACACAGTGAAAAAACGTAAAAACTAGGATTTGAACGCTTTTAATTTATCAAAGGGTCGCGATGGTCGCAGAGAGAAAAGTTGTGGTCATAAACTACAAAATGTTGCAACCGCTGTAATAAAGTCAGTTAAATTTTTTAATCTAAAATACACTATTTGAATAATATCTGCAAATATAAATAAATATATTTAAGCTCAATTGGATATTTAGCTCTAATGCAGGTAAACTGAAATAAATAATAAATCAAGTTGCACTGAAAAAGCCCTGTAGCTTTAAAAATCCAGTATGAACAAATAAACAAGGCTATCGCCATGAGGGTGGGGTGTTTGTGGGTTAAAACCACCTACGAAATTTTAGGAACAAAATGGCTTTATTTATGGTTCAAACAATATAAAAATTAAGATACAATTATAAATTAGGGGGCTGTGTTACCATAAAAAGCACTTCAGAGAGCTTCTAGAGGTGTTTAATATATATAATTTTTTCTAGCCTTCGGCAGTTAAGGATTTTTGTTTCCATAAAAAACATTTCAGATAGCTTCTAGAGGTGTTTGATATCTAGAAAGTTTACTAGCCTTCGGCAGTTATGGTGTTATGGTGCCATAAAAATACACTTCAGACAGCTTTTGGAGGTGTTTAATATCTAGAAATGTTCCCAGCCTTCGGTAGTTAGGAGGTTATGGTGCCATAAAAAACACTTCGGATAGCTTCTAGAGGTGTTTAATATTTACAATTTTTCCTAGCCTTCAGCAGTTAGGGGGTAATGTTGTCATATAAAACACTTCAGATAGCTTCTAAAACGGTTTATCAATTAAAATTATTTCTAGCTTCCGGCAATTATTGAAATTCAGCATATATTAGCTGGCTACGGCCTTGCAAATAAATAAATAAATTTTAAAATAGTTGCCGAAAAGCTCGATTCAAGGCTTGATTATCACCCCAAAGTAAAAAGAAATTGAGAGCCTCCTTCTGCCCTTCCCCCTCACGTTCTCAACACTGCCATTCTTGTACTCTCCTTTGCTACTTGGGAATTCTTCTAATTTCGAAATGCTTAGAGTTGGAAAAAACACTGGTTCACTCCCTCCCCCACCAAATATATTTCGTGTAATGGCCCTCGTTTCCATAGATAATCAATTATATCGCCTCTCAAAAGTCAAAACTATTATTTACTCAAGATATTCGTTTCTATGGTTGCAAATCCAGAAATGCAAAATGTACAGATAATTCTTAGAGCTATGTCGTATACTCCTTTAAAACACAACTTAAATTACTTTGTAGTCGCAAAACCTCACTACCTTCATCATTGTAATGTTTATTGCCACATTTCCACGGTTTCCATAATGACATTCTGGTAAGACAAACTTTTTAGAAAAAAATACAAATTTCTTTTCAACAATAATACAATCTGTTAAAAGCGACCACTGCAGATCATATGACTTGATAAATGTATATATTAAATAAGTTTTAGTAACGTTTGTAACTTCCAGACGTTGAAACGCTTTCAGATATACGGTTCTAATACCATAATTCTACGTGTCCCAGGTATCTACGAAAATTAATACAATACAATAATAAATGTGACAATAGTTGTTGAATGTGACCTTGAAGAGAATAGATTCCCCTAAATATAAGTTGCTTAAATACAAACAATGAATTGAATATACTTTAATTGAATGTATGACCACAGTTGTATGACTACTATGAATGTAGTCTTAAAATTTAATGCAAATACTACATATTTTATTTTGTTTAAAACGAAGTGATTTATATTTAACTAGCTGGTATTAGTGACGTCACATTTACATATATTGGAGGAGACTAAATGGTAGATCAATGTGAGGGGTTAAATGGAAGCTGGATCCAAGAATTGACACCTGAATTAGGAACCTAAATAATATAACTCATATCAATATAATTTTGGAACCGTTCCATTACTAGTAGCTTTTATATATTATATATGCTAGCAAAATTGAAATAATCAACTTTTTTATTGCAAAAAAGTATTCAAGCCTACATATAAATTGTAATGTGTGATGTTTAATTTAATTTAATATAAAATAAGTAGCATTCGTTGTCGTACCCATGTGAAAAATCTCCCAAGTTAAATTTTTTACTTGTCCAAATCACAAGATTTGTACTAAATCTTAACGATAGAACAGGCGGTTTGTGACTTTCGCAAAAATTTACATCCCAAGATCCTTTTCTGAAAAACTTAACCATTTTTCTTATACATCGTAAAGTAAATTTTCAGATAAACGTAAACTAAATATAGGTAGATTTTTTTTAAACATTTGTAAAAATGTGTGTCAACTTTTTACTATCAATGAGTTTCTAGATTTGGAAATATTTCTTTAAATACGATATCAATCTTTTATTTTATTCAATTGAGAAACTGTTTTGTACAACAAAATTTTTTGGCAGTAGCTGAAGTTGGCGAACTTGGATTTGGCAAAGTATTACACTTTTTAAATTAAAATAAATAATTAATACGCTTCTTTTACCTTGGTTCTAAGTCACTATAAGCCGTTTATAAATTATCCAGTTCAATTTTGGTATTGATATTTTTGTATTGATGGTACAATTGCCCACCCAAAATTTTACTTTAATAGAAAGAGGAGACCCTAATAACGTTTCAAAATTAGTCTGTACTTTTGTCCATTTGGGAAGTTTAAGGCGTATTTAAAATATGTGGAACAGTATACTTTTTTAATATCAAATAACAAGTCTGGCCTACTGACCTATCCACTCGTAAATTTTAATGGTCCTTTATAGTTGTACAGTCCAATTTTCATCGGATGAACCTTATCAAACAGGGTATTCATACATCAGGTCATGTGATCTTCAACTGTCACTTTTAATAGATGATAAATATTATCAGCACATATAAAATAATAGTAATAATAATAATACAGTAAAATGTGATTAATGGTTGTCCTTTTACGTTTTCTAAAAGTTTCTTCCTAGCAAAATTCTACTTTACTTCACATATGTGAGCCTCTATTAAAATTATTTTTGCCCTTAGAAAGGGGTTGAGGAGGAGGGTAGCAACTGCCCAGCTTACCCCTCCCTCCGTATCCTCTATTTTCTCACGTGAATGGTATGAAATCTAAAGTGGTTAAAAATTGGTTTTGACCAACTGCGAAATCTAACGAGACCTGAATGTTCGTACTGTCGACAAAAGCACAACAACATTCCCAAAGACAAAGACAGTCACGTGACTAGTCTGAGGAACAGCTTGTTGTTCGCGTCGCTTGTTCTTTCGATGAATGGTTCAGAACTCTCGCTCTCGCATCACAGTAATATAACTGTTCCAAGTCTGGTTGTGTCGCGAGATCAGCTGAGTTTGTATTGTTATCTATGAAACACTTTCTAGCATGTTTCTAAGAAGCGTGAATAGTCATTAGTACAAATATAATAACAATAGAGGGATTTACACAATTTTAAAGATTAAGAAGTTAAAAAACTAAAAGGCAAAGCACAATAGCAGTAATCAGGGTCACATCAATACAATTAAATTATATTGATTATCTAAATGAGCTGAAAGTTTTTAAATTGAAGCTTAAGAAAGAATACTTACAAGTCAATTACAAATGTATGGTAATTTAAAGCTAAATGTTAATTAATACTGCACAAAAGTAACAACTTAATGTGGGATTTTCAAACTTAAGAATATTCTATGCCAATTCTTAATAATATTTAATGTTATTGTGTCGCTAAATTAATTATTCTACATATTATTTTTGTTGTTGTTGTTATTATTATTATTATTATTATTATTTATTATTATTATTATTATTATTATTATTATTATTATTATTATTATTATTATTATATTATTATTAGCACCGCGTCTTGCTAACCGTTTGGGTTATACGCACTTACGCTAATGTGTAATGGTAGGGTGATTGTGAGATGAAATGAAGGACCTACAGTTTAACGTGGAATCCGAACCACAGGAGGCCTGGCATTCCTCACATTCACAAGTTGTGATTATATTTCTAATTCTTACTTCTTAAAATGCATCTATAAAACCTTCTAGAATTAAATAATAACTAACCTGACCAAACTATTTCAGCGAAATAATCATTTTTATGTGATTGTTCTCACAATAAAAGTACACTCATTCAAAAGTAAGGAGCAATTTTGAACAAATAATTGTAATCGTGAAATATTATATTATCAATATGACGATAAAACTTATTCATTAAACAATCCCATGAGGGAGTTGAATAGACTGTTTTAAATATTAAATGCATAACCGGTATTCCTTAATATTTTATTTTTGAAAGATAATTAAGGTTATGAGACAGATAATTACTGACCAACCAGCAATTATAATAGTATAAACTCTTATTCTTAAACAACATAAAATATATATAATCCCAAATTAAAAGAAAAAAATTAACTAAATAAGGGATAACTAACCAAACCAATAAAGATAGAAATAAATTAAAAATAGGTGAAAAATAAAAAGGCAGATAATTAGACATAGACATAGAATTAGACATTAGACATATTTTTTTCCATCGTTTATTCTCCATAGTCAACAAGTAAATTAAAAAGGGCAATTACATTCACAGCCCGGTAGATTTCGCCAAAAATAACGCTTCTTCAATAAAATTATTCGCGTCAACGAAACCTTGTTGGACCATTTATAGACCTAAACAGTTCATTTATTCACTCGAGTGTAGTTAGTGAAAGCGACACGAACAAAGATAGCTACTTGGATGACGTCGGGTCCCCTTCCCCTTCGTCTTGGACTTCCTCAACAAGGTTTTAAAATCAGTCACGAGTTCCTGCGTTATGTAACTTGTAACTAGAATATTTCAGTTCGCAAACGCGCTCAGTGCAACAAAGATAATGCAACAAGTCAACAGTTAAGGTGTAATGCAAGAGAGCTCTACGCTCGCTTCACCACGGGGACAGCTTAGGTGAGTGTTGCGTATGTGGACAACAATACTTTATTCACTTTCGACTGGATGGAATAAGGCGAGTGTTTAGCACGCCTGACTCCTGACCTAAGAAGCCGGTAAGGATTTAGACCCAACTGGCTGCAGACATAGAGAGATTCTTTCCATTATTCGGGTGTGTGATTGTTAAGTTCATTAAAATTCAACCTCCTAATCCTATTCCCTGACAGCAGTAGTAGAGGCTACACTTTTTAATATTACTATATTTGCTAGCATTTGGTTGGTTCTACTGCGATGACACCTGCCTGTGGGGTAAGGGTCAGATAACACTAAATAACACATTCCCTGCTACCTTGTAGATTCGAATCTATGACTCGGCAATATATTGGTGGAATTGAACCAAACCTGTGTAATAGTATTTTTGTATATCTTATAATTTTAAACCTATGTTAATTGAAACAACTCGGCGACTTATAATAGTGTTATAATCTTTTAATTAATTTGCAATAACGTGTTTTCTAAATTAGTAATCTTAATCTGGCCCACTACTTAAGGCAGCTGTGTATTAACACAAGGCCTGAGGTAGAACAATATGAAGACATGTCAAAATCTAGATTGTAATCCATTTTCCGTTTAAACAAAAAGTTTTACAAATAAAGTCTTACTAGTAACGGCCAGCAATGTGTTGATTTCTTTATCTTAAAAAAAAAAAAGTAAAGTCTAATTATTTTAAAACATATTATATTATAGTATATTCAATCTCATTATGACGAATCATGCTGACTTTTATTCATAATTATATAGGGTTTATTTAACGTTAACTTTCTAAACATAAATAAAATCATCATTACTTAAAAACTAAATCTAAAACATGCTTAGCTCTTAGATATTGACTTACTGAATAACTAGACGAATTCGTATACAAATTACAAATAGTACAAATATCCGACAGCACCATCTGAGATCATACCAGTCTCCCTTTGACCCGGGTCAACGACACCAAACACTGAACCACTTTAGAAATCGGTCGTCACGTGTTCCGTAATTGGCACAGTCCAATTTGCATAGGAATAACCTCATCTGACAGAAAAAGTTAGATTCTATTTTCACGTATTTATACGTCAAGTCATGATATATATAGCTGTCACTTTTGATAAATAGTAACAGTACCCATAAAATAAAACCAATAATATAGTAAAACGTTATCAATTTCGACTGCAAAAAAAGTTTCCATTTTACAAAGTGGATGGGTAAGCGAAAACAATCACCCCCTTTACCCCCGCCCCTATCACCAAACTCTTTCTCCCTTCAAGGTCGCAAATAATCTTAATAAACACTTAATACCTTATTTAAACTATAATTTATATCACCGAAAATGTGTCGAATGCATAGGATACATTTTAAGAGCAGGCTTACAACTTATTCAAAAGATATAAAGTTAAACAAGTGCATCTAAAATTACCGATTGGAATAAAATACATAAATAATAGCATCAATACATTAAATACACCCTCCCAATTACATTTATAGGTGCGCCGTTGATATAGAGACGTTGGTTACGTTACTTTTAACGGGACCTATCATTTGAAAATAAAAATCTTTATCAGCATTCGTTGGCCACACGGTCTAATAAAGCACTTCTCCCGCGCTAGACTAGACTGCCTATGACGTGGAGATCAAGGTTTGAATCTCAGTCGGGTGTATTTAGATTCCCCCCCCCCCTCAAATGGTTTTACCTCCTCCCTCCATGCAAATGCGAATACACTTCCTATAAATATAACCTTCCTAATCCCTAAAACCATTAGCGTAATTAGTATATAAGCATACTTCCTGAACGCCTAGAAAGCCGCGGTGCTAAAAAAAATAAGTAAATATATGACGTGTTTTCTTTCATAAGTTCTCATTCTCAGCTTTTCGTAGATAACATGAACTGAATGTTCGCCCTTGAAAGATGTATGCCACGGCTTTGTGAGGTCAGAGCTGACACCGGCGTAATAAGTCCAGTGGCAGCGTGCTTGGCCATGACCCCGAAACCTGGGCTTCAAATCCCAGTCCCGGGCGCACCAGGGATGGGTTTTTCAACAACGATGTTTTCCCAATCACCCGCCAGGCGAATGGCGTGTTTGCGCAAGCTCACTCTCATTATCCATTACGTAAATAATACTTGTTTGGGCTTGCGGTCAGTATGCTGCTTATTGGTGACTCATCTAAATCAACTATTGCATGCACAGCAATCAGACCCCAACAAGTTAAATCAAAGAATTAATGGAAGAAAAACCGGCATCGGTGGTAATGACGGAACAAGTTTTAGTTAGTTTTTTTATAGAAAAAATTCTAGCTGTTTAAATGGAAAGATATAAATCTAGATTTCTCAAGCTTTAAAATTTCTATCTCAGTTTAATATATTCCAATGACGTTTAACACACACAAAAAAAACAAAAACATTAATAGCGTGAGCTACAACAAAAGCAACAGCGGTGATTCAATTTCTCTTCCCACACTCACGTACCGACTACAACGCTTGGTGGTTGAATTTGTTACTAACGTCGTGTTTACTTTAGATCAGATCAGATAATTATTTTATAATATAAGGAACGTACTTGGATGGAACAGCTAATTATATTAATTGTTACAAATTCTTTGGTCAATTGAACAATATAAATTTAGAAATATAGAATGAAGATAATTTATTCAAAGATAAACTAATTTATCAAGAAATTAAGTCAAATAAAACAGTTACAATAACATTTCTAAAAAATCATCATTGAGATTGTTAAGTAATAAAGTTCTGAAATTGATTAGCATAAAATAAGTAAAAATATAAATCTGTGCAAAACACAATTTAGTAGTAGCAGATTAAAGGATTAACTTATAAGCAATGAAAAGTGTAAATTAGAAAATTGACTAGAATATATTTATTAATATTATAATTTGAAGAGTTTACAACATTTTGAATACTTGAGATACTAGGTTTTATGAAGGTTATTCATCTTCATGTCTATTCATAAGAAAATTGGGGTTTATCTTCCAATTGCACTTATTAAGCTAAGTCGTTAAAAAAATTTGTGTTTAATTTACCTATTTTTTTCAAAGAGACTGATGCTTATTTAAAGGGATAAAAAAGTGTGTAGAAACCGTCTAATTAAATCAAGGCAATTCTCCGTTATATTGCGTTTATAAATTGGATGGTTGGATAAAAAATATAAACTTTTTTATTTCTTAAAAAGCATCAAGTTCAACTCTTATTATTAATACAAGCATTGTAACTATTAGCAAATTAATCTTTTAACGTCAGTGCACGTCATGTTTGTTCTAAGATTTGTGAAACATGATATTAGTAAGGCTTTGCGAGTTTTGGTAATCACCGTGTTAGCTCCCAATATATCACGTTTCATCAAACTGAATTGTACAAATCAACCTGTAAGATTTCTGTTTCGAATTAAATAACTAGCCACAGTGCTTTAATATATTCTATTGTGAAAGTTTACTAAATTAATTTTGAATAAATTGATTTGAAATGGTTTAGTAGCACGTAAAGTCGGGTACTTAATGTTTTGTTTAGCTCCTTAGGGATATTTTTGCGCGTGTTCAAAATAAAGGTTGGTAACAAGTGTTGGCATGCCTGCGGTGAGCGGACCAGTCGATAAAGAGAGAAGACGATCGAGTCCGCGAAATGGCTGAGGGACGTAACGTTTCTGCTACAACCTTGGCAGCCGGATAAAAAAAATAACCATATGAAAGACAGGAGTGAACTTCCGACACTGTAAAATAGCTACGTTCGCTGTGAGTACAAACGTTTAACGTTCGTTCCAACGCACGAGTGGTCAGGGAAACTGACTGGAAATCTAGGGCACCCTGATTTTATCACGGGTGATACAAGCAATATGTTAGCATGAACGTGTTTGTCTTATTAATTATTTTTAAACAAAGGGGGTGGTAAGTGAAAGAGACCACTAGAGTTGTGTTTAAAGTGTTGGGTTAGGCCAATTTGTAAATCATGTGCTGATAAAACCCTACGTTCGGAAAGAGTACGATTTATTCTTTATTGTAAAATATTGAAGCTACGCCTTTCATCATATAATTATTTGGAACACTTTAATTTCGTTGTGACTTTGTAAACTAACAATTTATAATTTTAAAACAACCTTTAGGAACGTCTAACAGTATTTACAAATAGTAGGTGCACATAGATATTAGAATTTTAATTATTTTAAAGTAGCACATAGGTAAATATGTTCATACAACAATTAAAATAATGTTAAAAATCTTCAACAATGTTTGTTTTTAAAACTATGATTTGTTGATTTTAGAAAGCACACTAGTTTTCCAATAAAAAATAAAATACTTAAAAATTCAAAGTGGTAACCTTAGTCTTGACATAAAACAAAAACAAAATCTTCTAATTTTGGCGAATGGTAAACACTCCTGAAGCTCGATCGTGCCTGTATGCGCTGTGAATGGTGTTTATTTGGTTGACCAACAATGCGGGTTTTCTTATCCTCTCTCTAAATGAATGCTTGTGAAATTGATTAAAATTCTCTTTTTTCAACATGTTCGCTTAGCTAAATTTAAGTAATTAGTGGTTAAATTATTTATCACAAACAAAAGATACATTTTACTGCTGGAATGCTTTATAATGGTCTTTTATTTAACTTAGGCACTGAAATAAGAGTCGTTTTGAGGGTCTGAACCCGGCCTCCCTCATCTCACCAAAATTTCAAACATATTATATTTCCATACATTTAATTAAAATTAGACTTTTCCAGAAATTGAATGAAAAATAAGTATATACTTTAATTGAGTTATAACTAATAACTATCTGTGAAATATTATAATATATCATACACGGTAGGCGGTATTTTCATTCTTGCGTACAACCCGAACGGGTAGTAAGACGCGGTGCTAATAATAATAATAATAATATTTTATCACTCCAATTCGTTGAAGTATTTTGTGTCCGCTGAAGCCGGCTATTTTCTTGGCCTTTGATATCGATAATACTACAGTATGAACGTGTTCATATAATGACCACAAGCCATTCCTGTAAAAATATAGAATTGCTAAAGAGTGATGGGATATTGAGTCTCCAAACTCCCCTGAAAAACATATAGCTAGCTGCCCGATTCCACTTGAACGTGGCAAATAGCGTAATTTTCAAGCAATGTGCTTTAAATATTATTGAGTGTGTTTAGCTTATGTATTATCTTCTGTCCTTAATTAAAGGTTTAGTAAGTTTAGTGTGCGGTGCTGAGTGTCTCGGTGATTGGCAGAAGCGCGGATGTACTATACATCAACACATGAGTACAAGGCTGACCACTTGGGGAAACGTGTTTATAGGAGCGTTGCTTTTTATTATTTTTTTTTAATAGTAGGTTGCATTTATTTTAAAAAAAAAACTCGAATACATCATAAGTAAGTTAAATTATTATCTTGGTCAAGAACATTTACAGATGAAAACACTTCTGCTTTGACATTTTCTGGTAATTTAAGTGTAATATGTAAATATATTTTACATCATGCACTTTACTTTACATACATTACTGATTGCAGCCTGTGGCCTGGGTCAGTTTTTTATCCAAGCCATATATTCTCCACTACCGGCTTGTTAAGCCTGTCATTGCTTCATATACCTTATATAGTCTAACTAAAGACTAGGACAGGCACAATATCCAGTCTCCGGGCGTTAATTCATCGATATGAAAGGGTAAAACCCAATTATCACAATGATGAATTTTTCGGCCATGCTGGTAATTGAACCCGGACCCCTAGCTCAGTAGACAGACATGCTACCAACTGAGCTAAGGTGTCGGATGATTTAGTAATTTATGCACTGTGTGCTGAAAATAGAAAAGTACAAATTTATATAGTGTAGGCATGTATAGGCTATACACTATTAAATTACGTTAGCAAAGGTTATATACCTTTATATATAAGCCTATGCCCTATATATACCACACACACCATATCCACGTTTCGAAAAATCCTTAAGGTCATTCATCAATAAAAATGTTACTGTATAATTTTAATAAGGAATTAATTATAAGCTATAAATAGTTATTGACTGATTTCAAATCATTACAGTTCACGAGCTATAAGGTGTCAAACTTGCTATTTTATGCTTTTTACGTACCAGTGTTAAGGTAAAGTAATGTATGGGGCTGAAATTTAGTATAAATAGACATCCATATGAAGTGTAGGCCTACACAATGAAATATTTATAATTTTAATATTATTAATAATGATATTAATATTATTTATAATATTAATACTATAAATATAATTACATTTTTATTAATTATAATATTACTATATTATAATGTTATAAAAATTATAATGTAATTAATAATGATAAATATTATAATATCAATAATTATATATTATAATATATTATATAATTATATATATTATAATATTATACATATCTCATTGTGTATATGAATGTCTAGTTATACCAAATTTCACGCTCAGAATATTTCTCTCCGAGGCGTTGAAATACAGTAATGGATATGTTACTACACACAAAGATTAGTGTGTGATGCTCATGTGAGGGTCTAGATCGTTAAAGAAGGTATCACTCAATTTGTAGTGGTCTAAGGCAGGGGCTCCCAAACGTTTTGGACCAAAGGAGCCCTTGCACCAGAAAAAGTGCATATGAGCCCTCATACAATTTTTCACACTAATAATATGAACATTCATAAAGACAGTTAAATTTTACAAGTATTAAAGTATAAGACAAGCGGAAAACATCACATGTGTCTGGCTGCGCCTTTGGTCAAACGTCCTTTAGTAATACATTATTAATATTCTTAGAAAAAAACTTGCAATCCTAACTACTGGTGCTATTTTATAGTGTAAAAAAAACAAATAAAGAATATTCTAAACTTGTCTCACGAAGCCCGAGCTAGCTTGGCTCCGCGTTTCACAGTTTGAAAAACGCTGATCCAAGAGATTCTGTCATTTGATGCGGCTTACCCGTGCAAGGAACGGGTCAGACAGTCTCCTGTAAAAAAGTATAATTTCTTTTAGGTGACCTGGTGGTCTAGGGGTAAGGTGTCAGGCTTCTGTGCTGAGGGTCCGGGGTTCAAACCTCGGTCCCGGCACAGATTTATCTGATTGCCAAACCCTTCCTTCACCTCTGACAAGACGTGTATTAATCACAACTTGTGAATGTGAGGAATGCTAGGCCTCCACCGTGGTTCGGATCCCACGTTAAACTGTAGGTCCTCCATTTCATCTCACAATCACCCCACAATTACACATTAGCGTAAGTGCATATTATAACCCGAACGGGTAGTAAGACGCAGTGCTAATAGTAATAATTTTTTTTAGAAAAACTAGTATGTATAATTATTAAACAACTTAACAGATAGCCATTTTAACCTAATCGATGGATCCATATTTTTTATAGTCAAATTTAAAAAAAAAGTCATCAGTAACCTTCTCTTAAACGAATTTAACCCCAAAAAACAAATACAGTATACACTTTTTTTTGCCATGTAAACCCTATTCAGATAATAGTTGTTTGACCCGTTCTTCGCGCGGGTAAGCCGTATCAAAACTTTTGAAAATTTGCTATTTTTGATTTTTCTAATTATATGAGGCGTTCACTATACCTACTAACTTCCTGCCAAATTTCAGTTTTCCAGCTTATCTGGAATTGGGTTTTTCATTTTTGGACAGATAAATATATAATAAATAATCCCTAAGTATTTTATACCTATATATGAATTTATATAAATATTTGTATATTTATATATATATGATATATATTATTAATATATATTTATATATATTATAATTATATATTATATAATATAAATATATATATTTATATATGTATATATAAGTATATATTTTATATATGTATATATAAATATATATATTATGTATATTTCTTTGTTAGGGCTTAGAAGCACTTACCTTGATGTTTTTTGAAGTGAGTCGTTAATTGTAACTTTTTTATAAGCCAAAATATTTGTTTCAACCAGTTTTACAATTATTCTAAGTCTACGGTGGGATTTTGGTATAAAGAGAATTTTTAAAAATTCAAACAATATTTTTTGCGGTCAACATTGATAAAATTTTATTTTATTATCAATATCATTTCATCGTTACTGACTATCTATTGATACTAATAGCGTCAGATCACATAACTTAACGTATGAATAGCTATATAAAAATAGTTCGAGTAGGTTAACTCTTAAAACTTTCAAGAAAGTTCCTTTTTTATGTAAACAGGACTGTATCTTATAAAGACCTTGTCGGCTCCAGGAAAGTACCGCGACGCACGTACTTCCGGTTCATTAACTAAACAGGCAGTCAGTCACGTGTTACGTCGTTCTATTTAGTTCGTAAGGAAAAGCTACTTCTTAGAATTGTTCGAATGGTGAATACAAGAACAGATAGACTAAGTTTACTAACCTAGGCATTGAAGAATACAAAATTACGTTTATTATTATTATTAATAAATTTTGAGGAAGGTACGGTACGGTACGGCCATGATACAGCCTCAAACACACACTTTGTATCCTTCACGTGGTGTTGTGTCAAATAATGGAAAGGAAAATATAATTGTCTGTACAATCAATCTCACCGAAAGAGAAAGTTTTTTTTTTAACAATTTGGTAACCATGATCAATATTTTTGTAATTTTTTCCTTACTATCATAAAAAGAAAGTATTGAAATTGTGAAAACCTTAGACCTCAAGATTATGGTGACGCTTGACATTTAATTGCTTTCAAATTAAATAAAGTGGGTTTTTGACTTATGATAGCTTGAATTGACTTTATCTATTTCAAAGTCAATGTAACCTGTATTCTCTGGGGCTGCAGTCAAAATATCTTGACGGATTTTGTTCAAACTTTAGCTTATATTATTTATTATGTTATCAAATCTCGAGGAGAAACGGGGTTTTAATTTCATCTCCAAAATGACACGCAGTTTACTAACAAATTAAAAAATAAAAGCCTATAACGGTTTTGTAGTTTGCTGAGAATTGATTTTTGAATTATTTTTTTTTACCATGCTAACGAACCTGGACCCCTACGCCTTGTTATACAGGGCACCATACAGAGATAATGTCGTTAGTGACCACTTTCTGCATGCGACCATATAGGTAGGATCGGATACAACGAATGCAGCTCAGAGTGAAATGAAAATAAAAAGTTGATTTTAAAGCAAGTCAAAGTCCACACTGTCAAAAGGCCTTACGAAAATCTAGAAGTAATTACGATTGTCCAGAGCAAGTCTGTTATCACTTGGAGTGACAAGGGCTGACTATAAATAAGCTTCTAGGGGTAAGAGGGGACCCCTTACAGTTTTAAGGGGAAATCTACCCCCTCCTCTGATGTTTGCCAAGACAGCAGGGTTCGCGTCACACTCCAGCAGCCAATTAGTGTAAGCTCTGGCCAGTTTTCTCTATACTATACTGGATTTTCTACATAACACACCCCTTGCAAAGGACCAAAGCGTGACGCTCAATTTTGTCGTCTGTTTGACTGACTTATGTCTGCACTTGAGCATCGATCCATGCATATTCTGCATTCACAATCTGTTGATTCCTCTATGATTTCAGCGGTGTGACATTGAAGGCAGCATTTCAGTTTGCATCAACTTCAATCTACAATCATAATGATCTCAAGAACTATTTTTTATTATGAATGTGGAGGATTTTAGCAAAAAAAAATAAATAAGATCAGTTATTGATCAACTTATGATGATGAAATCACTTAGGTTGGAGTCAACACTTCCTAACGTTCATACTGCCTGTCACATTGCCTGTCTCGAATTGTGAAAGTGAATGGTCATTTTCAAAGCTCAAAGGAAGAAATCTGAAATGAGATCGTGCTTGAGACAATCGCGTTTGAATTCACTTTCAGTAATGTCAATTGAAACAGGTCTTCATTAACTGGTTTTACTGAGAAAGCAACCAAATTTGCAGCAGAGAAGTCACACAATTTTTTTAAATAATACAATACATTTTACTAAACCAATACTCTTAACTATTTTATCTGCAGATAGTGGATGACAAAAGTTGTAATTACACTGAAATAATCATATAATTTCCAGTGTTATATTGGTATTAACTATTAATTTATAGTATGTACAGACTCAATTTTGTAAGGCATCACTTTATTTCACAATATTACATAGTTACTCAACACCTTTACATTTATTCCTGTACAACTATCTTTTTGACCACACCACCAGTCTGGGGAGGTGGAAAAGTCCGTTCACCCCCTCCAGTTCACGAAATCACACTGCTCTATACACCATGTTAGATCCCCTTGCCAACCGCGCGAACTACTTCTTCCCGCGGGAGAAAACCCTCCGCGAGCCGGCCAGGTGCTCTCGTGGAGGTTTATGGGAACATTGGGCGTCCGATGACGGAATATCGGCACAGGTACTAAAATCCACTAGCTATAGAATAGATGGTATAAAAAAATCAATATTAGCATCACGTCATACTACCCGTTCGGGTTATGCGCACTTACGCTAATGTGCGATGGTAGGGTGATTGTGAGATGAAATGGAGGACCTATAGTTTAACGTGGGATCCGAACCACGGTGGAGGCCAGGCATTCCTCACATTCACAAATTGTGATTAATACACGTCTTGTCAGAGGTGAAGGAAGGGTTTGGCAATCAGATAAATCTGTGCCGGGACTGAGGATTGAACCCCGGACCCCTAGAACAGAGGTTTGACACCTTACCCCTAGACCACCAGGTCACTAATACATGGTGTACTTTAAGAGTTAACCATAGTAATAATAACTATAATAATATGCTAATAACAAAACTCACGGTAGTCGCCATGATTGATTTACGTTTGCAAAATATTTGTTTCTAAATAAAATAATCCATGTGTGATTTCTATGTAGGATACATAATCATTTATTGAAAAACTAACTTCTAAGGACCCCGAGTTCTATTTAGCACAGGGACCCCAAAAGTGTTAATCCGGGCCTGTCGAAGAGTAAACATTTTGTTTATTGTTTAGTCTTATTTTACGCAATTTTTTTCAAATTAGTTTCAGTGATGACCGACAGCTAAAAATGTTTAATGAATACTTCATTTTAGCTTTTCGTACTTCTTGAGTGGATTTGTTATGTAATTATCTGTACAACTCAAAATTATTAGATAAATTATATAAACCAATATGATTCACATCTAAATTTTGTATAATCTGGTCTGACACTTTAGCTAAATCGGTAGCGTGTATATCTACTAATCTAAGCGTTCCTGGTTCAATTTCCAGAATGGCTGAAAAATTTATAATTTGTGAAATGTGGGTTTACCCTTTTACAGTGATGAATTAACGACTGGGGGCTGGATGTTGTGTCTGTTCTAGATATAAGTTAATAATACGGATCCAGAAAATAATATAGATATAAGTTAATAATTAGTGTACTGATATAATCAGTCAGTTCAGAAAGTGCATGTCCTTCAAATAAATGAAAAAATAAAAATATAATCTGAAACACGTCTTGCCATTAGTGTCAGAATAACCCGCCTCGGTGGCGTAGCTAACGCGCCACTCGTGTTGAGCTAGACCGTCGAGGACGGGGAGATCGATGTTCGAATCTCGGTCGGGTGAACTGGGGGTGGTTTTTCCTAAATGGTTTTCCACTCTCCCTCCACGCAAATGTGGGTTCACTTCCTTTAAATTCAACCTTCCCAATTCCTAATCCATTAGTGTAATTAGTACTTAAGCGTATAACCCGAACGGGTAGTAAGACGCGGTGCTAAAATTAAATTAAATTAAATTAAAAAGTGTCAAAATATCTTTAGTCATCCAGGGTGATGGGGACCTGGAATTGACTCTTACCTTAATAGGTGCATGTTCAGCATACAGACCAGGTAACATTTCGTTAAATAGTTGTACTTTGTCATAAATATTGTTAGGTGGTGGGGATCCAAATAGCTTTCCTTCTTGTCCACACAACAAAGCTACTTTCTCGCCGGTATATCACCGCAAGTTCGTCGGACCACTGGCTATAAACGTCACTCACTTGAAACCGTAATTCACCGGTCAGTGTTGCGATTTCGTTTCTTTATATCCACATAAAAAGACTTGTCAAATAACCTCTACAATGTGACCACCTATCTGGAAAACAGGAAATTATGCCCCGTAGACATGACTTATGGTTTCCATACTTAATTCAGTTCTAAATTAAGGAAGGAAACGTCTCTCATGTGTATGGGGTACTAGTGTCGCCTAATCGCTGTGGTTGCACATGTGGAGGGAGACGAAGGCGAGTTTACTTTCACGCGTGGCAAAGAGGTTTAATCGGGGTGGCCATATATAGTGTTTTGTTTTTTTGCGGGACATTGCTGGTTTTTGGGGTGATGTCCTGTTGTCCCACAAAACAAGCTATAGTTCACTCATAGGTAGGCCTACTTGTTTTTAACCAATTAGGTACTTCCTAAAGTACCTTCATTTTGTAGTTATATAAAATAATACGAATTGAACAGTGCTAAAGCAAGGAATATCTTATTTGAGTTTTATTTTATTGAGAAATTTTATTTACAACTTATATTTGCCAAAATAATGTACACTTGCAATTATAATTAAAGTTCCTATCCAATATGTAATGTATATAGTAGGTGACGTGGTGTTCTAGGGGTAAGGTGTCGGACTTCTGTGCTTGGGCCCGGAGTTCAATCGTCGGTCCCGGCACAGATTTATCTGATTGCCAAACCTTTCCTTCACCTCTGACAAGACGTGTAGTAATCACAACTTGTGAATGTGTGGAATTTCAGGCCTCCACCGTGGTTCGGATTCCACGTTAAACTGTAGGTCCTCCATTTCATCTCACAATCACCCTACCATTACACATTAGCGTAAGTGACCCGCCTCGATGGCGTAGTTGGCTAACGCGCTAGTCGTGTTGAGCTCGGTCGCCGAGGACGGGGAGATCGAGGTTCGAATCTCGGTCGGGTGAACTGGGGGTGGTTTTTCCTAAATGGTTTTCCACTCTCCCTCCACGCAAATGCGGGTTCACTTCCTCTAACTTCAACCTTCCCAATTCCTAATCCATTAGCGTAATTAGTACTTAAGCGTATAACCCGAACGGGTAGTAAGACGCGGTGCTAAATATTATATTAGCGTAAGTGCGTACAACCCAAATGGATAGTAAGATGCGGTGCTAATAATATTAATGTAATGTATATAGATTACCATTAAAAGGGAAGAAAGTGCGTTATACTTTTTTGTTTTATACTTCTCTCAAAGGTGTTTATTGATATCGTTAATATTACTGTATCTTTTATTTGTTCCTAGAGTTGTTTTTCTTTTAATGCCATGTATTACTAAGAAATTTTGTATTGTTGTATTAGTTTTAAGTGAATAACGATCAACATCCTAAATTTATTTATAATCAATAATGAAATTTAAAAAAAAGTTTAAAACTTAAATGTATTTATTTTTCTCTATGGACTGAGTTTTTATTGAAATTATTATTCTTTCTTTGAAAGTGAGGGCTAAACTAATGATATTTTAGGTATTGTTTGACTTGATGTAACTCATTGTTACCTTGAATTAGCAATTAAAAGTGAGTTTTGATAAGTGGTTTCATGTTTCAGCTTTCTTTTTACTTTTTTGCTTATTCAAACTTTAAATAGTCCGAACCCTTAGCTTAGTAGATAGCATATATACCTACTGGGACCAGCATGGCCGGAAAAATTTCATTGTTGAAATGTTGGTTTCCCCGCTCAAAGTGGTGAATTAACGACGTTGTGTCTGTTTTAGATTTATATAAGTTAGTTTGTAAGTCATGAATGTTGATATAATCAATAGGTTCAGAAACTGCACGTTAAATTCTCCAAATAATAATATAAAAAGACTTTAAATAAAATTTAAAGACTGCGTTTACCCACATTTTCAAAGCTCATAATGATATATTCTAAGTTGAGGGGGTTGATGCAAAAACGTGATAACCCTCTTTCTTTAAAAATGTGTTTTAAGAGTTATTTCTGGTATATTAAGATTTTGGTAGGAAGAACAGTAGAAGTTAGTTACTAAAGTTATTAAAACCATTTTAATATATATTCATGCATCAAGTCATGCTGTTTCTTTTGCTAGATATTATCAAAACCTATACAGTAAAACCTTGGATTGCGAGTAACTTAGTCTGCGAGTGTTTTGTAAGACGAGCAAAAATTTTCAATAAATTTTAACTTGATAAACGAGCTACGAGTAGTACTATGGTTACGCTTTGTCTGCCGAGCAGTGTCATTGGATAGGTTCTTTGTTAACGTCGCACAAAAATAAAAATATTTGAGTGAGCCAACATATAGCGGTGATTCCGTTAGTGACAGTGGAAGTCGTCCTAAACAATAACCTACCTCCTCCTACTCCTATCTCTCTCGTCCACCTCACACCAGCCACCATTAAATTTAATAAATAAATTTGATTACAGTACAGTTACATTTGAATAACGAAAATAAAAAAGGTATTAATCATTCTTAGATTAAATATTTTTGGGTTGTGGGACGAATCATCTGAGTTTCCATTATTTCTTATGGGGGAAATTCACTTTGATATACGAGTGCTTTGTATTACGAACACGTTTACGAAACGAATTATGCACGCAATCCAAGGTTTTACTGTAAACTAATACAAGTAATATACTAAATATTATTAATATAGGCCGTAAAGAAATACGGTTTGTAGGAATTTTCTCTACTGTTCTTCCAACCAAAATTAGGGAATAGCTTACCCCTTGAAAAAAAATTTATATGGTCAGTCAAGACCTTGGGGATAGCTAATATCTACGAATATTTTATTTATTTTTCATAGTTAAATTTATTGATTTAATAGAAGTCTAAATAGTGAGTATATTACATATAAATCATGTATGAGGGTATTCATGTTCATCCCTATCGACTCCCTAAATTTGTGAAACACCTTTATGAATTTGATAGTTGTCGTTTAAGTGTTTACAGTGTTCACAGACTCGATGGTCCCTACTAAAAAAAACTTGTAAAATTAATGGTAAGACACAATCGCGCAAACTTTCTTACATATGGTGTATTATAGATTCAAAGAAAAGGTTCATAAGTAAGTTTTTAATAAACTATCCTTAAGTAAATTTTCTTAATAAAACATTATATTGTTTATCACAATAACACTCTCTATATATAAATTGTAAACCAAATTGTTCATATATTTTTAACAAATGTCAAATTTTCTAAAATAGTAATGTAAAAAAATGTAAAATACACTAAAATTATTTTTAATTTGTAAAAATAAAAACGTATTCTTATTTATCATGAAAAACTATTCCAAGATACGCATTTTGAACGCAATCTTAAAGGCCAATTTCTAAGACTTTCAAATTTTATATGATTAATCGTAAGTAAACTAACCTTAAATTAATTTAGTCTAGAAAAATAAATATATATTATCAGTGATCATGTAAAATACCTCCTCCCCCCCCCCCCCATACCATCTTTGAACAAAATAATTTGAGCTAATTTCAAAAACATTAAAACTTTACCAAAAGCACTCATTAGTAAACTACTATAATCTTTTATAAATACATATATAACTATTTTTATGTAAAAAAAAACTTAACAAATACCCATTTTGAACCAAATCGCTATAGCCATTTTTAAAAAATTTCAAATTTTATTTTAAAAAAGGTCATCAGTAAACTATTATTAAATAAATTCTACCCCAAACAACAAGGATAAAGTCTTATTTGTCATGTCTAATATTCCCCGTATCTATGCTGTATTATAAACAAAATTGTTAGAGCCATTTTCATAATATTTCGAGTTTTTGAATGTCACTCGTCAATAAAGTACCGTTTACCAAATATTTCCCCCAAAATTGGGTACCGTATACAGTGTTATATGTGAAGTTAACCGTTCCACAGATATCCATTTTAATCAAAATTGTTAAAGCCGTTTTCGAAAAGTTTGAAATTATAAATAATCATACATTAGTAAACTACCCTAATTTTTAGAATTAGTTGAACAAAATCTATCAAGCTGTATTGGGTCTCCAGATATATTTTTTCCCTTTTTACAATACTTTATGTTGATATGAGAAAGTAGAATGGGTTAAATATCGTTTTGGTTACAAATGCTTACAATACAAATTACCTATCGTAAAAAATGAGTGCTACCATCTAGAGGTCTGAAAACAATATGTTTTAAGTAGTACGGCTGCTAGATAGTAGGTAGCAGCACTGTCATCCTTTGATGTCAACTGAATGTGATGAAGGTTTATCCCAGGATAAATTAATGTTGTCTCTCTTATCTTTGTTGTCAGCTGATTCTAAAAGTTCACTTGTGTTTTAGTGTAGATGACGTAGTAAGAACAAATAATACTAATGAGTTGGATTATAATCCTATCCTTTTTTACGCTGTACTGTTCACTCCTCGATTTTAGGTAAGTATAGACCTCCTTTTCATTTTCAAAGTAAGCAATTATTCACTGATTATACACCCACAAGCATGAATAACACAATGGTTTATTTATTCCTGTGATATTCTAAAGTGTTAGCAATATGCTATGGTGTTAGGGTGCTTCACATTATTGCTATGTACTTATGATCTTGGCAAGAACAATCTCTCTAAGTTATTGAAGTTAGTAAAACAATGTTAATATATTCATACATTAAATCATATTATCTGCAACTCTCACTTTTGATAGATATTAGCAATACTTATAAAATAACACAAATAATATACTAAAATGTTATATTGGCCGCAAAGAAAATGTTTGAATTTTCATTACGTTAGTCAATGAAAATACATTTCCAAGGTTTTGATTCTTAGGTAATGCATAGATTAACTTACAAATAGAATAACCTAGATATAACGCAGAAACGCATCGAGGTTACTCTACTTACAAACTAATAGAGACGCAGCCAAGCGGCGAAAGTTTTGATGTGCGCGTACTTATATGTAAACGATATAATTCCGCCATTTTCATAGGAATGACAGAATATAAACTAAGTATACAAAACCCTGATTTTTGTAAGGGTTTGAAAGTGCCGGATTTAAGAGGGGGTAATCGGCCCGGGGCCCCCACGAGAAATAAAACAATAATAATTATAATTTTCTAATGTAGATATTAACTACAGCTACCAATCAAGTGGCGGCGGAACCGTATTTGTGTAGAGAAGGGCAAGCAAAATTGTATGTATATATATATGTATGGATTTACCTTTCAGACCCACCCCCATCTTAATACCTCCTCCCTGATACAGAGTTGAATTTAATTATATGTCTCTAAAAGCTATTTGGAGTGGTTCTTCTCGAAGCTATTTAGAGTTACCCTCACCTTGATATTTTCCGACAGATTCCTCTATAAGCTATTTTAAGTAATCCTCTCAAGGAATTTTTTAAAAATTGTATGTTTTTAGATACTATTTGGAGTGATTCTCACCTGGATATTTTTGAAAATTGGATACGCTTAGAAGATAATTGAAGTTGTCGTGACTTGGATTTTTATATATAATAATATGCATTTGGAATATATTTGGTTTGGCCCTCTCCCAGCAAATTTTTAAAATTGGATGCCTCTGGAACCGATTTGGAGTAATCCCTATACCTGACACATTTAAAAAAATCGAATTCCTTTAGAGGTTATTTGCAGCTTGAAACAAGTCTTTCAGCTTCATATTCGAGAATATCAGAAGGTGTGAAATAAGTTTTGAGGGGGGACTCTTTGTTTTCATGTTATTTAGGGTAATCTTTCCTCCAAATAGTTTTGAAATTTCGATGCTCCAAAAAACTATTTAGATTAGTCGGTTAGAACGTTATTGAATTTTGGATGCTTCTAGAAGCTATCTAGATTTGTGTCTGAATTTTTCTCGAAACCTCTACAAACTAGAAACCTCTAGAAACTATATGAACGGGACTCCGCCCGGAAATATTTTAAAAATGGGCTCTTTTTAGAAGCTATTTTAAATTGTTCTCTTTTATAATTTTTTTGAAAACTAGATGTTTCAATAATCTATTTGAAGTGGGCTGCCATCGACAAATATTTAAAATTGGATGCTTTCAGAAACTAATTATTTGAAGTGGTCCTTGCGTGAAAATTCTTCAAAACGACGTGTCTTTATTTATAAGCTAATTAGAATGCCTCTCGTCTGATTTTTTTTTTCTGACAGATGACTTAGAAACCGTTTAAAGTGGTCTTCTCTGACACATTTTTGGAAATTGAATGTATCTAGAAGTAGTTTGGAGTTTGGATAAGGGTATCTTTCAGGTTCATATTCGATAATATCATATGATTTGAAATGTAATCTATAGCCCACTACACTCTTAAATTGTAGTACAGGCTCTTATGTACACTTACCATCACTTTATGACCCTTATGTTTCCCCGCTAGTACTGTCCTTTTCAAACCAAGCGGAGTTGACTTTTGTACCTTAAAACTGAGCATCGTTATATCTTTGGTACAAGCATGCTATATAATATAACGTTAACTGCTGTATTTAGTGAAATAAATATAAACTAGGTAGGCTACCATAAGACATTTTAAAACTTTTTTTTATACAAAATATGAAAATTAAAATTGTATTTCAGTTTCACGAGCTTACAATAACACTGGTCAACAAATTGAAACTTTTTCCCTGTATCCGGTTTGTAAATGGATGGATATAACTAATTTTCGGGTGCTGAATTCAGTGGAAAAATCAGATTCTCTCTATTACGTCACATTTCCAAGATACAGAGCACTAATACGAAGACAATAATACGACATTAGCAACGATTTACCATTTTAAATACAAACTAAATATAGTCCTCAGAACTCACTTATGTTTTCTTGATAGCGTAAAAAAATAATTTAAACCAACAAAAAGCACTAAAATAATCCACATTAAGCCATGATATTAATATTTACAAAGTTTAATTTAATTTTTCTTTGACAAAATGGGATGACGATGCTTTTCTTTTGTAAGGCGTTTCATCAGTCTCCCTAAAAAGAAACCAACAGGAATCGCCCATCATCGAAGGGTTCCAATGTCCTTGGTAACGATGCTCCATGGTCAGGATATCTTGATGAAAGCGTTCACCCTGTTCGTCACTAACAGCACCACAATTTTCTGGGAAAAAAGTCAAGATGTGAGTGTAAAAAGTGAATTTTTAATGACATTCTACACCCCGTGTTCTTATAGTTGTATATAGACCACTCACTATGGAAAAAAAAAATTATATATATATATAACGTCTCTTCTGTTGCCCAAAAAGCCATAAACAATGGCTTTGAAAGAGGATCAAGCAGCTAACTCGATATGTGTAAGCTTAGCATCAAAGGTTGGATCTTTCAACAATGCCCTAATTTGTGGCCCAATAAATATACCTTCTTTTATCTTTGCTTCACTCAACTTGGGAAACATTTTTTTTTCAAATGATTAAAGGTCTGACCTTCTTTACCAAGAGCTTTTACAAAGTTCTTCATCAAGCCTATCTTTATATGAAGTGGAGGCAAAATGACTTTACTCATCTCAACCAATGGAGTAAATTTCATATTTTCCTTTCCAGCAATGTATAATTTCCTAATAGCCTATTCCTTGACTTTGTAGTGGTTATTGGTGTCTCAGCTGTCCCACAAGTACAAAAAACAACAGTATTATGTGAATCAACCCTGTAAACTTGTAAGCAGTGCGACAACTTTTAAATCACAGCATATCTGCCCCTCATAATCTTTATATTTGATTCCCTCCATCAGCAAAGCCATACTTTCATAAGTTTCCCTCATATATAACCGCATGAACCAAAGGCACTGATGGAAGTTTGTTGCCATTATGCAATAGCACTGCTTTTAAGCTTGCTTTAGATGAATCAATAAATATTCTCCACTCATGTGGATTATGTTTAACACCCAACTCCATCATCAAACCATTCACGTCTGTGCACAAACACATTGAATTCTTCATTTTAAAATATCCAGACAAACAGCTATTTCTTGTTCTAAAACTTGAAATAATTGTATCTTGCTCTAGAAGGTTTAATTGTTGCAGTCTAGAACCCAGCAGTTCAGCTTGATGTTTAGAAAGTTTCAAATCACGGACACAATAGTTCCTTCTGTTCTTTGAGGTGAGGCGATCTGGCATGAGTTTCAGGGATGTACTCTTCCAAAGGTCATCTTCTGATTCACTGTCCTCTCCTGGTTCTGATGCAGTGGTTTGCAAGTGACAAGTACAGGTAAGCCTTCCCCAGAAGACACAGTCATATGAAGTGAAGAAACATTGGGATATTTAATTGGATGCTTAGTTTTACTGAAATGTCCTGCAATATTTGTCAGGCAAAAATAACAGTCCATATGATCTTTTGGCTCGCACCAAACCATTGGAACAGCAAATGGCATGGCTCGGTGGTTTCCTTTCATCCATTCTATAAGGGTAGCTGTGCAGGTTATGCAAGCAATATGAGGGGCAAAGCGTTTATCCTGATCTCCAAGAGCACAACCAAAGTACAGTTTATAAGCTTTCTTAACTAAGTCAGTGATTAGCTTTCCTTGGGTTTTTGGAGTGAACTTACCACATACACAGCAAACGTTATCGGGGTGGTTTACACAACCACGAAGTTTAGCAATTGCCATTACGTTAACAACACTGTACTAACTACAAACTAAAAATATCAGAACGTCTAACTAGCTCACACAGGAAAAGCAAAAACACTAGCAACACAAACGAAGGTATCAATAGAGAAAGATATACAAAGCGACTAACACCATTCAAGTTTCAACACGCACTAAACAGCAGGGCTAACGTGACTAGCTGAGTCACCTCTAACGGCCAATGGCAGTACCATTCCCCCTCAACTAAATTGCCCTGCCATCTAGTGACTATTTTTAGAACTTCTTCCATCATATATTGCATCCAAATACATAGTGCAACCAGCATAGTCAGTGATAATTCATGAAAAAAAAAAGATAGCACAAACAACACAAGAATAATAAAAAAAGTAAACATCTCAAATATCTTAAAAACCTTACGTGACAGAGTATTTCCGGAGGCAGATTCGGATTCTACAACCAAAAATACATATTAATTGATGTATTACACACCAGATGCCAAATGGCTGTTAACCAGTGTAGTATATCACGTCTTAGATGGATATATTTTACACTATGTTTAAAAAGATTAAAATATTAATAAGTGCTATACTGTAGGCCTACCTCTTGAAATATTTAAATTAAAACATGAAAAAGTTGTCTTGTTATAAACTTTTTTGCTTTTGATTTTACATGGATATATTATGTGGAAGAAATTATAAGAATAGTTTAGATTTTTTTTAAATATATATTTTTGAAAAAAACAAAATCAAACTATGGGTCATTAGCACCTCCCATTATGTGTGGTGGCGTTTTAAAGCTGTTAAATGGGAAATACGATCTATACTGCCTGCTTTTGGTAGAACACAACAGAACATACAGTTATAGCGTTGAAAACTGACTAGTTATGTCAGCTCATACCATCCACATAAAACTGCTTCACGTCCAACGTTTAGTCAATTTTACATATACCAATATACTTCTCGGTTTGCATAGTTATAGGCTGGATTTGTTGTAATTGCCGAGACAATTTTAAATATTAGAAAACATATTTTATGTGCAACAACTTTTTACTATACCATAATATACTTTCGGACGAAGAAACCAGCTACCCACAGTGGCATTATTATACTCTCATTACACTTTGCTATCATTAGTAATCAGGTCGGGTTCAAATCCTTCCCAAAATCACTAGCATGAGTCCAACCCCTTGCTACAGACGGTAGTGCGTGTGATGACTGTGTTAGGGGTTCCGGATTCCATCACCGGCATGGTTAATTGGTAAATTGTCGGATAGGGGACTAAATGTTGTGTTTTTTTTAGTAGTAGAAGGTGACCGGCCGGATCGACGTCTTCGGTTTAGCTACCGTTTAAAACGGGGACATTGATATTCCATTAACCCCCCTTACCTGGGGAACTCACCAGCTTCCATCGTATGCAAGCTTGCGCTTTTCACGACGTAAACCACCACCGAGAGAACTTAGGCCAGGGAAACCCCCCCCCCCCACATTATCCACCTATGTAGAGGAGTTGAAGGCACCCCATGCAGTGGGTGTCACCACCGGGGGTAGGTGGGGTTTAGCCGTAGGGACGACTCATACCGAGCAAGCCCGGTATTTCGCCCTCCCTCCGTTGCCCAGCGGGACCACGAGGAGGTACCCACCTTGGTGTTCGTAACCACCTCCCATTCTGTCAGCCCATACGCCTGTGTCCCTGGGGAGTTCGGGCTCTGGGCCACTCAATCTTTCGGCTTCCTTCCTTCCTCCCTTTCTGCCTTACTGCCCATTTATCTACGTCCCCGGCGAGGGACGAGCCTTTGAGCCATCTATCTCCTCCTCCTCACCCAGCCTCACTCATATCCTTCTCCTCTCTCTCTCTTTTCTTTTACCTATCTCGTTTACCATTCTCTGGAATTTTTCATACAGGTCGGGGCTCGCGACCATGTTCCGCCTTTCCCACTCCATTCCTCTTTCATTTAGAGCTCTCACCATCTCTCCTCTTATCTCTCCGAACCTTGTACAATTGGATGTCGAGTGCCAAGCATCCTCTCTCACTTGACACGTCACACAGTCTCCTTCTTCTCTAATAGCGAAGAATCTCAATTTCTCACTGAAGTCCCCGTGTCCGCTCAACACCTGCGTTACGTAGTGGTCAAGCACCAGCCATTTCTTTCTCAGTCTATCTCTCACATCTGGGAAGTATCCAAAGGTCTCCCTACCTTTGGTCGTTTCTTCCCATCGTCTTTGCCACTCTACCAACATCTCTTCTCTCCTTGCCCTTTTACTCTCCTTCTTTGGCACTCCCCCTTCTTTATCCTGCCTTATCAGCATCCTTTCTCTCACCAGGTGGTCAATTGGTAGCACACCTACCAAGACTGGCATTGCCTCATGTGACACTGTTCTGTATGCTTTGGCCACTACTAGCAGTAGCTTTCTTTGTGTCCTTCTCAGCATTGTTCTATTTACTCCTTTGTTCACGGATTCACCCCAGCACTCGCATCCATATGTCATGACAGATTCCGCTATTCCTCTATACATAGTCCTTAGGGCTCCGCAGCTGAAGCCTTTGTTCGCTCTTACCGTTCTTGCCAACTTCATGAATGTTTTCTTTATCCTGTCACATACATCCATTACATGACTGCCAAATTTCATGTATTCATCGATCCACACTCCAAGGTATTTCACCCTCTCAACATAGCTTACCGGTCTCTCATTCATTCTCAGACTGGGCTTTCTCAATAATCTACCCTTCAGTAGCATCATTACTGTTTTCTCCCTGGAGAAAACCAGCTTTACGCTTCTTCCCCACTCTAGTACTCTATCGATCGCCATAGCCGCTCTTCCTTCTATCTCCGCTCTGTTCCTCGCCCTCACCAGCATGAGCACATCATCGGCGTACGCCGTGATGCTCACTCCTTGTCCGAGGTCCCCTGCCAGAAGCCCGTTGAAAACCACATTCCACAGTAGTGGACCCAATACCGACCCTTGCGGGCACCCTTTTGTGGTCCTTTTCTCTCTTGCTACGCCCTCCAGTTCTAGCCTCACTCTCCGGTTCTCAAAGTAGCTCACCACGAGCCTCCACAGGTTGTTCGGACATTCCACCTCTCTTAACTCATCCAAAATCTTGGGCCACCACGCGTTATCAAATGCCCCGGAGATGTCCAAGAACACCCCGAGCACATACTTTTCTTCGCACTCTCTTACTTCTCTTTTCATTCTCAGGATGGCATCTATCGTGCCCATTCTTCTCCTGAAGCCGTATTGCCTTTCGCTAAAGAAGTCTATACCATTGAGAAAGCTATTCAGTCTCCCAGCTATGAGTCTTTCCGCCACTTTTCCTAGTACCGGTAATAGCGTTACTGGTCTATACGACTTCAGTCTGCACGGGTTTTTCTCCTCTCCTTTCAGGAAGACCCTTAGTGTTCCTGTTTTCCATCTGTCAGGGAACTTTCCCGTTCTTAGCATTTCATTCATTACTTTCACCACCGTCTCTTTATTCACTTCGTACCCTCTCTTAATCATTTCTGCTTTTATTCCATCTGGGCCTGGCGCCCTCCTATTCTTCATCTTTCTCACTGCTAGCCTCACCTCTGCTTCTGTGAATGGCTGCATATATTCCACATTACTTTGCCTTTCTGAGCTCACCCTTGTCTGCTCATGTATTTGCTCTTCCCTTCCTGGCTATCGTCTGGGAGTAGTCCGTCCAACAATAGCTCGACTGTCTCATCCACCTTCGTGGTATAGCCACCATCAGCTTTTTCTAAGCAGCTCAGCATCAGATTCGCCTTGGTCTTACCCAGTACAACTCTGTAGACCTTTCCCCACGGGTCATCTGTCTCAGCTTCTACCAGTCTTTCCCAAGCCATTCTCTTTTTCAATCTCACCTTCCTGGTGTACTCATTCCTACTTTCCACATATCTCCCTCTCCACTCCTCCGTCTCCTGCGGGTTTCTCCCTTCATTCCTTACTCTTTTCCACATCCTTAGCATTCTGTTTTTCTCCCTCTTTAGGCCAGAGAGCTCTCTCGTCCACCAGTTCCTTATCCTTCTCCCCGCCACTCTCGGGACACTGGTTTCACAAGCCGTTGTGATCCTTCTCTCCATCTCTCTCGCCTGCTCATCTACATCTCCCGCTTCCTCAATTCTCCTTGCCTCTTCCGCCCTCAGCATTTCTCTATACCTTTGCCAGTCTGCATTCTTTATATCATATCTGATCTCCATTCGTCTTGGGGCTCTTTCCTCTCCGATATCGTCCAACTCAGCCTTGAAAACGATTAGCTTGTGGTCCGATTCCACCTCGCCACCGATCACTCTCCACTCTACCGCTCTCACATTTCTTGTCGCCAAGGTGATGTCAAGATTTGCTCTCGCACCCCTTGCGCTTTCAAAGGTAGTCTCCTCACCATCCTCGTTTACTACCGTCAGATCGTTGGCAAGGATGAAATCCTCCACAACCTCCCCGTCCCCATCCAGTACATGATCGTACCACAACGTCGACCTGGCATTCACGTCAGCTCCAATTACCATCTTTTCTCCAGCTAGTCCTCTCACCACTGCCTCTAGCCCATTCACGTGTTCTCCAATCTCCTCATTATATTTGAAATAGCTCGACACGAATACCACATCTCCTGGGGGTCCCACTCTCACCACCACCCTTTTGTTGTCCGACCAGTCACTTAGCTTTATTGCCGATATCTCCTCTCTCATTATTATAACTGCCGCCCAAGTCTCTTCCCCCTCTCTTCTCTCATAAAACACACTGCCACCTTCAAATTTCACCGTTCCTTTTATACTGTATGGCTCCTGCACCAACAGTATTTCCAACCTTCTTTCTCTCGCCACCTTCTCAAGTTCGGCCATCGCCACCTTCGATCGGCCCACATTTACCTGTCCCACTTTAAACTCCATAGTCTATCTTTCTCATCGCTGTTTTCAGCGCACTTGCATATTGTGGGCAGTTCCTATCATCAATCGCATGCCCATCCTTTTTTCCCTGCCTTTTGCAGTTCACGCACCTAGGCTTCGTCTCTTTGCATCTTGCCACATTATGCTTTGCGCCACATCTCCTGCATGCTATATCTTTTTCGCACATTCGCCCTATGTGCCCATATCCCTGGCATTTATAGCATCTCAGTACTTCCACAAAGTCTTTTACTCTGCAACAGAGCCATCCCACATACGCCCTTCCTGCCTTCAATAGGTGGTTTCTCACTCTCGGGCTTGTCTCCACCACCCAGTGGCATTTCTCCTCACCATTTCCGGCCTTCAGCTCTCTTATTAGCTTGAATTCCTGTCTGAATTCCTCTACCGTGATATTTATTTCCTTAACATTGAGGTGATGTATCTCATCAATCACCGCCTCTTTTGTTCCTTCCAGCGGAACATCATATATCATAATCTTTGGCCTTCTTTTCCCGAGTTTTTCCGCTATTAGCCCTTTATCTTTTAGGCCCTCATTCCCTATGAGTTTCTGGGCTTGCTCATTTGTGTCTACTACCACCACTACCCCTTCTCTCGTATTTCTTACGCTTCTTACATTTAAGCCAATATTGCCGGGTGCCACCGCTTCTTTTAGCTCCTGTCTCACTACTCTTCCTTCTTTGGCCGCCCCCTCGGCTCTTACTAGCACCACCTCTCCTTGTGGTCTTAGCTTGGCACCCGTCGTGAGTGGTGGGAAGTCTTCCCTCTTCCTCTGCCACGCATTCCCTCTTTGGGGACTTCTCTCCTCTCTCCCTTCCGTCCTCCGTCTCTGGCTCATATTCTCCACAACTTCCTGCACCAGGCTTTCCCTTTCTTCTGCTTTACCTTTCAGCTTGATTACTTCGTCCATTGCCATGAACGCTATGTCTCTCATTTCATTCATCGCTTCAACAATCCTTTCACTGCCTGGCCCGGAGAGGCCTTTTCCTCTACTGCTGTGCATTATTCTCTCGATGCGACTCTGGCACTCGAGGAATCTTCTCCTTCTCTCCCCTTCCGTTTCCTCTATTTCCATTTCTACCTCACTTCCTTCATCACTCTTTGGCTGCTTCTTTCTTTTAACCCCAGCCTTCCTTTTCTCCCCGGTTTCACCACTCTTTAGCTTTCTCTTGCCACTCGATCTGTCCCTTTCGCTTCCCGACTCGCCCTCAGTCGAGGAGCCTCTTCCTCCACTCGCACTCCTTCCTCTGTCACTCATCGTTTCTGCACTCTGATCCGTTCTCCTCATTCTCACTTTTGCCACCTTCCATTCTTTGCCCAATTCCATGGCACCTTCTTCACTTCTCTCCTCTCTCTTCTCCTCTACACGCTCATTAGATACTTTGGCACAGCATATCAATTTCTCGTTTGTTGTGTCCATAGTAAAGAGTAAAATTTAGATCCGGGGGGCCGTCTCTTACATCGGACCGCCCCCTCTGGCATGGATGGTGTGTTGATTTTGGTCGGTCCCCACCAGCATAACACACTTAGCCAAGGGGTTTGCGCACCGTCCTGGGTTCCCCAAGGCTTTCATCCTGGCTCGAGCCTTGGCTCTCCCCTAGACTTATACCTCGGGTGTCCCCTTCGGCAGTCGGTTCTTGTCCGGTTTCAGGGTCTCCTCCGAGCTCGCTTTTGCCGACTTTCTGGAGAGGCGGATGCACCCCTCGTCCTTCGCTCCCTACTACCCCGTGAGCACACAGTTACGCAAAGGACCCACACTTATTCAGGTAATGGGCCCGTCCTCACAGAGTTTCGGCAGTCTGGACCACGCTAGCCTCACCTCCCCAAGGTCACCCCCAAGGAGGCTGTGCAGATCACACGGTCAGCCACAAAGGTTACTCTACTGAGTCCCCTCCGCAGCCTCCCGCGGGCCAGCTCCGGCAAAGCCCGTTATCGACCCATCCCCCATTCTCCTCCCGACTGCCGGAGTCCGATTTTTATGAAGGGACTGACTAAGTCCCCCCAACCCTGGTGTCCTGGTGGGCTAGGGTTGCCTTTTTCACCAGAAGGTCTATTTTCGGCTTGGAGCAGACCAGTCTCCCAAGCCTATCTAAGATTTTCAAGATTTGTCCGGGCATTCCTTTTATGGTCGGGTTGACTTCACCCTTCCAACGCTCCTCTTTTATCCGGGCTTGCGACCGGCTGCTCACCCTGGGCCTGACCAGCCCTTGCGATTCGTCTTCCGACTCCTCACAGTTGCTGGCCCTGCCCGGGATATCAGGCAGAGTTTTTAAAACGGGGACATAGGGAATCTCCGCTTTCCGTCCGTAATCGTACAGGATCGACGCGGGGTGCCTCCCTCTACCCTGAGGTATCATCGGCTACCCCCGCCGTTCGTCCGCACCCCTCCCGCCGGCTGCCGAAATCCGACGACCTGTGTTTCACTTTAGGTTACCCGGGCTCCGCTCTTGGCGGTGTCCTTCCGTCACTTCCTTCAGTCACAGACGTAGGTCCGACCACCGGGGTCTCCGGACCTCCCGACCGGGTCTTTGTAAGTCGTATGTTGATATAATCATTGTGTTTGAAAATTCACGTAAAATACACCCAATAAAAATAATTACCTGGAGTTGGTTTTATAATTTGATTTGGTCATAGTTCCAGGCAAATATTCTTAGCAACTTATAGCTAGAACACAGCGCCAGACGTGTAACTATAGATATAGATAGCAGCAATGATTCCCCCGCACCCTCAATGATAACACACAGAAATGTTAACTAATGTCCTCTTGAAAATGAAAACCACAGCTTTTTTTAAATGTACCTAAGAAGGATTTATACCACTTATGAGATATTAATGTTTTGTTTCGATCTATATTTTGATGATTTATTCGTTATAAACCGACTTTTTATATTATAATCAAACTACCAAGGTATGGCTGAGTTAGGTAATTGTTTAAACGTGCACACACACTCGCATTCATATAGGAGGAGTAAACCATTTGTTCTAGCTGACTTATGAAATACCTCTTTAGTTCGACATACTTCCTAACTTACTCATCGCGGGTGATTCTGTAGTGCCTATTAAAATCTGGTTTACAATAGTCAAAATAATAATAAACACAATAATACACAATTATTGTCATAAGCCAAACTTCAAATGTATTGCCATAAAGTGTATAAACTTAATAGGACTTGATAAGTTTCTAATGTACAATCTGTCTCTAGCGGGTAAGATCTCTATTGCAATTTAAGAGTGGAACGCTCTATAGGGGGAGGTACATTAATACATCTAGAGATGTGAAACGGAAAATTTTCAATTATTATGCCTATTTATGTAGATTAATTTTAACTGATTAAATTGATAATAATAATAACGGTAATAAAAATAATTAGTGGTAGTAATAATAGTAGTAGTAGTAAAACACCTGATTCAATGGCCGTACAGTCCAACACGCTACTCTCGCAATAGACTAGACTGCCGATGACAGGGAGATCGAGGTTCGATTCGGGTGCACTGGGAGAGGTTTTTCCTAAATTATTTTCCACTCTCTCCACACAAATGTGTGTGCAATTCCTCTAAATTCAACCTTCCTCATCCCTAACACATTATCTTAATTAGTACATAGGCGAGTAATAAGACGTGGTGCTAAAAAAAAAAAGTAGTAAAGAAACAAATGAATGCGAGCCTTTGTAGACCCGTTATGTTCATAAATCATACTTAATTTTTTTTTATCATCAATAAGTTAGTTAAAATAATTTTAAGGTTGGCCCGACCTCCCATATCCTCCGTGCTTCCTAACTACCCCTCTCCCTCCCTAACCTGCGTGCCCCCAAACCCACTCGTCTCTTAACACACTATATTTTGAAGTATAATAAGCGCTAGGTGCCACTTCTACAATTTAACACCCGCCTCGGTGGCGTAGTTGGCTAACGCGCTAGTCGTGTTGAGATCGACCGCCGAGGACGGGGATATCGAGGTTCGAATCTCGGTCGGGTGAACTGGGGGGGGGTTTCCTAAATGGTTTTCCACTCTCCCTCCACGCAAATGCGGGTTCACTTCCTCTCAATTCAACCTTTCCAATTCCTAATCCATTAGAGTAATTAGTACTTAAGCGTATAACCCGAACGGGTAGTAAGACGCGGTGCTAAATATTATAATATTATTACAATTTAACCCCAGCAGAAAATTTTTCTATCCTAAATTTCCCGTAAAATTTTCATTTCTAATAATTACATGGGGGGGATTAGACTCTTTCAAAGTAAATGTTCTTCTATGATATCTACATTGAACACCATTTTAGAGCAACATTTTTCCGTGTTGAGATACTTTTAAGAATTATATATTTAGCACTTAATGGGGTAAAACTGTAGTGAGGAAAGGTCATTTTTAAAAATGAAGTTGGGCCCTTCACATCCTCCCAAATGCGGGTACACTTTCTCTAAATTCAAACTTATTATTCCAAACTCACTAGCGTAATTAGTATACATGTGCATAGTCTAAGCAGGTAGTAAGACACGTTTATTAAAATAAATCTGTTTATGCCCCCTCCCCTCCCCACACACTGTATGCCGTTCTGAGTTCACTGAAACTAGAGAGCAAAACCGACAATAAACAAACTATTTTAAATAAATGAATTTTAACAATATTTTTAAGAATTACTTTCAGTATTATAGTTATTTTAATCGAATTATTGATTCTCTGATAAATCTTTCCCAGACTTAATTATTTTGCTTATTTTCATTTATAATTAGGCCTATATACATTGTAATTAATAGTATATTATGTCATATTATTAGTTCAATCCTATTCGACTGATATTACATATTATATTTAACTTTTCAAACTAGTTGGTTACTGTTATGATTGTTTGACTTTTATTTTCATTTTAATTAAGTGGTCAATTTTTAGTGTATTATGTCATGTTATTAGTTTGTACCTATTTGACTCATACTACAGCACTCGTTGTAAATGTAAATAGATAATACCTAAGATTGCTAACGTCCTGTAAGTGTTAATCATACTATACGCAATAGTTCATTTATCAATTATCTACATTGAACCATACATTCATAAATTATAAAATATAATATCTTAAGTCTTGACTTATATTATATTCATTTACTCCTTACAAAAGATCAATTAGAATATTTTCTAAAATGTTATATATATATGTGATCAATAATTAAGATCACGAGCTATTAGATAACGCAGCCACCTTCGACTCGGGAAGGCTTTATGCGCATCATTTGACGCGACTGCATTCATTCATATTGGTACCAAAAATACTGGTTCATAATAAAGCTTGGAGAAAATTAATACTTAATTTTCTCCAAGCTTTATTAAGTAAAATTAAGTATTAATTTTCTCCATCCCCCTAAATAAGCAATTGGCAAAATTGAAACCAAGTAGATCGTGGGTGGGTTTCTCTTAAATATACTATCTCATTAGCTTACTCATTTATATGAACTTAAGGGTGACCTGGTGGTCTAGGGGTAAGGTGTCGGACTTCTGTGCTGAGGGTCCGGGGTTCAATCCTCGGTCCTGGCACAGATTTATCTGAATGCCAAACCCTTCCTTCACCTCTGACAAGATGTGTATTAATCACAACTTGTGAATGTGAGGAATTCCAGGCCCTCCACCGTGGTTCGGATCCCACGTTAAATTGTAGGTCCTCCATTTCATCTCACAATCACCCTACCATTGCACATTAGCGTAAGTGCGTATAAACCGAACGGGTGGTAAGACGCGGTGCTAATAATAATAAATAAATAATAAATATATGAACTTAAGACTATCGCCAGGTGCAATGACATTGTATGTTCAAGTCGACCTTATTGAGTCATCCATTGTTCAATAGACCTACTGTAAAATCCACATTGTACAGATAAAAAAAATCAATCAACACCAAGCTGGGTATGTAAGTATTTACTTCACAAACTCACAAGAAACAGGTTTATTGACAGACTGATAGTCAGACTCCAGTTTAAAAACAAACACGCTGACAAACAGCCAAGCTAGGCTTGGACACATTTTAAGGCTAATTCACATTATAGGTGAGATTGCGGTCCGATCACGGTCCGATCACGGTCAATAAATGTTATCTTGTATTCATATTGCACGGTCAAACCACGCTCTAACAACAGTTTGCGGTCACGGTGTAACAACGTGAACGGAATTGTTCTGAACATGTTTAAAATATTTTCAACTGTTTATTTAGTCTCGATGGCACTTATTGTGGACGAGGAAAAAACCTAATTATCACACAATAATAAGCGTGAACGTACTGTATATGGGTGCATCAAATGTTAATGAAACGGAAAACAGAAGGACTTTTTTTTTTTACTTTGTATTGGCATCTCATTCATGACTAAACCAAGTTTTTTGCAATATTTTCAAATGTCCCATGTTTGAATTTCAAAATATACTTTAAACAATTATTTTTGAGAAGCGTTTATCACCAATCGAAAAACTGGCAGTTTTACTGAGGTAAATTAACGACAAATATCTATATTAATAATACAATTTATTTAAATATTACAAAATGAAAGGAAAGAAAGATTAATATAAAAAATTACATCATTCACGTTCTATCTAAATTAGATTGCCTTGATTTATATTGATTACTATGATTGTTTGGTTACAATTTAAAAAATTTATAAATCTTCACATTATACTTGAGCTAAATAGTGTTCACTCAAATACCATGGCTAACCATCCGGTAAAAAGAACCTGAATTACATTATAATGTATAGTATTGGAAACTAACAAAATCTTATTATATATATATACTAGCTCTTGCCCGCAGTTTCGCTCGCGTTTCTGTCAGAATGTTTTTCAAGCTAACAGCGTGGGTTTTTTCTTCTAAAGGTTTCTTTTCACTAGAATTCTTACCTAGTAAAACCGCTAGAGCACCATTGCTGGCAGCGTTTAGCATTTCGGGTTGATCACCCTGTATACTGACACGGCCTATCTCTGCGTGCTTTCTACCCATTAAATATTGGACTCTGTATTCTTAGAGGTGGTTATTTTACACGAAACCACTGGTAATCACCAGTTTCATTATCTTTAGGAGCTCGAGTGTGGATCTGAGAAACAACCTCACGACCCTTAGCTTCGAAACAAATAAAACTTTCTTAAAAATAAAACACCAACCTTACAAGAATTATCTAAAGTATGTATTTGTTTTAAATAAGCTTTTCCTCGATGGAAAGGGGGTAAGTATTTGTATCTCCATCTTAAACTCTACTTGGCTCTTGTTCGATTATAATGTTGTTTTTTCTGTACCCACCCAATATATCTGCACATGATAAAACTTTACTCTAGAAAAAGTGTAACCGCATTAGCGTGAAGGCAGGGTGGGAAAATATCAAGGGTAAAAACTCATAAATACACCCGGCCAAGATTCCAACCCTGATATTGTCGTCACCGGAAATTAAGCATATGCGAGTGTGATGTAACACCACTGGACCACCGATGTGAGTTAAGGATGAATTTTTGATGATTTGTGACTTTATAACTCAGGTTTTGAGGTGCTTTCGCCTACTGGGAAATCTCTTGTTGGCTGGTTACCACATTTTATGTATTGTCTTTCCTTCCCACCCCACAATCCTCTCCATGTGGTAAATAGTAATCCTGTGCGAATCTATAATTTTCATTTTCGAATCAAATCCTAATTCGAATCGAATATCATGCCTAAACATTTTTTCGAATCGAATATAATGTTAAATTTATTTTAACGAATAGAATCCTAGTCAAATCCTATGCTTGGAAAAAATTGGATCAAATAATTTATTTTAGGCTTACTATGATAATAAGAGTAAATAGCCAGAGCTATATTAATGGTAATTACTTCAGTTAGATATCATAATCTGAAAATTGAAACCTGGACACGGGAATCGAACCCTATTACTATGATAATGTCTCAAATAGATTCTGTGTTGAATATTGAGTTTCCGAATCCAATCCGATGATAAAATATTTCATATTCTGAAAGTTGAAAAATGACAGCTGGACATGGGAAACGAACCCAGGACCATTGACTTAGTACGCCAATGATCTAACCACTGAGCTATTCAGGATTCATCCCGTGTCCATGGTCATTCTTCACTGATATTTTAAGGCAGAGCCTACGTGCGGAAATCGTCGGTTACAAGTGTGTGATTATATTAATATCACGAGCTATCAGATAACGCAGCCATATTCGACTCGGTAGTTGGCTTATTGCTGCCATTTGTACAATTATTATAATTGTAAGGGATTGCATATTAAGAATTAAATAACCAAAGCTATTATTTATGCTTTTAGTGAGGATTTAGATTTACAAATAATGTAATAAATAGCACTATTATTAAAAAGTTAAAAATTAAAGTAATATCACACCAGTTTATTTATATAATTTAGCACCGCGTCTTACTACCCGTTCGGTTTATACGCTACCAGTTTATTTAATCATTACACAAAATATTCAATGTCACAAACAATTGTCCTCCACGTCATTCCTTTACGACCTGAAACTCAAGTTAATTTCTTTTTTCACTCTAACACGCAAATGGTTTCCCACTTCAATTTGACAACTTTGTCAAGTTGTCAGAATTGCAAATTTTTACCAATACCGCAAGAAAAAATTATCATTATTTCTTTGGGAAAGTGATTGAAATAAAAACTGTATTTAATTCTTAGCTTTAACACTCTTTTCGAATTTGTCTACGCCCCCACCCTCCTCCCAGGTTGAAAACCACTTCTGAAAAAATATATCCAAGGAATTTTATATTTAAAAAATAGTGGCAACCCTGACATAGAGACTATCTATCTAGCGTAGGGGTGATGGAGTGTTGGTAACTGAAAGCTGGTATAAGTCACCAGATCTACTTTCATGTATCCATTTGCCAAACTATAGGTATGATATGCAAGTCCATATGTTGATGTGTCTTCCCTGATTTCCCGTCTCCTCCTTCAGCCTCTCCCACCAGACGTACCAACCCCTGAAACAGTATCCCATAAACTCTCTATAGACTGCCCACAAGGGGTGTGCAGAAATTTCAAATTCATACCCAAAATTTTTATTTGCACCCCTCTTACGAAATGTAATTGCCAGATGGGCAAATATTCCCACTGGCAGAACTTTTATTTTTATTTCCCACCAGGGTTACGTGTGGAAATGTGTACGTAGACCTGGTGGAATACAAATCGTCCCCCAGACCGACCCCGGAGCCTCCGTCGATCGGACCGCCGCACTAGAATTGCACCGGCCGGTCGTCGAACCGGGGTTGGGTGGTTCCATGTCCGGTCCTTTTTTGTTGAATCTATGTGTCCTCCTGATGTCTCCCCTATCCCGCTTATGTTATTTACAATTATCTCGTCACCCCGTACTAAGCGAATCGTGTTTTAAGTCTGCCCACGAGGAGTGGGCAGCACTACCAGTTTCATTTGCACCAATAATTTGTATTTACATACATCTACAGTTTCACTACACCAGAAGGGCAGAAATCACCCGCTGGGGAAAGTTTACTTTATTTTCACGCCAGGGCTACGTATGGAATTGTCATTGTAGCCCTGGCAGCGTACTATTATACTCCGACCGACCCCGGCGGCTCGCTCGACCGGAGTCATATAAACTATATTTTCTTTTGTTGTATCCATATCAGTTCTCTCATTCTACTGTTTCTTTTTCTCGTTCATTCCTTCCTTTTGTACCATGTATATAGTTAAGGTCACAGTCGACCCAGTAATTGTGATGGGGTGGATTTTTGTAAATTTTCCCGCCCCTATCCTAAAGAAGGCAAACAATCAGCCCGTCTGAGCGCCCTATTATTTCGCTTAGATTAGTTTATGAAAATGTTCTATGTTGTGTTAGTCTTAGAGAGCCCTTCGGGGCTGGTGCTTACTGTCATTCTATGTGCTTCCTGTTTCATGTATAACAATGTGATGTCTAAACAAAATAAATACCATACAAACAAACAAACAAACAACCATAATATGTTGAGCTGCCGGCACGTTTGTCAGTTACAACTTTATAAACAAACAATTTTGTTTGATTCTTTTATTCTTTGGGCGTTTTTATATTATTCAAATACGAACTTATGTAAATAACCTTTTGGATGTTTTCTTTTTTGTATTAGTGGCATCTGTAGTTCAATTAAAAATGCTTTGTAAATGATAGCTGATAAAAGGCTCCATAAATAAAATTGTCAAACCGGATAAAATCAGAGTTGTTGATGACATCATACGAACCGTACGCGATTTGAGAGTACAATACTTTTAAGTGTATTAGTTCATGTACTATACTATCTTTTGTAGCCACGAAACAAAAAATATAATGGTTTTATTAATAGACCTATTTTTTGATCACGATAAATCCATCTATACAGTTATCCTTAGGGAATTATTTATTAACACTTTTTATTGATAATCTAGTATTACTAAGAAAATATTGTTCCCACATAGGTTAACATAAGTGACTTTTAAGCGATGTTTGCAATAACAATCTTATGTTAGCTGTCGGTGAGCATCACTCCTACGTTGGAAACACTGTAGCTGTGATGACACTTGAACTTCTGCACTTACACATACCTATAGGATTCTACTAGACAGCACATGAATAGACAACACACCTATGTTAGCTCAACTAGTATGGTTGTGATGTCATTAGAGGTAAAAGTGTTGGTGGTTGTAGTAGGGCCTACATGTCTGTTCTATATTGTGTATATTGGCTATGTGGCCTATTCGTTGAATACTAGCTCAGTTACACAAATGGAAAACCTAACTAAGCTCCCACACTTCTTATTTATTTTCCATAGGATAAATGACATTTGAACCGGATTTGTATCTTTCTTTTAAAAGTTTAATGTTAAGCTGCCAATGAAGCTATCCGAATGGGATAGCCAAAAGGAACCTAAGCAGCAAATAGGTCGTTTTTAGCACTTTAACAACTTACATTTCTACTAGAATTACGCATCTTCCTATTATCATTAATATCCTTGAAAAAGTAAAAATAAAGCTAAAACCTCTATATTGTGACCCCACCCAAAACACGTTGTGACCCCAAGGTTGGAAACCGCTACTTTATTATAACACACTTGGAAGCAATATTTAACTAGTTAGCTCCCTGAGATGTAGAACTCGCTCATCACTTTATCGAAAAATTAGCAATTTGGCCATGTTTATTTAAAAACATTTTCAACTGTAAAATAAAGAAATAAAAAATGGAATCTATGGATATTTCTACAGTATTTTGATACCTGTCTACCAATGTCCTCGCGGAAGTTGCCCTAAAATGTTAATAATAGTACGTGAATAAACTATTCAAAACGTATTTTAATTTAGCGCGTGAGGGTGAAAGGGCGTCCCCTGATATTTTATGAAATAAATGATGACAAATTCGAAATCAGCACTCTGAACAAAATAGTCATACGAAATTTTATGCAAATTACGCACTAAATAACGAAGTTAAAAATGTACCTCAGATTTGAAAATGTTAAAAGGGTGAATAAAAAAAACACTGTTTTTCTGTTTAATGTAGCCTATTTAATCAGATAAAAAAAATTACAAGTGTTGTAACAATGTAACAGCCCTAAGCTACTCCTCTTCCTTCATTGTTGCTTTGAGCCTATTTAAATTGCTTTCATGAAAGCCTATTTTAATAATAATAAACAATGAAATAAAGATACATCAGTACTGTTCAATTCATACTAGTATGGATACTTGCTAGCAAAATTAATGTATATTTCAGAAGTAAAACATTAACACTACCCTCATTTCATCTTAGTTAGAGTTCGCAATAAGAAAACAAATGTTATGTAACATTCACTGCATTTATGCCTTTAAAATTTAATAAAGCCCTAATTAAGGCATTGGTTGTATATCAGATGATAATTTGAATCATAAAACTGTGACAGTCTAGCAGCCACGAAAGTCACAACTAAAAACACTGGACCATAAATAAAACATTGGCTGACAATGCTGCCAGTCCAAGCCTTGCTGGCTGAGTGAAATTTTGCTACTGGGCAGCTCATGTTCCCTTATGATTCGTTTTCATACCTCATTCGGCATACACTCACCGGCCGTTGTCTCTGCCTACTGACACTGGCGCTACTAGACTACTTGATTAACTAAGCTTTCTACCATTTACTACAGAGGAAATCTCCTTTCGGTGTTTGATCATTTTTGAAGTTGGGATTTTTGTGTAGAGTAGGGATCAACATCTGGGAAATTTTAAATTTATCTGTTTAAGTCTGGGGTTAAGGACTTTCATAAGAAAGTACTAGGGTACAGAATAAGCCTAAAATGTCCCAACTCGAGGTTTGAAATCTCACAAAACTCCCAACTTTCAAGCTTTTAACCAACTTTGGGGAGGGGGCTGACACCCCCTAAACCCCCCTGCCTGTACCTTTCATATATATATTTTTCTTACATCTTGGAAACTATAGGGCTTATAAAAATATAAAGTACTCTCAAAATCATTTTATGGAAAAAATGAGAATAGTAGTTTTGTTTATAATGTTAAACGGTGCCTAAATACGAGTTTTAATTAAAATCGTTTTAGTGAAATCTGAGAAAATCGATTTTATCTCTTTTTACCCTTCAGTAGACTACCATCAGAAAAAAATTAATCGAGAACCCGGCTTCGTTAGGTTCTTTTCCTTGGTCTATACTATTGATGTGCCAAGTTTAAGCTTTCTAGGTCATCTAGGGGCTTCTGGAGGGTGCAGAAAGACACACACATAGACATTAGGAAATTATGTATAGAGATATTTTTACTACTGTACATTATATTTCAAGTTAAATTGCTATAATAGACCCATGCATAGGCTGTAGACACACAAGTATATTTTTCGTGAATAAAAGTTATATCAAACAAATTGATATTTCTAATTAAGTGAAATTTAATGTAGCTGTACAAGTTATACCTTTTGTTTTCACTACACCAAAGGAAATATTGGGTGAGAGACCGATTGCTATTAAATAATATCTTAATATTTGATCAAATCAATTGAACTCAAAATTCTTGAGATAAATTTTTAACATTTTTAGTACCTACTAACATTTGTTGATTAAAAAAAAATGAGTTCAGTTGAACTTGAACTACTAAGACTCGAAATTAAATTTTGATTTCTCTCACAACACTAATTTTGTTTACTAAATTTGTTTATCTCTGTGACCAGGTGATATTATGATGGAGGGGGAGGTACAGCCCTCAACTGCAGCGACAGAGGATGAACGGGAGCCGATGATAGAAAGAGGTTTGATACATTCTTTATTAGGTTTCTGATGTATTGAGAATGTATAGGTCAAGTTAGCACGCCATTGGAAAAAAAAAACCCTTATCTGTCTCATTAAGTTCAGGTAAAGTAAGAATGTGTCAACAAGAACATTATCTGATAATTACAAAATATACTCCATCTTATTTGTATGCACACGTAAAGTTATGATTTGCAGCTGTCACTTTTGATATAATATATAAAAATACCGATAAAATAACATTATCAATTTGTTAAATAGCTCTTAACACTATGGACTGCAACAAATATGGTTGTAGTTTCTAAATTATTGTTTATACCTCAATCTTATTGTAAGCAATCAATAAATAATCATACTCCAAGTCATGTGTTCACTGTCCCTCTTAGACATATGGTGTCACTTTTGACAACTACAGTCAAGTTAATCTTGACTTTTCTACATTTATTTTCATCTGCTTTAAAAGTTTATTCTGGTATAATTATATTTATAATAATTTATTCATTTGACAAAATAAAATAAGTTACATAAAATGAATTGGCAATTGTCATCATACACAATTATTTTGTTATTAGTTTAATATTTAACTAAAATGAAATTATTAAAATGTATGGTGATGCTTTGCTAATATGTTCATTGCAAGTTGATTATACCCATGTTGTTGTTGCATAGTTCCACTATGGGGATCCTGCCGGTTGATCTACACGATCTGTGCCACCGTGTCGCTCTTCAACTGTTTCCTGCTCAGGTTCAGCCTAAGTTTCGCCCTTGTCTGCATGGTGAAGTTCCAGCCACAGAATCTCACAAACACATCTTCTGATCCAGACACGCTATGTCCTACGATGCTTCCAAGCAAGGACATCTATATGGTAAGTGATCACATTAAAGGATACTTTAGGGACAGTCACATAGCTATTAGATTAGGTGAAGAGGGAAAAAAAAATCATTCAGGGCTGGAGTAAGGAGGGAGAAATTTGTTTGGAAAAAAAACAACCTGCACACATTGGTAATCACACTGTCTAATGCATCACTCTCGTCTAAGGCTGGATTGCTAATGACAGGGAGGTCGAGGCTCGAATCCCTGTTGTATGTACTGAATGTGTTTTTTATAAATAATTTAACACCATCCCTCCATAAAAATGTAGATACATTTACTTTAAATTATACCCTCCTCAGACCTTCCCTATGGGTATAAATATGTGAACATCCTGAGCATGTAGTAAGAAGTGGTGTGAATTAAAAAAAAAATGTAATATTTGATTAAGGCATTAGTTTTTGTTTATTATTTCTATCTTTACATAAAACCATGCTAAATGAACAAGGGCTTACATTTTTGGTGAACTGTAAAAACTGTTTAATCTGAATGGTAGTAGTCTTACCTTGAGAGAATATACTTTGAGTTTGTCTTATATATAGGCCCTAAAATAATATTGTAACAATGACAGGTAAGCTTGCTACTTTTCAGAGTAAATGAAGGATACTTCAAGTCCTACCATTGGGCATGGAAAGCCTGTATTAAATATAATCTTAATGATGTGAAATTAAGATGGTTCTTAAGATTGGATACACCCTTTTTCCTCTATCATATAGCAAACACATTATACATGTACAGATTATTTTCCTATAGTTTTTATATGACTTAATGTCTTCAATGGTGTATGCAACACCATTATGAACAGCAGTCAAACACATTTATTTTTGTCTTAAAATACACATTCTCTCTATCACGATTGTGCATTTTTGTGCATGCTATGTTTTTATTTTTAGATCTTTGTTTTTAAAAATGCCACCAATATTATTCAAATGAGTCTTATGCAGGAACGTTAAAATAGTATGAGTAACCTCTTTAATATCACCCTCCCTTTCCCCACTCTCCCAGAGAGTTCTATTCAAGCACTCCGGAAACAGAGGCAACCAACAGCAACCATTAATCATACTAACAACCATTTGTGCCGGATGGTTTTTTTTCAACACAAAATGAACAGTAATTTCCTGCCTCCTCAAGTTGGTGGAGTCAAGATCAAACAATCAACCGGAAACATAACATTTGTGAAATCTTACTTTCTGAGTCACTTTGTGGGAAATAAATAAATCCAGAGTGAGAAAGTCCGTGCGGAGTTCCATACTTTTTTTTTTAAGTAATGCCCAATCACATCTGACAGACTTTGTTGGTTCGTATCTTGGTTGGGTGGATGTTTCTTAGTATTCACATGGTGGGAAAGAAGATGAGGTACAAGGGATTCTAAGTTCAGTATAAACTTGGTGCTGGTCACTAACAGCCTTTAGCGTTTGTTAAGATCTAAAAAAAAGGCTAGAATAGAGATAGATCAGGGCTTGGTGTCTGATTGGCTCATCTTGTGGTACTTCTTTCTCCAAAAATATTTCCTAATGTCTCTTCAGATGAATATTAGTGTAGTTGTATAAAATAAACCCTCATATTTTCTCATAAAATGTCATAGTCCGAGGTTGCTAACAAATAGAAGACAATCATAAACCATACTTTTATTTTCCACCGCATCTTAGTACCACCTGGGTTATCTGTATAATTTGAATGGAGGGAGAGTGTAGAACCATTTACCTCAAATACACTCGACCGTATTTCAATCACGACCTCCTTATCACTGGCAAACTAGTATGGATGACTTTTATTCTGCCTGCCCACCAATGCAGGTACCAAAGCATATTAATTAATATCAAACACGAAACTCAATCCATCCTGTATTGATCGTTTGTATTCATGTTCCAGGGTGATATGGAATGGAGCAAATCCCTTCAGGAGTGGATCCTTAGCGGTTTCTTCTATGGTTTCCTGGTAAGCCTGATAGCCGGAGGGTGGGTGAGCGACCGATTTGGAGGAAAGCTCCTGTTTGTGCTGGGTAGCCTAACTCAGAGCCTCTTGGCCCTAGCCATTCCTGCCGCCGCCAGATACAACCCTGTTTCCCTCTTTGTTCTGCGCATCCTACAAGGACTTGTCTGCGTGAGTACCAATCATGTCCTGAAAAATAGAAAGAGGAGAAATAACTAGTCTGAACTGCTATTCTAAACCACACACATCGTTTACAAGAGTATGTCTCGCCCACACACATATTTATGTTTTCTAAAAGGGTCTTCCTGTAAAAAATGAGGTTTTAGATAATTATCTATTATGTAATTCATTTGTTTGTTGGTTGTGTTCTCAGGGGCTGTATCTGCCATCCCATTTCCAACTGTTTAGTAAATGGTCACACCCCAGCGAAAGAACCCGCCTGATGAGCTTTGCCTACATGGGCTTCCCTCTAGCCCTGGTCATCATCTATCCCTTGTCTAGCTTCCTCTGTCAATATGGCATAGATGGAGGATGGCCCTCCATATTCTATGTCACCGGTAATAAATAAACTCAAATTGGTTCTTAAACAATAGGTTGAAAACTTACATTATGCCAAGATTATGATCAACTTAACGTTAAATTAACTTTCCCTTAACGTAATTTAACGTAAAGGTTCTCCTTGTGTTTTTAAATGGAAGCCATCACAGTGTGGTTAACTTAATGTTCACTTAACGTTCATTTATAGTAAGAGCTGTCTTGGGAGCTCTTTCACGTTATGTGAACTATAAGTGAAGGGTATCACGTGATCTAGCCAGCCACTCATGTTAACACTGCTATTTAGTACTTCATCTGTTTTGCAAGTATCGTTACTTTATTTATTTATAGTGTATGCAAGATAGATTTTACTTTTAAATTATGATTGACGAGTATAACATAACACTAAAATAGGAAAAGTAGAAAGTACAAAAAACTTAACTTTGAAACAATTACTTTGAATGATAAATATTTTTATTGCAATGTTATTAAATATATCAAAAGTAAACAATACATATAGTCCTAGATAACACTGTTAACAAATAGTACAGATCACAGATCAACATCTATGCTCTCTGTTGTATTCTTGACTATCACTAAGATATACAAATATACAAGATTACATGCACTGAGTAGAGATAAGATTACATGCATTGAGTAGAGATAAGATTACATGCATTGAGTAGAGATAAGATTACATGCACTGAGTAGAGATAAGATTACACGATTACTCCATATCTAACACTGTTCAATTGTATTTACACTAATAACATCTGACCACACCCACTGTGATCTTCACGTATATTTCCAGTGTAGCCAATCACTCAACAACACATTTCCTCACATTCATAACACTCCTCCCTCCTTAGCATAAACACACCCCTTCCCCCCCCAACCAGTGGGGAAAAACATGTTCATAAAATGTCTTCTCTTCAGAGGTTGAGCCTTGCAGGTTGCTTAATTACGCGGCCACTCCTAGTAGAGGTTATTCGAGTTGGCGTACCTCTTAAGGCCGACTCTTCGTTGATGGGCTGCCTCATCTCCTGGAGTAGGTCCAAAGGCTTACCTATGGGTGAGATTCTTTCATGAGGAGGGCTGGTACTCTTCTCTTGAGTGGGTGACTCAACCTGACTCCTGGGCGAAGTGCACGGTGCTGATAGCAATGGGGGTTCAGATGGCTCAACTGCCAGTGACCTCCTAGATGGTCTCGGATTTGAGCTTTGAGTCTGGCTACCATTTGTGTTCATATTTTGTCTATTAAGTTCCTCCCCCACTGGCCTCATCTGATCCACATGGCGAAAATAGGTGGTATTCCCTTGTTTTATTAAGTAATGTAAATCACCCTTTTTTTCTTTAACAATCCCCCACAGCCATTTTTTCTCTGGGTTTCTGTAGGAACGAAAAGCGACGTTTGACCCTTCCTCGAAATGTCTTGGAACATCCACAGGATCCTGGGAGCACCGCTGAAGGGCTAGTGGACCTAAAGGCTTTACTAAATCTATGCGGCTCCTTAACGTACGTCCCAAAAAGAGAGATGCAGGGGATAGTCCAGTGATGGAATGGGGCGTCCTCCTATAGGCTATCAGGAATTTAGTTATAGCATCACTAATATTGCTTCCACTCAATATGGCGGCTTTTAGAGAGGCTTTAAAAGTCTGGACTCCCCTCTCTGCTAACCCATTGGAAGCGGGATGGTATGGTGCAATCAATTTTTGTTTGATTCCTAATTCGGAACAAAAGTTTGAAAATTCTGAGCTGGTAAATTGAGGGCCATTATCTGATACGATGACGTGGGGAAGACCAAAATTTGTAAAAAAATTGTTCAGCAGTTTAATTGTTGTTGTAGACGTTATATTTTTTACAGGGTGAACATCAACCCATCTGCTGAAGGCATCTACAATAATAAGAAAATACATGCCTTTAAGAGGGCCTGCATAATCTATATGGAGCCTTTCCATGGGTGATGACGGGCATTGCCACTTGTGGTAGGATATCTTGGCTGGGTTGTTTTTCATCTGTTGGCAAGAAAGACAATTTGAAATCATTTTCTCAATATCCAAATCAATTTGAGGCCACCACACATAACTTCGTGCCAATGCTTTGCTCTTAACCACTCCCATGTGCCCCTCGTGTAGCTCTTCTAATACTCTGGATCTTAGGCATGTTGGTATGTACACCCGCTGGCCCCAGAAAAGACAATCATGGAACAATGAATATTCGTGCTGCGGATGTCCCCAACTATTCATGGGTTTTACGGTAACCCCCGTTTTGAGTGCTTGAATGAGTTCCACAGCTTCCTTTTCCTTATTCAAGTTCCTAATTATTTCATTCGCAGTAACTGGTAGTACATTAATTTGGCCTAAACTAAAAACTTCTAAATCCCTCTCAAAATCATCTGCTTGGTCTTGTAGAGGTAGCCGTGACAAACAGTCTGCATTGCCATGCTCCGCACCTGGACGATATTGAATGTCGTAATTGAATGCTTGCAGAAATATAGCATACCTCTGGAGTCGTAGAGCAGACAGAACAGGAAGACCCTTTGATGGTCCGAAGATGGAGAGTAACGGACGGTGGTCCGTTATTAAGATGAACCGATGGCCAAAGAGATAAGCAAAAAACTTTTTTATGCCAAATATAATGGCACCTGCTTCTTTTTCTATTTGACTCCAATTTTGTTCCCCCTGGCTCAAAGTTCGACTAGCAAAGGCGATTGGCCTTTCAGTACCATCACTCATGCGATGGGACAATACTGCCCCTAAACCGTAAGGGCTGGCATCGGTAGAGAGGACAATTTTTTTCTTTGGGTCGAAGTGGGTAAGTATCCTGTCAGATGCCATTATTTCCTTAATTTGTTCAAAAGATTTGAGACAAACTTCATTGAAATTAAAATCCACCCCCGATTTTAAAAGGTTGTAAAGGGGATGGGCTAAAGTACTGAGGTCTGGTACAAATTTACCGTAGAAATTGACTGCCCCCAAAAACGATTTTAATTCTGTTACTGAAGTCGGTGGTTTTATTTTCAAAATTGCTTCCACCTTTTCAGGGCATTTGTGGATACCCTCCTTGCTTATGATAAATCCACAGTACTTAATGGAGGGTTTTAGGAAGGTACACTTGTCCACATTAACTCTAATGTTGTAATCTTCCAGCCTCTGAAACACCGACTTGAGCAGCTGATAATGTTGATCTTTGGTTTCAGAGCTAACACAGATATCATCATAAAAAACTTGAACTCCTTTAATATCTTTCAAAATCCCCTCAATTGTTCTCTGCCATATGGCAGGAGCAGTAGTAATGCCAAATGGAAGTCTATTATACTGATAGAGTCCCTTTATAGTGTTAATTGTTAAGTACTCGCGATCAGACTCCTTAACTTCAATATGATTGAAAGCCTGGCTAATATCAAGTTTTGAATAAAATGAACAATTTCCTATATTTGCAAGAATACCTTCGATGTTCGGAATGGGGTAGTCCTCGGTGATGAGTTGAGGGTTGATGGTTGTCTTAAAATCACCGCAAATCCTGATTGTACCGTCGCTCTTCATTACAGGAACCACCGGAGTAGCGTAGTCTGCATGGGTAACTTTTGATAAAATACCTTCTTTTTCCAAGCGATCCAATTCTGCTTCCATCTTAGGAACAAGAGAGTAGGCCACATTACGATGTTTCCTGTACACTGGAACAGAGTCGGGTTTAAGTCGGATTTGAGCCACCACTCCTTTGACTTTGCCTACTCCTTTTCTTAAAACATTCTCAAATTTTACTAAGATATCCTGTAGATTTCCATTTTTGTCGGGAGTTTTTGAAGGTTTATCAATCACATTTACAGTCCCTAAAAGTTCTGTCAAATTTAACTTAAGGGTTTGTAACCACTCAAGACCCACTATGGTGGCGAAATCCCCCTCTGCTAAGTATAAGTTCAATTTGTTTCCATTAACTAGAACTCTAGCCTTACCCAATAATGGTATGTGTGCCCCAGTATAGGTACGCAATTTTACTGTAGTGGGTAAAATTTCTTTATTTGGAAACTTGCTCCTAAAGTCAGCTTCATTTATTAATGTTACATGTGCCCCAGTATCAACTTGGAACGCAATATTTACCCCATCCACTGTTAGCTGTACCATGATTTTATTAGGCTTTACTGAATTTTTAATATGAAAAATATCAGAGAACACACCGGAAGTTTCGTTTAAATTGATACTTTCTCCATCAGATGTTTGATCCTCAGAGCATACCTGGTATAAAGCTCTATTCCTTTTAGAGTAACTCAATTTCTTATTTGGATAAGTACTTCCTGTGTTACTGGTAGCCTTCTTTTCACATGCAGGACTTATATGGCCTTTGACCCCGCAAATACGGCAAGAAGCGTTTCGATACCAACAGTTACCAGAATCGTGATTTGTGAAGTTACAATGTATACAACGTAATTTCTCTTTATTGGATTTATAAAGTCTTTGTTTTTGAACTTTCTTTTGAACGACATTGATATTTGTAGTACAAATATCATCTTGTGGGACCGAAAGACGTAAACTAGAGTAAGAACTAGCATACTCAACGGCAGACCCAAAATTAACTGTGGGGAGCTCCATTAGTTTCAACTTCAGATCTTGAGAACGCAGTCCGTGTACAAATTGAGTACAAAGGGCGTCATCGAACCAGTCATTTGGAAATTTACAATAACGCGTAAGTTTTTTTAATTCAGCTGCAAAATCGGCCGGTAATTCCCCTTCATTTTGCACCCTGTTTTGAAATTTAACCCTTTCTGCCAGTGCGTTCGGTTCTGGCTGAAAAAATGTAGTCAAAATATTTGCAAGTTGTTCCAATGTTTTAGACTCTGGTTCATTTGGCTCACACAGATCACATAACCTTTCATACGCATGTTCGCCAATGGCGTCTAATAAATATAAAGTCTGCTTATCTTCCGGTACATTGTAAATCCTAAATTTATTTTTTAATCTTTTTAAATAAACTTTCCAGTTGGACTTGGTTGGATCGAAAGGTTCAATATTAAACTTAGGAATTGATTCAGTAACACGAACAGAAGCACCTTCCTCCCTATCTGCCATTATGGAAAGTTTCGTTTGCTAGGAAACGCTCAGGTGAAAAGCCAAATGTACGCGAATTCTTTTCACACCTCGTCGCCACTGTTGTATTCTTGACTATCACTAAGATATACAAATATACAAGATTACATGCACTGAGTAGAGATAAGATTACATGCATTGAGTAGAGATAAGATTACATGCATTGAGTAGAGATAAGATTACATGCACTGAGTAGAGATAAGATTACACGATTACTCCATATCTAACACTGTTCAATTGTATTTACACTAATAACATCTGACCACACCCACTGTGATCTTCACGTATATTTCCAGTGTAGCCAATCACTCAACAACACATTTCCTCACATTCATAACACTCTCGAATGCTAATGTTTGGCTCAAGGTGTTACTTATTAAATGATAATAATAGAGATCAAGTGAAGGATATAGTTGTAAATTAAGAAATAGAAGAAATGTTGAGAATGGTGTAACTTATAAAAGAATAATATAGGTATATTAAAATATTTAGTTCCAGAAATTAAGAACTTAAAATCTATAATAGTATAAGAGTTAAGGTAAAAAAAAATTGAATTGTATTATAAGAAATTGGAGGTTATGTGAAAAGTTGTGCAATTGATATCAGAGAAACAATTTAATAAAAGTAAAAAATATTATACTTGACAATTATCACAGGGCATATAAACACATTAAAAATGTGAGTCAAAACAGTACATATATAAACATACAAATGCAGAACATATTAAAATACATACATAAAAATATAAAATTAAGATTAAAGTTGGAGTGTGTACTCTGGATTATCACAATATAATAAAAGAATTGAGATTTTCATTTACAGGTTTCACATTTCATTGTTCATTATATTTCTGGAGGTTGGATTATTATTAATTCCATAGTTAATAGTAAATTAGAATATTTTTAATGAAGGACGTGAGTTTGAATCAGAGTTGAAGCACATTAAGCAGTGATAATCAGACAATTTTTGGTAAAGAATTGATAGGTAAAATAGTTAAAAGTGACATAATGAATGTAAAAAGGGTTAGTTGAGAGTAGAAAGTTGATATTTATTCTTATCTAGAAGTTATTTGAGTTCCCTTGTTCCTTGTATTTCTGGAAGTGAAATTATTCAAGTCCGACATGTTTCGGCTACATAGGCACCATCCTCAGGTCTAAATAGGAAAAAGAATTAAACGTAAGTTGTGGTGCAATCACTCAATGTTAGCCAATGTAAAGAATTTTGATGAGAATTAAGTTTCAAGAAAAATAGACAATTGGAGGATGGAATGTAGAAGATAAAGTGTTGTCTTACCATTAATGAATCCTGAATGAGTTCCTTCAATGGAGAATAGAATAGAACTAAATTAAACTGTTGAGATGATGTGCAAATGTAAACTTGGGAGTATTTGCTAGAATGGCAAAGATAATGAAAGGTAGAAGAAAAAGTGGTGTGATAACAGTATATATATGGTGTAAAAATCAAAGATAGATAGATGTATTATTGAATCATGGCAGTGAAGTAATAAATAAAAATTAAGGTAAATGTGTAAAAGAGGGAAAAGTAGGATTAGAAAAGAAGTGATAAATAGGGAAAGGATAGGTGCAAATTCTTCTTGACACTGGCCCGAACAGGTCATTTGCTACTGTGGAAGGAAGGGCTGGAACAAGTAGGATTTAATTTTAGTTTTGTAAGTTGGGGGAGTTTTATTATGAATCAAGGTGTTGTGTTAAGTTACGTGAATCGTGATAGCCCACTGTTTTTTTTTACGATAAGTGAATTATAAGTGAATGTTACGTTAAGTTAAAGTTAAGTTGATTGTGATCCCGGCATTAGACAGCAAAATCAAACCAGAAACCTTTGGCTTGGTGAGCCATTACTCTACCACTGGGCTATCCAGGTTCATCCTATGCCCAGGATCCTACATAATTATATTTTAAGTTTGTTTTTTGCTAAAGTTATTATTTCACACAGCGACACTATTAATATTTGGGACAATATCCATCTCATCCCATAGATAGCATGAAACATGGAATATAGCTCTGACCATTTATCCCATCGTGGTGCGGTTTTTTTTGTATTTACTTTAAAAAACAGTTTAAATGAGACCAGTGAAATTTTTTTTCTATCTTTATAAAAATACAACAAAAGTGAAACATGATTATTTTAAAATGAAAAAACTATCAAACTGATACCACTTTTGCTGTTCTCAAGTAGTGTATTTTGATACTTTTCTGGTTTAAGCACATTCTTGTATCTAATAAACCTATTAAATGGCTGTGAGATAGTACTAAAAATATTCAAAACTCATTTTAATAAACTAAGGTAAATGAGAAGAAATATACCAATATTTTATTTGAGAAATAATATAAAAAATGGTTTACCAAGTTGATATTTGAATATTAGCTTTTAACTCCCAAGATCATAGTCGAACACATCAGTCAAACATGCTGGTGCTGAACTAGTTCTGCTGGTGCTGAGCTAGTTCTTCTGCTACTGAGCTAGTTCTGCTTGTGTTGTAACAAATGGTTATTTGAAGTGACCATCATCCAGATGTTAGTTGAAACGTGCATGGACTATGTTTTCCACAAGCGCGTGACAAGCAAAACTTAAAGTGCCCACACATTATAATTATTTTAGATAGAGTTAAATTGATATATGCTTTAAACATTTTGTTTGTCTAATTGAAACAATTAGTAATTTACTAAATACTGAAAATTATAGTTAATACATATAAAGTATGTAAAAGTTAAATAAACTTTCTTAGTTTACTTTTGAATCTATCATTTTTACCATTTATTGAAATTATTGGTGGTGCTGTATGTGGTATTCCATAAAAAAAAAAGAGATGTCCCAAACTTTAATGTCAAATTGTTTTGCTGTTTGAGGTTTTTTTGGCACTGCGTGCTCATTGTTCTTCTGCTCGCTGGTGTACGACAGTCCTGACAAACACCCCCGTATCAGCAACCTTGAGCAGTCTTACATCACTGGCAACTCACTCAAGATTAACAAGGTTAGTACAGAGGACACCATCACTCTAGTTTATTCACTTACTTGGTTGGAACAGAGCATTTTCTTCACAAACTGTTATGCACATCCTCAGGGGTCATCATCATCATCATTAACTGTTTCCACCCTGTGCCTGGGCCACTATAGTAAATTAGATCATAATTATTTTAAAAACCAATCATTTGTAAAGTACCCTTTTATTATTATTTTAAAAGAAACACGAATAAATATTTTATTTTTATATATATTAACTTAGTGATAGTGCTGCTCTCTAGTAAACACGGAATGAGTTAAGGAGAGTCTCAGCTGCTGCCATCTATCAGACAAGTGGCACCTCAAATAAATGGATACAATTCAGGATTTTGTGGATATTATGATAATGGATACAAATCAGACTTTCTATTTGTGATGCTTGTTTAAGAAAATGTCTGAATGGATACCATTCAAAATGAATACAATTCAGGATTTTGTGGATATAATGCAAATAATTACAGTGGATACAAATCAGGATTTTTGTTAAAGTCGTTTATTTGAAAACTGTCTGTATGGATACAATTCAGGATTTTGTGGATATTATGAGAATGGATACAAATCAGACATTTTATTTGTGATGCTTGTTTAAGAAATGTCTGAATGGATACAATTCAGCTCCCCCGAATTGTGAAGGTATCTTAGATGAAAAAACCTCACATTTTTATGGAGAGGGGATGGAAAAACCACATTGCTAAATCTCTTACTATATAAATATGAGATTTACAAAAAGACAAAACTTAGATTCAAACCTCAACCTTCTATGGCAAACCTTATGCCTTAAAACCTTGTGGCTACCAACGTGAGTATATTTATGATTTTAAATGATGTTAATTACAATATAAATTACATCCAAAAACTCTCAACGAAAAACGTGATTTTATTTTAAAAATAGATCTTTAAACAATTAACAGTGTCTAATCTTTAAAAAATTTTTACAGTGTGAACTGATCTTTTAATTATGCCTTGTTCTCACAGCCTCTGAAGCCACCACTGAAGTCTATATTTCTGTCTGCCCCCATTAACGCCAACCATGTCGCTCATTTTTGTTATTCTTGGGGATACATCACCATGGCAACCAACCTGCCTCTCATCATGAAAGAAGTCCTTCACTTTGATGTCAGGCAGGTCTGTATACCTTATGTCCACCTCAAATGGTTTGGCGAAAACTAAGGCTCTGGTGTTTATGACCTTAAAGATCGTGAAATGTGTGTGCAATACACTCTCTTAAAATACCAATATATGACCTAAAAATTAACAAATATGACCTAAAAATGTATGTTAATGATAATATTATTAAAAATATGCCTCAAATCAAAGAAGTAGCTTGCAGTAAAAGAAATTAACTGACAAATATTTTCATTTAAACATAAATGAGCTTCAATATCTGCATAGCAGGCCTGTAAAACTTGCGGATTATGGGCTGCACTAGGCCCAATCCATGTTTATATGTGGCATGTGCACCTTTTGATGAACCTAAATACAAAGTATTTATCTAAATGTTATAGAAATACCCCATTTGGGTTTATGACACATGGAAATTTGGAATTATTTGGGGCAATCTAGCAAGTAAGGCTGCTGTACCAAATTTTTACTCTTTACTTTTCAGAGATGAAGTCCCAAAACTTATTAAATTTGCATACCAAATACTGTATGTGCAACTTTTTTCAACACACAAGTGTGTGAACAGATATTTTCTCTTATTAAAAGGAACAAACACCCGAAAGATCACAGCTTAGGGACATGCATTTGTCATAAATTATGAAAATGATTTCAACACAAGAGTGTAAAAAAAGTTTCAAATTTCTGGGTAAAAGTAGAAAGTAAGTCGTAAGACGGCTGCCTCAATCAGCGAGAAAGTATTATTTGCTGTCAGGTCACAGGGTTTAAAATACAATAGTTTATGTCTTTTCTACAACTACTTCTCTATTCTGTCCAAGATTATGCTCCCTTTAATGCTTTGACATGTCACTAAGAAAGAGGGAAAATAAAACTATGAAACTTCTGATCTCAAGGCTTGCTGCTGGTTCTCAAATATCTTAAAATTTCCTCTCATTAGCCTATAAAAAATTACATTTTTTTTTTGTTTCATCAAACCCAGCCTCACATCTCCACTAATATGATTAAAATTCATTGAAAATGATTTAGTGTCAAAGTTTCACACATGTTTTTCTATTAATAAAACTCAACTATAGGGCTGGTAAGGAAAATGAGCCCTTTTAAAATATTTTGACTTTATTTTGGCGTGAACTATATTTTGAAATAATGCATTGTATGGTTAAAAATCACATTAGAGCAATTTATCCCTTACTGAGGTGGTCGCCTTAAGGTGCGGCAGAAGGGAGCGCAAGTTTTTTACAGTTTTTATAGAATATAAACTTTTTGGCCAAAATAAATCAAATATTTCTCCAGTAGCAACATAGAGTTTAGTTTTCTGCACATGCTGATATCAACAGATCTTGAATATCTGTCAAGGGTGTCCTGGAATGTTGTCAAAACTTTTTAGATAAAGAGAAAAAGTTTTGACAACATTTCAGGACACCCTTGACAGATATTCAAGATCTGTTGATATCAGCATGTGCAGAAAATTAAATTATATGTTGCTACTAGAGAAATATTTGATTTATTTTGGCCAAAAAAATGTAATGCTCTAAAAACTGTAAAATTAATCGCGCTCCCTTCTGCCGCACCTTAACATTAATAGATCAAATCTGAACTTTCTTTTTGTAATAATTAAGATTTTTGAATCGATTTTTAATTTTTACTTAAAGTTGATGACAAAATTATTTTTTTAAAGGCGACTTCCTCAATATTTTCTATTTTTAATATGACCCATTTGAACAAACGAGATTGACATGCCTGCCCTAGAATGATAAATAAAATTAAAATAAACTCATTACGGTTTCGATACACTTAAAGGATTCTTGTACACCCATAGTGTTAATAGGAGCATTCATTGGGGCTTATTGCTCTATCTGGTGATAGTGCTGTAACCTTAATGGCTCTCAGGAGGTGTATTTCTTGTTTGAAAATCAAACTTTACAGCCTTCTGGCTTTGCTTTTGGAGATAACTCTGTTCAGTCGCCTCCCAAGAGATGCGAGTAGCAAGTGGAGATTTGTGTGTAGCTATAAAGTTTACACTTTTACTCTTAACAAGACCAGCCGTGGGGATAGCTGCTGTGGTTGTGTAGCTATAGGAAGGTTTACAAAAAGCAACCAAAAAAACCCATCAACTTAAAAGTCAATATTTTCATGTTTGTTAGTTAGTTTGTAGCCATTTAATTAATACTACAACTACTACTATTGTTGGTGTAATTATTTTATTTTGTTCACTTAGTTACTGAAAATTTGTTTTACGAAGATAAATAAGGTGAATTGCCTGTTAAAGCACCCAAGAGCATGATACTACTCCTAGTTAACTCAGTTATAGGGCATCAGCGTGCTAATTCAGGAGTCCTGGGTCTGATTCCCGTATCCAGGTGTTAATTTTTGGAATGTTTTCCCATCCTCCTTGAAATAATTTCTCAGCCATCATTACAAGGGTGATCAAATTACAGATTTACTTATATTGTTTTTATTAATATGCTTCTAGTGTCAGTGGGCTGGCTATTAGTGACTTATCCAAATTAGTTTTAGCACAAGCGACCAAACCTCAAACAACTAATTTACCATTTAGCAAAATAGTACGCTACTTAATTTCACAATAGTATTGGCCCAGCCTGTAATTGAACCCAAGAGTCTTAAATTGATAGGCGGCTAAGCTTTAGCTATGGCATCAAACAATTAGTATATCTTTATAGAGTCAAGGTTTAAATCTTGGCTAGTTGTAATGAGGGTTGTCTTTCCTAGTTGGTTTTCCACTCTCCCTCCTCGCAAATATAGCCAAAGTTCCTTCAAATTCTATCTTCCTCACCCCTGCCCCATTAGTGCAATTAAATGTGAAAAGTTCAGATGTAAAGTTAGACCCAAAGCTTAAAAAAAACATATCTAAGAAAGTAAGATGTCAGCACTTCATTAGAACAATTAATTTTGTATACTAAATCTTTTGTTTTAGTACCACATCTTACTACCCATTTGGGCCATATTCCTATGTACTAATTATGCTAATGAGCTAGGAAGGCGGTATGTTGAATTTAGAGGAAGTGTACTCGCATTTGCTTGGAGAAAGAGTATAAAACCATTCATGAAAACGACTCTCATTACACCTGGCCAATATTTGAACCTTGCCCTCCACTTCGCTAGCAAACCAGACCAGACCGGGTTGGCAACTATATTATGATTTTGGTAGGAAGAAAGGTAGAAGTTAGCTACTAACATTACTAAAACAATGTTAATATATTAATACATTTAGTCATGTTAACAGAATTTGTCACTTTTAATATATATAATCAATACATATAAAATAACACAAATAATATAGTAAAATATTATCAATGTTGGCCGCAAAGAAATTTGTTTGAATTTTATAAACTGTTATTCTAGCCAAAATCAAGGTATACATTTTTATGCCCGCCAATGTCGGAATTAGGGTGAAATGTGTTTCATAAATAATAAGTATAAGCGATTAAATAAATGTGTATATTTACTTCACAGCTCAAACATATTTTATAAATTGAAACCTTAAAAATAAATACGAGCAGACTGCATCTTTTGAGCATATGAGGATCTATAGTATTCACTTATGTGTCTGTACAGAATGGAATTTTCTCCTCTCTCCCCTACATTGGCTCTTTCCTCATGAGACTCATCATAGCCGTGGGGTTTGCGCCACTCCATAAGCTCACCAAGCTAGGTCTCACCAACTTCCGGAAGATCAACCATACCTTCGGTGAGTACAATCCTTCTGTCAAACAATTCCATGAGGTTCACTAAAGTTCTTGTTTCTTATCAGTTGGTCTGAGAAACCAGAGGAAACTTTATAAGTTCTCAACAAATAACAACAATGTAAGGTGTGAACTATGTTCTTCTTTTCATTGTAAAATCCATATTGTTTTTGTCCCTTTTATGTGTTTCTATGATACACCTTTCCTGTACCTTCTTCCAAATATAAACCAAGACAAATGTTATTCTTCAATTGAAATGTCTGCACATGTATAGGTTTAGTAGGATTTTGGTAGGAAGGAACTTGAAGAAAGTACTAACATATTCTTCTGTGGCCGACGTTAATAATATTTTACTAAACTATTAATATTATTTCATAGGTATTATACAAAATTGAAAGTTTTGTATCACATGATTTGATGTAAAAATATGAAAAAAGTGTTTAGTTAACTTTTATAACTGTTCAAAAGTTTCCTCAATATCTAAATCAAATTGTATAGTGGGAATTCCTAGGTGACATGATGTGTTATAGTAACACGTCAAACTATAAGTGATTCATCACCATAGTACTAATTTAGCAGTAACCTAAATTATGTTCGTTGAACTAGTTTGAAACTACTGATCTAGTATTTGGTCACCATGTTTGTTCCATAGAAACCCTAATTTGTGGTAAATAAAATTATTGCTTGTTAAGTAAAAAGTTGGATTTTTTTATTAAAAATCAGTAAATAAAATAAATCTTTCAACTAAAATTTGTATAAAAAATCCACTAAACTTAAGTGGCCTAGATATATGGGTAGAAAAATTACAGCTAAATTTCATATTCTTTAATGTTAAGAAGGTGGAGGGAAATATATTTTCTGGATTGGAAACTTTGACATGCTATGGGAATATTAATAAGAAAATGATCTGACACCTTAGCTCAGTTGGTAGCGTGGCTGTCTACTGATCTAAGGGTCCCTGGTTCGATTCCCGGCATGGCTGAACAATTTATCATTGGTGAAATGAGGATTTACCCCTTTCACAGCGATAAATTAACGGCTGGGGACTAGATGCTGTACCTGTCCTAGTCTTAAGTTAGATTATAAGCTATAATAAGCTATGACAGGCCTAACAAGCCGGTAGTTGAAATATATAATATAGCTTGAATAAAAAAACTTACCCAGGCAACAGACTGGAAACATAATGGATGTAAAGTAAAGAAGAAAATGAGAATAGTGCAGTTTTTTTGTATTTTTTTAAAGCAATTTCATGCAAAGAACAATGCCATCACTGCCTTTGTATAACATTTGTATCAATTGGATATCACTATTTCTCATTAAAATCAAAATATTAACCATTAATTCTATATAAAAGGCTAAGTAATCAATTTCACAATAAGATTTTTGGTTTATTTCCCGTATTTATAATACATTCAAAAATGCTACAGTGAACTTTCAAACTATTTTGATTATAATTTTAATGTGCTAACTAAAAGTTCTTAAAAACATGTCTCGTTATATTTTAGTCTACTGATCTATAATTAAGTTGAAAGTAGGGATGGGCCCTTCAAATCCTCATAACCTTAATCCTTTTAGTGCTAGAAGCCGATTTGATTGGCTCTGCCTATTTGATTGACTCTGCCTACTATCGCTAAAAGTGCCACGGTCCGATCTGATTGGCTCTCTAAATTTGCACTAGTACTCCTTTACCTGATAGATAGTGTAGTAGTGTCATATATCACTGAAAAGAGAACATTTAACTCTATTATTTTATACAAGGTTGACAACATAAAAAAAAACGTAAATAGTTATTATTGGAATTGGAAGTTTAGTACATTTACAATGGTGGATGGTAAAGTACACAACGTGCTAAGTGCGACGCCAGATTACATACGAGCTGCATGGAAAAACACAAGTGTGGCTAGCATTCATACAGCTGTAAATATTTTTGTAAATAGTTTTCAAATGTACGGGTTAAATAGTTCTGAGTTTATAAAAATATACTATTTAGATGTTCATTTTATGTCATGTGAATGAAAGGATTTCTTTACCAATGTAAGTAAATAGAAGTAATAACTTTATAAAGTTATATATAATATATAAAAAAAATGAATGTTAATTATAAATGGTTTTTTTAAAGACACATTCATTATATGTAAGCCTAAATATTTATTCATGAGTTAAGCAATATAATAAATCATGCTTTAAGGTAAGCAATAATGGCCCAAAAATATCTATTATAGGATATCAAATAAAAACTAAAATAATTCCTATTTATAATAATATATATTCGAAACTTTATTTTATTGTACAAAACTAAATGCAATACAACAAAACAATAGTGAAATGTATTTTTTTTTAAATATTAATTAGCCTTAGTTTTGAAGAAATGAAAAATTTAAAAAAATTGGAAATTAGATTTAAAATTTGTAAATTAAATTGTTTTAATTAAATTGTATTAACTTATTATTACTAAGGAACAGTACATGCAGATTAAAATGATAGAAAAATCAAAATAATCACTTCATAAATAAAGGTTTGCAGAATTTTCTTCCAAACCATTATAAAAATGAGGAAATAGCTGTGGCATTCATCGCACACAAAACCAAACAGGCCTCTGGCACTCTTCACGCGCGAATTGTGGAATAGGCGTGGCACTAAAAGGGTCAAGGATATATGAGATACAAGGATTTGTAACTTTTTTCTCCTTCAAATTTTGAATATGGATTATTTTTATTTGTTTTAGAGCTATTAAGGTGTTTTCTAGTGATTTAGCCCAAAATAATTTTATGGACAAACCTAATAGCCAAACTCCAAAGCATTAATTTACCACTTGGTCTAAACAAAATAAGAACTATGCGTATCATAATTTTTAAAATTCAGATTTGTTTAGAAAATTGAGTGAAAAAATCCCACCTAGGGGAAGAAGAAAAAATGTGGGAAGAATACAATGCACAAATGTGACATCTTCCTTTCTTATGGTTCCTATATTAGAAAAATTCACATACACATTGAAACACAAAGTGTTTATATTTTGTCACTATTGCCTTTATTTTTTAAAAAAAAGAGGGAAAAAGGGAGTAAAAGCACAATGAAAAACAATAAACCACTCCATTTGGAGTTTGAGAAAGATTCAGGTTCAGGATTCCTAGTTAAAATGAAGATTCACATTTGAGGAAAAAGGTTTTTTTATCCATCTCTAGTCCATAAAACATTAGGTGTGGGATAAAAACGTTGACTTTATATTACTGTACATGCTCTAAAATGTGACTAAAGCATCGTGTATGACCTTGCAGGAGCGGTCCTCGCCGGAGTGAGCCTCTTGTTCCTGACCATGCTGACGTGCCAACAGCAGTACCTGGCCGTGTCCCTCATCACACTCAGTCTGGTGGTTGCAGACATTGCTTTCACAAGTGGTTACGCCTGCAGCTTCCTCGAACTGGCACCCCCCTACGTCGGCTTTCTCACCGGCATCAACAACGTGTTCGGGTCATTAGCAGGGGTGCTGTCTCCAACCCTTGTGGGATTTGTCACTCCTAATGTGAGTACAACTATAATAGGACTCTGGTAGAAAGAAACTTTTAGTAAATACAAACTTAATTTTTGTACTCAACATTGATATTACATACTTTTATATATCACTGGTTTTATTTTATAAGTATGTGATCTTTTAAAAGGGACAGTCACAGATCACATGACCTGACCTATATACTTATATTAAAATAGTTTTTAATAACTTCGGGTGTAACTCAAATGGGTAGGAATACGCGGTGACAGAAAATAACTTTCAAATCTGTTAAAAAATAGTTCCTTCACAATTGAATCTGACTGAACTACCAGGCCACAGACAAGGTATACACAAGACACGCAACCTCCAGGTTAAAATGGCTGCGCTTTTTGGGAGAGCTTGAGGTCTTCATGTGACAGCATCGCTATCAAGCAGCCATTTTTTAAAAAACTTCACTTTAAAGATGGTTTTACTAGGGAACAGACAAAGATTTCTTTTTGCTTTCACAAAGCCAGGTTCGGGTAGCGGCCCCACCCACCTTCCTATAAACCAACTACCCAAACTAACCTACTCAGACTGCAAATTACAAATAAAATGTAGAATACAATAGTGCTATTTTGTTCAAGTGAATGTTTGCAAATTCTCTAGTTGTCAATAATCTTCAAATACCATCAGCTAGTTACTTGTCTGAAAAGGTTTGTTCATTAAAAAGTGGTAAGAGGGTGAGTTGGGGAGGGGGGGATTGCTGGTACCTGAACTTTTGTGTTTGGATCACAACCCCTTTACATCAAACAATTTGAAATTGAGCTGTATCTCTTGAAACTGCTGTCACCATTGAGAAATGCAACTAGCGCTCCCCAGTGGCAAAAGAAATAAACCTGGCTCAAGGAGCGCAGCAAACCTGCCATAAGGCTGAGTGGCCTGTGTATACTTTGTCTGTACACCAGGACACTGGAAATATATGTGCATCGATGAGCCTTACCTGGGAGGTTGAAATCAGCCAAATATGGTTGCCTATATTCCTCTTAGCAAATTCTGATGATCTTTCTTAAAATCGGCCTCCTAAACCTGTCCCCTTACATGAGATTGTTTAAAATAACAAAAGGTGACCAGATTGACACTATTGTACAGTAAACACATAGTTTGGTGGTTCTAATTCATAATTTGTTAATGACTTACTCTATTTTAATTTTTAATAAGGAAGTCATTTAAGAAAAAAGATGTATTTTTATTCATGTGTATCTTCTCTGGTAGCATATGTATTCTAATTTCTAAAAATACTTAAGTTTTTTTAATCACCCCGTCTCGCTATTCGTTTGAGTTACGCATATGTACTAACTTCGCTAATGTGTTAGGGATGAGGAAGGTTGAATTTAAAGAAAGTTTACTATCATTTTCATGGAGGGAGAGTAGAAAACCATTTATAAAAAACTACCCTCAGTTCACTCATCCAAGATTTGAACCCCGATCTCCTCGTTATCGGCATTCTAGTCTATAGAGAGAGTGACTTGGAAAATTTGATCAGAAAAGGGGTAAATATTAAAGCTAAAGAGAATAATATTACTTTTGAAGGGGGGTCATAGAGTCATGTATTATATTTGAAGCCTATGTATAGAGAAAATGGTATCTTAAAATTACATAAACTACTAAAATTATCTACATACAGTATCCATACAGCATGTGATTTGCAACTGCCACTTTTGAATACACAGCGTCATCGTAAGAATAAATTTTATATATAAAAAAATTTCTTCTGGCTAGCATTGATAATGTGTGCTATATTATTAGTGTTAATTTATTGAATTTTTATGGATGTCATATAAAGTTGTTTATATGAAAATTGGACTATAACTCATGATCACCCAACCAAAATATCTTTCTTGAACCATATCTAGGGCCAACTTGTCTAACTTTTGTGTTCAGGGCACTCACGAAGAATGGAATATCGTGCTCTTCGTGACAGCAGGTTTTTATTTCCTTGGAGCGGTAGTTTATTTGATATTTGGCAGCAGTGAGCTTCAGTCCTGGGCGGTTGACGAGGAGAAGATCCCGCTACTAGGAGATCAGGAGGACATGGAGGATGTCCGTCACAAGGCCCTACTTCAATAGACCCACCAGAACGGTTGTCTCTCTAGGTGGCCGTCTACAAGGAGAAAATGTAGAAGAAGAGCAGAAAATGGAGGAGGTCCACCGCAAGGTGCCTTCTCAACAGATCCGACTCCATGGTTGTGTTGAGACGGTCGTCAATGAGGAAAATATACTATTATTATCAAAATACCAGCTGTTCAAGGAGGTTCTTATAATGAACATAAAGAGTGCCCTGCAAAACTTAAGGGCAAACATTCATTGTACTTCTTTTAACGTTTGTTTTAGCTTCCCATCCAAGGGTAAGTTCTTTAAGGTGCTACACTTCAGAGAATTTCCAACAACCTCTGAAAGACTTTGGTTTGAATCTCAAAGGCATCAAATACTTAGTATTTAGATAGTGAAAAATGAATAATTCATAGTACACTGTCTTAAAAGTGTGGTCCCAGATGCTAATAAAATAACCTTGTGTGTTAAGAGCATGCAACATTTAAAAAAGCAAGTCCTTACTACATTTATTTAAAATACATTTACATTATATAACAGTTATTAATATCAATTATGCTACTAGACAAAAGAATCTTTGTCCTTTAATAAAAATAAACATATATCTTTATCAACATATCAATATAGTGCAAATAACGTTTATTGAATCCTCTCTTCACCAAAACAGAGCACTATTATGATATATAAATAATTCTAGAACAAAAACCTTTCTCTAATCAAATGTGTCTTAGCTTATATGTTTTGACAAAGCTGATATGATTTTCAGAAAATCCTTAAAAATTGAATGAGCTTATTTAAATTCAAAGTAGAAATATCTTTGTAAAAAGTACTCAAAATAGGAGATGATTTAATTTAAAATTATGTAAAGAAAGTTAGACGAAATTATCTTAATTTCTATCCACATCACATCGGGGTATAATTTTCTGTGTTTTAAAAAACAGTGGAATTGATTTGACCATATTTTTAAAAAAAAATCATGAAAAATGTATATTTTAAAATAAAAAATCTATTTTGATTATAAGTTTGTTGTTAACCGATATGTTTATCCTGGTTCAAGCGTAATTTTGTATATAATATCCCAGTTAATCAGCTATGAGATGCGCTCTTAGGTGTTAACTCAGAGATAGTGAGCAACTTAGAAAAGAAACTCAGCTTGAACCAAACATGGCCTCACCGTTTGATTTTCTATATTCTACTTGCATAGTATTAGTAGACAGCAGTATTGAAATTACTTTCACATGTAAAAAAATATGTTCCATACACTAAAATAAAAGATGTTGTTTTAAAATTAAATCATTATATTGCCTCACCGTATAAAAACTCATAAACCAAAAGAAAATAGTTTTTTTAGTGAAATAATTATTTTGCTCTTTTTTATTGCAATAATTCCAAAGTCTGCACTACAATTTAATGTTTGATTAGAGAATGGTTGATTACCAAAGACAACCAATTGACCATGAGTTCTAAAGAAATAATTTTATGTATTTAAAAATGTATCTAAGATAGATTTTATAAACTGAATGCAAAGAATAGGAGCTTGACTACATTTTAGGAATTTTTTTTGATAATACTATCAAACAAAAATAAAATATTTTGTCATGCAAGTTCAATTCATCTTCAAATTAAATAGCAAGTTTGTGCAATAATGTCCTATATAACCATGAATTGCCATCACCAGGGCAAACACGCAATTTTTCATGAAATAAAAACAATAACATTCTCTTGAAATGTATTAACTAACAATGATAGCACAAGACTGTCCATTGATTGAACTATGTAAGGAACATACAGGCTAAATTATTTTGTTGATGAACGCCTCAAATAACTGACCAAAAACTTAAGAAAAGACAAACATACAATTTTTGCAGTTAGCATTAATAACATTTTACTTTATTATTAATGTTGTTTTGTAAGTATTGATTTGATACTATCTATCATGTATAAATATATGAAAATTGTTTTAGTAACTTTTGTAACTGTAAAACAAATTCTTTTGTATCTAAATTGGACTATATTATATTTGGAAGAAGGTATAGGAAAGTTGGATAGAAACATATAAAAGGGATGAACACAATATGAATTTTACAATGTAAAGAAGAAAATCGATCTTCACCTTACCTTCTTCCAAATATAATATAAATACCTCATAAAGCGAAAAGAGGTTTTCCTTATAGAGATAAATTGGACTAGAATGACAACAAATATTTATCATTATTATTAAATTATAGTGCTTAGAAAATTTTTTTATTGGGTCTCTATACTGATATTTGAGGGAGGTGACATACCTAAAAATCCAATAAAATCAAATATCTTCGCACAAATAATGTTAATTCAGTTGAATATTTGTTTAGTAAGTTTGCACAAAAACGTTAAAAAAAATATAATCACTGAATCAACCACCTTAGCTCATTCATTCTTCTTAGGTGGTTCAAACTGGAGCTAGCATCTTAAATATCTCAGTCCACTACTATGTAACTAAACAAACTCCGAGGAGAGGAATCAAAGACTATAGTTAATTGTAAAATATTAGTCCATCACAACCAGACTTCTGTCGACACGGCAAAATATCCCATATACTTTCTAGTCATAAAAATCTTGTTGATGAATTAAAGAAAAGATTTAAGATCAAATCTATTAAGTTCTTAAAGAATTGTTTTAAAGATTGTAAATTTACTTCACTTATAAGATAAATGAGGTGAATAATTTTAATATCTTTCATTCATTAAGTAGCACACACCATCACACCTCTTTTTTTTGAAATGCACAAATAAATCATATATACAATTTACATTAAAATTGTGTGTGTGACTCTTAGCTCAGAGAAGAAGTGCAGGAACATTTCTGTCTAGAGGGAGGGTGGGGCAAGTGTGAAATTGTTACTGAAATTATATTGTAGTTTGACTAATCTTTGTAAGAAAAGAGGGTACTCCTTCCTTCTCTACAATAGATAATTTTTTTTAATATAGGTGTCTCTAAAATATATATATTTTATAGTGTATTTATGATAATTAAAGGCATTTTCTCATAGTTTCTATAAATATTTACTATAGATTGGTAAAAATCGTTATTTTAGGTTTTTGAATCTTGAATCCTAATTTTCATTTTATCTACGAATCCTAAATCCTTATCTTGGAAAACATGTTAAATAAAAGATGTTTCTTTTATTATTTCAATTCATAATTTGTTATATAAAAAGATATTAACTAGCTGTTAATAATTTTGGTTATACTGCATCCATTATATTATTCATACATTCAGTGAGTGGTAGTGTTTATAATCCGAACGGGTAGTAAGACGCGGTGCTAATAATAATAGTAAGTGGTAAATTAATTGCTTGATGTCTAATATTTAGGTTTGTTCTATAATTGTGTTGGACTGGATCCTCAATAAGCAGTATGAAAACACTAAAATTCCAAATCAAAATTTGAAAAGAAAAAAAGTCTAGCTTTTATTTGATATTTTTTAAATATCGAATGGCCTTATGAATTGGTGGATTAAAAAGTCCCAATATTTTACACAATCTACAATATTATACATTTATACAAATATACAACCTATGTATAATACATCATCTTTTAGCTATAAGGAATAATTTTATCGAAAAATCCAGTACTGGTGACATTATGTAACACTAAGTCAAAACTTTGTTAGTTATAACGTGCCCTTGTGTCCACCCTGCTCCTGCACCACTGACGTGAAGGCTAAAGTCGTATCCCAACCAGCTACACCAAGAGTGATTTTCCAGTCCCCCTTTCAATTCATTCCAGCGCTGTTCCTGATGATCAATCTATCTGTTTCTTTCCTATTACTACTTAAAAGTCTTAGTTACTGTTTCTTAAAATGTGTGTATACAATATGTATGTATTGTTTTTGATTCAAATAAAATAAATTCTAATAATCGTTTTCATTAGAGGTAAGAGGAAAGAATGTTTTAATATTTGAGTCGTATTACATGCATTTAGTAGTTAGAAGTGGTCTATAAGATTAACTGTGCACTTAAATTTTTTTCTCATTAAAATGGAAACTCTAATAGACATGGACGGAGGCACAGTTGAATGGGTAAGAAACAACCACCAGTATCTTCTTTCAAGTATAATTTTAATACTAAGGCTGTGCGAACTCCAATTTCTCACTTTGAAGCGAAGCCATATAAAATATTCCCAAGGAAAAATTAAAGTTCCAATGAGTTTTTAAATAAATTTGATTTTGAAAAAAAAACCTTTATATCTTAAATATTTTTATAATTGTATAAAGTAAATATTATTTTAAAAAATCCTCGTATTTTGACCTAAGCTGATAAATCAAGTTTCCCAATATGTAATTTAACTACTTCAAATATTCATCATGTTTGTGAGCATTATATTGGCAGAGTTCTATCATTTGTCAAAGCCAAAATATTTTTCAAAACCAAGTTGGAGCTGATACATTTTTGAAGCAGAATAAGTGTTTTTGAGACTTTACATTTCCCTATGATGTACCTCAAAGAGTTAAGAGAGGTTTTCCTTTAAAGTGTGCTAAATATATATTAAATTTGTTTCTAATTTTTCTGTGCAAAGCATGTTATTCTTCAAATATTTAGAATATTCTTTGTTACTATTCCTCAAGTTGTTATTTTAAAAAGTCCTTACCCTGCTTTCCTTATTCTCAACTGTTCATCATTATTAAACTATATAGATCAATATTTCTTTGATCAAACTTTCAATTCTGATATTTGCTGTCCAACTGCATTGACGTTATATGGAAAAATAATATAAATTGAGAGTTAAAGAAAGATTGGAAAAGTGGAGAACACTAACTGACTCTAGCGCCTGTGATTCGAAGTTAACATTCAAGATACAGTTTACAAACGGGGTCACCCCACTTCCTTCCTGGTGGTGGTCTTAATGTTGCGCCCTTGTTACCTGGTCACCTTGGAATTTTTCTTATTTCAGAACTAGAGTTGAGAAATTCACTGTCTCGCCCCCCCCCCCCAATATATTGTCCAACGTTCATGTCCAGAAGCTATTTAGAGGCTGTAAACTGTGATAACAGTAGTAAAGGGAAGATTTTCTCCCATCAACACTCCATCGTTATGTCACTGGTTTATTGCTAAGACATTTATACATGTCTTCTGCTGTAAGAAAATTATCCGGACGAGATAATATTTTATCTTTTTCTGCTAAATTATCTTGAAATGGTGAAATTACAATCCTATCTTTTGGGGCTTTTCATGTTGATTATAAAAAAATCTCAAAAACTATTAAGTCTATAATATTAATGCTGCAAAAAATTATAGACTTTAAAATAACAATTAAAATAATATGGTTCGAAACTTTATAAATACTTAATACTAAAGAAAAAACAAGCCATAAATTAGAGCATATGTACCTACTTCATCATTGTATATTCTAAGGTTGGTAAAGATGCTATCCAAATACATGAAGATGCATGTGCCTAGAATGCATAAATATAAGTCAATATTTATTTAACTAGGGTATAATTTTTAGCTTATTGCATACTATTATTTTACTAAAATTATATATTTTATTTTTCTATAATTTTACTTAAATCTACTAAATTATCTTAATAAATAATCATCATAATCTAAAATATTTGTTCAACAGTTGGCCCTATGCTTTGCTTGCACTATGTATTAAGCAGGTCCCCAAGTTCATTGGTCAATGTTTGTCAGCAAGGGTAAAGGGGAAGGGTTGCAGCCCCATAGATATTGGACAAGATAATCCATTATAACATGTCTAGCTTAGTCTGCTGTTTTAAAGCATCAAGTTCTGTGCTTCATAAGCTGGTAGGTGGATCCTTTTGGAAGAAAAGATACAAAATACAATTTTCTTGGAATATGAACAAATAATGGTTTTCAAATAAATAATTTACATTAGACATGTACATTAATTCACATTTTAAACATTAATATCTACACAGTTTTCACAGACAACATTGAATTAAAAAACTAGTTCATAGGAGTATAATCATGAGTATGCAGTGCAAGACTAGCATACCCAGAGAATACACCACTAGAGTAATCCTTTCATGCCAAAGTTTTGAAAATTAAATGCCTCTTGAAGCTATTTGGAATTTGATAAAAGACAATTTTTCATTGTAATATTCTGAAAGGGGAGGGAAATAAATCTATAGAGGGGCAAGTTTATTCAAGAAGAGGGTGTGATGTTAATTTTGGTTAAAAGAGTTACTTATAATAGATATCTAATAATCAGTTGACTAAATTCTTCAAATATATAATATTGTTGACAATTTTATTGTTTATTTGTTTTAAATTTCATTCAAAACTCTTAAAGTTTTGAATATTCATTATTTATTCATTTACAATTAAAATATATGTTATACATATAATTTACTTACCTTATTTCACTATATTAAATCATCTTTCTTTATTTTATTCATAAACTGCCAACCCGCCATGTTTATTAATTTTGTTGGTAGGTGATTTTAACGCTATCTGCTCTATAAAGTGGTTTATTTCGGAACTATTATATTAATTTATTTTTATGTTCTTGGACGCTTATGGCATCTGGCTGTCACTTGGAGAAATAATTGTCCCTAGCGGAAGAGATTATTATTCTCGTTTTTTTTGGTGTCAAGTTTAAATTAATTTTAAAGATGACTTATGTTCATATGTCAAAATTATAATTATCTTTATAGTAATACTCCCAATATTTAAATAGTTAAGATGGTTTGTTTTATTCTTTGTTATAAATCCCGGTTTTTATTTTCTCCTAGGCCGGAGATTGTTTATTTTAAAACAAAAAGAACGTGTTTGTGTTTTGTTTAAGTTTTTGTTGTGACTCTCTTCACGTGAAACTTTGAAACACTTCAAAACAAAGGAAAAAGCCTCTGAGAGGAATTTTATATGAATTAGATGTTTATAAAATCAATAGTTTCGGAGGTATTGGGAAATATAGTTTTTATATTAAGGTATGATAAATTGATTAATATGCGCTCTGGTGAACAGAGATGTAGGGGAGATCAAGGTTCGAATTGGTGACGAGGAAGTCGGGATTAGATTACTGGTGACAGGGAGGTCGGGGTTAGATTACTGGTGACGGAGAGGTTGGGGTTAGATTACTGGTGCTAAGGAGGTTGGAGTTAGATTACTGGTGACAAGGAGGTTGGAGTTATATTACTGGTGAAGGGGAGGTTGGGGTTAGATTACTGGTGACGGGGAGGTTGGAGTTATATTACTGGTGACGGGGAGGTCGGGGTTAGAATACTGGTGATGGGGAGGTCCGAGTTAGATTAATGGTGACGGGGAGGTTGGGGTTAGATTACTGGTGACGTGGAGGTCTAGGTTAGATTAATGGTGACGGGGAGGTTGGGGTTAGATTGCTTGTGATGGGGAGGTTTGAGTTAAATTACTGGTGATGGGGGGGAGGTTCGGGTTAAATTGCTGGTGATGGGGATGTCGGGGTTAGATTAAGAAAGTACCACCCTCTGTGTCTAGACTCTAAGTCTATAGTATTGACGATCTTGTATGAGATTCCCTCACTATGCACAATACAGCAATAAAGATTTCAAGCGAGTCAGAAATAAAAAAACTGGAGAGAAGCTGGTCTACAACATTGCATGTCATACAACTTCTAGTAAAAAAAAAAGTATTTTTATAAACCTCAATTCCCATTTTTAAGCTTTAAAATATTGGCTTCGTCTACTTGGGTAGTTGTCAAATCACCGATAAATACATGAGTGGGATCCCCCCCACCCCCACCTACCCTACTTCAGTGAGTTCGGAATTAGGTTCTTCTGAAGCGTTGACACCGCATCTTCCTTTTGTTTGCTGATATTACTGTTATGGTGTAGTAAGTAGTAGCTTTGGCCACAAAGAAGCGGTTGGTAGGAAATGTCATCTATTCCAATGCTAGCACTTACAAAGAAGGAAACTCCTTGACAGTGAAAATGATTTATTTAAATCAATCAATGTTTATAAATGGGGTCCAGACTTAGATGACCAAAAAAGTAGAGTAAAGTAATTAAAATCCCTAAACCTCTAAAAAAATTACTACAAATTTGCAAAAAAAAAAAAAATTCTAAGAATTTAAATAAAATATTGAAATGAATGCATACGACCAAATCAAACACACGCTTTACAAATGGAAACCAAAAAATAGCTATGCAATGAAAGTATCTTAACAATAATTAAACTCTTACATTCTGCTAACTATAGCATTAATTTACAAAAATCTGCTTTAAGAAAAAATCTCATCCTAACGCAACTTTTCAGCGCTTAACTGCAGCGTCTCATCGGTAGTGTGGATTTTACAAACAAAGAGGATAAAGAGTTAATTTTCAACACTATTATTCATTCCAACAACGGTTCGATTAAAAAAAGTTTGAATATTTATGCATTCATAAAATATTAATAGCATTTAAAATGTACTAATTTAACACAAGTGCCTGGCAATTATTCAAAAATGCCTAAAAATGCCTTATAAAAGACGAAACCAAGAATATAATATTAGCTAAAATCCAAAACGAAAAAAAAAACCTAGAAAAACGTTTACACAACCAAAGGATCATGGACAAAAATTTAAATGTTTGCGGAACAACCCAGAACAAACGAAGAACAAAAGATTGCAATCATAAAAACCTGAATTTTTACAAGTGGGGGGGCTAGCCTGAAGTTGAACCCCCCAACGTAAACCTATCATTTGTGGGCCTATCAAACGGAACAAACAAAATTTTTTGCAGAACAATCCGGAACAAACGAAGAACAAACGATTTCAATCACAAAAACTTGGATTTTTAAAAGTGTGTGGGGGTGGGGGGTGGGACAACTTCACGGACGTACCAGTCGGCTATCAGCGAGAAAGCTTCAGGTAGCAACCTCCCCGTCTCTTACCCCCCCCCCCCCTCCATCACTAAATACCCTAATCATGTTATACAAATGAGTTTACTCTGACCTCACATTACAAAGAAAACTTTGAACACAATGATCCTTTTTTTCATTCAAGGGACTGGCGGTCGTTTACAAATATAATAATTGTTAAAGAGAGAACTGAGAAGCATTGAAGACTTTTGGAAACATTAATTTATTTATGAAGTGGTTAGATATTCTTTAGTATTGTTTCCACCAAAATGAAGGCGAAAGTTCTGACCAGTTAAAAAGCTTAAATTTTAACTCTAAAGTTGTTTTTTGATGTGTGATATATAATACCTTTATATAGAACCGCACAAAACAATCCCACATATTGTGACCCTATCAAAACATAACTTTATTTAAGAGAGGAAGCCTAGATAGAGATTTCGAACCTTTTGCTTTAATCTTAAAAGTACACATTTCCATGTAAGGCACATTTTTTAAAAACTTTAAACTCAAAATTCAAACTTTCTAATGAGTCAGAGAAACCTTCTTATAATTTTCGCCAACATTTTGATGAAATCTGTGTTTTAAAATATCAAACCACTTCTTAAAAATCCAGGATTTCTAAAAGTCTGCATGCGTCTCAGTTTGTTCCCATGAAGCGCCCTTAACAACTTTGAATATCCTCAACTTGGATAATTTTTAAACGCATATTTGATAAATCACGTTTTTTTTATTGAAAATAAGAAATTAATCGTTTTAAATCCATACATATTAATGTTTTAAAGCATTATTTTTGTAACTTTTCTATAAAATGTATTAAACATAATTTTCTAAAAATGTTTTCATTCAAAGTTAGGTCCCTCTGTTGATATTTTTAGTACACTCTAGTTGCAGTACAGGGGTGGCTCAAGGATCGTGCGAACCGGGCAGCTGCCTTGGGCGCCAGCTCGAGGGGGCGTAACCTAACGTAGCCTGGGTGTGATATGAAAATAGTCCCCAAACCTAACATAGCCTGAGCGAGATATTAAAATAGTCCCCAAACCTAACGTAATCTGGGCGTGATGTGAAAATAATCCCCAGACCTAACGTAATCTGGGCGTAATGTGAAAATAATCCCCAAACCTAACTATTTGCTCCAAACCTAACATAGCCTGGGCGAGATATTAAAATAGTCCCCAAACCTAACGTAGCCTGGGCGTGATATGAAAAGAATCCCCAAACCTAACTACTTGCTCCAAACCTAACATAGCCTGGACGAGATATTAAAATAGTCCCCAAACCTAACGTATCCTGGGTGTGATGTGAAAATAATCCCCAGACCTAACGTAATCTGGGCGTAATGTGAAAATAATCCCCAAACCTAACTACTTGCTCCAAACCTAACATAGCCTGGGCGAGATATTAAAATAGTCCCCAAACCTAACATAGCCTGGACGAGATATTAAAATAGTCCCCAAACCTAACGTAGCCTGGGCGTGATATGAAAATAATCCTCAAACCTAACGTAATCTAGGCGTAATAGTGGGGTTGCTAAGTATAACACTCATACACTTTTTGATATCAACATGAAATTTCATGTATTAGTAGGCCTATAATTTTTTGCTGCAATTATAACGTAAACCGTTAAAATGACTAAACAATCATTTTAAAACAGAATTAGAATGCAAAACTTTGAAATATTTAAGTTTTCCAAACGTTAATATAAGCTTACATACTAGACCTTAATCCTAAACCAAACAAAACCAACAATATCCGAAATTTGTCAAACCTAATCCGAATATAATACATTACATTTAAGGGATTAGGGACTACTTTTAAACAGTTTCAACTAGGTTTAAATAAGATAAGATACTCATATCAAAACAAAGTATTGAACTTAACAAGTTTTGCCGATATTCCAAATAATTAAAAATAAAAAACCTTAGCTAACGTAGCCGAACTTAATCTAACAATGACTACTTACATTAGTCAATCTAGACTTAGCTAGATTGACTACTTACATTAGTCAATCTAGACTTAGCTAGATTAACTTATAATAATATGAGTAATATATTGTTAGGATAAATGATAAACTAAATTCATGATAGTCAGCTATGCTACTAGAGTGTACAAATAAAAAATAGTGCATTGTAAAAAAGAACAAATAAAATCAGATACAGATTCTACAGTTAGCAACTGGCCCACTTGATTTATTTAATATTGGAAGTTATTCTTTCCGGTTAAGTTTCTGTTTAACGCCTGTAATAGTGGATATTTAAATCAAGGTTTGTGGTTAGATATTTTCATTCTATGATATAATAAGTTATAATACTTATATAATAGAGAAATATAATTATATATAATATTATAATGTATTTCAAATAAGCCTTTGTGAGCAAAATATATATTATTTTTAAATTTCAAAGTTTTATTTACAATCAAGATATAACTTACGACTGATTAAACAATATAATGAATACATCTCTGTTCTTATTAATAATGTTTGGGTTAAACTATTTAACATTCATAAGTGAAGCTAAATGCCACGTTTGATATAAAGTATCAATTCCGATCTATATATAAAAATATAGTTACGTTTTTTTAAATAATGACAGTCCAAAAAAATGCTAATATTTTTTTGAATACCAATACTATGTTATAACTATAACTATATTAATAGCATATACTTTTTTTTAAATTAACAAATTTAGTCTAAACTTGAGGTGTAGAGAAGTAACTTAGTGTGTTATTTTAATAAATTTCTCAGTAAAATGGCGGTATTGTTGGGAAGACGGTAACTTTAAGAATTTAAAATTTTTTTGATCTGAAAATGTATTTATAAATTATACCAAGATTACTCAAAATAGTAGCTTAACTCTTGAAAGGAAGTGGCAGTCACCAAAGCCGAATGAGTGGTCGTCCCAATATCTTTCTTACTTCTCTTACTCTCACAAAATAGTATTATAAATATTTTTAGTATATATATTCATAATTCATTGGTTAGTTCATGTATGGGGTTCAATGAAATACTGACTCCTATGCTGATCTGACAGAAATGCCAGATTACTTTAACTTTTTTTTATTTCATAAAGTAGCATATCACTTGTATATTTTGTTTCTATTAATTTGACAACAAAATGTAAAAAATAAATGCAACCTTTACAACATAAGTATTTAATTTTAATTACATTTTGTGCACCGTGTCTTACTTCCAACTACAGCTATCTGCGTATTTATTCCATTGGATTAGGAATGAGGAAGATTAATTTTTTGTAATATGTACCCGTATCTACATTGAAGGATATTAGGAATAAAACACCCTCAGTACACCCGATTGGGATTCAAACACCGATATCCCAGTTATTTGGAGTCAAGTCTAATGAAAAATTTAATCCTATAGAATTGTGACCACAGAAGCTGGTCACGAAATATTCTAATAATTCATTTACAAATGCATTTCCAAGACTGCGTGTCGTTAAAGTTTAAACACTGTAGAAGCACCTGGCATTGTATATTTTTGTCAAACCATCTTTATTGTTTGTAAAGTTTTGCTCAATGTAAGGAGGGGGGGTGAGGCGGGGTAAGGGATTACATCTACCTGAACTATTGTACTCGGAAAGACAGCAACGCTTAGCTCTCAGCTTGTCTTTTTCGTGAGGAACATTTTGAAAGTGAGTTGTTTCAAAGAATTCTCACTTGGAAGCGCTGTTATCACTGGATATTTTAAGCTCTGAGTCGAGGGGCGCAACAAATCTCCCGTAAGGTTGTGTGTCTGTTATTTCCTTGTCTGTGGCCCAAGGGTCTAAGCCGGGAAGAATTGAAGCGTGTCGTCTCGTTGTCATGACAACGAACGCCTCTTAAAAGGTTAGCCATCCGTACGGCCGCCAAAGTTAAACTAAAACAACTGCCTTATTTATATATCTTGATTTTCTTACGAATGGACATTTGGAGTTCCTTTTATAAAATTCAAACATATTTTTGACACCAACATTGATAACAATGTGATATATTATTAGTGTGATAGGGTGACCTGGTGGTCTAGGGGTAAGGTGTCAGACTTCTGTGCTGAGGGTCTGGAGTTCAATCCTCGGTCCCAGCACAGATTTATCTGAATGCCAAACCCTTCCTTCACCTCTGACAAGACGTGTATTAATCACAACTTGTGAATGTGAGGAATGTCAGGCCTCCACCGTGGTTCGGATTCCACGTTAAACTGTAGGTCCTCCATTTCATCTCACAATCACCCTACCATTGCACATTAGCGTAAGTGCGTATAACCCGAACGGGTAGTAAGACGCGGTGCTAATAATAATAATAATTAGTGTGATATTTTAGTTAATGTTAATATCTATCAAAAGTGACAACCGAAGATCACCCTACTTGACGTGTGAATACGTGAATGTAGATTAGTTTTTTTCTGTATTTCAGATAACGTTCTTTCTATTAAAATTTGGGAATGGATTGGTTTAATCCAATAGAGTATTCGATGATCGTGAGATTTTAAAATTTTCAAGTTAGAGGTTTATTTTAATGTTATTTTTAACCTAGGCTTATTTCTGGATGTGTCTAAAAGGTGTTTCTTACATCCAAGAGCTACTACATCCAGCGATTATCAAACTCATACCAAACCAAATCTAAGACAAGACCTGGACTTCAAGGTAATGTTTGTTACTTTGAAGTCCAAGATTTGTCTTACTTATATTTAGCTGTTTTACCCATTCATTCGCACGGGTAAGCGGGTAAGCTGCATCAAAACTATATCAAATTAGGACTTTCAACATCCGGCGACCAACATTTATAAAGTTCCTCGTTGTACATTCTTGAACTATCTATGGCAATCCCAAGGAAATTATTATAATCAATATATTAAAATAAATTAAATCTTTGAAAAAATATTACCTAACACCCAAACTGAGTGCACAAATGAACGCAATGTTTGCCTAAGCACGTTAAAGTTTTTTTATATTAGTTTAGCAATTTAGAGGCCAACCCTCCCTGCTCCCTCACCTTTCATATATTACTTGGACCGCTAGTGTTAAATTCAACACTTTCCAATTTTTTTGTTATCTTGGGTGACCTTTTCTTTAATCAATTTTACAAATTTAATTTTTTTTTCGACACTGAAAGGTATATTTCCTAATAGCTTTGGAGATATTATAAGCTACGCTACACCCCTCCCCCCCCCCCCCGACACCTTTCAATTACCACATTCCAATTTTGAAATTTAAAGACTTATTTGCTTTTACGTGCCTGCAAAATTTCAATTTTCAACCATACCGAAAACAGTTGTATAATTTTTGAGCTCTTACGTTTCTTGGCTTTCAATTTTGAAATTCTTTTTATTCAGACATCATTCAGTTATCCGGTAAGGTACATTTACTTACATGCTAAGTTTCAATTTTATTCTACACAGAAGATTTTTTTTATTCGTTTAGTAAACTGTGAGCCCCCCATTTCTTAAACTAATTTTGAAATTTCATAAATTCGCTATTCTATTATTTTTGTCTTAACTGCTTGAAAATATTTAACTTGTCTGACACACTTAGAAAGGATTTTTCTATTATTTTTTTAAATTCCCAGCTCTCCTTCAACATAGATCTTGATTTTAGAATTTTAAAAAAATGCATACGCTTCTAGCTATCTGCAAAATTTCTTCTCATTCCACATTTTACCACTATTCGTCTCATTATTAATTTAATATTTTAATTAGGTTTTGCCTTTGGGATGTTCTCTTTAGCATCTCCCCAAATTTCAATTTTTTATCACGCCAATAAGAGGTTGATAAATTTAGTTTTGGAAATTCACAGTCCTGATCATTTCCTGTAAACCGATTTAAATTTTAAATGTCCAAACTCTCTTCTGGTTGGTTATTTGGGTTTTTTCCCTTACATTTATTAAAAGAAATTCAATTATTTACCATATCGGCGAGAGTTTTATATTTTTGGAGACTTTGAAAGGAACACCTTTTCAATTTCAAGACTTTGTTTTGACATATAAAAATGTTCAAACTTTCATTGTTTATTTTTAGACCTTAAAAATCCCACTTTCCAAATTTCAGTTCTATCTCACGCAAATAAGTTGGCTGTTTTTATTAGTTGTGGAAATTTGCCTGCCCCCTACCTACCCCAGAATTTCTCCAATTCTTTCTTAGAAACGTAGCGTGTCAAAAATGCCTGACAAACATAGCGCGTAGAGTCCGATGGCGCAATATGGAACCAGCCCCTCCTCTCCTAAATGTACTTGGAATAGTATTGGCCAATTCATCCAGACCCATTGGTATAAATACGATCCTTTCCTTGGTTCACGTCACCTATATTGTATCCACCAATCGTCGGAGACACTGTTACTAGAGACACTCTTGACATCGTAGAGAAGACAGCGATGGCTGTGACGTCAGGATCACCTTCTCGCCGCAGATTGAACTATGGAGCTTAGCATGAGTATCGAGAGACATAATTGATTATGTCACTGTGCCCTTAAGGCGCATTTTCTATTAATGAAACTGTAGGATATTTAATGTAAAACGTCCTTAAGACTATGTTCACTGTAGGTAACTCTTATTTGTTTTTTATGCCCTTATGGCATAGTTTATTTTGTTGAGCTATGAGCTCATTTATACTATGTCCATAGGACATATAATATGTATGTGAGTTGTTCTGACTTTTGTCTATGCCCATCAGGCATAGTTTATTATAGTGCACCATGCGCTCTATCCTTCTACGTCTATTAGACTTGGTCACAAATATTGGGGTCATAAACAGACGTCATAGACTGTTTGACCATGCTGCGGCTATAGAATAGCGTAGGGTAAAATAATGGAAGTTGCCAGGTTATCTGTTTCTTTGTTTCACGACCTAACTGTGTCTGTTTCCCACACCAGTCATGTATGTGTCTAAGTCTGTACTGATTTGAGGTTTGCAACCTGTGGATTGGCTACTCGTTCTGAGTATTGGCTCGCGGGGCTATGTTTATTATGTACGGCCTGTTTGAGGTGCCTATAGAAGTGATCATGTTTATCTCGCTAATGAATAATGTTATTGTCCCTGTTGCAGGCTAACTTAAATTTATACTATTGATTGCACTGGTAGTACTATTTAGGAAAGGTCCAGCCATAGTATTAATTGCTTCTAGATGCCTGGTGATTAACCACTGACTAGGTTTAAAGGATAGGTTTCTCATCAAGGAACATATTTCACTGTAATTTCTAACTCTTTGAGGAGTTAACACTCGCTAGCTAGCTAAGGTTAATTATTAACCTTGTAGCTCCTTAAAACTAGGATTAAGATAATGAGGTCTATCTTGGTATTGAATGTTATGTATTGTTGAAGTAAGCCATACTGGCACAAAGAATAAATAGGTTACTCTGGTCAACACTGTCTCTAATTTCAACTAATTTAGTGTCATTTTCTATTACCCTATTGGGAGTATCAGCTGCGGTCCTGTTTTAACGAGTTACGAGTTCTAGTGTTTAGACCAATCACCTAATAGTGCAGGTTCTAGGGTGTACCCAGGTGCTTACCACCTGTCATTGAGGTGCTTTTCACCAACAGTTATCAATATAACTATTCATACTCAAATATAAATTATCTAATCGTAACCAATGGATGGTTTGAATATTTAACACCTATATTTCTATGTACTGTACTTGCTGCAATTCTTTACCATCACATTAGAAAATAAGATGTTTTTATCAACCTTGTAGACAGTAACGGGGATGGCAAGGTTAGTAACATGCTAGCCAGGTATTAAGGGTGGGTGCTAGTGAGCGCGAATTTAGTGCGTTAATTTTGCAGTTTTTATAGCATAAACATTTTTTGAACAAAATAAATCAAATTTTTCTTCTATAGAAACATAGAGTTTAGTTTTCTGCACGTGCTAATCTCAACAGTTGTTGAATATCTGTCATGATAATGGTGGCATTTGGTGACAAACTTTTTAAATTAAGAGAAAAAGCTGTCATTAAATTCTAGGACACATCTGACAGATATTCAACAACTGTTGAGATTAACACGTGCAGAAAACTAAACTCTATGTTTCTATAGAAGAAAAATTTGATTTATTTTGTTCAAAAATGTTTATGCTATAAAAACTGCAAAAATACTTCACTAAACTCACGCTCACTAGCACCCCATCTTAAGGTAAATTGTGAGAGTCGCCGCCAAACAAAAATAGCTTCCTAAAAGCTGTTAAGGGGGGTGGCTTTCTTCCCTTGTCTTGGACCGCGCTAACGGCCCGGGGACAGTTAGGTTCATCCATGTTGGATCTTGAGGACCAATGGGGGTGTTTTCCTGATCATATTTAAAAAAAATATCAGTTGATTCGATTAGGAGACTCGTTACTCCTGTCTCGCCGGGCTTGCGCCAAGGACGCTCCCGGTTCAACTCTTGAGAGTCAAGTTTTGTGAATCTTTGATCAAAACCTCGCGTTAACCGTTCGGGTATTTGTCGTGGGGCGAATTAGTAGAATATAAAAACAGGCGTGATAATCAATAGTAATTAGATTACACCACGTACAAATCAATTAATATTGTGAATTTATCTTAAATCTGTCGACGGCCACACTGACACTAACCAAGATGCGTGACGTGTACCAAGTGAAATACTTGTATTAGAAGCCAACCAATATAATAAATAGTAATTTAAATATATGATTTCATTAATTAATTTAACACACTAGTTAAAGAATTGGTGCAAGTGAATGATAAATAAGAATTTAAATAAATGAAGTTTTATTATCTTAACCAACAACGCAGCCACTATACGATCACTACAAAACTATAGATTGGACAAATAAACATTAATTCCGTGTCGACCTCATTTCATTTGCGAAGCCATTACGATCATATACAGGCTGGCCACGAAAGCGAGCGTGCTAGCTGATGTCCGTTTATGAGCGTAGCATACTTTCTTTGTCTTGTTTCATAATTAATAAACTCACTTTGTTAATCATGTATGTTATTCCTGTAATGTACCTATATCCTATAATGTAGTAAAATGTAGGGTAGTCAGGTGAAAATATGTATATATAAAGTTATCCGGAGGAGTCCTTTTACCTAATCAGCAAATTTAAATTTTCCACCCGACATAATAGTTGTTTTTTATACCCCGGACCAACCCCCCCACCCCCGTTCACCTTATTTTCCAGGGTCCCGTTTAAAATTTTGAGACTCTTCTAATTATTTTAAGTGGTCCTTTACATTCCCTCCGAATTTCAGTTTTATACCATACTAAGAAGTTATTTTTGCTAATTTTGTAAATTTTAAGCACCTTAACGTCCATCCCCTCCTCCCATATGTCCAACTACCCCTTAAAAAGTTCAAATTTTAAGATTTATTTGGTTATCTTAAGGTTTTTTCTGACTGGCTGCCAAATTTGAATTTTCTACCACACTTACTAATTATTTTTCTGATTCTAGCCCCCCCCCCCTTTTTTTCTATTTTCCGCAGTCCCCCAAAAAATTAAGGTTTTTAGGCTTTTATTATTGTTTGGAGTTGCCCCTTTACTTTCCTAACAAATTTTAATTTTCTACCTCATCCAAAAAGTGTTTTTTTAATTATGGCTCCTCCACCCTATTTTGAATTAGATTAGATTTTTCTAGTTATATGGGTTAGTCACTCACTTTACCTTCCTGCCAAATTTCAGTTTTCCAACTCTTTTGGAAGTGGGTTTTCATTTCCGTTATACTTTATACGGTATAGAGAGAGCAGAGGTCGGCAAAAAGTCGATCGGGATCGACCGCTCGATCTCTCAGCATTTTTTAGTCTATAGCGTAAAAATACTATATTGCCACAAAAAGGCAAGCTTACCTTGAATTATTCCACTATGGTACAGCTTATAAGATTGGACCATAGTGTGTAGTCCGTCAAGGTATGACTGACACCTTTCACGGTAAACGGAGTGTACATTTTAAATATTTTATACAATGGCACGGACATAAGTATGAGAGGAAATATTTAATCTAAGGAATAAATACAAGATGTATGAAAATAAATAAATTAAAAGTAGTTTGGGGAGCGCGGGACCTTTGATAAATATAAAAATTGATCGGGGCCCAAAAAGGTTGCCGACCCCTGGTATGGACCTTACTAAGATTGAGTTATTTTATAATGTTTTATAAAAGTCTTACTAACTTTTTAAAGCCAAGGGGGTGGTTTTGATGGTTGAACCCCCTGCTCCTTCCTTGTCCCTTCACCTTGAAAGTGCTATTAATCCATGTATTATTCCTCATTGTCCTAGGCTACCAGTTAAATAGTGTCTAACAACATTCATAGCACAAACAACCTTTTATTATGTTTCTTACTTACTTCAAGAAGGATTCAATTAAATATTTCTTGACATTAGGGGACTTTATTCCGCGTCACCGCAGGTAGGAAGTACCATAGAGAAAGGATTAACACATTTCTCTATGGAAGTACCTTCTCCTCTCTACCACTCCTTCCCCCCTTCCTAACAAATGAAAACTTGAGCAAGGCCATGGATAAGAATAACTATTACCCAAAAAACTTTGGATGCACTTGACAGAACAACATAAAAGTGTGTCATGAGTGTACAAACAAGTTTTGAATCATTCTTTGCATTAAAGTTTGTTGTTGTTGTTGTTGTTAGGAAGTTATTTCTTCTTTATCGATTAATAAACTTTTGTTCTAAAGCAAACGTTGTGTACCTTCAACAATATTTACATTGTTTTACAAAAATACATTTATTGAAGTTTTAATGATTAATTAGAATTATTGGTCGACCTCTTTAGTATTGGTGTAAGGTGATCGCCTCAGTACCTGGTGTTTGTGGTTTCAAACCCAGGTGGTGTCGACGAATTTTACTTTAGCGATAAAAATCCGTATTAGAATGCCGTTCGGAGGGGGAAAAAAGCTGTTGGTCCCATGTTGATTGTGGCATGTAAAAGAACTCTGGAAGGTATGTGAAAATACCTTTCCCGGCAAAATTGGTAGGCCCTTTCGCAATCACTCGTAGACATTCTCGTGTAGTGATATAATTAATCGGTTCAGAAAGTGAACGTTACATACCTCAAATAAAAAATAAAATAAAAATTGCATATTAGTAAAGATTCGATAAACCTCAATAAATAAGTCAAAGTTGTTTCTTTAACAATAGATTAAAGGTCTGAAACAATGTTTATTTGATAAAAAATTATTTATAGTCAAGATGGGACAACGATTAAAGTGTTTTTCTTCTTCTAGAAAACTGTGAGATCTTAGACCAATCAAGACTTGCTTGTAAGCCCATACGAGCAGACTAACAGTGAGTCATCATGACACAAACAAACGTTTCAATCAATAAAACTGAAGGGTCTTTCTAAATAAAAAATGCAGGGAAATAGGCACGCAATTTTTCCATAAGTAACTTTATTTCCACGCATCTATACCTAGTTTCTACACGCAAACATTCAATAATAATTATGGGTGGGATGCCACACGTCTGGGAAATATTAGGGGTACTTAATATTGCAGGCAGAAATGTCAGGGAATTCCACAAAATTGTTTGAAATTTTAAATATTCTCAAGTCAAATTTTCTTATAGTTTAACTCACAATAAAAAAAACAAATATTTTTGACTAGCAAATTTGTAAATGTCAGGGAATCTCAAAGTGAAAAATGGGTAGCAACCCTGCAGAGGTAGTGTGTATGCTGCTTCATATCAAACAACGTCATTTATACTCACACTGAGTTTTACTGTCCAACCGAGTTGGAGTTAGCCTGCATATTAAACTACTGGGGAGTTAACCTGCTTATTTACACCATTAGGGAGTTAGCCTGCTTATTTACACCACTGGGGAGTTAACATGCTTATTTATACCACTGGGGAGTTAGCCTGCTTATTCACACCACTGGGGAGTTAGACTGCATATTTACACTACTGGGGAGTTAACCTGCTTATTTACACCACTGGGGAGTTAACCTGATTATTTACACCACTAGGGAGTTAGCCTGCTTATTCACACCACTGGGGAGTTAGACTGCATATTTACACTACTGGGGAGTTAACCTGCTTATTTACACCACTGGGGAGTTAACCTGATTATTTACACCACTAGGGAGTTAGCCTGCTTATTCACACCACTGGGGAGTTAGACTGCATATTTACACTACTGGGGAGTTAACCTGATTATTTACACCACTGGGGAGTTAACATGCTTATTTACACCACTGGGGAGTTAACCTGCTTATTTACACCACTGGGGGGCTAACCTAATTTACACTACTGGGGAGTTAACATACTTATTTATACCACTGGGGAATTAGCCTGCTTATTTACACCACTGGAAGTCAACCTATATATTTACACCACTGGGGTATCAACCTATATATTTACATCACTAAGGTGTCAATCTATATATTTACTCCACTGGAAGCCAACTTATATATTTACTCCACTGGAAGTCAACATATATATTTACTCCACTGGAAGTCAACCTATATATTTACTCCACTGGAAGTCAACCTATATATTTACTCCACTGGAAGTCAACCTATATATTTACACCACTGGAAGTCAACCTGTATATTTACACCTCTGGGGTGTCAACCTATATATTTACACCACTGGAAGTCAACCTATATATTTACACCCCTGGGGCAAGAGCCCCTACAGAGTCAGGCATCCCCCTATCCTCCACCTGGGGAGGCGCCCTATCGGAGATTTCGCTCCGCCCACTTTTTGCTGAAGCCATCACCTATGGACCTATCATACCTTAAATCTAATTACAATAATAACTTTAAATTGAATTACAATAAAACCTTAAAACTAACTTAACCTAAACCTCTTCTTCTTCCACGGGCTGCCTGTCACATCCCAGGCCTCCTCTTCACGTCAGCCATCGCCGTCCACGGAGGAACCCGACGGCCCGGAAGCCAGACCACTCCAGCCCATCTGTACGCCATACTAGCGCAGAGCCCACCGAGCAGAGGAGTGGCTTCCACCGTCAACCACCTTACCCTTCTAGTCACTTCTCAGCTGGAACTGTAGGTCCCACTGGTTCATCGGTTGTTTCCACCGCCGGCATCCAGCGAAACCCTCTCTCAGCTGAGCTCTGGATATCCAGGAGTCGTCTCCGTTCCATCCCTCCAGCCCAATTTATCACCCAGTCTCTTAGTCTACCAGTTGTGGTCAAAAATCTCGTCTGCGTCCGTCTCTTCCTCACTACTTGTCCTCATCGTTATTTCCCTAATTGTCTCGTCTAAGTCTAAGTCTGCCATCTGCTCACCAACACGTCTTCTCACAAACTTCTCCTTTTCCCTGCCATCTGCCATCCTGTCGAGGAAGACCCACCTGTCCACATCGCGCACAATGTGGTATACAATACCAGCCTGAAGTGGTACTTGCCAACCTACCCTCTCTTCCGCCGTCAGCATACACTCCAGCACTACGTGTTCAGGTGTGGCCTCCTCACCACAATAACATCTGTCATTGTCCGTCAGTCCTCTCCTGTAGAGAGTTGCTCTATATGGCCCGTGCCCTGTTATAAAATGCATCAATCCCGATGAGGGTTAAAAATACTTCAACCTAAGGCGCTCTCTTACATTCGGAAAGATCTGATACGTTCTCCTACCCGTTTCACTCCTATCACAATCCTCCTGCCACTCATCCAAGAGGGCCTCCTGGATCCCTTGCTTAGTATCAACACCTTCCCGGACTAGGCCCGACACCTTATTTAAGTCCCCTCTCTTTAACCAGTATAGAGAAGCCCTCTGCCTCACCATCAAGTCCAGTGGCCAGATCCCTAGGGTCACACTCAACGAGTCGGTTGATACCGTCCTATACGCACCCGAAAGTCTGAGTAGCACAACCCTCTGCATGCCTCTCAGCCTTCTCCTTTGCACTACCTGCCTCAATTTATGAGCCCAGACACCGGCTCCATAGCCCACAATGGATACAAGCAACGCTTGGTGATATACTTTTACACACTTTATTGGCACCCTAAACATCCTCATCCCTATGCTTATTATTTTGTTCATTAATCTATGGGCTCGACTGCACGCATTCTCCACATGGGCTATGAAATTTCTCTTCTCGTTCAGTGTGACCCCCAAGTACCTAGTGTTCGTACAACGTCGGATAGTTTGTCCGTTTATCCTAAGTATTGGATCCCTACGCAAGACCCCCCGGAACAACACATAATTCGTCTTCTCTGGCGCCAGACTTAATTTCACCCTTTTACACCAAGTGTTGAGCCCTGGAAGTACGGCTCCACTCTTAGTCTCAAGTTCCAATCTTGATCTGGCCTCCACTATAATCAGCAGATCGTCAGCGAAGGCGACCACTCCCGCCGTTCCTGGGAGGGCCTCTATTTCCAACAGCCCAGGCTTGAGCCCTATGTCCCAAAAGATCGGTCCACAGACCGACCCCTGGAGATAACCTTTTGTTAACTTCTTACTGATCTTCGCTCCTGGACATCTCAGGGTCGCATACCTGTTCCTACAGTAATCCCTAAAGACCCTGTAGAGATCCCCCGGGCACTGTAATTCCCTTAGCCTCTCAAAGAGGGCTGGCCACCATAAGTTGTCAAATGCTCCCGAGATGTCCACGAACATCCCTACCACATACTTGCCCCCACACCTATCAACCAGCCTCATAGCCTCGCAGATAGCATCCTTGGGTTGACCTACCCCTTCTAAAGCCGTACTGCTGCCCGTGCATTCCCACAATTCTCCTATGTGCCAACAACCTCTCACACAGTACCTTTTCCTGCAATTTACCACAGATATTAATCAGACATATGGGCCTATACGACTTCGGAAGTTGCGGGTCCTTCTCATCCCCCTTGCTAAGAATGACTACATCGCTCTGTTTCCACACATTTGGTACTTTCCCCTGAGCGATACATTCATTCATCAGCCCCGCGAGGAAGGGTGCTATCTGTTCACTAATCTCCTGGAGGACCTCGACCCTTATACCATCGGGTCCAGGTGCCTTCTTTTTCCTCATTCCAGCTATGAGGCTGATAATCTCCACCTGTGTTGTTGGAACAGTCCTCGACTCACTCTCGTAAGGCTCCAACATTTCCCTCCACATTGTCGCCTGTTCTACGTCATCAAGTCCGTCATCGTCCGGAAGCAGTGTATTGATCAGGAGCCTTGAGGAATCCTCCCACCCAGACGTCATTCCTCCCTCCGGTTTCCTGAACGTCGATATCATGGCTGGGGGCCTTATCTTCCCAGTCGCCATTTGGAAAGGTATGCCCCACGCGTTACTCCTCAGCTCTTCCTGAGCATAACGCTCCCAGCCTTCCATCTTCGCTCGCGCCAGAGCATCCACATATTCATCCCTTTTTCTCCTATAGATCTCCAACAGCATCCCCCCACTTCTCGGGTCTACGTTACCTTGATAGCGCTGGCGAGCAGCCCTCGCTGCTCCCCTAAGCCTTCCAAGTCTATCGCTCCAAAATCGATTTGCTACGTTCATTCCCTCTTTTAACCCAGGAATAGCGAGCCTCATAGCTCTCTGAACAGCCCTTACAAATTCTTTTGCCTTTTCATTAACGTTTCCGCCTCTCTCTATTTCTTCTGGGATGACTAATTTCCTCCTAAGCTTATCCCAGTTGGCCCTTCTCAAGTTGTATCTCACACTCTGTTCCTTTTCGATCAGCTCACCTCCTCCTTCGATCCTAAAGGTGATCAGATTGTGGTCACTGATTGTCATCCCGTCCAGTACTTTCCAGTCCTTTACCATGCCTGCTGCCTCACGATTACATAGTGTCACGTCTATATTTGACCATGCCCCAGTAGCACCCACATATGTTGGTGGATTTCCATGAACGTTCATCACCTCTAATTGGTTTGCCTCAATCAAGTCCACAGGCTTTTCGCCCCTCTTATATGCTCTAAATCCTCCCATCTTCCCATCCATCCTCTTCAACTCATCACTAAACAACAGAGGTGACTTCGCATTTACATCCGCCACCACCACCACTGGCATACCCCTAAATGACCCTACTATCTCCTCCAGTTGTTCCAGGTAGGGTTCAATCTCTTCCCTGTACTGGAAGTACATATTGACTAGGATGAACACCCCCACGTCTGCTCTTATCTCGACGCAAGTGACTTTTTCGTAGCAAAACTGATCCACCCTCGTGACCGTTATCTCACTGTTCAGAATTACTATGAGACTCATCGAGCGTTCCCCTTCATAGATTAGCCTTGATGTCAGAGGTAGTTGTACCTCCACAATATTTCCACCTCTCGTCATATACGGCTCCTGGATACATACAACATCTAGTCCCAATTCTTCCCCCACTACCTTAATTTCATCCATTACGGCCGCACTCCGCCTAGCATTTAACTGCCCAATTTTTATACTGTCTTTTCTATCACCCATCAGGGATTATGAGTAAATACATAACATCTGGGCCAAGCCTCCTTCGAATCAAATGCTATGCGGCCGTTTGCCTTCACAAAGTGTTTATACAACTCTTCAATGTCCAGGGTTTCTTTCCTCCGTTCGAAAACTTTCTGAACTTTTCCGATTAATGCTTTAACGTCTGTTTGAAGGTTTTTGACTTTCAGCTGTATCCTATCCAGAGCCTCAGGCATTGGAAAGGCGATGCACATTCCCTTTTCATGGCCAGTCCTCACGATGTGTCTCATTGCCAGATGCAAGGTCTGGTACTCCTCCAGCCTCGAGAGTTGAAGAGTGTCCTCTAAGTTGGCATACACCTGGCCCCGCTCCACCGACCCGGACCAGTCATTCGGGTCTTTTTCCTCTACCATTACTTCCTTCCCCCTCCTTATTCCATCCTCATCACCGTTGCCTTCATCTTGAATTGTCTTACTCCTTTCCTGTATTCCATCTTCTCCTTCATTCACTCTCTCACTCTCCTTCCTATCAGCAAATTCTACAGGCCTCTTCACCCAGAACTTCATCCTTTGTACGTTCCACTTCTTCCTTTTCTCTTTTAATTCCTCTACAGCAGATATCCCCCTAAAAGCACCCACTGAATTATCCTTTAACCCACCCTCTGCTTTACTCCCCCCATTCCATGCTTTGGTTTCACAGGTATGGCCCGTCTACTCACCATTGGGGAATCACCACAAATCCTATGTATATTTCTCCAGACAAACGGGTTCACAAATGGATTATGTACTTGGGATATTAAGGTAGAGGATGCCACCGCCGAGTCTCAGGTTGACCCAAACCTTCCATCCCAGAACTCATTTCCCGGCCAGCTATTTCCATCCCATGCGTATGTTGTAACTAAATAGTGATCCCCATTCTCAAAAACTTCATATGGTGATCTCTTCGTTATGACCACCCGTGTCCCCATTTCCCTTAAGGCATCCAAGTGATCTTTAAAGTATTCCCGCGCACCATCCATCCAGAGTAGCTCCAGAATCGCCACCGTCCTTTCCCCTGCGACATTCCTCCTTATCGCTTCATACAAAAACCTCCTTAACTCCTCACAGAAAATCCCATTTTGATATTCAGAGCCCATCCAGACCCCTAGCCCAAACCCCACCACCTGTAGATGCACCCCCTTTTTTGTCTCTCCCGACATTCGATATGCCTCCGAGAAGAGCATCTCAAAGATTATCCTTATCCTTTTCCTATATATAGCCTCATATATAGGTGCCCCATTGTCTGCCAGGATTGTTCTCTCATTGTTCAGCTCATTCTCCTGGAAGTATGTCCTTATGAAGCTCATCATCACAATATCGTATTTTACTGTTGGGCTCATGAAGAGTCTGTCCCCCCTTCCCATATGCCTCAAGTTTGGACCCACTAGCCCTACTATTACTCCATTCCTTACCCCTCCTTCTCTGACCGGAATCCCCATGTTTTTCCTATCCCCTTTATTTACGAAACGAGTCGTTGACGACACCCCTATCAACCCGGATGCCACTATCTCATAGTCTCTCAGAGCAGTGATTGCCGCATCCCGTCTCGTCACTATCCTACCATACCCATTTGATCTATACCCGTTATTCGTACAATAAACCTCATTTACCCCATAGCTAAACTTGCATCTCTCTTTTAAAAGTCTTCTCACGAAATCCTCTACAGTCATTTCCTTGTAGAACGACCTCGTCTCCTCCGGCCCCTCACACCTCAGGAAATTGAGCAGCGCTTCCATAAATTCATACGTCCAACTATGAACTAGCGTACGCGCAGTGCTCACGTGATTTCCAGCTTCTGCAACACTCATCTCACCCTTACTAATTAGATATCTTATGTCCACTGTAGCCATAGGAATCTCACACATATCCAGATTTCTCCTGAATTCATCACAATTATCTTTCACCTCGATACCTTCCTTCTTTACCATAACAACCTTGTTCTTCTCTATTTTATTACGCTTCTCACCCCCAGACTCTTCTATCCCCCCTAATTTCCCTGCCCACCCTGATTCTACCCCACTTTTTTCACTTCCTATCCTGTATGCCTCAGCCCTCCTCTTATTCCTTCTCACCCTCGACGGCGAATTTCTCCCCCGCCCAACTCTCACCCCCCTGCTTCCGGACCCTAGTCCATTCCCACCTACGTCACTCCCTTTCAGTCTGTCCAGTATCTTAGTCAAGACCACTACTAGGTTCTTTATGTCCTCAGTCATATTGGGTGTCTTGGATCTGCCGGTCTAGGAGGAGCTGGTATGTGGGGCACTCTCTATCATTGGGGTGCTTGCACCTTTCTTTGCCCCGACTGCGACAGGGGATACAACCCTTCACCTTCTCCTTACAATCCTTCATCATGTGTCCTTCCTTCCCACAACTCCCACACACCGCTTCCTTCTTGGAACAGAACTTAGCTATATGCCCAAGATCCCTGCATCGATTGCATCTGGTAACCACTAAATAGTCTTTAACCGACACACTCGAGAACCTGAGATATACCCTTCCTGTTAGCAGCAGTTTCCGGACTTGCGGAGAGACTTCCACCACGTGGTTAGTAACCCTCCGTTCTCTTTTGCCCGTTCTAAATCTTGGTTCTAACCCCTTGATAAATTCTTCCTTTGCAATGTGCCCCTCCAGATTTTGAGAGTTAATGGCCTCTTTCAGCTCCTCCACCTTCATATCAACCGGCACATCATAAACTGTCACTAACGGTCTCCTCCTTCTTGGTTCCTCGCTCTTGAGTCCCTCAAGTGCTTGGATTCCCTTCCTCACCTTGTCTGTGTCCCCTTCCATCTTCGTCTCCACCACCACCGACTTCCCCGCTGGACGGATGGATCGGATTCGAATCCTATCCTTAGTTGGATCTAACTTCTCAATTACCTTTTTTTGTATCTCCTTGGTGTCCTCCCCTCTGCTCGATGAGATAAACACCTTGGACATTTTATTGTCCTGTTCTCGTTCAATCCTCTATACTGGAGCCAGCCCGGCTCCCACGCCTATCGAGCCCCTGCAGCCGCAACCTGAGTGAAGGTAGGCCGCCTCTCAGGTATTTCTCCTACAGTGAGCCTCTTCCTCTCTTCTTCCCTCAACCGGGCGTTCTCCTTGGTCAGCTTCCGGTTCCTACCCGCCAGGTCAGCCACCTCCAGCAGAATCATCAGGAATTCTTCTTTAATCCTTAGCAGCGCCATGATTGGAATCTTCCCCTCATCTTCTAGATCACCACAGAAACCGTCCACTCGTTTCTTCAACTCTTCCCCAATCCTCTTCTTCTTCGTTCCTTCCACAACTGAAGATTCCAACGCTGCCCTCTCCTTATCCCCACCATTTTCCTCTTTCTTCTTCCCACTCTCCTTCACACTCTCATCTACGGTAAGAGCCACTTCCTCTTCACTTTCCATATCCCCAAGCTTCTTGGCCACAGGCACCAGGTAGGTATGAAGAAAGAAGAAAAAAAAGTATCCTCCCTCGCATGGAGGAAGAACTGAAACCCATTGAGAGAATACCACCTTAAAACATCCGGCCGGGATTTGAGCACTTATTTCCTCGTCACTAAGAAACCCGACAATACGAGACTGAAGCCTTTACACGAATGTACACTGGTGCTGATTAAGATTTAACTGTGGATTCTCAGGCTCACCGAAAAACAAGAGCAGAAACGTAATCACGCGACGAGCTCCAAACAAAATATAAGATTTATCCTCATCGGCGTTGCCCACTCCGTGCTACTTGAAATAGTTTCAGCTTTCTAGGTTATATGTGACAACATCTGTTTGGGAGACCCAATCATATTTCAAAACCATCGACTCAATCAGTGAGCACACGCCTGTAAAGAGAAATACTAGCGTACAACTGCATCTGCTGTTGTGAAATGATATGAAATAGCTCGTTAAATGGAAAGGGTGTCTGTTGTTCTGGTTCTTTGTTAGTTTGTTTCACGCCGCAATACAACAATTTGGAATCACCCATAATGGCAATATTTTTTTTAACTCTGAAATAAACAATGTTGATAATCAGCTGTTTCTAGTTTGTGTTGCAATGCATCATGGGTCAACTTGTGAATTGCCACGCTACTCAAGCAAATTCTGCATTCTATTTTCGGCTAATCACGTGTGGATCAAGTTTTAATTTTGCCCATTTTAACTTATAAGAGTATGAAAGAGGACATTCCAAAGTCCTGGATTGTGAAATGGGTTGATGGGGTGGCTAAAGATCTTAATAATGTGCTGTGTAACGCATGACGTCACTGAAATACGTGGAATTTTCCACGAGCTCTTCCGAGGAATTGGGGGTGGAAATAGAATTCCTAATACCCATAGCTGATAGATATTGAATGCTTTGCAATGCTTTCTCCTTTCATTCCGAAGTTTTTCAAAGAACAATAGATGTAGACTTCGATATTACTTCATATGAAATATTTATAAAAGTATAGATAAGATGTTGGGAAGATGTGAGAGTACTTAAAGGGCTCCAGTTCATTCCTAAGAAGGATCTTTAAAGGATTTAGCTTTTGTTAAAAAAAAAAATTGTGCACATTTCATTACACTTTAAATACAATATGTATATGATTGTATTTAAAAAAATAACAACCAAAGGCAATTTGTTATATTTGATTTGACTATAATATATTTAAATATTTAATGTATAATTTACGTTCAAACACTGCATTTAAAAGTCCTATTAAAACACTAATAGTTAAATCATTTAAGCTCAAAATCAAGCCTATTTATTAAAAAAATATCTCATCGTAATAATATTTCTTTCTGTTATATTTAAAATTGAATTCATATTTATTGTCATGATGTGTAAGTCCGGTTAATAAAATAAAATCTAAAAATATACCACGATAGGAACCAATCACTCCCCTTATTGCCATTTAAACCAAGTGTTAGTCAATTGAAGTAAAAACCTTTCATAGACGCCAATAAGTTTACAAATTAAGATAAATAGGTCAAACAAGTTAGATTGGTTTAATTTCCTGGACCAGACAGGAACCTCATTACGTCTTGGAAAAGTCGACCAATTTTAATCTCTCATATTTTTGTGTGTTTTCTGAGCTCTTACATTAACAACCAAAGAAGAAGTTGCTACCAACATGTGTTTTCCGTCTTCTCTCCAGGCGAATGCTAGTGTGTTTATTTTAAAAAAAAATCACTCCACCTATTCCTATTATTTTCAAATGCACACATTAGTGAAGGTGGTAACTTTTTTTCTCCACATCATACTAGCCGTTTGGGATACCAGCATATTTACACAATAAATGACAATTGTACCCACATATGCGTAAAGAAAGAGCAGAAAACCATTTTGGAAAAAACACCTTAATACAATAAATAGGTCAGGATTTAAACTCATATCTCCCCATCACCGCCAAACCAAAAAATACGAGACTGATGCCTTTCTCTACGCGATCATCAATGCGGGTGTAAAAGTCATTAAATTAGCGCAACAAACAAAATAGCTCCAATTAACACTTCAAGGAGAGTATTGAACCAAAAACTGCCCACAAGTGAGTGAGCAGGTGTAGTCCAATTTTCGTAGTAAGACAGCTGGGAAAGATACTAGATCTATTTTCACTTTCAATGTAAAGCTGAAGGCACATTTATAAAAGTACTTTTGACCTTTTCGTGATGGTGTTTTATTGGTTTACAGCTTGAGATGAATGGTAAACAGACTTGTGAAGAAATCTTTTTGTGTTTAACATCATTTTAGATAGTGAGAGATCGTAAAAGTGTTGTTAATAACAAATACTTCATAGGAAATCCTTTAAAACGTATGGAAGCCTATGTTTGAGGAACTATTTTAGTACTGTGTGGTATCATTTGTTTATATTTAAGGAGGAAATATTATTAAAGAATCCTGCCCACTCTGAATCTTGTTAAGTAAATTTTTATTTTTAATATTTCAAAAAAAATTATTTTTTTTGTATTAAGTTTCCTACGTAGCCATTTTGTTCATTTGATATCTGAAAAACAAAGGTTTACAAGTTTGGTTTTGAGTCAAAAGTAAAATTCCACATTGGTGGTGGCAATGTTTGCAAATATCTGTGTGCTCGTTTTTTAAGAGCTTTCAAATTAGTACATTAGTTTAAAAACAATTAAAATAAGCTTCTGGACAAATGTATAAGTAAAAAGAATCCAATCAAATAGCATAATGACATGTGTATTTCATACAGATTCCAAAATACAAACAAGTTTATTTTATTTTATTATTGTGTTTATCGTGTTTGGTGAAGTTAAGGTTAGCTTGCCTTGTCTTACACTTGCTTGATTTTGGTTGGAAGAACAATTAGAAAATTCAAACATATTTCTTTGTGCCCAGCAATGATAACGTTTTACTATATTTTTAGAGCTATTTTATAAGTATTGATAATATCTATCTAAAGCGACAGCTACAGGTAACTTGAGTTGAAGTATGAATATATTAAATTGTTTTAACGGCAGTAGCTTCTAGTTACTAGTCTTCCTACCAAAATTGAGGCACAAGGGTTTAAGGCGACCTAGGCGAGACGTGAAATGGTTGTATTCTGTATAATATAAATAAACCACAAACGTGACGCAAAATAATAATAATAAGTTTCCAAAATACCAGACAAAAAAATACATAAAAGAGATAAATAAATCAAAGATAAGTGTTTACCACCCCCTCCCTCTCATCCCCCTTAATCAATGTATGTAAAAATATCAACCCTTTTCCTCTTCCTTTTCTCTTAATACTATCAAAAGCTTGTAATTAAATATTAAAGTGATTCGCCGACAAAGTGACCCCGAATATCATTAAACCATAAAAGTTATATGTTTATAGGTTTATCTATGCATAGAATAAAACTCTAAATACATTCTCTGTACGTTCGATTTCTTCTGTTTGTTGTTATTAAACTCAAATATACTCATCAGATCGAGATAGGACTTCTTATGTTGTACTCTTTATCTTTAAGAATAAAGGTCAAGCAATACAACACCACGCTATCTCATTAGCGAACGAGACAGTGTCGAGAAAAAAAACCCGACTGTTTGTATGGTTACATTTGCGTTTTAAATTTATAGAAATCCAAATAATATTAACTCTAGTGCATGAATCTTAATTTAAGTCTCCTTGGCAACAAGGGGTTTGGAAATATCAACAAACCTATGTAAATCTCCTTGGAAAAAAGTGTTTAGGAGGTATGTTTTCAGTCATTGTACGCATTCACGATAGAAGGTAAATGGTGTTTGTTTCACAAATAAAACTACACATAACTAAACTGGCACCTGTCGTTTGATCTTTGATTTACATAGATGAGGCTAGGTTTACATTCGTGCGTAGTGCTTAGCTAAGGGTAAACAATGAATAGCGTAAAGTGCACAATTCGTAATTAAAATAAACCGATTTATAATTAAATGCACTACAGTGTCTTAAAAATCAGTGGCGCAGGAACTAGGGGGTACGGGGGTAAATTTTACCCCCCAAAAAATTGAGGGAGGTAAAAAGTATCATTTTTACCTCCCCAAAATAATATAGTAAAACATGTAAACATCTTATTGAGGCAAGGTACAATGTTCACACTATGCTAACATAATAAAAAATAAAATGTGCTTGGAGAGAACTGAAGAGATTTTGAAAACTCTGATAGTGATACCAGCTACATTAGCTACTGCAGAAAGAAGTTTTTTGATGATTGGTTGCATTAAAAATTATCCTCGTTCCACGATGAGGCAATGTAGACTAAATCACCTGAGAGACTCAACAAAATTGAAATTGCAAAACTGGTTAGCGGTTTTATAGCTAGTAACAAATATAAGGCAAAGGTGTATGGAAATCTACTTTAATTTTCAATGTTTCATAATTTTTAGTTGAGCTGCATCATATAACATTTCTCTTAATATGTTTTGTATGTAATTAATTCTAATGTTTGGAATGACTAAAATAAATGAGAAAAATGCACAGTGGGACCATTAAATAAGGTATCCCTCGTTATACATGATTTCACATTACGCGTTTTCGCTATAACAAGATTCAAAGATATACAAAAATAGTGCATGGTCAGCTGGAATTTCGCAGTCATCCTGTGCGGTGATGGGGTGACCTTGTGTACACACATTCAAGTGAAAGCATTGATCTTTACTGTACAGTTTGGTGTTAGGGGTGGTAGTAATGACAACATTGGATATGCATGGGCAGAAGTTAAACAGTCCTGTATGAAGGGAGTTTGGCCAGAAGTTTCTGATTCTCATGATTTTGATCCTGACCACGAGCTTTCCAATTCAAGACATGACATCGTTGACATAGCAAGAGGTTGGATTTGAGGACATAGATCAGGCAAATTATGATCAATTGTTCCAATCCCACTCAAGAGAACTCACCAATGAAGATCTTCAAGTAATGGAGAACGGCACGAAGAGAAAGATCCTTATGTTGTTGAGCCTATCAAACAACTTTCAACTAAACAATTTGCTGATTTATTTAAGCACATTGATGGTGCAATTAGAATCTTTGAAGAGAATGACCCTAACATGGATAGAAGCATCAAAGTTGCCAGAGAGATCCAGAGTTCTTTGGCTTGCTACAAATAACTCTATAGAGAGAGGGAAAATGCTGCCCATCAGTTGAGTCTTACCATTTCATCAAAGAAATTGAAAATCGTCAGTCTAAAGACCCAGGGCCTTCACAACAGCAAAAGCTTACCATTCCAGGGCCTTCAAGAAAGCAGGAGCGTACCGTCCAAGGGTCTTTCGAAGAGCTAAAGCCTACCATCCAAGAGCCTTCAAGAGAGCAAGAGCTTACCGTCTAAGGGCCGTCAAGAGCGCAAGAGATTACCGTCCAAGGGCCATCAAAAGAGCTAGAGTTTACCGTCCAAGGGCCGTCAAAAGAGCAAGAGCTTACCGTCCAAGGGCCGTCAAGAGAGCAAGAGCTTACCGCCCAAGGGCCGTCAAGACAGCAAAAGCTTACCATCCAAGAGAGCAAGAGCTTACCGTCCAAGGGCCTTCAAGAGAGCAAGAGCTTACCGTCCCAGGACCTTCAAGAGATCAAGATCTTCCCATCCAAGGGCCGTCAAGAGAGCAAGAGCCTACCGTCAAGAGAAAGATAGTGATAATACAGATTTGTCAAATCCAGTTAATTTATCATGTGATGGAAAATTAACAGTAAGTGTACCTGTAGTATTGTATTAATTAGATACATTGATTAAAAATTGTGTTTGTTCACAAATTTCAGGGGATTGAAGATTGACAATAGGTGTAGGCTACCTAATGCATTGTACTAGTTATATAAATTTAAAAAATGGCATTCATATACAATTTTAGGTTTTAATTTCCTTTGGAGTAATCCCTATATCACTTATGTTAAAATCATTTCACTTGCGTTTTCGTGTTACGCGATTATTTATCAGAACCAATCACTCGCGTAGTGTGAGGGGCAGCTATATTACATTTTCCTGTTCTTTTTTTAATCTCAAAAATGTTATCCCATATAAGAGCACAGGCTTATTTTTACCCCCCCTCGCCCTCCAAATAAAAACGTTCCTGCGCCACTGAGCAGGATCAAGTATTTCTCCGCTTTCAAATGAATAAACGGGTTCTTTTTGTAATGATAATACTTTTTGGGATTTTTCTAACAGTTAGTGAAATGATCAGAGTTTTCAGAAATCAGAGTTGATAAGACATTTATTTACCTGTTTTAATTAATTTTGTTTGTACTAAATTCATTAGTGTGTAAAGAGTTTAAAATAAATAACTACTGATCTCTTTTATATGAAAAATAAATGGTACGGCACACCGCACAGACTTTCTCTCTCTTTCTATAAACTCGTAAGATTTCTGAACGGAATAATGTACATTGTATCATCACCACTCCACATAAGAACACGCATAAAATAATATACAATGATATAGAATCAATGAGAAAAGAGGCGCATCTTTGTCCACCTAAGAACATTTCAAACAGTTTAATGTCTTCCACAAGGGTCAACACTTCGTATTAAAATTTCGATTTCTGGTTAAAATTTTAACATTTTAAAAGGTGTTGCAGATCTTCAAGTCATCGCATTGATATTTAATTATTCATTTATACATTTTGACCAATAAAAAATGTAAATATTGACTATTGAGTCTAAAATGGAGATAGATCATTGCTATGCAAACATTTCTCCTAAGAGATTTAAGGAAAAATAACATACTTTTTTTAGATACTTACTTATATTTAATTACTCTATGGCATTGGAGTATTATTGCGTTAAGACTTAAGTAGTATATGTTTACAACTAAAGCTCACAAAATTGTATTAATATATTTGCAAATATCTCAGAAACTGCTGTTTTTATAAAAATATATGTCAAATAAAAGTTTTTTATTTCTAATAGTCCTACAATTTTGCAATGATAAGTTGTTTAGTTTCTCCAATAGTTGTGGAGATACGGAAATTAACGCTTCTGTAATGTACCCTAAAAATCATTTTCATAGGAAAATGAAAATAGCCAGTTTATATATAATCTTAATCAACGCCTAGATACGAATTTTAATCAAAATCGTTTAAGCAGATTTTGAGAAAACCAAATTTTTCTCTTTTCGTCCTTCAGTAAACTACCCTTAATTTTAAGTTTTTATAGACACACAGAGAGACGTCATTGCAAAGACTATTTTTTAGGGTTCGGGGGGTCATGAGACGTCGACATCCATCAACATTTCAGGTTAGTTTTTTTTTTACGGTCGCAATACTTAAACTTTAATGTCCAAAAAGTTAAAAAAATTCATATAATTGCGTATATATTGAAAGTTATTGATTTTATAAAAATATGTTTCGGATAAAATATCTGTATTATAAATATATATACATATTTGTAATGCTAAGTAATTTCATATCTCAAATAGTTTCGGAGCTATTTAAAAAAATGTTAATTTACGCATCAGACCGGAGCCCTTAAAGCCATTTTGCCGAAATATTGAGGGTAGCCATTTTGTTTGGAATATTTATTAATGTTTATAAATGAAATTTAATCAAAATCGTTTGAGCCGATTTTGAGAAAATCGACTTTTTCTCTTTTTTCCCTTCAGTAAACTACCCTTAATTTTAAGTTTTAATAGACACACAGACAGACGGCATTGCAAAGACTATTTTTAAGTGTTCGGGGGGTCATGAGACGTCGACATCCATCAACATTTCAGGTTAGTTTTTCTTACGGTCGCAATACTTGAGCTTTAATGCCCAAAAAGTTAAAAATATATATATAATTGCGTATATATTGAAAGTTATTGATTTTATAAAAATATGTTTCGAATAAAATATTTGTATTATAAATATATATACATATTTGTAATGCTAAGTAATTTCATATCTCAAATAGTTTCGGAGCTATTATAAAAAATGTTAATTTACGCATCAGACCGGAGCCCTTAAAACGATTTTGCCGAAATATTGAGAGTAGCCATTTTGTTTGGAATATTTATTTATGTTCATAAATGAAATTTAATCAAAATCGTTAGAGCCGATTTTGAGAAAATCGACTTTTTCTCTTTTTGCCCTTCAGTAAACTACCCTTAATTTTAAGTTTTAATAGACACACAGACAGACGGCATTGCAAAGACTATTTTTAAGGGTTCGGGGGGTCATGAGACGTCGACATCCATCAACATTTCAGGTTAGTTTTTCTTACGGTCGCAATACTTAAGCTTTAATGCCCAAAAAGTTAAAAATATATATATAATTGCGTATATATTGAAAGTTATTGATTTTATAAAAATATGTTTCGAATAAAATATTTGTATTATAAATATATATACATATTTGTAATGCTAAGTAATTTCATATCTCAAATAGTTTCGGAGCTATTATAAAAAATGTTAATTTACGCATCAGACCGGAGCCCTTAAAACGATTTTGCCGAAATATTGAGAGTAGCCATTTTGTTTGGAATATTTATTTATGTTCATAAATGAAATTTAATCAAAATCGTTAGAGCCGATTTTGAGAAAATCGACTTTTTCTCTTTTTGCCCTTCAGTAAACTACCCTTAATTTTAGGGGTAGATATCCAATTCCAAAAACCCCTCGGGGCAACCCTATGAAAACCCTAGATATCAAGTTTCAGCTCAATCGGTAAAATAGTTTAGGCTCTAGTTGGAGGTACAGACAGACAGACAGACAGACAGACAGACAGACGGAAATTCAAAAACCACTTTTTCGGATTCAGGAAGTCATGAAACGTCAAAATTCATCAAAATCTCGAGTTCGATTTTTTTGACGATCACAATACTTTCTCTACCTGTAAGATAGAGAGAAAGTAAAAAGAGTACAGATCGTTATGTGAAACAGGAATAAACAGGTTGAGAAATATTTTTCTAAAGGCAATATTATTTCATATAAAAATTCCACGTATTGTAAGTACTACGCTAAAGTAATATACTCTGGGAACTCTTGCCTTAAATATACAGCAAGCCTTTCAGTTGGTGAAATGGAATCTATCATCTTGTTATTTTGCTTGAGGAATAGAGGACTCAATCGATTCAGAAGCTCATCAAAACTTTGCGATTGTCACTCTAAAGTAGTTCAACAATTTTCTCTCATCCTTTCTTAAATATTGACACAAAGTGACAAAAGCCCAAGCAATCGATCTTTGTAGAACATGCCCTTTGTTCGATGGCTCGTCCTTAGCTATACACTGCGCCAAGCCGGACAGGACGTCCGGTGAAAAGTTGGATTGTCTGAAAGAGGCCTAAGAGATTAACTCACATGTAATTGGTTGCTTTTTCTGCTCACATACTTCATAGAAGCAGGTTCAGATTTAACGTTGTATGGCTAATCGTTTCAGGTGGCTACGTAAGTAGAACAAATCACAGTAAATAAATAAATAATCATAGATGTACCGTTAGCGGATTGAAATGAAAGCAGACATGTAAATAAAAGAAATGGTCGACATTCTTTAAACGTGTATATTCTCCATCATCATTATTATAGCTAAGAAAACAATAATATATATAAAAAAAATTAAAACATTAATTGGTTTTCAGGATTTGCTGATAATTTTTTTTTATGAGTTTGAAGTGACAAGGTTTTATGTATTTCCGTTAGTTAAAACTATATTACATTACTAGGAATACAATGTGTGTACAAGAATGAAATGACAAATAGAATATAAATACATCAACACATAAGAATATGAATTTACAGATTATGTATTTCAATTTCAGCAGTTGAAAATCTTCTGGTGAATATTTAGTGATAAAAGTATATTAAGGTGTACCTTTTTCCACACCACCTTAGAGCATAGGCTTGGATGTATATAGAAGTGACCCGCCTCGGTGGCGTAGTTGGCTAACGCGCCAGTCGTGTTAAGCCAGACAACCGAGGACGGGAAGATCGAGGTTCGAATCCCGGTCGGGTGAACTGGGGGTGGTTTTTCCTAAATGGTTTCCCACTTTCCCTCCACGCGAATGCGGGTTCACTTACTCTACATTTAACCTTCCCAATTCCTAATCCATTAGTGTAATTGGTACTTAAGCGTATAACCCGAACGGGTAGTAAGACGCGGTGCTAAATATAAAAAAATATATATATATATAGGAGTGACAGTGTCTGAATTAACTTTTAGCTTGGTAAGACCGAGGACAATAATTTTTATGAAACTAATGGAAGTATTTTCATATTTACACATATACACAAGATTCTGAAGAAATTTAAAGCAAATGAAAGTTATCGACATCCGGCTATTTACAAAAAACATATTTTAATAGTTTTTTATAAAGCCTCGTGAGTAATTTAAGCTTGCTCATGAGGTAAGGTACCAGGCGCGTTTTTTTTAAACGAGGTGTCCCCTCGGGAGACTTCTCAGTCTCCGTCAGGCCTAGTCCTCGGTTACCCCAAGGCGCCGGGTGAACGACTTCCGGCGTGGACTTGGGGAACTCAGCACAGACACTTTTCAGTCAGGGGAGCTGAAAACAAACAAGGATCATGGTTGAAGGAGATGATGAGAGCATTTTACAAAACTACATGAGTTTCTTAGAGAAACTATTTACCAAATTACTGAGAGATATGGGTTTGATTTGAGGCTTATTTTAGTATTAACTTGATATATTATAATATATATCAAGTCACTATCTTAGAGCGTGAACAGATAGTTATAATTAATAACAAATATATCTCCACAAGTAGGTGTCTCAAATATGCTTTAATCCTTTATAATGTATTTCTGTTGGTCAGTAAAATTATATTTTCCTCCCTTCACAGTGAATAAGAAACCTTGAAGGAAGAGATAAACAGTAAATAATAAACATTTCCCCATTACGTTGCTGGACTAGTTTATTGTAGCGGTTTCATATCAATGGCTTACCTGATGTTGGGAGCATCCCTGAGTTTCTTGACCAATCTCCTCTTGGCAACCAGGATGACTCTTTCTCCAGTTTGACAGGCAACTTGATAAAAAAATGCAATATTTTATTAACACCTATGTCATTAAATTCAATTTACGGGTGAATAGTAATATTTAAGTCACGTAACTGTTAAAGGATAGTATTTGTTCATAGAATAATAATACATCTTATGATGCCTTGGCCCACCTGCCCACCAATGCGGGTGAGTACATTATTAGAGCTCACCATCTCGCCTAGAAGTCTCCTCTTGGTAGGACTCAACTCCCAACGGCGGGAAACTAAAAGTTTTGTTTTTCCCCGTTTTGATGGTTATCTCAACCGAACTGTTGTTGACTGTTTCCCTTTTCAACTCACGGTGTTTCCTTTCAATCTTCGCCAAGTTAAGAAATCTGACTGTCCTTCTATTTCTTTCTTTCTTGTTAGAAGAAAACGGCCAAAGTCTGCTTCGTTTCAGGTCTGTTTATCCTCTTTTTTCCGTTGATCACAACGTACTCCAGATCGAAACGAACAGTTAATGTTTGACTGTCTTGTGGCCTCGTGTCTGCATCTTCCCTCCCAGCCTCATCAGAATTCGTGGTTATATCATTGGAACCAGAATTTCCGATCCTTCTATCCAGAAGCCCCTTGAAGCACTTCTGAATAAATGACAGCATTTTCTTTATATATTAATAACTCTCTTAAACGTTTTATCAATCTCCTCAACACAAGTAAATACCGCTTGTAGCAATAAATCAAGATTAAAGTTACCAGGAAACGAACAAACAATAGAAATTAGAGCAGTGCTAAAAACATTGTTGATTGTTAATCGTAAAAAAAAAAATCGAACTCGATATTTTGATTAATTTTGACACCCCGAGTCCGAAAAAGTTGGTTTTTGAATCTCCGTATGTCTGTCTGTTTGTGTAGAAATTCAAATAATAATTATATTGCAAGAACTAATTTATTATTGTATTGATACATTTTACACATAGCAACGGTGAATAATTTAATCAACAACACAGAATTAAACAATGATGACAGGATCTAGGATTCCCTAAACTGAGCTGGATACAGGATCTAGGATTAACATATCAGAATGGGGCTCACACAAATCTTTGGCGAGTGATTAATTGTTCATTGATCTGTCTTATTTCAACAACTCCCCCTCACTCGTCAGAATTGTGTCGTCCAAGCTACTATTGCCTGGGAGAGGCCAATGCCTTGGTGAGAATATCAGCTTCCAAAGTCTCCGTTGGCTTGTAGTTGATGACGATGTCTCCAGCCTGTACCTTTTCTCTAATGAAGTGTTCTCTAATGCTGATATGTTTGGACTTTGAGCTTATGATGTTATTCTTAGTTAAACTTTGTGCAGACAAATTGTCATTAAGTATTTCAATTGATTTGTGAGGCACACCCATGTCATGTAATAACTGTTTTAAGTGTATTGCTTCTTTTGCAGCCTCTGTCAATGACATGTACTCTGCTTCCGCTGTAGACAGAGCCACAGTTCTCTGTTTTCTTGATTCCCAGCTGATGGAAGTCGCTGCAAACTGGAAACAATATCCTGAATAAGATCTTCTATCTTCTCCAGTTGCCCAATCAGCATTTGCCATCCCAACAAGTGGTTTACCAGTCTTCTTAAAAACCAGTGCGAGATTTTTGGTTACCTTTAAGTAGCGCAAAACTCTTTTGGCAGCCAGCCAATGCTCTTTCCCAAAACAGGTGTTGTACTGACTTAAGAAGCTGACTGTGTGTGTTATGTCTGGCCTAGTAGCCACAGACAGATACATGAGTGAACCAATCAAGTTTTGGTAGGGATATTTTTCGATATTTTCAGGATTATTCTGTAACTTCATGCCAGGTACCATTGGAGTTGCAACACGTTTACAGTCACTCATGTTGTATTCTTTGAGAAGTTCTTCAATGTATCGAGTTTGCGATGCTGAAATTATACCATCCTTGTGGCAGAACTCTATTTCTAAACAATAATGTAGTTCTCCAAGGTCTCGCATTTCAAAGGATTTTGTTAGTTCTTGTTTTAAATCATTCAGATGTTGCTGATTTCTTGATGCCACTATAATGTCATCTACATATATGGCTATCAATGTTTGTTCCCCCCCTTTAGTAGCAGTAGATGTGTATATACAAGGGTCAGCTTGTGAGGGAACGAAACCCAATTGCTTTAGTTTAAAGTCAAATCTTTTAAACCATTGCCTACCGGCTTGTTTTAAGCCATAAACAGCTCTTTTAAGTAGGCATACTTTGTCCTTATCTGATTTTCGAAGCTTTTCTAGCATCTTCTTAGCTTTGAGAAATGTAGAATGGTTTTCGTTGTGGCTTTCTTCCATCATTATGTCACATAAAAATGATTCCAACATGTCTGGTTTTTACATTAAGATTCTTTCTTCAAGTTCACCATTGAGTAAGGCAGTCGAAATATTCATTTGAATAACTTCCATGTCTTGATTAACTTGCGTTCTCCAGAGGACTTAAGAATCAAAATAATTGAAGAGTTTGAAGCCAGAAGCAAAAATGATAGTGTTACCTCGGAGGAAGCTTTATTTCCATAATCCACTTCTTATCAAAACTGCTTGTGCTTGAAGCTTCCAAGAATCATAGTTATCCTTTTTAAGTGGCTCAATGCGATAGTTTACAAAATTTGCCATGACAAAGTATTGTTTAACTAGCAGCGCGAACTAGAACACTTTCACAATCGACGAGCACAACTTAATACTTTCATTTAAACTACAATAACTTACAACAGTTTTAGAATGAGCTACTTTATTTATTTTGAGCACATATCTGGGCCCATAACCTGTAGGAATTCAAATAATAATAATTATATTGCAAGAACTAATTTATTATTGTATTGATACATTTTACACATAGCAACGGTGAATAATTTAATCAACAACACAGAATAAAACAATGATGACAGGATCTAAGATCTCCCTAAACTGAGCTGGATACAGGATCTAGGATTAACATATCAGAATGGGGTTCACACTAGTCTTTGGCGAGTGATTAATTGTTCATTGATTTGTCTTATTTCAACAGTTTGTCTTTACCTCGGACCAGAGCATAAACTGTTTTACCAATCGGGCTAAAACTTGGTATCAAGGTTTTTCATAGGTTTTTGTGAAGAGGTTTTTGGAATTGGATATTTTACCCTAAAATTAAGAGTAGTTTACTAAAGTGTGAAAAGAGAAAAATTCGATTTAATCAAAATTGGCTCTAACGATTTTGCTTAAATTTTATTCCTGATTATTGAATAATATTATAAACAAAATGTCTACTCTCTTTTTTTTTTTTTTTTGCAAAATGACTTTAAGGATTGCGGTCTGATGCGTAAATTCTCTCTTTTTTTTTAAAATCAAATCTCCGAAACTATGAGATATGAAATTACTTATCATTGTATCATCACCGTTGCTTATAAGTTGTATACTAATATTTTTCACCACTTAGTGATTATGAATTATATCACCATTGATTATGACGTTACTTTCTATGTTGTTAGTGTACGCTTTTACTGAAGACTATTTTTCACACATCTCCAGCGAACTTTACCATCGGTAGCAGCATGAGCCATTGAAAATGTGTTACTTTCTAATCAAAACACAGCATTCCCATCCCTCTCATTGGAATTTAAAGTTCGCGGTCTATAATTTATCGTTCTTTATTTATGCAAAGTGACCTTTCTTTTGCAGCCATGAAAATGGTTTTAACACTATCTGTGTGGGTAACATATTGTGGACTTACAATACCTGCTTATAATTCTTTATCAAATTTGTTGCTTTAGGTTCATTTATGTTTTTAGTTGTTTTGTAGTTAAGTGCCTTATTTCTCTGAAATTAAGGGAGAAAATAACATTTATAATGAAATAAAACTTGATGTTTAACACGCCCAAATGTTCAAACATTTATTTCCATCGAGAATACTTCTGTAATTCGGTTTAGTATCTATCTATGTAGGCTCTATGAGAAAATATCTTCACCTTTATACCAAAGACACTTCTGTGAAAAATTTTTATTCTGAGAAAACGATATTCAAAGTTAAAATTTTCAATGGCTTTCATTAGGAAAAATTAAGTTTGGATCAAAATTTAAGCTATTTATAAATCTAAAAATAATTCGTGCTTTTACTATACGACAAAATATTTACTAACTACTTTTAAAAATGCGTTTAGGTAAATATAGAAAAAAATAAATGTTCATATCTTGAGCATCAAGGCAACTATAGTGCTCCGTGACAAATTTCTCTCCTGAAAAGTGCTCCACGATTCAAAAAAGTTTGGGAACCGCTGGGCTACGCGATAGTTGAACCATGCAAGGTAATTCTGAAAATTGAAAAATGGACATGGGAATTGAACCCGTGTCCAGGTGTCATTTTTCAATTTTTAGAATATAATATCTAGATGGAATAATCCTCACTAAAAGCATAAATAATAGCTTTGGCTATTTGATTCATGCAATGTAAGCCTGCTACTATTCAGGGTAAACTAAAAGTATATAACAACCCTGTCAAGACTCATATTGTGGAGGACAGCTTAATTGACCTTTAAACTAGGGTTGATTAAATAATTAGTATTTTTCTTACAAACCATCCATACACAATCATATATATTTTCACAAAAATGTTTAACATAGGTTTAAAAATAGTAAGGTATTTTATTCAAACCAATTAATTTTATTGATATCCAGCTTTTAATTTCTTAGGGTTGATAAAAATATGGCAAAAATAAAATTTGAACCGTGGTTGAAAATACGCCTCGTGTTAAAAATTAAACTTATCAATTCAACTGTGATTTTTTTTTCCAATTAATTCTTATCTCTGGCAAAAAAATCAAAAAGTATTACCCTATGGCTTTACTACTATTGTATTAAAAATATTTAAGGCAATCCCAAATAGGCCTATTTTTGTGAAAGAGTTTTTTCTCGTGAAAGAGTTTTTTCTCGTGTGAGAAAAATGAACTGCAAAATTAGGGTATTTCAGTTTTCTATTAAATTAATTATAAATGTATGTATTTATTATTTAAAATTACCAAACTGATGGTAACATTACTGTCTTTTATTGTTCATTGCAACAGTGCCTTCACGTAAGAAAGCCAAATTTAGTATGCTTGAATTTGCATATTAAATTTATGTATTTTTTCAGTTATTATTTAAGGGTTTTGCATGTAAATAGTGCGTTTTTAATTTTGTTTATTTGATAGTATATTCAAACTATGTTTTTGGTCTTCATTGCAACAATTCCTCCACGTAGGAGAGCCACTGTTGGCGTGCTTGCATTTGTGTTTTAAATTTAGTAATATTTTCAATTATTTTAGGTTATTCGTATAAATTACGTTTATTTGGTTTTGTTTCATTCGCAGTAGATTTAAAACGTTTATAAACGTTCATTGCAACAATGCCTCCACGTAATAGAGACACTGTTAGCGTGCTTGAATTTGTGTCTAAAATTTAGGTGTGTTTTCAGATATTTTAAGCTTTTGTTTGTAAATCAAGTTTATTTAGGTTTGTTTCTTGGTATTAAATTAATAGCACAATTTCATTTGATGTGATAGAGTACTTATTATATTATATAGAGTGCTTCTTCATTTTTGTTTCGTAGATAGTATATTTATACATATAAGAAAACTCTAAGGTTTGTATGCGCATTCCAATTTTGTAGAATATTCCTTTTTTGGGGAGTGGGGTTTGCGGGGGGTAGTACAAATGATAATAAAACAAAATAATACATTTTTGAAATTTTGGTATATTTGTTTGTTGTCAGTAAACTCAAAAAAGTATTCATCGGATCCAGACGGGTCTTCTTCTGTTGAAGTTCTTAATTTTCAGGGAACCACCGTAAGCTATATACCACCACGCTATCTCATCAGCGAAGGATGTAGTGTCGAAAACACTGGGCATAGGCATTAGGCAGTAAACATTCGTCGTGACTGGTATTGCTGTTACGTAAGATAGTACGTGATTTGGGCAGGAGTGTGGCGAGGGAGGGGATGGGGGTGAGTCCGTATTTCTTCTTTAAGGTGGGGTGCTAATGAACGCGAGTTTAGTGCATTAATTTTGCAGTTTTTATAGTATAAACATTTTTTGGCCAAAATAAATCAAAAATTTCTTCTATACAAACATAGAGTTTAGTTTTCTGCACATGCTAATCTCAACAGTTGTTGAATATCTGTGGTGAGCATAGCGGCATTTGGTGACAAACTTTTTAAATACAAAGAAAAAGTTTTCATTAAATTCCAGGACACCTTTGACAGATATTCAACAACTGTTGAGATTAGCATGTGCAGAAAATTAAACTCTATGTTTCTACAGAAGAAATATTTGATTTAATTTGACCAACAAATATTTACGCTATAAAAACTGCAAAATTAATGCACTAAACTCGCGCTCACTAGCACCCCATCTTAATCTTCGTACGCACATAAAACACTGCTAATGAAGTTTCATTCTTTTATAGCATTTGAAGTTGTTGATTGTGATGATGTATTGTTTAATGCGAGCGAAGTCACGGGCAAATTCTAGTTTAAAAATACGAGTAATTATTAGCTTATTTGACTTAGATAATAATTGTTTGAAATACTAAAAAATAACATTTTATTGGCATGCACCTCTGCCCCCTAGGCGACCGTCACGGTAATGTAGTTTACCGCTACAAACGTTGCTAAATGAACTTTAATGTAGTCCAGTGGTGCAGAAACGGGGGGGGGGGTAGGAGGTATATTTTACCCCACTAAAAATTGAGGGGGGTAAAAAGTGTAATTTTTATTCCCCTCCCTCCAAATAATATAATAAATCTTTTAGATGATGTAAAGATCTTGTTGAGGCTAGATAAAAAGTTCACGCTAAGGTAACATAACAAAAATATAATGTGCTTGGAGCACACATTGATTGAAAACTCTGATAGTGATACAAGCTACATCAGCCACTGCAGAAAGAAGTTTTTCAATGCTTATTCGAAGAAAAAAACTAGATTCGCCCCACGATGAGGCAACGTAGACTAAATCACCTGTATCTGCTGAGTGTATACCCTGAGAGGCTCAACAAACTTGAAATTGCAAAACTAGTTATTGGTTGTATAGCTAGTAACGAATATAGAGTAAAGTTGTATGGAAACCTACTTTAATTTTAGGTGTTCCATAATTTTTAGATAAGCAATATCAGATATAATTTTTCTTAATTTGTTTTGTGTGTATTAGTTCTAATGCTTGGACATGACTAAAATAAACGAGAAAAATGCAAAATGGGACCGTTAAATACAGATATCCCTCGTTATACGCGATATCACTATAGGCCTACGCGTTTTAGTCATAACGTGACTAAGAAATAATAAAAATAATAATGATAAAAATAATAATAATGGTCGGCTGTAATTTCGCAGTCACCCTGTGCGTTGGTGACGTGACCTTAGGTGCGCACATTCCAGTGAGGACAAAGATCTTCACTGTACAGTTTGATGTTAATGGTGTGTGTGGTATTGAAACATTGGAGATGCATAGGCAGAAGTTAAACAGTCCTGTATGAGGGGAGTTTGGAAAAATATTTGGCCTGAAGTTTCTGATTCTCATGATTTTGATCCTGAACACAAGTTTTCCAATTCAAGACATGACATAGTTGACATAGCAAGATGATAAATTTGAGGATGTAGACCAGGCAAATGTGGATGAATTGCTCCAATCCCACTCAATAGAACTCACCATGAAGAGCTTCTAGAAATCGAGAACGGCATAAAGGATGAAGAGGAAGATCCCAATGTTGTTGAGCTTATCAAACAACTTCAACAAAACAAATTGCTAATTTTTTTAAGCACATTGACAATGCAATTAGAATCATTGAAGAGAATGATCCTGACATGGATAGAAGTACCAAAGTTGCCAAGAGATTGAGTTATTTGGCTTGCTACAAATCACTCTATAGAGAGAGGAAGAATGCTGCCTGTCAGCTGAGTCTTGACTATTTCATCAAATAAAGTTGAAAATCTTCAGTCTAACGACCCAGGGCCTTCACGACAGCAAAATCTGTCAAGCAAAAGCCTTCAAGAGAGCAGGAACTTACCATCCCAGGTCCTTCCAGAGAGCAAGAGCTTAAGAGTCCAAGGGACTTCAAGAAAGCAAGAGCCTATCAGAGCCAACATCCAAGGGCCATCAATAGAGCAAGAGCCTACCGTCCAAGGGCCGTCAATAGCTTACCATCCCAGGGCCTTCAATAGACCAAGAGCCTACCGTCCCTGGGCCTTCCAGAGAGCAAGAGAGTGATATTCCAGATTTGCCAGATCCAGTTAATTTATCATACGATTGAAGGTTAACAGTAAGTGTACCCGTAGCATTGTATTAATTAAATAAATGTATTACAAATTGCATTTGTTTACAAATTTCAGGGGATTGAAGATTGCCAAAAGGTGTGGGCTACCTATAGTATTGTACTAGTTAGATATATTAATAAAAATTGCATTCATTTACAAATTTTAGGTTTTTATTTATTCTCCCCTTAGAATAATCCCTATCTCACTCAAGTTAAAATCAATTCCCTTCACTCGTTTTCATGTTACGCGATTATTTATCAGAACTAATCACTCGCGTAGGCGAGGGACAGCTATATTACATTTCCCTGGTCTTTTTTTAATCTTAAAAATGTTATCCCCTATAAAAGGACATGATAATTTTTACCCCCCAAAATAAAAACGTTTCTACGCCACTGATGTAGTCCATGTATTAGTAAAATAATGTGTTCTGCATTACTATCAATTCCGATAGAATAATATGAATAATATAGTAATATTTGTTCGAATATTGAAAGGAAAATTTGTTTTTTATTTGGTCTAACCGATATTCCACTAAAAACGTTTAAGATAGGGAATATTTACCCCGCTCGCAATCTATCGCCCTTGATAAATATCCTATCCATCTGGACTAAGTGTATTTTAAATACGATAGTGGAAAAGTAAATAGGAAGGTAGGATTTATAGGAAGTGTAACCACATTTGCGTGCATAAGAGAGAGCTTGAGAAACCATTTAGTAAAAACTGCCCCAATTCACACGGCCGAGATTTTAACTTTGACCCTTCCTTCATCAAGAACAACCCAGTCTATCATGAACCCAACGTCTTAAACAACATGAAAATCTGTGATCCCACGCCGGTATGTACGCGTCTAAATGTCGAAGCTTACTTAGTCTGATTTTGACGTGAATGGGAGAGTGGGGTTCAAATCCCAACTGCGCGTACAGAGAGTGTGTTCTCCCTATTTCTTTTCTCACAAATGTGAGTACATTTCTTCTAAACTCTACTTCCCCCACCACCATCGTGCATAGTGAGATGCGATGGAAAAATAATATACAATTGTGGGTTGATAATGGTGGAGGAAATAAAATCATTCATCTGGAATATTCCATCAACTTTTTAGTCTCATAAAAAACATGAATTGTCTGGCGCTAACAATAAAACGTGACGTCAGAAAATTGGGCCAGTGTTTGACCACCTGTCCCCTGCAAAATAATGACTGTCTGTCGGACTGAATAGCAAAAGAAGAATAGGTCCACACAACAACTACTCACCCATGACAGTTTTTTTTAAACTTGTTAAAAAAAATACGTTCTATGGCTGAGTGGGGAGAGATCACATTTTCACACTATGATTTGTCCCGGCCTAAGGGTATGAAGTATGAATCTATTTATACAAAATATCAAATCCATGTGAGTATGTGTGTACTTACAGGACTCTTTCTCCCACTTCCCGATATCATAAAAATTTTAAAATCTGGTATGGACTGCTATATAGCATGCCATATTTATGAGAAAATCACAACTTGAAAAATTCAAGATGATGGATCCAAAATGGGGGATGAAACATACAAATTGAGTATAAGAGAAATTAAATTTAGTATGGGCGTTGTGGAGAACGCCACATTTATGAAATAATAGTTCTTAAACTTGAACAATCCAAGATATCGGATCAAAATTTACACATTTAAAATCCATGTGGCAGTCTCTGTGTAATTCCAGGCTATTTTCCCCTAATTCCCGATACCAAAAAGAGATTAAACTCGCTATTTATCATGCCATCTTTATGAGAAAAGTCCTAAACTTGAAAAATTCAAAATGGTGGACGAAACTTACAAATTGAGTCTTAAAGGGCTGAAATTTGGCATGGATGTTATGGAGCATGCCATATTTATAATAAAATTCGGAAACTTGAAATATCCGAAATGGTGAATCCAAAATGGCAAACGAAATATCCAAATTGAGTCTTGGAAATCTAACAATTTGGTATGGAAGTTATCAAGCATGCCATATTTATCTAAAAAAAACAACAACATAAGAATCTTCAAGATAGTGTTTCCAAAATGGTGGACAAAACGTGCAAATTGAGTCCTAGAGAACTGAAATTTGTTATGATAGCAATAGCACCGCGAAGCTTTGAACGCTTATAAAAATTAAATTCAAATATAGTAAAACCCCATTAGAACAAACCTAGGTAGTGTAAATTTCCGGATAATCCGAAAACAATTTTCGGAAACGGAGGGGGGAAAAGGAACAAACTAAACATAATTAAATATATTTTATTTATAACAAACTCAAAGTTGAAAGAAAAATTTAATACACGGTGGTAAAGAAAATGCTTAATATTTACATGTTGTAGTCGACAGAATGTATTTTCCTATAACTACTATACTGGGAAATATTGTAAAATGATATACTGTAAATGTAAAACTAGGTACATAACATATCATTTAAATTAATGTTTTTTTAAACACATCCAACTGTAATTTAAAATTTGGGAAAATACTCAGTCTCCAGAGGATTGTATTCACCCGGTTAATTTGAATTTTCTCTCATCCGAACAAGCTTTTAGCAACAAGAAATTAGCTAGAACGAGGTCCAACTGTAGCAATTTTGGAAGTGATATATTTCTTAATAAGATAACATGGCATCTATACATCTGTATTAATAAAGTTTACTGGTGTATGTATGTTTGTTATTATATATAATCTCTCAAGATATTATTTTATACTTCACAATAAGCTAGAAAAGCTGAAAGTTGATGAAATTGTAGAGGAACTAAACAAGAGCTGAAAAAACTTTCAAAATTGAAAAATGATAAGAAATAAAAATTATAAAAAATAAGTACGTGAATTATTTAATAATTTTAATTCGTTGACATGTTATTTGCACTTCAAAAGCAAGGATAAACTAGAGTTGAAACTTCAATGTCAAATCCAAAGAGAAATAAATATGTCTGACATGAACAAGTAAGAAAAAGTTTGCACAAAATGTGTTTGACGTTGAATGTAGAACAAATCTTGTTTCAGAATACAGTGAATAATGTAACCATCATCAAAGGTCTTGTTTCAGAATACAGTGAATAATGTAACCGTCATCAGAGGTCTTGTTTCAGAATACAGTGAATAATGTAACCATCATCAGAGGTCTTGTTTCAGAATACAGTGAATAATGTAACCGTCATCAGAGGTCAAACGTTAATATTGGATAGGTCTATCATGGCTTCGAGACATGAAATGGATGCAGTCAAGCATTTGTTGCAGAAGAGTCCATAATGAATAATCATCCCATTTAGGAGAAATGTTTTACTGTTGGAAGATGACTTCAGGTAATGTTTATCAATATTTTCGTATACTCATGGGACAGCAATCGTCCAGACAAGTATTATATACTCTCAGTTGTGAAGGAGTTAAAAAGTTAAACAATAATGTGTAATAAATTGACAGTAACTTCCATCATTGGCTAATGCAGTTGAGTGATCTAAAACTGAAAAAGTACAGTTTGAAAAAAATTTCATAAAAGGTCAAGAGGAAATGACACTCGACTTGGTAGTTCACGAAACATTCGGAAATAAGCTGAGTCCAACTGATATTTCGAATGGCTATTCGGTGTCCATAAAATGATGAAGCTGCACAAACAAGTGTGAAAATATTTTGTATTCTAGAAGAAGTGTGATTAGTGTGAACTCAGTCGATTTTAAAGAAGAGTGGAAAAAATGCAACTATCCTGTAAATCTTTTAAACAGTTTGAAATCCTCAGATATACCATCACACAAGTTAGACTTTAACATAGGTGGTAAGCCTATAATAATGCTCCTTTGGAACTAATACTAAACAAGGCTTATGTAATGGAAATCCTAGCAGTGACAAAATTGGACAAAGAGCTTTAATCCATTCAACAATGTTAACAGGTTTCTATCAAAGAAATATATGTTTCTGGTCAAGAATCAATTTTAAACCTGTAGACCCTGGAAGCCCGTATATTTTGAGGTGGATGAGGCTCCCAGGTAAATTGGTATTCTTAGTTACTATTAATTTGCTATTAGGCACATGGTTTTCAGCCATGGCCAATTCTTTGTAGCCTTTTCTTATAAAAAGCTATAATTCATTACTGTTATTAAATGTTCTGTCTTAAAACAAGTCCGTTCCTTTTGTCAGTGAACTTAGATCACCTATGTACCCTGTCTTCTGACCCTGCTTCTGATCCTCCTTGAGCTTCTAAATTTTTCCTCTTCCTTCAGTCATCTAATATTTTAATCCTCCTTCTTCCTAAGCTTATTTTTCCTTAAACTTTCAATGAGTTATGCAGAAGACAGTTTCTCATAAGGATGTGTCTGATCTAATTTAACTTGTACCGAAAAATCACTTCCAAAATTATTCTCTTCTCACCCACTCTTCTTAGGACGTCTTCATTTGTCACCTCGTATGTCCATCTGATCTTCTCAAGTCTTCTCCAGCACCACATTTCAACGCTCTTTATGCATTTCTTTTCTATCTTCCTTCCTTCCTTTGAGTCCCAGTTTATGCTCCATATAGTTCGATGCACCAAATGTAGCATTTAATCAGTTTCTTCCTCAGCTACAAAATAAACTGGCTGGCCAGCAGTAACCTCTTCTTGTTGAAAACTTCCTTGGCCATGGCGATCCTTGACCTAATTTCCTAGGTGCAGTAGACATCCTTTCTATCAGCATACTTACCAGGTACTTTGACTGCTCTATGTTTGTCAACTCTTGGATTCTATTTTAAATTTGCAACGAATCTTATTATTTTTTTAAATCCTCATCATTTTTGACTTCTCTATGTTGATCTCCATGTCATATCAGTTCCCTATCTCCACCAGCCAGTCTATCATTTCCTGCAACTATTCTTCTATTTTTGGCCAGTAATGCTAGATCATCTGCGTATTTTATTGTGTTGTGACACGTCCTCATATCCTGAAATTTCCACCTCCCTTCAGGGCTTCCCTGACCAGCCACTTTCCTATCTCTACACTATTGGTTTCTCCATCACTCAGTGTCACCTTCACTCACTGTCCCAAGTACAGTTTTGTAATCAGCCTTCTGTCCCTCCAGTTGATGCCAATTTTATTGAGTATTTCCACCAGTTTCTTCCACTTGACTCTATTGAACGCCCCTTTCCAGTCAATGAAACCAATGTAGACTTATTCCTTGACTTCCAGCACTCTCTCCAAAATTATTCTCAACATTGCGATGGCATCTCTGGTTCATTTTCCTTTTCTGAATCCAAATTGGTCTTCTTCCATCGCACTTTTTATTTTCTATTCTAGTGGCCCGGTGAATTTTCTTACCATCATCTTCCCTACATGATAGATGAGGCTGATAGTTCTATGACTACTGCATTTTCTGGCTTGTTTCATCTTCTTTAGAGCCACTATAGCTACGACTAGAATTTCTTTGGTCCATTCTCGCTACCTCTACTTCACTCCTTAAAAGGCTGGGCTCTTTTTAATCTTCCTCTACCTCGTCTTCTGCTTTAATATCCAAGCTCCCTGGACGATTTTCTTTGTGGTATAGTTTTTCTAGCTATATTTTCCAAATCATAAGAACTTCTTAATGATCCGTCACCATCTGACCTTTGGGGTTTAGCAAACTTTTTTCTTCCTCCCAGTTCCTTTTATTTCTGGTACATGAGGTCATAACTTTCCTTTCTTTGAAGTTCAATAATATCATATAATTTATATAATACAAATATATTTAATTTAGTACACTCTTAATTTATACACTCTTATGACATAACACTTACTTTTTTACACAAAAAGCCTAACATTACATGCGTTTATCAATTGAAGGTTAGGTTTTGTTAGGTTGGTTAGTAATATTCATCCTGCTGTAGATAGGCATTAAAATTAGTTGTTTACAATACCAAGCGAGTTTTTTCTTATCTTAAAAATGTTTACACAATTTTTTCAAACCATTAATTGTCAGCATTATTACATATTAATATTGATAGTAAATAAACATATCATAAGATAACAAACCCAAATAATCTCACCATAGTAAAATTTTAATTATTTTTGGTATAGTAACCATACATATTATTTACCATACAAATATTTAAAAAACATGGCAACGTAATTAATAATTTAGCCTTATACATATATGATTGAATATAATGTTTTTTTATAAGTAAGCCAATCTTATAAAAAATATTAATTTATATTCGATCTGTCAGTACAGTTATTGCAATTGAACAAGATTGAAAAATAATTCTCTACCATTCAATAATACAAATTAAAACAATTAATTATTCACAATGTAAGTGAAACTAATATATAATATAAAATAGTAAATCAAGCCAATTTTTTACTGTCAGATAAAGTTCTTAGTATGGCGATTTGAGTGCTCTGTAATAATCTAAGCTAGCTCGTAAGCTGTGTTCTGATATAATCATATTTTAAGACATTTTTCGTTTAATCCACACGCTCTCAGTTTTCCTTCCCGTGACCTGAAATTTAGTATATTGACTCTAAATAAGTCAAAATGAAAAAAAAATATATATATATATATATAAAGGCGTTTAAGAATGAAATCAAACACGTGGGCTTAACGTCACGCTCGTTTGGTTTAATTGATGAGGTCAGGATTCATATTCTGACTGAGGGTTCTTTGGATTTCTGCAGTAGAAATGGTACTGTAGGCATTTTCTGGGAAATAGCCTGTTTAATTTGGACTGGAAGAAAAAAGTTATTAAATGTCAAACAGTTAAATAAAATTTTGTAGATATTATCAGAGAGCTAATATTTCTGGAACTTACCCAGTGACTCCAGAACAAAGGGTTTAGAGGGCCCCAATCTCACCTGTTTATAATTTAGGGAGCTTGGACTGTATTAAGCCTTCTAAATATTTTTCACCTATATTTAAAAGCACTTATGGAATTATTTTAAAATATTGTTTTACTAACAAACTTAGATCATACCATGCCCATTGCGGGAAATTAACATTATGTCAAGTAGTTTAAAACAACAACAAAAATAAAAATCCCTTTCATTAAATCTGTCACTACCATCGTGGTAATTTTAAGTAATACTTAAATAATTATAAATCATGTTTTAAAATTATAAATTGGAAAGGGTCAGAAGCGGGCCCTTTTCCGTTACATTCCTAAAAAAGTTTATTTGAAAGAGGTTTACAAAGCTTTAACACTATAATTCTTCAAAACGCAGTAAGAGGTGGACCATACTCTACTTCTTTACTTAAGGAAGAACATGCTGAAACATCTTTTAAGCTCTAAAGGTATGCAGGTTAACTGGATAGAAGCAATTTAATTTTGCATGAGTGTTATTACTTTAAAATTTAAATAAATATGGCAAAAAATTAGCAACACTGAATGGTTGAATTTGGCAGAATTGAAATGACATAATTTTAAACGAAGAATGGATTTGAGGTTGATTATCATGTAGGTCCAAAATGTATTTGCTTCAAATATACGATAGTACGATTTGTTATATTTTTATTTAAAAGTGTTTTAGAACATTATAATATAATTAATATGTCCATTTACGTTATGTATACGTACAATATTGTTAACAAACTATTTCCAAACTATAAAAAGGTGGGCGAATTACTGAATTTTTCCGTTTCCCAATCTCTTTATTTTGACCAAAATCCAATAAGGGTCTAGTAATTTTGGATCAATTCAAAATGTTATAACAAGAAATCTTAGGAGAGGTTGCTTTGGCACCACTGATAATTGGCTTATAACATTAAGAGTGGAAATTAATATAGTTACTTTAAATCTGTCAAACAAACTTTCTTAATCGTTTTTAAGATTTTCTTCAAATAGATAGCTATATAAAAATGTCTTCCTCTAAGTGTTTTACAATATCCACTTACAGTATCTTTAAAATTGTGTGAATAGCGTTAGCCTGGCTGGCAGTAGGATCCGTGGTACATTTAATGTAGGAAGTAATTATTTGGTTGGTGGGGAAGAAGATCAAACTCAACTCTAATTACGATTAAAAACAAACTCCAATACTGAAATCACTTCAAAATCGAGCCACTCAATTAATAACTAATTTTTCCTTCTAGAGGCCCACTTAAATAGCTTTTAGGGAATTTTAATTTAAAAGAATGGAAGCGAGAATGACTCTAGATAGTTTTTAAGGTAGTCAAATTTTCAAAAATTTGCCAGAGAGGCCCACTCAAATAGCTTCTAGAGGCATCTAATTTTCAAATTGCTTGTAGGAGCTCACATCAAATAACTTCAGCAAAAAATAGAGTCTAGACTCTAGAGCAGCGGTTCATGAAATCTTCCAAGGGTTCACCAAAATATTTCTGTGATGGCGGATTTCTAACGAAACAATTTGTGAAATTTTGTTAGCACATTTACAAGATTCTATTATTTAAACTTGATGTGTTTTCTGTACTTTTTTCTCTTCAGAAACCTACGGAAACTTTTTCTATTTCCCCTACTAATAATTGGTTTCGTTTTCCACAAAAACGTTTTCACTTTCCTTCACGTGTTTAATTAGCAATCAAACGGAGTGCTTTGATACCCTTCACGATTTCATGTTAGAAAATCAGCTTTACTTTGTAAGAAAATGTTAAGAACATGGTTAAAGAACACTTGAGGGTCTTGTAAAAACCATCAGAGAATATTTCTAGCTATGTCCAATAATAGCAATACGGGTTCGCAGTACCATGGAAGAGACGGCAGCTTTGGAACTCTCCACATTAAGTATGAGTGGAAATAAAGATCTCTTTGAAATTTTCACTGATTGTGAATCAAAAAAGGCTATCAATCTTTGTCATTAATTGGTTATCGCGAACGTTATTTACGTAAACTATAGCGTAATAAACACAAATGGTATTTTAAAATATGTGGTAGTTTTAAAAAACATGGAGTTTCACATGTAAATAGTGTAACAAATAGCGTTAGTCACCCATTTAGGATTGAAGTGAGCTTACTCCCCCCTGTAGTTGAAATGTGTAAGTGATGGACTCAGGCAACAAGGTGAATTATGTAGCGAGACAGGCTGTCTTGTGAGCGTGTTTGGAGCTGGTATGCAGCGTGTGATGTGTAAAATACATGTGTAATGGTTGTTATAGTGTTTGTATCCTTAAGTGTAAATATATAGCATAAAATACTTGCGAATTATTACTTTGAAATTGAAACAAGTTTTAGCGATCTCATTTAGTTTTTATTATATTATGTTAAGTGAAAGTACGGGTCCCGAAAAGTAGGTGTCCTTAAATCTAAGAATTAAAACAGTCTAGAATCTATATTTCTTTGGAAATGCAAATATGCTCTAAATAGCCCTGACTTGGACCGTAAACAAACAAAACCAAAATAACGGACACACACACAGACACAGAGTTAAATTTGTAACGTCTCCATAGATCTAGTTTAACTGTCAATTTAATGACATGATGTGAAGGTTTGGCTAGTTGCCCACAAAACATCGTCTGTATTATTAACTTCGGTCACAAATCTTGGACGGTTTTCAACCGGATCTTGTAGGAGAGGGGCAAATGGAGTATTTTATCAATTGTTTTTCTAGATACTTGGAACCTTTTGTGTCATCTGGAGGTTTTGGAAGAATCGATTAATTTAAATTAAATATGTTTCCATCACTCCCACTACGTCCTATTGGAGGCCTGCGGTCACTCGAGCCCTAATTAGTCAAACTGTCGGGAGAGAACAAAGTTGGCTCGTTTGCTAGTTAAGGCTTTCTTCAATCGACCGCGGGCTTAACGCAACTCGCTGTCACATTGCTCTGATATTTGATCCACATTTATAGGTACTTGAGCTAAGGTGTCAACCTCATCTGACCCAAGTTTACTGTGCGAGGAGGTCTGGGATTAGTAATCTAATCCTTTACTGAGGTTTGTTTTATTTCAATTTGTTTCCGCTTTACTTATCCACCATTAGGGTTCATTCTTCTAAAAAATTTTACCTTCAATCATCTCTATACCGTGGTATGAATAATTCGAACAAGATGCGAAGCATCACAAATGAGCACGAGGGCTAAGGTGTCAATCCCATACTAGCTTATTTTCCGGTGATGGGGAGGTCGTGGTTTCGAATTTCTGCCCTTGAGAGCTGGAGGTGATTTTCTAAATGTAATTATCACTGCACTTCCCACCATATCTACATCCTAATATAATTGCACGTTCTCTAAACTACCCTCCCCATACCCACATATTATTTTAAGTCACTAATTACCACCTGAAAAAAAAAAGGTTCATTATGTATGTGTAGACTTATTCTATATTTTAATAATGGCAAAGAAATGTCACTATCATCCAGATATTGTTTTATAGTTATATTTAAATAAAATTTTAGTTTAAGTTTTAAAATAAATTGCGTATTTAACTATCTCCCACTATTTTATCATGAGTACTTACTAAAATGAAATAAAATAATACAAGGGAACAGGAAGAAGAAACTGTTGTTATAGTTAACTGCAAATAAAATGTACATAAATTTAGGATGACAAATCCAAAGGAGCAGACGAACAAGGTCGAACTCAAGACCTCCGTGTCATAGTGAGGAACTATATCTGAAAATGAAAGCTCCTACTTGTAGGAGAATCCCCCCTTAACCCTGACCTCCATTGTTCTTATCGATTGCTCATAGGACTTCCACAAGCCGACCAGCTACAAGGGGGCCCGACCTTGATTGTTCACCTAGGTATTGTCTTAATACTACGTTATAAACTACACATCAGCGTCAGTCTCACTTCGAACCTCTATCAACGGAGTCAGTGTTGGTTCACAATCATTGCTCTTCCACCATCATCTGAATATCAGAGTTAGGCTTGGTTCACAATCATTGCTTTTCTACTATCATCTGAATGTCAGAGTCAGTGTTGGTTCACAATCATTGCTCTTCCACCATCATCTGAATGTCAGAGCTAGGATTGGTTCACAATCATTGTATTCCACCATTATATGAATGTCAGAGTTAGGCTTGGTTCACAATCATTGCTTTTCTACTATCATCTGAATGTCAGAGCTAGGATTGGTTCACAATCATTGTATTCCACCATCATCTGAATGTCAGAGTTAGGCTTGGTCTACAATCATTGCTCTTCCACCATCATCTGAATGTCAGAGCTAGGATTGGTTCACAATCATTGTATTCAACCATTATATGAACGTCCGAGCCAGACTTGGTCTACAATCATTGTATTCCACCATTATATGAATGTCCGAGCCAGACTTGGTCTACAATCATTGCTCTTCCACCATTATATGAATGTCCGAGCCAGACTTGGTCTACAATCATTGTATTCCACCATTATATGAATGTCCGAGCCAGACTTGGTCTACAATCATTGCTCTTCCACCATCATCTGAATTTCAGAGCCAGACTTGGTCTACAATCATTGTATTCCACCATCATCTAAATGTCCGAGCCAGACTTGGTCTACAATCATTGCTCTTCCACCATCATCTAAATGTCCGAGCCAGACTTGGTCTACAATCATTGTATTCCACCATTATATGAATGTCAGAGCCAGACTTGGTCTACAATCATTGTATTCCACCATCATCTGAATGTCCGAGCCAGACTTGGTCTACAATCATTGCTCTTCCACCATCATCTGAATGTCCGAGCAAGACTTGGTCTACAATCATTGCTCTTCCACCATCATCTGAATGTCCGAGCCAGACTTGGTCTACAATCATTGCTCTTCCACCATCATCTGAATGTCAGAGCCAGACTTGGTCTACAATCATTGCTCTTCCACCATCATCTGAATGTCAGAGCCAGACTTGGTCTACAATCATTGCTCTTCCACCATCATCTGAATGTCAGAGCCAGACTTGGTCTACAATCATTGTATTCCACCATTATATGAATGTCAGAGTTAGGCTTGGTTCACAATTATTGCTCTTCCACCATAATCTGAATGTATGTTAAGTATTGGACAACAATCACTGAGAGCAAACAAAGGTAGGTTTGTAAATCCTCATGTAAGCCCACTAAGGGAAGGTCGGAATACCTCGTCTTGAGCACACAACCCTATTATCGATCTCTTGTTCTAATCTACGGTGGCTCCCATTAGCCTTTAGGACATCCAGGACCTGTTGCTTTCCTAAAGTTGACATTCTACCTAGAAGCTGTTCCAACGACTTCATTGATTTTATATTTGATCTACATATCAGGTTTCCATAGCAATAGCATACCCTTAGGACCTATTATTATTATTACTACCAAATTAATTCGATCGGTAAGGAATTTTGATAGGATATTTCTAATTCAGGTCGCGACTGGGTGAATATGTGACATTAGATTAAACGTTTCACATTCACTACGATAGACACCGACCAGTGTCCAAAATAGGGCCTATTTAGACAAAATATTATATTAACCTCGTTTATCAGTACAAAGGAAGTCATGAAAATCTTCTATTAAAAACTGTGGTCATTTGATGGTTCTGTTCTGTTTTCTTCTGCTATTTAATTATGAGTTAATAGGTATTAAACCAGTGCCTATATAAAAAAGTAATAATTTCGAAGCAAGTTAACCCTATTTCGGCATTTCAAAACTCTTACTAACCAGACAACTTTAAGAATGTATTTTTATAGTATTTCTTAAACCAAGTAGAACACTAATACATGAATTAATTTATAAGAATAACGATTATAATTATGTAAATGTTCCAGCAATCCGATGCAGTTCAGCGCAACCAGTATTTGGGATGTTCAATAAACTATTGTGATTCCCTAAAACAGTTTATCCATATTCAAGGGGCAGAGGGAATATAAATATATTTTAGCACCTTTATAATCTATTTAGTGTTTTTTATGTTAATCAAAAGCAAAATTAAAATTTATTTAGGCTTACGTGATATTGACATATTTGTACGTGCTAAAATTGAAAATCACTCAAATGTGTTAAATGTACACATTACTCTTTGGTTACCAAATAAAGGCTGAAAAATGTATTAAGTGCGTTTAAAAATCTGTTTTGTTTTTATAAAAAATTATCGTTATTTAAAAAATGTTATGTATAAAAATTAGCTAATCACAGTTTTCAGGAATATACATTGCCTACTGCATTTCACTTAAATTAAAATACGCAGATCACCAATATTCTATAAGAAAATATTAGTTTTAATTGTTTGAAAATATATTACTTTACCACTGGATTCATGCCATGGTCAAGAGCGTTTAGGCGCCATGCCTCACGGCTAAACAGCTTTGGTGTTTTTCCATTTTGGATCTTGATTAGACGAAAGTAATTTTTTCTTAACGAGGTGCGAAAAATCTTCTTTAAGCTTGATGCCAGGTGTTAATAACCCTTAGCTTGTGTAAAGCACCTTAAAAATACCATTTTATTTTTTTAGGTATTTAATGTGCACTTTCTTAATCGACTGATTATATCATCACATGACCGATAGCTAAAATAAATCTAGAACAGACACAACATCTAGCCCCCGGCCGTTAATTCATCACTGTTAAAGGAGAAATCCATATTTCACTAACTATATATTTTTGGCCATGTTGGGAACTGAACTCGGGACCCTTAGCCCAGTAGAAAGACATGCTACCAACTGAGCTAAGGTGTTGTACGATCATATTTTTAATTATCATAATGGTCACTCTAAGGTATAAACTATTCCACTGAAGTATTTCCAATGGAAAAGGTAGCTCTGAAGCTACAAAACCACTAAAACAATCCTCAACTGTCTTACAATGTTATGTTGCGACCACTATATATATATACAGGGGTGGATCCAGATCATTTTCATAAATATATATATATAAATAACATAGTTAGTTACAATGTGAGATTTCTGTTCAAAGCCATTTAACTATTTCTCATTCAAATTTGATCTTATGTATGTTTTAAATCTTGGTCATACTCTCCAATTTTTTAAAATCGGATCGTTTTTATAAACTATTTGGAGTGGCCCTCCTTCAACTTTTTTTTTTAAAAATGGGTCACTCTATAAGCTATCAGTAGTCTTCGCCTTGATTTTTTTTATTAGATTCTTTTATAAGCCATTAGAAGTGTTCCCAAACTAGAAATTTTTAAAATTTGGATGCCCCTCAAAGTTATTTAGAGTGATCCTCACTTTAATGTTTGACGATAGTTAGAAACCTCTAGAAGATAATCTTTGAAGTGGTCCTCCACCGACAAAATTTTGATAAGTGAATTATTTCAGAAATTTGGCTATTTGTGGTGGTCATTGACTGAAAATTCTTCAAAATGACATGAATCTAGAAGCTATTTGGATTTGTCCTCCCGGAGACTTTTTGAAATTTAGATGACCTTGGAAGCTATTTAGAGCTCCCCTGATTTTGTGTGCCAGAAAGATGCCTCTAGTCTAGTAGTTATTTAAAGCGTTCTTCTCCGGCATAAATTTTTGACAATAAAATGCATCTAAAGTCATTTCGATTTGGATTACGAGGAAGGTTGGTACCTTAGGCGCACCAATAAATGTATTTTGGTGGTATAAACAAAGGGGTTGGATGGAGGAGGTGGGTATAGGTCTCCATATATCGAAGCTATTATTTCTGTCTAAATTATGAATTTTAAGGGCACTTTTAATCTGTTCAGTGATATATCTTTTAAACATCAAGTCATAAGCCTGATCTTAAAACCTAGACCTATTCATTAGATTCATCTTCAGTGTTTTATATTAAAGTTTGGTTCCATTTGCATTTTGAATTTTACTAAACTTATTTGTGATCTTAAAAGGGAAGTGGGGATTGCACCACTTGTTCCCCTTTCCACTTATTGGGTGTCCCACAGGTTGCTATCAACTGGTATTAAATTAGTTTGGTTTTTAATTACTTAGCTTAGCACAGCACCATCTTAATCTTAATGATCTAAGGGGCTGAATATTTCAAGGTGAGGTCAGAGGTAATACTACATTAGTGTGAGGTGGGAATGAAAAACCACGATGATACACCACATGTGTGTCCACCCCTCAAGTGCACCCTACTGAGATTTGAATCTCGACATACCCGTCAATGGCAATCAAATACTGTGATATTAGTATTACTACCCGTTTGGGCTATCAGCATATTTACATTACTGGCGGATAAGAATTAGGAAGGTAGAATATATTTTTTTTAATGTAGACGAATTTGAGTGGAGGTATGAGACCATTCAGATAAAAACATCCTCAATACATCCAACCGAAATTCGAAATCCAATCTCTCATTCATCAACAATACAGTCTATTGTGAGAGTTACGCCTTAGACCGTGCGAACACAGAATTGGTTTGTGCCTATTAAATCCGTTCATTGTTCTCAACTTAGTTCTTAAATAAAAAGGCAGAAGAGAATCAATTTTAAATGTTGAATAAATGGCGCTCTAAATTTACTCTTGATGTAATGCCAACTTAAAACAATCTGGTTTGGAACGAGGCTGCGTAAATAATCAAACTAGGACTCATAAAATTTGTTTGCATTTCCAAAGCTCTGTTTTACTAAACGAATCTACCTCATTTACATAAAAATCATTTGTTACCAATCGCCTTTTTTATATGCAAATACGATAATATAAGAAACACTGCTTGCTTATTAATTATGAATACGGTAACTAGTCGTGCTGTTTATTTTATTCAAGAAAGTTTAAATTAATAATCAATCGTATGTTTGAGAACTTGATCTATTTTTAATTTTAACGTGTTTTTTTTGTATGGTAAAGATGTTTGTTTATCTTTGTTTGAAAACTGTTCCACATGTTTAAAAGTTGGTCTGGGAGCAGAAATAAAACACTTTTGACCATCATTGAAATAAAAGAAAGCTATTTCTTATTTTTACATAGTCACTATTCAAATAAATGAGGGGCAGTAAATAATTATTTGTATAATCTAGAAATATATATTAATAGTAGATCGCTCATATCGGACGCGGCCAATGCTTCTTTTTAGCTGTGACGTTAATCTAGGATAATGTACTTCAGTTTGTAGAACGTGTGGTACAGCGTCTTACTACCCGTCCAGGCTATCACATTTAACCACACCAGTGGTGTTGGGATGAGGAAGGAGTAATTTAAAGAAAATATTCCCTGATTTTCGTGAAGGGAGAATTGATAACATTTTAAGAAAATCACTTTGTACTCCCGGCTGGAATTAAACCCGGACCCCATCACCATCAATTCCAAATAAACAAGCTTGGCGTTTAGTCCACGCGACCACAGTGTGTAAAACAAACCGATACTTAGTTTGTGGGTTTGATGCAATCTACAAGAGTAATAATCCTTTTGTCTAAAATAACTACTGTAGTAAACCTTTTATCCACATTAGAGGTCACGCTAATTAAATGGCAAGCTCATCTAATCTGGCTTACTCGTGACGAGGAGCTAGGTTTCAAATACCAGCCGGATGTAGTGAGAGCGGTTTTTCCTGAAGTGTTTCCCACCTTATCTCAACGCAAATGCTGATACATCTCCTCTATGTTATACCTTCATTATCCCTATCCCATAAGTAATTTAGATACCCAGAACTAGCAATAAGTTCAAAAAGCCATTTAGCAAATTTTAAATTTAAATTTTCTCTTAGGAATATCAAATCTTACTTAAGAGTACTTACAATATGGCATTAGGAACTCGAAAGCTCTCAACAAAAGTAGGCCACCTATTCCTGGAGCATTCCAGCTTTATGAGAAATATCCTAAGCTTGAAAAATATAAGATTGCGAATTTAAAATTCTGAAATAAACATATAAATTGATTCTAAGGAAGCTAAAATTTGGTATGAACGTTATAATTATAAATGATGGAATCTTTATGACAAACATCCGAAACTTGAATAATTCAATATAGAGGATCCAAAATGGTGGACGAAACGTATAAATGGAGTCTAAAGATAGTAATTCACTAAAAGAGTGAGCAAGAGCAAACAAGAGCGAGCGAGTATTGACACTCAATAATCGTCTGGTGAGTACCGGTTATCGAGCGTGTTCAAAAAAGATCGAGGGTTTGGCTAGACATCAAAGAAAAGATTTGATTTTGCTAATTTTGCGTGGATGGTGATTATTATATTGTTGAAATACTTGGGGTGTAGTGCAGTTCAGATTTGTATTTTTAAATACTGAATTAATAATTTTCTTGTAGATATATTGTTATATAGTATTATTGATTTAAACACTTGAAGTACTCACGTTATGTATTTACGGTTGTAGGCCTACTGATTTATTTCCGTAATGAAATATTCAAAGGTAAAATATTTAAAGCTTATATCTGACTATAGATAACGGCCTTTTAAAAAAAAAAATGAAACTCTGCTGTACCATGATAAAAAAAAATAAGAGTAAGAAAGAGGATGCTTGGACAGAACTAGCAAATACATGTTGGAGACTAAAAGCTCAGAAATAAAAAAGAAGATTCAATCACTGCTTGCTTTACTTAAAAAGGGAAAACAGAAGCTCAAAATTACTTAAGGAATGGGCACAGAAAAGGCCTATAGCAAAAAATTATTTGCATTTGAAAGTTTACTCTTCTTAAAAGATACAAATAAGCCGACGCAAATAACAAGATACAGAAGGTGAGGCTAATACCTGCACAAAGTAACTTATTATTTAGATCAGCCATATTATATACATAGTAAGGAAGATTGGATTGCTCGCTGTAAAATTATGGAGCAACTGCGAACATGAACGTATTCACTCCGGTATGGACGCAAGCTGAGCATTTCAAAAGAACGCGAGGAAAGATCTTCGATCATGAGCAAATGTTTGCCCTTCCTCGTTCTTTTGTGAGTACCCTCCTTTAGAGAACTTAAATTTGGTATGGATGCTATGAAGCATGCCCTATTAATGAGAAAGATCCGATACTTGAAAGATTCAAGATGGCGAATCCAAAATGGTGGAAGAAACGTACAAATTGAGTCCTATTCCATGTAATTCTCAATTCACGTTACTATTCACTCAGTTGAAACATAACGCCCAGAACGAGGATGACTTCAACCAACGCAGCTTAAATCAAAAAAAGCAAAATTAATAATTTTGGATGAATTATACCACGACACTCATTCATGCTTTACATGTGGTTGAACTATAGAAGGGTATAGTGAAAAATAGCTTCCCATTTGGAGGTTAAGAAATTTTATTGGATGAAATTTACGTCAATATTTACCGGTGTTTCCCCATTCAACTATAGCCGCAAGCATAAAATATAACCTTTTGAGGTGAGAGTTTGTAACTCTGAGGCTGAAGAGCAGCTTGCATTCACAAGACTCAAGTTATAGTTTATAGCCTCTGAAACTGGGAGACCAATAGCTACTTAATAACGATAAGCTGGAAAAGGACATAATCGAAGTAACAGAACAACTTCTAGTTAGTTACATAGTTAAAGAGTTTTGCGTCGTCTTAAAACCAGTTGGATATTAACATTTGTCTATGTGCCACTATTGTGTGCGAGGAAAGGTGATGTTATGTCTGTAAATGAGGAAGTTATAGAACTATTGAGAAAAGTTGTTTGATACTCAGCGAGCTCTACTGATTGTGATGAGGTAAAGGAAGGGGATGACTAATAAATATCCAGTTGAGTTCCTCAACAGTCTTGCTCCCTCAAGTATGCCTCTACATAAACTGAATTTTTAAACAGATGCAATAGTTATGTTTTCATGAAATATGAATACCAAAAGAGGGTTGTGTAATGGAACTTACTTTGCAAAACATAGATGCAATAGGAGAAGAATCCCGTAGCAAAATACTAGCATCGATCTACATTTCCTGAATTGTACGTTCTTTGGGGCTTCTTTAAAACGGTAGGTAGGTAGGTAGGTTAGTAGCGTGAGTGACCTGTCGCCTAAATTTGACCTTTGACCCCAATTTGGAGAGTTCATTGACCTAATTTTCACATCCGGTTGATTAACCGTTATTCCCCCACCTACATCCTGTGGCTGTGTCATTCCACGAGACCATGCCACTGGACCCAAATCCCGGCATCTTTAGAGGGCCACCACAGTATCCTACCCACTAGCCAGGGGTGATGGGCTTAGCCCATATGATTTTTATGTGTGCCCATTGGTTTTTTATGCTTGTCCATTGGATCGCCCTCCTGTGGTTTTGTCACCACGGCCCGGATCCTAAGCAGGGCTCACGGGCTAAGCCAATTTGATTTTAATGTGTGGCCATTAATGTGTGCCCATTTGATTTTATGTGTGCCCCTTGGTTTTTATGTGGGCCTGTTGATTTTTATGAGTGCACATTGGATGGAACTGACGTGGGAGGAGAGCCTGCAGTCTTGGGCGTCGGGAACTCCTCCAACGACGTGCCGACCCGTGAGGAAGGAGGTAGTATCCTATCTCAGCGATTGTCTAACATAAAGTGTGAGCTATTGGCAATGTCTCACTGTTATTTCCCCCCTCCAAGTTTGACCCTCTTTCCACATCCGGGGCCTCACTCGGCGGTGATTATACTAAGCATGTTCAAACAGGAAAATACTGGATAGCACTGGCTCACTACGGCGTTGTGATTTTCCCTGACCCCCTTTTCACATCCGGGTGCCCCAGGTCATTAATCGGTGGTGATTATAATAAACATGTTCAAACAGGAAAATACTGGCTGGCACTGTTTCAATACAGGGCTGTGAATTCCACATCCACGAGAAATTAACCGTTATCCCCCGGGTTCCAACGTCATTACTCGGCCTGGGTGGTAAGGCTCAAACAACATGACGTGGATCTTTGTGTGTCTATCGAGGGCCGCCACCACCACCCCTGCTCACTAGCCAGAGCTCATGGGTTTAGCCTAATGGGGCATTTGATTTTTATGTGTGCTTATTAGATTTTAATGTGTGCCCTGGTGTAAGTATCCACCATGGACACTTGGTGGCGGCGTACGAAGATAATGTGGTAGGGAGGAGTAAGGAAATGTTCCAGCTTTTACGTGGAACTACCAACAGTACACCTTGACAGGTATTCAAATCCCCACAACCTCACCCACCACTAGATTTGAACCCCGATATCTTTCGCCGGGTGCTTCATGCCCTATAGAAAACCCTAGAGAATAATATGGTGTTTTAAAATTGTACGCACCCGTTCTGTCACTAGAATATGTTGTAGGAGTTTCAAAGACAGAAAGGCGTTGGAAATATACACTTGACAACTTTGCCAGAATAAATATTAAATAACGCAGATGGGTAAATGTTAATCTTTATTGCTTCACACACGTGTAGTTAATATATAGCTTTAGCAAGTAGAATATATGAGTATAAAGAAGGAATAAGTATATTATTATTATTTCACTGTTTAAATATCTGTTTAAGGTAAGGTGTCACACGCACACGAACACCCACATACATTCAATTTTTATTTAGCACCATGTCCATTAGTTTTTAATGTGTGCCCCAAGGAGGAGATGGCAACATTGCCAGAATGAATAGTGGATAGTGGTAAATGTTAAGGTTTATTGATACACATGTGTAGTTAATACAGCTTTAGCAAAAAAAAAAGCAAGTTATAGTGTATGATTAGAAAGGAAGAACAAGCATACTATTAATATAAGCATTTCAAAAAAAATTACAATTCAATATTTTGATCCTCTAGGCCGGATGGCGCGAGTCAGTGTTTGTTTCTCCGCAGCTCAAATGCTCAAATAGCGAGTCATATTTGATTTAATATCGCAGTTTTTATTCGGTGCATTGTGGCAGTGTGTGACTCGGGTGCATATTCCTCGCAGTTTTGGTTGAACCCTCTTCTTTTCAAGGATTCAAAGATCCTCACAATAGGAGCTTTAGACTAGGGCTGCGCTAACTGCTGTGAAAGATTAAAGACAATCCGCTGGCAAGATACAGGTTTTGGAAATACCTTTTGACAACAAGGTACTTAGATCTTCATATGTGTCTGGTCAAGAAACCAGTCTCTTCAAATAAGTGAGCCCAGCCCAATTTAATCCCTACCTGTAGCTATTGTAACTAACCTTCCTCTTTTACTTTCATTATAGAACGTCTTTATTATTGTAGTTTTTCTTTGTTTAAACAGTTTGTTATTTCAACATGGCCAAAGACACAAATATAAAGGGCCTTGTAGCAAGAAGGGGACAATTCAAATCTAGAGTCACAAGATTTAAAGCGTATTTTCAAACATTTGATATTCAACAGAGTTCATTAATTCAATTAAAGTTGCGACTATCAACATTAGATCAGTGTTGGTCAGAATTCAATTCATTGCAATCACAAACTACAGTGACTTACATTTAAATGAACGTGAATATTTTGAGAACACGTATTTTGATTTAATGGCATCAGTTGAAGAATTTATTCAAACACATTCCCATGACACCAGTTCAACTACCACAAAAAAATGTACAAACAAATATGTTGGTAAAACTTCCAACTATAAATTTGCCTTTTTTAGTGGAGGTTACTAAGCTTGTTACAATTTTTTGAAGTGTTTAATTCACTTAAACACAACAATGAGTCACTAACTGATATATAGAAATTTAATTATCTTCGCTCGTCTTTGAAGGGCGACGCAGCGTATGTCATCCATTCTATTGAACTTACGTCAGCCAACTACACAATAACATGGAATTTAGTACAAGAACGGTTCCAAAACAAGAAAATTATTGTTGAGAAACACGTCAAGGCTCTCTTTGACCTACCAAAGGGGGAGAGAGAATCGCTTACGTCTTTGAGACAGCTATTAGATAGTACTCTAAGACATATCAGAGCTCTCAAGGCATTAAATCAACCCACTGATAGTTGGGATACATTAGTCGCTCACTTACTTGGTTCCAAATTAGACACGACTACGTATCGTGAATGGCAATGCGTGGCATCATCAGATCAGCTACCAACATTGTCTGAACTTACATAATTTTTACAGCGTAGGTGTCAGGTACTTGAAGCTATTTTAACTAATCGTCTTCAAACTAGCAAACCACAAACAACAATGAACACACATAATACGTTCGTGAAAACGAGTTCAGGTTCCAAACAATTTGGAAACACATGTTTAGTGTCACAGTATGCTGCATGTAATTTTTGCAATGCTCAACATCCATTGTTTCATTGTGAATATTTCTTGAAAATATCTATTGAAGATAGGTTCAAACCGGTCAAAAAAACTTAATTTATGTTTGAACTGCCTCAATCCAGGTCATAGATTAGGTCAATGCAAGCCAGGTTCTTTCAAAAGTGTGACAAATCACACAATACTTTACACAAATAGGCTAAGTGTAAATCACAGACCGTGCATAAACCTTAAACGGATAAGACACGAGAATGGTCCAGCTTGGCTAATCCAGGACTCTAGCGTATGAATGGAACCTATTTGCTTTCTAGAAGTTCCAAATGAATAGATGCTAGAAAGGAGGAAGAATAACACCACGCTTATCAGCATAGTTCCAGACTGAGCGTTGATTGATAAATTTTAATCGCTCAATACAATTGTACACATAGTTTAATACTGCTTAAGATGCATTTACAGCACCAGACATACTAACGAATCACGTCGAAGGGGATCACTTACAGTGAATGAAACCAAGTTAGCACTAACAACCATAATTAAAATGGTGCAACAGCAAAGGTTCCAGAAAGAACTTTCGAATCTAAGATTACACCATCAAGTTAATCAAAAGAGCAAACTTCATTTCCTGAACCCCTTTCTAGACAACAATGGAATCATCAGGGTGGGTGGACGTTTAAAAAATCCAACCTCACACCAGATCAAAAACATCCAATTGTGCTACCTCAGGGACACAAACTGACAGAATTAATAACCAGCAACGAACACTTGAAACAACTTCATGCTGGGCCACAAGCAATGCTCAGTGCGATAAGAAAAATGTATTGGCCCCTCAATGGTAGAAACTTGTGCAGGAAGATTGTATGCACAATTGCATTAAATGTTTCAAGGCCTAGCCCAGAGGCGTACAAAAAATTATGGGAAACTTCCTAAGAGCAGAGTAGAATCTTCTCGTCCATTTCTGCATACAAGAATTGACTATGGTGGTCCAATACAAATACTACAAGGCAGAAGAAGAGGAGCGAAGAGAATAAAGAGTTACATAGCTCTTTTTATATGATTCGCTACCAAGGCTATTCACCTTGAATTAGTGAGTGATCTAACTACAGAATCATTCTTAGGAGCCTTGCGAAGATTCATGGCACGGTGAGGCAAATGTCTTCTTCATATTTATTCTGACAACGCTAACAATTTTGTCAGAGCAAACAATGAACTTCTGAAACTTCGCAATCTACTTACTTCTGATGTACATCAAACGGAAGTGACATCCGCTCTAGCCAAATACAATATTGAATGGCATTTTATACCTCCACGAGAACTACATTTCAATGGTTTATGGGAATAAGGAATTAGGCTGGTCAAATATCATCTGAACAGAATTTTGGGAAATGCCACGCTTACATATGAGGGGCTGTACACGATTTTAAACCGATTTAAACCGATGTCCAGTGACCCTTCCGACCTTTATGTTCTCACCCCCGCTCATTTTTTGATAGGAGACTCACTGGTGACCACTCCAGATCCAAGTCTGGCATCAATTCAGATGAATCGACTATCACGTTGGCAGCATGTGCAACAACTTTCTCAGCATTTTTGGGCCAGGTGGTCCAAAGAATACTTAGTCAAGCTCCAGCAACGGAAGAAATGGAGAACACATGGCCACAACATTCAATTGGCAGCATTGGTTCTCATTCGTGAGGACAATTCCCGTCCGCTCAGTTGAAACTGGGTCGAGTACTGGAATTACATCCTGGCACAGATGGTATCGTTCGTGTGGTCACTTTCAGGACTGGAGGTGGCTCGCTGAAGAGAGCCATCACAAGACTATGCCCTCTTCCAATGGAAGAAAACTCAGCATAGATGTGTACAGACTTGTATTTTATAATATTGTTTGTGTGTGGTAGTGATATAACTTGCCTTATTGTTTTGAACTATTTACTTAACTCATTTCAGTTAATTAGATAACACCTTTTATTATTTTTTATATTTCATTGAAAGTATTCTTTCAAGGTGGGCGGAATGTTCTGTCTCACTTTGTCATCACTGTTTGGTTGTGTTGTTGAAATGTTGGCAACAGTGTCAAGACTTAAAACGGGGTACTTGTCTCTCCACTTGCAAAAGACACAGTCTGCTTGTTTAGCTCGATTCAAGAGTAGACATAATCATTCAATTTGTTACGAACAACTCGCACTAGTACAGGATGAGAAAATGTATTAGTTGTAATGGTAAACAATATTACAACTAAACAGGTGTAGACTCTGTTATCTGAGGAAGTTGTCACAGTTTGATACCGTGGCGAGAGCCTCTCTTCCTCTACTGGAGATGACACTGGACCAATTTCGGAGCTGAGTTTGTTCCAAGCGCTCAGGACCTCCAAGGGAGCCTCCCCTAGGGAGCTGGTCAGGTCTATACTACACCTCTGACCGTGGAGGTGGGGTTGTTCCTACCGGAGTGGTGGAGGTAGGTCTCTGACACCCCAGGGCCGTCGGAGGAAAGGACGACTCGCTCCTGACAGACTCTTCTGCTGTATTCTCTGGGGAAAACACACAATACAGAGATGACAACTTGCAATTGACAGACTCTGTCTCTCGGGTTATGCGTTTATGTAATAATTACGTTAGTGGTTTTAGGGATTAGATAGGTTATATTAATAGTAAGTGCACCCACATTTGCATGGAGGAAGAGTTGAAAATTATTTTGGAAAACAGAACCTCAATACACTCAAAAAAGATTCAAACCTCGATATCTTCGTCATCGGCAGTCTAGTCTACTGCGAGAGCAGCGCCTTAGACCAAGCGTCCACCGAAGCGGGTATCACAGAAATTCAACTTGGAATCTTTGTAGTACAAATAAATCTTGACTAGAAGTGAAAAATGTCTTCTTGCGCACCCCTTGCATATACGTACCTTGGTGGTCGACGAAAGTTTGATTTGGCCCTAGATGAAGGGGAGATGTCATGATTTCCTTGTGACGTCTGATAGAACCGCGATAGTTTACACTCTCTCCGATACTGTTCTTCTCTCAGTAGCAGCCTGTTGTTATAACGGACCTTGAGAGAAAACACAATATAGCGGTCACGAGTTCGATTTTTGGCATGATCGAAACAAATTATCATTGATAAAATTTGGTACTCCCTGTTCGCATAGATGAATCAACGTATCTGGAGCTGGGTGATGTGTTTCTGTGATCTTATGACGTAGTAAGCAACCAGAGACTGAATCTGCTCTAGACACTCACCGTGGTGACGTAGTAAGCAACCAGAGACTGAATCTCCTCTAGACACTCACCGTGGTGACGTAGTAAGCAACCAGAGACTGAATCTCTCTAGACACTCACCGTGGTGACGTAGTAAGCAACCAGAGACTCAATCTCCTCTAGACACTCACCGTGGTGACGTAGTAAGCAACCAGAGATGAATCTCCTCCTCAGTCAGACGTGCCACCGCCGTCTCTTTGTTGATTACATGCGACGGGAACGCGAGAAACCTGGCGTTGCAAAGCTCGTACACGCCCACGACGGGGCAAGTACCAGCCCGAGGGTCGTAAGTGACGTTCAGGGAGTAGTCCACACCCACGAGGATGTCCAACAAGTCCACCACCCTCACCCCCAGAGTGACAGAGTCGCAGTGACGTTGGTAAACCTTCCAGGAACCTCTCGACAGTGTTCACTAGTTGGCAGGTGACGTTGATCTTAACTGAACAGTAGGGGATGTCCACCTGACTCGAAAATAGATCCATAATACGACATCCGCTTCGGTGGACGAGAGTCCTAAGGCGTCTCTCTTGCAATAGACTGGACTCCCGATGACAAGGATATAGGGGTTTTGATACCACACTAGCGTACTGAAAGGATGGTTTGTTCCTAAATGGTTTTACACCCTCCCTCCCCGCAAAACCCGGTACAAATCTAAATTCAATTTTCATCCTTCTTAATACATTAAAGTAATTAGTTCATAAGCTTATAGCCCGAACGGGTAGTAAGACGCTCTGACCCGATTTGGTGGCCATATGGTCTAACGCGCTACTCTCGCAGTAGACTAGACTGTTGATGGGGAGATCGAGGTTCGAATCTCGGTCGGGTGTACTGAGGGTAGTTTTTCCACAATGATTTTCCAGTCTCCCTCTAGGCAAATGTGGGTATCCTTTTTCTAAATAAAACCTTCCTAATCCCTAAAATCATTAGTAAATTAATACATGAGGGTATAACACAAATGGGTACTAAGACATAGTAGTGCTAAAAAAGTTAGACTCCGTGACAAAACAAAAACAAAAAAACATGAAACTCTCATACACACTTTGTCATAATTTTGGCCTTTTATAGTATGGAACAAAATTTAAAACATACCTTCCAGGGTTCTTTTACATGCCACAATCGACATGGGATTAACGGCTTTAATTCCCCTCCGAAGAAAATTGTGCTATGGATTCATCATTCGTAACGCAGTTTGTGGAAAGATTAGTCAGTAAGTTGCTAATGTACCGTTGCCCAGGGGACGTCCAAATGTACAAATCGTACATCCTTTCCGTGGAGGCTTATTCCATGCCCCAATTAGATGAGGTAATGGTGACAAGTGAGTATGAGGGTGTGGAACCAGTGACAACACTTAAACCTAAATTTAGCTTAACTAACCAAACCATGGTGACCGTTGGGGTAAGTCCCCTTTCGAGAAAAATACTTAAGGTACCATATGTGAATCGAACCTGGGACCTCTAGGTTTGTAGCCAGGTGCACTGACTACTACACTACGTGGCCGGTTATTTTAAACATTAATAACTACGCACAGAAAGTAAAAAAAAAAAAAAAAAAGCACAAATAACCTGAGCTGACCTTGTGTAAGACACTGTAGAAATGGTCGAGAATATTTCCGACAGGGAAACAGCTATCTTCGTCTTGTAACATTGATCTGCAAGCACTGTCACCATCCTCAGTTCCGCCCTCAGCATCTCCAAGATATTGTAGCATCTGGACAATAAACAGGGAGGGATATACAGGGTCTATTATAATTGTTGTCAAATATTCTATAGGTGTATCCCATCTACCAAATATAAAGAAAAGTCCATATAAACATGATTCTGTAAATGTTGCCGAACTGGCAGAAATTGTATTGTTCAATTAATAATCAATCCAACAGAAGAAGTAATGCAACTAAACAAGACACAGTTTAACAGAAACAAACAAAAACACAAGAAGACAGAACATTTCGTTACAAAAATTGTTCAAACTGATTTCTTCTTCGATGTACCTTCTAAACCTACGTTCCATGCTTTGTCGTAATCTGCCGTGTTGCGTATTTACTCACATCCATTTACGATACGTTCTCTTAAAACCTCAACATCAACCGCAGGAGTTGAATAAACAATGGACTTGAAATGTTCCATAAAAAACAGAAAAACAAAACTACATCAGTTTCAAAGCTGGTGAATAAATCAATGGAGCCCCCGCTACAAATACATATTTGAGGAAAACTTTTAACAACTTTTAAACTAACCGTTTCTAGACACATGTTTATATGAAGTTTTCTTGGTATTTGATCGATGGGGATATACCCCTAGAATATTTGACACTGATTAAAATACACCCTGTATACCTTATCTGGAAGTGATGGTGACAACTATCAAAAGTTACCAGATCTACTTTCATGTATCCATTCACCAAACTATATGATCTACAAGACCATACGTTGTGTTGTTGTAATTTTGTTCCATAAATAGGTACTGTACAACAGCACTTTCTTGTTCACCAGCCTAGTGTCAGAGATAGCAGAGATAGCAGCTATCTCACTTCTAAGTAGGTTTAAACTCTTATCTATAGCTCTTTCTAGACGACTGAAACCAATTCTTATAATTCGGCCGCACGAGTAGTGCACCTGGCGACACAACACTCGAAGAGAGGCGACCTCCCTGAAGGTCAAAATGGAAACTATCTTCTCCAAGACGTCAGGAGGTAGCTCGTCGAGGCCCAAAGTTAAATTCGGACGACTACTTCCAGGTAATGGAGCAGCATCTTCTGAAGTTTGTTTCACAAAAGGAGAACTTGAATTTGGATTTTTTTTTCGTTGTCTTGGCGGTGGCGTGCACCACGGCTCGTCACATTTCAGGGGTGACCTTGGTATAAGGTCAAAATAAGAAGCGACATTGTCCCATTAATGGAGGCTAATGAATTCTGATTGGGACAAAAATAATTTGGTTGGTACAAAGAGCACAAAGTGAGTGAAATGAAATGGCGCTGATTATCTTGTGAGTCAAAGTCATCTTCCATTTTAACACTAGATTTTTTAAATTAAGGCTTTATTTATTACCAAGAAATACAAATTTGTTATAGGTAATATTCATCACACAGTAATTTTACTTCAAAAATATTGATTAATCCTAAATAAAAAATAAATAAAATTTAAGTAAATAAATGTATTATTATTAGCACCGCGTCTTACTAACCGTTCGGGTTATACGCACTTACGCTGATGTGTAATGGTAGGGTGAATGTGAGATGAAATGGAGGACCTACAGTTTAACGTGGAATCCGAACCACGGTGGAGGCCTGGCTTTCCTCACATTCACAAGTTGTGATTAATACACATCTTGTCAGAGGTGAAGAAAGGGTTTGGCAATCAGATAAATCTGTGCCGAGACCAAGGATTGAACCCTGGACTCTCAGCACAGAAGTCTGACACCTTACCCCTGGACCACCAGGTCACCAAATAAATGTAAATTTGGTGAATGTGCGATAAAACATATTCAAATGTATTTTCAAACACTGGGGGAAATTTAAAAGAACGCTCTGTAAAACAAGTAATGAATGTGTAAAATATTCTCCTAGTAATAATATGACAACCAAGATTTGAACTTAACAATAAAAATTGTAGTAGAATATTAGTTGCTTGGAAAATTTAGCTAAATTAATTTCGTTACGTCCGTCTTTAACTGTAATGAATTCTTGTTACAAAAATTCGTTAAAACTAAAGAACATGTTTTCCCAATGTAGCCCGCAGATATCTGTAGACTATATCAACATAACTTCAGTTACCAGAAATGATCCTAGAGGAAATTTTAAAATTCCTGCCTTACCAACAAATGGTTTACAATGTCCGTCCGGTATGTTGTTCGTTCAACGTGATCATCGACAGGATATTACGCATGGCCTTCAAAAATATTGGACACCTGTTGAACAGGTCAACCAAAAGACTGGATGTTGTGTCCAGTAATAATATGAGCTCAACCAACGCTGGATATTACATCTACAAGCTTGTCGCCGTCGAGTTCTTGATGCTGCGTGCATCTTGCTGAAGACAGATAGAGGATGGGGTTTGGAGTTTCGTCCCGTGAAAAACTATTGAGTAGTACCACCGGATCATCAGCGTGATAGAGAAGGAAGAGATCTGCAAGATGTTGAACGGTATAAGTGACAAACTGCTGCGACTGAACGACCAGGCCTACTGGTTCTTCGACAGGAAGACTTTGTAGGTTCTGATTCCGGCGACGTGAAGCTGTTCGGGCTGGAGGTCATCGAGACGTTGGCGGTGGCTTTTAACGCTTCCTGTCACGTGATGGCGACCTACGACCCTGCCAGACGGGGGTCCTGCTATCTGATAGGAAATATATTTTCAACAACTGTTGCATAATCAAGTATCAGATGAGAATTGGTCGCTGATCTATGCCCCGAATATTATTGTTATATACCGCGTCTTAGCACCCATTTGAGTTCCACGCATACATTAAGCCGGACTTATAGGGAACGCGAGTTATGTGGAGTGTTTTTGAAGTTTTTATAGGAAAACATTTTTTGGCCAAAATAAATTGCTAGAGCGGAAACACAGAGTTCAATTATCTTCAAATGGTGAGCTAACCAGTTGAATATCTATCAAGGATGTCCTGAAATTTAATGACAAATTTTTATCTTCATTTAAAAAGTTCCTCATGTAATGTTGCCATGCTCATGATAGATATCACCATGTGAATAAAATTAAACTCTTTGTTTCTACTGTAAAAATATTTTATTTATTTTTCCCAAAAAAAGCTTTGCTGTAAATAAATTGCAAACAGTCTTTTAACTCGCGTTCCCTGCGTCCCCATAATAATATATCTAATGGAATGATGATGGTAGACTCCTAAATGAGATGTAGCTCCTTTGCGTGGAGGTAAAATGGGAAACAGTTTAGGCAAAAACACCATCAATACATCCGACCGGGTTCGAACATTATCTCCCTATCACCAGCAATCCAGTACATGACACAAGAGTGATGCCTTATACCGGGCATGTCCAAACCCTTGGTTTTGTGTGGCCCACGTACCTTATTATTAACCAAACCATCATGCAATGCGAACATATAATTTTAATAAATATCGAACAGATTCAACGTTTTGGAATGCGATATTGATGAATATGGTACAACTTGTAGAGTTCTGGCATGTGAGGTTAGTTAGTGTACCAAGTCCTATACCCTTTCTTCGAAATAGATCAATTCCCAAAATGGTTTGAATCCGCGCACCGGATATGTGCATGGTTTGGCAGCACGTAAATATGCTAGCAGTTATCTTCTCGTATGAAATGGAACCAACCACCCTAGATATCTCGACTTGTGGACACACATTTGGCAACAGTAAAAAAAATACTTTGGCATAAAATTTAAAGTCTGACAAAACACAATTGTTTCAAACAAAAGGTTTCACACCTTTGGTAAAAGACCTGCTATGGAGAGAGAAGTGCCCTTGAAGTGTAAGGAAGTGTTGTACAGGGCGTACTTTGTACCCATTGTCACAGGTACAGCAGAAATATGGAAGTGAATGTAAGAGAAACTATGAAATTGGAGGCCATGGGAGTGAAGTTTGTGAGGACCATGTTAGCTGTCACCAGGAGACACAAGATTAGGAATGAAGCTATATGGGAAAGAGTGGGAGTATATGAGATAGTAGAGGAAGCAAGATTGGGATGGTATGTGCATGTAATGAGGATGTTGGAGTACGTGAGATAGCAGAGGAAGCAAGACTGAGATGGTATGGGCATTTAATGAGGACGGAAAGAAAGAGGATGCTGAAGAAAATGTTGGAAATGAAGTATGTGGGAAAAATACCAGAGAGAAGGCCAAGAATGAGTGGGAGGAGCGGATAAAAGAAAGTGTTGAAGTGATAGGAGAAGAATAAAATAAATTAAAGGAGGAAGAGTGGTGAGGGATAGAGGAAGATGGAGGCATTTTACAAAACTGACCCAGCTAAAGGCTGAAAAAAGATGATGATGGTAAGAAATTGAGGGTTAGTCTTATTGTTTTATTAGGGGCCCTATTTTTTCCCTTTATAATAATGATACCCTTAGTTGAAATTATCTTTACTTAATAAAAGGCCAAAATAAATTTTTATTTGAAATGTGGTCCTTATAATCAACAAGGACCACTGTGTGGTCTAGTGGTCAGATTTCCTGGCTACAGAACCAGAGGTCCTGGATTTGATCCCCGGAGCTTCCTGACTTTGGCACGGGGTCACATGAGGACAAATGAGGCGCTAATTGAATGAAAAAATAGTGGCTCCGGTCTTTAGATATCCTTTAATCCCCCATTTATGGAGGCCCTCCAGCTTACACCGCACACAAGCTTTGCAACTTTTCGAAACGCAAACCACCCCAAGGGGAAAGAGCCCGGGAAAAACCCCTGTACACAATACACCCATGTACAGGAGTTGGAGGCCCCCATACAGTGGGTGTCAACACAAGGGGGAGGTAGGGTTTAACTCAAGGGACGATTAATACCGAGCAGAGTGCGGCTCCGGTCTATAAAACTGAGATTAACAGGCTGGAGGAGTTAAAGTTTTGCTGACCACACGACACCCTATATCACAGAAGTTGACACTATCATCGCCAACGGTTGGTATGGCTCAAATTGGGGGAGGGGGTGCTGACGTTGTGAAGTTTTTTGGTTTTCTACTGAACACGATCAAGGATTGGAACAACATGATCCTGACCAGCGTAGTGTCTCCGATAGCTCAGTTCGGGACCTCTCCGTGGGAAGTGACGGAGCGCTATTCCGTCCTAAAAGACTGCGTTCAAGAGGTTTATGTTGTTAACCCTCCTTAGGCTTCGGGGGTAACTGGTTGATGTCACGACGACGGTGACATTGTGTTCAAACACGTGTGGGTAGGGGTAGGATAAAGGTCAGCGAGAGTGTTCCGGAAACGTCAGTCGCGGTGAACAGAAGGATGTTCCGCAACGTTAGTCGTGTGGAATGGAAATAGGTTCCGCCAACGTGAGTCGCGGTGGAATATGAGGACGTTCCGGCAACGTGAGTCGCGGTGGAACATGAGGAAGTCCTGCAACGTAAGTCATGGTGGGAGGTAGGCTGATGGTGGCGAGAGAAAAGAGTGGGTTAAACAATATTGCTCTTACGTAACATAAGACAATTTAATAGCTTTTCAAACAAGTGGTGCACCCAGGTTGGGTAGCAACTCTCCAACTGGCCGTGCTGACTGACCGCTTCTGACGCAGACGCAAAATAGCATGCATTAATGCACCCTGAAGAGGAGCACGAGAGCAAATTCCAACACGTACCGACCAATTGGTCACACCGTGTGGTTTTCGGATACTAAACTGAAGGGTTGTTGCATTTCGCGAAGTTACTGAAAGAAATAAAGCTTATTATTAATTATTAGTTAGTAAAAACAAAATTGTGGAGAACCGAATAAGAGTTTTTTAGAGTTACGTGCGGCGAAAATACTCTATGGAGGGCTGGATGAGAGCCTACCAAACCACTGTTGATACATCTCGCTTATCCGAGCAGGGCTTTGGGACGTCGATGGCACCCTCCAGGGTCAATGAAGTAATTCCCAAGCTCCTGGATAAGAGGATTGGTGCACCGAGAAGTTTGTCACATGCGCCAGCTTCCGGAAGTGGTCCTTGATGGTAGGCATATCCAGGTCGCAGTGCAGAGTCACATTTCGAACATATCAAGGTGCGTTCACATTGATCCTCAGACACACGCTATGGAACGCCTGCATCCTCCTCATATACGTGTCCGCCAGGTGGCCCCAAGCGGGACACACATAGTCGAAGTTCTATCTGAACAACTGTTTGTACAGTGTCAGACCGTTCCTAGTAGACAGGGCGCTACGCCTGTTAAGCAATGGTCCTAGGACTCTCAGCCTTTGCCTCGCCTTGTTTAGTCTCTCGGTGCAGTGGAGTCGCTAGGTCAGCTTGGTGTCCAGCGTAAGTCCCAAGTATTTAACACTGTCCGCTCATCTGATCTGATCTCCGAACAGCTGGAGTGGGGCCGGCCTGTAGAACTTTCTTTCCCATGTCAAGAGCACTGCTGTGCTCTTCTTCACGCTCATACTTGTTCTCAAGGTGGTCAGCCACCCCTCCAACTGCGTCAGATGTGTCTGGAGTCACCACTCCAACAGCTGCCATCGCCACGACTTCGCTACTAGAGCCGTGTCGTCCACTTACAGTGCCAAATTGGTGTCTGGGGATATTGGAATGTCGTTCCCATAGAGACTGAAGAGCACCGGGCCCACAAGGGAACCCTGCGGCACTCGCAGCCCAGATGCTCCTGACTTGGGATGTGGCATTCTCAAAGGTAGTGGAGAAATTGTGGTGGAAAAGATAAGATTGAACAACGTTAACTAGGTAGAAGGGCAGGAGCAGGGAGAGGAGTTTGAAAAGGAGACCTTCGTGCCAAACACGGTCAAAGGCCTTTGTCACGTCGAGAAAGACAGCACCAGTCAGCCTGTTTATGTTGAAGTTCCTCGTGACCTGCTCCACGAGACGGACGAATTGGTGAGACGTAGCGTGTCCCGCCCGAAACGCCGAACTGCTCGTCGACCAAGATGCCCGCCTCGCGAACATGTCGGGTCAGTCTCGTCAGTAGAAGTCTCTCGAAAAACTTGCCCAAACAGTCGAACAAGGTTATCGGTCGGTAATACGAAGCCAGAGCTAGGTCTTACTCGGTTTATGAAAACAGAGGACGTTGGCGTGCTTCCAGAGCTCAGGGAAGTGACTCAGGAGCAGAATGGCGTTGAATAACTCCACGAGGAAGTAAATCGCCTCCAAGGGCAGCTTTCTGAGGACCACGTTATTGATACCATTGCGTCCGGGGGCCATGTTCAGTCTTAGAGCGGCTAACGCCCACGACATTTCTGTCGACTCCGTGGGCTCAGGTTCATCCAAGGGTCTGTACGAGACCGCACCGATGACCTGAGCCAGGTGCGCAATGTGCAACCGGGTCTGACAGGTCGTCAGTTGGTACAAATTGTGCCTCTAAGTGCTCAGAAGAGCATCGGCCTTCTCCTGGTCGGAGTTGGCCTCCCGTTACGACCTACAATAGGTGGCCATGGTGCGGGAACCCGCATAAAGTTCCTCGTCATGTGCCACAGGGACCTGTCCTGTATGCACAGGCTCTCAATCTTGTCCTCCCAGACACTGTGCTGGTATTCTTGGTCATGGACGTCATGGACTTTGCGGCTCCAGTTAGCCTTGTCTACTGGGTCCTTCGAGATTTGCCAAGCCTTTCTCAGCCATTTTTCTCACAGAAGTGCCTGAGAAAAGAATCGGGTAAAGAAGCCTGTGGCACCCTCTTAGGACGGTGCCTCGGCGTTGAAGCTTGAGCGACCTCTTGATGGCGGATGTTATGAACTCCACACCACGATCTATTTCTGCTGATGTTCTAAAGATAGGGTGGATCCAACCTCTCTCTCAACACATTCATGAACTGTCCCAGTTAGTGTGCTTAAGGTCATGTTTTTCGGTGGTCTATGAAGGACCTGCACGTCCAGGTTCACAAGACGGGATTTTGATCCGGTTTAGCTCAACTAGAGACTTCAGCATCAACCGCCTTCTGATACCTCTGGAGACAACGAAGTCGAGGACGTCCGGGAAACCAATGGGGTTGAGAGGGAAGTGGGCAAGGGTCGGGGGGCCAGAAGCCACTAAGCCGTGTAGATCTATGACGTCGCGGACAATCCGCCGCGAGCGCACATAATCCTAGAGCCCCATGAATGGTGCTTAGCGTTGAAGTCACCACCAATTAAAACAGGCGTGGTACCTCGAAGCAGCAGCTCCATGTTAGCCCCGTTGCCTTGTTGAACCGGGGTAGGGAGGAAAGTAGATGGAAATAAGTCACATGGGCCGGTAGAGGTGACCAGTTGGATAGCCGTTGCTTCCATGTGTTGGAGGGGAGGAAGCGAGACGACCTAATGTTCAAGGCCCCTTCGGACCAGGACCGCCGTCCTACCACTTCCCACATCCCCCGCTCGGTCTCTGATGGCAGATGAACTCTACTAAGAGAACCTCATTGCGTAGCACAAGTGGGTTTCTCCCAACAGCATTACATCGACACGATGCTTTGCCAGGAAACTTTCAAGCTCAGCCTTTTCCCCCGCGACTCCGTTGGCGTTCTAGAGTGCGACCGTGAGCTCCTTCAGCACTGGTAGTCCTCTATTCGGGTGTACGGCCATGAGAGACCAGGTAGAGGATGATGTTCTCCATGACCAGGTGGCCACGGTTACTTCTCTGAGACTCCTGACCTTCCTCAAGAGACTCGATGAAAAGTCCCATGGATCCAGTCCCGGAATGCCGTTGAGAAGCTCAATGCATATTTTGAACTTTGCAGCATCATTCTTTGGGGTAGGATTGGGTGTGGGGTTTGCAGGGTTGACAAGGGTAGAAGTGAGGGAGTCGTAGGAAAGGGTTGGAAGGGTGCGAAGGGTGGGAGAGAGGTGCAGAGTTGGGGAGACGGGAGGGTCGGGATTGGGAGATGAGCGGTCTTGGACGGTCCTTTATAAAGAGGGATGAACTGGATGCAACCGGTTCTGGTAGGGTGGCATTTGGCAGGTGCCTAGGTGAGGGGGAGGGGTGTGTCTTCCTAACAGCGCACTGGCGAAAGATTGCACTAAAGGCTTTGGTTTCGAACTGGAGTCACGGTCACCTTCCGTTCCGCAACGTGCCCCGAGGGCTTCTGACCTTCGCTAAGGACATCCGTCCTTCCTTCTTGAACCTTGGAGACCCACACAGTTCCCACCGCCCGCAAGAACTTGTACGTGGGACAGCCCCACCCCGGTGAGGAGTGAGCTCCTGAACAGTGCAGGCACTTTGGGGGAGATCATCTCTCCTCCGGGCACCTGCCCCTCTCGTGGTCACCACCACAGAACCCACACCTAGGGTTATCACGGCAATCCCTCCACACATGCCCAACCTGGAAGCAATTCTTACACTGAACCGGGCCTCCGGAGACTTGTACTTTTCCACCCTGACGCGTAGCCCGCACAGGACTGATATGGAGTACAGCCTTGCGGTATGCTCCCCGGGAGTCAGAGAGACAACGAAGTTCGGCAACCGCTGCCTTTCTCCTGTCCTCTGATCCCGTTTCCACTGGGAGAGCATCTGGGTGACGGATATCACGGTTGAAACCCATCTCCACCAGCTCCTCCTGGATGTCACCAGGGTTTGTCCGTGCCAAGAATCCCTTCACCACGACCCGAACCAGTCTCTCCCGTCCTACTCGTAGGAACCAATGCTGGATCATCAACCTCGGCAAGAACTTCTGGAGGGCGCGGTAATCTTCCTCCGACCCGCACTGGAGGGCACTCGATCCCCGGCTGCCTGAACGCCTCCACAGGCTCTTTGAACTTTGGTTCGAATGGCACTCGCCACCTTGGAGTTTTCCTCCACATCACACAAGATGATGGGAGGGATCTTCCCCTTGGCTTTGGGAGCCGGCCCAGAACCACCAGTACCAGGCTGAGGTGAGGCACGGCTTGCGTTTTTACCCTTAGGTTTCCACCGCTTCTAACTTGCCCAACGCTGGCGAACTCTAGCCCGGGCCACTGTTATCTCCACTCTCATCACCAGGGCTACTGCTTAAATGGTTAGGGTTGCACCTCAGTAGCTTCCTGGTGTTGCCGGCCTTACCCTTCGGTGGAGTCTTACGGTCTGAAATCCCTCAGACTCATCATCGGATCTCTGGTTCGACTCATCACGCATCACGGGAGGTCTGGTCCTGAAGACAGTCTTCCACGTCAACGGATCACATGAGCTGTCGACACGTGCGAAGCGTGTGACCCGGTATTCCGAGTCTGAATATCCACAGCTGAATATCCTGGACGACAGATGTGTGATGCCAATGAAGTGATCGTCGATCTTTTACCAAAGGATTCCATCATCAAAATATTAGCGTCATGTACCTTACACAAAATATATTCCACCAGGGCAAGATCCAAAGAGCCTTTCCTTAATATGAATGCTGAATTTAGTGCAACACATAATTGGTCACTACAAAATGGTCTCAATGTCAATCCTAAGAAATCTCAATCTATTGTTATAGGGTCAAAAAAATTATTATCCACATTGAGTTTCACATCTGTACAGAAAATAAATTTAAATAACAGCCCAATTCCATTTGTGCGGTTGTTAATAGCCTTGATTTACATATAAATGAAAACCTAACATGTAATAATCATGTGAAACAAACATGTAAAAAACTTTCTTTGCCTTACACTCACTTAAGCGCCTGAAAAATTATACCAATGAATATTAATATCCACTCTTATCCAATCCCTTATCCTCCCGCTTTTCGACTATTGTGATGTAGTGTATAATGACCTGACAGCTGACCTTGCGGTAAGACTACAAAGACTCCAAAACACATGTGTTAGATTTATATTCGACCTCCGGCCAACGGGATCATATTTCCCCATACTATAAGATACTAACTTGGCTACAACTTAAAGAAAGACGAACTCTACACTCTATAACCATCATAAAGAAACTATTGACTTCCAACTCTCCACAATACCTTTCTTCACGTATACGCTCACTCAACTCTAATAATAATTTCGACAGTCAATCATAAGAAAACTCAACTTTATTCATTCCTCTCCATAATACCAATAATTACTCAAATTCTTTCACTGTTTCAGCCTCTCGTTCATGGAATACCCTAACCAATGATCTAAAGAAATTAGAATTGAATGGTTTCAAAGCGAAAAGTCGCAAATAAGCTGCGTGTGGAAGCTCATTCGTGAGATTGAGGAATGTGAGACGTAATCACACCTTGTGTGTGTGTGCGTGTGCGTTTTCATATGACATAATCCTTGAGTATTTTAGTTCTAGTTTTTATAATTTTTTTGTTTGTTTTTATATATTTTTGTTAAATTTCATTTTAATTGTATTGGTTAAGTGTAAGAAAAGGCGGTAGCCTTAACTTCGCCATTAAAGTCAATTTTATATATATATATATATATATCTTGATTTTTAAAAATCCCTGGGATAAAGCTCAGATACAACACTTTGAACCTCAAGTCTGTCCTGATAACCTGCGTGTTTTACAAGAGGCTTACACTGATGCCACAAGTACTCCCCATTAATTATTGTTAGATTTCATGCAAGACAGATCAGAATGGTTCAGATATAGAGCCCTCACAAATGTCGAATGCTGCGTGTACCTACCACGCAAAAGCTATAAAAAACCGACACTTCCCGATTACAGATCATTTCATAACCATGATTCCTAAGGTGCTAAACCAAGCCCTTATGTTGCGTGCGATGCATCACATGAACCATCGGCAACGTGTCGCCTTGCTGAAAACGGCAGACAAGAAACTGTTTGACTATATTTTTGAGTGTGCCTATAACACTTTAAAAGGGAGGGTGCTATTGAAAAATACAAAGAAGACAAAGTTACGTGCTCACAAGCAAGTGTTGAAAAAGATGGTCAAACGAGAATAGTGCTGGAAAAGGAAGAAACTACTACTAGTTCAGAAATTAGGAGTGTTCCTGCCCTTACTTTTATTCCCGTTAATCTGTGGTATACTCGGTTCCTTATTCAACAAGTAGATAATGAAACACATGAAAAATAAGATATTGGTGTCCCCGGAAACATTACACCATTACGTATAACACCACAAAGAAGTGGCATCGGCCACAAATCTATTGGACTCATAGCTGAACAAGGAAATTGTAAAAGTCCTTGCTTCAAAACTAGACAACAGGTCTAAATGGACTTTATATCAATAAGTACTACAGTGCTATCTTTATTTTAGTCAGTAAACTCCAGCATCTGAAAATACCACCACAACCACCCCTGTGGTGTCTGTCCTTCTCATCCCTGCTGTTCTCAACACTGTACCCACACAGGCACGTAAAAGAGCCGCACTTTTATTAGAACATATAATTTTCCGAGGTAGTATCTCCTAGGACACAAATGGGGAAGTGAGTATTCACGATACGCCTCTCCGTAGATTCAATATCGTGGATTTAGTCAACGATCTGGTCAGAGCATGAAGACACAGAGGCAGTTACGGTGGCGAGTATTTATCATGACATTCCAAAAAAATAAACGTCCCGAAATAATTTATTGTAAACCCTAAACGCTTTACACCCATTAGAGATCTGATACACAAACCACTAGCAACATCCTAAGAAGAAGAAATAGAATAGAGTGGACGAAAACAAGTGACTGCATTTCCGAGATTAATGGACCGTTTCGCCTACATCTACTACGACCCTTCTCATTCTGCAGGGTTTGCAGGGATGGCGTCGCTCATAAAGGCTTCCAAGAAAGATCCGGATCAAGTATGAGAGTGGCTACGTGCTTTCCTACACAAACTTGTGATAAAAAGGTTTCCACGTAACAAGTACATGGTGTCAAACGTTGGCGATCTCTGGCAAGCCGATCTCAAATATATGCGAAGAATCAGCAAATACAATGACGGTGCCGTGTACCTGCTTACCGTCATCGACGTGTTTAGCAAGATGGCCTGTGCGAGGACGCTTCCTTCCAAGACGGATAGCATCGTGAGGGACGCCTTTCAGGACATTTTCTAACAAAGTGGCCGTAAACCTCTAAGTTTACAAACGGACTAGGGGAAAGTGTTCACGTCAAGTCTAGTCCGGAAATTTCTCAACAAAGAAGGCGTGTATTACTAAACCCCATAGTCCGGACATGAGGCAAGCATTGTGGAACGATTCAATAGAACTCTGAAAGAGCGCATGTGGGTTACTTTATCAAAAATAACACGTATCGCTATGTGGACGTCATCTAAGATCTCGTCGACACTTAAAACGGCGCAAAACATTCCATTATTAAGATGGCTCCTGCGGAAGTTTCAGAAAAACACATGCTTCAAATCAGAGATAATCTGTACGGCAGTGGTGCCCAAGCTCACATAGTAAACCAAAACTCATTTCAGTGATACGGTGCGTATTAGCAAATCCAAAATGCCGTTTGAAAAGAGCTACGAGATCAATTGGATCGGAGAAATTTTCAAAGTCTGCAGTATTCTGTTGCGACAATCAGTCGTCTACAGGTTGACCTATCTTGACGGCGAGGAGGTTGAGGGACTTTTACGAACCCGAACTGCAACGCGTACTTCTTCCCGAAACTTTTAAAGTTGATAAAATACTACGTGTCAATAGTAAAGACGCCAGAAAGAAAGTGTAAGTGCAGTGGAAAGACTAGCCCAACAAGTTTAATTGTTGGATTCCTGCCAGTTACGTCAGCGCCCTACCATGAATAATTAGTTTCACATCACTTGCTGAGCGACAACTCTATGGGATATTTCCCGAAAAATACCCTCGCGAATTCGCAACTACCTTACCGTCTTACACTCGACGGACAGTGGGAAGTCACTCTCACCGAATTCCAATACCCTTGTTCTTTCACCACCATACACGTGGGACAATATATTGTAGGGTACAAATGGGTGAACGCTAACGACGTGGAATCCCACCTGGAAATTACAGCACTATCCATGACTTGGTCAAAGCCCTAAGCGATACAGATGCATTTAAAGGGGATTTAGGAGTTGTATTCAAATACACAAATCCCTTACCAAAAGGTAGACCTTTTCTTTACCTCACCAAATATATAACTACTGACTCCATCTAGTCAAATAAGTCTAGAGCTTGGTTTCGATCCTAAGACTAATCTTATCAAAGACCAAATGTCACCGTACGCCGCAAACATTCTACTAGGCTTGCCCATATAACTGTAAGTCCACACGGATATCGTCAATCCTCAGACCATGGGTTACATTATGGCACCGGTTTTACGTATTGTCAGTATCAAAAACACCAAATATGTTTTGGCTTACATAAAATAGTTAGCTATACTCCGTTGCACTACGTGCCCGTATTTAGAAGAAAAATTGAAAGCTTGGAAGTCAATATAAGTACAGACACTGGTGCGCCTGTTCCGTTTGAGTTCAGAAAAGTGTGGGTGAAACTTTATTTTCGACGCTATACAAAACGAGCTGTACCTATTAAAGATACTACGTCAACAAGGCTGGGACAGGAATATCTTCGATCTACCACGGTGTTCCCTATCATTGCGGGCATAGAATAGGATCTTTTTTCGGCAGCTTGTTCAAGAGCGTCGTACAGTTGCTGAGAAGCGGTGTCAAAGCCATTGGAAAACAGGCGCTTCATACGGATATCAACGTGCTTTCCAAAGTCGCCAATCACCATCATGCTTTTAAAGAGGCCCTACGTCAGCGTGTCGGCGAGGCTGGATAAAACCTGAAACGCAAGGTGCAGAAGAGTGACACACTGATGTCTGGCTCAAGCTATAAAGGGCGTCGTAAGAAGCACCGACGTCAGCCTTCTATCGTTGCCCGACATAATAATGTCACCAAGAAGAAGAAGAAGAAGAGAGAAGTGGTAATTATTTTCAGTTGAAATGTCTTAAACCCACATTCCTGCGAGTGTGCCAGCAGTTAACTCGATCTGCTTTCTTTTCCCACAGACGTAAACAAGTATTGAAAGTGGATAATGGATCCAGTACAAACCTCTCTCTTCCCTCAACAATGATTCACCCATCAAATTTACCGTTACCGGTCAAGGCGAGTTCCAAATCGATCTTTCAGGGTGACTATCATGAAACCCAACCGTGGCGCTTTCACCGAGGTGGATCAAATCGCTCCCGTCAACACATTCTTACATTCTCTATTCACACAGGTGGATGTGTTTTTAAAACAAATCTAGTCTACCACCCAGCAACACGTATGCTTATAGATCGTACATTGTTGAGACGCTGTTCATTTACAACAGTGAATACAAAATAGAACATTTGACTTGTGTTCTGTGGTTCACAGACAGCTTCGGTACATTTGAAGAGGTTAACGCGAGCAACAAAAGATTTAAGGTTCATCGCAGTGTCACTGCAAAAAGTAAGATGGTGGATCTTTTGGCGTATCTATACGTTGATGTGTTTAACCAATGAAATACCTATTGAACGGTACTGAACTCAGAGTCAAGTTGGTCCGTTCCAGAGACGGGTTTAGTCTTATGGCTGCCCCTGAAATCCCACAAATTAAGGTTCACATAGTTGAAGTCTGTCTTTTAGTGCAACGTGTCAAAGTAGCACCTTTTAAACAGTTGGTACATGCAAAAACATTAAACATCAGTCCCGCGAAGTATTCCACTACCCGCGTAGAAGTAAAAACATTCACTATTCTTACGGGTGTGCAAGGGAAATCAACGGAAAACGTGCTCACGGGACAGTCACCCAAACAATGCATCGTGGGATTTGTATCAAACACAGCGTTCAACGGAGACGCCACCAACAACCCATTCAATTTCCAAACCTACGGCATGAACCATTTATCGTTGTACGTGGACGGGGAAAAAGTGCTATCGAAACCGTTACAGCCCAATTCTTCTAAAGGCAACTATGTCATGTCTTACCACACATTGTTTTCAGGAATTGGTATACATTTCATGAACGAAGGTAGTGACATCACATGGGAAGCCTTCCTTAAGGGATATCATCTCATGGCTTTCGATCTCACACCTAGTCTGTCCACCCACATGATATCGCATTGTAATTTGACGAGGCATGGCTCTCTGAGCATCGAAGTGACCTTCTTCAGAACTCTCACTAAAACCATCAACTGTATTGTGTACGGTAAGTTTGTCAATATCATCACCATCGACAATGACAAAAACTACGTGACTGATTTTGGTAGTTAATTTAAATGAATTCACACCCCTGACCCTTTTATTTAAATCATGGGCGTCATTGTAGATTTCCAGAGCTTAAACAATGACAGCAAAGAGTTTATCGTCAAGAAACTGAGTGTTTTATCTATATGCGGTACATTACTTTAACATTGGGTGTTAAAACTCCCTTACGGCTTCATCAAACTTTCCTCCACTGCTTAAAAGCAAGTTGACTATATCATCAACAAACTGCAAGATATTCCCTGGGATAGTGGTGATGTGGATTACAGCCTGCTCGAATCCCTCATCCCCCCTGCTACAATGCGTGTAGAAACAGTCTATGTCAAGGGGTGGGAAAATAGTCTCTAGTCAAATACACGCCTACGCATATCGTAGATCTTTATGACAGAGGTTGTTAGTCTTTGAAAACACTTAAATTGGGCTGCACCATGTGCATAGCACATAGTTCTGTTTGGAATTTCTGTTCGGCCTCCATCGTTTGGGGACTTCAAGATTGGATGATTGAAGGTGGACACACACGCCATAAGACGTGCGCTGAAAACAAAACCATCGTTCCGTTTTGTATGATTGGATGTTTTCCCTCCTCATCAACTACCTGCAAGAATAGCGCGACCTACCACTCTCGTCATCAACACGTATCCACACACCAAGCCTGGGACGCATTGGGTCGCAATCTATATCGACAAGAACGGCGTTGGAGATAACTTTGACAATTATGATTTTCCATCCTGTATAAAGTCACATTTGGCATTTATATGCAAAAATATTTCCCGCATAACTCATAAGACGATACAACTTCAAAGCATAGCCTCAGACGTTTCTGGCCATTACTGTCTCATGTACCTTCTCTATCGCGTCCAGAACATTCTAATGGAAACTTTCCTAACCCTATTCTCACCCACCAATCATACAATCAACGACGCTAAAGTGTTGAGATATTACAACACATTTTTCAAGACTCTAGGGTCTTACCACACCTCAAGAGGCTGCGTCCAATCAGCGTGCGACTTGTCTTCTCCTCGTTGGCCCCCCCTGGGCGTCTCGATGGCGTGCTGGCCATAATCACGACAGTCGTTGAAGCTATCAGACATCATGGAAGGTCAAGGCGTTTGCACCCATAAAGCAAAGCCAGTGAAGCCACTCGCCATCACCTGTATTTTCAACACCTTGTTTCCGCTGGATGAAGTCGACGCCAAATGTGTTATTGTCAGTATGTATGTCAAGAACAACTTTATACGCTATATCCAGCTAGAAAAATGCGGAGAGAATTATGCAATGTTTAACCGTACAGAGTGGCGAAAACTGGGCAACTACAAGCCGGCCATATTAAAGTTTTTCGGCAACACGAAGCCTCCTCAGAAGATTAGTCTAACTAATCATGAATTCTCTCTGAGACGCATGTGCGGTGAACATATGGTCGTCATCAGCGAGAAACAAGTCGCTGGACTCAAAGGGGTCACCTATCTAGCACCTAGCTGGGCGCGTCTTTGTGAGATGTGGGACCTCATCGACGTTGTCGTTGACCAACGGAATATATGTTCGACATCCATCGCATGATATTGCAACGATTTGATTGACACACTCTTCATGGATGTATGAGACACGCTAACAGAATCAGTGGATATCATAGACCTCGAACAGCCATGGTTGAAACACACATCAGAAACCTATATTTTATCAGTGCTACTTACTATACACTTCAATTCGTTGGTTTGGACGATTACATGTTGGATTGTGAACTAAAAACAATTTTACTGATACATCTAAGAGACACTGTTGAAAAACTTATGAACTAATATTTGCCGTCATTTCTGTAAACATGTATAATAAATATTATGTATGTCTGTGAAACCTTTAATGTATAGCAAATATATGTTTGTAATATCGTGATTTATTCACTCAAAACATGTTTCTCCCTTACCTTAGCCCAACACGTAAGGTAACCACATACGAGTCTCGACTTGTCGATCCGCCAAACTGGCACCAAGCATGAATAGGGTCAATGTTTTCTTGAACATGCTCACGGTTTCAAGGTAACGATCTATTCTTGTCTCGACTTGTCTTGTTGAGCTGCCAAACTGGCGCCAGGTATGAATCATCAGGTAAAACCCATTGCAACATTATTCAAGGTCGTGATATATTCCTATCTCGACTTGTCTTGTTGAGCCGCCAAACTGATATCAGGGTTGTGATTACGTCACCATAAAAATTACATTGCTGAGGAAGGTTTGCGATATCATTCAAGGTCACGATCTATTCCTGTCTTGACTTGTCTTGTTGAGCCACCAAACTGGCGCCAGGTATGAATCTTCAGGGAAAGCCCATTGCCTGAGGGAGGGTTGTGACACCAAAATAGATTCAGAGCTGGTGACAGGGAGACAGGGCTACTAGCTCACACGCTCTGATAGACTGTCGTCGAGAAAGGATGCTCCTGCACGCTCCCGCCGTCACGGGCAGAATTGGCGACATTTTACGGCAAGTCGCGGGACACGTGCTCGACGCCCGAGACTGCACACTCCCCACCAATAAATAAAATAAACTCCCACACCAATAAATAAAAACTTCCATACAAAATCCTTCCCCCAGGGACACATATAAAAAACAATCAAATAGTGTAGAAATCAAATGGGGCAAAAAATCAAATGGGACAGGAATTAACAAGTTTGGACATGAATAAAACACATACAAACCAACCCAATGACCTTCCACACCACCCCAATGACACCCACACCTCCCTACCCCACCCCGATAAAAATCATGATAAAAATATAATGCGATGAGTGTTTTGACCCGTCAGAGGATGCGGAGTTCCCAAAAGTCAATCACAATACTCAAGTAACATATATGAATAATAATAATAATATTTAGCACCGCGTCTTACTACCCGTTCGGGTTATACGCTTAAGTACTAATTACTCTAGTGGATTAGGAGTTGGGAGGGTTAAATTTAGAGGAAGTGAACCCGCATTTGCGTGAAGGGAGAGTGGAAAACCATTTAGGAAAAACCTCCCTCAGTTCACCCGACTGAGATTCGAACCTCGATCTCCCCGTCCTCGGCGGTCGAGCTCAACATGACTAGCGCGTTAGCCAACTACGCCACCGAGGCGGGTTAACATATATGGATGGCTATGGCAGCATGGTTCAATGTTCCTTAGAACGGTACATGGGACGCCAGAGGGTTAGAACTTTCTCTGAGTCCACATGGGTAAAACTTAACAGACACTTCTACGTAGTGGAAGTGGGCAACGGCATCAATATTGTGGCGACTTAACGGCTCCATTAAGGTCTGTGGCGGTTAAGATCTGTAAGGTCCCAGTGACGTTGGGTATATCACGTCACGTGGCTAGTACCGGGCAGTAGCGGTATCAGGATCAGCTTGAGGCACAGAGTAAATAATGCTCGAGATGGTTCAAGATCGAACAGCCACGGGTGTGACCGCATGGAGTGGTAGCTCAGACATGGTGCTGCGGTGTGGAGAGGAAAGAGAAAACAGCCACAATATTATCTTTTCCCTGAAAACCTCTTTTGTCAAGGGAACAAAATTAATGATTACTTTTCCTGGGGTGAAAAACTCCGGAGGTAAACTAGTCCCGCTTTTAGATCTCCGAGTGGGGACTATTTCAGGGGGCGCGATCGACAAAGAACTGTCATCAAATAAAACTTTCCCTTTCAGCATAGGAACATGGAATGTAAGTATGATGAGAAGGGCTGAGAAACTGGAAAATTTTAAAATGGAAATAGAAAGGCGTGGTGTAATCATTGCATGTTTAAGTGAAATCCGTTGGAATTATCATGGTGAATTAGTATCTGGAAACTACAAAATGTTCTATTTAGGTGGTGGGAAAAGTTCAGAAAGTGGTTTGGCAATAGCGATGAAAAATGAAGTAGTGAAAATTGTTACTAAAGTCATGTGTCATGGGTATAGATTAATGTTTGTGACCCGCCTCGGTGGCGTAGTTAGGTAAGGCGCTAGTATCGTGTTGAGCTAAATTGCCGAGAACAAGGAGATCAAGGTTCGAATCTCGCTCGGGTGAAGTGGGGTGGTTTTCCCTAAATTACTTTCCACACTCTCCCTACACGCAAATGCGGGTTTACTTCTTCTAAATTCAACCTATACAATTCCTAGCCCACTAGCGTAATTAGTACTTAAGCGTATAGCCCGAACTGGTAGTAAGACGCAGTGCTAAATAAAATAAAATTAATGTTTGTGAAATTAAACGCTGAACAAGTAGCTATTTTGATAGAACAAGTGTACAAGCCAACAACCAACAACGATGATGTTGAAGTTGAATAAATCCATGATAAATTTAAAGTAATACCTCAACATGAGGGAAGAGGGAAGCTGAACGCCATCATCATGAGCAACTGTGTGGTTGGAGAAGGATGGGAGCAGAACGAGGATAATAGGGCCACAGGAACTGGGAAAGAGAAAAACAGAGAACAAATGCTCATCGAATTCTGTCAGCCGAATCACCAGGTGATGACAGACACCTGGTTCAAGAAACGGAAGACAAAACTCTACACATGGAAGAGCTCAAGATACATCAGCAGATACCAACTATACTACATCCTTGTCAAACAGTGGTTCATGAATAGAGTAAAGAATGTGAAGACGTTCCCAGGCACTCAAATCAATTCGAACCACAACTTGCTGGTGGTGCTGTACATTGAAACAAGACTTAAAAGGATCAATCAGACGAGCAAGAGAAAACCGAGGTGGGACTCAGGAAAGTTAAAAGGATGTTTATATTGTGAGACATTTAATAGAACTGAAATTAAGTGAGGTGACGGAAGAGATTATAAGTGTGGAAGGGAAGTTGAATAGTGTTAAGAATATATTATATTTGAAGGTATTGAATGATAATGTTTGAAAAGTGAAGAGAACTGCACGAAATCCCAAAGTAACAATAGAAATGCTTCAGAAAATGGTATAAAAAAGGAAATGGAAAAATGTTAACAAGGAAGGATATATAACAAGAGTTAAGGATAGGGCAAGACGAAGTGACTGGAAGATTGAGGTTAGAATCCCGGTCGGCTGTACTGAGGGTGGTTTTTCCTAAATTGTTTTTCACTTGCCCTCCACGAATGGTACATTTCCTCTAAAATGATATCTTCCTCATTCCTATTCCGTTAGCTTATTTAATGTACACGTATATTCCGAACGAGAACTAAGACATGGTAAAAAAATATATTTAGAGATAAGAGGTCATATCCATAGACCACGTAACGCTGTTGAGGGGTGAGTTCTAATGTCTTCATGATCTTACGTGGGGTAAACCACAGTTTTACGTAACACATATCTTAAACTTTAATTATAATATTGATAAAATCATATTATTGACTATAAATAAAAAATTATAAATCGTTGTTAAAACATTCTTTGAAATCATGTATATTTTCAGGATTTAAAATTTATTCTGTGTTATATTAAAATTGAGTCCCTCTTTTAGTGTCACAGATGTTTATCTAAGAAATAATGACAGTCAATATTGCTGTGAAAATTTACGTAACAAAGGTTGTAGTGGAGGAGGGGTCAGGATAAAGGTCTATTTGGTGTTAGATGGGGTAAATTAGGGTCAAAATAAGGTCAGTAAAATTAGTCATATGGTTTGTATTATTATTATTATTATTATTATTATTATTATTATTATTATTATTATTATTATTATTATTTTAGCACAGCGTCTTACTACCCATTCGGGTTGTACGCTTAAGAACTAATTACACTAATGGACTAGGAATTGTGAGATTGTATTTAGATGAAGTGAACCCACATTTACGTGGAGGGAGAGTGGAAAAACATTTATGGAAAACCACCCTCAGTTCACCCGACCGAGATTCGAACATCAATCTCCCCGTCCTGAGTAGTCTAGTTTTACACGAAACTAGTGCGTTAGCTAACTACTCCACCGAGATGGGTACATACATGGTTTGTAGATGACTCCTTATTTTTAACTCCACAATTTGCCCCACCCCCTCTACACTCTCGATACGGCCCTGAGAGATAATGAACAGTTCCTCTGGTCTTGACTGTACAAAATGTGTATGTTATGATCAAGAGTACATGTCTAAAGAGGTTGTGGTTTGGGAGGAGCGGGGGGAGCTAATAACCCCCTCATGTCATATTTTATTCACTATTTTTGTTTAGATCTCCCTCCTACCTTCCCTAACGCCGGCTATAATCGATAATATTGGAGTCAGAGAGTATCGGTGACGACATGCACGCACTACACGGTATATCGCGTCTCTAACTTTCCGCCCTGATGGCGCGGCCTGATATCCAACACCCGCTTAACCTCAGACAGCACGGGGAGTGAGTTTCCGTGTTCTCACGCTCTGTTCCCACACTCACGCTATATATAATATAGTACTAGACATGGGTGCAGAATGGTGGGGGTTGGGGGTAATCGGACCCCCCTGGAAATTGTTTCCCACCCTCAACTCCCTTGGAATTGATGGACTCTTCCAAGGGGGGAGCTCAAAATATAGGCATTAAGACTTAAATATGATTCTTAATGGTTCTTAGTTTATTATTCAAAATGCAAACACACAAAACTTCGATTTAAAATTATACTGAGGTGTGTAACAAACATATCTAGAGTGCCAAACTCTATAAAACCCTGTTATTTTAATATTCAATAGTCACGTATAATTGGGTAAATTCAACATACATACATACATACATACATACATACATACATACATACATACATACATACATACATACATACATACGTACATACATACATACATACATACATACATACATACATACATACATACGTACATACGTACATAAGTACGTACGTACATACGTACATACGTACATACGCACACACGCACACACGCACACACGCACACACGCACACACGCACACACGCACACACGCACACACGTACACACACGTACACACACGTACACACACGTACACACACGTACACACATATACACACATATACACACATATACACACATATACACACACGTACACACACGTACACACATACGTACACACACATATACACACACATATACACACACATACACACACACATATACACACACATATACACACACATATACACACACATACATACACACATACATAAACACATACATACACACATACATGCATACACATATATATGTTTCCTAAACACCCGCCGCGAGCAAAAAGACCTAATGATCGCAGTGGTGAAGTCTCATCTTTCACAGCCAAGGAGCTGCAAGATGCAGCTAGGACCCTTAAATCAGGGAAGGCACCCGGTCCCGACGGTATTCCAACGTCGGTGATTAAGATCATAGCCCAGGAATTCCCGGATATGCTGCTGAATGTATATAATGCGTGCCTTGCAACTGGCACGTTTGCTACTGTCTGGAAACGCCAAAGACTGGTCCTCCTGGATAAAGGGAAGGGACCCCCCATAACACCTTCGTCCTTTAGGCCACTTTGCATGCTGGACATCACTAGTAAACTGCTCGAAAAGCTGATACAGGCGAGACTTCGGAACGACATCGACCGCGCTGGTGGTTTCGCCGAAAATCAACACGGCTTTCGAAAGGGCCGATCGACGATCGGCGCGATTAAGAAGATCATAGGGATTACAGCTGAAGCGTGGTCTGGTAACCTTAAATCGCGCAAAGTTTGCATCCTCCTTACGCTCGACGTAAGAAACGCTTTCAACAGTGCGAGATGGGACGACATCCTGGACGCACTGGAGCATCGGTTCAACATAAAAAAGGAGAACCTGGCCATAGTTGAGGATTATCTCGACGCAAGAACGTTAATCGTCAAAACCACAGAAGGCCCCCAAGAATATCCGATAACGGCTGGCGTACCACAGGGATCGGTCATGGGCCCTGACCTATGGAACGCAAATTACGATGAACTATTGGAGATTCCGTTACCGAAGCAAGTACAGCTAACGGGTTTCGCTGATGATATCGCGGCCACAGTAGTGGCGGACAGCGTGGAGGAGGCCGAACTCCTGGTCCGGTCGACCATTGACGCCGTTGAAACTTGGCTTGAAGAACACCAGCTAAAACTAGCCAAACAAAAAACAGAGATGGTTGTGCTGACACGTCAGAGATGGTTTCCTAAACCCTTTAACGTAGACATTGGCGCGACAACTTTGTCGTCAACAAGGGCACTGCGCTATCTGGGAGTAATGATAGATGAAAGTTTGTCCTTTCGCGAACACATAGAAAGGGCATGTGCAAAAGCCAGCAAGACGGTATCCAGCCTATCGAGAATTATGGCCAACACAATGGGCCCACAAACTAAAAAGAGAAGGGTTCTTCTGGAAGTACTCCACTCAATTCTGCTCTATGGAGCGGAAATATTGGCAGATATCCTGAAACAAAAGACCTACCGGCGTAAGATCGCGGCTGTACAACGGCGTGGGGCTCTCAGGGTGACCTGTGCCTACCGCACGGTCTCCGAAGCAGCCGTACTGGTTATAGCGGGGGCGCCACCTATTGACCTACTGGCATCGGAGAGAGTAAAACTCTACGACCTCAAAACTAGAGGCGACAACACGACTGAGGCCAGAGCAAGTGTGAAGGCGGAAACACTGAGAGAATGGGAAGAGAGATGGAAGGCCTGCGACAAGGGCAGGTGGACAGCTCGCCTGATCCCGAACATCAAAGCTTGGATCACTCGAAACCACGGCGAAATAGATTTCTACCTTACCCAACTTCTGACGGGACATGGCTCGTTTAATGCGTATCTACATAAAATGTGCTTGCACCACACTCTGAGGTGCAAGTATTGCCCGGATAAAATTGACGATGTTGAGCACACATTTTTCGAGTGCGACCGCTGGAAGAACTGCAGAGCCAAAAGCGAAACAAACATAGGCAAAACCCTCGATCCTACGACCCTGGTGGAACTAATGCTAGAGCGTGAAGTAAATTGGAAGGAAATCGCTGCCTACGCGCAGAGCCTCCTTAAAGCAAAGATCTCTGTGAGGGACCAATGAAGTAGGAGTGGACGTCGTGTGACGCAACACGGACTGGGTTGAAGTAATGTTAACGCGGTTCCGACCCAGTCTTCCCTGCATATAAGTGCGGGGAAAGTGGAGAGGAGGTTTTTTAGTGGGTGGAAATCCCACACTACCGACCATCATACTTTCAAATGAGCGGTGTCTTTGAAAGATTTTTCCTCCTCCATAAAAAAAAAAAAAAAAAAAAAAACACATGCATACGTACGTCCATCCGTCCATCACTCTCTCGCCCATGAATATGTTTTGTAAAACAACATTAATACGTTAGGCTTACGTACACTCTACAATGAATCCCCAACCCCTCAGATATTTAGAGTTCTACACCTTTACATATTATATACAGGATGTTTCTAACTATATGACCAAAAATAAGCCTCAGCATCTTTGGGCAGAAATAAACAGAAAATTATATTTAAAAATGTCCGGGAAAATCACCTTGCACTACTAAATGATATTTGATTCTAGAAACAACAACGTCAGGACTCATTAACACGCAGCTTTAAGTATGTACGTGTACAAGTTTCTTATCACACGGTTGGTAGAAGTGCCCGGCCACGAGAAACGTTGACGAAGGGTGAGGCCGCGTCAAACACAGATGAAGGATTCTGTTGTGACCAAATCGGGGAGCTGGTTTTGAACTGCCACCTTATAAATGCAGCCATAATCCCCCCTAATGAGCAATCTTATGGCGTTAAAAATCCCCCTAAATAACATAATACTAATACCCTAAGACCCGTGCCAGTGGGCATGCAGTCTATATGTCACTCTCGTAATTTGATTTGCCTATTATGGGGAGGTCAAAGTTCAAATCCCGGCTTAGTGTACTGAGGGTGTTTTTTTACTAAAAGGTTTCACAATCTACTTCCATACAAAATGTTGGCATATTTCCTATTAATTCTACCTTCCTCATACCAACCACACAAACGTAATCTTATATATAGTTTGATATGCTCGTTTCTTGTAATAGAAAACTACGGGGAAATGACTGAACAAATTTTGTCAAACGACCACTCATTTTAACGGTGATGAGTCCAATATGTCGGGAAAAATAGTAGTTTTCCACGAAAACCTAATTTTCATAGAGAATTTTCTGTGTTTCATTCTTCGTTTAAGCACCATAGAAACTATTATTTGTCGCATGGCTTTAAATCTCTAATTAAAATATATTTCTTTGGCTAATAAATAATAACGCAATCATTATTTGTTAGTCCGAACACATCAGAATTTTCTCTTTGGATAAATATTTCTTTTTGGATGCTGGTCATTTTATATCCAAATATTGAAATGCCTAAACTGGGGAAACATTAGTTCGCATTTAAATCAATAATATTGAGCATAATTTGATAATTAAAAAGGTAAGTTGTTAAGTTCGTGAAAATATTTTCTACGTTTTGTTTCGTGCATAATAACATAATGTTTAAATATGTTTAGGGTATTATAAGCTCATAAACGGTTAAAATGATCTTGAATAATGTTTAAAAATATCCATTTTAAATATCTAAGTATGAGTTTTGGTGTTTATTTTTTTCAAATAATGGGTTTTCATGTTAATTTTATTCAACAGTTGGGTATTATTATTATTATTATTATTATTATTATTATTACCGCGTCTTACTACCCGTTCGGGTTATACGCACATACGCTAATGTGTAATGGTAGGGTGATTGTGAGATGAAATGGAGGATCTACAGTTTAGCGTGGAATCCGAACCACGGTGGAGGCCTGGCATTCCTCACATTCACAAGCTGTGATTAATACACGTCTTGTCAGAGGTGAAGGAAGGGTTTGGCAAAGTTGGGTTTTTTTTTATCATTTTAGCAAATAGTAACACAAATACACAAGTTAAGCTATATTTTCATTTTACCGCTTAATTTTGAGGAAATTATATTTCAAAGTATATTATATAATATATATATATATAAAGTATATAGTATATGTTTTGTGTACCACATATATATTTTCACATTATCTCTTTCTGTTTGACTCCCTTTTTCACGCTCACACACACTCACTTTCTTACTCACACACATACACACTATATAACACACCCTTTCTCATATACTCTTCTCTAATTCTATCTCCCACACTATACCCTCACATACATACTCTAACACACAATTTCTCTCACATTATCTTTATTATACTCTCTTTTCCAAGCTCTCTCTCAAACGCTCTTTCTCTTGAACGCTCTCTCACAAACGTTCTCTCTCTCAAACGCGCTCTCTCGAATTCCATATTTCTCAAACTACCTCTAACTCAAACTCTTTCTCTCAAATTCTCTATCTGAAACTGTCTCTAAATCACTCTCATTCTCTATCACAATCTCACTCTCTTTATATCAATCTCACTCTCTATATCAAACTCACTCTCAAACTACCTCTTTGTAACTCACTCTCTCAAATTCTCTTTCTCTCAAACTCATTCTCTAACTCTCTCTCAAACACTCTCTCTTAAGCTCTCTCTCTAACTCCCTCTCCCTCTAATTTTCTCTATCCAAACTAATCTTTCCCTCTCAAATTCTCTTTCATATGCCCTCACATTTTCTCTTTCTTTCACACTATCTTACACAAAATACTAAATGATCTCTTTCTCTCTCACCCCCGCACACACGCACCCCAAATACCTAGGCCCTAGGCTTGCCATGTCACTCTACATACTTATTGCTATGTCATACAAGGTAAAATAAAGGTTAAATTAGGAACTAGTACATCAACTTTCACAACTCTTGGTCTCTTGGAAGACATAATTAAGGGCTAAAATACAGCCAGAATACAAGCCAAAACAAAAATGTATAACCAAAACACTCGACTGTGGATGTGAACAACTTTGTGTCTTTGTACTGCTAATAGCATTGACCTGGTGGCCGACCTTCAAACTAATGGTGGCAGATTCAAAACGTGCCAGACCACGGAAATTTCCGGACAACAGAATGCTAGACTTAAGGGTTTTAACTGTATTAATATAAATAAGAATATAGCTCGAACGGGTAGTGAGATTCTCCGGAAGAAATATAAAATGTATTTTTTTTTAAATTCATCTTGTTAGTTTTTGTCAGCATCTTTTTATAGTTATATTTGTTATGTATGAACAATAAGTGTGACACAGTTTCAGTGCTAGCCCAAAAGCTCTCACTCCCTTCCTCTCGCTCTCACAAAACTTCATGATGACGATTGACGTCATAACCACAAATAAACCCAACACATGATACGAGATTAAATGTACAATTCACATGTCATTTCCTGTTAAGACCCACAGTACAAGTTGGCATGCAGGTAATGTAATGAGCTCCCTAGAATAAAAGTTCCTGCATAATATGGTAGGATACTGGTTTAAAGGCAATTTTGGAAAATACAAACTTTTTTGTGCTCAACATTGATAGCATCTTATAAAATAATTAATTTTATTTTATAGGTATCATTATTATAGATCAAATGTGACAGCTGCAGATATCACATGGTTTTACGTACACATAAATAAAATGGTTTTACAAATGGTAAAAATTTCCTTCCTATCTAAATCAGACTGTATATTATGTCATACGCCTGAACTGGCTGGTTCCTACCCTGGACACCTAATTTTGAAACGTGTGAGTAGCGCGTCGCTAGCGTATTTCTCTCATATCGCAAACCCCTAATTTCGAAAGGTCTGCGTTGCGAAAACTGACGTCACACGATCAAATAGCGGGTGGATTCTACTCGCCAGCCTCACATCGTGCGAGACAGGGCTTGGCTGTCGAGTAGAACATAATATAACAAAATGGATTCCATCCCCCGCCTCGGTTGCAACCTTCAGAGAGTGATTTTGTTGAAATAAACCTACCATTGTACAAAATAGGTTTACAGAAGAAAAAAAATAGGATTTGATTGTACACTTTATTCAATCCTTCAATAAAAATATTTATTTGGATGACAATATAATAATATATCTTAATTTTTTCAAGTTTAATCTACTATTAATTCAACTGAGATGACAGGTTGACATTCTCATAGTCAGGAGTTCGCGTGTTCAAGTCCTGTCCTTTCCATTTTTTTAAATTTATCAAACTGAAAAAAACCTTTAATTTTAAATGATTGTATTAGTAATCATATAATTTGTTTTAATTATTTTTATAGAAGTATACAAGGTATTAGAGCCTACGTAGACTACCATAATATTCTTCTTTAAGAATAATTTGACAAGGTAGTAAACTTAAAACAGTTCATTAATTTTGAAATTTCGTATGTAGTTGATTATTTAAAAATTAAATTAATGGGTTTTATGACATAAAAATGTACACATTTAAAAATAAGGTTAAGCAAGCTCATTATTAATCGCATGGTAAAAACATTTAGGCCATATTTATGTTTTAGAAATAGTTGTGAAAATAAAATAATATTTTACTGAATTCTAATTATTAAAAAGCGATTTAATTTCAGGCAAAAAATTAAAATATTATAATCGAGGTGGCATTGATCCCGTGAACTTCTGAGTTTCAGACAAGTACGCTACAAATTGATATAAAGTGAACTTTGAGAATAAGAACGGTTTAACTTCAACTTATACAAGCTGAGAAAATGTTGAGACAAAAAACTTAGATGCAAACAACTGGAAGATGGTTTCCTAATAAAACTAAACAAATCTTTTACATGATGCACTCAATGCAATAGTAATGTTTACTTTCAATTACGTATCTTGTATAGTGGCGTGTTGTAGCATCCCATCGCCTCAATCCTTTGGCACGTCATGATTTTACAGTGTTGTCAGATTGAAAACTCAGTCGCAAGCGAAACAATGCTACACCGATTCGCACGACAGTAGAAACCTTTCAAAATTAGCTTTGTTTTGGTATAGCCTGCTATTTGCAAGTTTGCTCGCTAGCAAGTATTTTTGTAATTTTCAAAATTAAGGGTTTTGAAGAGGCTGGGACTCGATCTGCGTGGGCTGAACTGAGAAGATTTGAAACAATTTAGAAATCTTTAATATTCAGGGATTTTAATAAAATGAGTTATTTGCGCCTAGAATATTAGCAATCATGTCAAAACAGATGATTAAGTGGAGACGGGCATAATACACTGATGAAGTAGAGGCGAGGAGGGTCGAGCAGGAAATGTACCCGGATCTGCGTTGAGGGAGGGTGGGTGGGAATCCTTTAAGGTAAAAAAAACACCCTCAGTACACGTGAATGGAATTCTAACCTCAAACTCCTTGCCATTGGCAAACCAGAGCAGACAGGCAAAGTTAACAAACGATTAGTGTGAATAATTTGCAACTTGAACAGTCATTCACAGAAATAATCAACAGGTCCTTTTTTTGCTAGGGAAAGGGGTTGATGTGGGTATGGGGGTGTAGAAAGTTTGACTTGGTTGAGGGGTATGGGGATAGGTGGGGCACCTTATTGGACAGGAGCCATCTGGCGCTCGAATGATATAATTATTCCTTGTACGATTTTTGGAAATGGGACGATAATATCCTCTGATCCTACCATCTGGATAACAGGGCAAGTAGCACAGATAACGTGACAAACTCTTATTAGGGAGGTATTTTCTTTGATCTTCTTTCTACCTAGGGATGTGATATTGGAATGAAAGTATCGATAATCTACCCATTTCTACTATTGAAAGAAAATAATTGAAATGGTACTAATATAACTAATAATGAGTTTGGTCCTGATATGTTTCCCAACCATCCGATGCCAGCGCGCACTCAAGCCTTCAATTGGTAAGTGTCGCCCGCCCACACCATTTGGGAGAGAGCATATGTACTAGGGAATTCGTGAAGTACGGTAGTTTTCCGTTGACTTCCACACCAAATTCTACGAACAAGTGAGAGAGGAAAAAAATCAAATCGGAAAGGTATCGAAATAATAAACTATCAAAACATTTTCTACATCCTTACCCCAACCCGCCGAGCTTTGAGAATTTTTGTTTTTGACGAGGGCCGACAAAACTTGAATTAATTTTAATTTGACCCACTTCATTGGACGAATGGTCTAACGCCGTGGTTCTCAAATAGTGTACCGTAGCACACCAATACGCTGCGAAACTCACTTAGGTGTGCCGCGAAGATCTCAACGCTATGTTATTGTTGATTTATTTTTTTCACTTAAAGTTATTTTCTTCAGTTTTAATTTTTTTAAAGAGATAATATAAAATAGCTAGAAAGCATTGGTTATTGAATTATTTTCCAGAGAAGTTGATGACTGACAATCAAAGAGTTAGGTTTATTAATGAAGAACATGATCTTTACGCAACATTTCAATTCATGGTCGGATGGAGGATAAACACACACGCATTTATGTCCAATCTCTTTGATCATGCGCGTGCCAAAGTCTCCCGTGGTGTTACCAACTTTCACAATCAGTGTGCCACGATGACTCTAGACAAGGAACAGTGTGCCGTCAGCAAATAAAAAAGAGTTGAGAACCACTGGTATAAGGTATTACTCTCGTTTTAGACTTGCTTGATTATGGGGATATTGGTGCTCGAATCCCTGTCGGGTCTACTAAGAGTTGTTTTTCCTAAATGTTTTCCCACTCTTCTTCTCCTTTAGGGCTAAATTCGGGTATATTACCACTAAAACGCAAGTCACTGAAGTATGTAACAAATACTCAATCATATAATTAAGATAGGATGTGTATTTTGTTTAATTTTGTTTGTATGTATGTATATGTGTCTGTGTGTTTGTGGGTATGTGTGTAAGCACTCAACTCCAAAACCAAGGTCTGGAAAGCTAAAATCACAATAATAACATATACAAATAAAATTTTGTCTGTCTTTTTATTGCTAAAATACGCCCAAACAACTGTATACTTTATGAAGACATAGAATTTTAAAAAACTCCAGGAATTTAGTGGGACTGGTCTACTCCAAATAACCTAATAATTCTTACATATTTGTATTTTCAAAGTGGATGATGAAATTGGAGATTTCGAATTTTAAAAAACTTATAAAAAAACTTCCTCTCACTATGGTATAAATTATATTTGTCAGGCAGGTGTAAGAGCTACCTTAAAAACAGTGAAAAAAGGTTTAAGTTTAAAAATTAATTACCAGAAAATGGGGGTAAGGTAAGGGGTCCCCCACCCCAAATTTCCTAAACCAATTGACTCGTATGATAAAAAATCGAAATACCTACATACATGTTGAGGGACAATTTAAAATAACCATTAGAATCTGAACATTTATAATTTCAAAATAAGGGTTGGTGGAATTGGGGAGATGTGTGGAAGTGAAGGATGTAGATTTTTAAATTAAAAAAAAAAAACATTAATTTTAGTGTGGTAAAAAATTGAAATTCATCAGGAAGGTAGATGGAGTACCCTAGATAACTAGAGTACTATAAATGATTTTTTTAAATTTTATAACTAAGATTTGGAAGATAGGGAAAGAAAGGAACCTAGAATTTCAAAAACTAATACAAAAACACCTTTTATGAGTAGTATACAATTTAAATATGTAATTGCAATCACGTACAAAACCACTCCATGTATTTCTAAAATAATGCAAATATTAAATTTGAAAATTGGATCCAATAAATAGGGGGTTCAAAACTTGAAAAACTATTAGAAAAAAAATTGTTATAGTAAAAAAAATGGAGCTTTGGCAGGTATATGCTGATATCAATCGTTCCCTTTAACAGCTTATTATTTTTCATTTATGCTCTTTGTTCAATTGTGATGCTCTTTTTTCCAGTATGTTTTGTAACTATTTATATAATTTATATTCACATATATTATGATCGCTATTAGGCAAATAATGCCTTCTCCATGAAATTAGTTCATATTTGCACCCAATGTATTGGCTTATTAATGTTTGGTTTCAAAGATTGTTTTTAAAATTTATTGGTTGAAATATTTATTCTGGGATTGTTATGGTTATATTAATATTGTAAAAAAGAAATTGTATAAAGAGTGCAGTCACATGCTGAAAATATTATTTCGATGTAGTTTTGATATATGATTATTAGCACCCTTATAAATATCATATAAATTTAAAATGTGGCATGCTGATATGTCTCTAGATTGTGTCCTGTAGAAAACTAAAAAAAAAAAAAAAATCGAATATGACGTATTAAAAATAATATATCGACTTATGCCAGAAACGTTGAAAATTAATCATTTCTTTTCTAAACTGTAAACCGTTACGGGTACTATGTAAAGTCCATTATCCATAGAAATGGCGGTAGCTGACAGATATCATAAGATGTAAAACAGATTAAAACGAAAATATAGTTAAAAACAAATTGCTTGTTGTGATAATTTTGGTTACTAAATTTGACAACAATTCAACAAATGGTTTGGTGAATGTATACATTAGAAGAGATCTGTTAAATGTTGTTAGCTTCTGTTACCAACACTCCAGTGATGAGTAGACTGAAGTTTTCTGGTAACAGGGAGGACAAGGTTTGAAATTTTTGACCGGTATACTGAGAGTGGTTTTCCTAAATAATTACTACTATCTCTTAATGAAAATGCAGTTACATTTCTTCATAATTCTACCTTCTTAATCTCTATTCTATCAGCACATATAAATAGGATAGTCCGTAAGGTGGAAAGAATGTGGGGTACACAAAAAAACCAAAAACTCTGCTGATTTTAAATTTAAACACTTAGAATAAATTTACATTTTGCATTTGGAAACAAAACAAACCACATTTGTTTTCTTCGAAGCTTACTACTAAATCTAGTATCCAATTTACTAGGAATAAATAAACTATATTGGTATTCTGGTAAGAATGACCGTTTACAAAATACAAACTTTTTTGTCAACATTGATAACATTTTACTATATTATTATTATACTATAGGTACTGATAATATATATTAAAAGTGACAGCAAGAGTATTTGATACAGTTACGTATAATGTAAATGTATGAAAATTAGTTTAATAACGTTTATAACTATCAAAAAAGTTCCTTCATATCTAAATCAGACTTAAGCTTTATTAATATTTTGAAGATAATGATCATGTATTCTAATAAAACTTGGTACTTTTGAAAACCAACCATTTAAGCGGGCATATGAATACAAAGAGAGGCAATAATTATTAGAATTAATACAAAACATAAGCTCGAACATTCCTAACGTCAGATTCCAAATATGATTAAAAAACTTAAAAGCGCACTTAACCTTCCAAAACAGCGTGATATTTTGTCGCCGTTTCAGAATTTAGGATCTAGGTTGTTCTAGTATAGGTTATTATTGAATTTAAGCCTTAAGAAAAATGGCCATTGTTGATGAATTTTGGGAATCTATAATCAAATATTATATAATACGTAGTCGTTTAAAATTTATGACAAGATTAATTATACTAAATCCATTGAAATTCTTTAAAATATTTTTGTATTGTATTTTGATCTTATTTTAACACATTTTTATGTGTTTTGAAAATATAGTAGCACCTTTATTTATTTCTATACTTTTGTTCTAAATTTTTTTCTCACTATAGATTTTCCAACTATGTGCTCTCTATGCAATGATTTTCTAAAAGTGTTGATCAACTTCTTCTGTAATGTCAACCCGAATCAACATAAAAATGTAAATACTCTTTATTTAATTAATTTTTAAATAATTATGTGTGAACAAATTTTATCCCAGATCTATCAAAACTGATTATATATATATCTACGTATTGCCATTTTTATACTATTTCCCCATTCTATACTTATATTATTTTTGGAGTTGAGGTGTTATAGTTGAAATACTATTTATAAAAGAGACATAAATTTTTAATTTTATATTTTATATAAAAATAATTTTGTTAATTTAATGAATTCGTAGTCAAGAGAAAGTTTTTTTCCAACGCGTTTTAAAAATCTGTTTGGGTTATATGCTTACATTAATGTTGGAGTGTAGGGGACGCGAGAAAAGAAAGTATTTTTGCAGTTATTTTTAGAGAAAATAAATAAAATATTGCTCCAGTACAAACATAGAGCTTAATTTTCTTAAAATGGCGATATCAACATTTCTTGAATATCTGTCATGAGCAAAGCTACATTTGATGATAAAAGCTTTTAAATTAAGAGAAAAAGTGGTCATTAAATTCCAGGACACTCTTGACAGATATTCCAGAAATGTTGAGGTCAACATGGGAAGAAAATTAACTTACATATTTCTACTAGAGAATTTTTTTTTATTTTGAAAATAAAGTTTTGCTATAAAAAACTGCAAAAACATTTACCTTTTCTCGCGTCCCTAATACTCATAATACGTAATCAAATAGAAAGAGGAAGAATGTTGGAGCATATGTACTGGTATTTTGTATGGAGGAATAGTGGGAAACCATTTTGGGAAAAACCACCCTCAGCACATCCGATCGAGATTCAAACCTTGATCCCCTCGTCACCGGAAATTCAGCCCAACAGGAGACTAATGAGTTCAAATGGAGGTTAAAAACCTCAGAATTGGAAAATCAGAATTGGAAACTGTGTGTGAACCAATTATTTTTATTAAAATTCGCTCATTATTTCAGGAATTTATAAAATATCAAGGGAAGGCACACCATACCAACACCAACAGGACTTTTTTTTATGGAATTTAAAAAAGTGTGAAAATAGGTATATTTTAGATATATGTACTGTGCACATTTGTTTATTTTAATTTGGTACATGGTTTGTTTTTTAATTAGTAACTAGTTTATATAAGGGAATAATCTGCTAATTTTTTGCTGATGTCGCAACTCTCCCAGAATACACACAAGAAATATCAATTAATCATTCAAGGGAGCAGTAAATATCTTAAACAAGGGCTGGACTTTGTATCCTGACTAGGAGGATATTGGGCAATCGTGCTGTAATATCTTGACAGCAGCGCGTCAGAGCGGTATCAACTATCTTGGACCGGAGGTTGGAATCGACCGCCAAGACGATATCGAGATGATTTCTCTAACGTCAGTGAGGGAATTATCTCTTTGGGTGAGTTCACGAAGCAATGATAACAATTAGTTTTACAATCATTTTAAATAGTACATTTAAACTTTGTCATGTTTATTTTAGTTTAAAAAAAAATTAGTCTCTTTAACCTTGATGTTTTATTTTAAGTATTACGTTTACCATATTAGCTATTAACGGCTTGGTGACCTGGCGGTCTAGGAGTAAGGTGTCAGTCTTCTATGCAGGGGGTCTGGGGTTCAATTATCGGTCCCGGCACAAATTTATCTGATTGCCAAACCCTTCCTTCTCCTCTGACAAGACGTGTATTAATCACAACGTGAATGTGTGAAATTCCAGGCCTCTACCGTGGTTCGGATCCCATATTAAACTGTAGTTCCTCCATTTCATCTCACAATCATTCTACCATTACACATTAGCGTAAGTGTGTACAACCCGAACGGGTAGTAAGATGCAGTGCTAATGATAATAATAATATTAACAGCTTGGTTTACTTTCGTGCGACGCGTCTTGCTATCCGTACAGGTTATCCGCATTTTACTACTCGGATGGGGTAATTATCCGTATTTCTATGGTGGAAGAGTTGGGAAAAATTGAGGGAACCCCCCCCCCCACCACCCTTTTTAATATACTCTTACAGGATTCAATCCGTGACCTTCTAGACCTCAGCAAATCGGATTATATGAGCTCAACGTTTAGTACACAGGCTCCTGAACCCTTAGGAAAGGCTGGGAATAGCTCACCAACAGGGTTTGTTTAGTGCAGTGGTTTCCAACCAAGGGGTCATGGTGTGTTACGGGCGGAGTATTAAATATTGTTGAGATTATAGCTTAGTATTTACTTTTTTTAAATGATTTTAATAAATATATGAAGGTTCAAAATCAAATAGAAATGTTACCGGTTAAAATTATTAAAAAGAACTGCTTAGGTTCCTCTTGTTTGTCCAACTCTGAGAGTTGCTTGGTGATTTAGTTTACTGTAGCAGTCTCAAGGTTGGGCGAATGGACTGTAGCATAGATTCTAAAATACCCACCGGGCTCATTGAGTCTCTTTGGCGACATCAGATAAACAATGGATATAAACACACAGGTTGAAAATCATTGTAATTACGGCACTGTCCGTATGGAGGAGACCACATCACAGACTCAGTCTTCAGCCACGGCTGAATAATGGCCCTGAGCACAGGAATAATTATGAATATTTCGGTGGTAGAGCGATGGTGCGCTAGTTCTAAGGTACCAGATTCGATTTCCATGTCCAGGTGTCATTTTTCAATTAATTTAAGCTAACTATATGAGCAGTTTATAGTAGTTAAAACAAGCATCGGTGATCATGCAGGCTTACTGTCACGCTTGTTTGGTTTAGTTTTTTTAGTGACTAGGAGGTCTACTTTCGGATTTAAACCAGGTGTACTTGGTGTTGATTTTTACTAAATGGTTTCCACCTATTCCTCCATGCAAATGAGGGTACATTTACTATAAACTCTATCTACACTGCTAATGTCAGTGGTAGTTTGATGCGATAAAAAAATACTAATTCAAAAACAATTATGTAAATTTTTTTTATTTTTTTTTATTTTTTTTTAGCACCGCGTCTTACTACCCGTTCGGGTTATACGCTTAAGTACTAATTACTCTAATGGAAGAGGATTTGGGAAGGTTGAATTTAGAGGAAGTGAACCCGCATTTGCGTGGAGGGAGAGTGGAAAACCATTTAGGAAAAACCAGCCCAGTTCACCCGACCGAGATTCGAACCTCGATCTCCCCGTCCTCGGCGGTCGAGCTCAACACGACTAGCGCGTTAGCCAACTACGCACCGAGGCGGGTAATTATGTAAATGCTTGTAGGCTTTAAAGGGAGTCACGATGGTCTAAGATATAAAAATGGGGGTCAAAACCTACAAAAGGTTGGGAACCACTGGTCCGAACTGGGGTTAAATACCGACACTGTGCATCGAGGGTGACATTTCCCCTTCCAATAGTGGTTTTCTAACCTCAATCCAGGTGAGTGATTTTGCAATTTACTTGAAATTAACAGTCCTCATTTGTCAATAGTTCGAGCAACCTAATAAAAAGACACCATTTACCAACCGTATGAAAATTATTTTGATCACAAAGTTGTTATGATGCAAATATATATTAGATATACATATAAAGTTGACTAATACTGCTACCTACCCACACTGGTAGTTTACGCGGTACATAGTAACAAGATCTCAATAGAGTAGATTGCCTTTGATAGGATGGTCAAGGCTTGAACCTCAGACGGGTGAACTGGAGTGGTTTTCCACGTGTGGAGTTCCACTGTGTTTTTCACATCCTTTCCCCACGCTAATATTGGCTTACTTACTTTAACTATCCTCCTCATTCCCTTCTACTTAGCTTAATCTGCCGTTAATAGCCCACGTGTGGAAAGTAAAACTGGAAAAAAAAAAAAAATTCCGCGAGCTTATGAAGTCATCATGTAGGTTGTATCTGTGAAGTTTTATCTCCTTTTGTACTCTACAAAACATCGCGGATAGCAACCCGGTGCGCGCGTCGCGACGCTTCTTGTAACGCGTCACGTCTCGCTTCACCTCCTCCCCCTGTTTCCTGGGCTGTCGTCCTGGAAGAGGGCGCTAGTGTTTTGTCGACTGTGAAGCCCGCGCGCACCCTATTTGCGATCTCGCTCTCCATACGACTGTTCAGTACCAGGAGAGCAACGCGAGAGAACAGGTGTATCTAGCCGGTACTTGCGGTCGTTTGTAAACAAATTAACAAATCAAAACGTCAGTGATAAATCGAACCCCTTAGTCAACTCGGTGGGCATTCATTTGTTAATTGATACAAGTATTTTCTTATCGTCCGAGGGTTAAAAAAATGTCTGCTAAACACTGAGACGCAATTTAATCGAGAGAAGCATTAAAACAGGTTTATTAAATAAATATGGAACTGCTGTTATCGCTAGATCAACCAAATGAAGACTATATAAAAACAATGTAAACGTGGTGTGTGTTGACTTGAATATAATCCTATGTATTTTGTTTGATTCTTATTTATTTTTAAAGCAGCACCACCGTTAAAAATATTTTCAATTAAAACTATTTTGTGTGATATTGTCATTTTATTTTATTTCTGCGCGTAGCTCTGCATAAATAGCGTAGTTAGAAATCGTAGTTTGTAGATAATGTTTGCGTAGACTTTACACATGATTTTTTTGTATTGTGAATGAAATGATGCCATAGAACTGTGAGCTGAAAAAATAGTATGGCATGTTATCTAAGTTTTTAAAACGTCTGTTATATTTTTAAATGTAGTCTAGAAAGCATCTAGTGTTTTTGTAGATAGAAAGAAAACTTTTTTTTTATAACTTGCATCTTTAAATAATGTGCATCTTTGAAAAGTGCTAAGTTGTTGTTTTTTACAAAGACTGTGAAAGCTATTTTTTTTAATTACTTCTGTTCCGTGAAAATAAAGACTAGGTCTTTTTACTAATTTGCATCGTCACTATCGAGAATTGTGGGTGATATATGCGACTATGCCGCAAACGAGCCAATCCAACTTGGATGCGATACGCATGGAACCTTTGGGAAAGTTCGCCCAGAACGGCGTAGTGGCAGGAACAGGTAAGGTCCTAGTTCTTAGTTTGATAGGTTACCATAGTGACCGACCGGCGTCACCTGTTGGCACCACCACGAACCATGCACACAGGGCTAGTTTCCGGGTCCACGTGGCTTTCGCTCCATTATTGTTTAGGAATTGGGCAAATTTCTTTTTAAAAATACCAAAGGGGGAATTTGAAAAGAGGAATTTTGTAATATTAATTTTTATCTCTATTAAGGGTAACAAAACAATTATTTACCAATGAAAATATTAGGTGACAAATATGAATAGCTATTTTATTGTTGATATTGTTACTATTTAACAGTTAATTAATCTAATGTGGTAGCCCACTTTACTCTTTCACCAGTTTACCTTTGTATAAACTAACTAATGATTTCACTATAATGAAGTGTTGCAAAACTACATCTTCATATTGAAGAAATCACATCCTTTATAATCTATCTAAAATAAATTGCTTGACAATTCCTAGTAGCTTTTTCTTTTGAATGGGATAAAAATACTAGTATAATTGTTTCGTTACTATTTTAGCTACTATTTGTTATATAACATATTATTAAAATTATGATTAAGATTAATATCAACAAAATTATTATTTGTATTATCTGGCAAATAATTATTCTAACCATACTTTGGCAAAACCTACATTAAAGATAAGTATTGATATATTTATAAGCTGTGTAGGGAAATAGTTTTAAAACTAGATTGTTACAGAAACAGATCAGAAACAAAGTAAAATTATAAATAAATAACATACTTTGCTATAGAAATATATTAAACAGTAAGCATCATGATTTTACAAAGAGCATCACGGTTCAACGAACTAAGTCGTTAGCATTTGTTTATCTAGCAGCGACACAACAATTATAATAGACACTAATGGATCGCCTTTAAGATGATCTTTAGTTTTTGTATTCGTTTATTTTTAGGTTTTTTCGTTTAGTCGTACAAAATTCAATTTTTCACCCAAATCGAGATTATTTTTTTCTACTAGCCATTTCCTGCAACCCATTTTTAATTTCCAAATTTTACAGTTTTTTATAGTTATTGTAGGGTGGTCCTTTTACAAACATGGCAAATCTTTTTCCAAGCTGAAAAGATTTTTAAAATAATTTTGGAAAGATGATAAGCAACTACCCATCCCTTCCCCACTCTTTTCAAGTTCCCACATTCCCATTTTGAATTTTTTTATATTTATTTGATTGTCTCGTAAGGTGTGTACGTTCTTGTCAAATTGCACTTTTAAAAAACACCGAAAAGTTAAGTTCTACGCTTATAGTTGTATCAATTTCGAGCTCTTTCATTTCTCGAGATATAATTTTGAAATTCGTTGGTTCAGACGTCATTCAGCTCTGGGAAGGTCTATTGACCTAGGCCTACATGTCAAACTTCCATTTTGTATTACACCAAAAAGTGTTTTTATATTTGTTTTAGGAATCTTTATAACCCTTCCCTATTTACTGCGTCTTCATTTTGAAATTTAAAGATCAAAGCTTAGTGGTTGTTATTCCCGCCTGACAAATCTCAATCTTCTACAACACCGAAAAGTGATTTATTATTTTAGTTTTGGAAATTTTGAAACCCCCCATTTCCCTAGCCCCCTTTCTAAATAGTAAATATTTAAACTGGGGAATTTTAATTTTCTGCCCCTCCTTCCCTCTTTCCTCTATTTATAATCTTAAGTATTTTATTGTTATTTGGAATGGTCTTGCCAAATTTCAATTTTTTTCACACAATAAAGTAACTCCGAGTTTTAAGACAAATATGATCATCTGTAGTTGTCTTCCAGGTATCTTCCTGCCAAATTTAAATGTTTTACCACAGCTAAAAAAAATATTGTTTAGACCCTCCCCCTCTCCCCCGTTTTCCAAAGACACAATTAAAAATTTTACATTTTCAGTCCTTAATATTTATTTAGAGTGGTATTTTTACCTGCCTGCTGAATTTCAGTTTCATAGCACACAGGGAAGTAGTTGTTTACGATTAGTGTTTGTAATTTTTAACCCCACACCCCCTTTTCTCCGATTATCTTTGAGAAAGCTCAAATTTTAGGATTTATTTGGTTATTTAGCATTGTCTCTCTACCTGTCTGACAAATTTTAATTTTCTACATAAACTTTTTTTTAAATTATAGGTGCAACCCCGACTCCCCTCTCCCCCACCCTTTTCTGGAGCTCTATTTCAAAATTTCCCAAAAATAAAGTTTCTGGTTATATAAAGCAATCCCACGGGTACCCGTCATTTGGCCTAAAGGCATTTGGCCTAAAGTGTAGGCTAAATGCCTTTAGGCCAAATGCCTTTTAGGCCAAATGCCTTTAGGCCAAATGCTTTTAGGCCAAATGACTTTAGGCCAAATGCCTTTTAGGCCAAATGCCTTTAGGCCAAACGCCTTTAGGCCAAACGCCTTTAGGCCAAACGCCTTTAGGCCAAATGACTTTTTGTAAAGTTAATTTTTAGACCATTTATTAAAATGTGTCTTGCTGTCTCCGGAAACATTCGTTATGATTTGTAGTGATGCTAATAGATGGAGAGGTGTGTAGTGTTTAGTTAACTAGTATATACTACCGTTTCAAAATACGTAAGTCTTTTCTCAATTTACTTCTTCCCTAGGTATAGCAGCACGTCCATTAACATGTAGTACCACTTTTGTATATGTTGAACTTTTTACATTGCCAAGGTTTAATACTAGTTTTTGTACCGTTTTGTACCAGAAATAAAAAGTTTTGTACACGTACCTTTTCTATTAATTAGCACATACATTTTAATAATTTTATTTTATTTTGAATTTTGAATTTTTTTAAGTGCCAAATTATATTTTATTAGTCTTTCTTAGTATATTTGTTTATTAATTTTGCTAAATGAATTAATAAATCATTCTTTTTTTATAATCATATTAACTTACTCGAGTTTGCCCACGGCTTCCCTCACATTTAAGTTGGGTAAATTATCTTATTTCTAGCAAATTATCTAAACCAGGTTTTCTCAAACTCTATGCTCTTGAGCCTTACATGAACATTTAAAGTAATTGTTAAGACTCTCTTTCTTAGAATAAGATAACTTTTTTACGTTAAAATACAAAATTGAGACATTTATTATTTAATTTATTTCTTTATTTTCTGATAAGAGCTTTGTAGAAGTTTATTAAGAATAGTAAAGATTTGTAAGATATTAATTAATTTTATTGCTTCATAAGCCAAACAGAATATTAATTTTTTAGTTAATCATAATTTAGCAAGTCGAAGGAAGTGAAAAATTGGTTCACACCTCATTTGAAATCCTCTCACGCCTCGCAGTTTGAGAAACCCTGATCTAAACTACCAAAAATACAATTTTAGACACGTGTGAGGCGAGAACTTTGTATGTTGATGAATCCACAAATTAACTACTACCAATAAGAAGTAAAATCAATTATATATATGCGGTCTTTGCATCAATATTTGCTCGCTTACGCGGAGACATTGTTGAAATGAACACCAAAAGAAATAGTTTAAATTTACTAATTAAACTTGAATTAATTTGAAAGAATCACTCTAGTAAGCACCTCAGCTTATCAAATAAATTGTTCTGTTAGTAATTGTTTCTATTGGTTTTTGAAAATTTTCCCTTCTCCTCCCCAATCATAATTTCTCTATTCTCTAATATTCACATATAGGCCCTCTATGTGGATCATACCGGCCTGTAAAAATCATTGATCTCTATGATATAACCGGATGGACATACACATGCACATTCCAAGGACAAAAGCGTGACGCTAAAGTGTATCATCTGCTACACAGAGTGGGGGGGGGACAGATTTAACTGTTTCTTTAAATGTTCTTATGCGAAAACATGTCTCTGATGAATAAAAGTGTTATTGTTTGAAAATAGTGAAGTATTATACCACACTTTCCTGAAGAAACATTTACATTAAAGGATATACAATCCAGTTTTACATGTAATACTGTACAGATATGAATAAAACCTTAGATATTCCCATTTCTATGTATTTATCATCAATGTTGTTTACAGTCTGGCACGGCTACACTTATATTTAAAGTTGATTATTAGCTTGTATATTGGTTTCAGAAACCATATTATATTGAAAGTTCTATAAATATAATGAACAAGGTATCTTAAAACTTGATTACATTTGTTTGAATGACAAAATTTGAATAGTTGCCATGCATTCAAACTATCACTTAGGTTATAGGCTTGTGGAAAGTATTATTATAATAATACCTGTTTTTTTTAAGTTGGCTCATATCTTTCAGAAACCATATTATGTTGAAATTTCGATAACTATAATGAAACAAGTCAGCTAAAAACTGTATTCCATTTGTTTGAATGACACACTTTGTGTAGAAGTCTTACGTTCAAATGATAATTTAGGTTATAGGCTTGTATGAAGTACATTATCTACTAAACCTTGATTTTAGTAATAATCCCAATCTGTAAGGCTTTATTTCGTACCAAAATAATATCATATATATAATATTTTGGTATGATGAACGGCAATTTAGAACAGAAGTAGAAATTTCCTTCTGTAAGGTCTTTTATCCTAACTAAACACAACTATAGGGTAGGATTCTGGTACGAGATAAAGCCTTACAAGTAAGCTTCCTTCAAAAATCATCTTACATATTAGGCTACATCAACTTATTTAAAGAAAAAACTAACCAGTTTTGAACTTTTAAATGCTCTTCATAGCTTTAACTAACATATTTATTTAATTTAACCACTCACACATTGATGTTTCTCATATATTCAATCAGATTAATTAACTATGTCAAAATGACACATTGCCTTGTATGGGTAAAAGAAAGAAAGAGATACCCGAAAGTTTACTTCTCTCTTACACAATGGTATGCAGATGACAGCTCGAAAATTTCAGCCACAGATGTCCATCAAGTTATACTATCGAGATCAATGGTAAAAATATCATTTACTAACTTGTCCTGCTTATACACGGACCAAAATCTTTTACGAAAGTTTATCTTTATTGCTTCATAGGATGTATAGTCAGCCTCGTGACTATTCATCCACACTTCAGCTTCACCTACTAACTTTGAATTAAAAAATTCTATTTTTTGTGCTTCGGTGAGCTTACTATTTTCAAAAAGTCTATCCATCTTTTTCAAAAACTGTACAGCATGCACCCTATCATTATTTCCACTGAAGGTGGGTACATAGTCCATTAATTGATTCTGGATGCTTGTACTAGGTAATACCAAGGCACCAGCAGTAATTAGCGTCCCTTTTTCCACTACTTCGTCATATTTTGACTTAGCCTGTTCTAGTTGTTGTTGCATTTGTTCGACTGTTTGTAACGTCTTGTCCACAGTTTCAGTCGAGTTTTCCTTAAATTTTTCCAATTGCTGGTCAACTATTTCCTGTAGGTAAACATCTGGTACTGTGTGTCCATCAAAGAAATCATTTTGGAATTTAAGGTTATCACTACATTTTTGTTGTTCTTTTTCAACAGTCGCAAATCGTTCTGTTAAATGGTTTACCTGTTCTAGAATTTCATTTTTATTTTTATCGCAACTTTCCTGAGTAGTTTTTCCTTTGGAATTTAAAGCGTCCAGTTTAAGCTTAAAGTTTTCCTTTGCATTTTTAAGTTTTTTTTATCTGCTCACTCGTCTGTTTTTCTGACTTACTACAGTCTTCCCTAAGCGTCTGTAGTTCGTCCCTTACCTGCGTTTGGTCACTTTCAGTCTGTTGTATTTTCTGTAATTTTTTGTCAAAGTCGTTTTATACTTCTTGAAATTTACCCTGCAATTCTTGTTCTAACATGTTGAATTGTTCATTTACACCCTTAAATTTTTCATCAAACTTTGTATTTAATTTCTGATTATTTTCTTTGATTTCTTTTAACTCCTGGCTATTTTTTTTGTAGCTCCTGTCTAGTTTTTTGTAGCTCCTTGCTAGTATTATCGAACCTTTCATTTATTTTCTGATTTAACTTTTCACTCTTTTCACTACTCTCTTTAATTTGCTGACTTAACTTTTCACTCTTTTCACTACCCTCTTTCATTTGCTGCACTAACTGCATTAATATTGCATTTAGGTCATTTGCTGATGTTTGTTGAGCTACACCTCCTACCTTTGAAACATTTTCCACCCCCCTTAAGTCTTCTTCTTTATGAACTATTGGTTCAACTACTTTCTCATGTTGTTCACTTTGTTCCTGATCAGATAGTTCTAAACAAGAATGGTCTTCTACCATTGGTTGGGAATATTGCGTTAGGGGAGGATTATCCTCACTGCTACTACTGTCTGTCTCTTCCATATTAAATGAAGTTTTGCTGTTGATTACTTACGTGAGATTTTCCTTGCGTACCTCACCTGAAGTCTAGAAGCTTTGGAGCTTATTCTGAATCTACCTGGTTTCGAACTCTTCCCTCTGAAGTCACCTGGTTTGGAGCTTCTTCTTCTTCTTAAGTCACTTTTTTTTTTTTTTTGCGTAATAAAGCACTTAAGTTGTTTGCGGCACTTTCACTGTTCTTTGAGCACTCACTTTCTCGGGTTGTGAACTGGATTTAATTTTATTATTTCAGTTTATCAGGCCCTCCACGTTGGGAAGCCATTATTGTAACGTATAAAAGTTAGCCTGATATATTAATGTTCGTTCGCCACCATTAGGGTGATATTTGATATAATGATTGAATTGGGTCCAAGTTTGCTATCCTGTATTATGGTAATCAAAAGGGGATAATGTCTTATTTTATAAATTAAAAGTTCTGGTCTTTTATAGTTTTTTTAATTTTAAGTAGATAAACAGTTTTTGCTAGATATTTCACACGTTGTAAATATTAATTTAAAAACCCGACTATTGTATTATGTGTATGTTAATTCCCGGCACGTGAAATTTGTCATAGACCCAACCCACACGGCTCCTCGTCAGGATTGCAAGTGAAGAGATGCGTACTTTGAAGTAGGTATATCTAGTGACATCTCCTTCTCGAAACTTCCCAAAAGAAAGAAAGGTGTGGTCATCCAGGTGCATCTCTGTCTACAAAACTGAGTTCGCCTTTCAAACAAAGGCGTAGAAAGATGTCGTCATACCTTGCAACTTAACACAAATAAATCTTACTACCTGCTCGTATTTATAATATCATAATTTTGAATATAGATGTGAATAATAAATTATTTAGATGTATAATTCCATATCATTACAACATATATATACAAACACGTGTATATACGGGCGCATTACAATTGGGCCACGTAAACAAGTTATGATCTTCGTTTGACGTCTACATATTTACTGGCAAAATTTATTTAATGCGTCACTATTATATATAATTATTATTAATATTGGCTTCCACTTTCATTTTGCCTTTCGAAATAAGTTGTCAAAAGTCCCCGAGAATGGTGTTTTCTTATTGTTTTTCGTTAACTTTATGACCGTGAGATATATTAACAAGGAAATAATATCGGAAATCTATACATAAAAAAGGTGATATAGTGTTTTGTGAACTGATCTAGTTGTATGTATGTAGGGTAGTGTCAATGTTTTTAGAAATATTGTAACTACCTTGCATCAGTTGTGCTATCTATATTCAGATGAAACAACTAAAAGTACTTTTTACTTTCCGAAGATAGCCGAAGGTTTTAAATTTACATTTTAGGCCAAATTTCTTTAGGCCAAATGCTTTTAGGCCAAATGCCTTTAGGCCAAATGCCTTTTAGGCCAAACGCCTTTAGGCCAAACGCCTTTAGGCCAAACGACTTTAGGCCAAACGCCTTTAGGCTAAACGACTTTAGGCCAAACGCCTTTAGGCCAAATGCCTTTTAGGCCAAATGCCTTTAGGCCAAATGACTTTTGGTTTCATTTTTAGGCCAAATGCCTTTAGGCCAAATGCTTTTAGGCCAACTGCCGCGTCCCCAATCCCACTACCTTCCTGCCAAGAAAAAGTTAAAGTTTCCAGACCCTGAGGTTGGGTAAAAACAGTGATGACTGAGTGGTTTTTTTTTTGTGTCATATATACATACACACACATACACATCAATATTTGTAATGTATGGTAAAACATTTTCTAATTCAAAATTGTTAAAACTTAAAAGCAACCCTACCAAATCTTTTTAGTTATTCACAATGGCTTAGATTTTCTAGATTCTTTCTATGCTTGAATACATTTGGATCGATTGATCATTTTATGGAGTCAAAAATAGACATCAATCATATTTTTGAGAACATTATTTTTTCGGAAACAAATTTTATTAATGCTAATTTTTATGACAATTTGTATTTATCTTTATTCACAACTGATGTTCTACCTTCACAACATAACAATTACGTTGTTAAAAAAAACAATTAGGCGTACATCATTAATATAACAACCACATTATATAGGCCTAAAAATTAATGGTGTCAAGATGTCATTATAAACACTAATAAAATTGGTTTAAAAGATTTAACCTAACAAACAAACAAAAAATTGCAATACAAAATATGAATATATTTCTTAAGTTTTATGGATAAGTTTAAAGTGTTGTGACTGATATCACTCGGATATTATTCAAAGTTTGAGGTAGTCATCCGATTTCATATTTAATATAATTTTTTTAAATAAATTTTCCAATTTTATTAACATCCATTCTGCCCATTTTAAAACTATTTTAAACAATTTATTTGTTGTGTTAACCTTTTGTGATGGGCATTGTTGCATTTTTGCAGCAGCTTCCCCCACCCCCAACAATTAAAGTTAATTAGGTTGGATCCCTTCCAAGTATAAACATTTTAACATTATTCTAATTTTATTTATTTTTTAATAAAATTTACAAAAATACAATATTCAAATATTTATCTAATAAAATTACTTCAATAACAACATTATTTATTAAAGTATGTGTTTTTTTTATCATCATTTAGATTTTAGAGCATTATAGGATGTTGCAATAATGCAACAGCGCCAGTCCTCGTGTTTTTTTTAGCCCCAGTCCTTAAGTTTAATGACAGTTCAGTTCGGTTTCAAAGAGGTGGACGTGAAAGTCGCAGCTTTAGGTTTATTAAATGCATACACCTATTATGTCACGATATGTGCAGTCGTTGTTTTAGATTCCATATTACAGGTTATACTTGATTAACATTTAGGAATTCCAACGTTAGTTCGATGCTCCAGACATTTCAATAATAATGAACATATTTCAATATGTTCAGTACAAACTACGACGACACATGACGTTCTTAGAAAGCGCGCATGCAACTGGCTGAGTGACTATCGATGTGAATTTGAAGAAGGATGCACTCATATTTGGCCTCGGGTCCTTCCTCAATAATACCCCAGTAGTGTAAATAATATGCGTATAGCTAGAACGGGTACAGTAAGATTTTCATTTGGAAGGGGCCTTTAAAAAATATAAACAATTTTTTTGCTAAAATTCATATAATTTTACTATTTTATTAGTATTACTATAAAGCTGTTGACACTATGCATCAAAAGTTATAATTGAAGGTATGACATGACGTATGAATTCTTAAAAGTAGATCTAGTACTAAAACGAACTAATGCATCTGGCTGCTATCGAACCCTTGGCTATAGACTTAGTCAGACGTGCCAATAGTTCTACTAGTCTTGCCGCTGAGATCCTAAAGTTGTGCTAAGTGACAATATCTGTAGAGGTTTCTAGTTGAAAATACAAGCGAATAATAAATCACGTCATTGAAAGATTACTTTTTTTCTGCTTTTAGTTCCAGCAAGTTCTAGGGTTGGTGGCGTATTCTTCTTGTTAAGTTATGAATCCGGCCCACCAAGTTTAAGGAAGGGGAGGACATTGTTTTAGGAAGGTTAACAATTGAGAAGTTAGGAAATAGGTGAGGACAATAAACTGGGACCGTGTTCCAATCAAACTTTACCTTCTCACCCACCTCGGTGGCCACATGGTCTAAGGCATCACTATCACAATATACTAGCATATGACGGGAAGATCAGGGTTCGACTCTCAGTTGGGTGAACTGGGGGAGGTTTTTAATAAATGGTTTTCTACTTTTCCTCCACGTAAATTCGGGTAAGGGAGAGTGGGGGAATGACGCGCACCTAAGCGAGATTCATTTCTGTAGGTATGTCACTATATTTATTACAAATATAACTACATTCAACCTTGGCTATTCCACTTTCATTTGGTAAAAACATATTTGATTAATAACTATAAATAATCGAATGATATTGAAAAAACCATAGGAATGTATTTGCGCACGCTTCCCCATCCTCTGGGGTAATTATGCGCAGAGGTAGGGCAATGGTGCGCAGTAGAATTAATGTTTGGAAATCACAAGTTAAGGTGATAGATACATAGACAGCTCAATATATAATTATTTTATAATTTAAAGGTAAATTTATTTTTATGAAAGAAAATTGAAATACAACAAAATAGTGTCTAAGTCACAAAATATTATTTTCCCCAGTTTTTCCAGTTTCATTTGTACAAAAATCGCACACATAATATTTTGGGGTATCAACACCAGTGTAATCCGCATATTCCAAGATAACCGAAACACACCAGTACCACCATTCCTTGCCTCTTCCTACTTCTCCACAGATACAACACATTTATTAGGTTTTTGCAGTTTTTGCAAGGACCGACGTCGTCCATTTCTTCATCACTAAGTGTGGAACCGTCTACTTGATGACTCGGATGTTGGTTGCTTCTTTGTTTTAATTTTTTTCTTTACTCTTCTTGTATTGTGATGATTGGTCGAAGCACCTTAGCACCACATTTTCAGATTTATTTCTAATCTCTGATTTTTTTTCTCTCTTAATTCTTTTCTTAGCTTGAGTTACTTCTAATTTAATTTCACGGGTGTGCTGGTTAGTTTTCAGAGTGTTGTTTTCCACGTAGCTTTCTTCCTAGCCCTACTTGTTTTTCAATCTTATTTTTGGAATTGGTGAAATAGCGAAAACAAATTAGTTTTAGATGTTGATGGTCCAAGATCTAGAACAGGCTGTGAATATAGATGTCCATCGGTCCCACAATCTTTCTGTGGTCTGGCTTGATCAACGGAAGTATGCTGACGTTTGGGAGTCAAAATTCATGCAGAAATATGAGTTACGTGTTCAGGAGAAACTTCAACTGTCTTACTTCGTTAGCAGGAGCAAAATCTTCTTCGTTAAATTTATCAGGGTGAGTGGAAATATTCCAGCAGATCTAAAACCTGAAACTGCCTTCTCCATGGTGGCGATTTTAACGAAAGCTTTATTTAAAAGCTCTGCTATGTTACATTTGGTAATTTTTTCATGGCCTGTAGTGGATAGGTAAAGTAATATTCCATTGTAAAGTGCACCCTTCAGAGGAATAAAGAACGTTAAATCTAGAGGCTGTAGATAAAGGGATGTGTGGGATGGAAGGGACACCACATGAATGAAATTTGTTTTACAGAAATCACATGTCCCAATCTAAATATGGCTGAATGGTTATCTAGAACTAGAAGAATATGATCATTGCAGTGGGACTTTCATGTTTTACGAAGTGAGTAACCAGTCAAGGAAAAGGTCAGAAGTAATCCATCCGTTCTTTGAATACTTGTAGGAAGCACCAATAGGACCATTTTTCTGAAGTGTAGGGTGTCATTCGTTTTCTGGGATAGATTAACATAGGTGGAATATAGTTTCCAGCAGCACTCATTGAGAAAACGGCTGTAATGGTTTGCCCGCGCTCGGCAGAAAATAGCAGCACCGACTTTTTGGCCCTCTTTAGGACTTTTTTTGTACTGTTGCTATGCCGTGCTTAAATATCCTATTTTGTTCAAATTTGAATGCCTCCATTAACTTTCTTAAAATTAGAATAGAATAGCTTTGTTTCTTCACATTAAAACCAACAATTCTGTTTAAGCTTGTTCCTTCAGGTTGTTCAAGTGTTACCTCAGGATTTGCTTTAAGAAGTAATAAAGCCAATCCTTGTCAGCTAAACTTTTCTGTTTATTAAAACTATTAGAGATTTTATTTTCTTCAGCGAACCCAAGTGTTAACCGCCTTAGTTCCCTGGGTGTTAAACCATAGAATAATTTAGCTAGTGTCAGAATATAGTCCCTTAATTCTGTCCCCACTTCTTTTGAAAACTTTACGACCTAGACGAAGAGGAACAGGCTGATCTTCTAGAAGTTTTTTCCTTAGAGTTGACTCTGGTATGTTGAAACTTCTCCCAACGTCCCTTATTTTCTTGCCATTTTTTTATTGCATCCATTAGCATTTTGTACATTTTTTTTGTGTGTAAGAGTTGATCTGAGTTTTCCGAATGTAGTTTCTCGGCACCTGAGAACAATTTGGCATTAATATCGCTTCGCATTTAACTGTATATGGGGAGAATCATGCGCACTTCCCATGTATCCTTCGGGGGGAATTGTGTGCACCTATACCGCTACTGCGCATCACTACCCCATAGCGGTTTCAAAACAAAACAACTTTGTAGCAGAGACACCAGCAATGTATGGTCCTACAATAAAAGTTAATGCATGTAAAAACACAATAAATGCTACAATTTAAGAATACATTTGGATCAAAATAATTAAATGAGAACTGTAGGCTCACCTTGTTATTTCGTGTAGAACGAAAATTTTAAGACACAACGTTGTTTTCGTAAACCAGCTCCCACGCGCTTGACAAAGGAAATGGCGGAACTATCGTTGTACGTCATTGTTGTGCATAACAAAAACAAGAGCGCAGCACCAGTCGGAGTCACTAATATTACCGCGGAATATGAAAAACCTTGGTGCGCACAATTACACGCCTCTCGTGATTCCCCCACTTTCCCCTACATTTCCTCTAAATTAAACCTCACAAATCCCTAATACATTAGATTAATTAATACATAGGTGCATACTGGTAGTAAGACGCTGTGCTAAAAAAAAGTGGTATAAATGGAAATTTAACATTTGGTCACTTACGTTACACTTTGGTTTCTTCTAAAACATGCTTTACCCTAGGTGGAATGTAAGACCATTTTAAAACCAAAATAAACAACTGGAGGAAGTAAAGCATACAAGAAATATTGTTTGGGCTATAGGACGGTCTCTTCAGAGCGTTCAACATAGCAGGCCCAACTCAGCACCCGGCCGTGTGAGGTAAGGAATTTAAAGGGAAAAGAAAAGACCAGAAATGTGTGCAGTGCATTCGTGTTTGAATGATTACTCGAAACTTTCCACGGTGATGATGGGGGACAAAATGACAACGTTTCTTGTTTATAATTACAGTATGTCCCTATTATAACCGAGTGAGTATTTGTGCACAATGCTTACCTGTGAAGCAATTCTAGAATGGTCAAAAACTACTTTATCAATGCAGTTTTTATCCAAATAATATTTCAACAAGGTTCAGTAATAGGAACCTCTATTAACTTTTTATTAGTGTTTAATCAGACATGATCTACGTGCAATACCCGCCTCAGTGTCGTAGTTGGCTAACGCGCTTGTCGTGTTGAGCTCTACCGCCGAGGACGGGGAGATCGAGGTTCGAATCTCGGTCGGGTGAACTGGGGGTGGTTTTTCCTAAATGGTTTTCCACTCTCCTTCCACGCAAATGCGGGTTCACTTCCTCTAATTTCAACCTTCCCTATTCCTAATCCATTAGAGTAATTAGTACTTAAGCGTATAACCCGAACGGGTAGTAAGACGCGGTGCTAAATATTATTATTATTATTATTATTTTATTATTATTATTATTATCTACGTGCAATAGTTTCGTGTAAACTTATTATTTCAAGCCGATTGTGTCACAGAGTTGATTGGCATGTGTGGCACTCTTAATTCAGTACTGTCGAATTTCATGGCATCTTATAACAAAACAAGAAGCTATCATACAAACTTATGCGTATTTTTGTAATAGCGCAAGTCATAGATTTCAGCAATGATTAAGTAAAGACGTATATGCCAAAGAGATACTAATTCGTATTGACAGATTGAAAAGTGATTTCCCTGACTTTCAAACAAAAGTAAAATGAAATACCTTTGTTTTGAGAAAATAATTGAATGAATAATTGAAACTTAACATATCTTTATAAATACGTTCATAGTTAATCATATATGCCAGATTGTCTCAAAAATGTTTTTCTACACATACAAAAATTCACAAAACTTTCTTTGAAAGGGATTTTAATTTTGTTGGTAAGTTAAGGATGAAAATAATGACCTTGTAAATTTGCGTCGTATGTTATTTCATGATAGCTGCAATCACTATAACAGAAAAAGTGTTTCTATTAAATCAGGTTGGAAAATATTGGCCATAAGTATGGAGAATATATAACATAATTTTACACTTTATAAATGTCAAAATTTATTTTTTTATTACATTTTAAAGTCTCATAAACTCCTACGTGTAGGTGACCTGGCGGTCTCAGGGTAAGGTGTATGACTTCTGTGTTGGGGGTTCGGGGTTCGATCCTTGGTCCCGGCACAGACTTATCTGATTGCCAAACCCTTCCTTCACCTCTGACAAGACGTGTATTAATCACAACTTGTGAATGTTTGGAATGCCAGACCTTCACCGTGGTTCGGATTCCACGTTAAACTGTAGGTCCTCCATTTCATCTCACAATCAACCTACCACTACACAATAGCGTAAGTGCGTATAACCCGAACGGTTAGTAAGACGTGGTGATGATGATGATGATGATAATAATCTTACATGTATATTCATTAATCAAGGCCATAGTCATGATGAAATACCGGGATCAACAAAAATTCTTAATTTAGAATATCTTTAGAGCATATTTAGATTTAATTTTATATCTAAGGGCAATGGTTTAAGTGGTATAAATAATATTGTTAGATGAGCTTTTTTTTTTTAATCCCTTAAATGTGCTAAATATATACACTGCTCTTTGGTTTGTGAGTAAAAGGATTAAGAAAATTTATTAAAATATTCAAAGAACATTTTTATTTTGAAAACTATAACTATTTCTAGAACATCTCATAAAATAAAATTAGCTAGTTGCATTTTTCAAATGTTTATAGAGCCTAGCAAGTTTCACAGAAGTTAAAATATTTTGTAGGAACTATGTAACTTAGTAGAAATTATTTATAATGGTTTGAAATATATTTAATTTCATATCGGCTCTGTGACATTGTCAAGACTAGCTATGGTAGCTTTGCCGAATCGAATCCCGGTAAGGCCAAAGCTGTGAAGACCCAACGTAGTCCGAAACAATATGTGGTACAAGTAATTCTGAATTATTTATAAATGGGGTCCCTTGGCTTGTGTTAAGAACCTTAAAACAATAATGAACTTAAGGGAGCTGAATGAAAAAGCACTTAGACGCGTTGCAGACGTTTAGAAAGCCTGGATTATTTAATAAGTCTTTTGATATTTTTATATCGTTTTAAAAAAAATTAAAGTTAAAATTATCAGCAGATTTCTGAGCAGTTGAAAAGTCTACACTTTCAAAATAATCAATGATTTGCGTGAAAATGTGTTCTTCTGAGATGAAAGCAAAAGGTTATAGGCTTAGATCTAGCCTTCTTCTATCAAATAAAGTCGTTTTGATAAGATCACAACAAAACACGTTAATATGATGTGGAATTGTTCTATAGCAGGGATCGGAAACTAGTCGATCGTGAGCAACCGATCGATCCCGCAGCAATTTTCGGTCGACCACGAAAGAAAACCGTCCTTAAAAAGTCGATTTCTCTTTTTCAATCTCGCAAATATATTAAGTACTTTCAATTAATATTTAAGTGCGACCAAAATAACCTTGATCAGTCATTTTCGGTAATGTTAGAAGAACATTAAATAGTTAAATGTGAAATTTTACATCTTATTTGTTCTGTAATTTTCTATAAAGTTTAGCTCATAAGTATTTGAGGGAATATTCAATTTAAGGAATGTAAATGAGATGAATAGACACAAAAACAAAACAAAGAAAAGTTTTGAAACGATTTTGCCGACCCCTGTTTTATAGGGTGTTATTATGTAAGTTATTACACGCTTTTTTTTAAAAAACTATTTAAACCTAACATTTAAACTCATAAACTAGTCAAAGCTTTCTCCTTCATTTTGGTGCAAACAATATTAAACCATATAAAATATTCCGGGATCTCTATACGTCTACAGTGCTCACCCACCTAGCACCCTTAAACAGAATAGTGTCTGATAGCTGTAGATCTTATTTTTTACCTTAATTATGATTTTGTTTGGACAGGAAATAAGGCAATCTATTATTACAAAATAATGTCAAGATTCTGGTATAGTGGGATGAGGAGGAGATGAGATTGGATACCCATAATATCCACCCCCCTCACCCCCCTGCTCTGGTATTGCCCTTAATGCTAGTGTTACCAAAATCAACATATCCCCACAAGTAAGAATACAAATAAATATTCAATCAGGATTGTTGTGAAAATACTAGATTTTTTTTCTTCCTAAACCTCTTTGTCTGGGAACTAGGGGCATGAGCAGTCAAATTCGGGGTGATCCCACAAAATACGGGACCGGGGAACGCTGACTGAAATCTTACATTTTTTCAAATCCATAGTAACACAGAATTGTGCATTTAAAAGCACACTCTTAGTTAGTATATTTAATTCTATTAGTTAGTAAGTTTTTATTTAGATCGATTCCAATGTTGGAGCGGGGAGAGAATGTTTAATGGTGTTGCCTACTTGGTGGATTTAAAGGGGGCACTTTGCGGGTTGCGTCTGTCTCAAGTTCATACGGACTTGACGTTTCCCTCCTCCGATTCTAGTGACAAGAATGTCCTCCTCCCCTCATACCCCTCACTCTAACTGCTCTGTAATTAGGAGCTCATCCTACTAGGCAGCCTGTTTTAAATCCTCCTGATACACTTTCATTTCTCAATACACACAACTCTTCCCACTTATTGACCTTGCACAGCATTTATTCATATAAACAAAAACATTTTCATGTTTTTGTTTTATCTAGATCTATGGTCACGATGATATTATTTTTTCTACGTGCTTCGCGGAAGAGTTTAATGAACCATGGTTTCCTACTCTCCCAACGTGAAAATGCGGGTATATATGTATCATATAAATGATATATTCCTCATCCCTAAAACATTATATTAATTAATATATAGGCCTAATCGTACAGACCTAATGGGTGGTGATATGGGGTGATAAAATATGTACGTTAAAAAAAATGTGACATTTGCCATGTGTAAGATCGTGTTGGTGGATGCTGCTAGAATACTAAAATACTTACGTCAGTCTTTATTCAATTTGAACTGTGTTTTTTAGTTTGTACGTTTTACACAAGGATAGCTAACAAAAAAAAACATACTAGATAAAAAGTATGTGTAAACTTCAAATAGAACCATATTGAACAACTCTCGGAGCATCACCGCTGTTATTTGTATCCTGATCTTTCCATCATAAATAGGGGTCATGTCGCAGACCCCCACATCGGCACTCTGGGCCCCGGTACCAGGTCAGGTAACGGCCCCCCCCCCTATTAAGGTATCCTCATTAGCAGTCTCATTCAGATTTCATAAATATAGCTACTCAATACTCAAACTAAACTAACTTGTACTCTTTCTGACCGTGAAATCACTTAAAATTAAAAGACTAGTACATTTGAACTGTGTTTTTATTTTGTACACAAAACATTAAAAATGTATATATGAAAGAAAATTAATGTTCTTATGTTGTAAAATTTTCAATAAACAAAATAGAAAAGAACAACACAATCAATAAATTTTATAAACGTGGTTAAGTCATAAAATAAGATCAAGTTGGTGTTCATAGATGTTGGAACTGACTCACTGACTTAAATGTTAAATTTTTATAGCTTTCCTGTTTGCGGATTCATTTATGACTTTTGTAAGGTCCAAAGTAGAAGCCAAGCCATGTTCTATAGTCAGTAAGGACAGCGAATTCAAGAGCTGATAGCTCATTGATGCTCTTTGCCAGGTCTTCAACACATTACCAAGTTTACTTAAGGCTCTTTCTGCTGATGCAACAGTAAGGTGAAGTGTACAAAAAATACGGATTGCAATGCAGATATTCATGAATATTGGTTCGAAATGTTTCTCACATATTGAATGTAATAATTTCAAAGGGCCAACTTCAATCTTAGATTCAAACATAATGGAATAAATATGCTTTAAATGCACAATTTTATCACATAAATCAGTTGATCAGTCATTTTGAAACTTTTGTACTAGAGCTTCAGCCTTCACCTTCAGTTCTTTCTCATCTAAAGAATTATACTTCAAAACTGGACTGAAAAGTTCACAGAAAAAATTTGCTGCTTTAAAGTCTTCTAATTCTTGTAAAAGGAAATCTAGCACTCTGTAAACTACACACGTTTTGAACTTATCTTCTGTAGTGAATTGTTGGTCTGCCTCTGGTATTGCTATAGTATGTAGACGATTCTTTTTTATGGGGAAAACTGGGGGCATTTCAATTTCTTGTGTGACTAAACGTGACTATTGTAAAATATTTGCCCACGAATTTCTCAACTTTTACATTTCCTGCTTTTGGTCTTTTATGAGATTGACTTTAACCTCAAGAGATATCCCTTGAGCTTGAATAATAGCACTTCGTTCATCAACTAAAGACAAAACTTTCAGGCAAAATACTACCATAAAAAGTCCTCAAAAGGAATAAAAATATTTCCTCAAGCTCACAACAGTGCTTTTTATTTTTGATTGTAAGGTTGTTGACATTTCTTGAAGTACGCAGTCCAATGCTTTGAGTATCTCTGGGTAATGCTTCGCTATGGGGAGAACAGCTTCTACACGCTCATTCCATGTAATTTTAGATATTCGTTTTAAGATAATGGCACTTGTTCTTTTAAAATGTCCCATCTTGCAGGAATATGTGGAAAATTATGCTATCCCTTTTGAAAGGCAAACCTCTTGAAGCCGTCGCAAAAACACTTTCCCCTTATCGGCTTCCCATGCAATTTGTTTTTGGAGCTAACTATCTATCCCTTTACAAATTCAGGACTGTTGCAATAATTTCAATTACAATAAAAATGTTAGGTAAAAAAGTTTTAAAACTTGACAGTATAGTTATACACACCACCCCAGGTGGGCCCCCCAGGCCTCGGTACCATGGTACCGGCCATCCCTCCCCATGTGGGGGGCTTGGTCATGTGCAACACCCACGACTAAGAACACTAAGGGCCAGTTTCATAGTCAGATTTAGTAAGCCTAAAGTGCGAGTCGATACTAATATACAGACGACAACCTACCTAGACCAAAATGGAATGGGCCAGTTTCGCATATGAAAATGGCCCATTCCATTCAATTTCAGGTAGGTGACGTCTTGTATTTAGTATAGCGCCGCACTTGAGGGTACTAAATCTGACTATGAAACTGGCCCAAAGTCACTGCTGATAGTTAATATTCAATTTAGTAAATAAAACTTAGCTACGTGAATATAACGGTTCATTGTAAATTATTATCTAAATAAACTATTACAGGAATGGTTGGTAAAATGAATTGTGTGCCTAGAATTATCACAATTATTAATCTATCCTTAAACTAATCTGTCTATGTTTAAACATTAAATCAAATGACTTTATTAGAAACTTTCAACATTTTTTCTGTGTACATTTCATTTTCTTACCATGGGTGCTTGATGTAATCCACCAATATCAAATTATTATATCAATACAAGACTTACAAACTAACTTAATACCAAAACAGACACAAAATGCAGCATTCTTCGAGTGATAGTTCATCACTAAAAAAAAGATAAGACCCCAATTTAACCAATAATAAATGTTTCAGCCATACCGGAAACCTTCACTCACTGTGAGGAGGTGTGGAATAACTCATTAAATGGAGAACGGTTGTGTAGTTATTGTTTTGTATTAATTTGTTCCATGACACAACACAATAATATGAAATCATTAATCGTTTCATTGATCTTCTTGATAAAACTGGAAAACAAAATAGGTATATGATCAGCTGTTTCTAGTTTGTGTTTCAAAAGATCTTGAGCCAACGTACATTTGCGCTAGCTTGTGAACTGCTGCTCCACTCAACCAGGTTATGCTCTCTGCTTTCCGTAAACCACGTGTGAATCAAGCTTTAGACCTCTTCATGATTATTGATTATTAATGGAAATTATAATAATTATAATAATATAATAGTGTGTGTGAGAGAGAGAGAGAAGGTTAATGCGGTGACTGCACACACAATCGGTTAGGACACTGTCCCAAGTGGCCATTAAGCTGTCGGAAATATACGAACACGCAGAAGAGCAGAAAGAAGAGAGGGAGACTAAGATCGTGCTAAGTGGAGAACGTAGTCTAGTGCGGTCTATCAGCATTCAGCATCCCTTCTCTTCCGTCTCTTGACAGCTTGAAGCACGGAAATAGAGATCCTAATCCTATCCAGGAAGCTAGAATACGTGATTACTACGGACGAAAATCAAGTCAAATGGATGTGAGGAGGGCGTTGGCATTTCTTCTTCTTTTATTTATCTTTGGGTTAAAAAAAACAATGGAGCAATAGAGGATTGGTGGGGATAAGTGGGGGGAAGAAACAAAAAATTCTTCTCGGCCAGAGAGTATGGAAGAAACTTGCTATATTTCCCTCTCTCGCTCCTCCCCATGTGCCGGTCGGTATCTTGAGGAAGGGGTTTTGCACATTCGCCGCGGCACCATCGATCCGGAGACCACGCAACGTGAGGAGGTTTACTCTCGCACTTCCGCGCAGGGACAGGTGAGTAAAGGAGAGGCGGGGGGCGGCAGACAGATAAGACAGAAGCTCAAGTTGCCGGATAGTGGTTTCGTAAGAATAAATTGAGGATAATTACGATTGCTATCGCAATGATACCGGGTGAATAAAAACGCGACCTTTTCGGGACCGGCAAAAAAAAAAACAAAACCTTTCCATCATAAAGATAATATGCAATTATTACCTTTTATTATGTGTGCATTGCATCTTAAAACCCATCCATTATATCTGTTTCTAATTACAATAACGTTATGTATTATAATTTATAAATATAAACTTCTTAGGAAATGTACACATTTTTAAGGGAAGGGAGAAAGTGAAACCACAGTAAGCCTGGCCAGGACTCGAACCTTAACCTTCTCACACTTGAAAACGAAACTAGACGAGGATGTCTACTTTATCTGCATGCTCACTGGTACTAGTGTCATATTTATACTATTTGTACCTTAAAACAAATGGTTGCTAGAGAATTAATCTAATTGATAAGGGGAGGGGAATAATTAAGTGTAAATGGACCTAAATTGATGTGGAAATAGGATGGAGGAAAAACCACTCTCCATCTTATCCACCAGGGTTTCGAAGCCCAACCTGCCCGTGAACCATGACAAGTGCAATGTGAGTCTAACGCTTTAAATCCCTCGGCCACCACTGAGGACTGTGTGATCTGAAAAAAAAGAGGAACTAAAACATCCAACTCACATCTGTCCATTTGTTATCATTAGTATTATAATCCAAGCCGGCAGTTTTAGCTCAATGTCAGCGTGATTGACTGGCGATGGCGAGTCGAACTCTGACCCGAGAGGTTAGAGTCAAGCTTCAAATCCAACAACAGTGATTTTTACGTAGAAACAGTTTTTCCATACTCTCTCCAAGAGATTTTTCTAATCATAATTCCCCACCTCCCCTATTTTTGGTGAACGTATAATTAAATAATAGCTTTTAGCTGGTTCGCTTTTGTATTATCCCTAGATCCTAGAATTGTAAACTCTAGATTTCTAAAATCTAGATCATATAAATCTTAGAAATAGAAGATTTAATTTAAATAATAATAGTTTCAGTAGAACTGTGAGGATCGTTTTCTTAAATTTTTTTTAAATTAAATTAAATTATAGCACCGCGTCTCCCTATCCGTTCGTATTATACCCCTTTCGAACCTCATTATGATATTCCTAGAAGTAAATTATTTTATTAAAAATAAATAAAAATGAAACCTGTTCGATAAAACTATAAAAATTGTGGTCGAAAAAATTGTTGTTTTCTGAAATTGAAGCTTCTTCTTTTATTATTTTTGAAATTTGAAATTTTTGAACACACACGATAAAAATGGTTTTGCAAGATTTATGTCGTTATCGGTGAAAGGGATCGCTTCAAGTTTTAAATATATAGCTTGGATTACAATCGGAAGAGGTTGGCCCTCAACAAATTTGTCTGAAGAGAACACGCAATGTGGATTCAGGTGATGACGCTCTCAATAACTTCCCCGACTGCCACCGACATCTCTCAACCTGCTGCACTCAATATCTATTGATCATGCACAAGTGGGCACACAAACAAAGGCATCAATATTGTATTATTTGGCTTGACGGTGACAGAGAGGTTGGGGATCAAATCCCAGCTAGGTGTTACAAAGTTGTTTTCCTTGAATTATTTCCAAATCTACCTCCAGGCGAATCGGGTGTATTTCCTCTAAATTCTTATTTCCTATTTCATTACTGTAATTTATATGCGGATATTCCGAATGAGTAGTAAGGCACAATGCTAAATGTATACACCGATTTCAAGTAGTTCTTTAATAGTTACCGAATTCAAGTATCTATTGTTTTTAATCCATACCGATTTTGAGTAGCGTTTTAATGTATATATATTTTAACGTGCTTTGCTCACTGGGGGCTCTCCCCCCCCCCCCCCCCCAAACTCCCAGTCATAATATTTGGCACGCTTATGGCAATTGAATGTACCAATATGCCTGCCAAATTTTATGATTCTAGCTGTCCCATAAGTGTGTCAGAAAATTAAAAAATGTGTGTAAAATGTGATAAATTTACCTAAAAACAAAAATCTAGCTCTATCTTACCAAATCCGTAGCTGCTGGTGCAATCCGTTTTTTATAGATCTTACCGTTTAGCCACAAGAGACCTCCATAGAAATATCCACACCGACTTTAAAGTTGCTCCACCATTTTGAATTTTTTTTTGGGTTAGAAATTAAATTTTTTAACTCTTTGGAATTATCCCTTCGGTTACAGGCTAGAAGCTATAATTTTGCAAAATTTCAAGTTTCTAGCTCATCTGGAAGTGGGTAAACATTAATGTCAGTGAGTAAGTGAGTCAGCCATGAGGCTTTATAGTAGTATAGTAGTATCGATATTACTATTTTACAGTGTAATTGAGGAGAGTGGCACTTCTCGATAAAAACAATAATTTACAATGTTTCTCAAATTTTAAGATATAAAAATAAATACAGTTATATTATAACCATTATATTTTCGGAATTTTGCGTTTCATTGTGTACAAAGTGTCATGCCTTTGAGTTATTTTTATGAGGTCCTGGTAATTTTGATACATGAGTGAATCAGTGAAAGGATAAGGTTCATTTCATTTTTAGATCTCGATTAACGAAATGAACATAAACTCGGTATTTGGTTAGTTAAAATATCTAAATCCGACATAATAAATCCACAGTATTATATTACACTGGAATCAACTAATACTGAACGAAGACCTTTTTAAAAATAGTATCCACCCAAAATATATGTTAAATGAAGACAAAATGTAGTCTCATTTGCGTGGAGAGAGAGGGGAACACAATTTAGTCAAACCCACCTTCATTTCACCCATCTGGGATTTGAACCACAAGCTCCCCGTCAACGACAAACCAAACTAGATGAGTGTGACAGTCTACATAACCCTCGATGCAAGTTAAATTATAATAAAGCTGTTTATCACACCCAAGTAAATTCTAGTTTAGTTAATTATATGTAGATAATATTATAATCAATCGTATTTCCGAAGGTAATTTTTCAATATATTTATGTTTTGCCTGTAATCTTTTTTATTTTATTTATTTATTTATTTTATATTACGTTCAGCACTTGAGGTATTTTTTAATTATTTTTTCAGCACCCCGTCTTACTCCCCGGTCGAGTTATACGCTTATGTAATAATTACGCTAGTGTACTGTGAACAAGGAAGGTTGGATTTAGAGTAAATGTACTCATATTTGCGTGCAGGAAGAGTAGATAAATATTTAGGAAAATACACCCTAAGTTCACCCTACCGAAATATGAACCCCTATATCCCCGTCTTCCATAGTCGAGTCTATTGTAAGATTTGCACCTTAGACCATGTGGCCACCGAAGTGGGTCTACATTGATTATTAATGACTTGTTTATATTCTAGGGATGTGTATGTTGGTGTAGAGGAATAAAAGGTCGGGGAAATAAAACACTGGAAAGAACCTGTTGTAAGCCCCAAATTAGACCAGTCGGCCATCACTACATGTACAAATTAGATGTAAACAAATCAAGTTGCTATATTGTTTCTATGACTAAAAATAGAAATGTTAGCCATAATCCCATTGATTGGTTCCTAAAAACAAGGATAACCTTTTAGGACAGGCCTGTTTAGAAATTTAATGCTATATATCTATCATTGAAAAAAAAGCTCTCTGACTCAATAAATGTGGATGACATTTGTCAAAATTGACACAGCCTTTTAAAAATGACACTTGCATAATGCATTACACATGTAAGTAAATCTATTATCTTTTAGAACTTTCAGATAGGGTTATTTATTTAGCAAATACACTATATTAGGAATCTGGTAGGAAGAGTCTTTTAAAAAATACTAAGGTAATGGCTATGACATAAATTGAGGTGTTGGTTTATTTTAACATTATAATGTTGTGAGTTTCTAATGACAGAACTGGTATAGAAACTTGTTTTGATGAGTGAGTAAACAATAGAACTCAATTGCTGATGGCCAAAATGTCTTGTCAGCACTCCTTTTGGCAATCGGGCCAATTTGTAATATAAATAGTATTAGTTTCGAGCTAACAGGGCTGACAATTCACCATCGATTCTAGGGGGGGCACTCTGCCCATTTTGGGGGCTACGTAGGCTAGGACGCCGGATAATCGAGTACATGTGTTGGAGGGCTACCATCGTGCCTAGGGTACCGGGGTTCTTATCTGTGTAGGATCACCTACTTGGTGAATTCAAAGTGCTATTTTGTTAAGCGGGTTGCATCTCAACTTGATGCACTAAATATGTGGCCTCGTCTGACAGTTCTTACCCCCTTCCCCTCTTTCACAGATTAGCGTGTCTACCCTTGTCAGGAGGGTACAAGTTCCACTCGCCACTTGGAAAGACCGACAAGTCACCTTTTCAGTGATGGAAATTCAAATACAATAATTTCTTGCGCTGATAGCTAAGTGAACTAAGGTACTAGATCAGTGGTTTACAACCTGGGAGTCGCAACTCCATCCGGGGTCGTGGCATATATCGGGTGGGATCACATTGCTGGTTGAGGTTATAGCGTTATGTTTACTTTTTAAATTGATTATTATTTTAGGAAGGCGCAAAGTTCATATACAGTAGAAATGTAATTGATTAAAATTACAAAATCTGTTTGGTTACTAATTAGGTTCCTTTTGGTTCACTAACTCAGACAATAATTGCTTGTTGACTTAGTTTGCTATAAGAGTCTTGTGTTTGGGTGAAGGACGCTGCTATCATAGCTTTCTAAATACCTACTGAGCTCGTTGATTCTAATTTGAGGCATCTTAGTCGCATTCATATAAATAATATATATAAGTGCCCATAATACCATTTCTACTGCAGAAAGGAGTTTAAGAATGAAATTAAACACGTGGGCCTAACGTCACGCTCGTTTGGTTTAACTGATGAGATCAGGATTCATATTCTGACTGAGGGTTCTTGGGATTTCTGCAGTAGAAATGATACTTTGGACACTTGATGGGACATATCCTGCTTTATTTGGACTGGAAGATAAAAGTTATTATTGTCAAACAGTTGAATAAACATTTGGTAGATATTATCAGAGAGTTAATGTTTCTGGCACTTACCCAGAGACTCCAGAACAAAGGGGTTGGGGAGCCTCAATACCCCCTGTTTATATTTTGGGGGGCTTGGTTTATATTAAGCTTTTCCAATATATTTCACGTGTATTCGCAAAGCACTTATGGAATTATTTTAAAATATTGTTTTATTAACAAACTTAGATCATACCATGCCCATTGTTGGAAATCAATATTATGTCAAGTAGTTTTAATACAAATAGGGGTGTACGGATGAATCGTTATCGGGTGATTATTAGTGCATCGGCAATTCATCGTAATCGGCGATTTTCTATGTAGGAGTTTAGTGATCAAAATTGCAAAAAAACAAAAAAACACTTATATACACACACTGCATCTGGGTTGTGGGGGTATGCAAAGATTACAGAACCAGATAAAGAAATATAAGTTCATACCTTTGATAAAACCAACACTCTCGCCGGTTATGCAAATATTAAGAAAATCAAAGCTTTAACTGTTGATTTTTAAATAAAATATGTTTGCATTAATTACATTAACTGTTATCATTCTCTTAAGAATATTCTTAATAGTTATTAATAAGTAATCGATAATCGGGACTAATTGGTGTAAATAATCGTATCATGAACAATTATTTTAAACAATCGATATCGATAATTGGTTTTACTGAATCGGTACAACTCTGAAAAATACCTATCATAAAATATGTCACTATCAACGTGGTAATGTTAAGTAATACTTAAATATTTATAAATCATGTTATAAAATTATAAATTGAAAAGGGTCAGAAGCGGGGCCCCACCTTCCCATTACATTCCTTAAGAGTTTATTTTGAAAGAGTTTACAAAGCTTTACACTATAATCTGCAGACCAGAGATATGAACTATACTCTACTTCTCTTACGTTTAGAAGAACACGCTGAGACAATCTTTAAGCTCTAAGGGTATACAGGTTACTGGATAAGAATTGTCACTATTTTGTGCTTGAGTGTTATTACTTTAATGATTTAAATAAAATATGGCAAAAATTAGCAACACTGAATGGTTGAATTTGGCAGGATTGATATGGCATTCTCTTTCCTCTTCAATAATTTTAAATTAAGAATGAATGTAAGGTTCATTATCATGTAGGTCCAAATATATTTGCTTAAAATATACGGATAATACTGATTTGTTTTACTTTTTATTCAAAGGTGTTTTAGAACATTATTATATAATTACATTGTCCATTTATATTATGTATACCTACAAGATTGTTAGAAAACTATTTCAAAACTATAAAAAGGTGTGCGGATTACTGAATATTTCCGTTTCCCAATATCTTTATTTTGACCAAAATCGAATAAGGGTCTAGTAATTTTGGATCATTTCAAAATGTTATAACAAGAAATCTTGGGAGAGGTTGCTTTGCGCACCACTGATAATTGGCTTATAACATTAAGAGTGGAAATGAATATAGTTACTTTAAATCTGTCAAACAAACTTTCTTATTCTATCTCAGAGATTTTTCTTCAAATAGATAGCTATAAAAAAGTCTTCCTTTCAAGTGTTTTACAATAGGGGAAACCAGGCAATTATGAGCACCTTAAGAAAATCTGTTATTTCATAAGAAACAGTATGGATATCCAAAAGTAATATTATTTTATTCAATTGATCATTCAATTAGGTCTACAAAATACAATAAATATGAATGATACTTTAATAATTTTAGTCTAGAAAAAATAATAATTAAGAATCTGTAAGTGCTCATATTAAAAGCATGGGAGGAAAATATGAGCACACCCAGGGGGTAAGATGAGCATCATGTTATAATTTGATATACACATACAACTATAATTTAAATATCAGACAGAAATACTCAATAGGCCATATACACACAGGGAAATAGTGGTAAAGATATAACATATAATAATTACTCTCTTAGTATCCTACAAGCACAAACCAATACCTACTGATATTCAATTTCTGTCTTGATAGACCTATTTTGCTAGTCTGAACAAAGGTCGCAAATGTAACGCTTCTGTTGTTTAAAAACACCAATGCACTTGACGTGAGCCGATTTTTTGCATGATTGGCACTGTACCCAATCACCACCTGTTGTGGAAAAAAGATCCCCACTCTGCATCTTCTACATCTCTTGACTTCTTAGCAGATGATGAATTTGAAGACCTTATTTCTCTTTTTTCTGGTAGTGATAACACATGTTTCTTGGCATTCTCGACGCTATTTTTGTGAGGACTATCCGTGAATATAATAGAATGAGCCATTCTTCTGGTAGAAGTCTTCCTTGTACCTTTGGCTGGAATCAGAATCAGGTCTCGGAATTTTGGAGAGCATTGTGAAGTTGATCCTACCTGTAATTGTTATTTATTAATATTATTTACTATTTTACGTTATTTTAGTTATTATTATTACTTTAACTATTTTAATTGCTATTATTTTGACTATCTTAAGCACGATGTAGCTGTAGACACCGCGAAAAGTGTAAAAATTCACATTTAAAAAAATATCAGGCTATTGTGAGCACCCCTGCTCATATAAACAACTGGGGCCATTTCACCTTTTCAGCCATCTTATTCGTTATGGTGAGATATTAACTTTAATTTCTTTCAAGGGATGCAATGAGTAGGCTTTATGTTACATTTGAGCTTAAATAACGACTAAACCAAAGATAAATGTAGTCCCTGTTGCTTATATAAACTATGGGAAACATTTTAGTAACTTAATTTTAAACGTACCTTTTCATAAACTGATAAATACAGGACGCTGTAATTATTTTATTATCGCCGTACAGTTCCGTCTATGTTGCTATGATGCAATTGAACGTTCTTCAATCAGGTGGCAGTACATACTTGCCAAGGGGAGAGTTTCAGACGGGTATGCTCATATATCACACCTGCTCATATTAGCCTGGTTTCCCCTATCCACTTACAGTATCTTTAAAATTGTGTAAATAGCCGTTAGCCTGGGCTGGCAGTAAGATCCGTGGCACACTTAATGTTGGAAGTAATTATTTGGTTGTGTGGGAAGATGTTCAAACTTAACTCTAACTACGATTAAAAACAAACTCCAAATATCTGAGCCATTCAATTAATAACTAAATTTTCCTTCTAGAGGCCCACTCTAAATAGCTTTTAGGGAATTTTAATTTAAAATTATGGAAGCGAGAACAACTCTAGATAGTTTTTAAGGTAATCACAGTTTCAAAAATTTACCATTAGAGGCCCACTACAAATAGCTTATAGAGGCATCTAATTTTCAAATTGCCTGTAAGAGTTTACACCAAATAATTCCAGGTGAATTTAATTTTCGAAACAACCCAGTAAAAAATCATATAAAAATAGGGTTTAGACTCTAGAGGAATACAATTTTCAAAAACTTCCTAAAGGATGACCACTTCAAATAGTTTTTAGAGGACTAATATTCAAAAATTTCCAGGTGAGAACCAGGTTAGTAACATTTCTGGGAAAGCGCATCTGAGCTCCTATTTTTTTAAATTGACTCCCCCTCCCCCTTTATACAACACAAATAGAGTTTTACAAACACTCGAGAATATATTTACCAATATAGCCCTAATAAAAATAGAGTATAACTTTTAATGATTGTTAACCGTAAAAAAATTTGTAACTTTATAATACATTCTCTTTATCCTCTTTATCGTGTTCTTACTATACATTACGAGAAAGAAAAGCATAAAAAATACTACCCATGAAAAATTAATCACTTTCAAATAGCTTAAATAGCTATCCAGGGCTTAAAATGTTACCGTGGAAAGGCCCTCAGACCAACCTATTAGTTGAGCCCCCTCTCCCACTTACAAAGAGCTCCCGGAGCCCTATCTTACAGTTTTAAAAAACTATTGGACTTACTTTCTTGTATTCATACACAAAATAGGATGATTTGTAACTAAGCGTGGTGATTAAAACATTGTATAATTATTACTAAAATATTGTTAAAATAAGCTTATGATTTTCTGAATAGAAAAAATAATTAAGCAACATGTATTTAAACGGGGGTCAAAGGATCAATTGAACCCCCTGTGGGAGTTAGGAAATTAATACAAAAAACCAAATTTCTCGGGAAATACTATGTAAGCAAGAAAGGGGGGTTCATGTGCTAGCTTTTGTTTGCTTACTATGGGAGCAGGGTGTCCGCCAAAAATGTGCTTACGTAATACCTGAACACCCCATAATATGTATCAGTAAATTAAAATCAATTAGTGTCCTCTTTATAAACTTTAAAATAATTACGTAATTCTAAGTACAATATTATACATATTATTCAAAGATACTGATATTGGATAGGAATGTTGGAAAGTCTAGCCAGGAAGGCTTGGGTTATGTTACCAATCTCCTAGTGTCCTGACCTGGTAACGAAATATTAATCACATTTTTGTTAGTTTTGCTTTTCCATTAATAAATAAGCCTATTTTTTATTTTGATATCCAAACCGACGTGCTAGAGCAGTTGCTCTTCTTACAGACCGTTGCTTACTTGATAAACAAATTTTCCTCCTTGGGTTTTGAGGTTTTGCCATTTTAACTAAGGCAGGGCGCACACCAACGAAACTAGTTTCATGAAACCAGTTTTATGAAACGTGAAATTTAAGTTTCATGTAACTATTCAACGTTAAAACAGATAGATGCGCACACAGAGTTTCACGCAACTATAGTTTCATACGATTGCGCAACCGTGGTTTTATGAAACTTGCCAGAACGGTTTCAGGAAGGATAGTTTCATTTGAACTACAGCCAAGACCAGCAGTGTGCAAGTGTTATTCCTTGACAATGGCAAAAGAAGACACCATTTATAACACCAAATTGGTAGAAGCTATTGAAAAACATCCGTGCTTGTACGATTACAATTTAAAGGAGTAGGAGTGCTCCTAATGCCATCCTGTAGTTAGTGTCCTTCTTCGTTATTTGAGGGCCGACTTTAGACACCAAGTGCTCAAAAGCTGATTTACTCATTCTATAAAATCTTCTAAATTTATCAGGGTCTGCACACAATTCTTTGGCTACTATATAACTGCAGTGTCTCCTATCAGATATAAGAGGATGACCCCAGTACCTTCGCTTTCTTTTTTTATTTCGAAACCACCACCAAAGTACAAACACATCCTCATCATCTGACATCTTGACTGAAACTGAATAGTTTCGTTTCACCTGTTTGCGTGCAGATGTGAAACTGGTTTCATGAAACTAGTTTCGTTAGTGTGCGCCCTGCCTAACAGTACACTAAGCACGACCACTCTTGAAGCCAATGCTCGGGGGAAAAAAGATGGGGGAAAGAAAATGAGCTGTTCACCCTTCAAGGTAATTCGTCTGCCTTCTATAATGACACAATCCCTCTTTCGCTGCAGAGTAGAGAGCCTCACTCAACTATTAGCTCCTGGACAGCATTGTATTCCATTTCTATTTGACACTTTTCACGTTTCCTATTCTAGATAATATATATGGTTCCACGGACTTTTTCAGTCTATATTATAGCAGGAGTATGGCCATGTGCTCTTTCCATGGATAAATAAAATAGCCTACGCTGTAGACAACTTTTTTTTAAAGTTTTACTGAAAAACTACTTTCAGATCCAAAAAAATTAAATTACATAGAACTATTTTCATAATTATTTCAGAATTTATCGTTTTTGTTTCAATGTTCTATATTTAAAGCTCGCTGAATAAAAAGGAAAAACATTAACATGGGAACTCCTATCTTGTTTTGCTGTGACGTCACAGGTAGACAACGTCGTTAAGCCTTTCTTAATATACTTCACTCTGTCACGAGCTCCTAAGTAAAGTCTTTAACATCTTTTTAGTAAGTTCTTAATAACATCACATTTTGTGGAAGTGCAAAGTAATACAACAAACCCTAAAAACCAAAGCCGACTATATATTACGAGCCCACACACACACACACACACACACACACACACACACACACACACACACACACACACACACACACACACACACACACACACACACACACACACACACATATCCCGTCACCGTCCCCATCCCTGGCCGCAGCCCATCCCAGCCCACAAGAGGGGAGGTGACACAAACAAATTTGTTGTGGTCATCAATTGGTATTATTATTTTAATTTTACAATATTATTAATAATATCCATCAAAAGTGACAGCTGCAGATCACATAACTTGACGTATTTGTACATGAAAGGAGATCTAGTTTATTATCTAGTTGTCAGATAAGGTTCTTCTTTGGAAAACGGAAAACCAGGGAAATTTTGTGTCTGGAAAGAGCAGGTAAAATACATTTAACTGAAAACTTTAAATAGTAGGCCTTTCCATGGAGTGAAATGAACTAAGAGACTAAGTACCCTAATTCGAACATGTCCCTTATCTCCTTCCCCTTACCTTCCCCCACACCCTACCATCACTTTTCTCCATTAAAGGTTGAGGTACATAACGACTGAATATATTATTTGTCCATCAAGTTCAAATCATCCTCTATGTTACTCTTTAAAATGTCTGGAAAAATAGGTTTTTCCTTTTTGAAAACTTGTAAAATACAGAGAATCTCATATTAAGAAAATAAAGGAAACCCCGTTTAAAAAAATATTTAAATAATTTTACACTTAAAACGTATATTTCATCCCCCCTCCACCCCCACTGACTATACCGTATAATTCGAGTTTTAAACTTTGAACTCAACTGTATACCTATAGTTATATTGGCAAGAATGGTGGGTATCGAGTCTGTTCCTGTGCCACGCATTCTCAACTGCCCTAGACCTTGAACTCGTTATGCTGAGCTCTGAGAAGCCAATTTCACTCTCCTTTGTTCCTTTCAATAAACTCGTGGTTGAGACATTTTGCCCCGAGTCCTTATTGTTTGTCTGGCACAGAGCACTAATTAAAAACTAGGATATTTCCTAAAGAAGGATTCTGTTTGGAAGGACCGTATCTGACTGTTACAGAATTTACAAAACTACTTTAATATATTCATACGTCAAGTCATGCCTCATTAATGTCTGTCGCTTTTGAGAGATAATATAAATACCTTTAAAATAACATTAATGAAATAAGGTATAGTTTAGAGTAGACCTAAATAAACCCACAGACATTGAAAGTGGGAAACTATTTAGGGTGGGGGTGGAAATACCCTCAGTACACCGTCCAGGATTTAAACCCCGACCTCCCCATCACAGGAAAACCAGGACTAGGTGACCTTTTATTTGGTTCTTCCACCCACTGATGCGGGTGTCTGAAATTAATATTTGGTTCGGATTATCTACAGTTCGCAGACCCCAGACCGTTATATCCCAGACCGTTATTAATATTTGGTTCGGATTATCTAAGTTCGCGGACGCCAGACCGTTATCTTAATATTTGGTTCGGATTATTATAGTTCGTGGACCCCAGACCGTTACCTTAATATTTGGTTCGGATTATCTACAGTTCGCAGACCCCAGACCGTTATCTTAATATTTGGTTCGGATTATCTATAGTTCGCGGACCCCAGACCGTTATCTTAATATTTGGTTCGGATTATCTATAGTTCGTGGACCCCAGACCGTTACCTTAATATTTGGTTCGGATTATCTACAGTTCGCAGACCCCAGACCAAATATCTTAATATTTGGTTTGTTAGACCTAGGAATTTCATATTAGGAAAATTGCCTATTTATTGAGAGAAAAATTTCATGGTCTCAAATTTCTCTCTGGGTATATTTTTCAAATGTATGAAAGAACAAATGTTAACCGAATTTTACTAAATTTGCTACAGCTGAGCCCTTTTAGAGCACCCCTGGTAGGCCTATATATAATATAAGTAGGATATGATATGAATTACTATTTCTGACTTATAAAGTTACTAAAACTTATTTAATATATTCACTAATCAAGTAATATGATATCTGTTAATCATATATCACTTTTGATATCAAAATATAGGAGTATAGGCTCTAACGTCACTCTCGCAAGAAACTAGACTGCCGATGATGGGAGATTGGTGTTCTGATCCCGCTCGGATGGACTGAGGGGGGTTCTTACAAAATGATTTTCCACTCTTTCTACATGCAAATTATGGTGCGCTTCCTCTAAACGCAACCTTTATCATCCCTAAACAAATACACATAAAATAGCACGAATAAAATATTTAAATGCTATCGATGTTGACAGCAATAGAACATATGCTTGTAGTTTCTAAAATTACCTTCCAATCAGAATCCTACCAATATTTTGAAAAATAGCTATTTATTTAATTGCTATTACTGTAACAAGTAAAATCATATTTTGGCCCATAACTAGGAAAAATTGACAGGCCTTTAATAAATATAACAAACCATAAAATAAAAATTGGAACTCTTGGTAAACACTATTAAAAGTGTTCACTGGATAGATCAACATTGTGAAAAAAACTAATTTCAATAAGCTTAAATCAATATGGGCTTCACATACATAAACTAACAGTCAATATATGACTTTTCGTGGGCTCTACGTTTTATTCCCCTCTGGCCTACTTACACTTGTCTAGAATTTGTAGATTGCAAATACCAATTGGATCTCTCGCATGCCAAATAGATGCTAGATAGTAAGTACCAACGTACACATATATCGCGAATGCCAGCAGGTGCGAGACGCTTGCCTTGAGTAGGAACTAGAAAGGTAAAATTGAGAAAAAACTAACCCACATTTGCAGGAAGAAAGAGTGGAAAACACTCCCTACTACACCCCAAAGAGATTCTGAATCTACCCCCTCTGTCACCGACAATCTAAACCAGCGGTTCCCATACTTTCTCGATTCGCGAACCCCTTTCACAAACATCTAAGTTGCACGAGCCCCCTGATAAATATCCATAGCCACGCACTTAATTTTATACCTAATTTTTACGAAATTAAGTTATTAATTGTAATCAAAATGTTTAATACCTTTAAATTAATCTACTGTAGCTCCGGTAGGTACTTTGGGATACCCCACCAAATATAATGGAATAATATTGAAACTACTAAAGTACAAGTTCAAATAATATTATAAATTATTTTAAAAATAAAACAAACTAAATAAGCAACCTAATGTAGCAACATTTTCTTTTCTTTACTGTCACAATATTATCACATTTCACATGTTTTTTAAGGGGTACTGGAAATTACTACTTTGACATAACTGAAAATCAAAAAATTCCATGTCAATTCAAGTTTCAAAATTGTTTACAAGTTTTAACAGCTACTAACATCTTCACATGCCTTAGTGAGAAGGATGCACTTGCTTTGGATGTCACAGAGCTTTAAGTCGGGCACCAAACACGATAAAGTCTCGAGTCACTTTCAGCGCTGAGCCTGTTTCTGTATATATTTTTTAAATAGGCATATGAAGAAAAAGATTTCCCGCTCAAATACGTATAATAAAATGGTAGCATAGCTGCAATAGCTTTATTTGCTAACACTTAGGAACTTCTCCTTTAAACTTAACTAGAAACCAATTAATGACAAAGATTTATATCTTTCCTTTATTATAAAATCAGTGGAAATTTCAAGGAGCTGCTCTTTTTCACTCGCGCTTAAATTAAAGTGGATAGTTCCAAAACTGTTGTTTCTTCCAGGGGATTGCGATTCCAGTGGTTATTATTGGACATGGCTGGGAAATATTCTCTGAAGGTTTTTCCAAGTCTCTTCAAGTGTTCTATAACCATGTTCTTAACATTTTCTTCCAAAGAAAGCTGATTTTTTTTACAATAAAGTCGTGAAGGGTATCAGAGCACTCCATTTGATTAGAACTAAACGCTTTTCCCAAAAGTTAATTTTTAGGAACGATTCAATACGATCTTGCACAGTAAAAACGTTAATATTTGACCCCTGTAGAGAGAGGTTTGAACTTTTAATCTTTGAGATAATGTCTGCCAAACAAACCAAAGCCTGGAGCCACATTTGATCTTGCATGTACTTTCAATCTTGAACTTCTACCTTCCTCAAAGCACAACCTCTTCCGCATCACCATCGTCGTGATGTCTTTTTCTTACGCGCACACGCCTGCTTTCATAAGTGTATTGCGCATCGATTTTCTCATTTGCCTTCCTCTCCTAGTATTGTTTTAAGTTGCTAATGGTTACATTATAGTAATACATTTCCTCTATAGTGTCTTTAATGTAAAGTATTAGTTTATTTGAGTTAATTTTAAAAAAAAAATCTTTTGGAAACAATCTAAAAAATCTTGATTGTAATTTTCTTTCGAGATCAAATCAATAATATTTTGATCCGCTATCGCGGAGCCCCTATTTGGCGTGAAGCCCATAGACCGGTGCCTAATCTACCTATTTAGTAATCCGGCACTGTGGCTTAATAACTCGATTCAATTCCGAATCAAGTATAATGGTTAAGACAATTTTCGATTAGAATACAAATTTAATATTGTATCATTAATTATTTTAAAATCTAAATTCAAATCTAAAACAAGGCTATATTATCTATTTTTTTTAGCCAAGTCCTGTAAAGAACACATGCGTTTCAACCCTGATCCCTTAAAATATAATGTAAATATTGTCCACATTACATTCAAAAGATGTGTTGATGAAATTGCTTAATTTATTTTAAAATAACGGAATGAGTTTAGTTTTATAGAAATATAGATTACACAAAAGTTTGGTTTTTAGAACTGAATTTCTAATTATACTCCATCGAATTCGAGTCTGTAATATATTTAGATTTGAAATTCCATATTTGATTCGAATCTTTCAATTATTAAGATTAGAGACTTCGGATCGAATACTACTTATCTTCGCTAACTTAGAATTAGGATTAGAAATTTCGAAGCTTCGCATGGCCTTAAATTAAATTAAAATTTCTTGGGTAGCTAAGTAGCTTTTAGTTTGTATATTGTGCATGTAGATATAATTTATCACGTTTTTATGTCAATAATGAACTCTAACACGAGGCAAATCATTATTATATTACAGAATTAACTGTGAATACCGAAAAAATACTTAAGCAAGAATTTCAAGTAATTATATATATTGCTACTCGGAGGATATTGAAAGGTAAATAAAGAGGAAAATAAAGATACACCTATAGGCAGGGCCACCAAGAGGTGGTGGAATAGGGGGACCAAATGGGGCTTTGCCCCAGTACTCCTCTTAAGGGGCAAAATTCCACTGCCCCAGCTCCTCTAAATCCTTTGGGTGGTCCCAATAGAGTTGAACTAAAATAAAGTTGAGGTGGAAAGTAAGATTATTGATAAATGTAGTTGGTTCTGACAAATAAGAGGAAGGGGGAAAGAGTACAAAGAAAACGGTGCATGTATTGTTTCAAAAAGCAACAGAAAGGTAGAAGAAAGAATTGCAAAGAAGTGACTTGAAAAGAGCAAATATTTTCTCAGACCATGATGGAAAGTATAAGTAGGATGTTGGATGTAAAATATGGAAAATAAGGATGTAGCATCTCTTCAAAATGTTGGAGAAAAACAAATTGATATTTATTCTTTACAAAAAAATATCTTAAACACTCAAACGTGAGCCGAAAACAATGTGTTACCAATCAAACACGTGCCTACAGTAGTTGAACAAACATGTGTGTCATTTATATAATCATAAGTGTCAAGAGCTACATGTATTAAAATAAATGGTACGGAACTCCGCACGGACTTTCTCGCTCTATTGTTTAAAAATTGCGATATTTATTCAAAACTAGTAATATGTGTGAAACAAAATAATATACACTAGCAAACCCAAGCATACATTGCACTACACTTATGTAAAACATTTTTTGAGTCCCGGTTTTAAATTTTATAATTTTATTTTTAAAGAATTAATTTCCTCATTTGTATGTTTGGACTAATAAAAAATATCTATATTGGGTCCACAAGGGTCAACACTTCGTATTAAGGTTTTGACCTCCAGTTAAAATTTTCGACATTTATCAGGTGTTGCAAATCTTCAGGTCATCGCATTGCTATTAAATTCCTCATTTATAAATTTTGACCAATAAAAAATAATAAATATAAATATTGACTACTGAGTCTAAAATGGAGATAAATCATTGTTGTACAAACATATATCCTAAGAGGTTCAAGGAAAAATAACAAACTTTTTGAGAGACTTACTTGTATTTGATTACTCTATGGCATTGGAGAATTATTTTGTTAAAACTTAAGTAGTATCTCTTTACAACTAAAGATCACTAAATTGTATTAATATATTTGCCAATATCTCAGAAACTCTTGGTTTTATAAAAATATATTTCATATAAAAGCTTTTTATTTTTAATAGTACTACAATTTTGCAATGATAAGTTATTTAGTATCTCAAATAGTTGCGGAGATACGGAAATGTCCGCTTCTGTAAATTATCCTTAAAGTCATTTTCATGTGAAAATGAAAATAGCCAGTCTATTTATAATCTTAATTAACGTCTAAATACGAATTTTAATCAAAATCGTTAGAGCTGATTTTGAGAAAATCGATTTTTCTCTTTTCGGCCTTTATTAAACTACTTTTAATTTTAAGTTTAAACAGACACACAGACAGGTGGCATTGCAAAGACCAATTTTTAGGTTTCGGGGGGTCATGAGACGTCGACATCCATCAACATTTCAGGTTAGATTTTTTTTACGGTCGCAATACTTTATCTTTTGTGCTCGAAAAGTTAAAAAATATAAATATTTGCGTATAGCTTGAAAGTTATTGGTTTTATAAAAATTTGCTTCGAATAAAATATTTGTATTATAAATATATCTACATATTTGTAATGATAAGTAATTTCATATCACAAATAGTTTCTGAAATATGATAAAACATGATAATTCACTATAAGACCGGAGCCCTTAAAATCATTTTGCCGAAATATTGAGAGTAGCCATTTTATTTGAAATATTTATAAATGGTTGTAAATGAAATTTAATCAAAATCGTTAGAGCCTATTTTGAGAAAATCGACTTTTTCTCTTTTTGCCCCTTATTAGACTACCCTTGATTTTAGGGTTGGATATCAAATTCCAAAAACCCCTCGGGGAAACCCTATGAAAAGCCATATACCAAGTTTTAGCCCGATCGGTGAAACAGTTTATGCTCTAGTAGGAGATACAGACAGACGGAAATTCAAAAACAACTTTTCAGGATTCGGGGGGTCATGAAACGTCAAGATTCATCAAAATCTTGAGTTCGATTTTTTTGACGATCACCATACTTTCTCTACCTGTAAGATAGCGAGAAAGTAAAAATCTTATATATGGCTATATATAGTCTATTTATTAGCAAGAATTATAACAAATATATTTCTCTTTCTTTAATTAAAGCTGAGGTTGGTAGCAAGGCAAACTAAAAGTGTGTTAATTAATGATTAATTTTTCTGCAGTACAGGGGAACGAACCTGGGACTTTTATCTTAATGGGCAGATACACTACCGACCGAGGTATGACATGTACATTATTTACTTCCTATAGTACGGGTAATGTTTAAAACAAAGTGTTGTAATATGATTGTAAACAATCTATCTAGAAATGTGAGTGATAATTTATTAGTGTAGGTTGTATTTGACCCGAATCAAAAAGAGATGTTTTTAGCATACCGTCTCTGTGTACAAATTTTTAATTTCTAAATGGTATTTTCTCTCAAAAATAAAAGTTGACAATATGTGGCTAGAGGAATTAATACATGGAAGTAGATTTGGTAACGTTTTATATTACCCGACTAAGGTTTAGACTATCCTATGACATACACTAAAACCTAGCTACTTTTAAATATTTTATATTTTTATTTTATTATTTATCACTGCCTCATACTACCCGTTCGAGCTATATGCCTAAGTACTAATTACGCTAATGGGTTAAGAATTGGGAAGGTTGAATATAGAGGAATTGAACCTGCATTTGCGTGGAGGGAGATTAGAAAACCATTTGGGTAAAGCCACTCCCAGTTCACCCGAGAGCGATTCGAACCTCAATCTCTCCGTCCCCAGCAGTATAGCTCAACAAAAAACTAGCGCGTTAGCTAACTACGCCAACGAGGCGGGTCATTTTATATTTGAATTAATGGATAAACTTATTTTAGCACGCGAATTAAATGTCAAACTTGTCTAGTCTGATTTGTCGTTAACTGGGAGGTAGGAGCTAGAAACCCAATTTTATGTTAAAAGGTTACTTTGTCATAAATAGCTCTCCACACTACCTCTACGAAAATGCGAATACATTTTGTCTAAGTTCTACCTCACTATCGTAATTAAATGCGGATAACCCGTACAAATAGTAAGACGCGGGAAAAAAAATGTTGTTTAAAAAAAATAGCAGTAAGGATCCATATAACTACCCTAATGGGGTAATAATAATGAAGGTAGAGCTTTGAGAAAATATACCCACATTTGCTTGTTGGGAAAGTTGGAAAATATTTATGAATAAAACACTTACAGTACCAGCCGTGAACCAAAGAGAACTGTCACAGATGTTTCCTTGATGCAAACATGTCTGGCAGTAAACAAGGCGAGGGATGACGTCATCCGACATCACGGGGATGTTGAATTAACCCCCCCCACAACCCCATTTCATCCCCAGACCGTGGCTCTGATAGGAGTGGTACGGGGAGATATCAGTCGAACTAAGAAGGAAGAAACAACCTGAGTGCATGTATTGATTGAAACAAGATAAAAACCAACTAACACAGTACGCTCAGTCGGTGGTGAACCCTTCTACTGGCATGAGGGTTCCGGGTTTGATTCCTTGCAGGCATGAGGGGGGGACGGACGACCGTAATACCCACACCAGTATCTTCATAGACAAATACGTCTATCTCATCCAGTCTTGTTTACTGGTGATGGGGAGGACGGGATTGGAATCCTGGTCCAATGCACCAAGTTGATTCAAGCCTTGACCTCTTTGTCACCAACAATTCAGTCTAGCGTGAGACTGACGCCTTAGACCTGTGGTCTCAAACTCAATCTAGTCGAAGGGCGAAATTCATAAATTTGGGGTGATTGTGGGACACAGCTTATAGAAAAATGTTTGCGTAGATAATTTCTATACTTTTTGTTTTTGAATCACGTCGTATTAAGGACTATGCCCATTTTAATCACGTTAGTCGGTAAGGGATGAGGAATATATAATTTAAAGGAAATGTAACCGCATTTAAGTAAAGGGAACTTGGAAAACCATCTTAAAAAATTACGCTCTGTAAATCTGGATGAAATTCAAACCCCGACCTCCCACACCTAAAAAACTAAACCAGAAGAGCTTGGCGTTCACACCGCGTACTCTCAGATAGAGGTCAATATCATCTATTTGATGCTCTGCATTTAAAATCATTAGGACCAATGTGCATTTTAAATATTTAATTACTTATATTTTCCCAGATATTTTTATGAATTATCAAAATTATCAAAGCAGTAGTATTTATTAAATTGTGTAAATAAAAATTCCCCTTACCAATTAGGTATTTAAAGTGATTAAAAATACAGCACAATTTGAAATATTCAAAGTGTGTTTTTGTTGTTAAAAATGATGTACACACTAAAATTAGTGTACTATATTTTGTATACGTATATGATTCATGCCGGATGGTAATATAAAAGTATTTCCACCGAACGGGCTGTTCAGATATGTCTTGTGGGTTGAATGCAACCTGTGGGCCATGATTTGGCTAAATCTGCCTTAGACCGTGTCCCCACAAGGTATGAGTTGGAAGTCTGGAGGTCCCTTAAGTTATAATTAATATAATTATTAATATGCAGTTTACCCCAGTACTTATGGCTAAGGGGTTTAAGTGATCAACCAAATGCCTAGAGTACCTGGATTCGATTCGGGATGGTGCAGATAAATATGTTTTGCTTGGAGGCGTTCTTTCCACCCAGTTAATAATTAATAACTATGGCTAAGTATTTAGTATTATGGATAATAATAACTACATGTCTGGAATGCATCAATTTGTTGCTTAGTTTGTGGCAAGATTAGCTAGAAATAGTGTACCATTGCCCAGGGGATGCCCGACTCTATTAAGAGTACATCCTTTTCGTGGAGGTGTTTTCCCTGTCTCAATGAGATGAAAGGATGATGGTAGTAAATATGACGAGGTGGAGAAAATTAAGATCTTAATCTAGCTTAAGCTTAATTAACCAAACTTTGGTGACCATGGGAATTATTCCCCTTTCGAGAAAAATCGCATATACCAAACGGGAATAGAATCAGAGACCTCTAGGTTAGCAGCCGAAAGGGCCTCTGACCCCTATACCACGAGGCCGGTTGTTATGATTATATAAATAATATATTTGGTAAAGTAAATTTGTAAGCAGTATTTAGTATAATTTATAAGCTTAGAAAGTGATGTCACAACAAAACCAAGTCAAGGAATATTTTTTAGCACCGCATCTTACTACCCGTTCGGATTATACAATTATGTACTAACTACGCTAGTGGTTTTAGGGATAAGGAAGGCTATATTTAGAGGAATGTACCAGCATTTGCTTGGAGGGATAGTGGAAAACCATTTTGGAAAAACTACTCTCAATACACCCGACCGAGATTCAAACCTTGATCTCCCCCTTCATCAGCAGCCTAGTCTGATTGTAAAAGCGGCGCCTTAGACCATGAGGCCACCAAATCAGCTTGGATTAGGTCAATTTAGCTGAAGTTAAAGAACCTTAGCTCAATCGGTAGCATGTTTGTCTACTGAGCTAAGGGTCCCGGATTCGATTCCTGGCATGACTCCAAAATATATCATTGTTGAAATGTGGGTTTCCCTTTCACGGTGATGAATTAACGGCTGGGGATTGGATGTTGTGTTTGTTCTAGATTTAAGTTAGTTTGTTAGTCGTGTGCTTATATAATCAATCGATTCAGAAACGTCACGTTAAATAACACAAATAAATAGGGTGAAAAAATTTAATAACATTTAGTTTTTCAATTTGTATTCTCAACACAAAGACCAATAAAAACTTAAACCAATGACTTTATCATAGTCATTGCTTAATTAAACCTAAGGCGTAGGTAACGCTATACAGTGTAGTATATATGAAAGGCGAAGTTTGGATATGAATGATTATGATTACGGAAATGAACCGCACCTCAATCAAAATCGAATAGATTGAAAAATGACACCTGAACACGGAAATCTAACCCTAAGTTTTTTGGTTCGATTCCTTTATCCAGGTGTCATGTTTCATTTTATTCGTTCACGATTAAAATACTGCTCATTTCAGTTATTATAATCATTTATCCCCAAGCTTCACCTTTCATATATACTTAATTATACAGTATTGCTTTCTTACATATTGATTCGCTTGGAATATACAATGTATTTATACTATTGGCAGCAAGAAGCCACAGCCGATTCGCCGGTGGCTGTGATGTTAATGATATCTTCTAATATCCGATGATATTCCCACGTCCATCAAAGACTCTTAAAATATGAGTGACGAATGACCCTGAGCATGGGAGGATCCCTGGATAGCTCAGGGTAGAGCAATGGCGTGACAAGCTAAAGGTCCTGAGTTCGATTTCCTTATCTTTGTGTCATTTTTCAATTCATTCTACTAGGGAGTTAGGGTTTAAAAGGGTAGTTTTCTAGGAAGTGTACCTACACCTGCGTGGAGATAGGGTGAGAACACAATGAAACATCGCATGTGAAAAAATAATTCCAGTACACCCGATTGGGATTTGAGTGCTAAACTTCCGGTCAACGTTGACCAAGTGTAAAACGAGTTCAGTACCACACCTTAGCTCAACTCTGTATCACGTGTATCTACTTAACTAATATGTTCCGGCTTTGACTCCCGGCATTGGCGAAAAATTCGTTATTGGGGAAATTGGGGATTCCTCTTACATAGTGGTGAATTAATTTACTTATCCGTGTGCTAATTCAACCAGTGGATTCAGAATGTGCGCGTTAAACATTCACACTAAAAAAAAACTAGTCGGACTGGCAGCGCAAATATGAGAAACATTCGCGCCTCCTGGAAGACCGATGGAAAAACAATCTCAGAGGAATCTTGTAGGGGTCAAACCCCTGCCTTCATGGTCAATATACCAGTCCACTACTCGTGGTGATAAGGAGGGTGTGTAGGCCGTGAGGTCCTGTACCAAGGTCGCTTCATCACTGTCACGCCACGACCACAAGTTCACGGTCTATCGATCTAGCGTTCTCGATATATTAGAAGTCCCGTATGCCGGGCATACCATCGTGTAGAGGGGACGTCGGATGCCAGGCGTGGTCGTGCAAGCCACCCATTCCCGAGTCTTGTGGTTAGAGGGACTGGCTTTCAGACTCACTCAATAAAGTTTTCGACAGCGAAAAAATATTTTAACTGATTTAATGGCTGCTCACGCTATTAGCTTTACTAAATTCTCAAACAAACGCAAGACTCAGGACCTGACCAAGAATCTTTTTTTTAGTAGGGAAAGAAAGGTGTTGTTAACTCTAGATGGCTTGGAGGAAGTCTCCCAAGTCTCAAGTATTTTTTGAAATCCTAAAACATTGACGCAATTTAAAGTTTAAAAAAAGGTGAGGTTATCGGTGTTGTAAATTCTATAAGATCCCAATAAACTACCAACCTAGGCATTGAGGAGGAATGCAAGTAAAATAATACTTTAGAATTAGGAAGAAGGAGGCAGTAAACCCCCTAACCTCACCCCCACACCACGGTACAACCTTGACGAGACCCCCCCCCCCCCAAATTTATTTTCCGCTCAGTGAACAGGACTGGAGCCTTTGTCTTACATTGTTATATAATAGTCCTCATTGAGAATATAAATTTGGGGTAGTTTATTAGTATTTTTTTTATTTTAGCACCGGGTCTTACTACCCGTTCCGGTTATACGCTTAAGTACTAATTACACTAATGAATTAGGAATTGGGAAGGTTGAATTTAGAGGAAGTGAACCCGGATTTGCGTGGAGGGAGAGTGGAAAAACCATTTAGGAAAAACCACCCCAGTTCACCCGACCGAGATTCGAACCTCAAATATCCCCGTCCTCGGCGGTCTGGCTCAACACGACTGGTGCGTTAGCCAACTACGCCAGCGAGGTGGGTGAGTTTATTATTAGAAAGATGCTCTGCAAACTAAGCTCATGTATCGTTTATCTAAATTCCAGCCTTTTCGTAGATCACTACAGGTATTATAAGCTTATACTACTTGATACTTTCTTCCATTAGATTATTTCACGTACATTTTCTGAATACTCAGTTTATACCAGAACATTACTTACAACGCTACTAAACTAAGAGCCCGTCTCAACACATGTATTTCATTTGACCTATGTAGGTAATATAGCTCGAGCCAGACGTCGCTTCATGGCGCGATTTTCATTATTTTACTTTAGAAAACAATGGAACTGAGGGACATATGAAATAATTTTACCATATATTAAAAGATAAAACAGAATTTAACAATAATTATTATTTTAAAATTATAAATAACTGTTTAGTTGATCCCAAAGCCTCTGTTGTCAAACGAAGAATGCAGGAAACTCGCATTTCGAAATGTTTTATGGTTTGAGCGTATTAATCACGTAACTCAAGTTGGCCCGCCAAATTGCTGAATTTTTTTTTGTTCAATCGTTTGTGCTCTATTTGTGCTCATATGTGCCCAAACATGAACATTTGTGCTGTAAAATTGGCCCCTTTAGAAAATATTTTATGTGGTGGGTCAACTTGAGCTCAAGCTAGCCCGCCACATATTGAAAAACAAATAGCAAAAATTTATTTATGTCATTCCATTGTGCTCAGTTTGTGCTCATATGTGCCCGAAAATGAACATGTGTGCTTTAAAATTAGGCATTCTAGAGAACATTTAATTTGTCGGGCTAACTTGAGCCTTCCCTATATCATAACCTGTCGAAAAATTCAAGTTCAAGCTCCCCACATTAAATGTTCTTTAGAACAAATGTTCATTTTCGGGCACATATGAGCACAAACGAAGCTTAAACGAATGGTGAAAACAGAATTTTGTTACATTAATATTTAAAAATGTGGTGGGCCAGCTTGAACTCGATTTTTCTACAGGTTATGGTATAGGGAAGGCTCAAGTTAGCCCGCCACATTAAATGTTCTCTAGAATGCCTAATTTTAAAGCACAAATGTTCATTTTCGGGCACATATGAGCACAAACGGAGCACAATGGAATGACATGAATAAATTTTTGTTATGTTGTGTTTGTTTTTCAATATGTGGTGGGCTATCTTGAGCTCAAGTTGGCTAGCTACATTAAATATTTTCTAAAGAGGCCAGTTTCACAGCACAAATGTTCATGTTCGGGCACATATGAGCACAAATAAAGCACAAACGATTGAACAAAACAAATTTTTTTTCAGCAATGTGGCGGGCCAACTTTAGCTACGTTAATAATCTTGTATCTGACTTCCTGGTTACTAAACCATAAGTTGGGCTTCTAAGAGCTCATATCACGTCCTACTAACCAGTGTATTAGATAATAGATTACACTTTAAACAAAAAGTACACATGCTTGCGGTTTAATGGATTATTCTCTTGGCGACAGGGAAATTGGGATCAATGAAATGGATTTTTCATTTTAAAATTTATTTTTTTATCTTTGTTGTGTTTTATAAACATGGTAAAACCGTTTTACTGATTTCAATTATGTACTTTGGCATTATAATGAAACGGATCAAATAGCAAGGCTATTAAATTTGATAATTACAGCTATAGTCGCATCTAAATATCATAATCTTAAAATTTAAAAATTTACATCTGGACACGGGAATCAAAACCGGGACCTTTGGCTTAGTAAGCCAATGCTATAACCGTAATTAATAAGTACAATAGTTTTGCTATGTGATCGGTCATTGTACATTTGGCAGCATAAAGCCAACTACCTAGTTGAAAGTGGCTGTGTCATCTGATAGCTCGTTATCTTTATTGATCACACATTTGTAGCTGACGATTTTCACACGTCCATCACAGGCTTTGCCTTAAAATATGAGTGAATAATTACCCTTGGCACGGGATGACTTCTAGATAGTTAACTTATTAAAGCATTGGCATACTAAGCCAAAGGGTCAGGCTTCGATTCCTTGGTTCAGGTTCAATTCCCGTGTCCAGGTGTATTTTTTTTTAGATTTAAAGGATATTATAATGAGACGCCTGGTTTGAGCTGTGTTATCTACCAAAGCTACGCCATATTGTGAGGGTTTGACGGGTTCTCTTAATATGGTACATTTTATATTACACAGCCAGTTCTAGAGCCTAGGTTTACTAATTGGTTAGCAGAATAAACACGTAAGAAAAAAAATCATCCTATCTTTTCGGGATAGAACCCAGGATCCACCAAAATGGTGGTCGTTCCGTTTCAACGGTTGTTCACTCAATGAAACAACAGGGATGGCAAAAACACACATTATATATATATATATATACTAATTTAATATATATATATATATATTTCATTATTTTGTCACTAAACTAGGTATTATGATGGGAAACTCAAACATTCGTTAACATCTTGCATTTAAATAATAATACATAGCCTTTAATGTGATTACAATTGTACCCCTATTTGACAGGAAACAGCAACATATAAATAATCTTGAGCTAGTTAATTACGCCCTATCTTTTTAGGTTCATTCTAATGCTATCCTCCCTGCATCTAGGTCTTTTCATTTGGGTTTATCAGTCAATACCCTGAATCTCCCATTTGCGCTGCATGTCCTACCCACCGTAATCCGAGAGATTTGATTATTCTAAAAATGTCTTGTGATGAGTACAGGTATGTAACTTATCATTATGTAACCTCCTCCACTCCCCAGTATTCTCATCCCTCTTTGGACTAAATATCTTCCCAAGCTCCTGTTTTCGAACACCTTATATTTATTTTGTCATGTAAGGTAAGAGACCCCGTTTCAAATCCATATAGAACAACCGGTAAAATTATTGTTTTGGATATTCTGAGTTTTATATACCTTGACAGCAGGCGAGATATCAACAACTTACTGGCCGAGTCATAACAAGCATTTCCTGACTGTATTATTTTCCTAATTTCCAATCTAATATTCTAATTGATAGTTCAAATAGTTCCTAAATATATAAACTCATTAAACAAATGATTTGTTGTTCGCAGTAATCTATAAATTATTGTCCCAAATCTGTGTTTTCTTTGCGATCAAATTATCACAAACTTGATCTTTTCAGCTTTCACTTCTAAACCTATTTCCTTACTAGCATCTAATAAAAATGTCTGCATTTCTTGCAACAGCTTCCTTACTATTTTCCAACAAAGCTAAATCATCTGCGTATCTTGTAGTGCATTGAACCGTCTAATATCAACCCTTCCCTACTCTCTCGCATTACCTTATTAGCAAATTAGAAGGCTAAATTAAAGGGAAGGGGTGGTGAACGTTTATCTCCTTGTTTCTGCCTTTACAAAGTAATATAAATATTTAATTAATTTACTGTGGCTCTAATTTATTTGAACATATGGAACATGATGCGTGGGCAATTTTACTACTTTAATGATAATTTTAACTATTATATATATACACAGGTATTGGGTTCAATTCCCGACATGGTCAAAAAATGTATCGTTGATAAAATTGGGATTTTTTTTCACAGCAATGAAATAACGGTCGGGAGACTGGATGTTGTGTCTGTTCCAGACTTAGAATAGTTTGTGAGTCGTTGTCAATCTAATCAGTTGGTTGGGAAAGTACACGTTAATTGATCTTAATAAATAAAATATATTTTTGTGTTTGTGTCAAATAAATTAATAATCTTAATTGTTTGTTAAATCACTATTCTAAAGATGTAAAAACTTTCTCAAGTGAGGCCACCAACCTGAAGGAGTTGCCAAGTCCCATTTAACTCATGGCTCTTTCAAGGCTCGAACCAATGCCTCGCGGTCGCGGTCCACCGACCTTCAAACTGGAGCTACCCTCCTCCTCTTGATGTGACGCAAATGAAGGAAGGTTGGTTAATTGACTCTTTCCCCTCCTCCCCCTCTTCACAACAAGTTTGGTAACACCGCCCTGGTTAAACACACAACTATAAAGGGGGGGGACACTTGCTACATACTCATACAAACTTCTATTTGATCGTGACCCTCACTCTGCGCAACACCGTGGAAATATGGCCAAATTTACTAGGATTCTGATAGGATGAAAGATTTAAAAAAATGTACACACATATTTTTACATTCAAAATATTATAGTATTTTTTAAATTTTGGGAGTTTTGTGGTGCTCCATCTGAACCAACAGATTATACAGCATGCAGCTTACGAATTAATTTGTTAAATCCTAGAACAGACACAAAGCCCAGTTCCACGGCCGTTAAACCATCACTGTGAAAGGGTAAGTCATAACCTTATCAATGATAAAACTTATGGTTGTGGCGGAAATCGAAATGGAAACCTTAGCTTACAAGGCACATGCGCTACTGACCGAGCTTAGATGTAGATATTATGTCCATTAGATCAGGGGTTCTTAATAATAACAAAAAAAAAAACTCTTTTACGTTAAAATTAAAACAAAAAGTAAACACACAATATTTAATTGATTATTATATTCTAGAATTTGCCTAAGGCTTCACTCGCATTAAACAGTACATCAACACATTTGACAACTTCCAATGATATAAAAAGATTGAAACTTCACTAGCTGTGTTTTATGTGCGTGTGAAGATAAAAAATAGAAACATAGACTTGCCCCCACCCCATCCCCCTTCACACCCCAGCTCATATCCCGTGTCATCTTATGTATCCGCAATACCAGCAGCGTTGAATGTTTACTGCCTTTTTTTTTTTGTTAGCACCGCGTATTACTACCCGTTCGGGTTATACGCTTAAATACTAATTACTTTAATGAATTAGGAATTGGGAAGGTTAAATTTAGAGTAATTGAACCCGAATTTGCGTGGAGGTATAGTGTAAAACCATTTAGGAAAAAACCACCCCAGTTCAACTGATTAAGATTCGAACCTCGATCTCCTCGTCCTCGGCAGTCTAGCCCTACACGAAACTAGCGCGTTAGCCAACTACGCCACCTAGGCGGGTATGTTCACTGCTTACGCCTGGTTGTTTTTCTACCCTACTTCGCTCGTTAGTAAGCCAGAGCGATGGTATATGTTCTCTGAAAAATAAGGAGTCCAACAAAAGATGTCCCGTCACGATCCCATGAATTATTCTCGAGTTTACTGGAAATAAACAAATGAACAGACAAACATTCTAAACATGGATTAATTGGTGTTCTTATCGTTTATACTACCCAGAAGTAAAAAGAACACCTAAAAAATAACTCAAATGTGCAGAGAAAACCTAGCTTGTGTATCCGTTATTCACACAGATAATTTCTCAAGTAGCTTTGTTTTTTTATAGGATACAAAATTAGTTCTATGGAAAAGTAGCCAAATATTAAACTATCTATAAAATAAATTAATCCTTTATTGTTTCAAATTGTGTTAATAAAGGTAAAAAGTAGGCCGACCAAAGCACAATGTCAAAATACAGATTATAATCTAAATGAGTGTTAAAAGGTGAAATTAGTTTTGAAGTATAAGTTACAACTTCTCTTCTAATCACAATATTATTTTGTACTCTCAATTATTGCTATTAATTAGAAAAGAAAGAGTAAGATAACATAAATAATTGTTTTTAAAGAGTTATAACAACTGTTTTGGTCCATATTAGATTTTCGATTTTAGAAGCTTTCTAGAAAAGATTAATCTTAAAACCTATCAGCATACCGAATTTTAGATTTATATGATATTTGGAAGTGTTTGAAAAGTTCAAACGGACAGAAATACATCAAAACTATATAGAATTAATATATTCAACATCCGACTGCACTCTTTATATAATTTCAAATCCAAAAACCAAAATGTCACCCAATAAATTTTGAAAAAATATTTGAAACGAAACATTAATCAGCCCATAAACTGAGTTCACAAACGAACACAATTCATAGAACGCAATAATTGCTTAAGAGCGATCATAAGATATGTAAAAATAAATTATATACATCGCTACAAAAACATATTGGAAAATAAGAGCATCACAGTTTAACAACGAGCATAAATATTCAAACTCTTATGGTTGTTTAAGATTGTCCTTCTACAAGTATTCAAATATTTAAATTTTCTATCATACAGGAAAGGTTTTATTCTCAGTTTAAGAAATTTTGGGGAGGATCCCTTTCAGACCTTTTATGGTCTTAATTTTTTTTTAGCATCGCGTCTTATTACTAATTTGAGCTATACGCTTATGCACTAATTACGCTAAGGGGCTAGGAATGAGTAAGGTTGAATTTAATTAAAGTGTAACTGCATTTTCATAGATAGAGTGGGAAATCATTTCGGAAAAACCACCCCCAGTATACTCAACCAGGATCACCCCGTAATCAGAGTCAAGTCTATTGCGAGTGAAACGCCTTAGACCATTCGGCCACTAAGGTGGGTGTAGGTTATTTTTTTTTTAAATTCAGTGTTTGGGGTGGCTCTTATACCTACTTACCTGACAAATTTCAATCTTTTACCACAATGAGAAAAAGTTTTTTAAAACCACCGCGTCTTACTACCATTCAGACTAAACGCATATTTTGTATTAATTATTACGCTAATTGGATACGGATGGGGAAGGTTGAATTTAGAGAAATTGTACCAGAATTTGCATATAGGTAAAGGGGAGGAAAACATTTAGGAAAAACCACCCTCATTACGCCCGACCGATAACAGAACCCTGACCTCACTATCATCGGCAGTCTAGTTTATTGCGCAAATGATGCCTTGGACCATGCGGCCACTGATGTTGGTTCAATAAAAAGTAATTCTTTACATGAGTTTTGGAAATTTATAAATCCCCCATTTCACCAAAATGTACTTAGAAATTTCAAATATTTCGAAACTATTGGGGAATAAAGAATAATCCAACTACATTCCTGGCATATTTTTAGTTTTCCATGTCTTCCGAAAGTAAACAGTCGTTAGGGCGTGTTTTATTTACAAAAAAACAGAATACATTAATATTTATATTTATTTTAGTGTAATCTAAGATTTCTAGGTCTCTTGGTTTTGGAGTTATAGCACCTTCTATATATACACACAAATACAAACAAATACACATTCTATATTATTTATTTGATTGATTATTGGTTCCCATTATTAGGACTTCCCATTGTTAATATGTTAGAGCCCTGGACAGGTTAAAAAGTAGTGTTCTATAATCACCATATTTATTTCAAGATGGCCGTAATATTTAACAAAGTAATATTTAATCTAGGAACCTTTAAAAGTGGATCAAATGAAAATTAAATAATCATAAGCTGAGAAAAAAAAAGCCAAAGAGAAGTGTTTTATAGTCATTATCTTGAAACAAAATCGTGGGACGTAATTTGTAATTAGTTTATATGTTAAACGGCTATCCTAGCTATATCCATGCGAAATTTCAGCACAACAATTTGTACAGTGGTTTGAACGTGGTGGAGCAACAAACAAACAAAAAACAGACATTTCGTTTTTATATGAATAATATGGTAAAAGTAAAAAATAAAAACCAAGGTTCATATACGAAGTTTCTCTAAATAATAATTATACAAATTTTAAGATTTTCATGGTCCATTGTCTGTCTTCCTTTCACACCAGCAATCACGCAATTTAATACTTCGGGCTCGCATTATGAGTTGTAACCAAAACTAAGGTTTTCCAAATAAGTGGTTAATTCCAAGTTTACCCTTCAATATTTTCTTGGTTCTTGTTCATAAGCTAACTGAATAGGTAATCACGATGTCTAATGTGCTAGGCTCACTATTAATTTTTTTTAAAAGAGACTAAGGTGTACACTCTAAAGATTCCCCTGACTATTTATTTAAAACTACTCGCTTGGTTGAGTTTAAAAATGCCCTTTCCAGTTGACACGTGGTCTAAGGCATTAGGCTTCATATATTTGATTTTATAAAATACGTCTGAGGTGCACACCTTTGGGTTTCACCAGGTAGACTGAAAAAGTGCCACCTTTCTATTTTTCTTGGGTTTTCTTGGGTTTGGAATTACACACACCGGAGGTTTAAGGCGTCAAGATCTCAATATACAGTCAACTCCACCTACAGTGAACCACTATGGACACAGATATTTGGTTCACACTGTCCAAAGTTAACTAAAACCTATGGGCCTATGCGTTTCCACTCAGGGGTGGATCCAGATCATTTTCACAGGGGGTCAAGCGGGTCATAATTATAAATAACATAGCTACTTACAATGTTATATTTCTGTTTGAAGCCATTTAATAGTTTCTCATTCATATTTGATATTATGTATGTTTTAAACTGTGGTCATTATCTCCTATTTTTAAAATCAGATAGTTTCTATAAACTATTTGTAGTGACCCTCCTTCAACAATTTAAAATAAAATTGTTCACTCTAGAAGCTATGGGTAGTCTTCGCCATGAATTAAAAAAAATAGATTCTTGTATAAGGGTTCCTCACCTAGAAATTTTTTAATTTGGATGTCCCTATAAGCTATTTATAGTGATCATCACCTTAATTTCTTTATGAATAGTTAGATAGCTCTATAAAATAATCTTTGACGTGGTCTTCCACCAACAACATTTTGAAAAATGAATTATTTCAGAAACTAGTCTATTTGGGGTGGTCCTCGACTGAAAATTCTTCAAAATTACATGCCTCTAGAAGCTATTTGGAGTTGTTCTCCCCTAGACATTTTTGAAATTTGGATGACCTTGGTAGCTATTTAGAGCGTTCCTCCTCTGACTTTTCTGCCAGTTAGATGCCTCTAGTCTAGTAGTTATTTGGAGCGGTCTTCTCTGGAAAATTTTTGACAATTAATGAATCTAGGAGTAATTTGGAGTTTGATTTAAGGACATTTTTCAGCTTCATATTCGATAATATCGAAGGATTTAAAATATATCTGGACGAATAACGAACGTGTGGACTCGGATTAAGAGGTGTTTGCTCCAAAAAAGATAAAAAATATTATAATTTATCTGTGATGTATATTTCTTTCTAAAATTTGAAATTTCATTTTTTTATTAGTTTTCTAACTTTCATAGGGGAGTCAACTGACCCTTTGACCTCCCCTGAATCCGCGCCTGTTTCCACTTAACCTTAAGTGAGAAGGGTAGGGCCAACTAAAACAAAATACCACTATCAGAATTAACTTATTGAGATCTATTTCTTATCAATTAATAGTCGGCTATATGCTGTTGCCTGTTTATACCACTTTAATTTTTCTGCCTTCAAATGGGAGAACTATTCAATTTGTCTGAATATGTATCCGTGTAAATGTAATATCAAATCACATCAAGATGTTGAACGTTACATAAGTGTATGTTTTATTTGTTAAAGTAACTCAATCTGCTATTAATGTGAATATAAAACGACCAACACAAAACATAGTTTCTCTTTAGATTTAAGATTGAAATGTATTCTGTTGATTCTTTGGAGGTCAGTTGATATGGCCATCAAGCAAGACAGGGGAAAAAATATATTATACGTTCATGTTTTGTTGATCTTTACAGACCTCTCGTTGCCAAAGAGACTTACAAAAACTATTTATATATTAAAAGTTAATTATATTTGAATTACAACAAATTTAAAACGAAAATGTAACCACACCAACAGTCTTATTTTTTTCGACATTGCTTCGCTCTATAGTGAAATGGCATGATGGTATGAAGCTTAAGATTAGGAGTTCAACAGAAGTAGTCCCATCTTGATCTGATGAGTACTTTTTAAGCTTACTGGAAACAATTAGAATCGAATGTACAGACAAATTTACAGTTTTATATTATATATATATATATATATATATTTTGGACTATAGTTGAATTAGTACCCGGCGTTCCCCGGGAGAAATGTTTTTAGTTTAAAGTTAGTTGTACGTAGAAAGTAACTTTAAGGTTGATGCCTTCAAGCCCTGCATTACACATGTCCTTTTTGCCTCCGACCCAGTTTTTTAATTAATTTAAAACAAAGTTAATCAAAATTTTAAAATTCCAGATGCGAGATGCACACGTTCGTGCACTAATTTTTAAAACTCTAGACCTGTGCATTCGGTTGATATCGCGCAACGCACATGACAGACAAACAAACTCTTCATTTTATTAACATTGATTTGCTTCCGACATGGGGCCCCTCATCAGAAATACCCTTGTGCCTCACCGTTAGACGACCATCAGTGGTCCTGGTGTAAGGTTCTCGCCTCTAGACACGATGTTCATGAATTCAATACCAGCCGAGGTCGAGGCATTTGTTTACAGAGCGATGACAATCCGTAGCACAGCTTCCTAAGTCAGTCCCATATCGATTGTGGTTCAAGAGATACATTTACGGCAACATTTGTAATCTCGTTCCCATTTGATCGTAGAATTCTGTGTGGAAAACAATTAGAAACTACCACATTTCATTACTTCTTTAGTACAAGTGATTTATCCCAGATGGAGCGGGCGTGAGTTACTAGCCGCTCGAAGGACTTAGTTCACGCGCTGCTCTGGATGGATGAGGTAGCATATCAGGATCCGCCTTCGGGTTGAATACGCACTTGTTATACAGTAAACAGTATGATTCGAAACTCACTCTCTACAAACTTTAATGGGAGATAGGAAACAATAAAACAAACCTTTTTTTGTTAGTGAATGTATGTCCGTAGGCGTCACCCTTAGGTGTTAGAGGGCGTTGTTGGTACATAAATGAAAGGCAGAAAGTGTGAACAACATTTTTACTACTATTAGTTTTACAGTGGTATTATGCACGTGTACATGGAATATTCCAATTTCACACAGTTGCCAGTGCAAATGCGCACATGTTTGGTGGTTTGGCACACACGTCTGTTTGTTATTATTATTATTATTATTATTATTATTATATTATTATTATTATTATTATTATTATTATTATTATTATTATTAATTTTTTATTATTAGCACCGCGTCTTACTACCCGTTGGGGTTATACGCACTTACGCTAATGTGCAATGGTAGGGTGATTGTGAGATGAAATGGAGGACCTACAGTTTAACGTGGAATCCGAACCACGGTGGAGGCCTGGCATTCCTCACATTCACAAGTTGAGATTAATACACATCTTGTCAGAGGTGAAGGAAGGGTTTGGCAATCAGATAAATCTGTGCCTGGACCGAGTATTGAACCCCGGACCCCCAGCACAGAAGTCTGACAACTTACCCCTAGACCACCAGGTCACCTACTCACGTCTGTTTGGATACCGTTTACGGTACAATATTATAGCAGCTCTTCCATTTCCATTGGCAGCCCCATACGCTAGATACCTGTCAGCCATCTCAGAATCCGTGAAATGATCCATGTTACACGTGCGATGTCCGTGTTACGAATGACGACGGTGAAAAATAGCCATTTGACGTGCCGCCCGACAGCACCCTCTAGCACCATGCATTTCATTCACAAATGATTTGTTTCAGTGTTACTTATCCCCCATTAAAGTTTGTACACAGAGCTTTGAATCAGCCTGTATAAGACATATATTAACAGTGGCAGCTGATGTTTGAATTATTTATTATTATTATTATTATTATTATTATTATTATTACCACTTCTTACTACACGTTCGAGTTGTACGCACTTACGCTAATGTGAGATGAAATTGAGGACCTACAGTTTAACGTGGGATCCGAACCACGGTAGAGACCTGGCATTTCACACATTCACAAGTTGTGATTAATACACGTCTTGTCAGAGGTGAAGGAAGGGTTTGGCAATAAGATAAATCTGTGCCGGGACCAAGGATTGAACCCCGCACAGACGTCTGACACCTTACCCTTAGACCACCAGGTCACCTTACATTAAACAGAATACATGGTTCTTCCTAATATTCATAGTATAATATATTTACTCAAAATTGCAAAAACTAATAAAGTGTAATAATGTGTGGCAGATATAAACTCTCTGTGACATCATATTGCTGGAAAAGCCCGGACTTGAGGAAAAATGCCCCAGCTGACGTTTCGACACGACTTGGACGAGTTACAACAAACGAACATCTTGCACCTGCGTCGGACGTTGAAGAAGTAAGGACGGGCTTTCTTGTGGTGTACTCAGCGGCCGAGCGCTAGCGCTAGTTGTCACTTGACTCATTTTTAGAAAATTATCACCTCCTCCTTCCCTAGTAAAAGTCCCTTCCCGAATACGTCAGTTGATTTGGTATAAAACAGCCATCCCTCGCTTCACTTTTTGTATTCTTTTTGTATTTGTATCGATTTGACGGAGGAACAACTTGGACGTAAGCCTACATCGGTGGACAAAGCAACTCGTGATCACGATGTGTGAGGCGTCTGTCTCTCCTCCTAACCACAGATAAGCCACGTCTGAGACCATTAGTATTTGAATGTTAGAATATTCATTAGAGTCTTAGTGCTCTTTTTTACTATGTCCATATGACATAGTTTTGTATGTCAGCGTTTCTGACTTGGTTTTCTATGCCCATAAGGCTTAGTATTGAATGTTAGAGATAGTGATCTATTTTAATATGGCCATATGACATAGTTTTGAATGTTAGTTTCTGAATTTATTTATGCCCATAAGACATAGTTTTGAATGATGGGCATTATGCTATGTTTATCTAGGTCCACAAGACATGGTTTTGTCAGTGTTCTGACTTCTTTTTCTATGTACATAAGACATAGTGTTAAATGCTAAGGAAATGTATTGACACCCTAAACTGTAAGGCCATGCTTGGCTTATTTAATGCTTAGGATCACATAATGGTAGAAATCAGGTTATCTAACGCTTTGTTCAATGACCTAATTAGGTATGTGACTGATACCGTCTCTAATATTTCTAATAGTGTAGCTTTTACGGTGCGCAACCTGTGGGAGCACTACTAGTCCATAGTAGTGGCCCGTAGGCCCCCTTTTGGGCGCCGTTTGTATTAATTAATATGTTTATTGTTTGTACTAGATTGGGTGGAAGTATAAATATACTATTGAATGTCCAGGCAGTATTAATAAGGAATAGACCGGTCATAGTATCTTAACAGTCTAGATCCCCAGTAGCTCACCATTTACTATTTGTAAGCTGATAGTTCCTCTTCTAGGATATATTCTTTGTGTTTCGTTACTCACCATGAGTTAACTCATGCTAGCTAGCTCATTTAACTACCAATCGTGTAAATCCTTAAACTAGGACTTTCTAGAGTTAGGTATTGTCAACTATTATTATTTTATAGGCTTTGTAGATAAAAGTCTAACAGCCATCAGCTGGAATAAAGTTATGTATTGAATCTTTTCATTCCATTATTGACTGCATCTAATTTAAATTGCCATTTTTAGGAGGCAGACGCTCCTTCTTTAAATGATGTTTGTCCTAGTTTGAAGAGTTACATATTTTCTTATATTCACATTCAACTTTCTTGTCATGGTTACAGGTCAATCCTAGGTGCTTATCACCTGATGCTCCCAGTTCGAGCAGACTTAATTTAATTAACAGATCCTATTTTATCTATAATCAATGGAACGTTTGCATATGTTCTCTTCTAAACTATTTTTACTACCTTTAATTATGTTTGTAGAAGTATTCGTCACTTCTACTATTTCATAGTAGAAGCGGGGATACCTTCATAATATAATATTTATAATATAACATTAAACTAAGGTTTAGGCTCGAAAGGTGAAGTTTTAATTTCTAGATGTGCTCTTTGTATATATTTTCAGTTTTTTCAAAACATCGGCTCTGAAAGTTTATCAAGATTTATTTATTTAGGGTTTAGGATTTTTCTCCATCAAGATGGCATTTCCAAAACTAAATCTATAACAATAGCCACGTGATCGTGGTGTGCTAAATCAATGAGACCAATTCTGGACAGAAAAACAGACACCATAGGTTTTAGACAACATAATATTGGATAAAGAATATTAGAATAAGTTTAGGTTTTTTTTAACAGCTTCTTACCGCCTGTTTAGGTTATACGAAAATATGATAATTTTCTCTAATGGGGCAGGGATGGCGAAGGAAGTATTTTAGAGTAATATAACCGCATTTTCATGGTAGGAGAGTGGAAAACTATTTAGTAAAAATCACCCTCAGTAGACTGGACTGGGATTCGAACCTCGATCTTTCCGTTATCAGCAGGCAGTTGAAAAAGAATGACGCCTTAGAGCTTAGACCTTTCAGCCAGTGAAGTGGGCATTTGGGAATAATTAAATTGACAAATTAAATAGGTAATTTTTTAATTATGTCAATGTTATGTTACCTGCTCCGGTGGTCACATTGTGGGTACACCTAATCTAAATTCAACCTTCCCCATCTCTAAATCATTAGCGTAGTTAGTAAATATGCGTATAACCTGAACAGGTAGTAAGGCGTGGTGCTAAAAAAAAATTATATATAGCCTAGATAAAAGATTCCTAAAATATAGCTCTCATTCTCTGATGTAATTTTCAAAAAAAACCTGTTTATAGCTCTCGCTAAGTCATCAGAGACTCCTTACCCACCTGTTTATGTTTCAACCATTGAGGTAGTACGACAGTGCGGGACATTTAGGATAGATAAAATCTCTTTCAAGATTAAGAATTCACTAAAATGATTAATTCAAGAGTGTAACATGTTGGATTACCTGCGGAGAGCTATGAAAAGAGGTTGATCCACTTTTAAAATTAATTGTAAATTAACGAACTTGGTCTGGTTGCTGTCTCGTCCAATAAATACATTATGATACATCATCAATACCCTATCAGTGCTTATGCGTAGCCCCTATATAATAAAATACACCCCTTAAATGATAAAATTTATGTTAGGGAATGTTGTGTATGTTCTATATTTAAGTTAGTTTATATGTCAAGTGGTGATATAATCAATTTGTTCAGAAAGTGTACGTTAATAACCTCAAATAAAAAAATAGTATTAGTTTTGTTTTATATGTGTTGATAATATCAACAAAAAAATTGCCGATATAGATCACGTGGCTTGACGTATGATTACACTAAAGTAAATATATTATATTTTCTAGCCTTTCCTATGAAAATTGGACTGTTTTAAGGAAAGAAACCGTAGCTGATCCATTTCCCAGCTGAATCGTTATTACGTTTCTCTATGGTCGCATGTAAAGACTTTCCAAAGCACCACTACCAGCATTCCGGAGAATGTACGATTACTGACTGCCAACCTTGACACGCCAACTATAGTCAACCCGCCATACGATGGACCTTTAGCTAAATATAGTCGGATCACCATATCAAAAACCTTTCCAGGAAGTTCTAAAAGCTAGATCTACTATAGGGTATTCATGCAAAAGATATATTTTCCACAATTGTATATTTTATTAAATAGATTGCTTATTTTAAGATATCTGGGAAAAATATATCACATTTTATCAATGTTTGGATCGCCTCTGTGGTCTAGTGGTCAGCGTTTCTAGCTACAGATCCAGAGGTACCAGGTTAGATCCCCGGCGATCTCAGAATTTTCTGTGAATTAGTGGGTCTGGAAATGGGTCAACGCAGCCTCATGAGAACAGCTACTGAGCAGATATTTGAATAAAGAGCGTCTCCGGTCTTGAAAACTAAGATTAACGGCTGGAGGGATCGTTATGCTGACCACATGATACCCTCTATCCGCATGTTGGCACTATTTTTGCCAACATGTGGCGGCCACTAGGTTGGTCAGCACACTCATGGACTGACGTCATAGAGATTTTTTTTATCAATGTTTGCTATTTTACAATTATTTTTATATGCTCTTAAATATTATTGCTATGTCAATCCCACTATCAGGCAATTCCTAAACTTTCTCAACACATATTGTTTGCCCTGATTCCAAAACAGGGGGCTGATGGGGTATTCGTGATTGTGGTTTTATTTTGTGTCGTAAAATAAAACTACATCCTTCTATTGTCTAAACTTTTCTTTCACTCATGACCACAAATATGTATTTGCCAATGACGAATCTTGCGTCAATTTTGCAATGACAGTTCTCAACTGTAGCCTTTTTATTTTAGAAATGCCTACTCGAAATTTCTCAGATCTAGATAATCATTCATCATATCTATATAATATAATCTTTCATTCATAAATATCATCTAAATTGGTTCAGTAAAACTGTTTGAATGATTAATTTTATGAAAGTGTTGATTTTTCCTTTACAATTGTTGAGGTTTGACAATTTCCGGCATATTATCGGTATATGCCTCTACGTTTTAATTTTTTTTTTATAAATAGGTGAAAATCAGTTTGGTAGGAGTCCGGGAATCAATGCTTAGATGAATCACTTCTAGATTTAAATGTATAGATAATTACAGTTAGAATATAAACATTAAACCCCAAACGTAGTCTATTGAATTCATGATATTTGAACGCATGGCCCCAACCCCATTATTATTAGTATTTCTTGAAATTGAAACACAACTTTACATCGTATTTGAAGCATCGGATTAATATTCTCTACCTTCCCGCACATTTGGTCACGCGATCTAATATATCAGGCTAGCAATAGACTGAATAGTGATTTATCCCTGTGGTTTTACCATCCGCTCTTCGTTAAAACTACCGATGTTTTTAGAAATATAAACAAAAAAAAACAAACATGCAATGCCTTCTTGGTTAACAAACGCGCTTAGTGGACCTACACTTAATATATTAGTCTTGTTATATATAAGAGAGAATGTATTTTATTAACTACACATTAATACAAGTTATATTAATACAAACATGTGAAAGTTTAAAAAAATTAGGATATTCAAATGCTTACGTTTACAAATTAGCGTTATAGATTAATATTTTACTCGAGACAGAACAGAAAATATAGTGCTTTTTAGTGTTTTATAAACAAATAAAATAAAATTGTAGTCGTTAAATTGAGATAGCAAAAAAAAAAAAGTAAAGATATAGGCCTGTAAAATACATAAAAAATAAATGTGTCTTTTCATCTTACATAGCCACAGTACAACAAATGAATAGTAGTAAGTTTTATAAAAATCCGTTTCAAAACGAACAAAGAAAAAGCAAGAAATTGTGTATTAAATATAAAATTAGGAAAAAAATATAAATGTATAAAATGCATAGCTATAAATGTGTCGGTGACCTGGTGGTCTAGGAGTAAAGTGTCAGACTTCTGTGTTGGGGGTCAAGGGTTCAATGTTCGGTCCCAGCACATGTTTATCTGGTTGCCAAACCCTTCCTTCACCTCTAACAAGAATTGAATTAATCACAACTTGTGAATGTGTGGAGTGCCAGGCCTCCACCATGGTTCGGATCCCACGTTAAGCTGTAGGTTCTCCATTTCATCTCACAATCATCCTACCAATACACATTAGCGTAAGTGCGTACAACCCAAACGGGTAGTAAGACACGGTGCTAATAATAATAATAATAATAATAATAATAATAATAATATAAAATGTGCCTAATAATTATACACTGAGAAAGTACAACAAATTAAGAGTGGCATAAATCCGTTAAAAACTATTAAAACAAAATAAGAAATTTTGTACATAATACTAAACTAAATCAAAAGCTAATTGTGTTCTTATATTAATGGTAATTGTGTTCTTATATTAATGATAATTGTGAAACATAAGACTATAAGGTTATAGATGATAAAACAACTAAAGTTACTACTTTCACGGAATAATACGTCAAATCATGTGATCCGAACTTGTCACTTTTGACAGATATCATAAAACCTAAATTAAAAACAATAATAAAATAGTAAAATGTCAATAATTTTGGCGTTTTTTTCTAAAATGCACTTTATATAAAATTGTACTATTTATTTGAGCTTGAAACGCCTCCCCTTATTTACAAAATAAGAGCCTTTCAAACCCAGTGTGACGTGGATAAATTCCTTAAAATTATTATTAGATGTCCACTTCCGTTCATGTTTCATAGGTTGGGAATTTTAAGAACGAAGGAAGTTCATAAATAACTTAAAATCCATGTTCGATTGTAAACTACTTTTTTTATACCCACTATATTACATGTTTTCCCACCTCCGTAAAAATAGTTTAAGTTCCTCGTAAAGGCACTTGCGTCATTTTTGTCCCCAGTTAGCCATTTTACGATACTAGATGACGCACTGAAACAAGATGACTTATTTATAATCAACCCAATAAAAATGTGCTGCCAACAAAATGTTCTATTTTTGAATTCCCCGTTTCTAATGTTTGTTCACAGAAAAATACAGTGACAATTTGTGACAGAGTTTTAAAAATTGGAGTTTCCGTTTAAATGTGTTTGATGAGGGTTATTATTTTTGTTTTGCACCACGTCTTACTACCCGTTCACGTTATGCGCTTAACTACTAATTATACTAATGGTTTAGGGATGAGAAAGGTCATACTAAATGGAAGTGTACCCACAGTTGCGTGGTGGTAGAGTGGAAAAACATTTAGAAAAACCCCCTCAATACTCGTGATCAACATTCGAACCTTCATCTCCCTGTCGTCAGCAATCTAGTCTACTGCGAGAGTAGCGCCTTAGACCATGCAACCAATGAAGTGGATCTGAGGGTTAGTTTATAACAGATGTCATCTTAAACGAGATTGAACGGGGGTTCGAATACCGTTCAGGAGTACTGAGGGTGGATTATTCCTGATAGTTTCACAATCTACCTCCACGAAAATGCAGGTAAATTTCCCATAAATTCGATATTCCTCGTTTTTACCCCATTAGTTTAATTAAATGTGGATATCCCGTACGGGTGGGGGACAAAACTGTCAAAAAGGACTGAAGTTAAAGTGAATTAACCATGCCAGGGATTTCATTTAAGAAAGAGCTACCCAACAGCTAATTAAAACTTTAATTAAGGACGTATATTTGTATCTAATAAATAATTTATCACTACCTTCCTTTCAAAACTTTTAAATAGACCCTTTTACATCCGGCTGTTTTACCTCAAAATATTTTTGATTGAAAGGCTTTCTGGTAAAATCACCCAATTCAAGATCCATGAGGCAAAAACTAGGAAGGGACCAAAAGGTTTTAACATAAAGATGAGAAAAGTTTTTCATTCTATAAACAAATTTCTTGTATCTTGGAGGCGAAGATTTGAACGTTTTGTGTGTGTGCCTGTGCGTGTGTGTTTAAAATGTAGGTATTTAAAGGTATGTGTTGCTTATAAATATAGTACGTTTTACATGGTTACTGCGCACCTGGAAAACCGTGGTAATATAAAGGGGGGAAACGAGGGGAAACACAGAGAATTTAACAATATAAATAAATAATATACCAATAACTCTTTGCTTTAAATAGTAGGACTTTTCGTAGAAAAATAAATGGTATGGTACACAGCACAGACTTTATCTCTCTTTTATCTTAAAATAGAAACAGTTACTAAAAACTCGTAATATCTATGAAAAGAAATAATATACATTGTTGCAAAAACACACAAAAGATAATAGATGAAATAATATACACTCTTACAGAAACATTAAGAAAATAGAAACATCTATATCCTTCAAAGAGCATCTCAATTCCATATTTCAAAGTGCTACATAAAAAATATATATAGGCTTGCTTGTAGCTCACAAACTATTGATTTCATAAAAGTATGTTTCAAATTAATTTATTTAAATTTTTTATGTTACTATAACATTAAATTGATAAGTTATTTTGTATCTCAAAACTGAGAATTTATGATCAAAATTGGAAATTTACACTATTTTAAAGTATCCTTTAAGTCATTCTCAAGGAAAAACGAGAATTTCCATTTTGTTTGTAATATTAAACAATGGCCAGATATAAAATGTAGTCAAAATAGTTAGAGCAGATTATGAAAAAAATCTATTTCATCTCTTTTTGCCCTTCAGTAAGCTACTCTTAATTTTAGGGTTGGATATCTAGTTTTAAAAAATCCTTGGGGGGGGGGGAACCTTACGTAAACTTTAGATACCAAGTTTAGGCCTGATCGGTAAAATGGTTTCGACTACAGTCCTAGATACAAATTACAAACAGAAGACGGCATCACGGAAACATATTTTGTTTGTTTTAGGGGGTCATGAAACATTTATCGAAATCTTGAGTTTGATTTTTTTGACAATCACAATAAGTCTCTCTCCGAGTTGTCTAGTCAAAGTAAAAAATGAGTTGGATAGCTAACTGCGTGGATTTGAGCCCATGTCGTATTTCTTCAAATGGTATGACCTAATTCTAGTATATTTTATGAAAAACTAAATTTGGTCTTTTGTGCCAGTGTTTCTCAAAGTTTTTATATTTGAGGACCACCAAATGGAAGTTATGCTCACCGACGCACCCCCGGGGCCCTGGGAGTAGAATAGGTGAGAATTTTGAAAATTATGCAGAAACAAATTTTTTTTTAGAAACTCCATTTTGGGACTATATATACAGGACTAAAATTAATGTATTAAGTTAAATTTTGAAAACAAATATAAAATAATTAGATTAAATTAGTAAGTAACAATTGTTTGATTATTCATTATAAATCTCGTAGTTTTTTTAAAAATAAGTAATGGTTAAGATTTGTTTGGTTAAGGTTGGTACATACTTAGATACTTCCTTTTTCTATTTGACTCGTATCTAGGGAGAAAATAAATAGTGCATAGTTTGAATATTTCCTATTTAATATTTTGAATTTAAAATTTTTGTATTATATGTAATCATTAATGTTTAATGAATTGTTACTAAACTTTCTGGGATCCTGCGGACCACTTGATTGTCCACAATGGACCACACTTTGAGAAACACTGCTCTATACCAGATGGTGGAGAACCGTCGTTGAAGAAGACAGAAAACTCGGAAAACCACGGGACTAACTCAAAAATGTGGCAGAAAAAACTTGAATGACAAAACTTAGTTACAGCGCCATACTCTCCGCTTACGTTAAAGGAATATTTTTTTATTATTATTATTATATTATTATAATATTATTAAATAATTATTATTATTATTATATATTATTATTATTATTATTATTATATATTATTATAATATTATTATATTATTATTATTATAATATTATATATTATATATTATTATATTATTATATTATTATTAATATTATTATTATATTATTATATTATAATATATTATTATTATATTATTATATATTATTATAATATTATTATTATTATATATTATTATTATTATTATTATTATTATTATTATTATTATTATTATTAATTATTATTTATATTATTATTATTATTATTATTATTATTATTATTATTATTATTATTATTATTATTATTATTATTATATTATTACTATTCTACCTAAAGTGTCTGTAAAAATAGGAATTTCTTCGGAAAAACCTGAAAAAAACTAGCGAATTTTGAAAATAGGGGCAACACTACTTTTGTGTGTTTTATATATTGGTGTTTTTTTTATCACCGCGTCTCAATACAGGTTCGGGATGTACGCAAATAATATAATATTAATTATGCTAACCTATTAATGATAATAAAGGTAAAATTTAGAAGAAATTCACCCGAATTTTCGCGGAGTAAGAGTGGCAAACCAATTAGGAAAATACACTTTAAATATATCCAACCGAGACTCAAACCTCAATCTGTCAGTGGAGTCCAGATTATTGCGAAAGTTACGCCTTAAACCATGCGATCACCTAAGTGGGTACTCTGTTTGATAATTAGCTTATTTTATATTCTGAAGAGAAGTACTTCAAACGGAATCTTGGTAATACAAAATACTTTTGTATGTGCTATATCCACAAAGCACTTTTCATAGGAAGAACCTTATCTGACAGCTAGAAAAGTTGTTAGATTTACTTTCATGTATTCATCTAGATAAAATAACAATCAGTGTGTTTGTCAAAGAATTACATAATTACTTACTCTATAGTATTAGGAACTCGAATGTTCATTGCCGCAATAACAAAAGTTTGCCACCTATCCCTATCTTGAGCTAGTTTTATCCATTCCCCCCTCATTGAATCTTATATCTTTTAGGTCCATTCTAATGTTATCCTCTCATCTGTGTCTAGGTCTTCCCAATGGTCTCTTCCCATTGGGTTTGCCAGTCAATACCACGAACAAGGTTCTAGATTCTCCCATTCACACTGCATGTCCTACCCAAATCAATCTACGAGACTTGATTGTCCTAACAATGTCTTGAGATGAATACAGGGTGTGTAACTTATCATTATATAACCTCTTTAACTCCTACGTAGCATCATCTCTTTTTGTATCAAATATCTTCCCAAGCCCCTGTTTTCAAACACCCTAAATTTGTTTTCTTCATGTAAGATAAGAGACCACGTTTCACACCAATAGAGAACAACCGATAACATTATTGTTTTATATATTATTCTGAATTTAACATTCCTAGACAACAGGTGAGATGTCAACAACTTATTGACCGAGTAACACGTGCTAATATTAAATCTATTTCCGGTTATCTTTAGTGTCGTTTATATATTTTAATAAGAGTACGATGACGTTAAAGCAAATATGTTGTTTTTATTTCGCATTGGGAGTTCTCCGCATTTAATTAGGCTATTTAGGTTACGTGATTACGTTTGAAATTGGAGGATATATGGCTGTATATTGTGGAGGGTGAGTGGTAAACCACTTGTGAAGATAAATCTTGCTACACACCGATTTTCCCACAACCTACAAACGATTTTGTAGTCCACGTGCCTAACTATGCCCATCATTATTTGCGGTATTTAACGTGCATCTCATAGACCTAATGATTATATCAGCACACGAAACTTTCTATGAGCGAGAGAGAAAGGGTCTACCAATTTTGCCGGGAGAGGTATTTTCACATACCTTCCAGGGTTCTTTCCCCTCCGAAGGAAGCTGTGTTACGGATTTTTATTGCTCAAGAAAAACGTATCGGCCCCAGCTAGGTTTGAACCTACTGACATCGTGTCCTCAGGCGAACACTCTACCCCAAAGCCACCGAGGTCGACAAGTGTTTACAAATTAGTTAACCTTTATTTAAAGGAAGATGACTTAACATAAAATAAGATGGATGTAGTTATATTAGGTGGGCCTATACCTTTCCATTAAACAAAACGAAAATTTAAATTAAACAAAAATCATTGTTTATTATATTAAAAGTATTACTAATGCTAAGTAGACCCAGTATTATTAATTTTATTACCTGTTATGTCTAATTAATTAATGATTTTGTTTAAAATGGGTAGTTGTTGAGTGTTTTATAGGAAAAATATCATTATTATATTTTTAAGGGGCAAACCTAATTAATGGGCAGTTTAATGATAACAGATTTTTAAAGATTTTGTTTTCAGCTGTAATATAATAAATACTTATGTGCAATGGTGTCGTACTACTTTTTTTTCTTAGCACTGCGTCTTACTACCCGATCGGTATGTACGCATGTGTACTTCTTACATTAATGTATTAGGAATGAGGAAAGTTGAACTTAAAGGAAGTTTACCCACATTTTCTTAGAGGGAGATGGTAAAACCATTCAGGGAAAACCACCCTCAGTACACCCGACCGGGATTTGAACCAAGATCTCTCCATCACCACCAATCCAGTCTATTGTGAAAGTGCGTACTATTTATTTTAGTTCAAACTGAGTCATCAATTAACATTTCCTCGTCATCATGACATGGCAGTAGCAGTTCTGTGCGAGTGACGATACGCCCTGATTTGTGTTAATTTCATCAACTATGGTCACTGTTGAGGCGACATGGTTCATTTATAAGAGAGAGAGAGAGATAGAGAGAGGAGTTGCTGGGGTCCAGTGGCCGACATCCATCACCATGGCAACCCTCATCTTCAGATTGATACAACAAGAGTCTATCTCCATCTGGAAAACATTCACAGGGTTCTTTGAAGGTCAAGGTTCAAATACTATTTGGATTAAACTAGCCTCGGCTACTTCCTAACTTTTTTTTTTTTGTAACTTTCAAACACAAGACACGGGGTGTGACCCTAATCCACTGTAATGGGCGTATTAATTAATAAAAATTACGATGTTGTTTTATATCTTCTCCACAAGTGAATGCTTATGCCCCATGAAATGCAAACTCTTCCTTTTCCTGCTTGAAGTGTTAGCTCAGCGCCAACATAATGGACTATCCTTAAAGGAATGTGATGTTAAGTAGCGAACAATAACAAAAGAATACCAAATCTTAAAACCGTAAAAATTGTCATCTGCCAAAAGTTTATTATTTATCTATACCCTACAAAGTTCAGCTAATGACCGGTCTTACACTTTGAGAGTAACTAGTGCTAATATTACTCTAGATACTACAAAAGGTTGGGTAGTATAGGTATTGAGACTTAATGTTAAAACTTACTTCTAATAGCCTAATAGTTTTGTTACAGTTTTGTAGAAACATTGGATGCTCAATATTTAAAATTTTGGCTGCCCAGCAATTTGATATTTCACCTATTTCTGAAAATTATAACATATTTTAAATCTTTGAGTTCTGATGGCATAGCGTTCAAAACCCTAATCGCTTGAAAGATAAATGATTTTTCAAAAATTTTAGTACGATGTTTCGGTACTTGTAGAGAAGTTATGTTTCGTGTTTTATGTTTATGTATGAAATATATTTTGGTCACTTCTGAATAGAGATAAGATGGGCATTTAGATTTTATAAAACCGTGAACTAAAACCTAAAAGACGTCGGTTTTCCATATTTAGCCACTTGAAATATTTAGGTAATTTCTAGGCTAAAAATAAATCTTAGACAGGAGTTTTGGACTTTTTGGATTTTATGTTTTAAGTTTTTATTCATGCCAAGAAGAAGTTCTGAGGAGAAGTAAATGTTTGACAAGACCAATGATTCACGATGGTTGATTTTACGTCATTTGGTAGAATGTGTTTGAATTTATAGAGATGATTTAAACAATAGTATGATTTTTGTACATACGATGAGGCATGTTTTTCCCAAGGATATATTTTCATTAATTACTACTACTAAGTTATTATAGTACTTTACCCTGGGTAGCGTCAAACTATCAATCTGTACTTTTGTATCAACACACATTCTTTTGAGCAGAGTAGCACTACCTATCAACATATGCTAACATTAAGCTTCAGGCAGTTTAAACTACACCAATGTCACAAAGTGATTAGTTCTTCATTTATACCTTTCACAACTTCATAAATATCTTTTGGTGCAAATGAAACGTAAAGTTGAGTGTCATCCGCATACTGATGAGAAGAGATAAATTTGAAACATTTAGGCATTGAAGTCACGTATAGTGAAAGTATGAAGGGACCTGGTGAGACTTCTGCATTTACTGGTTTCAGCTTCAGAATACATTATTTGGCGGATGCATAAATATCACCGTATTTTGCAGCGTTTATTTCCAAATCCGACTATTCTCTTTGAAGGATGTGGTAGGCGTTCATCCACTAATAGTATCTTATCCTTATTTGTCCACTCCTATTCGTAGGGTAGCCTACATATTAATAAACCGATAATAACGTAGATGAATGCCTCTCCCTAAGTATGAAAAATTAATGCGAATAACTATAGTGGTTTTGTCATCCCTTAGAAAAGTCTCGTGCTCCTCACCCATCGTGCTCCATCCCTCAAAGATGACCCCTTTCTGAAGTTGAAACTCGTCACCCTGCAATATTTATTATGGTAATGGCAGCTCTGTCGCTTCAAAAACCACCAAAAGAATACTCCAAGTAACTTAGAATTTTCTGTTGTGGCCATTAACAACAAATTACTGCATTTGGGAGACGATTTTTACACACTTCCCCTTAATCATAAAATAGCGTCAATTTGTGTAAAATATCTTTGAAAATGAACACTTTTTACAAATATCTTTTAGTTCATTCACTTTGTGGCAAGCCATATTTTTAAATAACAAACCCCTATATAAATATTAGGAGAGATCTGCACGTCTGCAAAGAATTTCAAGAGTTGGTCCCTTTATAGGTAAACGCATCTGTAAACAACAAGAAAAAAAACGGGAGTGTTTCCAAAAAAACAGAACAATACTAGGATATTTGTGAATTTAAGACATTTAGCTGCAAGCGTCATATACCGTACTTATGTATTAGCAGAGAGAGAGAGAGAGAGTGTGTGTTGACCTTGATGGTTCTGTTGTAAGGTGCTCGCCTTAGCCGAAGTCAACGGATTTTTTTTTTTAGTGAGCACAACCTCCTTCGGAGGGGAAGTAAATCCGTCGGTCTTATGTCGATTATGGCGTGTAAAAGAACCCTGGAAGTTATGTGAAAATAATTAGTAATTGGTAGACCCATTCGCTCTCGCTCATAGAAATTCTCGTGTACTGATACAACTAGTGGATTTTAAAAAACAATACTAGCATAGAAGAAGAAGAAGACGAAGAAGAAGCAAATAAGTATTTTCGCCCTCCCCCTCCCAGCCTCCTCTGAAATATTGAATTGGTTAGTGGGCATTGGACATATATTTCCCCATCGTGGTCAAATTATCTTTTCTAAAAAAAAATATTATATAACCTTACACTCATAAATTTTATAAAAAAATTAATTTCATCTATTCATAGTACTAACTTACTAAGTTATTTGCAAAAATAGGGATTCTCTCTGGATTACCTGAAAAATACCGGGAATTTTGTAGGATGTGAATAATGGCAACCCTCTATGTTAATTATTACGTTTTGAATTGGTGTCTTGCTCGAATGCTCAAAAGTTCTTGGGTTTGATTTGCGTCATGACGGCATACTTTAAAAATTTAGTAAAAATTGAAGTTTACACTCATTTTCAGTGATTAATTAACTTTCGGGGGACCCTATATCAACCGACACTTGGACTAAATGCTAGTTAGTTTCCTCTAGTTAGGTTTACTGATGACGGGGAGGCTGGGATTCGAATTCTGATCGGGTGTACTGAGGGTGTTTATTTCTAAATGGTTTCCCATAATCCCTCCACAAAAATGTGGGTACATTTTCTCCCATTTATACCTTCTCTGTCCGTGTCACAATGATGTAACTAAGCGTGGACAAACCATATGAATACTCAACAAAACAGTTGAGGAACTTGAGTGCTGTGTCTTTACTATAATAAAGTAATTATATAATCACTTGTTTCAAAAAGTGTACGTTAAATACTCCATTTGAAAAAAACCTAGTGTATTTAATAACCAACCTGTCATTTTCGTAGATTTGTTCTTTATTTAGAGAGTTAAATTCTATACTCTGATGGCTCAGAGATTGGAGAATAAGTATAATAAATGAAAACACACAAACTTGGACATCGAAAAAAAGATGCATAATAATATTACTTTAAGAGATGGTGAGCATACTCAGTTTACTCACAAGGGGAGGCCACGACGTTCGGATCACGGATTATCTTCAAACTTTGTACACTTTTAGTAGTCCATTAGGACAACATAATGTGCAAGTAGTAAGGCGTACTACTTAGGCGTTTTCGAGAAAATCGCAAGAGAAGTTTTACGCGTCGAATATGTACCGGTGCGTTGCAACTATGGACACAAGGTGGCGGCGGTCGAGTGATTAGCGTTCTAGCTCCGTAATCATTGGATCGCTGGATCGAGTCCCACCCGTCTTTTTTTTTTCAACACTGGTCATATTCTTTCATATATATTACAATTCAAAGGTAGTATATTGAAAAAATACGTGTATTTGCATGAACTTTTGTTGAATTTTCAATGTTATTTGGCTGTTTACTAATTTTTATTGCTACAACAAATATTATATTTATAACTATCGACAAAACGACCAAACGCATAAAGTTTTCCTGAAAATGAATGCCTGTCGTGATTTGCGAAATCCCTCATACCTGAAATCGGGTAAGGTACCCGGAACTGCTTTGCACCTGGACGCTTTGACCTGCAGACACAGGATTGAAAGGATAAGGGGAGGGCCAGGCTTGGAAAGCCCAAGTCAAACATCGATAAATAAAGGTGTGAATAACTTTATTCAATAATACAATGAGCTACAATATGTCAGAATATAAGGGTAATATACAATTAATCGTCGGATGTGCTTTCGACATTATAAGTTGCAGGATGATATTTTTCATACAGACACGGAAAACATAAATTAAAACGGCATCTACTACATTGAATGAATGCAATTTTCCCGCATACACAAGGAATCTTTAGATTTTCTATGGAAAAACAAACCTCGTTGACATTTTTAAAAATGTATCTTTCTTCCGACAATTTGGATGCAAATCATGCGTAACGCAACATTTTCGTAAATATTGGTTCTGATAATTTTTGCGAGCCTCCACGAAGCGGTCATTGGTCCACGAATCAATTATTGAATATTTATCGATCGTTGTTCCTCAAATTTTTATATGTTTTCTTTCCATCTCTTCAAATCGTCCTTTCTTTTTAAACTTCGAGATCCTTTAATCTGGAGAGTTTGTAGATTCCACGTGGGGTGTTCTTTTGCCAGTCTCACTACTTTTATTTTTTTCTCCAACGGAACGTATCCAGCTTTTGCCTTCTTTGCGGCTGGCTCATAATCCGCATCGTCGGAAAAAATCTCCTTCAACTTCACAGAATAGACCTTCTTCATCTACTTCGTCGAAATGAATGAGGTCCTGGTCAGAAATAAGTCTCTTCTCTCCTAACTTTTCGAAGGTAGACTGATACAGTTCTTCTCCAATCGCCATTGCATCTGCAGAAATTGTTGCTGATGATTCTGTATCAATAAGGTCGCTTCTTGAAGAAGACTTTCACAGTACACGAACGCATCTTTTAACTGACGTTTTGCATCCGTATTATGCATTGAATTTTCATGCCATTCATCATTCGCAGTAGTCGAAGAACCTGGAGTCACTTTCTTCATTTTTTCTGTAAAAATGTAAATTTTGTGATTTTCAAAAAACTCGCACGTACACTATTCATTCCTGCTACTTTAGCAAGGTCTTACCGCTACGCAAGTTAACTGCCGAATGATGCCTGTTCTATCGCAACGGCCGTATAAGAATAGAACCCAGGTCCAAGCCTGGCACTCCTCTGGTTTTTTCAAACGTGTGTCTGCAGGTCGAAGCGTGTCGTCTGCAGGTTTAAGCGTGCACAACAGTTCCGGCTACCTTACCCGATTTCAGGTATGAGGGATTTCGCAAATCACGACAGGCATTCATTTTCAGGAAAACTTTATGTGTTTGGTCGTTTACTTTGGAAATTCAACAAAAGTTCATGCAAATACACGTGTTTTTTCATTATATTACCTTTGAATTGTAATATATATGAAAGAATATAACCAGTGTTGAAAAAAAAAAGATGAGAGGGACTCGATCCAGTGATCCAGTGATTACGGAGCTGGAACGCTAACCACTCGACCGCCGCCATCTCGTGCTCATAGTTTCAACGCTCCGGTACATATTTGACGCGTAAAACTTATCTTGCGATTTTCTTGAAAACGCCTAAGTAGTACGCCTTACTACTTGCACATTATGTTGTCCTAATGGACTACTAAAAGTGTACAAAGTTTGAAGATAATCCGTGATCCGAACGTCGTGGCTCCCCTTGTCAGACAGGAAATGAAACACAGGCTCTCAGGTCATGGCTAGTAGTACTGTACTAGCGAATACCTAACCTCAGGGGCTACTAAAGTCCATTTCTCATAGGAAACGCCTTTAATAAACTACAAACTTTTGTTTTTGCGGCCAACATTGATAGAATTTTACTATTTTATAAGTTTTTAATGAGTGTTATTGTATGAATTTAGTTAATAATTAATATCTATCAAAAGTGAAAGTTTAAGATCGCATAGCCTGACTATTGTAAAAATAATACAAAAATATTTATATAAGATTATAATAATACTTCCACTGATAATTTAATTTCTCCAATGAATGCTAACGACTCTAGACGCATATATTCTTGGAAAATATATTTTTTTTAATGTTGGGGTTTGGTTTTAATCATTTACTATTTCATCATAAAAGAGGTATTTGCGTCAACAAACCAACATTTCCACATGCCAAATCTCAAAAGGAAGTAAAGTCTACACTCGACTAAGTGTTTAATTTAAAACAGGTGAACATATTGAACGTTATTAAATTAGTAAGTTAATGTTTTGAAATTAGTACAAATCACAGGTTATTTAGTTCTTGTTTAAAATAAAATAGTTGCAACACGCAAACAATCGTAGATGGCGTGGGAATGCTATCATCGAATAATTAAAAAGTTAATAAATAAAATTACAAAGTTAGCATATAAAAATTAAACTAGTTAGAAGGCATTATTTTTTTATTTTTTTTTATTTTTATTTTAGCACCGCGTCTTACTACCCGTTCGTGTTATACGCTTAAGTACTAGTTAACCTAATGGATTAGGAATTGGGAAGGTTGAATAGAGGAAGTGAACCCGCATTTGCGTGGAGGGAGGGCAGAAAAGCATTTAGGAAAAACCACCCCCAGTTCACCCGACCGAGATTCGAACCTCGATCTCCCCGTCCTCGGCATTCGGACTCAACACGACTAGCGCGTTAGCCAACTACGCCACAGAGGCGGGTTGGAAGGCAATAACATTCTTACAATATGTATACGTAAAGGTAGATCTAGTACATATTCTAGCTGTCAGATAAGGCGCTTCCTATGAAAAGTGGACCACAGTCCATACCATAAAATATACTGTCCATATCTACTACCATAGATTATATTGACACTTATTTTACATTCAGTCACGAAGGATGGCCTCCATTTTAGTAAGCTGTAAAAGGTACAAAATAAATTATACATATGAAGTTGAAGAAATGCATAGTTTTTAACTGATATTTTCCTGTTTTCAAACAGAAAGATTCCAAAACATTACACTTGTCAGGTTTTATTTAAGGAGTTAAACGATATGAGAGGGGAAACACGTGAGAAGCAAAAAAATAATATAAACCTTTGGGATAATTTTTTCAAAAATAAAATTGTTTTAAGTACTTTCTCGCTTTCAAACAACATAAACTACAGAAAATCATGTGTCAAGTTTTATTTAAATAGTTAAACGGAGAGAGTTTAAGGGTGGTAAAAAGAGAGAGAAACATGAAAAGACAAAATAACGAGGGATTTTTGAAAAAGTAAATGTTGTATAATTTGTTTTTGGTGCTTCCCTACTTTTGGACACAAAACAAAGAGCAACGTATATTCATCCTTGTTTATATTTCACCTGGTTGCAATGGATACAGACAGGTAGGGCTTATGTTATACAGGAGAAGGGGCTGGAGATCAAGATAGTTCAGCTAACCCCCAAGCTGTGCTCGTAGCTCTCATAAAACATTCAGAGGGGATGAAAAAGGAAGTCATTTGATTGGCCAAAGCATTCCCTCCCCCTCTCCCAACCTGGAGATGAAGCACAAGGTATGGGATGAGAGAGGGGAGAGGGGGAACCAATTCTGTGATGGAAACCGGGAAACCAAATAAAATATGTTCCATAGGAACTGGTGCTCCGTGAGGTATGAGACGTCGTACGACTGCTCGATGCTGTCTATATCTTTCATTGGTGAGAAAGCTGGTATCTTGAAAAGATCTATGTTTCTGTGGCCGAACTCGCCAAAGCTCTTGGATTTCAAATTCTGAGCTCCATGATTTGGTTCCCCGATGATTTCAGAATAGAACACACATTACATATTGTAATTTATCATTACGTTTCACTAACCATTTGTGTCATATATATACAATCTATTTCTATAATCACTACCATATTTACGTAATATATATCACTATTATATATATATATAATATAATGTTAATATGGTAGTGATTATAGAAGTAGATTGTATGTATATATTTATGTTAATATATTAATTAGGCTAGTATGTGCAATTAGGATAATATGTATTAATTAGGCGAATAGATAATAATTATGCTAATATATTAATTACGTTATTATGATAGGGATGATAGAGGTCGAATCGAATTTAGAGGAAATGTATCCTTATTTGCATAGAAGGTGAGGTGGAAATTATATAGGGAAAACCACATTCACCACACCAGGCCGGAATTCTAACACTGACTTCACCATCATGAAGGCAAACCAGACTAAATGAGCTTGACATTCAGACCACGTGTCCACCGGCGCGGATCATAATTGAAATAAATATTTGGTTCAGATTAAGAGCCGTTCACTTTTTTTTTATTCCGTTCCTTTTGGGCTATCCGCATAGTTGCGCTAGTTGAGTGAGGATGAGGAAGAAAGGATATTTGCCCACACACGCGTGGTAGGAGATTGGGGGATCATTTAGGGGAAATAACCCTCAGTCAGTACATTCAACTGGAATTCGAACCCCGATCTCCCTGTCATCGGCAATCCAGTTAATAGCGAGAGTGACGTCTTAGCCCATTTTGCTACAGATGCGGGCTACAAACATAATTCAATCAGGACCCTCTCAGTGTACATACGCGGGTATTCCAGACAGGGAGTAAGACGCAAAGCACGCACATTGGAATGATATTATCTCACCAAGAGTTACTAAATACACTCATATAGGCCTACTGTATTCATACATCAAGTCTTATTTTCTGACCCGCTTCAGTGGCCCAAGGGGGGATCCAGTGCCTATTGTCAGGGGGAAGAAGGGTAAGGGTTTTCATAAGGTTCCTTCAAGTATAATATCAATAATTTTAATTAATTAAGATTTTTATTTATAATAAGTTTAGTAGTATTGCTAGTTATAAAATAATTTTAATTGATAATTATAATAATCAAAAGAGGACTTATAAGAAAAAACACCATTTTGATTAACGGACAACGTTGTTTACCTTACATGTTTTGTTTTTATGCTTTATGCTTTGTGACGGTTCCGGTTATAGTAAATTCCGTCCCGGTTGCAATTCTAATGTAAATTCCATTTTGACCATTATAAGCTCTTATGTAAATACCGTCTTGTCGTTATAAGGGTGCTATGTAAATTGAGGTCCTCAAAAAAAGGAATATAATAAATTAAATATAATAACGAAGAGAGTTTCGTTATATTTCAAATATTTATTTCAACATGACCACATTTTTACTTTCTCGCTATCTTAAAGGTAGAGAGTGTATTGTGATCGTGAAAAAAATCAAACTCGAGATTTTGATATATTTTGACGTTTCATGACCCACCCCCCGCGAATTCAAAAAAGTTGTTATTGAATTTCCGTCTGTTTATGTCTGTGTCTGTGCCTTGGAGTGGAGCCTAAACTATTTTAACGATCAGGCTGAAACTTGGTATCTAGGATTTTCATAGGTTTGCCCCTTGGAGTCTTTGGAATTAGATATCTAACCCTAAAATTAAGGGTAGTTTACTGAAGGATGAAAAGAGAAAAAATAAATTTTCTCAAAATAGGCTCTAATGATTTTGATTAAATCTCATATATAGGCATTGATAAATATTATAAACAAAATGGATACTCTAATTTGTTAGAAAAATTAATTTAAGGGTTCCGGTCTGATGCGTAAATTCTAATTTTTTTTTATCACATCTCCTAATTATTATTATTATTATTAGCACCGCGTCTTACTACCCGTCCGGGTTATACGCACTTACGCTAATGTGTAATGGTAGGGTGATTGTGAGATGAAATGGAGGACCTACAGTTTAACGTGGAATCCGAACCACGGTGGAGGCCTGGCATTCCTCACATTCACAAGATGTGATTAATACACGTCTTGTCAGAGGTGAAGGAAGGGTTTGGCAATCAGTATAAATCTGTGCCGGGACCGAAGATTGAACCCCGGACCCCTAGCACAGAAGTCTGACACCTTACCCTAGACCACCAGGTCACCGTTCACATCTCCTAAACTATTTGAGTTATGAAATTACTTATCATGGCAAATATTTAGGATATTTATAATACAAATATTTTATTTGAAACATATTTTTTTATATAACCAATAATTTTCAAGCTAAACGCAAATTTATATATTTTTTTAACTTTTCAAACACTATAGTTCAAGTATTGCGACCGTAAAAAAAAATCAAACCCGAGATGTTGATGGATGTCGACGTTTCATGACCCCCTGAACCCAAAAAAGTTGTTTTTGCAATGTCGTTTGTCTGTGTGTCTGTTTAACCCTAAAATTTAGAGTAGTTCAATTAATGGCGAAAAGAAAAAATAGATTTTCTCAAAATCGGCTCGAACGATTTTGATCAAAATTCGTATCTAGGCATTGATTAAGATTTTAAACAAAATAGCTATTTTCATTTTCCTATGAAAATGAATTTTAGGGTACTTTACAGAAGTGGAAATTCCCTTATCTCCGCAAATATTTAAGATAATAAATAGCTTATCATTGCAAAATTGTAGTATTATTAAAATATAAAAACTTTTATTTAAAATATATATTTTATGAAACCAATAGTTTTTGAGATATTGGCAAATATATTTATAAAATTTTGTGCGCTTTAGTTGTACATACGACAAAAGTTTTAACGCAATAACTAACTAATAGAGTAAGTAGATAAGTAGGTCTCTCAAAAAGTGTATGTTCTTTTTTATTTAACCACTTAGGGGGAACGTTTGTACAGCAATTATCTAGCTCTATCATTTTAGACTATTTAGTCAATATTTTACCTTTTTTATTGGTCTAAATTTATAAATGAGGAATTTAATAAAAATGCGATACCATAAGATGTGTAACCCCTAATAAAATCTCGAACATTTTAACCGAAATTCGAAATTTTAATATGAAGTATTGACCCTTGTGGACCCAATATCTATCTTCTTTTTTTCCTTTTGTCCAAATATACTAGTGAGGACTTTAATTCTTTAAAAAGAAAATCATAAAATTTAAATCCGGGGATCAAAAACTGTCCAACCTAAGTATAACGCAATTTTTGTTCGGGTTTTCTAGTGTATATTATTTCGTTTCACATATGGCTATACTACGAGTTTTGAGTAAATATCTCCATTTTTAAACAATGGAGTAAGAAAGTCCATGCGGAGTTCCATACCATTTATTTGATTTTAAGTATAGAAGTCAAACCTACAAATAACGGTAATATTCGAAGAGTATGCTTGTAAAACAATTATTACAAACAATCACGCACGTACACAGGTGGTCACGTGGTCTAAGGTTAGAGACACGCAATAGACTGTGTTGCTATTATTACGGTGAGTTTGGGGTTCGAATCTCATCAGGATCCATCAGTAATAATTTTCCACGATTGTTTTTAACTTCGGTTCCCCATCCTCTCGCCATGTTATTGCGGGTACACGTCGTCTAAAAAACTAACCTCATCATTTTTCCTCTCTACTGTTTGTATCTTTGATATTAAAGTGTACAAATAAAAAATATCAATACTTTTAGTTATCTTTTGACTAAAAATGTATGTCTTAATCTATTTAAAACTTTTTTTTTGGTGCACCGCGTCTTACTACTCATCCGGGTTATCCCCATATTTTCACTTATAAGGTAGGAAAGAGGGAAACAAAATGTAAAGGGAAAGTACCCGCATTTACGTAGAAGTAAAGTGAGAAACCATTTAATAAACCCCCTCCCCCTTTCAATTCACCCAATTGTAATTCCAAACTTACTTCCCCATTCCCAGCATTCCAGTATATTGCGAGACTGACATCTTAGAATACGTGACCACTGATCTGGGTAGCAAAATAGCTATTAATGAATTAATACAAGGGGTAATAAATATAGAGGTTAGAAGAAATGCATCCGAAACAGCGTGGAGAGAGGATACGAAAACCACAAATCATTATGTGGGAAACCATCCCTAATCTATTCACCAGCGATTCGAACTTGCCGATACCGGAAATAGTCTAGTGTGAGTCTAGCACCTTAGACCTCGTAGCCATCAGTGGTGGGGACTCAATTGATGAGTTTGTAGGGTGCGTGTTATTTTAAACTTTAGTGGGTGAACTTTGCTCATTTAATTTGCAAGTTATTTAAAATATATATATATAATTACATTATTCCATTCCGGCCCTAGTGAGTAAAATGGATGCCGTGCAACATTCATTCATTCAAATATTGAAGCTAGATGTGGACGTTAACTAAGTAAGTTAACTAAAGTATTGTTTAATAATACCTGTCAGGTACACTGACGGTGGTTTTCCTGAAAGGTTTTCCACTACCTCAACGCAAATGGGGTGCACGTCCTCTAAATTAAACTTTCCTAATCCCTAACCCATTAGCGTAATTAGTACATAAGTGTATAATCCAAACGGGTGTAAGACGCGGCGCTAAAAACAAATCACTTTGTTTAAAGAATCAAGTTTAAGTAGTTAAAATACTTTCTACACTCAAAATTTTGTGGGTACTGATGAAAATTACCCAAAAAATAAATAAAAAGAATGACTCGAAATTGATTATTTTCTTAACGTATTTTACCATCCTTATTTTAATATGGTGTAGCCTACTAAGGAAGGTTTTTTTATACGTAACATTGAAACTATTGAAGCTGCTGGGATTGTAGGTGATACGTAATTTTACTACCATTTATAACTAATCAGGAATGTACATTGAATAATAACAACAAAGTACGAGTGAGGCAAAATTTAAGTAAATTCACTAGAGTTTACCTAGATAGTAAAAAGCAACTTTATAAACCCCCTTTGTTTATCTGGCTGGAATTCAAACTTACAGAGTTTCCCCCCCCCCCCCCCCAAAGGTTTTCCCTCTCTACCACCACACAAATATGAAAACATTTCCTCTATTAACCTTCACCTTCTCTAGCCTATCAGTGTGGATAGGTTGTAGGCCAAACGGATAGTAAGACGTGGTGAACAAAAAAAAATCTCTAAAGCTAATTGTATCGAATACTTTTTCATTGCTAATAGTATCACAAAAATATATTAAAATTTAATGTTATTAAAACAGGAAAAATCACAACACCAACAAAACAAATTTAATAAAAATGATACCCGCCTCGGTGGCGTAGTTAGCTAACGCGCTAGTCGTGTTGAGCTAAACGGCCGAGGATGGGGAGATTGAGGTTCGAATCTCAGTCGGGTGAACTGGAGGTGGTTTTCCCTAAAAGTTTTTCACCATCCCTCCACGCAAATGCGGATTAACTTCCTCTAAATTCAACCTTCACAATTCCTAATCCATTAAAGTAATTAGTACTTAAGCGTATAACTCGAACGGGTAGTAAAATGTGGCGCCAAATAAAAAAGTCATAAAATTTCATTTTAAGGAAATGAACAGCTTCACCGATGGCCACGTTGTCTTAAACGCTAGAATCGTACTGTACTAATTGTATCATCTTTTCTCCGCTATAATGCGGGTGCCTTTCCTCTAAACTACCCTTCACATCACTACTAGGTAATACGCATATTTTTCAAGTAGGCCTACCATGATTACCTTAGAGAGGGGGTAAAAATGAACGGGTAGTAAGATGCGATGCAAAATAATAATAACATAAAAATACGCTTAGATAAAAAATGTGTTTTTAACCAATAAATCACTTATGATCACTTATGAACTCCAAATAAATTGTAGCTTGTTTACTTTCGCAACCAGCGTAGATTAAAATGTAAACCTCATTGAAACTCGGAAAAAAAAAATCTAAGAAGCAGTTGGTCATCGTCTGAAGTAAAAATGTCTAAATGATCTTGACCATGGCTAATACCTAACACTCTTGAATGTAAAAATTCACTTCAGAACAAATAGTAAGATTTTTTAAGGAAGAAATGTTTATAATACAACAATGTTTTTTTGCTGTCAATGCTGTTAGCATTTTACTATATTATTAGTACTATTATAAAGTATTGATATTGTCTATTACAAATTACATTTACAGATAAATTAACTTAATGTATGACTGCGTGAAAGTAGATCTAGTAGTTTTACTAGCTGTAGGAGATGACTTTATCTATGAAAATTGGTCTATACAAAATTATAGATCAAGGCTGGGTTTCTCAAATCAAACGTTGCTTGGTTGTGTCACAAGTTTTCAAAATCTATAATTAATCACGTGCTGTTATATATTACGAAGTTTTAAGTGTTTGTCTAGTGATTTGGGTCACTTAAGCTCACAATTAGTAGCCAAAAAAAATCCAAGTTAATTTTTAAGCGATAAAGATATAATAATAAGCTCAAAGGTCATTTTAAGATAACGGATCTTATTTATGATGATTCATGCTCAATTTAAATTATGTAATAGCCACAGCATTCCGAATTAATTTAGACATAATTTAAAGAACTTTTTATTTTAAATTAGTCAATTTTCTTATAATATTATTTTCTCCAACAATGTTGTACTATTATATATCAATAACCACAAGAATATTATACATATTTGTTATATTGATTGATCTAAACTATATATATTTTTTATTTACTTATTTAAAAAAATTTATGTATGTATGTATACACAGGATGTTTGGAAAACTTATAGTCCAAACTGCACATATAGCTTGTTTGAACCAAAAATAATACAAAATCCTATACACTTACATCTGGAAACTTATGCTAATACCATTAAAATGTGTATTCAAAGTTTCGGCGTACAGCGTCGAGATGGCAAAGCTGTTCAAGCATGCGTGTACAACAGGTTGCACGTAGGAGTTAGGCTTGTGGCACACTACACACCTCGACATCTTGGCGCATGACAGCAGAACATACCACTCATCATCATCATCATCATCAACAACAACTGTTTTCAGCCTCTGGCCGGCTTAGTTTAGTAAAATTCCTCCAATTTCTCTATTCTTACACTACTCTTCCTCCTTTAATTTCTTACCATTATTCTTCTCCTCTCACTTGAACACTTTCTGCTATCTGCTCCTCCCATCTCTTTCTTGGCCTCCCTGAGGTCTTTTTCCCACATACTTAATTTCCAACATTTTCTTCAGCATCCTCTCTTTTTCCATCCTCATTACATGCCCATACCATCTCAGTCTTGCTTCCTCTACTATCTCATGTATCGCCCTGTACCACAACTCTTCCCCAGATAACTTCATTCCTAATCTTGTTTCTTCTCGTGACAGCTAAGATATTCCTCACAAACTTCATTCCAGTGACCTCCACTTTCCTAGTCTTTCTTACATTCACTGTCCATGTTTCTGCAGCATATGTGACAATAGGTACAAAGTATGACCTGTACAACACTTCCTTACACTTCAAGGGGACTTCTCTTCTCCATAGCAGGTCTCTTACGCAGCTATAGAACAACTCTCCCTGCTGTCCTCCTCTCACTAAGTCCTCTCTACTTACACATTTACCCTCAATCACGCCTAAGATATTTTACGTTCTGTAATTTTCTCAGCTCTACTCCATCCAACCTTAGAGCTTTATTAGGCCTTACACTCTTCTTTGTCATTACCACCACAATTAATAGTAAACAATACATCAATCCATCTAGAAATGCGTATACATTCTAAAGGTCATCATTAATGGTCCTACATTATAGAAAGTGCTTGTCATTATTGCATGTGCAGTGCTTTGTTCCTAGCTTCTATGCAACTTGTTTGTACACACATGCTTGAACAGGTTTGCTATCCCGGCGTTATACGCCGAAACTTAGAACACAATTTAATGATATTAGCATAGGTTTCAGATGTAAGTGTATAGGATTTTGTATTACTTTTGATTCAAACAAGCTCTATGTGCAGTTTGGGCTATGAGTTTCCAAATATCCTGTTTATATATATGTCCTTTTAAAATGCGCTATAGCAGCTAGGGTCAGAAATGCAAACAATTAAGAAAGAATTCAATGAATCACAGATGATGCAAATATCGTTATTTTTTTAAATAAATCAAGCCTTATTTTTTAAAATAAAAAAATAAAAATGGAGCTCATCTCATTTCCCAATTCAAAATCATTATTTAACTTAATTTCCTGTATATAAATATGTATATAATTTGTCAAACATTCTGTGGTTTTGAATAATACATGAACAAATATTGCGTTTTAGGCGGCTCGTCAGTAAAAACAATAAATATGCATGGGTAATTGTAATGTGTATACTTTAGTTCACAGCACAATGTGCAACATTACAATGCTACACATTGCGAGCTATTTGTTGTTCCTAAAATAAATATAATAGAATTGTAAATAATAACAGTAAATTTGACGCAACACTAATACATAAAGAAAGTTTCCCCACACTAATACATGAATGCTAATATAATATACTCACACAAACAAAGGACGCCAAGAGAAACTGTCAAACGACCAAATTACTTTTATCTTTCACCCTGACAGTTAGGCTTCTCAACAGGACGCTCTCGACTAAAGGTTTGCTGCCGACCAGGCTGACTTTGTTATTGCTTACGTTTCACACTCTCTCTTAAGAGTTCTGATAGAACGAACAAAACCTAGTTAGAGGGATTGGACGATAACGTTCAAGTTCTCCAGTGGCAACAGTGTAAAGTGTGGACTGTGTTCCTATTTTCATTGTTAAAGCCAAATTGAGTTTTCTTGCTCATTTATTTGCTCCTGTTCTTCTTTCTTGTACCTTCTTTCATGCATTATATTATGTACACTCCGTTTTACAGTTAAGTATAGCAATATTACCTTGATGGACTACAAAATGACCCCATTTTATAAACCATGCCATAGTGAAAACATGCAAGCTATGTTTGATACTTAACAGAGTAAACGAAAGAGTGAAAAAGAGTTTTTTTCCAACAGATTCATTTACAGTTTTTTTTACACCACGTCTCACTACCTTTTCAGGTTATACCCCTATGTATAACGACGATAGCGTGCTAGAGATGAGTAAGGATAAATTTATAGGAAAGTGTGCAAGCAATTGCGTGGAGCCAAAGGGAGGAAACCATTTATGGAATAAACCCTGAGTAAATCCAACTAGGATTCGAACCCCGATATCTCCATCATCAGCAATACAGTAGATTGGGAGAGTAGCATTTAAGATTTTAAGGATAGTTTGCGACCCGCTTCGGTGGCCGCATGGTCTTAAGAATGCCAGTGATGCGCAGATCGAGGTTTGAATCTCGGTCGGGTGTACTGATGAAAGTTTTCCCAGAGTTGTTTTCCATTCTCGTTTCACGCAAATGCTTCCTATTACTAAATCTTGACTGGGTACATTTTGGTCGTAATTATACTTAACGTCTTTAATTGAAGTTGTATGTTCAATACCGATATTAAAAACATAATGCTATTTTAATATCCATCTTTATAGGGAGGTAAGCTAAAATAAATCTAAAAATATTGGGTTTATTTACATTTTTACAAACAACAACTAGAAAATTAATTATTCTAAAATTTACATATTTCATTTGAATAAAATCTTTAAAATAGACCTATATTACTAATAGATTATTATTATTTATTGATTATGATTATGTCGTTTTATAAACGACTGATTATGATTATAGTCGATTTATAAAACGACCTGATTATGATTTTAGTCGTTTTATAAAACGACCTGATTATATATGTGAACCTTAAAATAAATAAGATCTTCTAAAGTTTAATTTTGAGAATCTCGTCACTATCCCACTAATAGGTACAAAGTACGCTTACTATTCTCACAGCACATTAACATTGGGGATAGTAATTAAATACACTGGCTTAAATTTCTTTATAAAGATGTCTATATTTTCTAGAACAGAGCTCATATATAGCTGCACAAGAACACCAATTTTCATAACGTTATTTTTCAAACTAACATGTAAATATCAAAGTTGAAATTTAATAATTTAATTTTTAAATATTGTAAGGTCCACACTTTTAGCTCAGGTAATTGTACGTCTACTTACTGAGCTATGGGTGCTATGTTAGATTCTTGGTGTCACCAAAAAATTAATCATTGGTGAAATTGGGGGCTACATTTTCACAATGATGAATTGACGATCGGAGTGCTGTGTCTGTTTTAATCGAGATAGTTTATGAGTCACGTAGGCTCATAGCCTCCTAGTTCAGAAAGTACGTTTTAAATGCAACTATGATGAAGATAAACAAAGGTCGTGAGCAAAAATTAACTCGTAAGGCTAACATTAGATAAAATAAAACCATTCCAAACCGATACTTTATTTGAGAAGTGTTAACAAAACAATTGGCAAGTTAGTAACAAGCGAAACAATATTGATACACCAGAAGGTCTTAAGTACAATTCACCCCAAAACAACTCCGATGTTAAAGTGGTTCACTCTTTATTTTTGTTTATATTTATGTATACAACGCTTCAAACCCAGATGAAAAAATCACCTATTATAGCTTTTCCAAACAACTAGGTTTTTATTAAAACACAGTGACAGTTTATACGTTTTGTGATTTTTTTTCAAATTAACAAATTAATTATTTTAGAGACTTCAACCACTTTGTTATGACAGCAAGAACCCTGTCATGATAGCGTCCATGCATTCACCAATTTATTATTTATATACATGAATATATATTCATCTAATAAGTCAACGGTAGCTTTGTGCATTGTGAATCTAACATATTAGAGTGCACGGCCACCAGGGTAGGTGGTAGAACATCCACTAAAAACCTCTATGTAAAACACGTGACAAGTTCTACACCACAAAATTCTTTAAATAACTCAGCCTCGAAAAGGAGTGAGATATAAAAGAGTGCCAAGTTCAACTTGCAATTTCTTTCCAAATAAGTTGTCACTTCTCTGATCTAATTTTAAGTATTTAGTGAAAGTGTATAGGATAACTCTAACTAACGACATAAAATCAGATTATCGCACTTAGACGAGAAGTGATTACTTATTTAGAGAGACATTTAAAGTTGAACTTGACACTCTTTTATATCTCATTCCTTCGAGGCTGAATTATTTAAGGATTTTTGTGGTGTAGAACTTGGGAATTTTTTTACATAAATGTTTTTAATAGATATTAATACTTTTTGTGAAGATTATATATAAGAATACGTTTATTTAAGTAGGTCATTACCTACTGTAATACATTAATGACCGACCATAAAATGCCTTTTGAATTATGTATCCTATCAAATTAAACACGCTGTTGTGGAATATAATTTAAAGACCTTTAAAAGGATATGCTATTTGGCTGTGATAAGAATTAAAAATTCCGTTCCCTCAACTACACCCATCTATTTTTGGGAGCCATATTGAAAAGTTGAGATTTTTTATTTTTCTCCTGTATATGATGAATGACCTATATTTTTTGATGGTCACTGAGTTAGTGAGTCCAAAAATAAGGTTTATTTAAGTCCGGTATCTCACTAACAACTCAAGCTAGAAACTTCAAATTTGGAAAGATACCTAAAATAGTTCGTTTTTAACAGGTGTTAAATTTGTTCGTTCCTCTCATTCTTTGGAACCTAGTTAGGAAAGGGGGGGTGGGTAAAGGTGGCCTGAGTTGTACCGTGTTAAATATGTATGGCGTTGTTGGAGAGCTGGGCTGGTTCTCTATCGTGCCCCTTGATTAATAAAAATAGTTAAAAAGTCATAATTGTGTGGATTTAAAGAGTACTTATTTAGATGCACTCACTATTTTAAGTGACTTTTTCAAACACCGGGAACTTTAAGTGAGCATATTTTTAGTTGATTTACATCTTTACCAGCACCAATAATAACACTGTCTAAAGCAGAGGTTCCCAATTTTTTTTGGCCACGGAACCCTAATTGATCATACTTTTTTTGGCGGAACCCCATTTTGATAATAACAAAAGTGATTGTACCTTGTAGTGTAGTTTGAATATTTTCATGTTTGACATGAAAAGAAAGAATAATTATAAATAAAAATTAATTATTTTATGTATTATAAAACATTTATCGTACAAAAAAAAGTAACTATTTAATGTGAAGAATGAAATTTTTTCACATATTTACTTATAATAGCACTAAAATTAGGCTTAATGTCTGACAATTGAACGCGAAGATCTGAACTCGGAACCCCTTTGACCCTTCCACGGAACCCCAGGGTTCCGCGGAACACCTTTTGGGAAACGCTGGTCTAAAGGGTCATGTCACTTTAGAATAGATTACTTCTGACTAGAAAGTCAAGGTTTGAATCTCAGTCGGGTGCAATTGGGAATTTTTCACTTAGGTTCATCCATTCCCGCCCCTCACCCCACCCCCAACATTATTGCGGGTACACTTTCTATAAAGCATCTACCTCATTGTACCCTCCAAATTAACCCGTCAATAACCATATTGCTAGACTTAATAATAAAATAAATACATTACTTGGTCTTAAATTGCTCTAGCGTAACGTTACAGATATACATTTTAAAACCAAAGAACAATGCATTCAAAACCTATTTGCAAATTTTTAGTGAAACATTATTTTAGGGGCATCCTACCATCCTGTGATTAAGAGAATTTGGGGGAGATTTCTAGAAATTACCTTCCTCATCTTGTGATGTTATTGGAAGTTTTCAAGGAAGATTTTGTGGAAATTTAAGGCCTGGAGTTAAATGTTGACGGAGCTTTGGGTCACCATTTACAAGAACAAGGACATTTTCGGGTGAGATCAAATCCATCAGTAATCATCCTGTTATGGATTTAAATAATTAAGTATAATATTTAAAATTATTAAAGAAGGACAAATAACTTCAGTTTCTCAAACCAGTAATTATTACCGTTTGTCACCTCAGAACAATATTTTTGTTTATTAAAGAATCATAGCCTTATTGTTACATGTTATAAGGAATAAATGTTGTTGTTAAAATCCTGTTATTTGCTTAAAGAAATATTCCTATGTCAATAATTATATATATATATATATATATTTATTCTTTATCCTCACAATTCAAGTGAGAGTTTAACAATTTCAAGTATTGCTTAACAATACTTATATTAATTTAATATATAAGAGGCATGCTTTAATAGGTAGGGTTTATTTAAGGATATCATTCACTACAATAATTAAAATCACTCTTTAAATTTAATTGTTTTATTTTTATTTACATCAATTGTACATTGTATTTTCTTTTGAACTTGCATCCCATGTACAGCGATTCTCAGTAGATTGGATTGTTCAGAGCAAGAATAATAATCTGGTCAGAATTCTTCGGTTGTAAGTGTCCAACTTAAGTCCAAACTTTAGGTAAAGTCTAAGGGTCTTGAGAGAAAGGGTTTTCGTCTTACCGCTGAGCAGTTTATGGGATAACTTTGTTTAATGATAAAAATCTACCTACTTGACAAAAATAAAAGGGGTTGGTAGTTGGCGCCCAATATTATATTATTTATAGATTATATAAATTAAATTCATTCCAAAATTCATAAATAATAAATAATAAAAATAAATACATTTTTTTCATCGCAATCTTTTACCCTGAGAGTAAGCCAGCATTAAATAACCAAGCAACTATGTTGGAACGTACCACTCTTTCAAAATACCAAAAAATCCACACGCCTGAAAAAACACAGATAATCCCAACATTTTTGCACTCGCGCAATTGGGCACGTGGGCTGATTGTCAGGATAATATAGCCTGGTTTTCTGGTAATGAAGAGGTCGTGCCTCAAATCCTGGCTGGGTGTACTGAAGGTGATTTTTTTTTCTAAAAAGAGTTTCCTATTCGCCCTCCCCGCAAATACTGTTACATATCTTCTAAATTCTATCTTTCTCATCCCTAACCCATGCAAGCAGTTAAAATGCATATTACCTGTATAGACAGTAAGGTGTGGTGTAAAATAAACATTTCGGCAGAAATACAAGATAAAATTGAGAAACTGATGGAACGTGGAATTAAGGCCCCTTTACATCCGGTTTTAGAAGAACCAGGCTGTGTGCCGCTAAGCTTAGAGAATGGAAGAATAAAGCCCCAACTTTCAAACAAGAGCTCAGACCATATCTTCTTACCTTACCAATCTGAGAGGGATTTGTAGGTATCTTCCTGGTTGGATATATCGTACTCTCCTCTCCCCCTTTATTACTCCTTTCTCCACCTCTCCAGGGGATAAGCCCCCTTTCGCAACACTGAAAGTGCCTTTATTCTGTGGGTGCTCACAAACAAGTTCAAAAGTTTAATAACTTGTAATTCTAAGCTAATTAGTTACTTTTCCTTTTAATGTTAAATATTCCGTTAATAGAGGATTGTTTATTCGAGAGCCTATTTATTTTGGCACAGTGAGCTTAAAACATTCGTGAGTTTTGGTTGTTGTTTTTTGTTGGTAGGAATACGTTGTAACAAAATGCTTATTTAACAGATGAATCTAAAGGATGGACAAATATAGTTTAAAGAAAGTGCACCCACACTTGCGGGTAAAGACGATGATAAAACCACAGTTTTAACTCACATGGAGAAAACCACCCACAGTGCACTCAGACTGTATTCGAACCTCCACTTGCACGTCAAATATAGCTTTGTGACACGCTTGGATATATGGGGTTAAAGAACTCTTGTATGATTTTTTACGATGTCCTTTTGGACAAATATACCCCACAAAAAGTATCTATCTCTGTTTTTGATGGAGAATCTTCACAAATAAAACATGGATAAGTTTCATTGTTTTTTGATGTTTAAAGTTTGCTAGTACGAATGTTTATGAACTCACCAATTTTTTCCCTATAAATATAGGGTAGCAGACTCCGAAACATGAAGCTAGGCCTTGATACCCAAACCAGAAGATTTGGGAAACAATTTCACGTGTATTTTTTTTTTTGTCTCCAATCGAACACTCGTACATTTTATTAAAACTTGGTCATGTGGACTTGGGAGGTGTTTTTTTTTCCTAGTCGGTTTTCCAATATCTCTCTCTAAGTTAATGATAGTACATTTCCTCTAATTTTCATCTTCCTCATCCCTACCACACTAGTATATTTAAATTTGTATATTTTCAATTAAGGTAGGCCTATTTTATTTTATGATATTTTGAGCTAAACAAAGTAATCAACCAAATTTCATAAAACATAAAGTGAAATAGGGCCTAATTAAATTTGATTTGTAAGTGTTTCAATTGAAAGATTGAAACCACAGCTCAGTGGCCTAAAATATAGTATAGTGAACTGTCGCTCAGGAAACTGGTTGTTGTGTTTGCTCTGTTAAGTTAGCGTGTATTGATAATTTAAGTTGGTTCATTGACTAGAACTCATCTTATTCGGTGGCTACGTGGTCTAAGGCCCACTCTCACAATAGACTAACCTGCCAATTTTGGAAAGATGAAAGTTCGAATCTTGGTCAGGTGTACTGATTTTTTTTATTAGTGTTTTCTGTTTCCCTCCACGACAAATGCGGTACATTTCCTCTAAATTAAACCATAGCCTAAAACCATTAACTAATTAGTACATAAGCTAGACTACCAGGACGGAGAGATCGAGGTTCGAGTTCACTCGGTAAATGAGAGTTTTTTTAATTAAATAATTTTCCACTCTCCCTCCACGTAAATGCAGGTTCACTTCCTCTATATTCAACCTTCCCAATTCCCACCCATTAGCACATAAGCGTAAGAGTAAGACTCGGTGCTAAAGAAAAATCTAAAAGTTTCTACGTTATTTCAACGAAGGCCAAAGAGAACATTATTTACTCACGGTTAAATAGCTACCATATATAGATGGCAATATAAATGGAAAGCTGTTCCTTCTTTAGGTCTTCAAGCTTGGAACTTAATCAATCAGTCTCTGGAACGAGACGATCAAAACATGACTAGAGCTCTCTCTGTTCCTCCCTCCCTCTCTCTCTCTCTCAAGCCTTTGGACTTCTAGTTCGTGTTGTTTCCGTGTGATGACGTCACTCACGCACTCTATGTATCAGCCTGTACCGGCCGCGCTACGGCCCACGCGTGCGTTTCTGGAAAAATGAAAATGGGTCAAATATAGTCTTCTCTAAAAATATTAACTAACGAGCGAAACAAATACAATTAATTGAACTAATTTGTCCTCTTTGACAAGTCTAGAATATCTTTTAAGCTGTTTACTTTCCACACATTATATATTGATAATTTATTATTTTCGCTTTTTCTGTACCTTTCGTTTACCTCATACTAATTGATTTTTTTCACATCTATAAACATATTATATATCTACTTTCACGTATTTATACTTCAAGTTATACGATCTGCAGTTATCACTTTTGATTGATATTATCAATCAATGTTTACCCTAAAAAAGTGTTTGTATTTTAAAAAGATGTTACCCAACTCGGTGGCGTAGTTAGCTAACGCTCTAATTTCTAATTGAGCCAAACTGCCAAGAACGAGGAGATCGAGATTCAAATCTCGCTCGGATGAACTGGGCGTGGTTTGCCTAAAAATGTTTTTTTCCCTCTCCCTTCACGCAAATGCAGGTTCAATTTTTCTATATTCAACCTTCCCAATTCATAGCGCACTAGCCTAATTAGTACTTAAGCGTACAACCTGAACGGGTAGTAAGACGCGGTGCAAAGTATTGTTATTATTATAATAAAGCTGTTCCAATTATCCATTCGTAATAAAATCAAGGTATATCGATCCTACCATGCAGGGTTCCCCCTATAGCGTGAATTATAAGATTGGGCCATACTGTAATCGGTCAAGGTAAGACTGATATCTTTCAGAGTAAACGGGGTGTACGTGCATAACATTTGGGGCCGGGGGGAGGATTGTGTACATAGTGGGTTTTTAAAAAATACTCTTTTGAACTGTTTACTAGCCATCACGTTTAAAGCCATAGGATATTAATGTGGGAATGCAGGGAGCGCGAGAAAACGCCAGTGTGTTTGTAGTTTTATAGCAAAACGAAGATAAAATTGTCATTAAATTTTTGAACACTAATATGACAGATATTCAACTGTTGATATCGCTATATGAAGAGAATTAAGACTAAATATTTCTACTGAAGCAATATTTGATTTATGTTGAACAAAAAAAAAAATTGTGACCTGGCGGTCTAGGGGTAAGATGTCTGACTTCCAGGCACAGTTTTATCTGATTGTCAAACCCTTCCTTCAGCTCTGACAAGACGTGTATTAATCACAACTTGTGAATGTGTGGAATGTCAGGCCTCCACCATGGTTCGGATCCCACGTTAAACTGTAGGTCCTCCATTTCATCTCACAATCACCCTACCATTACACATTAGCGTAAGTGCGTATAAATCGAACGGGTAGTAAGACGTGGTGCTAATAGTAATAATACTACTACTACTAATAATAATAATAATAATAATAATAATAATAATTGAACAAAAAATCAATATAAAAACTGCAAACACGATGACATTGGCTCGCGTCCTCTAAATCTCCACCTTAACGGCTTAGTTTTAAGAGGTAGTTATAGTAGGATTCTGATAGAAAAGGTCATATCTGACAGTTACGATATTTACTAAAACTACTTAATTTATTCATACGTCAATTCGTATGATCTGTAGATGTCTCTTTTGTTAGATGCTATTAATATACAGAATTTGTTTTTAAGTTGGCACAGCAACATATCTTTTAAAAAAAACGCATTTAAGAAGAAAATGTTTCACACGAAGTTGCTTGTTTTTGAGACGCTGACAAAATGACATTGTTTATTTTTCATTTAGTGGACGTCTCGTCTTGAAAGTCATCTCAAGGTCAACTATGGTTTTTCAAATGGGACTCTATTTTTTATTTGCAGGATCGTATTCTACGGAAAAAAAGCGACTTTTATTTTAAACCCTTTTTCACCCGAGGTCTATTTTTGATTATATATAATGAAGTAAAGAAATACGTACAATGTTTTTGGGACTGATTTTTTTATTGCTAACTAGAATCTGTAGAGGTACATAGAATACGAGAAAAATGATCTCATAAACAAAAAACAAACGTTCATTTATAAGGGTCGAAATGTAAAATTAAAACAATTGTTCAAAATGATGAACTTCTACTTCGAAACACTTTCCTATTTGCTTTATAAAATAATTGTGAGTGTTTAAGAGCGTGCATCACATGCCCGTCAACTCTGTGGTACACTCGGATTGAAATAGTAAATTTACATGAGCACTTTTTCACTTAGATCATTTTTGATTAAACATTAATAGAGATAGAGAGTTAATACATGTTCCTAATACAGAATATTATTGAATATTAAATTACATTTGAATAAAAACCTGCATTTGAAAGGCCATCTTTGACTAATTTATAATGGCTTCACAGCTAAGTACTGTGGACAAATCTTCATTCTGTCATATTAGAGACATACTGTAGTTATTAACAAGAAACTTTGTCGCTTTGTCTCCCATCGTCACCGCGAAAAGTGTCGAGTAATCATTCAAATACGAATGCACTGCACACATTTCTGGCATATTGTAGGTATTTTCTTATCCCTTTAACTTGCATACCTCGCGCGGGCCGGGAGCTGAGTTGGGCCTGCTTTGATGCACGCTCAATAGAGCTCCTTGATATATATCTCTGCAAATACTAAAGCGTTCCATCACGTTATCTGGCGTTGTTGGTACATTATGGTATACTCTTTCTTTCAGGTAACCCCAAAAGAAAAAATCTAGTGATTTTAAACCTGATGATCAAGCAGGCCAACTAAATGAACCACCTCTCCGATCCAGCGAAAATTGCAATTCTGAACCAATACATGTCGTGCAGTCTTGGAACAATTGGCAGGGACGCCATGATGCTTAAACTACATGTTCTGCTTCTCTTGTAGGTTTATGTTTTCTAGCAGCAAAGGCAATCCTTGATCTAAAAACTTTGTATATTTGTCTCCATTCAATGTACCGTCAGTAAAAAATGGACAGAGCAATTTGTTTCCGATGAGTCCAAAGGCGCTGTCTTTCAACTTCGCGCAACCACCGTGGATTTTTTCCCAGCCAATAATGTTTGTTGTGTCGGTTGAGCTCTCCATGATTCGTAAAAGCTCAATTCATCAGAAAATAATACTTTAAGAAAAAAGGTTCCTATTCATTCTTACTTTTTCAATTACCCATTGAACAGAATGCCACTAGATTGAGAAAATCTTCTTCATGAAGCCCTTGACGCAACGACACATGGTAAGGATGGAATTTATGATGCTTCAATATTTTGAGCACACTACTCTTGGATATTCCTAAATCACCAGAAATCGCACGAGAACCTACATGAGGATTATGAGCTACTGCGGTTAGGACAGATCTGATTATGCTCACCCGTTACAGTTGCACGGTGACTCCTTTTTTTCACATGAACACTTTCATTTTCCACAAATTATTAACAGCACTATAAACAGATCTACGTGATGGTACATTTCTCTTAGGAAAATGATCAGCGTACAGCAGAATAGCATCATTAACTTTTCTTCTACATTCACCATATATATTAAAATCATTTCAATTTTTTCAGCAACAGAATAATACTCCATAGCTTACAATACGTAGATTTACAATAAACGAAAGTACAACACGTTATGAAGAACAGTGTATCATGTTTAGTGTGAGGTGACCTAGCGGTCTAGGGGTAAGGTGTGGTTAGGATTCCACGTTAAATTGTAGGTCCTCCATTTCCTCTCACAATCACCCTACCATTACACATTAGCGTAAGTGCGTATAACCCGTACGGATAGTAAGACGCGGTGGTATTAATAATAATAATGTTTAGCGTGAATTCAAAAAGATCTAATTGTTAAATTGGTCTACTTATTATGCAAACATATTAGGTAGACCAATTTGACAGTACGACCTTTATAAAAGAACTTTTATTTTTGTGAAAGCGTTTTGCTCGTATTTGTTTACACTCTACAAATTCTAGTAGACAATAAATTGAAATAAAAAGTTCCAATAATATCATACTTACTTCTTTACTTCATTAAATATCATCAAAAATAAACCTCTGGTAAAAAAGTGTTTCAGACAAAAGTGACTGGATTTTCTTCGTAGTATACAATTCTGTAATAAAAAAAACACAGGGTCCCATTTTAAAAACAATAGTTGACCTTGATATGATCTTGAAGACGTCCCCTAAATCAAAAAGATATGTCATTTGGTCAGCGTCTCAAAACCAAGCAAAATTTTTTTCTTTAATGCATTTTTCACAGATATCTCACTGTGCCAACTTAAAAAAACACGCTGTATATCAAACACAACCGATAAAATAGTAAAATGTTATCAATTTTGGCCTTAAAAATATGTTTGTGTTTTTATAATACCCTTTTTTTAAAAAATGAGACTGTACCTAAGCTACTCTCTATCCGGGGTAAGGGGGGATAAGATAGGCTCTTAAATACCTTACATAAGAAACATTCTCCATCCTCCTGTGTTAGGAGTGTTAGCCACTATACCAAGCTTAGTGGTTTTAGTTTCGTCCAACGAAGGTTTCCTCGTGAATGTAATTTGCCAGAAAGCATCCCCCACCACACCTCCGCCCGTTACGGTAACACCGTTGAAGGTACTGTACATAACGGTGGTACTTCACTTAAAACCAATAGCATTTCATCACGTGTGTTCGTGTGTGTAGAGCTGCGCTGCGCTGCGCACGCACATGGGAACTTCCCTTCGTGTAATCCCCAAGAGCTCCATACAAGATAGTTAAGTCTGCGACTCTCTCGAGGGAGCCACTGAATAGAGAACACACACACACGCTTCGCAGTAGCTTTTTTATATTTCAAGACGTTTTTATATCCTCCCTTGATGTCGGGCTTCAGTCCAACTTTTCTTACAAGCAAGAAAGAAGTCGCTTGCATCTCAATCATTTAAAGTAACAAAGATATTAAAACCCTATCATTACAGCTGATCATCCATATTTTGAAATGTTTATGACTCGTTTGTGTTTTGTGTTTTCGTGATTGCGAACACATGAGTACCTGGAGAGGATTATCTGCTTTTGGCATATGAAGAGTCCATATTGTGGACACGCTGTGTTTGATATGCCCTCCTGTCATAATTTGACCATAGAGGCGGCCCACGGGTGACAAGCAGTCTTTGTCAGTCTAAATTTAACTAAATTGCAAACACAAGTATGTTTAGGGTAGGTTAGACTGACTAGGCTAGGAGGTGCTGCCAGCAACCCCTTCTACTCAAGTCACCACCCTCACATAGGATCTCCCGTGAGCTGTTCTTTTACTTGTTCACAATCTGGACATTGGATTATTTAGGTGGCCATAACATTTTGGATGTGTTCGCAATGGGGACGAATTTTACCCTGTTCGCAATCAGGATAAACCTGTGTCTTGACTTTATGAAAAATATGTGTAGGCCTACATTCAATTAAATTACGAATTGCAAATTTTAAAATATTAGATTTCAAAAAGCTATTTTTATGTCCCTCCAGCATATTTTATTTTAAAATATTAAAATGTATAATTAATACTCATTTTATGATAAAATCCATAATTTTGGTTTTAAACTAAATAGTAATTTCGATTTCTTTTTAAATATCTAAATTTTTTTAAATATGTAAAAAAATCTTGTTTATTGTTTTGTATTTGAAGTTTTATAGCTAAAAAAATCAAACTAACTAAATGTTGTATAGTCTGGTTTGTTTGTGACAGAAGTCGGGGGTTTAATCCCTGCAAAGTGTACTGAGGTGTTTTTCTTAGCGTAGTTTCTCACTCTTAGTCTACGCAAAGGCGGGCACATTTCCTTTAAATTCTACCTTCCCCCTATCTCCCCAGTTAGGGTGATTAAATTTGGATAATATATATGGATAGTAAGAGAGGGTCCAAAAACATATTCACGTGGATAACCAGGACGAGTAGTCAGCGTGGATAGCCAGGACGAGTAGTCAGTGTGGATAACCCGGATGAGTAGTCAGCGTGGATAACCCGGATGAGTAGTCAGCGTGGATAACCCGGATGAGTAGTCAGCGTGGATAACCCGGATGAGTAGTCAGCGTGGATAGCCAGGACGAGTAGTCAGCGTGGATAACCAGGACGAGTAGTCAGCGTGGATAGCCAGGACGAGTAGTCAGCGTGGATAGCCAGGACGAGTAGTCAGCGTGGATAACCCGGACGAGTAGTCAGCGTGGATAACCCGGATGAGTAGTCAGCGTGGATAGCCAGGACGAGTAGTCAGCGTGGATAACCCGGATGAGTAGTCAGCGTGGATAGCCAGGACGAGTAGTCAGCGTGGATAACCAGGACGAGTAGTCAGCGTGGATAGCCAGGACGAGTAGTCAGCGTGGATAGCCAGGACGAGTAGTCAGCGTGGATAGCCAGGACGAGTAGTCAGCGTGGATAACCAGGACGAGTAGTCAGCGTGGATAACCCGGACGAGTAGTCAGCGTGGATAACCCGGACGAGTAGTCAGCGTGGATAACCCGGACGAGTAGTCAGCGTGGATAACCCGGACGAGTAGTCAGCGTGGATAGCCAGGACGAGTAGTCAGCGTGGATAGCCAGGACGAGTAGTCAGCGTGGATAGCCAGGACGAGTAGTCAGCGTGGATAACCCGGACGAGTAGTCAGCGTGGATAGCCAGGACGAGTAGTCAGCGTGGATAGCCAGGACGAGTAGTCAGCGTGGATATCCTGGACAGTAGAAAGAGGCAGATAGCTGTAGCTAGCACGAGTATTCCATATGGATAACGGGCACGGTTGATCTAGACGAGTAGTGAGACGGGGACCACGTGAAAAACCAACTTTTATATCAATGTTTGTTTATGACGATTTGACTTCACATAAAGTAAAGAATATGATCGTACCATTCTCTAGCAACTCGGCACTGATGTGAACTGAGGTTAATAGCGCGCACATGTTCAATTGATACTGTCACGAGATTAGCTTTAAGCTCAACTAATTACAACTAGATTAAATTCATGTTTTCAAAGCTCCCCCTTCACGTAATTACTCATACCGATGACGTCACAACGAAACACAAATCCAAACGCAATCAAATCAATGAACACATAATGTTGCTGCTGGGGAAAATAATGCAGCTTTGATAGTGTTGTAGTAAAAGTCTACAGTTCAATTTTTATAAGACGGTCCTTATCTGACTACTAGAAACGTTATTAGATCTATTTTAACGTATTTATATATCAGGTCATGTGATAGTTTAGTATATTATATTATCAATACCTATAAAATAACGCTAATAAATAATAATATGTTATCAATTTTGGCCGCTAAAAATATGTATTTTCTAAAAGACACTTTCTATGAAAATTGGACTGTAGACGTTCTAGATTCCTTTTAATCTGCACATTTATTAATTCAATTAATAGTAATAAGCGTTAAGAAATCGATAGTAGAACTATAGTTTTATTAATTAAAATCAACCTTTTGTTTCCCACAGATGAAAATGTTGAAGAAAACCTGGTCTCCGGTGACTGGGGGGGGGGGGGGGGGTCTTCTTTCCCCGAACCAACCAATTATCCTAGGACTACCCAACCAACCTTTGGAATGTTAGCTGTTTTAGTAATTATGATTTAAGAACCTAATACTCGAAACACGAGGGTTAGTCAATCATACAATTTAAGGGACAGTTTTAATGAGTAAAATTTAGTGCAGGGATGCCCATCTTGAATTTTAAATGGGTCGGTTGAAACATTTTCTCTCCAATTATGGGCCGGATACCTCCACAGTAATCCCCGCCCAATTTTTCTGACACTTCAAAAATGAAAACTTTAAAATATTGAAGTTAAAGTTAATTTTTTCCGACTAGATATTTATATGTTTAGTGTTCTTTTCAATCTACGGCATACATAATAATTGTACTTTCATTTCTAGACTACCCTAAAGAGCCTCGGTATTTATCAAAAGTTTTTAAATTTATTTTACAAATATAATTGTGTCAAGAAGAACGAATAACCATTTATACACCATATACATGGCTAGCCTATTTATTGGAACTTCTGACAGACAAAGTTACTGAGTTTAGCAAGTACCTGTTGATCTAAACGAGATGTCTTGTGGAATATGAAATATAACTGTTACTTTTACAGCAACACGAAAAGAGAGCTGCAGTAATAATATTTAGCACCGCGTCTTACTACCCGTACGTGTTATACGCTTAAGTACTAATTACGCTAATGGATTAGGAATTGGGAGAGTTGAATTTAGAGGAAGTGAACCCGCATTTGCGTGGAGGAAGAGTGGAAAACCATTTAGGAAAAGCCACCCCCAGTTCACCCGACCGAGATTCGAACCTCGATCTCCCCGTCCTCGGCGCTCGAGCTCAACACGACTAGCGTGTTAGCCAACTACGCCACCGAGGCGGGTGAGAGCTGCAGTAGCGTACGCAGGATTGAGAAGGGCTTTTTAGGGGGAGATCCTCCCCCATTGGTAGAAGCAAATTTTGTATTACCATTATAGGCAGCTAGAAGCGTTTTTAGAAGGTTTTTTAATTGGTATTTGTAAACTTGATCATTTATATTTCTACTATTATAAACGTGATAGTCTAGCAAAATAATAAATAAATAGGCCTTAATTAAAGTTGGTTTAACCGTCCCATAAATCTACTTTCACAAAATTCACCGATAATCTATGATAGGTGAATGTCTAGCCAGTATGCAGCTCCTCGATGGGACCACGTGGGAAAATGGGAGAATTTAAACCTGCCACAATCTTCAGGACTCGGGCCACTTCCTAGACTGCAAGAACATCAATCAGGACTACTAGGGAGGATCAACACAAGGATTTGTGGCACTTGATATTTTCTTTGCTAGCAATGTTTAATTATTGGTCATCCCTCCCTCATTTTATTTTCTCTTCAGATCTGCCAAGATCTCGGGGCATCCCCAACAACAATAAGGGGGGAGAGGAGGGGACTGAGCCCCAGATCACACTTTTCCCAGTGCACACCACCGGGATTCAAACACTTCCTCTCCAGTCCGCGGTGACTAAGTTAAATGCGGGTCTAAAGCTTTAGATTGATAGAACATCGGTGCAGATCCAGCAGCTTAATGAATAAAGACCTTGTCATGCCTTGTCACTGGGAAAGGGTAGGAGGGTGAGAAAGAGCATACCGCTCTTCCTTGACTTAGTTTTTATTTATTTTATTTTATTAATTTTAATTTTTTGTATTAAAACTTATTTTATAAGAGAGCTATGTAATAATACCTACTAGCTGTAAATACTCGGTGTTGCGCGGATGAAGTCAGTTAACTAATGAAATATACTTGTATAAAAGTTGAAATTTCTCCTTAATAACAAATTTCGATAGAAAACAGATCGCTACTATATATTCAACCGCATAAACTGATAGGGATAAATATCTTTTTAATATCGCAAACTGGTACTCATGCGATTTATGTCTTTAAGTTCGTACTATGTGAAAAAGTAAAAAAAAAAGTCTGTATATATTTTAACCCTTACTTTTACGAATGTAAAATTCCAGCTCTCTATATTTGTTTTTACTAGCAACCCGCACTGGTTGTCACGCAGTTTTAAGCGTCAGGCTTGCAGTAGTAACAAAATTTAAAACACACGCCTGAAGTTAACCTTTGTTAATATACCTAAGAGACTATACCACGTTTCCATTTTTTATGAACCTTGGTTTAGCTAGGTTATGAGGCTTAGGACATCAGGCTCACAATGTGGTAAAAAACACAAACTAAGATTAGCCAAATTAGGCAGGCACATGCCAGGTCCGTTTTTATTTGCTTTTAGTGACCTTAATTGGTGATAACGATAGCGATTGGCTGTGGATATGAGTTATTTCTTAAAAGATGAATTAAGGTGAATACTACAAAGATTTTACTAATTAGAATACGTATGTTAACATTATACTTTATTGGTTTGAGTTTTAAAGGCAGGCCTACCCGTACCATTGGTTAAAGTTCAATGGAATCAAACACTATATGATTTAAAAAAAAATACACATCCTTTGTTTTCACAAGTTAAAATACAAAGCGTAAGCTTTATATATTTCTCGGCTTTGTAGTTGCCCGTGGTCTAGACCAGTGGTTCTTACCGTTTATTACTCGTGGCCCCTTAAATATCCTAAAATATTTTCTTGGCCTTCTAGTTATTATTAACATATTGATCACTAAAATTTATTCTAAAATAGTGGCCTTATTTACTGATTATAACCCGCCTCGGTGGCGTAGTTGGCTAACGCGATAGTCGTGTTGAGCTCGAGCACCGAGGACGGGGAGATCGAGGTTCGAATCTCGGTCGGGTGAACTGGGGGTGGTTTTTCCTAAATGGTTTTCCACTCTCCCTCCACGCAAATGCGGGTTCACTTCCTCTAAATTCAACCCTCCCAATTCCTAATCCATTAGAGTAATTAGTACTTAAGCGTATAACCCGAATGGGTAGTAAGACGCGGTGCTAAATATACTGATTATAATAACACCAAAAACAAACCAGAAATTAACATACCTAAATGTAGACCATTTAATAGGACCTCTGCTGTTGAACACTTTCCACTAATTTGTCTATTATTGTTTCATTTGTATTACCTTATGCTATTAGCATGCAGGGGTCGATTCAGAGTCGATTTCACTGCTTTGTTTTAATATTTATCATTGTGGAAAATCCCTCTTCACAGAAATAAGTAGAAACAAAGGGCAGCAAATTTTGAATGGCGATGGTAAACAGATGGGGATTATTTCTACTATCCGTGATTCCAATTCCCCTCCCCTCCATTACCCCCGGAAAATCGAGAGTATACTGTACTTACATGCTTACGATCATTGAATTCTTTCTTCCAAAAAGTAAAATTTAAGATAATTTACTTCAGTAATAAGCAAATAACATTTTAAATTATGTTTTCAAGGTCCCCCAAAAAATCTTTCATGGTCTCCCGGTTATGAATCACTGGTCTAGACCCTGGACCCTTCACCTATAAATTATTGGACTCATTTTTTAATTCTTGGTTGGCCCCTTCTTGCAATGAAATTCATCCCTTGGATGAATAAAATACTAAAATATACTTAACAATGTTTGAAGACTGAAGAACGTGTCCAATAAGTTTAGATGGGATCTGTTTAAATCAATCATTTAATATGTGAAACATAGCGTATAACCCGAACGGGTAGTAAGACGCGGTGCTAAATAATGAAATAATGATAAAAATGTGAAACAACAAATTATATTTTTCTGAATTTCGATATTTTATATGCGGTTACTAAACACACAATTATATCAATACTCGTATTATAAATAATTTAACAAAGGATAGTACGGATAACACTGCCTAAATATTTACTAACCATACATTTTTAAAATACATTCATTAACCCCACCCGAAATCGAACCAGTATCCTTTATACAATATTAGTATGCTCGCGAACTAAACGTGTCTCATTTATTTTTCCCATGGGGGAGGGGGGGGGAATTAGGCCTCAAATTCCGGCCAGGTGTTACTAAATGTTTTTCCCTCAACTTCCACGTAAGTGCGGGCATTTCCTCTAAATATAGCTCCACCCTTTCTTCCTAATTAGTGTAATTAAATGTGGAATGCTCTTACGGAAAGTGAGACGCGGAGCAAAAACTACCAAACTTTAAGTTAATTTTTCATTAATTGACTTCATAATCTATATGTGAGCAATAATTGTACGATTATTTTCAAAGTTGTTACCATATTTTTTAAACAAATTCTAGCACAAATTGACTGTCTTGAACCCAGTCCACAATCAGTCGCACCCGCTTGTTGGGCTCGCAATCGTAGCGCACCGCTTGTTGGACTCGCAATCGTAGCGCACCGCTTGTTGGACTCGCAATCGTAGCGCACCGCTTGTTGGACTCGCAAACGTAGCGCACCGCTTGTTGGACTCGCAATCGTAGCGCACCGCTTGTTGGACTCGCAATCGTATCGCACCGCTTGTTGGACTCGCAAACGTAGCGCACCGCTTGTTGGACTCGCAAACGTAGCGCACCGCTTGTTGGACTCGCAATCGTAGCGCACCGCTTGTTGGACTCGCAATCGTAGCGCACCGCTTGTTGGACTCGCAAACGTAGCGCACCGCTTGTTGGACTCGCAATCGTAGCGCACCGCTTGTTGGACTCGCAAACGTAGCGCACCGCTTGTTGGACTCGCAATCGTAGCGCACCGCTTGTTGGACTCGCAATCGTAGCGCACCGCTTGTTGGACTCGCAATCGTAGCGCACTCGAAGACGTATCGTCATTTGCTTCCTCTAACAAAATGGACTGTCTTCAATGAAATACCGCAACACGTAATTTCAACCAATAGGAATCAAGAAAACATAAGCATTGAAAAAATATTAAATACACTAGACTGTTTCAATTTATGTCATGATATATGGCACCGTTTTCAGTAATGACTTATTTGTCATAAAATTAGAATATCATTGAAATTTATTGAAAATGTTAACCGTTCTCATGATGTAGTGGTCATTGCATCTGGCTACGAGCCTTGGACTCCCAGGTTCAATCCCCAGCTGGTAACTTGTGTAATTTTACTTTAGGAGGAATTATCTCAATGATCACCAGGGTTTGTTTAGTTAGGCTTAGATTAGGGCGTCCCCTGGGAACGATATATTAGTACTGGCTAATCTTCCCACAAACTGGGCTATGAATCATGTAGCCTAGACGCACAATATTTATTATTATTATTATTATTATTATTATATATTATTATTAGTAGTAGTAGTAGTAGTAGTAGTAGTAGTAGTAGTAGCATTACCATTGAAAAATGTTAGTATTTAACACCCCACGTCTGGAAGACTCAAGCTAAAGAGCACAAATTATAAACACCAAATACTTTTACTACAAAAATCAGTTACATTCAAGTTTTTAAATAGGAAATAAATATTTAAAACCTTAATTATATATTATTCAAGATTTTTAAAATAAAATATTTATTACTAAAGACCCTACATTTCCACAAACTGTTGTCCTTAACTAAATACTTATTCTTTTTATTTGATTATTGTATTCAAACCATATATGTTTCTTATTGGCTGAACACAATCCAACGCAACAACATACAAACAAGAGATTGACAATGTTCATCTCCTTCCGATAATTGATTCTGACATACGATTGCGCTTGCATGTATTATTGTAGACATACATTATTATGAATCCAAATAAGACAATAGGGTGCGACTGGTTGTAGACTGGATATTAAGAACCAGTTTAACACTGTTGATTGTTAAACGAAACAAGCTTTTCTATCTTTGAAGAGGCTTCCGAACGGTAACTTCACAAATCCTAACCCCGCCGGTGATGTCCCACACGCTATAAGCCTAGCATGCTATAGTGCTTCAATCAATATCAATATCTGAGTGGTGTTTTCAATTATTCATGAACACTGGTAAACACTTTGTGCTGCTGTCGGTGTTGTGTTCGTGTCGAAACAATCCCATCTTCGAACACGTGATTCTTCTGGGGTGTACGTTTGATTCACGACACCTCACTGCTTGCCAGGGTCTAGGTGAGGAGTCAGCACGACCAACTACTGATTCGGAGATAAACTGTATTTTCAACAAATAGGGTTGGCGTTTTTATTTAAAATTACTTTTAACACCAAGACACCCGCCTCGGTGGCGTAGTTAGCTAACGCGCTAGTCGTGTTGAGCTCAACTGCCGAGGGCGGGGAGATCGAGGTTCGAACCTCGGTCGGGTGAACTGGGAGTGGTTTTTCCTAAATGGTTTTCCACTCTCCCTACACGCAAATGCGGGTTCACTTCCTATATGATCAACCTTCCCAATTCCTAGCCCATTAGCGTAAATAGTACTTAAGCGTATAACCCGAACGGGTAGTAAGACGCGGTGCTAAAAAAAAACACACCAAGACTATTAACGGTTTAGTTGAGTATGGATGTGGAAGGTTGCTTAGAGGAAGTGAAACCGGATTAGCTAGAAGAAAAATCTTATATAGAGAATGGGAAACCATTTATGAAAAAACTATATATGAACTCGCCTCGCTACCTCCTGCAAAACAGAACATATGAACCTGACAATTTAATATACATGCTCACTAAGGGGGCTTTAAAATAATATTTTTTTCACTACACATGTGATATAGTGACTTAATATATAATGATGACCTCCTTTCGGGAGAAAAGTTAATGCAAGCCCTTGCGATAATTCATAGTGTACAGTACTACAATTAATATAATTTGTATGTTTGTGTTTTTAAACTAAAAAATTAGTAGGCCTAATATATTTTAAAATTATATAATGATAGCTTAGTTCCTCCTCCGAAAACATTACTTAGCGATTTAAACAGACCAGAAACTTTAAAGCGCTTATCATTTAACATAAGGGTCAATCTTGGCCATCCAATACTCGGTCGGAAGTCGATCGGAGCCCTTTACATGCATTTATATTGTAACAAGTGAGAACATTTTATAAACAAATGTATCATTTGTGTTTACCGTTTATCACTGACGTCTACCTGATACTCTAACCAGTCGAACATCGAACCATCGGTCCCACACGTTGGGTGCCATTTCTAACCATTCTCTAGTTTATTGACTTTCTTCTCCTTTAGGTATTGTCCGCGGCAGCCAGTGGGTTCAGTAGAGCATATGGGGGTTAATTAAATAGTGGTGGGATGGAGAATATGACCTAATAAAGAAATTGAAATTTATGATGTAGATTCTGAAGTTTTATTTTTGAGAAAAGTTAAGACATTTTAATACATTTTAAACCACTAGTTACATAATGAAAAGATAAAAAAATTATTACATGAGATAGATAAATTGTTAATGTTGTGGTCAATTAGTCACATTATTTCCCTTTTCTCCCACCATCTCTAAACCCTCTTTGGCCAACACGAAAATAACGCGACTATTTGGACCTCTTAGTGTACGTTTTATTCGCTCTCGTGCTAACCGGCAAATGTGTTGCCTCTGACGCTTCCCTTCCACATAGTATCAAAACACAGACGCTAAATCATATGTACTGATTGGCTAGCTGTTTGCGCCAAAACCTCCCCTTTCCACTGTGAAGTCACACGTGCAAGTCCCCACGTGCAAGCCACAGCTTCCGGGTACAGATAAAATAAAATAGCACAATGCTTAGGAGTGAAAGGTAAAAGTAATACATTTAGATGACGCTATAATTTCAACAAAGACTTTACAAGAATGAAAAACTACCAGATTTAAAAGTTAAAGGCCTAAAATGAAGTTAATGAATTGAAATTTAAAACATATATTGCTTACAGCTTTGGTTTTGATTTGGACAACTTATAATTAACATTAAACTCCACACTTGTTTAAATTAAACATTTGATAGTAATGTAGAGATTAAATTAGGCCTAGACGATTGGAAAACAATAATGTATTATAAGTTTAGTACTCTCAGTATCTTGATTATATTAACAAATAAACAATGGCAAACTAAAATAATTAAATAAATGAAATTGTCTAGAGCTAAGGGCCTTAAACCTCGACCAACTTACAATACAAATGGTATGAATTTTATTCCTGTCTTATAACACCAAAAACACTGTATACAAGTTTTAAATTCTACTTATATGTTCACCTTTGTTTTTGCACATATAATTAATTGGCGCTTTCGTTCAACTTGCTGCCATAATCTAGTTTGTCTGCTACAACAGGTATGATTCTACAGTCGTCTATCTGCATTTGCCAAAATAAGGAATTCCAACTTAAATGCACTGGCACCCTCTTTAGTAAGTAACCTCTTTTTCCGGATGAAACTCATGAAGCTAAGTAAATCATAGGGTGCAGCAGTCAATACACGGATAATATGGATCAGGGCACCAATAATTATCATCTGCCACTCGCAGTAGGTGGACTCTAGAAAGTTTCCCAACCAATCCTGCGCGTGCATGCAAACTCGGAAGAACTTTTGCCCTACTGATTAATTTGTTGGTAGCAGATAGAATTGATCACATTGATCATTTTCTAATTGTTTTGAGGCTGTAATATTACTGCACATGAAGAACTGTAACTCAATCAGACTTTTGAAGGACTTGGAATTGCACATTAAAATATGTAAGTCTACAAATACAAATTCACAAACATATAAATGTATTCTAGACAGATCTGTACTTTAATTTAGAACCTTGATATTGAGCTCCTTCCTTTAGTGAGTGTTAAAAGATGCTGTGTCTGCAAAATTACAGTTACATATTTTATCTTTTCAAAGGCGTTTAGCAGTTTTCTAATGTTTGTGCGCTTCATACATTGTATTTGGAGGGCTATTGTACTCATAAAAAAGATAGCATTACCTTTATGACATGAAAATACAAGGTTAACATTTTGATTGCATAACTCTCCAGGGTTGGTTACTCTTTCTGACCATTTAAAACTATTTAGCAAGCACGCACCTACTATCAATTACTATCATTTGTGTGTTGGTGTGCCATTTCTGCAAGGTACTCTACACTCGCCAATTACTCACATAGACTTATTAAGGTCTATTAATGGAAACTTCGTCAAATAGAGCACGATTAGGTCATAGAACTCTATATTGCCCTTCACAGATGTTGAATTATGGAGCCAGCAACTTTGTTTTGAATGGTGATAGTCTGCATTTATGTGGTTTTCTTTCCAATTTATTTTGACTTGTCCCAATTAATAGTGAAATCTGCTAACATATGTTGGGATGGACACAAGTTTTTCTTCTGATCATTGTAAGAATTTATTCTTCTGATCATTGTAAAAAAGGATTATGGTTGTCAAACCACTTCAAAAAATTATTTTATTTTTTGTCATTCAGAATATGGGGACTGACTTTCAAATATACGTGTTGTTGCACTTATGATAATGCGTGATAATCATCTCCACATAATACTCAATGATGCTTTTACTTATTTAGCATCTCTTTTATAATATACATTTAGGCTTCATACAATTTATTTTATTGATATGCTCGTGGTAAGCCATGATTGAAATTAGAATAAAAAATCTAAGTGGAGTATCAGCATGGTAATGTACTTTAAAAATTAATCTTTCAATAATTTTTACACACAGAATATTGTGTCTGAATTTCCATCTTCTTAATCAAAAGAATTAAATAATACCTGGTTGCTAATCCAGCAAGTGAAAAAGAAAAACATCCAACAGCTTTGGAACTATTAAAAATGTTCATAGAGGTTTTTATCTTTGAAATATTTTAGGCTCCAATCGAATCATTAGAGCTGGCAATCCAGCATATCCTTAAATTATTCTTTTTTTAGTACCATGTCTTAACGCCCGTTCGAGTTATACGCTTAAGTACGTATTACGCTAATGGTCTTAGGGATTAAGAAGCCTATATTTTGAGGAAGTGTTTCGTCATTTACGTGGTGGGAGAGTGGAAAACCATTTTGGAAAAATAAAACTTCACTATACCCAACAAGATTCGAACCTCGATCTCCTCGTCATTGGCAGTCTAGTCTACTGTGAAAGTGGCACCTTAGACCGTGTGGTCACAAAATACTAACCGATATTTTAAATATCAGTTACACAAATGGAAAACCCAGCTAAGTCCGAACATGCGGATTCAGTATAAATAACACTTAGACACCTGAGCTACCAGAAGCACGGCCGTAGTCATTATTAAATTTCGAGGGGATGAAAGGAACATTCACTCAAACACCGGGGGCTAAGGAATTTATGAACAGTGATTGCCTCTAAAATCAATTTAGAAGGGTTTTTTGGTAACTAAGGGTAGAGGTCTAAATAATATAGGTTCTTTAAACATTATTTGTGTGTTTAGTACAAAGCTAAAATTAATTTTAAAAAACCACTCAAACATGATAGCTATAATTAAATTAATTAGTTGTTATCAGTAAATTAGTAAGATATTACTGGGATGATTATAAAAAATTGGCTATTTTACATTGTAATTTAAACCATAACTCAATTCCTTTCTTTGTAACCTTACATCTTATTAATAACCTTTATCTGAAATTCATCTTTAACAATGTTGTATACAAACTTTGGTTTATTCACATTGGTAGGCAGCCGGACAGAGCTGCTTGTCTCGTTTGACTTTACGGTGATACGGAGGTCAGGGCTAAAATCTCAGATTGCGGGTACAAATATTCTAAGATCTGCCTGCCTCATACATATACCATTGCTTTAAATATGCGGTTATTCTGTATGTACAGTAATATGCTATGTAAAAAAAAGTTTTATTGTGTTTCCTAAATGAACACGCACTTATCACAGTGACGTCATCGGTCTGCAATCGACTGTATTATTCGGTTCACTTTTGCATAGGCGGATTTAGGGAGTGTAATTTAGGGGTGCTGGTTGAGTTGTGGGAAAGAGGGGGGGGGGGCGATGGCAGATGTGAAATCGAAACCTTCATAATAAAGTTCAGTCGGAGCTGCTATCGGCTTGCCACCGCATTACTACACTAATCAGGCTAATAATAATGATAATATTAATAATTATCTTTAACTTTGTCGTATGCCTTGCAATACATATTGTGGGGTACTTTTTTTTTTTCCAAAATTATCCGTATGTTTTGTAATGTTTATGTTTTAAAAGTTATTTATAATATATATATATATTTGTTTCGAAAATCCTTGGGGGTGCCGGGCACCCCTTGTCAGCCCCCATTAATCCACCTATGCTGACCTGTGTGCATATAGTAGGCCTACATATTATGTGCATATAGTAGGCCTATATATTATGTGCATATAGTAGGCCTATATATTATGTGCATATAGTAGGCCTATATATTATGTGCATATAGTAGGCCTATATATTATGTGCATATAGTAGGCCTATATATTATGTGCATATAGTAGGCCTATATATTATGTGCATATAGTAGGCCTACATATTATGTGCATATAGTAGGCCTATATATTATGTGCATATAGTAGGCCTATATATTATGTGCATATAGTAGGCCTGTATATTATGTGCATATAGTAGGCCTGTATATTATGTGCATATAGTAGGCCTCCATATTATGTGCATATAGTAGGCCTCCATATTATGTGCATATAGTAGGCCTACATATTATATGCATATAGTAGGCCTACATATTATATGCATATAGTAGGCCTACATATTATGTGCATATAGTAGGCCTACATATTATGTGCATATAGTAGGCCTATATATTATGTGCATATAGTAGGCCTACATATTATGTGCATATAGTAGGCCTGTATATTATGTGCATATAGTAGGCCTGTATATTATGTGCATATAGTAGGCCTATATATTATGTGCATATAGTAGGCCTCCATATTATGTGCATATAGTAGGCCTACATATTATGTGCATATAGTAGGCCTATATATTATGTGCATATAGTAGGCCTATATATTATGTGCATATAGTAGGCCTATATATTATGTGCATATAGTAGGCCTATATATTATGTGCATATAGTAGGCCTATATATTATGTGCATATAGTAGGCCTATATATTATGTGCATATAGTAGGCCTATATTTTATGTGCATATAGTAGGCCTATATATTATGTGCATATAGTAGGCCTATATATTATGTGCATATAGTAGGCCTATATATTATGTGCATATAGTAGGCCTATATATTACATAATTACATAATATTATAATTTACAATCAATAATTACATAATTATTTTTATTTGACGTATTTAACAATTTCAATTAAATATAATAGTAGATGACATTAGACCAACTCTGTGTTCTAGTGATTAGAATTTCTGGCTACAGATCCAGTAGTCCCGGGTTTGATCTCAGGCGCTTCATCATTATTTAGTGAAGCATTGGGTCTGTAACGGGGTCAACTCAGCCTCGTGAGGACAAATGAGGAGCTACTTGAATGAAAAAGTAGTGGTTCCGTTCCAGAAAACTGAGATTAGTTGCTGGAGGGTTCGTTGTGCTGACCATATAGCACGCTAAATCCGTAGAAGTTGGCACTGTATTCACCAACAGACGATGGACGCTCGCTCTGTATGGCTCGATTGCGGGCTGACGCCATTTAATTTTTTGGAGTAGATGACATTTCAGGGGTTGTCCAGCCATCAGAATCCCCTCCACCCTTGGCTACATGCCTAACTATAATATATAGCTATATAACATAATAATATATTAATTTGTGGCCCAACATTTCAAACCTTGTTTTCAAAATTTGCCTATTACTCAAAAAACTTTTACTTTAGCAAGCCAAATGTTCTTACAATTTTTATACGATATTATCAAATAAATAAACACTACGCGAATCAAATAAAGACCTATTAATCAATCTTTTAAAAAAGTTAATCGATGTTAAAGAATCGATTTTCTAAAAGATATAATCAAAATTGAGCATCCCTAGGACACCACTTTTATTATCTTCGAGTGCTAAATTATACAAATAGTGAGGATAGTTGTGGTCAAAGTCCTAGCCAGGGTTCAAACCTTTCTAAACTCTTTTTTTTAAACAACATATTATTAGAGTTTAAGTAATTTTGAGCTGATAAAATTCGAAATATCTAAGTTACTAATCACGTCTTCTTGACTATATCATGGAGCCGATGATGAAATAAAATATTTATAAAACAATTATAGTTACCATTTATGGCATCAAAATATTTCTATTTTTTTAAAAAACTAAATCTGCTTTTTAAAGTTTGATACACTAAATTTTACCTTTTTACATTAACTTAAGAGAAGTGTATAAATGTATAATGTTTGAGTGGTTTTTTTAAAATTCATTTTAGCTTTGTACTAAACACACAAATAATGTTTAAAGAACCTATATTATTTAGACCTCTACCCTTAGTTACCAAAAAACCCTTCTAGATTGATTTTAGAGGCAATCACTGTTCATAAATTCCTTAGCCCCCGGTGGTTCCTTTCATCCCCTCGAAATTTAATCATGACTACGGCCGTGCTTCTGGTTGCTATCCTAGCTATCCTAGGTGTCAAAGTGTTATTTATACTGAATCCGCATGTTCGGACTTAGCTGGGTTTTCCATTTGTGTAACTGAGCTAGTATTCAACGAATAGACCACATATCCAATATACAATATAGAACAGACATGTAGGCCCTACTACAACCACTAACACTTTTACCTCTAATGACATCACAACCATACTAGTTGAGCTAACATAGGTGTGTTGTCTATTCATGTGGTGTCTAGTAGAATCCTATAGGTATGTGTAAGTGCGGAAGTTCAAGTGTCATCACAGCTATAGTATTTCCAACATAGGAGTGATGGTCACCGACAGCTAACATAAGATTGTTTTTGCAAACATTGCTTAAAAGTCACTTATGTTAACCTATGTGGAAATAGTATTTTTACTTTCTCTCTATCTTACAGGTAGAGAAAGTATTGTGATCGTCAAAAAAATCGAACTCGAGATTTTGATGAATTTTGACGTTTCATGACTTCCTGAATCCGAAAAAGTTGTTTTTGAATTTCCGTCTGTCTGTCTGTCTGTCTGTCTGTCTGTCTGTACCTCCAACTAGAGCCTAAACTATTTTACCGATTGAGCTGAAACTTGATATCTAGGGTTTTCATAAGGTTGCCCCGAGGGGTTTTTGGAATTGGATATCTACCCCTAAAATTAAGGGTAGTTTACTGAAGGGAAAAAAGAGAAAAGTCGATTTTCTCAAAATCGGCTCTAACGATTTTGATTAAATTTCATTTATGAACATAAATAAATATTCTAAACAAAATGGCTACTCTCAATATTTCGGCAAAATCGTTTTAAGGGCTCCGGTCTGATGCGTAAATTAACATTTTTTATAATAGCTCCGAAACTATTTGAGATATGAAATTACTTAGCATTACAAATATGTATATATATTTATAATACAAATATTTTATTCGAAACATATTTTTATAAAATTAATAACTTTCAATATATACGCAATTATATATATATTTTTAACTTTTTAGGCATTAAAGCTTAAGTATTGCGACCGTAAGAAAAACTAACCTGAAATGTTGATGGATGTCGACGTCTCATGACCCCCCGAACCCTTAAAAATAGTCTTTGCAATGCCGTCTGTCTGTGTGTATATTAAAACTTAAAACTAAGGGTAGTTTACTGAATGGCAAAAAGAGAAAAAGTCGATTTTCTCAAAATCGGCTCAAAACGATTTTGATTAAATTTCATTTATAAAGATTAATAAATATTCCAAACAAAATGGCTACCCTAAATATTTCGGCAAAATGGCTTTAAGGGCTCCGGTCTGATGCGTAAATTAACATTTTTTTAAATAACTCCAAAACTATTTGAGATATGAAATTACTTAGCATTACAAATATGTATATATATTTATAATACAGATATTTTATCCGAAACATATTTTTATAAAATCAATAACTTTCAATATATACGCAATTATATGAATTTTTTTAACTTTTTGGACATTAAAGTTTAAGTATTGCGACCGTAAAAAAAAAAAAAACTAACCTGAAATGTTGATGGATGTCGACGTCTCATGACCCCCCGAACCCTAAAAAATAGTATTTGCAATGCCGTCTGTCTGTGTGTCTATAAAAACTTAAAATTAAGGGTAGTTTACTGAAGGACGAAAAGAGAAAAATTTGGTTTTCTCAAAATCTGCTTGAACGATTTTGATTAAAATTCGTATCTAGGCGTTGATTAAGATTATAAATAAACTCGCTATTTTCATTTTCCTATGAAAATGATTTTTAGGGTACATTACAGAAGCGTTAATTTCCGTATCTCCACAACTATTGGAGAAACTAAACAACTTATCATTGCAAAATTGTAGGACTATTAGAAATAAAAAACTTTTATTTGACATATATTTTTATAAAAACAGCAGTTTCTGAGATATTTGCAAATATATTAATACAATTTTGTGAGCTTTAGTTGTAAACATATACTACTTAAGTCTTAACGCAATAATACTCCAATGCCATTGAGTAATTAAATATAAGTATCTAAAAAAAGTATGTTATTTTTCCTTAAATCTCTTAGGAGAAATGTTTGCATAGCAATGATCTATCTCCATTTTAGACTCAATAGTCAATATTTACATTTTTATTAGTCAAAATGTATAAATGAATAATTAAATATCAATGCGATGACTTGAAGATCTGCAACACCTTTTAAAATGTTAAAATTTTAACCAGAAATCGAAATTTTAATACGAAGTGTTGACCCTTGTGGAAGACATTAAACTGTTTGAAATGTTCTTAGGTGGACAAAGATGCGCCTCTTTTCTCATTGATTATATATCATTGTATATTATTTTATGCGTGTTCTTATGTGGAGTGGTGATGATACAATGTACATTATTCCGTTCAGAAATCTTACGAGTTTATAGAAAGAGAGAGAAAGTCTGTGCGGTGTGCCGTACCATTTATTTTAGTAATACTAGATTATCAATAAAAAGTGTTAATAAATAATTCCCTAAGGATAACTGTATAGATGGATTTATCGTGATCAAAAAATAGGTCTATTAATAAAATCATTATATTTTTGGTTTCGTGGCTACAAAAGATAGTATAATACATGAACTAATACACTTAAAAGTATTGTACTCCTCAAATCTATCTTTTTATAACTGGCTACCATAAATTATTAAATAAATAAAGCTTTTTGTTTAAATTAAAGAGTCACACACAATTTTAGTTTTAAAGTTAAAAAAATATTCTGTAAACACATGTGCATGAACACAACGGCATATGGTTTGTATGACGTCATCAATCACTCTTATTTAGTCCGTTTCACCATATTTATTTAGGCAGTCTTTTAGGATCTCTCGTTTGTAAAGCAATTTTAAGTGAACCACAGACGATGCTTCCACAAAAATTTAAACATCCAAATGGTTATATTCAAAGTTTTTATTCAATCATGTAAAAACGCTTAAAATAAGAAATAAATATCTTAAATTAAATTGTTTGATGTGAAAATTTTTACCGCCCAAAGTGACATATGCTCAACATATGAGCTTGAAAATCATATAGCTTTGCTTATGGATGCATGGGCTGGTTTCGTAGTCAGAATGAGTACAGCTAAAGTGTGATGCTACACTAAATACAAGACACCTACCTAAAGTCGAATGGCGTGTGCTAGTTTCGCATATGAAACTGGCCCACTCCATTCTGATCTATAGGTAGGTGTCGTCTTGTATTTAGTGTAGCATCACACTTTAGCTGTACTCATTCTGACTACGAAACCCCCCAATGAGAGTAGATTTGATAACTTTTGCTAGATGTCATTTACCACCACTTCTTTGTTGGATGGCCTATACATAATAGTGCCGTTTGAGACCTACTCATAGGTATAGGCTTAAGTATATAAAGAAGCAATGAATAGGTATATTAGTCCAAGCCATAAGTTTTATCTTTAGAGAACATTACATTTCTGTTATTTCTTCTTCTCAAATGTATGCAGTCTGTCAATTTAAATATAAAATTGGCATAAAACAATAAATAATTGTGTTTGTGTATGGAAAAGGGAATGCTATGGAAGTTTACTCACCAAAATATGAACTTTTTCAAGTGCAAATTTTTCTAAAACAAAATTAACTTTAATAGTTGAAGTTCATCTCAGAGTTCCTGGTTACAGATCCAGTGGTCCTGGGTTCGGTCTCCAATACTTCCAGATTTTCAACCAAAAATGAGCTGCTCAGTTCCTTAGTTTATTTTTAAATTTATTTTTTTACTATTAAGTGAAAAAATTTAACAAAAAATGTAAATAAAATAGGATCCAATTTTATGTGCATTATTATAGTTTATTACAATAAGTAACACTTACATTTATTTTATGGTGTTGTCTACAAAATAATATCATAAATATACACTACTAATCATCATAGCATACAAAAAAGTTAAAATATATTAGCTGCAGGAGAAGTTTCAGCAATACTGTAAATACAAATCATCCTGTTTAAACCAGATCTAGTACATATTAGTAGAGGGAAACTAACAACTTTCAAGCATGTGAAAATCTAAAACCTTTTTCCACGTCATCGAAATAAATATATTGATAATGATAGTATTAAAAATGTTATCACATAAGCAGAATTATTAATAATTAAATATAATTAATCATTTTATTTTCAATTGGTATGTTGAATACATCAACACTCCGACCAAGCCCGATTATGACAATTTAATTGCCGATAGAGCTTTTCGTAGACTTAAGTCCAATAGATAATTTAATAGATAGTTTAACACAATGTGCCAACTCCTTTTAATTATTTTAAAATGTATTTATTATGTTAATTTAAACTTAAAACACTCCCTATTACGATTTAAATAATGTTCAGTAGTTGTAAGTTAACATGAACATAATGGTAAATATAAACAATACCACTTCATCATTATGTAGTATTATTGTTAATTGTATCGATTATCAATAAACATATCAATGGTTTAATATTTTAAACAGTTTACAATGAAAAATGACACCCGAACATGGAATCGAACCCAGGACCATTGGCTTGGTACGCTAATGCTCTAACCACTGAGTTATCTAGAGGTCGTCTCGTGACCGGGGCCATTCTTCACTCAAATTTTAAGGCAAAATCTCTGACGGACGTGCGTAAATTGTCGTGTGATCAATTAAGATTACGAGAAATTGGTTAACGTAGCCATTTTTGACTCGGGAGGCCTTAAAATATGAATCTGCCTTAAAATATAAGTGATTTTGGGCACGAGATAGCTTCTGGATAGCTCATTAAAAATTATATATATTAAATATCAATGCTATAATATTAATTGTTAAATACGGCTATAGCTGCATCTAAATATTATCATATTCTTTAAATTGAAAAATGACACCTGGACATGGGAATCTAACGCAGCACCTTTGGCTTAGTGCACCACTGGTGCATTATCGTTAGGAATGTCAATGACGTGAAACATAAGATCCCGATCCATATCCTTAAAAGTTGACATTCCCTCCATTTATGCGTAAAAAAAAAAGTATTAAAAAAAACTGTTTTGTAAAAAAAAACAGAACTAATACGTTTCTTCTAATTAACTAATTAACTAATAAAGACCCGCCTCTGTGGCGTAGTTGGCTAACGCGCTAGTCGTGTTGAGCCCGACTGCCGAGGACGGGGAGATCGAGGTTCGAATCTCGGTCGGGTGAACTGAGGGTGGTTTTTCCTAAATGGTTTTCCACTCTCTCTCCACGCAAATGCGGGTTCACTTCCTCTATTCAACCTTCCCAATTCCTAATCCATTAGGGTAATTAGTACTTAAGCGTATAACCCGAACGGGTAGTAAGACGCGGTGCTAAATAAAAATAAAAAAAAACTAATAAAGGTTATGTTCATTGTGAACAGCAAGCTTAGCTCAAAACTAGTTACTTTGTTTCAATTTTAACCCATTCACTTAAAATGTATCAGAAAACGAATTAACTTATCATTAAAATAAAGTTTTCTTGATATTATATAACTTCATATTGAACCCAACTTGATTTAATCTTTTACCAAAGTTAAATGTTAATTGTTATGTTTATTCCGAACAAAATCGGTATAGTTCGAATTCTATTTATCTTTCATTTGTAGGTTAATGTATCGGTTTCTATTTTTACGATACTTGATTTCAAGTTTTATTCTTTGGATTCAATTATGTGGTACAAAGTAAGAATTGTTATTCTTTTCTGTCTCTAAGTTGAATTCCCAACCAAAACCCGCCTTTTGGAGTTGGAGTAAGACTATTATTCGCCGAAAATGTAATCTTTACTGTGGTTTTATCGACGACTCTCAGGCTGAATTTGGACAGTAGATAAACCAGGGCCACCTTTGCTTCCATCAGGGCGAACCTGTTACCTGAAAAAGTTCAAGACAATGCTATTAAGGGGCCTGCCTGCAGGCCATTTTAAATACTTCTTTAGATCATTTTTATTTACAATAAAATAAGGAACATTGACTACTTATTTAAGGGTATTTGGAATTATGTAACTAAAATTCAAAATACTATAAAAAGCAAACGTAATATAGAAACTACCTAGTGAACTTTGAAATATCTGTATATTTTTAATGTTATAAATGTGAAATTGAACTAAGCTCTTTTGCTGAAACGCGTTCTTGAAAGGTCACGCTCTCATTATTACCTGTGTCTCACCTATACAATTGGAGCTAGAATTATTTTGGTCCCGAGAATCCTCATTATTAAGGCGGTGAGGAGGGGGATATAATTTTTTATTTTTAAAATTAAACTATAGGAATCTCAAAATAATACAAATAAGGACAAAAGACAAAATAACTTTATCTTTGTATTCTTATCGGTATTGTCTGGCATACTGGCTTGAGAAATCAAGCAAGGTGAGTGGCTATAAATTATAAATGGTCCATATTCCAAAATAATAACGAATGTAATGTTTCTATGTGTTAGAAAAGAATCAGATACGTACACTCCACTTAACCTGAAGGCTAGCGAACTTACCTTTAGGATATGCACTCTGAATCAGCTTAATATAAGATATAGACATACTTTCATCGGCCAGGTTAAGACGGTCAAAGTAAACAATGTGTACCCAGTACATCAACATGCATAGGTAAATGTATATTTGAACAAAAAAGATCAACTTTTTAAGTGCTTTTCTATCTTCTTTCCAAGCTCTTGCTTTGCGTTGTTATTTTGTTCTTCTCGCTTTGATATTTAAGCTTAAATAAATAAAGTTATTGCTATCCCAACTTAAATCTAGATTAATTAAACAAAACTAATTTAGTTTTGAATATATGAAGAGCGTATACTAAAGAATGTTTACGACTGTACACTTTCGAAAATAGTATTTTCTACTAACCGTCAATAATCTACCTCTATAATGTGTTGTGCATAAAAGTTTAAACCTTGGTAAGCATAATGTATAGCTTATACGCTCACTGTGAAGTACAAGATCAGAATATAAATTAACCTGGCTAGTAAATTTTGATTTATTAGATATCATTTAATTTTCATGGGACTAATTACTTCTATAACCACAGCAGATAAATAAAACATAAAAAATGGTGTAAAACGCCGCTTATAATTTACTAGATTTATTATAACGCTAACACATACTTGAAGGTCATAAAAATAGTTCCCAAATTGTAAGAGGGTCAGGGCCATAACATGATAGTCGTTATTTAATGAACAAAAATGTGTTATCAGTGATTTCTAGTAGTTTAAACTCTTGAGCAACAAGTTGTTTTTACTGTCGGTAAGACCTTGAGGAAAACTAATGTCGACGAATATTTTATTAGTTTCTTATAACTAGATTTTGGGATTTAATAGAAACTTAAATAGTGAATATAAACCCACACATATATGTATCGATATATATATATATATATATATATATATAGAGAGAGAGAGAGAGAGAGAGAGAGAGAGAGATTATACGAGTATTATCAATGTTTTAACCCAACGCCCTCAATTTAAGCTTCCATCTTTATTCACCTCAATGCTCAGTTCCCATTCCATTGGTAATTGTGGGTTTATTAAGCTTACCGGTTTCAAGTATTTTTAAATTGTATGTATTATACTCGCCGACCAAAGTAACGTGAATCATATGTGGCTTTACTATTGAACATTTTTAAACCTTGATTTGAAAGTCTTCAAAACAAATACTTTTATTTAACAACAATTAAATTAAAATCGGTGCCTCAGGACTCGATAATATGATGACTAAATAAATTGTAATTTTCTGATCGTGTGACTTCCCCCATGAATATTTTATAAATATGATATTTTTTTATATATCCTCGTGTATAAGCTTAAATTTTAAAATTCATATTTAAATACATATATTTGTACGTAAATCTTATGTGTAATTTGATAAGTCCGTTTCTGGTAGTTGAAATTACAAGAAAATGACAACTGATTTTAACAAACGTCCAATCAAAGTTAGGGATTCCGGATGTCACCAAAAATAGTAGTTTCCAACGAAAGCCAGTGAATTCTCAGCTTTTCATTATCTCAACTCTTAACTAAGTTGCACGGTACAAAAAAATATAAAAATCATAGCAACAATTGTATGTACTAAAAAGCCAATGATAGTTGCTTATACATATATAATTTTGTTTACATTGATACTTTATATTTTTGAATATCTACCTCTGATCTCAAAAGTGCCAAAATAATATCTGGTCCTAACACATCTTTTGCCGACATTCTTCATAGACTGGGGAAACATTTATTGTTATTGGAATTGTTATTGTTTATTATCATTTAAATCAACAAAATCTACTACAATTCGCAAATTAAAAGGTTAAATAGTCAATTTCGCGAAAATGATTTCTTACTTTTGTTTCGTGCATGAACTATAAATTAAAAGCGATACAATGATGTTTAATATGTTGGTATCGTGTATAATAATTTCATAAATTAATAAAATGTTCTTTACATTTTTAAAAATTGTTTAAGTAGATTTGGGTTTTGGTGTTTATTTTTTCAAATAGTATCACAATATCAATTAGTTTAACTATGTTTTCTGATTGCCACTTAATTTTAAGTGTATGTTGGTAGTAATTCAAAGTAATATTTTATGTATCCCATCTAACTTATCATCTAAGTATAGGTTAAGGGTAGTTTATTCAAATAATATTTAATTACAAATAAATTCAATTATTTTTCTATGGTGCCACATGATTTTGAGTCATTAATATTTCAAAGGAATGTTTTGTGTACACCATCTATTTTTCTCTCACACACACACACACACACACGCGCACGCACACACGAACACACATGTAAACACACACTCTTTCTATTTCTCTCTTCAACACACTTACTCTCTTCCACACATTTATTCTCTTTCACATAAACTCTATATTACATACACTCTCTATCTCTCACTCTCTCTTCACACACTCGCTATCTCACTCTCTCTTTCTCTTATTGCATTTCTATCACACACTTTCTAATAAACTTTCTAACACTCATGGTCTCTCACATACTTTATTTCTCATATACTTTCTCTCACTACACTCTATCACATAATTTCACTAACACACACTTTCACTTTCTCTCACAAATACTCACTAACACACACACACCACACACACACACACTATTCCACTCACTCTTATTCAAACACACTTTGTTTTTCACACTCTCTTTAACACAAACTCTGTTTTACACACTCTCTTACACAATCTAAGTCCCACACTCACACACAATCACATTAATACACTCACACACTCATTCTCACATTTTCTCAATCTCTCACCCGCTTTCTCTCTGTGTGTATATATAGATATATATATATGTGAGAGAGCTAAATTTTACCTGACTCGGTGGCGTAGTTAGCTAACGCATTAGTTTCGTGTTGAGCTAGACTGCCGAGGAAGAGGAGATAGAGGTTTGAATCTCTCTCGGGTGATTTTTCTTAAATGATTTTCAACCCTCTCTCAACGCAAATGTGGGTTCACTTCCTCTATATTCAACCTTCCCAATTCCTAACCCATTAGCGTAATTAGTACTTAAGCGTATAAGCCTAACGGGTAGTAAGACGTGGTGCTAAGTGTTATTATTTACTACTACTACTACTACTACTACTACTACTACTACTACTATTACTATTACTACTATTACTACTATTACTACTACTACTATTACTACTATTACTACTACTACTATTACTACTACTACTACTACTACTACTACTACTACTACTACTACTACTACTACTACTACTACTACTACTATTACTACTACTACTATTACTACTACTACTACTACTACTACTACTATTACTACTATTACTACATTACTACTATTACTACTATTACTACTATTACTACTATTACTACTATTACTACTATTACTACTATTACTACTATTACTACTATTACTACTATTACTACTATTACTACTATTACTACTATTACTACTATTACTACTATTACTACTATTACTACTATTACTACTATTACTACTATTACTACTATTACTACTATTACTACTATTACTACTATTACTACTATTACTACTATTAACTACTATTACTACTATTACTACTATTACTACTATTACTACTATTACTACTATTACTACTATTACTACTATTATATACTAATTACTACTATTACTACTATTACTACTATTACTACTATTACTACTATTACTACTATTACTACTATTACTACTATTACTACTATTACTACTATTACTACTACTACTATACTACTATACTACTATACTACTACTATACATACTATTACTACTATTACTATTACTAATTACTATTACTACTATTATACTATTACTATTACTATTACTACTATTACTATTACTACTATTACTATTACTACTATTACTATTACTACTATTACTATTACTATTACTACTATTACTATTACTACTACTATACTATTACTATTACTATTACTATACTATTACTATTACTATTACTATTACTATACTATTACTATTACTATTAACTAATTACTATTACTATTACTATTACTTATACTATTACTATTACTATTACTATTACTATTACTATTACTATTACTATTACTATTACTATACTATTACATTACTATTACTATATATTACTATTTACTATTACTATTACTATTACTATTAACTCCCGCCTTGGTGGCGTAGTTGGCTAACGCGCTAGTCGTGTTGAGCTCGACCGCCGAGGACGGGGAGATCGAGGTTCGAATCTCGGTCGGGTGAACTGGGGGTGGTTTTTCCTAAATGGTTTTCCACTCTCCTTCCACGCAAATGCGGGTTCACTTCCTCTAAATTCAACCTTCCCAATTCCTAATCCATTAGAGTAATTAGTACTTAAGCGTATAACCCGAACGGGTAGTAAGACGCGGTGCTAAATATTATTACTATTACTATTACTATTACTATTACTATTACTATTACTATTACTATTACTATTACTATTACTATTACTATTACTATTACTATTACTATTACTATTACTATTACTATTACTATTACTATTACTATTACTATTACTATTACTATTACTATTACTATTACTATTACTATTACTATTACTATTACTATTACTATTACTATTACTATTACTATTACTATTACTATTACTACTACTATACAATTTGAGAAGCCAATTTCCGGTAGTAGAAATAACGATAATATGGTTTAACTGGGTTTGACAAACGAACACTCATTTTTAAGGTTAGAGGGCCAGGATGTCGGCAGTTTCTTAAAACAAAAACCCAAATTTCCTAGCATATTTTCCATCTTTTCTAGTCTTTGACGAGTAAACTTTTGACTAGAAAGTCGAGTGACAGCCATTTCTGTGACTATCCACTAGTGTGTGTATATATCCACTAGTATATATATATATATATATCCACTAGTATATATATATATATATCCACTAGTATATATATATATATATCCACTAGTATATATATATATATATCCACTAGTATATATATATATATATCCACTAGTATATATATATATATATCCACTAGTATATATATATATATATCCACTAGTATATATATATATATATATATCCACTAGTATATATATATATATATCCACTAGTATATATATATATATATCCACTAGTATATATATATATATATCCACTAGTATATATATAATATATATCCACTAGTATATATATATATATATCCACTAGTATATATATATATATATCCACTAGTATATATATATATATATATATATAATATATATATTATAATATATATATATATATATATAATTATATGCAACATAATAAAGAAGCTTGTGACGGCTATTTGGATCAGTCAGAAACACCGATTTATTTAAAATTATTTAATTTTTTTATCATAAATAATATTAAATATTTCAACTGAGCACTTGATTTTTAAAATGTTCTTATTAAGTACATAAAAGGTACCCTTAAAAGTAGCTCATCCAAATAACAAGGTAACTTACCAATGCACGACCGTTGTCCGATGCCGAAGGGCATGTAAGTGAAGGGTTTAATACTGGACTTGTTTTCTTCGCTGAATCTCTCTGGATCGAACCTGTCAGGCTCCGGAAATAACTCCGGATCTCTGTGCAATCCTAGTATGGGGATCAAAGCAATGTCATCCAGGTGGAAAGTGGTGCCGGGTTGATTGCCTTTGGCGGGGATCGAATATGGTTTGACGCAGACCCTATCCACACTATCCACGGGTGGGAAGATTCTAAGAGACTCTGGAGGGAAAAAAAACATTTTTATCACTTAACTATGTCATATTCTGACAATTGAAAAAGAACACCTGGACACGGGAATCGAACCCGGGAGCTTTGGCTTAGTACGCCAATGCTCTAACCACTGAGTTATCCAGGATTCCCGTGTCCAGGTTTCATTTCTCAATTTTCAGAATATGATATCTAGATGGACAATTCCTCACTAAAAAGAATAAATAATAGCTTCGGCTATTTGATACTTAACTATGTGTTTTAAAATAATCAAAACTCTTTTAAATAATCAAAACAATAGAGATTGAGATCAATTGAGATTTTCATTTACGCTTTCCACTAACATAATTTATATAGACTGTCTTAGGAAATAGTTCAAACCTAAATATTTAGATTGGCTAAAGTGACAAACCTTTATAAATATCTTATATGTACGTTACCCTTCATTTACCCTGTAATACAGCCAACTTACCTTGAATGGTTCCACTATGGTGCAGCTTATAAGAAAGGGTAATAATGTAATACTTCATGGTATGACTGATACCTTTCAAGGTGAAAGGAATGTACCTCTATAAATCTCTTTCCCATGTCAATATAATCCCATGAGAAGCATAATGGCCTCCATCCGAGTTAGATCTGTCAGGACGGGTGGACTGTGTCAATTTTTAATGAGAAGCTGATGTTAGTTATCAAGGACACTATGAGGATCGACAGCCTACAGAATTTTTTCATCATAGAGCAAAAGAGTGAAGCAATGTTTTATTGGCATCACCTGAGATCACCATATCCAGGTACTTCATGGCTTGGATCGCCTCGTAGGTGATGTTTTCTTCCGTCTCTCTCAACATGTCGTCTATCTCAGACTGGAGTCGAACCTGAGCGTCCTCGTTCACTGCCAGCAAGTGGGCGGTGTAGCAAAGTAGCGTGGAAGTTGTTTCGAATCCAGCCAGAAAGAAAACTACTGCTTGAGCTACTATATCTTCATCGGTCAGATCTAGACAAGTAAAAATAAATTTTACCTAAAGAGTCGTCAGAATTCAATATCTTTTAATATAATAGCTAATCATACATAATGAAGCAGATTTAATGAATATTTTAAAACAGTAACCTGTGTCTACGATTTCACTATACCTTTTAGTATCTCGACCTATACTTAGCTAATATATGAATATACTAAATATATCTTAATGTACTCACTTTATTTATAACTAGACTGGCTGGTGCTCTTATCACGAACTATCACTGTGCAGTGTTTGTATTTCTTATGATATCCCGATATTTTTGCCTAAATCAACATTCTTTATTCCATTGACATTTCAAAACAGTTTGCGCCGTTGGTAACAATACATTAAAGGACTAATGGGATATCCTTTTTTTCTTTATGCGACGCGAACACATTTCTCTTTCTTTCGGTTCTGTTTTTTTAAATACGGAGAATGCAAATGATGCTGAGCGTCTGTAGGTAGAGGTTATGATATCTGCCTACGCTTACAACTTAATGAACACTTCCACTCATAGATGCTCTCATAAATGATGTTTAAAATTTCTTTCAAGGAAAAATAAAAATTAGATATTCAGAGCCACATCCTTTAAATAAATAGATTTAGTCAGTTCGCTTTAATCTTTGTATTTTGTATTGTACTCGAACAGTCACGTTCGCCCCTATGCTAGGTTTCGAACATGTTCTTCCTGAGGGGATAATGAACATCTCTACAAATCCTGTGAATATCCTACATGTGAATGTGATCCGTGCCGAATACAGTCTTGTTAGCGGATCTTATATAGACAGAGAATCGAGTCATACCCTTCACGAGGTCATCATGACTGTCTCTCCAAGCCATAAGATAGTGAAAGCACCTATATTATAATTTATCCTCCAATAACGAAATGAGTCATCGAGTCTATCTCGGTTTCACTTTCGCCATTCAGTTAGAACGTAACAATATAAAGGCTTTCGGATAGAAGCATGTTTGATCGAGGGACTGAATTGTATCCACTCGGAATGGTATCCATTCCAACAGTTTTGTAATAAACTGCTTTTGTGAAATTCCTGAATTGTATCCACCTGAATTATACCCACAAAAACTGGAATTGTATCCACTCGGAATGGTATCCATTCCAACAGTTTTGTAATAAACTGCTTTTGTGAAATTCCTGAATTGTATCCACCTGAATTATACCCACAAAAACTGGAATTGTATCCACTCGGAATGGTATCCATTCCAACAGTTTTGTAATAAACTGCTTTTGTGAAATTCCTGAATTGTATCCACCTGAATTATACCCACAAAAACTGGAATTGTATCCACTCGGAATGGTATCCATTCCGACAGTTTTGTAATAAACAGATTTTGTGAAAAACCTGGATTGTATCCACCTGAATTATACCCACAAAAGCCGGAATTGTATCCATTCAGACAGTTTTGTAATACACTACTTTTGTGAAAATCCTGAATTGTATCCACAAAAACTGGAATTGTATCCACTTGAAATGGTATCCATTCATACAGTTTTGAAATATACACCTTTAAGAGAAAACTTGAATCATATCCATAAATGGCCGACTTGAGGTTTAACAGAAGGAACTTTTATCGTAAAAGCTTTTTCACACTTCTGGTAGAGAGCAGCAGGATGGACTCTTCTTAACTTACTACTTGTATACTAGAGTGCAGCCAAATCAGTATGTTGATTCGATCAAATTATTTAAACAAGTTTAAATATTCAAAGTTTAAATATTCAAATAATTATTTAAACAAGTTTAAATAATTATTTGAAATTCGTAGACTTCTATAAAGCTGCCAAGATTGCATAGAATATTAAAAATCGTAGCGTTCTAATTATTTCTGATTTCCAATTAAACACATTGCTGTAATTAGTTTTTACTTTTTATTTTACTTAACATGTATTGTAGGGTAAGGGATGTGCTGCAGAGGATTTTCGTATCCTATATCAGCAAGTCCTGCTCGATTATACACTTTAGGCCAGGGGAACAGAAGTTAAACGTATGGACATTAGGAGCACCTTTTAGAAAGTATAAACAAATTGTTTGCAGTCAACATTGATAACATTTTACTCTATTTCACTGTTACTTATAGATATTGACTATCTTTGTATTAATATTATCACTGTTCAACATAGTTTTTATTTTTTCCTTGAAGATGCTTCAAAAATGCCTTTGTAATCAAATCGATATTGGTGAATTTAAACTAAGTTTGTCATTAGTGCTCTAATTCTCTTTTCATTTGGGCTGTAAAAGCATTTTCTTAAACATGAAGTATTCATTCCCATTAAAGATAGCAGTGCACACTAGAACATTAATTTTCAAACTTATTTAACTTGTAAGATTCAATGTTGACTGCAAACAATTTGTTTATAGTTTCTAAAAGGTGCTCCTAATGTCCATACGTTTAACTTCTGTTCCCCTGGCTTAAAGTGTTTAATCGAGCATGAATGGCTAATAGAGGATACGAAAATTCTCTGCAGCACATCCCTTACCCGACAATACATGTTAAGTAAAATAAAAACTAATTACAGCAATGTGTTTAATTGGAAATCAGAAATAATTTAGAACGCTATGCTTTTTAATATTACATGTAATGTTGGCAGCTTTATAGGAGTCTACGAATTTCAAATAATTACTTAAACTTATTTAAATAATTTGATTGAATTAACATACTGATTTGGTTGCACTCTATAGTAAGTTAAATAGATCCCATCCTGCTGCCCTCTACCAGAAGCGTGACAAAGCTTTTACGTTAAACGTTCCTTCTGTTAAACCTCATGTCGGCCATTTGTGGATATGATTCAAGTTTTCTCTTAAAGGTGTATATTTCAAAACTGTCTGAATGGATGCCATTCCGAGTGGATACAATTCCTATTTTTGTGGATATAATTCAGGTGGATACAATTCAGGATTTTCACAAAAGTAGTGTATTAAGCTTAGTACACATTGAACGATTATCGGCCGACGCGAGTCGCTGGACGATGTTGCTCGACGATATTTATCGTCGAGTGGGTGGAGCCAGAATCGGCCGACTGCCGAGCGGCGAGTTATCAAAGGAATGTTGCTGTCGTCGAGTCTTCCATCCGAAATGGAAAACATTCTCAATGTGTACGCAGCAATGCCAGTCGGCCGACTTTTGTTTGTTTGAGTCTTTATGCAAGCGAGCAGTCAACACCCTGATCTCAATATTTTGGTTAGTATATTTGTATATAATCAACAAATATTTTAAATGCAGTATTTATATTTAAATATATTTAAACATACACAAATATAATATATTTATATAAAAATATAAAATATTTATATTTAAAGAGCTATCTGCTGTAATTATAATCATATAAAAAATAATTTTTTGCTATTTTGAGGGCTACAACCTGATTCTGGCCAGGTAATAAATTGAGTTAAAAATAATGATAATTTAAGTTAACTTGTACATGTTATAAAATAACCAATTGCCACGTATGTTTTGATTTTTTTCATATAATAATGTGGACGCAATAAAATCTTCTACGTTTAATAGAACTGCTCCATGAAGCCGCTGATCTGTGGCAAGTTAATTCCAAAGAATATCACGACAGGAACAAAAAGGGGATGCAGTGCGAGCAATTGCACGTTTTTTTAAAATTTCAATAAAAGCGGCCACGATGCCAGCAGTGGATAAGGGATCCATCACAATTGCAATCACTAGAAGAACTTAAGTAGGTGTCGGCAGTGAATGTTGCTGCTCTATATGGACAGACACAATTGGTGGAGACTTTTGTATTTGAAAAGTCGGCGGCCTGACTTGATCGAGAAATTTGTCAAGCGACTCGCGTCGGCCGATAATCGTCCAATGTGTACATAGCTTTACAAAACTGTCGGAATGGATACCATTCCGAGTGGATACAATTCTGGTTTTTGTGGGTATAATTCAGGTGGATACAATTCAGGATTTTTACAAAAGCAGTTTATTACAAAACTGTCGGAATGGATACCATTCCGAGTGGATACAATTCCAGTTTTTGTGGATATAATTCAGGTGGATACAGTTCAGGATTTTTACAAAAGCAGTTTATTACAAAACTGTCGGAATGGATACCATTCCGAGTGGATACAATTCAGCTCCCCCGTTTGATCATTGTTGCCTACTAGGGACTAAACTCTAACTGAACTCAGTAATGTACCCTTACGGGAACATTAACTTGGACTCTAACCAAGATTCCTTCTCGAAACTATACGAAGTTAATTTTCAGACTTCCTGTTACATAATTAACTCTTCCCTACCATTAATGAGCCCTACAATTTTCAAATCACACGCACACATCGGTGTGTTTGATGCAAGCCAGCAGGAAGATACACTCAAGGACAATATGATAATATGTTGTATAACGTTCTATACTGAAGAAAACATCCCCACCAACACTAAAGTTTTATCATTGACGATCGTGTAGCTCATTACAATACTTGAACAATACTTGAACTGGAGTCAGAGGTTTCATAAGAATAACTGAACTATAATAGTCGAGTAGGTGCTTAGCCGTATCTACGAGTGCCTCAACAAACTGATTATTACAATCCTTTCTTGTGAAAAGCCGACCCTGTTTAAATGGAGGAATTTATTTTCCTCTTGAGGGAAAGCACTCCTTACAGCACAATATTTGGTACACAGTTTTTTGTGTTTTACAAGTTTATTTTCACTCATAAAAGAGGTAAAACACCTAACCGCTATGCTAGGTAACCCTCATTGAGGATTTATTAACCGAGATAAGTTTTTAATTGAGTTAAAATGATCTTCACACTTGTATCAAAAAGAGATGAACATGTCTCGAATATTCTTTTTAAGTGAACTTTCACAAGGTTCGTTTTATCTGTAATAGTTTACCTCATCTCGATGTGTCACCTCCATCCTATTTTTCACTGTATACATTCAAGGAGATATAGCTCATTTGGAACGGGAGCAGATCTCCCTCGTGTTTCGGTATATCTCTGAAATCCGGATAGGTTGACAAACGATGAGGGTTGCTAACATCGGTAAGTTTAAAGAGGCAAGCCAAAACCGAAGGGGAAAGCGTTGCCCTTCCCCCATTCTATACGGATAAAGGATCTATGTTTAACTATAATTTCAAGAACTTGACAGAGTAGGTTAAGTTCAAATTTCCATCGGAAAATACTCTAGTTTAAGGTGGTAGCATGATAAGATCGAATTATTTTCCGTAAAATCTATAGAGTCGACTAAATTCGAATTTTAATCAGAAAATGATCTGGTCAGGTAGTAGCACGATAAGATCAAAAAAAATGTTCCTGGAAAATACTAAAGTGTAGGTTAAGTTTGAATTTTTCTTGGAAAATGCTCTCAAGCTGGGCGGTATTACTATTGGATTGAACCTTCCCCAGAAAACTCTATATACTCGGTTAAGCTCATATTTTCATCCTAAAATGTTCTGGAGTCTGCTGGTAGATTAATAAAATCGAGTTTTCCCCCAAAATACTATATAGTCAGCTAAGTTTGAATTTTCATAGGAAAATGCTCAGATGTTGGATGGTACCACAATAAGATCAAACTTTCCCCAGAAAATGTTATAGAATCAGCTAAGTCAAATTTTCATCGGGAAATGCTTAGAGTCGGCTCGATAAGATTGAATTTTCCCCTATTTATAAACATGTACAGTACTTTACATACCTAGTTTTCCAGCCTTTCCAATGCTCATATTTCCTGTATCCTCATCCTGCTGTGGATCTTTGGTGGGCTCCACTTTTCTTGCTTGCATCAATAGATGGATCATATCAGGCCTGATTATCCCTTCCTTCTCTCTGGTTCGAATATTGGTCTTTACCACGTTTCTGAAGAAGTCGCTCGCCCCTCTTGCCAAAAAGGGGATTCTGAACATCTAATCAGTGAGACAAAAATAAGCATAATTTGTTACTGAAAAAATGTATACGACTATTGATGGTAAGAGAAAGCGTGAGAAAATAAAATGTTTTACTCGGTCTTATCTAAACGTTTCTCCATGCAAACTGTAAAACACTTTTATGCTGTTGGGCTGGACTTCGTATCAACAGAGACTAGGCACAGTTTATTTTAAAATAAATAAATAAAATTGACATAAAATATTGCCAGAAAAGTAAAGATGCCAAAGAAAGTTAATACTAGTTCAGATAGATTTACTTTAGTTATTAAGGTTTCTATTCAACCAGCTTTAAACATTTTAAGTATTGTCTTTATAAATAATGTTAATGTTTTAATCCATTAATATATTTATGACTTAGACTTATATGAGTGGTCACACGGTCTAATTCCAGACTGGTGTACTTGGTGTGGGATTTTACTTTCTCGCGAACTCTTGGAAAAAGGAATTATTCTGATCGTAAAATGAAAGATATTTTTAATAAAAATTGAATTTAAATTTTGTTTCATGATCCTTTAAACCCAAAAAAGGGATCTTCGTGATGCAATTTATGTTTCTTTCTGTATCTAGGCCTTATGCCAAAATTATTTTACCGATCGGGATAAAACTTTGTATCTAGGGTTTTTATATAAGGTTCCCTATAGGGATTTTTGGAATTATATAACTAAACATAAAATCAGATAAGTTTTTCTTAAGGGATAAAATCGATTTTCTTAACATAGAATTTAATTATTTCGATTAAAATTCGTATCCGAGCTGTGTTTAACATTACAAACAAAATTGTGAACATAATTATCACTCTGGGAAAAAGACTTGGAAAGTACTTTATGGGAGCGAATATCATATTTTGATGGTATCTCCACTACTCTTTGAGATAGTAAAAATCTTACTATTGAGAAGTTGTAGGAATATTTAAAATAAAATACTTTTATTGACTTTTTTTTAGAAATATTAGTTTCCGAGATAAGAGCAAATAGAGGTCTAAAAAATTTTAGGAGTTGATGTTATGATCTTTGGTGGACTGAGATGTTCTTTTTTTCTTAATATTTTCTTGTAAAAGTCTATACTATTTAATTTATGCTCTTTGGTGTAGTGTGATGATATCTTTTTCTTATGTTTATGCAACAATGTATATTATTTCTTTTTACATATCTTACGACTGTTAAGTAAATATTTACATTTTTAGGTAAATGTTATATATGGGCAAAGTAGCGAGAAAGTATTTGTGTAGCACTCTACGATTTATTTCCTAAATGGTTTCCCACACTCCCTCACCTTAAATACGGGTATATTTCTTTTAAGTTAATAATACTCAATCATTCCCCATTAGTTTAAATATTTGGATAGTCCTGACGGGTATCAACACGTTGCCTAATATATATTTATTTAATTACCGCCATCAAAATTTAAGATTACTTTTTTCTACAACTTAACTAAGGGTTGTATATTTGCTGAGAATATATCTTGGTGTGTACATAACTATCAAATAAAAAATATATAAATAAATGGTACAACACAATCCTTTGTGTATTATAACTTGTAAGAAAATTTTCAAAAATAAATTTTCAGTGAACTACTCTTAATTTTTTCTCATAAAAAATCTCATCTTCTTAAACACAATAAACAATCTCCATGTATAACTATTAATGGTAGTAAGACGCAGTGCTAAGTATTATTATAAATATCAAACCAAATTGTTTAAATATTTCTAACAAATTTCTAATAATTTTCAAAACTAAGCTGTTTGTAAACCACCTTACTGTTATTATTTTTAATTTATAAAAATAAAAATGTAGCCTATTTTTATTTATCATAAAATACTATTCCTAGATATTACTTTTGTGCTCAATATTTAAGGCCAACTTAAAAATATTTCAGATTTTTTTAAATCTGTCAAAAGTAAGCGGCCCTAAAAAAAATTATACTCAAATAATATTATTTATTGAATAAAATAGTACCCAAATACCCATTTTGAACAAATCATTAGAAATATTTTCTAAAAATGCCACTTTTTCAAAATCGGTTATCAATAAACTAATTTTAAATGTTTTTTTGAAGAAAAATAAATACATATTTTATTTACCAGATTCCATTTTAAACCAAATCAATTGAGAGGTTTTTAAAATATTTTAATTTTTTTATTCGATCATTAGTAAAATACCCTTAAACAAATTTTTCCCTAATAAACAAGTATAAAATGTTATTTGAGTGCATTAAAAGCTCCCCAAATAACATTTTAATCAAAACCATTAAAGCTATTTTCTCAATATTCTGAAATGTCTAAAATCATTCATCAGTAAACCATCCTTCAGCGAAAATTCCAAAAATCAAATATATAGTGTTATTTGTTGTTCAAGCGCTTCCTGTTAATCCATCTTATGCAAAATTATTATATTCATTGTCGAAAAATTTGGCATTAAAAAAAATCACTCGTCAGTAAACTACCCTTAATTTAAGTGGTAGGGTCTAAATAAAAATATATTCCTAGATATTGCCATATATCATCTAAATATTAAGTATGAACAAAATCCATCGAACCGTTTCAAAATTGTAGCCAGAGAGAAAGAGAAACAAACATGGGGACACACATAAGGGTAAAATCTACTTTTTTGGGTTTAGACAAACATAAAACTTAAAGATTCATAATTATTTCGAGGTCGTGAATCCTCACGATTACACTACTTTAGCTTGATGTGAGAAAGTAAAAGTAGATTTTAAACTAATGCTAAAAGAATTTAACCCAAGATAATTTGAACAACAGAATGTTAAAAGTAATGAAATAAATTTCCTTTTTATGTCTAAACAATAGGCCTAGTATATGTTCACAGGTTTTGATTAGTTTTTTGACACCCCCTCCACTTTTTCTATCCATTAAATAATTTTGTTTTCTAAGTAACACTTTGATTATGTTAAAATATTGAGTGTAATAATTTACTAAAAAAACGTGATATTTAATTATGAGCTTTTTTATCAAATAGTAAAACATAACTATATTTTGTTTGAAATTCAACTCACTGTCATAAGTTTGCTGCAGAATAAGTAGCCGAGTAAAATCAAATTTTTTAAGCCCTCAAAATTGGCGAGCTGTTTTCCTGCCTTGTAAAATTCGTTAGTCGGGTCCTTCATAGAATTCACTTTGATACCAAAAGCTGCTGTGGCGATCACGTCACTGGAAAATCTTGTGAAAAAATCCTTCATATCCATAGTATGAACGTCTTTGTCTGAAAGAAAAAGTGTAAAGAGCTGTTTAAACTTTTTTTTTTTAAATAGGTAATTAACAAGGGCCCCACCTAATTGAAGGGAAGTATCCTCTAAGGACTGTATATCTTATTGAAAGGGCAATTCTTAAACTTCAAAGCCACTTAAACAATTCTCATTTATATTAGAATTTCCTATTGTGACCATATTAAAACAAAAGTAATTATTTGTTGGAGGGACTCTTTCTATATTTCTAACAATTTAACTTAATCTAATAGCTGCATCATTTTGCGTGAAAGTTTTTATTTACATATCTTAACAAATACTTTAGAATTTAAGACTTAGATATATCGCTCAAAAATATATAGAAAGAATTGATTATGGTAATAACATATTGTCAAATAATAAACATTAAGCATTTAATAAATAATTCATCATGCATTTAGCAATGTATAAGGTGATGGATGATAAGTCTAAAATACATGAAAACACGTTAAATTTTTTTTTAAACTTACAGATAACAAAATAAGTTAAGACAAAACACTGTTCAAGTTCATGTAAGTTCAGAATTCAAATCATAAAAATTTTGAGTTAAAAGGTCTGCAAATAGGTTATGATTAAATGATTGAGTATTAATATTCAATGACTTTAAGAAATGCAATATTTAATGAAATATTGTTTAAAGTATAGATAGGTATTAGAGTTGACAAGTATAAAATTTTAATGTATAGGTTAACCAATTTGAAACGGATATAATTGATGTAGATAATTTTGTAATATTCTAAGTCTTATCTGTTATTTTTTGTCCCATTACTCCTTTTGCATTTCCAGCATTGAAAAGATGCTGGCATACTCAATTCGACATGTTTAGACACATAGGTGTCATAATCATGGTAAAAAAGTCGTGAAGGACTCTAAAGTGAGTCAACATCTCGCTGTCGTACCAACATTTAGTGTCCTTCACGACTTTTTTACCATGATTATGACACCTATGTGTCGAAACATGTCGAATTGAGTATGCCAGCATCTTTTCAACGCTGGAAATGCAAAAGGAATAATGGGACAAGAAATAACAGATAAGACTTAGAATATTACAAAATTATCTACATCAATTATATCCGTTTCAAATTGGTTAACCTATACATTAAAATTTTATACTTGTCAACTCTAATACCTATCTATACTTTAAACAATATTTCATTAAATATTGCATTTCTTAAAGTCATTGAATATTAATACTCAATCATTTAATCATAACCTATTTGCAGACCTTTTAACTCATCATTTTTATGATTTGAATTCTGAACTTACATGAACTTGAACAGTGTTTTGTCTTAACTTATTTTGTTATCTGTAAGTTTAAAAAAATTTTTAACGTGTTTTCATGTATTTTAGACTTATCATCCATCACCTTATACATTGCTAAATGCATGATGAATTATTTATTAAATGTGTTATGTTTATTATTTGACAATGTGTTATTACTATAAGTTAACCTAATTATACATTTTAATCTGCAATTATATTTTATCACCTCAATTAACTTAACAAATTTTATCAATCAATTCTTTCAACATATTTTTGAGCAATATATCTAAGTCTTAAATTCTAAATCAAATCCACTCCTTACTTTCAACTTGTTTAGAATGTTTTCTAAAATGGTTAACAAATACTGCTTCGAGGATTTCAATAGACCACGTAAACATCTGGCTGTTATAAGCATATAAAAAGGAAGACAACACTATAGAAAACTGGACAAGGAGCCACGAAGAAAGACTGATAGGGCTGGAGAAGGGGCTATAAATGTTAAATAAAAAGAGATAGTGGATTACAAATTATCAGTAGAGATGAAATTATCTAAGCGAAGATGAATTAACTGCCTTAAAATATGGGCACGGTACGGCTCCTGGAGAGGCCAGTGGTACTAAGCCAAGGGTCCCGGGCTATATTCCCGGGTCCAGGTGTAATTTTTCAATTTAAAGATTACACAAAAAGGAAGCAACGGAATTTGAACACAAGAAATAGAAGATTCAACAGGAAAGGAAGTGAATGATTAGAAGGAGTTAATAGAAATATGGGAGCTATACATAGACGATTATGATAGGAACAATAGATCAGAAAAATTGAACTAGAACTAGAATAAAAAATGTAGGTAGATATAAAAAAAATAAGAATGATAATAAAATTGTAAATGAAGCAATGACTAATAATGGATACAGGGGACATCAATAGCTTGTAGATAGAAAGAGTAGTAAGGCAGGGGTGTTACTATCATTAATTCTTTCTAATCTATATAGAGTGGCTTGCTAAGGAAGCTTTAATGGTTGGAGCTGGAGATTTTTAGGGGATAAGTACAATCAACTTCGAATATAGCTTAGTATACCAGGAAGAAGAAGGTATTCAAGTTATGATAAACAAATTAGTTGAAACTGGACGAATGTCTGTAATGAACATTTACCTCAAGTAGTCGAACGTAATGAGAATATCCCAGAGAGAATCATTACTGAAAATTGGGGTGAGAAATCGGTAGCTGGAGAATGTGGAACTTCACAAATTGGGGCTGGAAGAAAATAGAGAGGATAAAGTGGGCAGACCGGATGACTAATTCAAAATCTCTGAGAAGTGTCAATGTAAAGAGAACCACTCTGCAGTTTATTCTACAAAGAAAGGCCAGACAAAGGGTCACATTCTTATAAGAAATTGTTTATTGAGTGATGTCACAGAAGGCAGAGTGTAAGGGAGGAAGAGGATAAGGAATAAGTCGAATGTGACAGATGGATATATCCCTAAACAAGGGAATAAAATTAAGTTTCAGAATCTAAAAAAGGAAGCTGCATATAGGATATGCTGGAAGGCTCAATTTGGACAAGGTATTGGACCTTTCGAAAGTTGTTATAGCAATAACTTCTTTCTTTGTCAGCACAAGCAATTTTAGGTAAAATAAACAAATCATATTTCACAGTGACACACTGCTGTCCATCCCCTGTGTCTGGACGCTTAACCTACTATTATAGGGTTACCGGAAAAGTAAAATAATATATATCCTGTAGATTTGGGAAAGTTTTCAAATTATATATATTAAATTAAATATGATGTAAGTTCTTACCGTGTATTTTGTGTAGATCTTGCAGGTATTCGTCCATTTGCTGACCGACTTGGTTCAACAGAACAAACATACTCCTCATCTTACTGGATGTGAAGGTAGGGGTCAATGCGTTACGCATGTCACGCCAGCGTTGACCTACACACACAGGTTACTAAATAGATGTGATGGCTTGGTTTATTATTAAAATAGATATTTAGCGTATGCTCTCTGAACCTTTTGTTTAAATAAACACAGGATTTACAAACTAGCTCAGCTCTAAAACAAAACAAACATTCAAACCCTTTGTTGTAAAGTAATCATTGTGAAAGCTGAAACTGACATGCTACCAATTCTATCTTACGCAGCCATAGCTAAAATCGAGGCAACGACCCTTATCTCAGTTTACAAATGAGATTTTAACTAAGCTAAGGTTTTTGACACTAGAACCCAGTGTACCAAACCAGGATTGGTGTATGAATCTCCCCGTCGACGGAGACCATTCTAGTGTGACCCGAAGGCCATAAACCGTTTGGTCAGCTCTGCTATCGAGTTTATAGGTGCTAATCGCATTAGGGTAGGCTATTAGCACTTCATTTTATAATTACAGGGGTATCAAAATATGTTTTACCCCACCTGCTCTCAAATTACTTGGAGCCGTAAGCTAATACCGATATTTCCCTTGAACAACTACCCATCAACTTATTTGGTGCATTTGACCTATCGTTTCATAAGGTAGATAAACGATAGAAAGGAATATGGGATGAAAGAGAAAAAATATAGGTCTAAGCTAACGGTTCTAAATCTTCGTATCTCACCAATTATTTGCAGCAACGCACCCAGGAATTTGCTTTGAAAGGAAGAAAATAGAGAGAATATATAAAATCAAGGTTATTTTGTAGAATTTTCGATTGAGGAATCAGTGGCAATTTTAATGCTATAATAAATTTAGCACCCGTCTTACTACCCGTTCGGGTTATACGCTTAAGTACTAATTACCTAATGGATTAGGTATTTGGAGGGTTGAATTAAGAGGAAGTGAACCCGCATTTGCGTTGAGGGAGAGTGAAAACCATTAGGAAAAACCACCCCCAGTTCACCCGACCGAGATTCGAACCTCGATCCCACCGTCCTCGGCGGTCGAGCTTAACACGACTAGCGCGTTACCAACTACGCCACCGAGGCGGGTTAATGTCTATAATTGATCAATGTTTTTTTAAATTTCAGGACGTATGCCTGGTTTAAGCTTTTGCCTAAGCATTTGTCCCATCGTCAATTAATATTCTCTACTCATAGTTATACTTGATTTTTCTAGGCCTAAGCGTTTTTTAAAATAAGTGTCTTGGGTGATATTTGGGGACAAATGTTCATCACTGATGATTCGTCTGCACCGTGATCAGCTCTAAAATTTAAATTGATTTTGGTTTTCTCAAGGTTTGAGCTTTTTAATTTATCCAGTCACAGTAAAATTTAAATAATGATTTAGATTAGGAAAAACTCTCCAAACTCACCAAGTAAGGAAAAGTAAAGGAGACACGTCACTCTTGTTTAGACTAGATTGCTGTTGACGGGGAAAGCAAGATGTAAATCCTGGTCAAGTGAAATGAGGATGGTTTTACCTAAATAGTTTCACAGTATTTCTTCCCTCTAATGCAGGTGCCATTCACTCTAAATTTTACCTACCTCGTCCATGTTTAATTAATTAATTAATGTTGCGTATATATAACCAAACGGGTACTAAAAAATAGTAGAATATAGTTAAATATACCATATTATCTAAATATATCATTTTAACCTTCGACTCTATCATCTAATGGACTTAGTATTTACGATCGACACGTGAAAAGTAAATAAAGTTTTGTAATACAATATTATTTTAAAAGTGACTCAAGCAACACTTACCTTTAAGAAAGAAAAGGTTCCACCAAAAAGTGGATCCACTTGAATGGTATCAAAGTTTCATGTCAACAAAATGGTCGAAATCTTTGACCATAATCATTTAATCACTCAGGGTCATTGATGAACGTGATTGGTTTGTGAAACTGGAAAAATCCGAGAGTCTGTGTCCTTTGTATTTTTGGTACAGTTCCCAAACTACGTCGGCATTCGACTTTCTTCCAAATAGTTGAGTGTCATGCTTCTAAATGAACTGTCTCGAGTACGGATGTTTCTTTTCGAAAAATAATCGTAGTTCCATGTTGCGACTAGGTGGATGACTAAATTAGTATGATCACATGGCGATCCAGTAAGAAAATGACCATAAGGTGCTGAAGAAACACATGTTGCAAGTCACAGTGGTCTAAGAATAGATTTCAGTGTGTTGTTTACCAAAATAAAATACACATAATATATAATACTTAATATTATTAATTTTAATTTGCACCTGTGGTCAAGGCTCTATGTAATATTTACAAATTGAGGTAGGAAATGAGGAAGGTAAAATTTAGAGAGAATTGTATGCATTTGAATATAGGAAAGTGGTAAATATTTAGGAAAAATACATCTCGTTACACTTGACTGAAATTCGATTCTTCCAACGGGCAAATAAGACCAAACAAGATGACTTTTAATACACGTGCCCAAATACTGGCATCTACCAATAAGTAGTACCAACGTCTCCCACCCCTGCTCTTTCTCTTATTTATATGTTGGTATTTTCCTACACACTTCATGAATAAAATTTTTTTAATTTCTATTTTATATAATGGATACGGCCTTGAAAGAATTTTTTCTTCAACAATTTCGTTAAAGTCAGATTTAATTAGGCCTATATGTTTAATCGTTGATTTGGACCGTTTAAAATCGAATGAACAACGGCTTCAAGCTACGATATCTCTACGCCCAGTTGAAATCTAAGATTACATCCAAGGTATTTCTAGATGAGTAGCACTTTTATCCTACATATAATATTAGAATATTTTGAAAGTATATGATGTTTTCGTACAGCTCCATCTATGAAGGAATGTCTATCGTGATGTTATTCCATCAAATTAAGTAGTTTTAGTCGGGCAAGTCTTGACTTTGATACGGGACATAAACTACTCTAGAGCTTTCAATATGGTCCCGAATGGAGCATCGAGATCTGCAGCTAGAAGCTCATTATTATTATTATATTATTATTATTATTATTTCATGAACGTTTTAAAAATAATTCATATTTTGCGCTAATTGATTTACGATTGTAATCCTGACAAAATTAAGCACCATGTATAGTGGAGTACAAACTTTAAAAAATAGCGCGTTCTGCATTAACCTGTATGTCTCCATTTTCAGAAAAGCCCCAATCTGTTGTTTTTTTGTAGGGCAAAATCATTCGACGTAAACTTAAATAATAACTGGCGGTTGATGTAATTCCAGATTCTTTAGACTAATCAACTTCAATTCCATATTTTTTATCGTATAAGCTACGTAATATATTTACCACTCTCAGTTTTCTGATAAGTATTTCCATTTCTTAATAGAGGTAGAAGGAAGTAGTAAGTATTCTTAGGTTAGAAGTAGACAACAATGAGGTAGCATGTATTCACTCTGTTGTTGAATAGGAATGCTTGTTTAATTAATTTTGTAAAATATTTATTTGAGTGGTAAATGATTAAGGTGCTTTAAATTTGATAAGGAATGATTAAAAAGTGCTTCATCCCTCAGTTCTAAAATAATACTAATTTTTTCTTCAACGTCTATCCCAGAGATGTCAAATATTCTTTATCAGTTTTCTTAGGTTAAACAACATCATCTGCCTGTGGAGCTACGATAACTTCATTTGTAAGGTAATGTAATTAATATACTTGAAATGTAAAAACATAAATATATGTCAAACTTTTTATATTAAATTTTAAATCTGGGAGCACTTTTCACTTATCAATATTGAGAGAAACTTATTTTTAAATAAATTAAATGCAACTAAAAAATATTGTTTTCAAGTAAACCAAAATTCATCACGCTCCTAATTATTTAAATTACAATATTAACACTAAAAAAAATTAAATTCTTGAGACATTAAGAATAAATTATTATAGTTTAACATCGCTTGAAATTATCACAATGAAAGTTGACAAAAATGAAATATTTAAATTGTAAACTTGTTCATATCAATATATAGAAAAAGCTTTGATGAAATCAGTTAATATTTCGTAAACATTTAGAGTAAAAGATGTTCTTGGATGACTTCAAATGTTGAGGGATACATCTCAGATAAAAATAGAAACATCTCACCCATTGAGTTGGTCTTTTGATGAAAAAAATACAATAAAAAATTATTGAATAATTAAAATCTTCATAATACAGTTAATATTTATGAACTCTTTTCACAAACATTCCCAGCCCTAGTTGGGATCCAGGGCTATCTGTTGACACATTAACTTTCAACTTAAGTATCATTTTGAGAATATTTACGCTTATGATAAAATTCTCAACTGTTGATTTATGACATCTTTAAAACGACGCCAAGATTAAGAGAACCTCGATAAAAATGCAAAATGAGCCAGATCACTTCCGCCGGGGATAATTAAAAACGTCCTTAGTGGAGTTGAAGAGGTGAGCTCTTACCATAATAGTATTACTCCTAAAAATGTAAATTTAAACTGATATTAAATTGTAGAGGTAAGAAATAATAATGGAAAAGCGGAAATAATTTTAAAATAGAATAGAATCGATATAAGATATTAACTTTTCTTTTTAAATTAATGGACCATGAAATTCGAAGCGCGTGGCGTTTATATGTCAACAAGATTCCCTTTTTCTTGTCTGGTTTATATCTTCTCGCTCACGCTCTAGTTCTCCTAATTGTTATCTTAAACACAACAAAGACAGTGGCCTCTGTACGAAAACACTCTTTATGAATATTGTCCATCCCGATGAAAATTGAAAGTATTAATTAACCTGCACTGGTAAGTGTCCAATATATTACCTCTCATTGTTTATTTATATATATTATTTCCAAGTCCTCATAGTTTCGTAGAACGTTCAGATGCCGTGTTTGTTTTTATTTTTAAAAAAAGTTGTGAAATACGTTATTCTTGGCTAACTTACCAAGCTCCATGTGCTCGTATTTGAATAATATTTACACTTAAAAATGTTTGAAAACTATTAAATAACCAAGGGTATTGTCTATAATGTCACACTATAGACATTAGACATTTATTTCATGCAATACCAAATAAAACTACCTAGTTTTATATGCATATTAATGCAAATTTCAGATATAAATGCATATTTGCGCAAATAAATTATTTAAAAAGAACATTTCCTAAATTGTCAAGAAAAAATCTAGCAGATGACGTTAGTTCAAGTCCATTTATGTATTCTATTTTACAACTGACCATGTACAGTGATTCGGGTAGGTATCGCAAATGTCAACCATGGTCATTGGTCGAGCTGTCCAACCTTTACCATTATTCTCGGTGATGGAATTTGAGAGCGGCAATCGAGACAGAAGGAAACGGGAGAAATTGTTGTGATTGGACGGCTGTATATTTCGAGTTAGCTGAATCCTGAAGATTCAGCTAGCATCAAATCTGCACTCAGCGCTTGGGAGAGGAATGAGTTGCAGAATGCTCTTGTATTCATTCAGGCACACTATAGAACACTTCCTGACACCATCAACAAACTTGAAACGCGAGGTTTACAACTATAGGAATCTTTGGAGCTGTTATACAAATTTAATCAGATAGTACTGTGTTGGCTACAACTGGGAGAGCCAAGGCAGATAGATACATTTCATAACATATTGAAAAGGAACGTAGGCCTCAGTGTTTTGGCAAAGATCAGCCAATTTCTTCAAGGTGAAGACAGAAGTGACAGAGTATAGCCCTACAAAGACGGCTAGCTTCAAGTATTGTCCCTGATGTATAGAGGAGCTTTTCAATGTACAAGAACGTTCTAAGCGATAACCGGAAGTGATTCACGTCTTACGTAATAAATATCTAGTTGTTTATTGTAATCAGATCTACAATCAATAATCTGTTGTAGCTTATAATTTTATAATACCATTTTAATTGTGATCCTTGTCTTTTGATTTGTGAATATTCCTTCAATTTTAATTGCATAGTTGAAAGTATGATTTATCATTTTTTTTCGTCCACATGAATTCGCAGAGTGATAATTTATAAGTCTTCAAGGTGATTAACCTATGTAAGCGTTACAAACGTGACGCAAGAATAAAATTAGAAAACACGTTATTTGACAAAATGAGAGAATTGAAAGAAATAAATGGTACGGATATCCGCACGGACTTTCTCGCTCTCTTGATTAAAAATTGAGATATTTACTCAAAACTCGTAATATATGTGAAACGAAATAATATACACTATCAAACCTAAGCATAAATTAAACTTTATTTATGTAAAATATTTTTTGAGTCCGGGTTTTAAATTTTATAATTTTATTTTTAAAGAATTAACGTCCTCGTTTGTATGTTTAGACCGATAAAAAAGATCAATATTGGGTTCACAAGGGTCAACACTTCGTATTAAAATTTCGACTTCAGGTTAAAATTTTCGACATCTTATTAGGTATTGCACAACTTCATGTCATCGCATCGCTATTGAATTTTCATTTATAAATTTTGAGCAATAAAAAATTTAAATATTGTCTATTGAATCTAAAATGGAGATAGAGCATTGTTGTACAAACATGTCTCCCAAGAGGCTTAAGGGAAAATAACATAAACTTTTGAGAGACTTCTATTTAATTACTCTATGGAATTGGAGAATTATTGTGTTAAAACTTAAGTAGTATCTCTTTACAACTAAAGCTCACAAAATTGTATTAATATATTTGTCAATATCTCAAAAACTCTTGGTTTTATAAAAATATATTTCACATAAAAGTTTTTTATTTTTAATAGTACTACAATTTTGCAATGATGAGTTATTTAGTATCTCAAATATTTGCGAAGATACGGAAATTTCCGCTTCTGTAAAGTACCCTAAAAGTCACTTTCATGGGAAAATGAAAATAGCTAGTTTATTAATAATCTTAATCAACGCCTAGATATGAATTTTAATCCAAATCATTTGAGCATTTTGAGTAAATATTTTTTTTTTCTCTTTTCGCTCTCTACTAAACTACTCTTAAAAGTTTAAACAGAGAAACAGACAGACGGCATTGCAAAGACCACTTTTTAGAGTTCGGGGGGTCATGAGACGTCGACATCCATCAACATTTCAGGTTAGATTTTTTTTACGGTCGCAATATTTTACTTTTTGTGTTCGAAAAGTTAAAAAAATATACATATTCGCAAATATCTTGAAATTTATTGGTTTTATAAAAATATTTTTCGAATAAAATATTTGTATTATAAATAGATCTACATATTTGTAATGATAAGTAATTTCTTATCTCAAATAGTATCGGAGATATGATATAAAAAAAATTTACGTATCAGACCGGAGCCCTTAAAGTCATTTTACAGAAATATTAAGAGTAGCTATTTTGTTTGTAATATTTATAAATGTTGAAATTAATCAAAATCGTTTGAGCCGATTTTGAAAAAATCAACTTTTTCTCTTTTTGCCCTTTACTAAACTACCCTTAATTTTAGGGTTAGATATCCAATTCTAAAAACCCTATGAAAATCCTAGATACCAAGTTTTAGCCAGATCGGTAAAATAGTTTAGACTCTACCCCGAGGTACAGACAGACGGACATACAGACGGACGGAAATTCAAAAACAACTTTTTCGGATTCGGGGGGTCATGAAACATCGAGATTCATCAAAATCTTGAGCTAGATTTTTTTTGACGATCACAATACTTTCTCTACCTGTAAAATAGCGAGAAAGTAAAAATGTTTCCCGATCTGTCTTGGCAGGAATGAGATAAATAGCTTAGTTGTTAAATCAAATAAATAAATGATCAATAAGTGTGACAGGGATATAGCCGCTATGCTATTGCCCCCAGATGCTATTAGGTGTGGACCTCGGCAAATTTTTGAAAATTTGATGTCCTTAGAAGCTATTTAGAGTTTGTTTTTTAAAAAAATATTCCCTTATAGGTTATTTACATTTAGAGTTGGCCTCTAGAGGCAAATTTCGATAAATTGAATTTCTCCATTAATTAATTGAGGTGATCCTTTATAGGTTTTTTAATTGAATGAATCTAGAAGCTTTTGGACTGTGATTGTAATCATAATAAAGTTGAGTTTGACCTTCTTCCATACACAGCTATATGAATTTAGCACCCCATCTTACTACCCGATCGGTTTATACCCTACCTAATTACATATTTCGTGTGCGCCACGTGCCTTCCCGTATTAGCCAATATTTACATTAGTTTAAGGATACTGTAAGCGGAGTAAAACACCTTTTGATATATTGTTTGATTAATATTTTAAAAAATATAACTTAAAATAAAATTATTTACTTAAATTATGCATTCGCTTGATCAATAAACCCCCACCAAGTAGAAATTGAAAATATAAACGCTTATTCGAAAATGATAATTCACACATATTAACTTTTCATTTTGTTACACCCTCTCTATCTACCTCGTAGTAATAGGCCACTGTAAAAAATACTACAAGGAAAAGAGGGTATAATCTAATGGACATGAAATAATAAATAAGAAAGCAAGCGCAGAGAGAATTAATAGTAAAAAGTAATTTAATGTAATCAAAACAGCAGACAATAAATAAGGTGGCCTTGACCATCCTAGAAGCAAACATGGTAAACATTGATCGCTGGAAAACATTCTTTCAGAATAAACAAAATAATTAATAATACTATCAGTTGAAAAAGGCTTTATGAGCCAATCTAAATGGTTACGAAAGTGTCCTAACAATATGGACTGGATAAACATAAAAACTTTCTTTAGTTATATTAAATAGTAACCCCACAGCTCTACAGTTAATGTAAATAAAGAATCTAACGTTATGTAAACAGAAAATACACCAGTACTCTAAACAAATATACAATAAACTTTACAAGTGACGTTACATAACACGTGAGTTACACATAACAAACCTAATGATAACTCACGCGGGACTATTTGAATCGTCATCAATCGAACTCGAACTAATTTAAACTATTGACTTGAGATTGATGAACGTTTGAGAATAAACAATGAACATTCCAATTTACTTTAGACAATTATTTGAATACAATGGTAAACCAAATAAGCAATATAATAGATTCGTTAACTCCTTTAACAATCTAACACGACTACATAACACCAACACTATCATCATATAACCCCATAAATATCCAAAATAATGCCATTAAGTTCAATTGTTAACGTTCCCAAAAATCCAATCGACGAATATTTACATTGTGTGATAACTTCCCTTTCACAGAGTCCATTGTCCCAAGATATCGGCTCCAGACGATATGGAACAATTAGCACCGGTCCGTCAAATATGGCTGACGAGTTTTGAAGTTTCACTTATGGTAGCGGAGATCCATCTCGACGCTGGCTGGTTCAAAAGTTGTTGGTTGATATAATATACAGAGTTCAAAAGTCCTTGGTTGATGAAATATATAGAGGTCCGGCCTCGTGGTGACGGATTCAAAAAGACAGAATACGTTATTTTACAAAGACACGTGTTATATAGACTGCGTAGCACAAAAGGGGGGAAAGTTCACTATTTGGTCGGTGACGTGAAGGGGGTGGTAATCACGCCATATTCTTGGGCAATCCAGCGTGAAGGTCTCTGGTTGGTCGCGCCGCTCCAGCCAACGGTTTCTTGTATCGTATTTTGAATTTTCTCTGATTGATTGGTCAGCGACGTCAGAGCGTAGACGATTGTAGAGATATCCGGAAGAGGTCAGCTACGTCTATCTTCCACCTGGCTCGTGATTATCAAAAAATGCGCTCGCCAGTTACTTCGTGTCGGTCCGGTATTCACATCTAGTGCGGGTGCACTCAGCAAGGTTGCCCCACTCGCCGATTTAGGACGTTTTTGCAGCCAGCTAGGTTTCTTGGTTGTCCAGGCCAGCATAGAGAGGGTACGTACGCTAACAGAACTACTTGTAGAAGTTGAAAGGGGAGTAATAAAGATATTTGTTTTTATTATGGCTTGGTTCTATTAGGAACTACAATAGAGAAGCTTACTATTGTAGGTGAATTAACTGTTTACTGACGTTTCTTGGGCGGGTAGTATGACTGTTCAGCAGCATTCGATAGGAATGGGGTTTAGATGTAACATTACACCCTTGTAACGTTACAATTTTATTAATATTTTTATTATGAAATAATTACATCACTGCGCTCAAATCTGCGTACACATTAAAATATATCAAGTACTTTTCAAGAGCTAATATCATATTAAATCAAGTACTGTACCTCATAAATAGGAGATAAAATAAAACACGATTAAAAATATATAACCAGTTCAAAGTAGGACAAGACTTGTTCGAATTTAATAAACTAAAAACCCACTTCGGTGACCGCATGGTCTAAGGCGCTACTCTCACGATAGACAGACTGCCGAAGGCGGGGAAATTGGGGTTTGACCCCAGTTGGGTGTTCTGAGGGTAGTTTTCCTAAATTGTTTCCCACTCTTACTCCACGCAAATGCGTGTACACTTTCTCTAAATGTAATCTTTCTTATCCCTAGCACATTAGTGTAATTAGTACATAGTCGTATAACTCGAATGGGTAGTAAGACTTGGTGCTAAAAAAAACCAGTGGAAATCACCCATAAAAAAGTGGAGGGAGGAAGGGGTGATTCCCGAATCTAAGATCTTGGCAAGTCTAAACATGTCGAATGGCAATAATAAGGATATGATGGGGAAACGAAGGGCGTAAGTCACAATTAGAATAGGATCAAAAACGATATTTTATTGAAAGGAGTTAGTGAAAGAGAGAAAATGCTTGGACCACAAGACAAGTCTTAATAATGTTGAATGTCTGGAGCTGTGTAATATAGTGAAACATTAATGAATAAGTTATTTTTATTATGATACAACGGGGTTTATTAACTTACCTTCGCACTGTTAAATTGATAAACCAGTGGAAAGACCTCAACAATTTTTGATACATAAGGTTGATTAATTAATATGCAACTAATCTAAGAAACAGTATTATCCAAAATAAATAGAATAAGTATTATTTATTTGACCATTAGAAAATGTATATTTCCAATATAATATATAATAGTGGGGGGATGTTAGATTGAGAGTATGGTACCTTATAAATGGGATTAAGAATTATAGTAGCTTCTATTCAAGATATGGCTAGCTGTGTTCTTTCGTTTCAGAATTCCAAATTCCTATGTTTCTTTTAATTCAACAAATTTATCATGAGTTCAAAATTGGTTCAGAATCAGATATTCGACGTAAACCTACTTTTTTAAGTGTGCACTTCTCGTCCAGATTATCCGCGTATATACACTAACGGAATATGATTAAGGAAGGTCGAATTTGAGGAACTGCACCAGTATTTGTGTAGAAGGGGGGTGGGAGGAACAATTATTTCGGAAAAATGCCTATTATTATCTTCGGTCGAGATTTGAAATCCATTTTACCCGTGTCAAACAAATCAGACCATAATTAGTTTGACAACTTAGTAAACGTGATCATTGTTGCGAGTAACCCACAAATAGCACTTGTAAAAAACAGCAAAGTTAATCTTCGTTGGGGTTTGTAGAGTGTTACGTGGCAGTAAAAACTAGTTTTTAGTATTGAATAGTTTCTAAACCCTCCTTGAGTCATGCGTTTGGGTCCGACGACACTAGGGGAAGCACCGGTCACTAGCTCACACCAATATGTATCTAATAAATACAGAAAATTGAAAAATGACACCTGGACACGGGAATTGAACCCAGGACCTTTGGCTTAGTACGCCAATGCTATAACCACTGAGCTAGTCCAGGTGTCATTTTTCAATTTTCAGAATATGATATCTAGATGGAGTAATCCTCACTAAAAGCATAAATAATAGCTTTGGCTATTTTATTATTAAATACAGGCTTGATCATTGCACAATCATAATGACACGATTGCCGCACTTCAACTTTCCTTTCTCTATAATAAGAAATATCAAGTATAAATTAGCGCATATTATGTATACACAATAAGTGGTTGTGGTCTTTAAAAAATATTAAGCTCTAAATTTACACAAAAATCACACAAACGTATGAATTGTTATTGGTCTTAGCTACAAATTATGTGATTTGGACAAGCAAGAATCTACTTTGGTGATTTTTCCCCTCGTTACGATTGTTATTTCCTTTTACATAAATAAAATCTAATGTAAGTTAGCAAAGGTCTTTAGATGACAGCCGAATATATATTTTATATAATCTCCATTTAATCCTAAACCACTTTCTATTTGGTTTATTATAAAATTGGAAATCAGTTGGTTATAGGCCTACCTTTCATTTGGTGTAAAAAAAACTTGGAAGAAATGCTTTAATCTTGGTAGAATTTGATCAAAATCTACTCTATTGAAATGGTTGGTTTTAGCCACAATAATAAAAAAAACAAGGTACAGTATTTTTCTCACCCACGAAGATATCTTTCAAGTACTATGCTCTGTCCAATTGAAAATATCGACACTCCACACCACATAGTCTTCTTATGTTGAATGTACAATTAAAATAATTATAATGAGTATTTATAAAATTCTTATCTGCTGTGTTTACAACTGATAACAAACACTCGTAGGTCTGAAGCTTTTGAAATGTAATTCTGTGATCTTTCTTCCCCCGAGAGCAATCTAATCGGAGGAGTCATGGTCGCTTTATCACTTAATACGAAAACCCACCAAAAAATGATAATTATAGTTACATGTTAGTTAATAAAGCATCGTAATATTCATCCGATTGGACAGAGAAAAATCTTTTCTATAAGACACGATAAATGAATGTAGAGTAGCTAATATTGACGAAATTCACTATATTTATTATTGAGATGTTAAAAGCTTACATCACCTGTCAACGGGGCTAGCTGCAGAACCAAGGCCGTAGCCAGCCAATAATTTCAGGGGGGTTTGGTGGACCCATTCCACAATTGACGGAGGCTAGAAAAAATCAAAAATTAAAAACTGTTCTAGAAGCTATCTGAAGTGTATTTATTGCAACACTACCCCCAACTATCGGAGGCTAGGACAAATTCTAATTATTAAACAGATCTAGAAGCTATCTGAAGTGTTTTTTATGGCAACATAACCCATTAACTTCTGGAGGCTAGGACAAATTATAAATATTAAACGGCTCTAGAAGCTATCTAAAGTGTTTTTATGGCACCATAACCTTCTAACTGCCGAAGGCTAGGACAAATTCCAGATATTAAACAGCTCTAGAAGTTCTCTAAAGTGTTTCTTTATGACAACATAACCCCCTAACCGCCGAAAAATAGGAACAATTCTATATATTAAACACCTCTAGAAGCTATCTGAATTTTTTTACTACAACATAACACCATAACTGCCGAAGGCTTGAAAAAATTATAAATAATAAACACCTCTGGGAGCTCTTTGAAGTGCTTTTACACAGCCCCGCTAATTTGTACTTGTACCTTAATTTTGATATTGTTTGAACCATAAATAAAGCCATGTATATTTTGTTCATAAGATTTCGGGGGGGTTTGAACCCCGAAACCCCCCCCTGACTACAGCCTTGTGCAGAACATATTGTTTGGGGTTGGCACGTCGCATAGGATCCAATTTCAGGGATCACTTTAGATGGGCAGATGGTCTAAGGCGTTGACCTATTCTGATCTGGTTTTGTCAGTTAAGAGGAGGATGGGGGGTAAACCAACTCATTCTTCCCAGACCAAATTCCAAATAAATAAAGCCATATATTTTGTTCATAAAATTGCAGGGGGGTTTGAACTCCCCCCCCCCCCCCGACTATGACCTTGCATTCGGCCGTGAGATGGGGTTTTAAGCTTACCATCCCAGTTTTAGAGAGCATTTGTGTGCCAGCTTATTATGAAAGCTACAGTACCTCAGTGTAGACATAGATACTCCTAGTACCTTCTTGCGCGAATGAACATCATTTTGCTCCTCCTTTGATCTGAGGAAATCGTAGGAGGGGGAGGGGGGACTTCGTTAGAGGGCCGTATCATGTAACCAATTACAAACATGTGCGCCTTCCCTCGACTTATGTCGGCGATGCATCCATTGCCATATTCCGGAGAAACTATTTCCTTGTCTACGTTCTTTTCATCTCGATAACATCCACTATCGCTGTGAAGCCATCATTTTCCTAGCTTATGTATATAATCAGAGTTTTAAAAATATAAGTACGTGACATACAAATTATCATAACTTGAAAAGAAACATAGCACCTAATTTTTTAGCCTTGAATTCTTAAATCTGAACGGGAAAAGTCCTAATTTTACCAATGGTATTTTTTTTAAACCAGAGCGATACTTGAACTCGGGACCTTTAGCAGATAAGATTTTAATTTCATATTGATCGAAAACAGATTTTAGAGTTTGATTTTTCACAAGAAAAATTGTGAAACATTTTGTTGAATGACATTCAATGCATATCAGCCTACTCAATAATAATACTAATACTTAGCACCGCGTCTTACTACCCGTTCGGGTTATACGCTTAAAACGGTGACCTGGTGGTCTAGGGGTAAGGTGTCAGACTTCTGTGCTGGGGGTCCGGGGTTCAATCCTCGGTCACGGCACAGATTTATCTGATTGCCAAACCCTTCCTTCACCTCTGACAAGACGTGTATTAATCACAACTTGTGAATGTGAGGAATGCCAGGCCTCCGCCGTGGTTCGGATTCCACGTTAAACTGTAGGTCCTCCATTTCATCTCACAATCACCCTACCATTACACATTAGCGTAAGTGCGTATAACCCGAACGGGTAGTAAGACGTGGTGCTAATAATAATAACAATAATAATAATATATGCTTAAGTAATAATTACACTAATGGTTTAGGAATTAGGAAGGTTGAATTTAGAGGAAGTGAACCCGCATTTGCGTGGAGGGAGAGTGGAAAACTATTTAGGAAAAACCACCCTTAGTTCACCCGACCGAGATTCGCACCTCGATCTCCCCGTCCTCGGCAGTCGAGCTCAACACGACTGGCGCGTTAGCTAACTACGCCACCGAGGTGGGCTACTCACTTAAAAAAACACATAATAAAACAAGTATAGACTATTTCAGACAGCTCTATACTCATTTTTATTTTATTGTTGTTCATCATTTGTGCGAATTGCCACTCCAGGGAAACACTCTTTCAACATATCTAAAATGGACCCTCCTCATTATGTACCATGAGTACGTGTATTTCTAGTTTAGTGATAGGCAGTACGGACAGAAAACATATTATACCACAAGCAAACAACATGCGTCACATGCGCGTTTGTCAACAACCGATATATTAATATTACTACTATTATTATTAGCACCGCGTCTTACTACCCGTTCGGTTTATACGTACTTACGCTAGTGCGTAATGATATTGTATGGTTTTGGTAGGAATAACAGTAGAAGTTGGTTACTAAAGTTACTAAAACAATTTTAATAAATTCATACATTAAATCATATTATCTGCAGCTGTCACTTCAGATAGTTATTATCGATACCTACAGAATAACACAAATAATATAGTAAAATGTTATCAATGTTGGCCTCAACGAAACACGTTTGAATTTTCTATACTGTTCTTCCAACCAAAATCAGGGTATAGGGTGATTGTGAGATGAAATGGAGGACCTAAAGTTTAACGTGGAATCCGAACCACGGTGGAGGCCTGGCATTCCACACATTCACAAGTTGTGATTAATACATGTCTTGTCAGAGGTGAAGGAAGGGTTTAGCAATCAGATTGAACCCCGGACCCCCAGTACAGAAGTCTGACACCTTACCCCTTGACCGTCAGGTCACCTCAACCGATATAAACCAGAGAATATGACGTGTCAGCTTATTTTTTTATCAAAGTAAACAACTTGCTTCTAAAATCCCATTTTTATATGAATGACCTTTGAGCAAATAGTTGTATTTTTGCTGTCAAAATTTATAACATTTTATTATATTGTCAGTATTATTTTATAGGTCTTGATATCTATCAAAAGTTACAGCTGTTCATAACATGACTGGAAGTATGAATACGTGAAAGTAGATCTGGCAGATTTTCTGTCAGCTATGGTTCTTCCTATTAAACTTGAACTGTACCACCTTCACTAAGTAGAACTGTCACATCCCCATGTTGTTAATGAAACAACCATTGAATATACATGTGTGTGTTTATTTACACACAGCCTGACGAATAAAACTGATGGTTTTTAATTAATAACAAATACCTCCTGCATAAATATAAGGACTCATTGTAAATGCGCGGTAGCTCAGAAGTGAGGCCCTCTTCATAAAGAGCTGATGGGGGACAAAAAGTCATATTTTGTTCATAGGAATAATGATGATTTTGGCCTCACATGGATGAAAATTGGCACATATAATTGAACTGTTTGAATATTTATTTAGCAAAGGGGAAATCGCCATCCATCACACTGGTCAAATTTTGCCTCATGTCGAATCAATTTTCATCAATATTGGTTATAACTTTTTTTTAATGTTAATATACTTTGTTGAATATTTTCACTCAACAAACAAAACAAACTAGTAGTTTTGACAACTTAATTCAAACAAGCTCATTACTTATTTAAAAAAAATACTATCCCCCTAATGTTAATTAGCTGATATCCAACGTTCAATATTGCATCGTTCTCAAAAGTCTCCTCTTGCTTTTGTCTCTGTCACGAAGTTTTTTTTATCTTCTCTCTCAACTAACAGGTAATCTTGAAGAAAGGTATTAATAAAAAGTATTGTAACCTCACACCCCTCAGTCCCACCATCGTACGACTGGCTTATTAGCGGTGGTATATGGTTAGGAAGCAAATTTTTGAATCTCAAACAATTGTATAAACGTTTGTCCATTTGCTAACATGTACTTTGAGAACATACATTCACCAGAGTCGTATTTAATGTGGGGTGGGGGTTACAGGATCAACACCCCCCTTCTCCCTCAAACATAAACGTAGCTTGAAAAACTCGCACCACACAGACTTTCTCCCGCTTTTATCTTAAAATAGGCATTTACTAAAACTCGTAAGATTTTTGAAAGGAAATAATTGGTCTAAACATTGTTGTAAAAACAATACACCAAAGATCATAAATGAAATAATATACACTGTTACTTACTTACTCTATGATATTGGGAACTAGGAACACTGTTACAGAAAAGTTGAGCAAAGAGAAACATCTTTGTCCACCAAAGAGCATAAGAATAAAATTCATTTCCAGATTTGAATTAAAATGTATATAATATTTGCTTATAGCTCAGAAACTATTGGTTCTATAAAATTTATTTCAAATAAAAGATTTGTATTTTTAATAATAATAATAATACAATTTTACAACGATAGGTGATTTCGTATCTCTATAAATTGTTGCGGAGAAATAATCAAGAACATTGGAACATTTCCTTTAGATGAAGTACCCTCAGTCATTTACATGAGAAAATGAGAATTGCCATCTTGCTTATAATGATAAACAATGGTTAGATATAAAATTTAATCAAAAGCTTTATTGCGAATTTCGAGAGAATCTATTTTTTCTCTTTTTGCCCTTCAGTAAACTACCTTTAAATTTAGGGTTAGATATCTAATTCCAAAAACCCCTAGGAGATATCTTATGAAAACCCCAGATACTAAATATTAGCTCAACCGATAAAATAGTTTCGGCTCTAGCTCGAGGTACAGACAGACAGACAGACAGACGGCATTGCCAAAACAACTTTTTATGGTTTAAGAGGGTCATGAAACGTCGACATTTATCAAAATCTTGAGTTCAATTTGCTTGACGATCCCAATACTTTCTCTTCATGGGGTGGAAATAAAATAAAAAGTAAAACTGTTGGTTTTCGGCTATTCCTATTTAGTTTTGCGCAACGAGGAGTAAAAGGATAAAAAATATGACTAGGGGTTGTGCTCGTGCATTTATTTTGAGGCAGCATTTCCAAGAAATGTTCTTGTTAATGCTATTGAAACAGAAGGTTTGTTTATGTCTCTAGGTATTGTTCGGGTTGACGTGTTCATGTTTTTGTCTGTTTCACAACTTGAAACAAGTTTTATAGTTAATCTTTAATTATTTATTAAATACATTTAATAGTTTTTTTTTATTGTTTATTGAGTATTTTAAATGTTAATGTATTCAGTAATGTTGTGTTTTCTTTCACCTACTAGATTGTAAAAAATTCATTGATAAGTAACATTGATATTAATTTTGACATATTTATACTTTTCTTCAAAAATAGATTTCATACCTTAGAGAAATATTTCAAAAATTGTAATTACTTTTTAAGGTATTTTACTTTTTATTAAAGCTTACATCACTTGTTTTTATGGTTTCTTACTCCTTAAAGTTGTTTGGCCAGAGCTAATGTCGAGAAAAATCCGTAAGATAGCGTTTGTGTTGCTGAGCAAAAGATGAAAGTGAATGCTAACTGTCCGTCCCGTTGAGAACAAAAAAATCCAATCTTCGTCAGACTGGAAAGTTCTAGGCTGAAGTTTGTGGATTGGCAGAGAGGGTGGGGGAGGGGGCGGTTAGCAGGTAGACAATCTTCTTCTCTGGCTATTATGAATGAAAAGTGTAAGTCAGGGACCGAACTATTATTATCACCGCGTCTTACTACCCTTTCGCAACTACGCTAATGTGTAATGGTAGGGTGATTGTGAGATGAAATGGAGGACCTACAGTTTAACGTGGAATCCGAACCACGGTGGAGGCCTGGCATTCCACACATTCACAAGTTGTGATTAATACACGTCTTGTCAGAGGTGAAGGAAAGGCTTGGTAATCAGATGAATCTGTGCCGGGACCGAGGATTGAACCCCGGACCCTCAGTACAGAAGTCTGACACCTTACCCCTAGACTTCCAGGTCACCCCAGAACCGAACTAAACCGTCGGTTCATTTTAAAAGTTAACCTTAACTTGATTTAAACACTAAGCTAATTTAGTTTATTTTAACGATGAATGGTGGTAAGGGTTCAAATCCCGAATGGGTAAACAAAGGGTGCATCTTTTTAAATGGTTTCCCTTTGTCCCCCCACAGAAATGTTGGTACATTTCCTCTATTTTAGATATTGCTAATCATTAACACACTAGTGTAATTAATAATATTGATTAAACTTACTAAGTGTGCTTTATACAGATATGCCGAACTAATAGAGTGGAGGGAAAAGGGGAGGGGCGGGATGTTACGTATTTAAAGCATTATCTCTACATGATGTCAAATATGAGTATTTTTTAATCACGCTTATAGGCTCATCTAAATATTATTTTAATTAAAAAATGACATCTTGACGCGGGAATTGAATGTGGGACCACAAACTATGTTTTGATAGTTGTTATAAAACTAATTCGTTACGTCTGAACAAAGGGGAGAAAATACATTAGAAAAAACATTTGACGAGAAAGGACATAAAATAGATTATGATTGTGGAGATCGAAAGAAGGAAGTGTTATTATTATTATTATTATTATTATTATTATTATTATTATTATTATTATTATTATTATTATTATTATTATTATTATTATTATTAGCACCGCGTCTTACTAAACCGTTCGGGTTATACGCACTTACGCTAATGTGCAGTGGTAGGGTGATTATGAGATGAAATGGAGGACCTACAGTTTAACGTGGAATCCGAACCACGGTGGAGGCCTGGCAAGAAGGAAGTGGAATATTGATGTAGACATTCTGTGCACAAATACACGTATTGGTAGTGTCCATCTAGATACGTTTCTAACCTGAACCTAGCTCATACAGTAGTGGCTCGCAAAGTATGTTATGAGATGCCATTGTAGGTTGTCGGTGTTATTATTATTTTTTTAAATTTTATTTTAGCGCCGCGTATCTTACTACCTGTTCAGGTTATAAGCCTTTGTACTAATTACTCTAATCTTAAATCTAGGACAGACACAAAATCCATCCCCCGGACGTCAATTCATCACTGTGAAAGGGTAACCCCACATTCCAACAGTGATAAATTTATCGACCATGCCAGTGATCGAGCTTGGGCCCTTAGCTCCGTAGGTGAACGCACTACCACCGGAGCTAAACCTCGTAATTTTCTAGCAAGATCATTTTTATTTCTAAGTTATAGCCACAAACAAATTTATAGACTTCTTTGTGCAAAAGTGCTAATTTGTTTTTTTTAAAAGGTGGGGATTGTGCACAGCATAGACTTTCTCGCTACTATAAATAAAAAAGACATTTTACTTAAAATTCAAAAAGCATAAACGAAATAATATACACTATTAGAGAAAAGAGTAATATCACACCCACAGAGCATTACAGCAATTTCCTAATTTAAAGACTTCCCTAATATATACGTAATGTATTTATATATATTTATCTGTATATATTATATAAGTGTTTTATATATATATATATATATATATATATATATAGTATACCTACAACATATGTACTATATATATATATAGTACATATGTACTATATATATAGTACATATGTTATAGGTTAATTAGAAAATCCGGCTTAATGGAAAAGGCACCGTCAATTTACAATGAACCAGGCTAATTGGAAAATAATATTATATTTGCTTATCAGCCTGTTAACTTTTAGGCTTATTGCAATGAGCCCATACAGCTTTAGGCTAGTAAGGAAATGCACCTTTGTTCGCTCAATCAGTCTAGTTGATTACAGGCTTATTGCAATACGCCAAAAATAGTGAAGGCTTACTAAAAAGTCTACAGCAGAGGTTCCCAAACTGTGGGACGTATAATTATTCCCGATGGAATGCCGATGGTATGCCGTGAAAATCCAAACAAAACAAACAAATTAAAGTCGTAAAAAAAGGCCTCATAAAATCTAATAAATATATTACAACCCATTCTAATAGAAGTGACCTCTAGATTTCTGGCACATAAATTTATAAAGACATCCCAGAAAAATATGTAACAGTTCGTAAAGCTGTAAATAAGGAATCAAAGTTTGAGGGCCAGGGATATGCCAGTTGCAAGTGTATAGTCTCAAAAAAAACAGCGTATAACTAAAAAGTGTGCCTGTAAGAAGGCAAACTATGTGTGCACATCAAAATGTCACAGCAGTTTACCGTGTGGAGATAAATAAAAAAGTGTTATGTGTAAAGTGTGCTTTGACAACGGTAAATGTCACAATATACTTGTAAACGCGTTAAATTACTTGAACTTGAGATTTTTAATCAAACTTTACAATCGTAAGGAACTTAGTAAGTTTATTTAAGAACATGCTGAAAGAGAAAAATATTATATTCTGTAGACCAGCGGTTCCCAAACTTTTGGAATGGTGTACCACCCCAACAATTTTCGTAATTTGGTGTAGGTTAAACCGTTTGCGTGTTTATTACAAGACTGTGCGGCTGCACCGTCTGTCTGAGCTGTAATCAGTTTTACCACCCCTACAATCACCGAGTAAATCTATTTTAATTTTGATTAGACTGGGTCGTAATATATTTAAGAAGCTATAAGTTTGTCAAATTTCAAATTTCTAGCTCATCTGGAAGTGGGTAAACATTAATGCCAGTGAGTGAGTCAGCCGTGTGGCTTTATAGTAGTATAATTTCAAATAACGATTTTTATATTTAGTATGCCTTCATTTTTGAAATGATAAGTTATTTTGTATCCCAAAGACACGATAAAAATTGGAAGTTTCCTTAAGTGTAAATTACCCTCAAAGTTATTTTCATGAGGAAATGAAAACTTCCATTTTGTTTTAATATTAAACAATAAATATATATACATATATGAATTTTAATTGAGTCGAGTTTGATATAATCTATTTTTTCACTTCCCATCCCTAAGTAAAAAATACTACCATTAATTTTAGGATTGGATAGATTATTTTTTAAAAAAACCTCTGAGAAACCTTATAAAAAACCCATATCCCAAGTTTTATCCCAATTGGTAAAACAGTTTTGTCTCTAGTCAGAGTTACAGATTGAAATTACTTTTTAAAAAACGCTTTTTCGGATTTAGGGGCTCATGAAACGTCGACATCCATCAAAATCTCGAGTTTGATTTTTTTGACAGATACTATTTTTTCAACCAGAGAGGTGTGAGATGATCAAAAGTAACATTATATATTAACTAGTTGGTTGTTGCAGCAATGGCTGCAGATTATTACACTAAAATATATTTTAAACTTTTTATTGGGAAAGGATCTATATAATAAGCCCTCTCTCACTTTTTGATTAAAAGTTTACTCGTCAAAGGCTATCAACTTTTCTTAGATATTTAGTTTTCAGTGTGTAATTTGAATCAAAACGTATATTTTCCCCCTTCATGCCCCGATGGGAAATTTAAAATTATCCCTCTCCCAGATCTATCTATTAGTTGCACAAACCACTCATATTATTTTTAAACAAAAACAAATATTTTATTTACCAATATACAGCTATACACAAATCATGGTTTCCATGGTGATGTAAACAAAGAATGATTGTACAGATGAACCACTGTCCACAGAGAAGAGAAAGATGGAAAATTCGCTAGGAAAATTGGGTTTTAGTTTTAGGCCACTATTTTTACCGGCATCCTGATTCCCTTATCTATGAGTGTTCATTTGTCAAAATCTGTTCAATCATTTCCTCGTAATTTATATTACTGGAAACGGGCTTATCAGATTATATATAAGATATATGTTAAAGAGAGTGATAAAATGTGATAGGGAAAGTGAGAGTGTGTTTGAATTTGTTATTGTGTAAGTGTGTGGGTGAGTGTGTAAATGAGAGTAGGAGTGTGAGAAGTGAGTGTGAATGTGAAAATGAGAGTGTGAGGTGTGAGAAAGTGAGCGTGAGAGACTGAGAATGAGCAATTGAGAAATATTGAGGGAGTGTGAGCGAGGGGGTATGTGTTAGAGAGATACATACCGGGAGAAGAGGGAAAGAGTGTGTGTGTTTGTGTATGTGTAAGGAAAGCCAGAAAGTGTGTTTGGGAGAGAAATAGAATAGGCAAGGGAGAATGCGTGATAAAGTGTGTGTGTATTTGTGTGTGTGTGTGTGTGTGAGAGAGAGAGAGAGATAGAGATAGAAAGAGAGAGAGAGAATCCTGTAACATTTTGGGAGAGATATTGTGTGAAGGAGAGAGAAAATGTGAGGGTATGTGGGAGAGATTTCGAGAGATAAAGTTAAAATGGAGAGATAAGTTCAGAGAGGGAAAATTAAATTGTGAGAGAGTTAGAGAGAGAGTTTAAGAGAGTGTTTGATATAAAGAGCTAGAAAGATAAATTGAGAGAGCTAGTTTGAAAGATAGAGAGAGTGATATTGAGATAGAGACGGTTTGAGTCAGTGTGTTTGAGATAGTGAGATAGATAAAGTTTTAGTCAGAGATTTAGAGAGAGCATGAAATAGAGGGAGTTTGAGAGATAGAGAGAATATTTGTGAGAGATCGTTTGAGAGAATTTGAGAAAGATAAAGCGTTTGAGAAAGAGAGTGCTGTTGAGAGAGAGCGTTTGAGAGAGAGGTTAAGAGAGAGAGTATAATAAAGATAATGTGAGAGAAATTGTGTGATAGAGCGTGTATGTGAGTGTAGAGAGTGTGTGAAAGAGAGGGATAAAGTGTGAGAGAAAGAATGAGAAAAGATTATATTAAGGGGCCTACATAGGGGAGCCAATACAGTGTCACTCAAGTGTTCAGCTCGATCACGATTTTGATAAAACTATTAGTAATATTGAAGTTTGGTCTTCACTGGAATGAATAAAAAACTCTATTCTATGTTTCTATAGATAAGAGAGATGTGTAAACATAGTTTAAAATATGAAATTTTGCCCTTAGAAAAGTCAAAATAAGCGATATTTGAGTTGATTGTTAAATACCTAAATCCAAGCGAAATGAAAGGGCAATACTATAGGAACATAGAATGGAGATTTGTGAATTGAATTATATAATTTATTAGGGGGGTCACAACACAAAATTTATTGGCATTATTATTAACCTGAGAGGTAGCAACTGGTAATATTTTCCCTGTACACTAACGCCATCACTCTGCAAAGGACCGGTCAAACTTTGCTCTGAGCGAAGGAGGAAGTAGGAGAAGTGAGAGAATGGCAGACGAACAGGTTAATCCTTCTCTCGCTTTCTCTTGCTGTTTGTACTTCCACCCGGCTCATCACCTTCGGTAGAAGCTTGCAGGTCGTGGTGCTCTTTATTGAAAAATACATTTTGACCACATTTTAGTAAGTGCAAGCTAAAAAAAGCTAGCGTCAGTACAAACCGAGAAAATACAACTGCGGACCATAGAAGAGGGATGAAAATAAGATTATACCTCACAGCCCACCGCAAGAAAAGAAATTGAAATAAGGGGAAGAAACTATGCATTGCTGATTTTAGGTGACTGTTTTTTTTGGTATATATATCAACAGTGAATTGCTTAAAAATGACACAAGCCTAATTAAATTCATGCATTTAACGTACACTTTTTAAACAGACAACCTAACTTAGGTAACAATGTAATTTGTACTTCACATTCAGAAATATAGCCTAGATATTCACCATTCAGATAGAAGGACGTATCCATCTACAAATAGAAATGTTATTCTCTAGCACCCCCGGTATCAAACTAGTGTCCTCTAGATGAAAAAACTTAAACTTGTGCTACACAACCTGCATTTTTTAATTACTTAGCTACCATATTTATTAAGAGGTGATTTAAGTGCAATGGAGTGATAAGGTAGTTTAGGAAATGTGCACCTGCATCAGCATGGAGTGAGTATGGGTAAACAACAGGGACAATTTAGATGTTGTGCATCTAGTTAGTATTCGTATCTTTACTTCTTCCTCAAATCAATCCAGTTTCTTGAGAGCCAGAAGCATTAAATTTTATGACCACCAGTGCATGTGTTCAAAGCAGCGTTTCCCACCGCCGGGCCGTGGGGCCAAATCCCGAAAAGCTGGTCAAAATATGAAAATATTATTCAATTTGTATTAAATTTAGTACATAGGGGTTTTAAAGGTTGCTGATTGCGAAACAAAAGTCAGAATTGAAAAAACAAAATGGTGGACCCATTATGGCGGTTCTAAATTCATAAAAGCCGGCAAAATTTTCAAGTTTTATTCATTTTGTACGAAACTTGGTACCTAGGGGTTTTAGAGGTCACTGATTACGAAACCAAAGTCAAAATTGCAAAATAATAAAATTACGGAACCAATATGGTGACCATAAATATTTAAACATATACAATTTAGTCAAAATAACATATAATAGGCCCTACACCTTATTAACCAGGAAAAATTTAAGGTGTAGCAAAATAAAAGATTTACTAGAAGAACATAAACTTTTATTTATATTGAAACCATAACCTTTAAAGCCTATGTCTCAATAACCCACGATACAGGAAAAAACCTATTGTTTGTTGAAGTTTTACACTAGAATTTAAAAAAAAACCTTTTACTCTGACCCAATAATACAATAACGTACGAAACTGGGTAGAACTATTATTTGTTTTAGAGAAATATTTAAATAGTAAAAGTCATAAACTTTTAATTAAATAATTATTTAACCCACGAAACCGAGCAAAATCAATTTAAGGAAAAAACTTTGTAAATAGGGGAGAGTGGGGCAAAGTTAACATAGTAATAATATTAATTTTAGCTTTTGATTAATTTGTATTTTTGTACAAAAATTGGCATTTTATTTAAATAGTAAAATAAATTTAGAAATGATTTGGAAACTACTTATATTTTTTAAAACTGTTTACATTTAATCTTTCTTTAAAATTATACTTATGTACTATTTACCTTGAAAATAACTTTAAGAAATTATAATATATTTGTTTCTGAAAGCATGTGTTTTACACTAAAAAAGAGTTCTTACGCAAGAGATTTCTTCCAATTCTTTAGAAACTGTATTCATATAGGCTTATAGGCCCTATTCTTGAAAATATTTAAAATAAAATTACAGCGATTTTAAATTGCATTTGATTTTTAAAATATATTTATTTAAGTTAGAGTATTGTCAACAAAAACATGATCTTCTTATAGAAAACTGTAAAATTTTAAAGTATAATCTATGCTAATAAGTAAAACATGTATATTTACTATCTCTTTTGAAGCATTTTAAATTACACAATTAGTGATTTTTTTCCATATATTGACTCAAATTTAACAACAACTTTCACGCAGAAAGATTTTGCAAAATATTTTATTGTACTATTCAATCAATGAGATTGAAAAAATTAAAACAAACAAAATGAATAAATTAATAATTTATTAGTTAAATACAAAGTGAAATGTATAAAATAAATCTGTATTTATCATTTTTTTGAATATAATATGTAAATGAAAATTCTTCATTGTCATCAGTTGAGTTACCTGTATCGTAATCAGAGGATTCTGGAATCGAGAAAGAAGAAGTGTTGTAGCCAGCAGCATGACACATATAAATGGTTGGTGAAATTAATAATTCAACTGCTTCTGGTGACATAGATTTTACCTATTTTAGGCCATTTTCTCAAACTTGAAATAAAGGGATCGGATGCTACTAAAAGACGTAAAATAAGCTCTTGCATTGTTTTTGTTTTGCTGCATTTTCGCGCGAAGTCTTCACGATATATGTTTATATATTTATTACAAGATTCTTGCGCATCTTCAGACATTTGTCCTATCGGCACTAATGCATTAGCTATGATATCAGTGCCATGGATAAAAAGTGTATGTAGAGAAGTTGGCATATAAAACCAGGGATACAAATACACAAATTTACGAGCTGTTTCTAATGTGTATTCTTTATATTTAATTAAATAAATTTCATGGCCGCTTGAAATGGCTTGCAATGTAACATGAAATCTTTTAATTAGACCTTCATCAACGCCCGTTATAGAAGCGGAAACAGACAAATTTTCAAAAAATCTCCGAGCAGTATTTCCGTTATTCGTACTACCAAATCCAGGCTTTGGTTGATCGACAATAAGTCCTAATTGTTGACGGAAATCTTTTTGAATAATTTATTTTCTATTCTCTGTTTTTCCTTTATCTTCTTTTCTTCGTGCTTGCCACTTTTTAATCTCTAGTTTATAGGACAAGTGTAAACAACATTCAAATAATCGAATCCACATGTGTAGTGTAGACAACCCAAACGATAAACTATCTCGATTTATCTTTTTTAATAAAATATCGTCGATATTATTAAAACCTTTGGAAGTTGATTGGCATAAATAGCAACGTTGAGTGGATACAGTATTGGTAATTGCATTACAAACTTTGCCATCTATCATCGTTAACGCAAGTTTATAAGAAACTGATATTTCTTTTCCATTTCTTACAATCTCAAAAGGTACAAGTTTTGTTTCTTGTTCTTTAACACACTCAGTTTGTTTTACAGTGTCTTCCGTAATTTCATGCAAAAATTCAATTTTAATTGGCCTACAAAATCGAGGAGATGAAGGTCTTGGATTTTTGCGTTAGTAACTCCATCTTCGGATATGATTTGTAGTGGAACAAGTGAAGTGAAAAAAATATTTGCATACGATTTACTTCCGTCATCATCACTGAATTTTTGTTTATACGTACTTTGGCCAGAGCTGCCATCACAACCCCACTTGCAAATAAAATTCAAGTTAAAAAGTTTTCCAGAACTCAAGCTTTTAATAACGTCCATTTGAGTCAACAAAATTTGTTCAACTGTATGGTCTAATAAGGCCTGTAGTTTTACTTCTGCACTGCATTCAGTTACAGTGATGCTTGATGTATCAGGATAACATTTACGTTTGTTTAGCCTTTAAAACTTCTTTATACGAGGGATACAATTTATAATTATTTTCTAAGCTTATATATCTTAAACCCTGATACTGACTTCGCGATAATTTCTGCTCAATTATAAGTGAAAGAGCGTTATCGCCGGAAATAATGATTTCTGGAATAAACTTCAAAGATTTTCGATACCCTTGAGCTTTTGATGGGCTGCCCGATGTCACATCTTTCACAACTTCCGCAGTATACAATTTTCCTGAAGCTCGAAGGCTCATTTTGGTTGCATAGGAGAGTTCTTCGGTACTTGCCTGGGAACGAATTTCTTCGGTCCACCTTCGCTTCGTTCTTTCGCTGGAATCTGTAAATTTCGAATATTGTAATATAACCTACGTATAGGGAACATAATTCTCCTAAACTTTGTAGTATACGTGTAGTGAACATGATTTTCCTTTATTTTGTGATCTAGGCCTACTTATAGTGAACAGAATTTTTCTAAGCCTTGTGGTATACGTGTAATGTTTCATACCCGACTGTGATTTGAAAACCAATGTTCCCGTCATCAGCAGGCCACGACGATGATAACACGAGAATGAAGCCTTAGACCAGTATTTCCCACATTGGGTGATACCGTCCTCCAGGGGGTATTTTTAGTTTTGTGAGATGTAACTAATTGCAAGGGAGTTGTACGGCAGCGTATGGGTTTTTACTGATATTGCAGGAATAGTTTTATGCTAAAAAATACAACCTATAGAATATTTAACAAAATGTTCTTATATTAAATACTGTACTTATGTTCTATAATTTTGACAATACGATCAAGTCCTTATTTTTATAACCATTTAACATACATTATGTTTTAATGTGTGTTTTATTTATAAGAATTATAAATTATGCCACGTAAAATGTGCATTTATTTTGTGATCATGTTTTTTTCAAACGAGGAAATATTGACCTGTTGGCAAGATAGTATTTCTGCAAGGTTATTATCATTGATTTCAGAATGCATATTACATTTAACTTGGGGGTGAGGGCTGTAACAGCATCAAATTCTCAAAAGGGGGTAGTAGGTTAAAAAAAAAGTTGGGAATTACTGCTTTGAACCATGCAGATAGTGAAGTCCCATATAGTTAATATTGTATTCCTTCATCGGATGCGTATACATATAGTGGACATTGTTACCTTTCATCTGGTGTACACATATAGTGGACATTGTTACCTTTCATCTGGTGTACACATATAGTGGACATTGTTACCTTTCATCTGGTGTACACATATAGTTGACATTGTAACCTTTCATCAGGTGTACACATATAGTGGACATTGTAACCTTTCATTAGGTGTACACATATAGTTGACATTGTAACCTTTCATCAGGTGTACACATATAGTGGACATTGTAACCTTTCATTAGGTGTACACATATAGTTGACATTGTAACCTTTCATCAGGTGTACACATATAGTGGACATTGTTACCTTTCATCTGGTGTACACATATAGTGGACATTGAAACCTTTCATCTGGTGTACACATATAGTGGACATTGTAACCTTTCATTAGGTGTACACATATAGTGGACATTGAAACCTTTCATCAGGTGTATACATATAGTGGGCATTGCCTCTCTTCATTAGGTGTACACATATAGTGGACATTCCTTGCCTAAATTTATTTCTAGATTTATATTTTACTTCAACTTTATTTGGTTGTAAAAATATATTCAACACTACTTCCCTTGTTTAGGCTCTCCACGTAGAGATTGAAACAAACACATTTTACTCGTTGGTAGATATAAAGTGAAAGCTATTTCAATCACATACCAACAAATTAAACTAATTTTTTATGACTTATGTAAAAACTATATCCATACAAGCTTATTGATAGCTATTGTAATATATTTTTGTTGGCTTATAAATATTTTGAAACATACAAAATAAGTTATAAATATAAAAATCGAAATAAATAAAAACACAAGCATAATATTTCGTAATTATTTTGTGAGTATAACTAATAAGTAATTTTAAAGGTCACGCTTACCTACACCATAATATCGAATATTATTGAAAAAAACATGTTATAAAGTTGTCAAATAATATTTTTAATTACACCAATTAGAAATCAAAATATTGTACTACAAATATCTAAACGTTCTATACAATTAAAGTTTTCACCACCACTTACTTAAAAATTGGAAAGAAAGATAATTGTTATGCAACTGTTACACATTTAAATAATTATTGAGTTCCCTAATAATACAATAATCCCACTAAGGGGGAAGAAAGTGGAAATTATCAACCAGAGGTCTTATACCCTCAGTTGTGTGAACATAGAGTGAAAAATAATCGAAGGAAAAAAAATCTCAGACCACACGACTGGAATTACAATCCCGACCTACCCATCACCTGTAAATTAGATTAGATGAGAGAAATGATTTTGTTCACGTGCCCACTAAAAGAGGGCTATTATTTTTTTAGTCATGATTTTATAAGATGTTTAAACAAAAAATTAAAAGAGTTCAAACTACTCTCCGGCTGGGATTTACCCAAAGGGTCGAATGATCTAAGGCGTCACTCTAACAATAGAATTGGTTGCCAATGACGTGGAGGTTAGGGTTTGAATCCCGGTCTGTTGTATAGAGGGGATTTTGTCCTGAATGGTCGATTTCCATTCACTCTCCACGTTAATGCGGGTACAATTCCTTTAAAATTAAACTTTTCTTTTCCCTAATATATTAGCGTATTAATTAGTGGATATGCAAATAATCCATAGCAAGTAGTTTGATAGTTGTGGAAAATTAACCTAAAAAATCAATATTTAGATACAAAGCTAAAAAATAAAGTTAGAAGTACCTAATTATTTTATGTACAGGAATGTAAATCACGAAGTAATATACAAGAGCAGCATTACCAGCAACTTGAAATAGTAATGTTCTTATTTATTAAACAACTCGATCACTGTCTAAATTAGGAAGTAGATTGGTTGTGTATCAATCCAGAGGGCTATTGTGAAATATAAGCCAAAAGAGTGGCAAAGCTGTCGCTTTACTGGTGAATGAGTCATCCCGGCCTTGAGTGACAAGTCTTTCGTCCTTCCTCTTTCTCTAATCTGTTACGAACCGAAAGAAAGAAAAGTAAAGAGAAAAGGTGAAACATTTTTTTTACTCCCAAAAGGCGACGAGATATTTCTACCTGCCCATGTAGCACCCTTAAAGAGAGTGTTTTATAGTGTGTGTGTGTTTTTTAGATTGGGAGAGAGCGGGAGTCTGATAGAAAGAGAGAATATGAAAATATAGATGTGGTACTCAAACATTTGAAATATCATTCTGTATTTGTAAAAATGTGAAAAGATAGATGGGATATACAAAACATTACTAATTTTAAATATACCCTCAAAATTAAGCGGTAAAATGAAAACATAGCTTAACTTATGTATTTGTATTTTGTTACTATTTGCTGAAATGAATACCAAAACCCATTATTTGAAAAAAATGAACACTAAAACTCATACTTAAATAGTTAAAATGGATAACTTTTTTTAACACTGTTCAAGATCATTTTATCGTTTTTGAGCTTATAATACATACAAAAAAATAGTTACAAAATTTTATCATGCGCAAAATAAAACGTAGACCATATTTTCACGAACTTAACAACGTAACCTTTTAATTTTCAAATTTTACTCAATATTATTGATTTAAATTCCAATTAACGATAATATTCCAATAAAAAATAAATATTTCCCCAGTTTAGGCATCTCAATTTAGATGTTTTATGACCAGCATTCAAAGAGAAAAATATGCTGTGTTCGGACCAACAATTAATGGAGATTGAGTTATTATTTTTTAGACAAGATGATATAGTTTATTTATAGATTTACAGTCATGCAGCAAATAACTGTTTCCATAATGATTAAACAAAGAATGAAAAACTGAAAATTTTCTGTGAAAATTGGGTTTCCGTGGAAAACTACTATTGTTCCTGACATCCTGGACTTCTAATCGTTAAAATTAGTGGTAGTTTGTCAAAATCTGTTCAGTCATTTCCCATAATTACTATTACCGTAAACGGACCTATCAAATTATGTGTAAGAAGAAACATATATTAACCTACTAATTTCATCTCATTCTTTGTTCAAGGTCATTCTTAAATTTATTATTATTTATTATTATTTAGCGCCCGTTGGGATTAAACGCTTAAGTACTAATTACACTAATGGATTAGGAATTGTGAAGGTTGAATTTAGAGTAAATGAACCCGCATTTTCGGGGACGGAGAGTGGAAAACCATTTAGAAAAAAAAACAGTTCAGCCGACTGAGATTTGAACCTCGATCTCCCCGTCCTCGGTGGTCTAATTTTTTTTATTAAATACTTAATAAGTGGTTTACTGTATTGGTAAAACATTTATGTGGTCCGCAGCTAAATAAAGGTTGGTGACTTCTGCTTTTCAAATTATATCCAAGAAACAATTTAAAATTAATAAAAATTGTTCAAACTGCAGCATAAAGCTACCCTGGATCAACGATGGAATTTGTTTCTGATTGTTATTAAATGGACGACGATTTTACACATCTATTACCGACTAACCCTTAAAATATGAGCGATAAATGACCCTAGTACAGATTTAGCCCTATATACCTCAGTGGTAAGATATTGACGTGCTAAGTTGGAGGTTCCGGATTTAGTTCCAGATTTAAAAAGAATTTTCAAAAAAAGTTAATTATTTAAGTTCAATAATATAATATAATATAGGTTTGAAGTCCTTTCACCAACTTATTAGCGGTTTGGGCTTTCCGAATTTCTTCGTAAAAGCGTTTTATTGCCTTGGAATGCTTATTACTTTTGCCTTTTACATATCTTCTGCCATCTTTAAACTTTTGTGGGGCAATTTTTTTTAAATAATAAAAATGTTCTTTCCACTATTATTACACTTCACACATTCCTAAAGACATTAAATGCAACTACACTCAGCCACACTGAAAAAATCCTTTCAACAATCGTTGCACTTGCTACAAGGACTTGAAAACGGTGGAGCCCAGGTAACAATCCCTAAAGAGAGATGGGGATGGGTCAGACCAAAACCACTGGTGACATGTTTATGTTTTCAAGGACAGACAGCTAGTGACTTGGAGTGAGAAGTCTGCTCTACTCTAACCGGGCCGTTCTGTTTCGGCTTTGCGGGCTTGTATCAGATATATTTTCAAAATCCGGGGGGAAAATATGTAGCACCTCAGCTCATATCAATTTTCATGAGTTTCAGATTGAATATTAATGTGAATGAAGTACCATTATAAAGTTAAAAGAAGTCGGCACTAATTGATTTACTTCCCCCATTTATTTGACACGTTTAAGTATATAAAATAATTAATTGAATATTGCATTTATTAGGCATTTTTTTACGCTATTAATTGAAGGTTCATTGAAATAATATTTATTTCTCTTAATAAACCTCTTCAAGTACTTCTAACATTCCAAATATGAAATCTTTGCATTATTTGATTTTTCTAAAAATTGTTGCGTTAGATGCCAAAATCTCAAAACTTTGAGTAAACACTGTGCTTAAAATATACATTTAATCTAAATTTAATACACTGATCCAAGTTTGGTTTAAAAAGACCTACTAATAAATATATAATTATTATATTATTAATTTTGGGCCAACACCCTTAACGAATGATGAATAGTCAATATGTATTGATAAAACATAGCTAAAGTAAGTATGTGTGTTTGTGTTTTTGTCCAGAAAAAGAAAAGCCACGTTTAGCTGGAAAGCTGAAATTTGGTGGGAATGTAGAGGGATGACCCCAAAAAACAAGAAAAATCTAAAAATGAGAAATTTAAAATGAGGCTCCAGAAAACGGAAGGCTATATATAGCAGAAAAAACACCTTTTAAATGAGGTATAAAAATAAAATTAAGACGACCCACAAAAAGACCACTGCAGATAGCCGAATAAATCCTAAAATTTGGAATTTCTAAGAGTGAGTTTGAGTGGGTTACAAATTTTCCAAAGCTATTCTCATTGGAATAGAATGCTGAAATTTGGCAGGCAGCTATAGGGATTACTCCAATTAATGATAAAAATCTGAACATTTTAAATTGGGAGTCCGAAAAATAGGAAAATGGGGTTGTGGGGTATGTTAGATAAATAGTATATGTGATCGCGTCAGTTTAACAGTAAACAAGACAATATGTGTTAAATTACGTCTGTAGAGACAACGGTAGTGTAATAGGAAGCAAATAATAGTGAAACTTTCGAATACCGGTCGTATAATGTGTTCCTAACATTCTTTATCACTAGGAACCTTTTACTGATTTCTAAATTTATGCTAGTCATCGAGGTTAGTTTTGTCTTATTTCTATGGAAAACTTGCTTCACCTGCCCTCAGTGACCCATCCAGGGAGTAGGGCAAATGGGGCAGCCCCCCCTGTCTAAGACCCAAATAATTTTAATAAAAACTTAAAATACATAAAGTTGAACTATAAAATCGAGCATGAAGATGTGTTGAATGAAATCAATCTAGGTACATTTATTAGTCTAATGGGAAACTAATTTAAACAATTTTCCAAGCTAAGCCACACGGCACCAAATAGTTTTTAAGGACATCTAATTTTTTATAAAATTGCCAAGTTAAGACTACTACAATAGCTTCTAGAGACATCTAATTTTTAAAAATTTGCCAAACTAAAAGACTATTCTAAATAACTTCTAGAGGCATCTGATTTCCAAAAATTTGGCAAGTGAAGACTACTCCAAATATATTTTGAAGGCATTTAATTTTCAAAGATTTGCTAATTAGTGATGACCCCTCCAAATAGCTTTTAGGTGAATTCAAATTTTTTACTTTTTACTGGATAGAATCATCGGATTATCCTTTGGGTTGGAGGGCAAAATTAATTTTTTTTAAACTTATTTTGCTAACTACCCCCTTCAAAGCTCTCTCTCCCTTGCAACTTAATTCTGGCTAAAACATTAATTGTTTGCTCCCACCCCTATAAAGTAAATTTTTGGGTACGCCACTGTCAGCGCTATTTTACTTATTATATTATATTTCTTGCGTCTGTTATCTTAGGTTATTTTACTTCCTAAGTGGCCCACTCCATTAATATCTGTAGCCTTACTTCTTACTGAACTTTACTGCAGGAATCACTTTTGATATTATCTTATATCAAATCAAGGATGTAGTTAAATCGAGAAGTGCCTACAGAAATAATAAGACTTGAAACTGATGTACTAGTAATTTTTAATGTAAAAAAGTGTACCAAAAAGTCTAAAGTGCAATAACAATTTAATCAAACACAATATTAAATGAGCATAAGAGTTGACTAGCATGGAAATTTTAAGAATTTTATTGAAAATAAAATGATCATAAAATAATATATAAGTGTTGAAAAGTATTTTAGGAGAATTTTTAACTAAACAAGATATGATGAAAAAAAGTATTACCTGATTGGGACACTTTAAACAAATCAAAGTGTAGCATTAACATGTCATAAACAATAACATCATGGCACATTTGAATATTAAATATAAATGAAATGTCATGCATTAAAAATGATAAATGTTGATAATAATCGTAATAGCACAAAAGTTTAATGTAAAAGTCAAAAAATAAAATAAAAACAATATCTAATCATCTTATTATAGAATGTAAAATTTTTAGAACCTGTAAAAATAACTCAACAGCTGGTCTTCAACAAACTAATGACATCAAGGAGCAAGGAACCTATCAAAAATAAGACTTTGAAATGGTGTAATCGATCTATATCAAAATAAGGAATTAAATCTCCAATTCTGACTTTTGTTCAGTTATGTAGTCCTGGTGTGGAAATTAAAGTCTCCAAACGCAATTTGTGTGTCCTTAAAATGTTATAAAATACGTCAAAATGTTAATATAATAAATTTTTAATCCAATAATATTGTTCTCAAACCAAGACATTTCTTAAAATAGGTATGGAACATATTTAAAAGAAGCGCCTTGTGGCCATTGCACGAACTTACGAGACTTAACGCGATTCCCTATGCCTCATCCGTTCTGTGTGTGCCCTGAGCTTTCAAGAAAATATTAACAGATGGCAGTAAACGCTGCACGATGTAAACAAATGATTGTCGTCTTTTTATGACATTTATTGAGATTGTCTGCAAACAATTTTGTGACGTTATGGTTGATGTATTAAACATCAACCATAAACACATATCAAATAAAACAAAACTACGATAGATAATTACATTACGGTCTACGGAAAGAGTGTGCATAACGAAACATCTGAAAATGCGATAGAAACGTCTTCCACATTCCGGCTCCCTTAAATGTTTAAGCACAGTATTGCTTGTTTTTGTTAAGATCAATAGAGTGGCGTATTCAAATAGAGATCCTCTAATTAAAGTGTCTGTAGTAAATAGCGCGCGTGATATTCAAGCGGTTGTCTGGAGGAGGCGAGACACAGGGATGAGTGATCAAGACGTGGACGATGTTGCGTTCTTGACAGGTGAGAAGAAAAAACAAACAAACCAAGAATGAAGTATTTTTCAGCAGAAAATCAATTCAATTAAGACATTCAACACTATTTCACAACGCTAGAAATTCAAGAGTGATTCTGTTTTATTGTCATTGTTGGTAATTACTCTTTGTTAGAGTTAAAAAAACCTTCTGGGCTGGCACACCTTTCTGTACTTTGGAAAAACGGTGCTTACTGAACAAAATATTAACACTAGCAATAAAAATAATTCGTTTCAAGACATCAATCTTATAAATATTTTTGTTTTACTAGACTGACTACTCAGCTCATATTTGCAATAAAATATAGGCCTATATTTATAGGTATGATTTATGATTTTCTGCATGTGTGGTTTAGTGACTAAACTGGTAGAATGACAATTTATCAGGCAAAATATCTCTATCATCATCATCATCATCATTTTTATTTTAATATGACTAATAAATACCTTAAACATATAGGCCTATAGACCTAGTCACAAGTTTGTATTATTACATTTTTAGGGCCTATTTTATAAGACAATATTTAGCATAGCAGTAGAATTGTAATTTGACGCTTTTGTACCTAAATTTAACAGTTCCTACAGTACAGTGATCTAAGTTGCAGACAATACCCGAAGACTGGATATATGTTCATTGTTGGTAATAGGTGGTAGGTAACCTTTTGCATTGCCATAATCTCTGCTAAGTAAACTACACTTGTCATTTTAGTTCTTTTGCCTGCTCATGACTGCCACTGACCTTTCTCAGATACTCAACACTCTTGAAATAAAATACCAAAAATTACTTCTATAAAGTATAAAGAAAAACATAAAGGCACAATAAAGAATAAACTAAAATGAATTTATGAAATCATGGACCTCTTCATTAATCAAAAAATAATAACTTAAACCGGTAGGCTAAAGGGTAAGAAGTGAAATAAACTTCTTGAACGGTTTTATTTAGTTTAAGGAACCTAAGTGATATTATTTATGAATATCTGAAATGTAGGCATGTTACCACCTAGGCTATTACATTTTAATTGACATAAATATTTGACTAGAATTAGGTTCATATTATTTGGGAAAAAAAAATCGTCTTAACACCTTAGTTTTGTCATTAGAGTGTATGTTTGCTGATCTAAAAGCTTCAGCTAGATCTATTCTCATTTGAGGGCCAAACATTCTATCACATTGAAATTGAGCTTGTTCTTATAGAATTAATAAAAGTTCTGATAGACGTTTTCCTCATCTAGCCTACTAATTAATTTATAAGAAGCCGCTAACTAGTAAGAAAGCCACATTATAATATAAATTCAACAAGGATAAGAGGTGTGAACAATATAATATTGTGTTCTACCTAACTTAAGTTAGAATTTAAAGAATCCGGCCGTTATGGTATTTTTAACCAAACCACCCTTGGGTCATCCCCTGTTCTCAAACCTAACCCTTGGACAGCAAAACCATAAACAAATCCCATCCATGAATCACATTTAGAATAGGCCTACTTGTATTTTTTCCCAGGTTTTAACACAACTCAATTTAGCAAAATTACACCAATTGGCTATTGTTACACTAAGATTACACCAGTGGCTTATTGTTTCAATAAAATTACATTAACTTAGTTGCCTATTGTATCAATAAATTGCACCATTTGTCTATCATTACAATACTGTTATCAGTTGCCTATTGTTTCATTAAGTCTACACTTCCTTCACCTCTGACAAGATGTGTATTAATCACAACTTGTGAATGTGAGGAATGCCAGGCCTCCACGTGGTTCGGATTCCACGTTAAACTGTAGGTCCTCCATTTCATCTCACAATCACCTAACATTGCACATTAGCGTAAGTGCGTATAACCGAACGGGTAGTAAGACGCGTGCTAATAATAATAATTAAGTTACAAGTTACACCAATCAGTGTGCCAACTTTATAGTCTCTAGCGATAATACATGGACCTGAAATGGATTGTATTTTTACCAGTAGGATACTACTTTCCGACATTATATTGATAAACCCACCGATTTTCATAAAAAAAAGAAAGAAATTTATGTAAAATTTGTTACTTTATATATACTTTTTATCCTTAAATTGGATTGTACAGGTGGTGAAACTATATCAAAAGTAATAGCCAGATCGTACAGTTGCCAACACTGCAAACAATTGCTTACTGTTTAATGAAAATTACACAAGGTAGACTACTGAAATATTTTTTTGCGCGCAAAAAATCTACACTGATTAAAGCTAATAGGCTAGTAAAATAGTGACTGAAATGTACAGATTATACTAATTTGAATAAATGTCATTAAATAAAGGATAGATACTCACTTAGTAAGCATATTTTCCTAGTAATACATACAGAGGGTAGGAGCCTAGTACATTATTACTAGTAAACTGGCCTCATCTTAATTTGTTCAGCAGATAATGCATCTGCTTAGGCACAGTCTACAACCAGTCGCATCCACTTGTTTGTACTCCCACTCAGAGTATTGTAACACACACAAGCGCAATTGCATGTCAGAATTGTCGGAAGGAGATGAACATCCATCTCTCGCATTAATAGAGTTGCTTTTGTTTGTGGTCAGTCAATCAGAAACCATTAGGCCTATAGGTGCATGACTTTATTCAACTAAAGCAATTATATAATTATTTGGTCAAGGATAAAAGTTTGTGAATATAAAGATATTGCATTTTGAGTTCTTTAATAATAATAATATTTTATAACTTTTACATAAATATTCCTTTGATTCTATTTAACTCATTTTTGTAAACTTTAATATTATTATGAATTACGATAACCAACATCTTACTTTAGACAGTCTTGGTTTAAGCATAAAACAAACACAATACAAGTCTTTGCCAGTGCATTTTACGAGTGTGCTTCCAACAGGCGCATTTGACTGATTGTAGACTTGGTCTTATTGATCAAAATATTTAAAGATGATTCACAATTATGTCCAAAAACCTCTTAACTTACTATAGAATTATATTGGCTCCCTTTCAATAAGCTGTAAATTGACAGTGTTGTTTATTATAGAGTTAAATTAAGTCACTGATAACCTATACAAACACTTAATGTGTACAATAAAGTGACAAATTCTTCACATTTCCAAACCCAGTAGTGCCAAAGCCTAAAATAACTTGTGTAGCGGGAGGACCCCTTAACGGTCCAGGTGCCCCCCCTCTCCTCCTCCCAATAGGAAGCAAGAGGGCTTCAATAGCTTTTCTCCAACAATTATTTTAGCATGCAAGACCATGAGAATATCAGTTGCCAACTATATAGTCTATAGCGATAGTACATGGACGTGAAATGGATTGAATTTTTAACAGTAGGATACTACTTTCTGACATTATATTGATAAACCCACCGATTTTCATAAAAAAAAAAAATGATGTAAAATGTGTTACTTTATAGCAGGGCCACAGGATATTACTTTTAGAAAGTATCCTAAAATTGGATTGTACAGGTGGTGAAATTATAACCAAAATAGTATCCAGATCGTACAGTTGACAACACTGGATAAGATATTTAAAGGTTCCCTTCATTTTATACCCTTGTTTATCTTTGTCTCTTTTAACTCTTTTTCTCAACCTTCTACTACACAAGCATTTTGGCAAGTGTTACGACACTCTATGAACTTCATTGTCTGTACCTACCCAGAGAAACTTTTTTATTTTTCAAATCAAGTAAAGGGGGAGGGGGTTCCGATGTTTTTCATCTCATGGGTAAATTTGACTATCAGTTTGCACAATGGGCCGAAGATGTATTTGTAATCCTATCAACTTAACACAGGCCTACTAACAACACTTACTAGGTCCAAACAATTATTTTCAATACTTGAACTTATATATAAATGATATTTTTTGTTGGTGGAATCTTTCAAATTTTACTCCAAAAAGTTTATTAATCTTCCAAAAAAATATGATTAAATATGCATGCGGACACACATAACAAAACATCTTAATAGCATATTATAAATATAGGCAATCATGACCTTTTTAAATAAATATTTATATTTGAATTATCTATTTCACATCTGCTACTGATGTTTACCTTTAATTTTCCTCCATTCTACTTAGAGGGCCACATTTCCGGTGAGCACGAGCCACATTTGGCCTACGGGCTACCAGTAGTACCACACTGGAGTAAGGGACAGTTTGTTGGTAGTGGGTGTCAAATTTTCCAAATAATTTAAAGTATTATATCCTACTATACCCACTTTCTTATTTTATATGGTGGCTACATGCAGGTAAAACATGAAAATCAGGTTTTTTTTATGTATGTGAAATATCAGGGAATTTAAATACTTGACTAAAAAAGCCACATTAATTTTGCACCTACACACTAAAACAAAGTGAGATTATGTTTCTTGCATGTTAACAAAATGCATTGCCTATATTTGTCATTCTGCTAAGATGAGATAGTGGTAGGAGTAAATTTGTTTTGTATGTCACAATTACACAGTGCCATAGATGATGGCCTATATTAATCATTTAACACTGGATGAATCATTTATTACAAATGTTGATATTTAGTAGCTGGAAGAGTTCATGAAAGTATGATCAATGTAATAAATGAAAAAATTGTTACTCACTAAGTAAAACTATAACCACGTTAGTTCAGGAAAAATTGAAATATGTACCTAACTTAAATAAATCATGAAAATTTATTCTATAGGAGGCCTATATAGGCTAGAGGTTTTGTAGCCACCTTGAACTATTGTATTGAAGAATAAATTCAAACTCAAGTACAGATTTTGTTGTAGCCCATTAAATAATTGATATTTTGTGTTCGCAGGTGATAGTCCAACAGGCATCAACAAGAGAAGTCTGTATGAACACAATGGTGTGGCTGTTTGCTCCCAGAAAAGAGCACTCTTGATTGCAACAATAGTGTTTGCTACTCTCTTTACAGTATCTCTCATAATTGCATATGCTGGCCCCCAAAACGGTGAGTTCAATAATGTTCACAAATATTAATAATGTAAAAATAAAAAAATCTGTGCAGCAATAGGCTACAACACGACTATGAGCCTTTTCAACATCATTGATGGTAAACTTTCAAAATTTGGGTTCCATAGAACTGTCAACAATTAAGATACAAACATAGCAAAAACTAGGCACATTATTGCTGGAAATTTCTAACAAAAAATAGTTGATATATATATATATAATATTTAGTAATGATAAAACTATAAAATTTAAAACTCTTTAATTTAATTAATAATTAGTTATATATGTTTTCTCAAATGAAGTTTTGAGAAATATTTGACTCAGATAGCTCTTTTAGGAAAATGTTGTTCTAAGTTGGGTTTGCTATTTCCTGAGTTACAGCGTCAGGGATGAGACCCTCAAATTCTCAAGCCTTCAAATCCCTCAAATCGAGGATTTGAGTAAATATTGAATATAAGACTCCAATACTTTTTTCTTTTAAATCTAATTTTAAATTGTAATTTGTTTTATAGTTTTAATAGGTCTACACCTTATCATTGGTTCAAACTCATTAAAATTATGGAACAAATTTAACAACCAAACCCCAGACCATTAATCTAATACTTAATTGAATGTCGTTATACTGGATGGATTATAGCAAAAAGTGTTTACATCTAGTTACTATTTATATTTAATATAATTCTATTTATATATATGAAATTATGAACAAAAGAGGATATATAATATATATATATATATATATATATATATATATATATTATACACTATTCTTAGATAAAAATAAAGATTCAGATTTGAGATTTGGATTCATAAAATAGAATATTTTACCCAACTATAATATTAATCCCATGTAATAAAGAGAAAATGTAAATTAGTGTAAATTATTTCCAGTCCTTTGGTTTTAGATTGTCCGTGTGCGGGTGAAAAACCTGCACATTTAGAAAGTGACTCAAGAAACTCTTCCGTACCATTTATCCCGATTGCAACCAATGGTGAAATCTTTCCTTGGAACAATGTGCGCCTTCCGTTGTTTGTCCGACCCACTCGATACAACATCACCATTCATCCCAACCTCACAACGCTTGATGTTAAAGGTAATAACAGTACACAATTGTTTGAACATATCAAGTTGTTTAAATCTTTACACCTTTTTGTTAGATTTCAATAAGAGGTTTGAATATTTTTTGATATTATTTTAAAACTAATCTTCCTTTTTTATAATTTAATTTTAGGTCAAGTCACAATTGAATTTCAAGTCGATAAAGAGACAAACTTTATCGTCTTCCACAGTAAAAATTTGACTATAACAAACAAGGTAAGAAATGAATTATATTCTTTAAATTACCAGTAGTACATTTTTAACAAAAATTATTAACAGCTTGAGCTGAATAAGCCAGATGGTTGAAATACATCAGTATTAGCTTAATACCTTATTCAGTGGCTGCATGGTTAAAGATGTCACTCTCGCGATAGACTAGACTGTCCGATGACAGGGAGATTGAGGTTTAATCCTGGTTGGGTGTACTAAGGGTGGTTTTTTCTAACTGGTTTTCCACTCTTCTTCCACACAAATACAGGTACACTTCCTCTATTAAATTCAACTGTCCTCATTCCTAACTCATTAGCTTAATTAGTACATATTATGTGTGTTACTTAAACAGGTAGTAAGACACAGTGCTAGAAAAAAAAAATATTGGCCTGGAGAGTAGATGGGAAAACCACTACTATTGTACCCATCTGATAATAAAATATTGACATAACTCAAGATGTTGTATTACATTTTGGCCTTGTTTACCACCTGGTTACATTTATATAAAATATTTAAATTTGTTATTTTCAAAAAGTTACAAAAGATTCGGACTAAATTCCCAGTTAAAATACAGTTTAAAAAATTGTGTATTTTTTATGATCATTATTATTGCCATAAAATAACAAACTTTATAATATAGGCTTAAGGATTAAATTCTAGGAAATTTACCGGCACTCACAAATAAAGAGGATAGGTAACCCTAATGTGGATAAAACCATTTCTAGGAATTATTGTCAACCTTGGTGGTCTTAGGGTAAAGTGCCCGCTTCAAGACCCAATGTTCGTGGGTTCAAACCCAGTGGAGGCTGACAAGTTTCTCTTGAGCAATAAAAATCCTAGTAAAACTTAATTTGGAGGTGAAGTAAAGCTATTGGTTCCATGTAGATGTGGCATGTAAAAAAAACCCAGGAAGGTTTGAGAAAATACCTTTCCCAGCAAAATTGGTAGGCCCTTTAGCTTTCACTCAAAGAAATTATCGTGTGCTAATATGATCAGTCGATTCAGAAAGTTTACATTAAATATCAAAAATAAAAAATCCAGGCCTATGATTTTTCTGTGACTCAAACAATGGTAGGCCTATTCTTTTCCAAAAGATGGATACACTATCCATAGTCCTACATCAGACCTGCTATTAAGGGTGTCAAATGAGGTTTAAAACTATTTTTAACAGCTTTAAAAAGTGAAAATACACCAAAACATCTTCTGACTTTTTTAAATAAGTGAAGTACTTAAATTCCACAGTTATTTTTATGGCCCCACTTAATTTCATAAGATAACTCTGAGCATTATTGGGAGTTTTTTTTTTTTAAAAGTTAATGGTTGATCTTTCAAGTACTCACAAGTCATAGATCACATTTAACGTGAATTCTTGATCACTCACACTGCCACATAAAGACTGAATCTTCAACACTATCTGGGCTCAAACCAAGTCTCTCGAGTTATAATATATTTGAAGGCAAAGTATTTAACAATCTTTCCCACAGCACGAAGGCAGTCAGGATGATTTGATCATCCTTGTGTGTCCTGGTTAGACATTACAGAATGGAAAGGGCCACCAGCTGACTGTGACTCGCCTGCTGGAGTACCCTGGGGCTCAGCAGATCTATCTGGAGGTCAGGGAGAGATTACGTCGCAAGGGGAACTACACACTCAACATCCGTTTCAGTTCTAGGCTCTCCCGCGAGCTGGAGGGCTTCTACCTTAGCAGCTACAACGACGAGAATGGGGATAAGAGGTGAATGATTGCCTCTCAATGGGAGAACAGTTTTTGTCCAGTTTTGTTTTGTTAATTTGATATGCTCAACATATGACAGGCCTAGCAAGCCGGTAGTGGAAAATATATGGTTTTAATAAAAAAATGGGCCCAGGCTACAGGGTAACTTTAATGGATGTAAATGTAAATACGCTCACCACTGCTCATGCCCGCACTGGTGGGCATGCTAGCGAAGGATGGGCTACAGTCTCTTGTTTGCTGGTAAGCGGGAGGTTGGGCTTAAAATCCTAACTGATTTTTAATGAGGCAGTGTTTTTAAAAATAAGTTCCCACTAAAATGCAAATACACTTCTTCTAATTTATAACTTTCTCATTTCCACCCCATTTGTATAAATATGTAGCTAGTCTGGAGAGGTAGTATGACACAATGAAAGAAACAAACTAATAATGGCTTTATCTAATACTTCTCGAAGATATTGCCATGTAGCATAGAAATATTGAAGTGTTTTGAAATATTTGTTGGTATTTTTACTAGAGATCCATCTTTATTTTAACTGCTAATCCCAAATCCAAATCTTATAAAATATAAATAAATAGGTTTACTTTACTATGTTCATTCTAAAGTTGCTATAGTAAATATAAATGGTAACTAACATATACATAAATGTGTGTATATATATATATTGTTATATAGTATTAATAGGTGACCTGTTGGTCTAGGTTTAAGGTGTCAGACTTCTGTGCTGAGGGTCCGGGGTTCAATCCTCGGTCCCGGCACAGATTTATCTGATTCCAAAATCCTTCCTTCACCTCTGACAAGACGTGTATAAACCACAACTTGTGAATGTGTGGAATGTCAGGCCTCCACCTTGGTTCGGATTCCACGTTAAACTGTAGGTCCTCCATTTAATCTCACTATCACCCTACCATTACACATTAGCGTAAGTGCATATAACACGACACGGTGCTAATAATAATAATAATAATAATAATAATAATAAATAGCATTCACTTAAGTGGTAAATTAATTCTCAGAGCCCCGATTGTTAAGTTTTGTCCTATAGCTATGAGCAATCCAACCATTAAATCATTCAAGAGGTCTGAAAGAAACTCAAAACCAAAACTGTTTTCTTTTTTCAATATTGATTATGCTGAAAGGGTTCTAGGATTTGAAGGTCTCATCCTTAATTTTTACTTTTATTTGTACCTGATTTTCTACACTGGGACTATATAATATTTATTTAAGGACATATTTCATTTAAAACTAAAAAGGATGAAGAAAGTATCCAGCCTGCATAAGTATTTTCTTAGATAGAGACTGGAAAACTATTGTGTGTGGTAACATCCTCAGACCTGCTTCGGAGACCGAGAGGTCTAAGGCGTCACTCTCATGCTAGACTGACCTGCTGATGATGGGGAGATTGGGGTTCGAATCTCGGTCGGGTGTACCGAGGGTGATTTTCCTAAATGGTTTTCCACTATCCTGCCACGCAAATGTGGCTAGATTACCTCTAAAATGCTTTCCTCCTCATCCCTACCCCGTTAGAGCAATTAATATATATGTGTATAACCTGAACAGGTAGTAAGATACAATGATAGAACAAAATACTCCTCTGACCTCTCAATAAGAGTGTAGGGCATTAACGAGGCAACCAACTCTTTGTTTTTCAAAATAAAAACACTGACTAGTTGAAGGTTCAGAAGAGAAACTTGAACATGATCTTGACCTTGATATAATATAAAATAGTGACAAATACTAACACCGTTAGTTCACAAGGTCACAGGTTGCCCATCATGGTTCTAATAAGATGGAACGCACTATGCTAAAAAATCTCATACATAAAGGATAGAAAACCACTAAATGAAAAAACATATTCCTGATGAACCCAGCTAGGATGTGATCTCTGGCCTCAAAGAGTTAGTCAAGAACACTTTTGCTGAATTAATTCGACAACTATTGTATTATTTTATTAAATTCTCAAACTTTGCTGAATATTTTATGAATAACATGGTTTGGTTTCAACAAATATTAGCTTTGTAAAATATTAGTATAATTTTTTGAGCTCTAATTTGTATTGTGTTTTAGATACTTGGCCACAACTCACTTTGAACCAACATATGCTCGCTCGGCGTTCCCATGTTTCGACGAGCCACAATTCAAGGCTCGTTTCAAGATGTCCATATTTCGAGATAGGTTCCACATTGCCCTGTTCAACATGCCAGTTATGAACACAGAAGATGCTGGTTTCTACATGGGGACTGGTTTGGTAAGTTCTGTTCTCTCCGTCTTGTTTATTCATATATATTTTATTGGAGGCAAGGTCTATACACTTTACAGAAAAGCGAAATAGCATTAAACCTACATTACATCACAAATATGAGATGGATTTTCATTTCATTTTTGACAACGTTTAGTTTTGGAGGTATCTCAAAACTTGAATTTTAGTAGGAGTATGAAAGTACTTGAAAGCTTAAATTCAATACATGCTAATTATTCTAAAACTATCAAAATACATGTTCTCAATTTTATTAATTCAGGTTCTCTATTTTATTTTGTCAGACGAAAAAGAAAACTTTTGCGACTATACTAGATTTTATTAAGTATTATTTTGAATTATCATTCTTAAAAATTAATATCTTACTATTTTTGTATGTGGCTTACGCATGGATCTATTGGAAAAATTCAATTCAAAATATTTGTAGACAAATATTGCTCTTTCATTACTCTAAGTCAAAAATGCAAACTGTTCCAGATCATGGGCTGGAAACATTAATGGTTATAAAGTAAACTTTTGTAAATTAAGGGTCCTAAAGTGAGATATAATCATTTCAACTGTTTTTGCTGTACTTAAATGTATTTTATGAAATGTTTTGGCAGCTGCTCTAAACGGCCATAAATCCAAATTTTATTCATGAAGTGGATATAAAAAGCCCAATTTAAAATGTCTATTTGAAACACACAATTCCATTTTTATTTTTAGAAAAGAAAGTTGAAAATGGGCTTATTGTATATTCTTTAGTTTCTTAAATCAGTCCCCCATTATTTATTGGTGATAAAAATGGTATCGAATAATCCAAATTACCATTTCATATACTTGAAGTTAGCACATAATTAAGTTACGCATGTGCAAAATGTTAAAACCATCCGTTCCAAAGGCTTCATAAAAACAAATTTCAGGCATAATTGATGTTTGAACGATTATTTTTTAGTAGAATATTAGTAAAATATATTATTGCCTAATGGCTTGAAAATGTATAACAAGACCGTGTAGAAACACTGTACATTAATGTAACGTAATTGATAGTGAAGGAAGCCAACCTGAAAGGATAGTTAGGTTAGGTCTATTTAGGTACAAACACACTTCTCTCTTCATTTCTTCTCTTCTCAAAAAATGAAGAGAGAAGTGTATTTTTCTATCTAGGCCCAACCTAACTATCCTTTCAGGTTGGCTTCCTTCACTATCAATTACGTTACATTAGTATAATATTATATATTAGGGATGGGACCCGTGAATACTTGAGCTTTGGAACATCTCAAATTCTTTAGCATATTCAAGATTCGAGATTCAAATAATTAGAATACACATTATTTCTTTTTAAATTTTTGAATTTTAATTTGTTTTATTGTTTTAAAACACCTCACTGATGGTTTTGACCCAACATAATTAATTATAGGCCACATTTAAAAGCCAGACCTTAGACCGTTAATTTATCACCTAACTGAATGTAATAACTAATGAAATTTAAAACCAAATATTAACAATAAGTTACTATTTATATTTTATCTTTCCTCTTATGGTCATAAATTTTTTCCAAGATTGGAATTTGAATTCTAGATTTGCAGGTAAAATGAATATTTAGATTTGTATGAACCCAACTTTAATAATAAATATGAATATCATATTAATTAATAACTATGGTATAGAATATAATGAGTTGTAAATTCCACTATGTTTTAGCTCCGTGATGAGTTTGAGGAGTCGGTAGAAATGAGTACATACTTGGTGGCGTTTGTGGTTTGCGATTACAAACGTATCTCAAAGCTTACAAAGAAGAAAGTGTCCCTTTCAGTTTACGCCCCTCAAGTGATGATATCACAGGCTGACTTTGCTTTGACGACAGCCGCTGACATAATGGATTATTACGAGGACTTCTTTGGAGTTCCTTACCCTCTCCCCAAACAAGGTATTGATATTTCACATAGGCATAACGTATTAGTATAACTAGGTACACTTGGACATAAAATATAGAGTAAAATTTAGGAAGGTGATTAAAAGGTCTTTCAAAAGACCCTTTATACCGAATTCTACTATACATACACTTAACCCAAAAAAGTCACTAAACTCACCTTTAAAACCCATATAATTATGGTATTGAAATAAATATTTAAATAGGTATATTTGAGTAATAATCTTGTGTTTTTGGTTAAGCTAGTTTTTAAATCATCTGATACACACTTCAGTGGTTGCAATGCCTAAGGTGTCATTTTAGCAATTTACTGAATTGTCGAAGACCAGACCACAGTTTGAATCTCGGTTTGATATACTGAAGTGAAAGAAGTTCCCGAATGTTTCCACACTTTTTCTTTATGCAAATGTGTGTACATTTTCATCTAAAGTCTACCTTACTCAATCCTACCTCATTAGCCTAAATATGTGGGTAACCTGGATGGGTATTAAAGTGGGATGTATCCACAAAACAAAATTATCTCATGTCTAGATACAATTAATGCTGATACATTTTCTGTTGTTGTTTTTTTCTTTCCTCGGAGCCTGTCCTGCATTAAGTTTAAACACTAACATCAATCATAACAGTTTGAGCTAAGCTTACAGAGCATGAATAACTGTTGGAAATAATATTTTATGGTATTTTAAAAAACTTTTCTGTATAACATGAAGGCTTTAAAGACTGATTGCTGCTTACAGACCTAATAGCTATCCCCGACTTTGCCGCCGGTGCCATGGAGAACTGGGGGCTCATCACCTACCGAGAGACATCAATCATGTATGACGAAGAAGAAACCTCTGCTTCAGGACACCAGTGGGTTGCTATTGTGGTGGCGCATGAACTGGCACATCAGGTAGGGGCTTTAATTATACACACGCACATATATTATAAACTCTATAAAATAATCCTCTTCTCTATATTGAGAGAATATATGTAAAATATATTAATTCCTATTTATATGTTACTATATAAATTCACCCTTTTAACTAATATAGATTAACCCTTACTTTGACTCATAAATTCATAGTTAACGATAATCATTAAAAAAACTTAACTCACTGTACCATTATTCTCAGATTTGGTAAGGACATTCAAGAATATTAGTGTTTTAACACAAACTTATAAATGAATTGATTCGTGTAGAAAGGAGCTAGAAGAATAAATAAGAAAAAAGGAATCGACATTTGTATAATGTACACGAAATGGTTGAAAATCGCTATGTGGGAGTAAACACCCCCCCAAAGTATCAGGTTGGATTAAATCTCAAGTCCAGAGCCTGGTTATTATATGTGCAGCCAACCCCACCTGTACTAAAACAATTTGTAAGTGCTATGTGGCTGTGTGTTTGTCAGTGGTTCGGAAACCTTGTGACCATGAAGTGGTGGAACGACCTCTGGCTAAACGAGGGTTTTGCCAGTTTCTTGGAATACCTGGGTGTGGATCACGTCAAGCCGAGTTGGAAGATGATGGACCAGTTCATCCTTGACAAGATGCAATCAGCCCTCAGCCTGGACGCGTTAGCCAGCAGCCACCCTATTTCCGTCGAGGTGCACGACCCCATGGAGATAGAGGCCATCTTTGACACCATCTCTTACAACAAGGTGGGCTCCAATTACTATTGTACCTAGTTGCCTCTCTTCCTCACCTTCTCAGCTTGTTGTTATAGATCCACGGCAGTCAGTATGTTTGGTAGAGCATCTCGGGGTTAATAACTTAATGGTGGGGGTAGAGGACTTCGCCGATTAAATAAATGGAAATTTGTAAAGTAGAAGTTTTAAGTTTTATTATATATAAACATTTTCGACATTTTTCATCGGGTTACTTAATGTAAAGAAGAGCCAAAATACACTGTACATGAAGATAATTAAACAGTTAATGATGTGGGCCTTTAGCCACATGGTCTAGATTTCCTCCCACCCATCTCTATGCACGCTTCTATCCACACGAAAATAACATTTCAATACACGTCCTCTCAACTCGCGTGCTGACCGGGAAGTGCCTTGCATCTGACGCTTCCCTTCTACTTAGGGTCAAACACAGATGCTTAATCGGGGATGCTGATTGGCTAGCAGTTCGCGCCAAACCTTCCCTTTCCACTGTGAGGCCACGTGCAAGACACAGGTGCACCTCACAGCTTCCGGGTACCAATAAGATTAAAAAGCAAGTGAAAAGTAAAAGTAATAAATTTAGATGAAGCTAAGATTCCCATAAAGACTTTACGAAAATGAATAATACTAGATTTAAAAGTTAAAGGACGAAAAATGAAGTTAATAATTGAAATTTAAAACAAATATTGCTTCCAACTTTGGTTAAGATTTAGACAACTTATAATTAATATTAAACCCCACACTTAAATATGATTAAAACATTTGATTCTAACATAGAGCTTAAATTAGGCCTAGACGAATGGAAAACAATAATGTATTATAAATTTAGTTCTTCAATATGATCATATTAACATGTAAACAATGACAAACTAATTTAATTATGAAAAAGAAATGGTCTAGAGCCCTGACAACTTTACACTATAGAACCACAGATATGTTGGGAAAAATAAAGAGCAATGAGAAATATAAATTGGGTGCGTTGACTACACAAGGTAAACTAAAAAACAGGGTCCTTTCATAACTGAGAGTGCTTAAACTTTAGTTTTTGTAAGCTCTAAGGTGTATTGGCAATAGTCTAGGAAGTCTCGAATGCTTGTAACTCGTGTACTCTCCATTTATGATGAAAGCTTACAATCTTACCTTGATGGTCTCCACTATGGCCCTATAATATAAGCTGTACCATAGTGGAAACAGGCAAGGTAAACTTTCTAACTATCAGGGTAAACTAAGTGTATATTAAATGTCTGGAAAAAAAATTTATTCAACCTCAGTTTAGTTTCGTTCTTTAATTTCAATACTTGCCAACCAAATTTTGTCTCATCTTTTACTCCTCCCAAGTCTGCATCTACATAGCCATTCAGTTTAGCACCTGATCTCTTGTATAGACTAGTCCATGGTTTCTATTACGTTTTAGATATCACAGGATACATTTTGCTGCAGCCCAGTGTACTTTCCCTGGGTTTTGATTGTTCTGGCTCAAAGAGCTCACTGCATACACAATGTCAGGTTGTGTCAATACTGTGAGTTACATCAAAGAACCCACATATTTCTGGTATGGAACTTTATTCGGTTCCTCTGCCTCCTTCGAATTCCATGGCTTTGGACAACTTACTGTTTCCTTCTAATGGTGTATTCACTGGCTTGCAGTCTTTTATTCCAAATTTCCTGAACGTCTTCTATACAGGATTTATGCGACATATTGACTAACTTTGAATTCCCATCATGTTTCAATTCATTTCCACGATAGTAGCCAGCTTTCCTAAGTCCTTCATCTGAAAGTTTTGAGAGGAATTGTTTCTCATGTGTAAGCATCTTTGTTGTTTGTGGCGTTGTTTAAATATTCTCCATAGACAACCACGATAAGAGTCACACAAACATAACTCGTATAATAGACTCACGTGTAGCTAACGGTTTTAGCCGAAGGTATCTTGTCTCTCGTGTAGCTTTTTAAACAACTCGCGCCTGATTGATTTAGTCCATATATTGACTTTGCAAGCAAATAAACTAGGTGCTCTGTTCTGCCCACCTTCTTCATATAGATCTGCTCATCAAGATCTTTGTTTATATATGTCATTACGACATCAAGCTGATAGAAACCTTGCCCAACTAGAATCAAATTGCCAAAGCTATTATTTATGCTTTTAGTGAGGATTACCCCATCTAGATATTATATTACGAAAATTGAAAAATGACACCTGGACACGGGAATCGAACCCGGGACCTTTGGCTTAGTACGCCAATGCTCTAACCACTGAGCTATCCAGGATTCGTCCCATGCCCAGGATCATTCTTCATTCATATTTTAAGGCAGAGCCTATGATGAACGTGCGGAAATTGTCGACTACAAGTGTGTGATTATTAATTGTACAAAATTGTACAAGTGTGTGATTATTAATTGTACAAATGGCAGCAATAAGACAACTACCGGGTCGAAGATGGTTGCGTTATCTGATAGCTCGTGATATTAATATAATCACACACTTGTAGCCGACGATTTCCGCATGTCCATCATAGACTCTGCCTTAAAATATGAGTGAAGAATGACCCTGGGCACGGGACGAATTCTGGACATCTCAGTGGTTAGAGCATTGGCGTACTAAGCCAAAGGTCCCGGGTTCGATTCTCGTGTCTAGGTGTCATTTTTCAATTTTCAGATTATTGAGCTAAGTCGAGCCACTGGTGAAACAGTTTCATGGAAGTCGATTCCAGGAAGTTTAGTGTAGGCCTTCCCTACCACTCTAGCTTCGAGCCTTTCTGTACTGTATGGTCTTTACTTCATTCCGAGTACCTATCTACAGCCAATAACAGCTTTATTTTTCAAACATAGTGTCATTGTTCAGCCTTTGCTACATGTCAAAATGTCAAATTCATCTTCCATTTCTTTATGCCATTCTGCTGCATATGGTCCTTATAAGGCGTTTCAAGCTCTCACATGTGAGCTTATACTCAGCCAAATTAAATGATGTTGATGGTCTTCCCATCTTGCCACTTTAAATCAATTTAGCCCCCTCTTATTCTTAATAACTGTACAGTATTGTGTGTGTGCGAGATTGAGTTTTTATGTTTGAGACGAAAACGAGACTCAACAATGGAGACGGGGCTGGGAACGAGAATTTTAAAATATCTTACTTCGGGACAAGAACGGGAATTAAAATGGTATAGTTAATTATTTCTAAATTTGCAAATACTATTTAAAAACACTGTGCAATATTTAATTTTCTAAATTAATACATAGGCCCTAATAGTGGAAATTTAAACAAATATATTAAGTTTTAAACTCAATAAAAATAAGACACCAACATATGAAACATTAATAGCACCAAAAAAGCTAAAATATTAAATATACTTATTATCTCTAGACCAGCGGTTCCCAAAATTTTTGAATGGTGTACCACCCCAATAATTTCCATAATTTGGAGCAAAACCAAAATAGTGCTGTGTATTTACAATTTCTGTACATTTTTAATGGTGACCAAGGATATAATAACACAGGCTGTGCAACTGCACCGGCTCTTTGAGTTTGAATCACTATTGCCACCTCTCCAACCACTGGCTAAATCTGTTCTACTTTTGGTTATATTGGTCATAAATCATATATATAAGATTTGATGAGACATTATCTTTTTACGACTTTAATTTGCTTGTTTTGTGGTACGCGTACCACAGTTTTAAAATTGTTGCTCTAAACCAGTGGTTCCCAAACTTTTTTGAGTCACCAAAAGTGGTTCCAAAAACTCTTGTCCAGTGCCCCCTATCCTTTACTCTAAGAAATCAATACTCATAATAAAATAGCAATAAAATTCAAGGATGGAACAATTATTAATTGAATATTTATTTAAAATTAAAATATATTAAGTATATTTAACTAAACATGATTGATTAGCTTGACCCAGTGATAATCTTTTCAAAGTTATTAAATACTACATATTATTAGATACCACATTTAGTAACTAGGTAGAGTAAATCACTATTATGTAAATTCTTAATGTGATGGATGAGCTTGATGAAATGATTCTAGTTTTCCAATGTCTGGCTTAATGTCACTTAACATGAGTCTTAAATCACAACGCTTAGTAATCGGATTTCGATTTCTTTGCTTGGAGAGAAGTAGGCTGACCACACTAAAACCACGTTCCACCAAATACGGTGTTGGAAATGCAATCAGGAGCCTCTTAACCTCTCTCCATAATGCAGGATAGCGATAAGGAATTTCCTTCTGTAACCAAAACTCTTGGTATGATTTCTTAAACTTTGGTTTCAACTCAATGTCATTTTGTAGCTCAATTATTTCTTCCTCCAATGCTCCAACTTCTTAATATCTGAAAATGGACATAATACCCAGTCTGTAATTTCCATCGTAACAAGATCTTTGAATCGAACAGACATATCTTCATGCAGCATATTCAAATGGTCACAAAAAACTTGCAGATCATCATCTTGTATTCAGACTTTCTTTTCTAGCTCAGACAAGCTAGGAAATTGGTATAGCTCGCGACGGCCTATATTGCGCTTCAGTATAGTTAATTTTGCAATAAATGTAGATACGACAGATTTGGCTTTAATAAGATTGGCGTCATTGCCTTGCAACTGCAAATTCATTTCATTGAACTTTGCAAATAGCTCAGACAAATAAGCAATGTCATGTTTGATTTTTTGAGTTCATTACTGAGCAAAGCATTCATGTCTTCAAAATATTCCACAACAGTGTCAAAAAGGTTGTAAAAGCGTCTCAAACAGTTTTCTTTAGATAGCCAACGAACTTCAGTGTGAAACAACAAACGTTCAAATTCTTCCTCATTCTCAGAACATAGCTCCCGGAATAGTCGATCATTGAGATCATATGCTTTAATTTTATTCACTGCAGTAATAAAAGTGTGTAATGAATTGTGTAGGCATCCACTGAGATTCTTTGCAGCCAGATGTTGGCGATGAATGACACAGTGAATGGTAAAAATATTTGGCACTGATTTTTTCAAGTAAGTGACACACCCACGGTAGCGACCAGTCATTGATGGTGCTCCATCAGTTGCACAAGCAAGTATGTTAGTAAGTGGGATTTCCTTTTCTTTGAAAAAGTCCTCAACAACATGAAATATTGACTCTCCTTTAGTATCGGTTTTTAGTTGCCTTGCAAATAACAACTCTTGAGCCAAACTCTCGTCTTTTATAAAACGCACATAAGCGATAAGTAAAGATTCATTGCCTGGCAAAGTTGACTCGTCCAGCTGTAATGCAAATTCTGTTGTCCTTAATGTGTTGCACAGTAGATCTTCCACATTCTCAGCCATTTCAACTATGCTTCTTTGTATTGAATTATTGCTGAGAGGAATCATCTTAATTATATCATGTGGTGACTTGTGCAAAACAGTATTCAGAACCTCACTAACTGCTGGAAGGATGAGTTCTTCACCAATTGTATGGGGCTTTCCAGACTTAGCAATCAACAATGAAATGTTGTATGATGCACGCAAACCATCACTTTGTTGTTGTGAACTATTGCGAATCATGTTTAACAATGTGGCCGCTTTTGAAACTTTTCACGAAGGATTGAAAAAAGTTAAATTATTATCTGCCTTGTCAGGATGTGCCTTCTTTAAATGTTCTATGAGTCTGGAAGGCTTCATGGCCTCATTAGAAAATACCTTTTCACATAACAGGCACATTGGCAGCTGCTGGTTTGTTGATGCAAGTATAAATCCATACTTAAGATATTCCAAACTATATTGTCTACATTTCTTTTTTGATTTTTCTGCTTCTGCCATTTCTAATTTAAAAGAAAAAAAAATATTGTAGGCCTATATTTAAAAAAGTGTTTTTCTGTTGCTTCCTTCAGAAATTTACAGTCATAACATTAAATATGTTTCAATAATAGATGTATGAATAATTATTAACGTGGAAAAAAAAGATTAATCTAGAGTTACATTTATTTTCGTTTTTTTATATACCTTTTCAAAATGATTTTGCTACACAATTATCTATGTACACATTTTTTAAGTGAATATTAAATTCAAAATTAAGCTCTAGATTAGGCATCGGTACTGAATTTAATTTTAATTCTTTTATATCTCCATATAACTTTCATTAAAACTTTTAATATTGAATAGGTTGCAACAAAGATAATAGCTTCTAATCTCAATTCATAATCAACATGTTGAATAATTGAAAACATAGGAAAATAAGTATCACACTCAATACTATTTTGTTCAGGACTTACCAGTAAAATCTTGAGGAGACAACAAAGAAACAAGAACACAGCACAACTATTTCTCAAAATGTGATAACTGGTCTGAATAGCTATGGTGACGTGGCCTCAATAAGGGCGGGAGAACGTGTGACGTAGTCTCGGGGAGGGGGTGAGAACGTGTGACGTAGTCTCGGGGAGGGGGTGAGAACGTGTGCCGTAGTCTCAGGGAGGGGGTGAGAACGTGTGCCGTAGTCTCAGGGAGGGGGTGAGAACGTGTGCCGTAGTCTCGGGGAGGGGGTGAGAACGTGTGACGTAGTCTCAGGGAGGGGGTGAGAATGTGTGCCGTAGTCTCAGGGAGGGGGTGAGAACGTGTGCCGTAGTCTCAGGGAGGGGGTGAGAACGTGTGCCGTAGTCTCAGGGAGGGGGTGAGAACGTGTGTCGTAGTCTCGGGGAGGGGGTGAGAACGTGTGACGTAGTCTCGGGGAGGGGGTGAGAACGTGTGCCGTAGTCTCAGGGAGGGGGTGAGAACGTGTGCCGTAGTCTCGGGGAGGGGGTGAGAACGTGTGACGTAGTCTCAGGGAGGGGGTGAGAATGTGTGCCGTAGTCTCAGGGAGGGGGTGAGAATGTGTGACGTAGTCTCGGGGAGGGGGTGAGAACGTGTGACGTAGTCTCGGGGAGGGGGTGAGAACGTGTGCCGTAGTCTCGGGGAGGGGGTGAGAACGTGTGCCGTAGTCTCGGGGAGGGGGTGAGAACGTGTGCCGTAGTCTCGGGGAGGGGTGAGAACGTGTGACGTAGTCTCGGGGAGGGGGTGAGAACGCATGACATGGCCTAGAGAATGGAGGCTATACGCTCACAACATGACCTTGGAAAGGGAGGAAGAAACTTGAAGCAAGGAATGTATTTTGTTGGTCAGTCAAATATAAATAAACAACACACTCGGAAAATACCAGCTTGAGTGCCCCTCTACCACCCTTTTGCCTATTATCGCCCCCTTACCTCCCCCTTTCAACTTAGCGCCCCCCTGTACAATCTCACCGCCCACAAGGGGGCGGTACCGCCCACTTTGGGAACCACTGCTCTAAACTATACATGCTTGACTATTACTTGGTGTTTGCAACCAGAAATATAATCATGTTCTCGCTAGATATAGATTCAATGAGTAGTCTAGGAGTAATAACCCTATAGAGAGTGCACAACACTTCAACATAGCGGGTGACTAGTTGAAATATGTTGATTTACGATATCTTATTTTCTTTAAATGAGATGTAAAATAAATCATTTAACCAAAATAACTTGATTAAATACCTATCACATAAAATAATAATAGCAATTTTTTCCCATAGGAATTTCAAAATTCAGGATTCCTGCACACCCCTACAGTCTTGGCTTGAGTTTTCTGGAAAAATTAACTTGAATTATTTGATTTGAGGTTATTCTCACTAACCTCAAGATCAGGATTGATGGTATCACTTTCTTGGACTTTATTTAAGTGTTCCTCAGTTTCTTCAGACATTTTATCTTACGTATGGTTATCAACATTTAAGCAAGGAGGTTCAAAGTTTGCAGATTCCTTTTGTTTATTCAAAACTTTGACAGTTTTGAAATTTTCTAAAATTTTAACATATCGACTTCTAATTATTTTTCTTGACCACTAACATAACCTTCTGATTTCCGGTGGTTTAAGTTAAAAAAAACTACTCTTTTCATGTTGTTGCTCCCCTGTTGGCACTCCATAGATCATAGCTTCGTGTGTGGTTGCTTGCGAAGAGCTATGACTGAAGATGATGGCAAAGTTACTATTTCTTCTGATACTGCATGTATTTGCTCTGATGCCGTTGAAATTTTCTTTTCATCCAACATTTTTGTCCAATAATCTATCACCTTGTGCCCAGGTTTTTTTACAATAGTTGCATCTCATATGGCTTTTTTGTGTAAAATGGTAAGGGTTTTAGCCTCTTAGTTCTTGATAATTTCATATCTCTACACTATATTCATTTTCCCCTGTTTATTTTGCTAATTTAATATTATTATTAAACACCTAGATTTATTTATTCATCTAATACACTTACAAGTGCCCATCGGTTATAATATCCAAAAGACATATGACCGGTTTTATACTTCCTTTTACTCAATTCTTCCACCTCAAGTTTAATAGTAATTAGGTGTTGTCATTGTCAGAATAATGAGAAAACATCCTAATTATATACTATTGCTATTTAACCAATTAGATGGAGGCATTTTACTGAACTGACCCGACCACAGGCTGGAAACGCTGATGATGATGATATTGATTTAAACAGTTAGGCTTATGTGTTCTTAATAGATTTCAGCATGTGTTATCCATTTGTCTATTCTAGGCCTAATTTAACAATTATATATCCTTACTAAAATTGTTTATCTAAAATGTTTAATTTTAAGAAAGTTTGGGGCTCTATGCTAATTTTAAGTGTCCCAAGTCATGATCAAAGTTGTGAGCTTTACATTTTCTAATTTCAATTCATTAACTATATATTTGGCTATTAATTTTTTGGTCTAGTCATTTTCATTCTTAATAAGTCATTGTTGAAATTATACTTCCATTTGCAGTTTTTACCATTTTATTTTTATGATTTGTTTCTTCTCAGAAACAAGGTTAATTTCAATTTGCACACACAGTTTCACAGGGTAAAGGGGTGGTTTGGCGTGGAACAGCCAGCCACACAGTGCTTAGCATTTGTCTTTTTTGATTGGAAACTTGAGGGGTGATGCTAGGGACCACAAGTTTAGCGCACACACATTTATAGTGACACGCGAGTTGACCAGCCACACATCTCTAGTGACACGCGAGTTGACCAGCCACACATCTCTAGTGACAGGCGAGTTGACCAGCCACACATCTATAGTGACACGCGAGTTGACCAGCCACACATCTCTAGTGACAGGCGAGTTGACCAGCCACACATCTCTAGTGACACGCGAGTTGACCAGCCACACATCTCTAGTGACAGGCGAGTTGACCAGCCACACATCTCTAGTGACAGGCGAGTTGACCAGCCACACATCTCTAGTGACAGGCGAGTTGACCAGCCACACATCTCTAGTGACAGGCGAGTTGACCAGCCACACATCTCTAGTGACACGCGAGTTGACCAGTCACACATCTCATAGTGACACGCGAGTTGACCAGCCACACATCTATAGTGACACGCGAGTTGACCAGCCACACATCTATAGTGACACGCGAGTTGACCAGCCACACATCTCTAGTGACACGCGAGTTGACCAGCCACACATCTCTAGTGACACGCGAGTTGACCAGCCACACATCTCTAGTGACAGGCGAGTTGACCAGCCACACATCTCTAGTGACAGCGAGTTGACCAGCCACACATCTCTAGTGACAGGCGAGTTGACCAGCCACACATCTCTAGTGACACGCGAGTTGACCACCCACACATCTCTAGTGACAGGCGAGTTGACCAGCCACACATCTCTAGTGACACGCGAGTTGACCAGCCACACATCTCTAGTGACACGCGAGTTGACCAGCCACACATCTCTAGTGACACGCGAGTTGACCAGCCACACATCTCTAGTGACACGCGAGTTGACCACCACAATCTCTAGTGACACGCGAGTTGACCAGCCACACATCTCTAGTGACACGCGAGTTGACCAGCCACACATCTCTAGTGACAGCGAGTTGACCAGCCACACATCTCTAGTGACACGCGAGTTGACCAGCCACACATCTCTAGTGACACGCGAGTTGACCAGCACACACATCTCTAGTGACAGGCGAGTTGACCAGCCACACATCTCTAGTGACAGGCGAGTTGACCAGCCACACATCTTTTAGTGACAGGCGAGTTGACCAGCCACACATCTATAGTGACAGGCGAGTTGACCAGCACACATCTATAGTGACAGGCGAGTTGACCAGCCACACATTATTAGTGACAGCGAGTTGACCAGCCACACATCTATAGTGACACGCGAGTTGACCAGCCACACATCTTTAGTGACACGCGAGTTGACCAGCACACTCTATAGTGACACGCGAGTTGACCAGCCACACTCTTTAGTGACACGCGAGTTGACCAGCCACACATCTACAGTGACACGCGAGTTGACCAGCCACACATTACAGTGACACGCGAGTTGACCAGCACACATCTCAGTGACACGCGAGTTGACCAGCCACACATCTATAGTGACACGCGAGTTGACCAGCCACACTTATAGTGACACGCGAGTTGACCACCACACATCTATAGTGACACGCGAGTTGACCAGCCACACATTCTAGTGACACGCGAGTTGACCAGCCACACATCTCTAGTGACACGCGAGTTGACCAGGCACACATCTCTAGTGACACGCGAGTTGACCAGTCACACATCTCTAGTGACACGCGAGTTGACCAGTCACACATCTCTAGTGACACGCGAGTTGACCGTCACACATTCTCTAGTGACACGCGAGTTGACCGACACACATCTATAGTGACACGCGAGTTGACCGGACACACTTCTCTAGTGACACGCGAGTTGACCGGACACACTTCTCTAGTGACACGCGAGTTGACCGGACACACTTCTCTAGTGACACGCGAGTTGACCGGACACATTTCTCTAGTGACACGCGAGTTGACCGGACACATTTCTCTAGTGACACGCGAGTTGACCGGACACATTTCTCTAGTGACACGCGAGTTGACCGGACACATTTCTCTAGTGACACGCGAGTTGACCGGACACATTTCTCTAGTGACACGCGAGTTGACCGGACACATTTCTCTAGTGACACGCGAGTTGACCGGACACATTTCTTAGTGACACGCGAGTTGACCGGACACATTTCTCTAGTGACACGCGAGTTGACCGGACACATTTCTCTAGTGACACGCAACTTGACCAGACACATTTCTCTAGTGACACGCAACTTGACCAGACATTTCTCTAGTGACACGCAACTTGACCAGACACACTTTCTAGTGATACTGGCAGCTACCCTACGTGCAACTTTCTTCTAATTTGATATACAGTAGAACCTGGATAATTCAAACTTGAAGGGGCCAGGAAAACTTCTAATCATCCAAAAATTTGAATTAAATAATTTTTTTAAAAGGAATTCCCTTTTCCACTTCCTTTATCACCGTTACTTTTTGCGGCCAAAGTTAATGATTTATAGAACTGTGGCTTGGACAGTGACATCACGAACACACACACACACACACACACACACAAGACACAACACCACACACACACACACACACACACACACACACACACACACACACACACACACACACACAAACACTAATGTACAGTATGTATACACTGTACTAAACAAAACTAAAACTAAACAACAAAACAACTTGCACATCACAATAATATCGCACTAACGAATCACTAAGAACAATGCACTAACCGTTTGAAAGTTTCGACCTTGACTAACGGATTACAGAACTGTACGTTTAAACAAAGGTGTATGGGTGAGGGGGGGATGAGGGGACGTGAAGAAGGTACTGATCGGATTCCAACGTCGCCTCGCCTGTTTCCAAAAATAAAACAACACGGCCTGCACCTAGAAGTAGGAAAATATTACTGCACATACATTAAACTTACGAAAAGTTTGAATTAACCAAAACAAATTTGAATCATCCACATTTTTTTAACATTGTTTTAATACAAAATTCACAGGACCATACAAAAATTTTTAATTAAAGACTATTTTGAATCACCGAAGTTCGAACAATGTCAGGTTCCACTTGAACAAGTGTTTACGGGTGAAAAAGGGTCCACTGTTGAAGCTTTTATAATTATATACATTAACATCAGCATGGTCTTATTTAATGTCTAATAAGAGGTTTGAGACTGTGATTTGCGAAGCGGTTATTGTTATACCGAGCATGCCAAAAGGAAGTTTGTAATTGCCATGGATGAAGATTAGGGCCTATATTATATAAAGTGCTATACCGGTAACTATTTCTAATATTTAAATTATAACTCAAACGTTTCTTAAAATGTAGTTTCAGACACTGTAACTATTTCAACTTTTAAAATATAATGGCAGTCAGCAACCTTATAATTTTCTCTGTTCTGAATTCCACACCCCCATAAGTAAAAAAAAGCCCCGATGATATTTCAACTACTCTACTGAGAATAATGGCTGTTGTGGACCAAACAACTACTGTATATTGTTGTAAGGAAGAGGGTAAGAGATTTGAGAAGAAGTGACTAGGTACAGATGATTTGAAATTTTTATTCTTATTTTGCACACAATCTTGCCGACCTGTTTTACCATTTTGATTTGTACTGTTTTTATATGATGATTTGTTTTTATTTCTATTTTTCAGTTTGTAAGAATTTACATAGAAAGCTCCCTCTGAGTCGGTTTTCTTGGCATTTTTTGTACTGTACTCTTCGAAAAATTAAACTTTCAATGACACTGTATCCAGAAATTCATCTCTAGTTTTTATTGCTCAACGAAAATTATCATAACTCTCTGGCACACTGTACAGTAACACTATAGTTAATACATTTTCAGAGATGCAAACATCTGTATTGTTGAGTTTATCAACTGTGTTAAGAAAATTCGTGAACTGCTGCGCCGTGTTTTTCTCCCTCATACATATTTGTAAATAAATTATTTTTCAAAAAGTCACATTTCTGGCCTTCTCAACTGATAGACTAGTTATAGTTTTTGTCACACTTCATGTGATGTTTTGCTATGTCTTATTTGAGAAATCTCTACAGAACTCACAGTCAAGACAATCTCAGCTTTAACTTTACAATCAGCTTTGTCGTATGCAGCCGTAAGTGGGAGCAGGACGCTCAGGCAGCTGCATTGGCACCGTCCGCTGTTGCGGGTTTGAGAATTGTTAGAAGCAACTTATTCCTGGTTGGTTGTTATTGATAAGAATTGCTTCCGTTTGCTGTCTTGTGCGTTGTAATTGTTCTGCCCCAGTTTTTTGATGTGCCTGGAGAATCCAGATGCTATTTGATTTCAGGCGTCAAAAACTATTTGACTATTTTTTTTATGTTATCTCACCTCTAATCGCCCTGTCACTTTTACAACAGAGATAATTTTGTGTTTCAAACAACATAAACTTTGCCACCATTATAACTTGTATTTAGTTACTAAAAACATTTTGTCTAACAAAAACAAGATACATCTAGAGAGGTATAAAAACACTCAGCTCTCTAAAAAAACTAATAAAAAACACACAAAATGGCCTTGAGGCGCAATACACACATTATCTGATGCTATTTTGATATTTAATAGAATGGGTATTTACTATACACAACAATATATTTTATTTAAGCTGTAAATTTCGATGCTTTATAACTGTATAAGCCAAAACATGAAGTTTTCGAATTTTTGAAGCTTCTCACATTTCATTCACAAGCTTTGTCAGCAGTATTGAGGGAAGAGTTAACTGTTTTCTATCTAATTTTAACGTGTGTTTGTATTAGGGTGCAGCAATCTTGTACATGCTAGAGAGGTTCCTGCAAGAAGATGTTCTTCGGAACGGACTTAACGAGTACCTGAATGCTCACAAGTATGGCAACGCAGAAACTAAGGACCTCTGGAATGTATTTAGTAAACATGCAAATCAATCGGTGGAAGTCAAGGTTTGTCTACAAATCATTATGTATTTTATTGGGCTCTTCTGGTTTGAACAACTTGGACTGTTTTAAGTTTCTGACATTTTGGCTACTATTATAGAAGCCAGCTTCTAGTATAAAGTAAGTTACTCAAGGGTGTTACTGGAATGACAACCAAAGTGCTGGAATCCTTAAATCTATTGATAGGGCTTAAAATCAAGTTGGTAGGTACAATATAATGTGGTATAGTTTGTCTTACATTCCTAATATTGTAGAAAAATAATGCACAAAAAATAAAATAAAAACAATAAAACTTTTACAAATACTTAAATTTTGATGCCACATAGCATTTTCCTCAAATGGTAGTATACTGCGCAGGAAGTTGGCTTCAGTGATGAAGATTTTAAGTGTTGAAAAATGAAAACTTATCTGGTAAGCGATAAACTAAAAGTCCTCTAGAGGTGTGCTAGATGTGGATGGCAAGTGATGCTAGTGTTAAAACATGGGTCAAATAGTCGCTAATTAGCAAATATTTACATTGGTTTGTTTTCTTGACTTAGTGATCCATTGATAGCCCAGTTCCCATAATCTTAACTGGGCCATATTGCATTGGATTCTTTAGAAGGATTATTTTTAACACTTTGATTGTGGTCAGTATAGCAACCCTAAAGTTTTAAGTTTTCACTTCAACAAATAATTTGGCATCATTGGAGCCAATGAACTCTTTCTAACTCATGAGAAAAATGCCATGTAGCATTGAACTAGTCAAGTGATTCTAAATATGTTTTTATTTTTATTAGTCCTTGTTTTTCTATAACTCTATCATTAGTATTTAATCATGTACTTTAAAATGCTTGACACATTTTATTTCATATTTAGAACACTCCTAATATTACAAGTAGAAGTATTTTGATTAGGGATGGACCTCGAATCCTTGGGCTTGTGCTGCCCAGTTCTTGAATTGGCTATTTCATAAATTGGTCTTGTTACCCAATTCATGAACTGCATGAGTTTTTGCCTGGTCCGTGAAGTGGGTATGTGAAGAACAGGTTTGGTACAAGTTAATTTAACTTTTATCCGTAAAAAGAAAGGTCAGGTTACGTTATGTTAGGTTAGTTTAGTTTAATATGATATCTTAAAACAAATTTCATATAAGTGTATAATTAAGTTCCAGTTCAAGAAATAGGCAAGAGTTAATGCAATCTTTGCCTAGTTCTTAAATTGGTCAGTAAAAGAGGTCAATTCACTGGATGGGCAGAAATTTGTCCAATTCATAAAATGGGCAGTTTCATTATTGGGGTGTAACATGCCTGTAATTTTCAGATTCTTTTTATTAACAGCAAACCTAACTGAAACTACTAGGCTACTGCTGAATCATAAATGCCTTGGGTTTATTTTTAAAGTAACTAAATAAATATATCGAAATAATATCAGTCTCATCTAATCATGTCTCAGTTGGGAGCAAACTACTGAGTTTGATCTTAAGCCGAGGGCTAATTTTTTACCAAATACTCTTAAGATTATGTGATTTGGCATAGGGATGGGCTCTTGGATCCTCGATACTCAAAATTTGAGAAAGTATTGGATTATATATACATATATTTAAAATATATATATATATAAAATCTCATCAACCAGAACCTAGACCAATATATTAACTCTCGATTGAATGTATGAATGTTGTAATGAATGCATTATGGGGAAAAAATTTTTTTATTTTATTTCCTCTTATATTAATTACTTTTCCAAAGGCTCAAATTTATATTTGAGATTATGGGTTTATAAGTAAAATGAACATTCGGATTAATAAAAAAAAAGTTAGCCCCAACCCAAGTTTGGTTTCAATATTTTCATTTCTATGTAACATTATTCGTGTAGTTCTTTCTTATAAAAACAATTCTAATATACAGTTTTCAGGTAACATCTCTTTCTAGCTATGCAGGTTTGAAATAGCTCCCTAATTCTTTTAAAACATAAGACAAATTGTTTACATTGTAGGCAGTGATGGACACATGGACGAGACAAATGGGTTTCCCACTGATCACTCTGACAAAGAGTGGCAACACTGTCACAGCCACTCAGAAGAGGTTTCTGCTCACCGGCGATGTAAGCAATTCCACAGATGATGACTTAGAATCACCATTTGGCTACAAGTGGTACGTCCCACTCAGCTTCTACACCAATCAAAACATCGGGGAGGTTGAAAATGTATGGATGAACATGACCGATGGTAGGTATTGCTCCACATATATTTCCCTTAAAGTTGATACAAACTAATTCAGACCAAAGCTTGTTCGGAATAGCAAAAATTTGGATTAAGCGGGAGACTGCAGTAGGGTTTGAGGGGAGACTGTATATTTCCACAAACTTTAAATTACATTAATGAATTTTATAAAATAACATTTATTTAACTGATATGACACATAATTATAAAGAAGGTAAAATGAATTATTGCCTAATGGCTTGGAAATGTGTAATAAGAATTTAGAAACACTGTACACTTAAATCCCTCGAATCTTATGGTAGTTATTGCTTAAGCAAATAGTAAAAGGAATTATATATATTTGTGTAGCTGGGAAAATATCAAAATTTCAAAAAAGGGCAAGATTGTATTAAAAGAATTAATTTGCATGAAAAGGGTTCTCATATTTTTCATAACATAATGTACATATGACAAACAAAATATCATTTGTCAGTGGCAACGAGCCTTAAACAATTCAATTTAAGATATTTTCACGTTAATTAAAATAATTGTACATTTTTAAAGATTTGAAAGAAAATTTAGTATTCTGTTTTGAGAAATTTAGGATCCAAACCATCTCTAAACACATAATGTAATTTTACATTAAAGTATATATTTTTAGTTACAGGAAGAGACATAGAGCTAAATATATAAATACTAAGCATTTATTATCATTGTTTCTTATAATCAGCTTTTAACTTGAGTTTTTTAAACCAATAAAATATATTTCATTTGACTTAGTTTGTTTTTTGTACTCATTTTCTGAAAACTCTGCATTTTTTCACTTCGAGTCAAGTTCAAATCTAATTTAGTTGAGTTTGAATCATATAAAACTATTTGTATAAGTATTTCAAGTTAAATTTTGGTTCTATGTCCGTTCCTAAAATGTAAACATGAATCTAGATTTAGACACAATTTAATATAGCTTTACAAGTTATTTTATTAATTATACAAAAGTAAATTTTGAGGGCGTGTTTGTTGTGAAATATTTTTTTTAATAAATCAAATTAATTAAACTTAAAAATATTGAATTTAGGAAGACTTTCAAACTTAGTTTACTCCCATTTTTACTAACCATTATGGAAAATATAAGATGTTTATAGTAAAGTTGGGTTGAAATCTCCAATTTACCATTGAATCTGAATCTTGAACATGAATATAGGAGGAAATATAAATATTAGTTAACTTATTTCTTTTAAATCCATTCATTATTACATTCATACATTCATCTAAATGTTAAATTATTGGTCTGGGGCCTGGTTCATTAACAAGTTAGATCTCATTTGATTATGCTGTGATTTTATTTATGTGTTGCAAGTTTGAACAGTTCAAATACATTATTTTGCGAACTTGAATCTTAAATCTGAATCTTATAGAACATAGCTTACATAGGATCCTTACTTGACTATATTAATTCTTAAGTTGAAATTAAACTCTTTTTGTTCTAATCCATGCTTTAAAATATACTTAGAGTTAAGTGATACATTAATTGGCTGGGGTCTGTTTTTATGTTTTGTAAGAGTAAACCACAAATAATCAGCACAAGAACTTTAAAACCTATTTAAATTTAAATTTTAAAAGAATCTGTTTATGTTGAATCCTCAACTCTTGTCAAGAATTCAAGATATTCAAACATTTGAAGGTCCCATCCCTACCACAAAGTGTTAACAAACACAACCTAAAGTCTGTTCAGCGTAGGAATTATTTTCTGAAAGTCCTTTTTCCCTACCAGAAAGCTATTATATAGTAGGATATTGGTAGGAAAAAAGACCTTTCAGAGAGTAATTCCTACCATGAATGGAGTATACCAGTACTATCATCTGGGCCTGGATTCACTAATGGGAGCAAATAGTTGCGCCGGCGCAAGTTTGAAAGATGTGCTCAAATCCTTATTCACTAAAAGAAGCAGGCGCAATTAGAGAGCAAAGTTGCGCCTTTTATTTGCCACCACTCAAGAGTAGGCGCAACTATTAAATCATGATTGTCACTTCAATAAATTTAAATGGCGGCATATTATCGTTATGGCTTAAAATACAATAATTAGTTAACTGTACTTCAATTAATAATAAAGAAATTAAAATAACAGACGTTTGTCAAGCACAAAATTGATTTCAATTTAGATAGTGGTAACAAAGCAATTACTTACCTTTTATTGTTGAAATCTTACATTCAAACAACGTAATGGCATTTATTGCATTATTACAAAACAAAACGTCAAACGAAACCACGAACTGTGTAATCTTTGTCTAGATCCAAAGAGGTTTGTATTCCTCCAAATCCAAAGACATCGCGTCACTAAATATGGTGGTTAGTATAGCTTTAAAATAAATTTTAAAGTTTCTATAAGTGTTTTCTTAATGGAACTTAAGCTTTAAACTAATAATATAGATAAATACTAAATAATATACTAATATTGGTTTTGTAAAGCACCCACAAAGAGGCCGTTTCTAATTTTATTACTAGTCTACAAGCAAAATATTTAGAAATCCTTGTATTTGCTGTAATTTTCATTAGAGATTTAAAATAAAGTAGTCTTGACTTTGAAAGGAAATTCTTCGCATTGATTGGTCGAAAGGAGCGCAAATGATGACGTTTGTGATGACGTCACCCTATTCTTGCCACCCGTTTGCGCCTAGTTTAGTGAATACGAAAATGGAGCAAATAAATAAGGCGCATCTTGGGCGCAAAGTTGCGCCATTTCTAGACTTGCGCCGGAGCAGATTTGCTCCCGTTAGTGAATCCAGGCCCTGTAATTTATCACAAATATATAATTAGCCTATTTCACAAAACTTCACAAACATACAAGGGTTTTTTTAATAAACTGTTGACTATATTTGTTGAAATCATCATTTGGAAACATATACTGCCATTCCGAGGATAGGTGAAGAGTATAATTCATTCATGACCTAAGTTTACTTGGATGACAGCTCAAAAAGTTACTAGAAATAGTCTCTCATATATCCCTATGCCAACAGCTGACATCTATCACTTTGGAAAACTGTAATGAAAACAGATGGTAATATATGAATGTGATAGTTAACCATAGTAATTTAGGCCATTATTATTTATATATTTATTTGAGGTCGGACACAAAGATTATGTTATTGTTTTATTCCACTTAAAAAAATTAATATTCACAGCACTTCCACAAAAGGTCTAACGAAAATAGCTTCAAAATGGCGACTGACGAATTTAAACCATGTGGTTGAACATGATGGAAACAAGTTTTTTACAATTATGCACCCACGCAGTGGATAAAAATATCTTATTCAGTTTATTTCGAAATACGATAAAATATTCATAAAATAATTTATTATGTATACAAAAAAGACCAGTATTTTTTCTTTTCCAAATAAATACGATGCCTGTATTAAAAGGTATTGATGTATGCACTATATTACACATAGTCAATAACGTTTCAAAACGAAGAATAAGTACTTTTAATTATGTTTAAAATATTGTTTCGAGTTGGATGAAAAGAAATTATTAAAAGTAATGAAATAGTATGAGAAAACTTAAGTTTACGTTATTTTAAATGTAAAATATAACAGGTAATTAAAAAACTTAACATTTCTAACAAAACAGTGATCTCTTACAAGTGTTGGTAACCCAAAACCTAAACATATGATTTTTGAACTGTCATCCAGGTAAAAACCTATCATGAACAGACTCTATTTATGGTCGTACTTAGGGGTGTGTGAAGTCCACTTTTTCAATTTGAAGCAAACTCGAATTGAATATATGAAATATTCTTGAAACCAAATAGAAGTTTGAATATTTTCTTTTAGTTGTTTTATGTTTGAAGAAATATTATATTGGGGTTATTTATGACTAAAATTACTTGGAAAACATTCTATTGCACCATTGTTTGTAATAGTTCGTGTTAATCTGACAAATCAAGCTAATATCACAACTTACAATTCAATTACTTGAATTTTCTTCCATATGAATATTAATTTGTAATGTATTAAACAGCTCAGTATGGCTATAATTGAAAATAACTATAGTATTTTAGCTGTCAATATATTTGCTGGCGAAGCTTTGAAGCCGGAATCAGTTTCAAAGTGAAGTCGAAGCTGATGTTTATTTCGAAGCCAAGTTGAAGTTTTGAAGCTTCGCACACCCCTAGTATTATCCAGAGGTCCAGGGTTCTATTCGTGTGTTCAGGTATCATATTTCAACTTTATTTAAATGGCTAATATATTCTGACTTGACATAACATTTCACAATTTTACATTCCACAGAGAAGCATTTAAGTTATTACCTATTGGTGACCTAAACTATTTATGTTGAAATAACAGTGTGAAGAGGATGGATTTAAAGAAAAAGTACTAGAATTGGCCTCAAGAGAGGATGAGAAATCACTATGAAAATAATCAACCCTACTACACCTGTTCAAATTCTGATACACAAGTCCTTTGTTTGATCTTACTGCTCCTTTAAAGTTTACTTTACTTCTTTACTTATGAACACATTCATAGTCTTGCAATGTATATATAGGTACATATATTAGGGATGGCCCCTTATGGTCCTTTTATTCAAAATTTGAGGATCTGAGAAATAATCATTTGACATTTTTATAATATTTTTTAAAATTCTTTTTTTTCCAAATTTTTTTCAAATTTTGAAATCTATTAATTTACTACTCAATGTAAATAAAACCATAGTTGGAGGGATAAAATCATGCCAATATGCTTATCATGTTTACTAAGATTTGGATTCAAATTAGAGATTATGGATTTGTAGGTAAAATAAAGTTTTTTATTCGATACTGAATGCGAGAAAAAGTGAATTTGACCCATCTTGAACCCGTATCCTTATCTTTATTTGTTTTCAGTGAAGTTTGAGGTGGCAGAGAATGTAGATTGGATCAAGGCAAACGTGAATCAGTCTGGCTTCTACCGGGTGATGTACGATGAGGAGACATGGACTTCTATCATCCTGGCTCTTCAGCAGAACTACTCCGTGTTCAGTCCTGCCGACAGGGCAAGCCTTTTGGATGATGCGTTCACTTTGTGCAGGTTAGGGGCCTAGTTGTACCATTTTTCTACCATTTAGGTGAGTCACTAGCATTGATGCTCAAATTGGAAGCCATAGTTCGCTTTTGAGCAGCCACACTGGAGATGTTTTTCCACGATTCACTCTTCCACTTTCTCTAGATGGTTAATGCTGTGACTATTGCTTAGGAGAAAATATTCTGGCTAAGTTAATTGAAACTATCAGGTGTAATTTATTTTAATTGGAAACTTAAGTTGAACAATTAAATAAAATGATTATTATTTTTAAAAAAAACTCTCCTTATTAATAATATAACAATTAACATAGATTTTAAAATTTTGTGGGCAAAATTCAAGGAACAGTTCAAAATTAATTGAGACACTGAAATATCACAAGACGTAAAACCTACCAAATACATCATCCAGCAGCCAATTTCTCCAGCAACATCACCAACTCCATCTATACCATCAAAGGCAGTCACACATATTAGTCCAGTAATATAGTTTACCAACTAGAATGCAATGTACAGCACAATGTACAATGTACAGCACAATATGTTGGCCTCACCACTGAAACTCTCTGTGAACGAATGGACACCGCCATGACACCAAAATTAAGAATCTGGAAAAACCAGTTTCAGCACACGCCACCAATCATAACCTCAACTTTGAGGACTGCTACACTGTCAAGGTGTTAAAACATTCTACAAGACACAATGTAATATGTCTCAGTTAAGAAGATGGGAACTGGCACATCAATGGATCACAAAGTCTAGAAAACCACCTAACCTAAATATTAGCTAATTTCAACCCAGAGACTACACCAGCACCATCCACCATCCATAGAGTAATAGAGAATCATTCAGGGAATTTCAACTCCACCAGAGAAGTTTTCATCCTTAGCAATCAAGTTGGCATCACTGAAGACGGTGACCTGGTGGTCTAGGGGTAAGGTGTCAGACTTCTGTGCTGAGGGTCCGGGGTTCAATCCTCGGTCCCGGCACAGATTTATCTGATTGCCAAACCCTTCCTTCACCTCTGATAAGATGTGTATTAATCACAACTTGTGAATGTGAGGAATGCCCTGCCTACACCGTGGTTCGAATTCCACGTTAAACTGTAGGTCCTCCATTTCATCTCACAATCACCTTACCATTGCACATTAGCGTAAGTGCGTATAACCCGAACGGGTAGTAAGACGCGGTGCTAATATTAATTTATAGGTTGTAGACACTGGGGGTGTGCAAAGCTTCAAAAATTTGACTTGGCTTCCAAACAAAAAAATGTCAGTTTCGACTTTGCTACGAAAAAAAATTCTGCTTTGACAATTAAAAGCTTCACCAATCAAAATATTGAGAGCTAAAATATTTATTTTATGATCATATAATCTCATTATGAGCTATTGTATACTTTAAAAATTAATATTCATATGAAAAAAAATAAGTAAATTACTTGTAAGTTATGATAACTTAATTTATCTTATTAAAATGAAATATTACAAACAATTGTGTAATAAAACAATTTCAAGGATTTTATTGCATAAAGCTATTTATAAATAACAATAATATAATAGTTTTTTTCAATCATAAAACTACTTTTAAAAAAATTCACTTTGATTCAGCTTCAAGAATATTTAATATATTTGATTCGAATTCTCTTCAAATTGAAAAAGTGGACTTCGCACACCCCTACTAGACGCCATCTTTATGTGGGGGTTTTTTCCGCCAGAAAAATGAGTATCAAATTTACAATTATTTTTCCTTGGTATTTCTATAACCTATCTTTTTCTAGAAAATAAATCTCCATCTACCAAAGGCCATTGTAAAAGAAGTAAAATATGTGTTTAATCTGGCGTTTATGACTGTCATATTTTGACCAGAGGCAAATATTTTAAACTTAATGAAATACCAATACAGTAGATAAAAGGGTATTAACACAATATGACTTTTACCATGAAAAGAACAACACAGTTTACACTTTACATTGCTGCCATTGGACAAAGAAGTAATAGCTCCCTTTTGAAGAAAATTGCTTGCTACCACCCAATACCCTGAAGCTAGGTTTAGTTCTATCAAAACTCATTGGGGAGGGAAGTGCAAATGCAACTTCCTAAAAAAGGAAACAAAGGAGAAAAAGGAAATTTGTAAAGAATAATAGGACACTTAGATAGAAACATGTAAAAAGAATAACATAAAGGACAACCACAGGAAATGGTCATTGGATGCGAATATATAATATATCTCTTTAAGGAAAATATTTTTGTTGCTTTTTGAGGTATTCTGTTTTATTTGAAAGCAAGGATTTCCTTTAAGAGATATATTATATAAACTTAAGAATGAGAGAGCCCTTTCCAAATCATTGAAGTTTGAGTTTATTTGTTTACCACTTATAGCTGAAAAATCATCTTATTTACAGACTTTTAAGCCTTTAATACAACTTTTTATCTAGCAAAATCCAATAATTTTATTTTTACCACAAATCAGGGTCTCTATTAGTTTAATAGTGCATAAAGTAAGTCGATATATTTATAAAAAGTTCCATCATCATCAGTTTTACCAGTTGAAGAGGATAAATTTTAAGGAAATTCAAACGAAGAAAGTATGTAAAACCCCAAAGTGGCATAACCATATCCACTCCACCTATTTAATATGAAAAATGAAAACCCACACATTCTGGTCAGAATCCACTGCACTTTCTGTGCGGTCAACCATTATCAATTACATGTTTATTTTCATCTTGATGAACAAATGTTGGGGTGTGTTCAGGGCAGGTCTGTTGAGTGCCACCATCCCCTTGGAGATGTCCTTGTACTTGCTCCAAGAGCGGGACTATGTCCCCTGGGCCACGGCCCTCGAGCATCTACAGTCGTGGAGCAAGCTCATGTCCGAGTCACTGCCATACAAGTTGTTTCAGGATTACATGCGGCACATCCTCGACCGTGTTACGCAGTCTGTCGGCTGGGACGACACTGGCCCACATCTCACCAAGTATGTACTCTCTCAATATTATGTTCCCTCACTACATGAGTAGTTGAAATATTTTCTGTCTGTTTATGCCTTATATTTTTAACTGATCAAAGGATCTTGTTTCAACATAGAATGCACAAAGATACACACAATAACAAGTCTGGCTGGTAATTTTGGTCTTTGTTTAGTCCACTAAGAATAGAGGTGAACAAACCATTAAAATTTTAATTTTAGACATACTTGATGTTAAAAAAAGGTTTAACAAATTGATTTTCAAAGCTTTAAACTCTTTAGTTTTTATTAGAGATGTGAGAAGTACACTTTTATAATTTGAAGCAAACTCAAATTGAATATATGAACTATTCTCTGAGCTAAATCTTAGTTCAAACATTTTTGATCAATTGTTTTATGCTTAAAGAAAATATTTTATGTTGCTTTATTAATATAATTTTATGCTTTAAAATCATGTAGAGATTTTTTTATTGCACAATTGCTTGAAATATTTCATTTTAATTGTAGAAATCAAGCTACTATCACACCATGCAATTCTACTACTTTGGATTGTTTTGAACGAACATTAATTTATAATGTATATAACAATGTATATGTAATTGAATATAATTTGAATATGTTAGATTTAAATATCTTTACTGGCAAAGCTTCATAATCGTCATAGCAAGAAATTTTTTCAAAGGGAAGTCAAAGTCAAGTAGAAGTTTAGAAGCTTCGCACACCCTTAATCTATAAGAAAAACTTTTTTTTTTTTTTACTCTTTGATTTGTGTCATGTATAGAGAGATTGATCGAATCCACTATTCTACTAATATGAATCTTAATTTTATCTTAGAATCCCATATATTGTTGTCAAATCCTAATCTTGGAAAAAATTAGTAAACTTAAGAGGAGATAGGAATATAATACAAAAAAAAAACTAGATTTAGTAACTGAATTTTAAAAATGTTTCCTAAACTTGTTACCTCAATCATCAGTTTTGTTTAGGTAGTGTGTTGGGAACGTCGTGCCATCTTGGTATTGATGATATTTTGGTTGTTGTGTGACTATTAGTGCATCTCCTGTGAGGAGGGGGTGGAGAGAGTTTTCTGGGGAAGATTAGCCATTTGTTTAGAGGGGATTTGGGAATCTTCATTGTCATTGAGAGCTAAGAAGAAGGAGGTTGGTTGATGATTAAAGTGTTTTACTTGAAGATGAAGGCAAAGTCCCCAAGAAAGGGTATCCCAGAAATTAAGAGGGTAGGAGGTTAATGGAGGTGGGTGAAAAGAGCATTGTTTTAATTCTAACAGGATTTGAGGTGGTGATAGTTGATAATATGCAGATAAACGTCTGGGATCTATAGTTTTATATTTGGAGGAAGTTGAGAGTGAGGGGGAAGGATGGGTTACTTTTATTTAGAACCTAAATTCTTTTTTGGCATAGGCCGGTGTAGAGGTATACAAAGTAATGTTTAGGGGAGGGAACAAAGAGTTGTCCTTAGTGATGTCTTATACATTCTGCTTGCTTCTTCCCAATTTGGTGGCCTCTACAACTAGAATTTGACATCTAAGTGGTTCTTGTCACGTCTGTTCGAGAGTAACTAGTTCTATCATTGCTAGATGAGATGATCAGTTCAGGCACAACCCTAGTTGAAGATAGGGGAGCAGGCTCTTGAAGGTGCAACCCAAGTAACAAGTCTTTAGTTGGCTGACAAATTTATTTTAGAAAAAGAGCCGAGACTCTGCATTACCTCTGATTACTTTCATATCCATACAAACACTAATCAGTTTAATAGTGTACTCTAATAACAAACTCTTGGATTAATATGGATACAATATATATATATATATGATCATCATCATTACTGTTTCCAGGCTATGGCCTGGGTCAGCTTTTTATTCAAGTCATATTTTTTCCACTATCGGCTGGTTAGGCCTGTCGTAGCTTCATATGCCCTATAATATATCTTAAGAATAGGACAGGCACAACATCCAGTCCCTGGCCTTCAATTTATCAATTTGAAAGGGCAAACCCATATCTTTATCAATTATAAATTTTCGGCCATGCCGGGAATTGCTTCTTCTCCTCCTTTGGAGGGAATGTCCTGTTTTCTCCGCTGTCAAATCCAAAGGCTGTTGTGGCACTCGAGACAGGCTACTATTAGGACCCATCTTCAGTGGGTAGAATAGGTCATTCGCCATATCTCCTAGGGGATGGATTGGGAGGAGTGTGATGTGCAAGACAAAATAAACTGCATTCATTATAAAATTCATTTAAGTGTTAAATTAATGGCACGAGCTTAAGTTGTTAAATTTTTCCATAATTATGTTGGGGGTGAACCACCAATAAGCAAATAAGTTAAAAAAATATCCAATTAAAAATTTTGGAAAATAACCATTATTATTTTAATAGAATCTCGAATCCTATAATTTATCATATTCTTGAATATCTTGAATATCCTAAACAGTTCAAGTAGCCAATTCCTGGTAAAATTTCAGATATTGTGCCATTCATACAATCCCCTTTAGAATTTACAAGCTCTTTAAAACAAAATTTTATTTATTATTCACTAATCATATTTGTGATTCTGTTTCTTATTTTATTGTTTTAGGTTAATGAGATCCGATATTCTAGCTTCAGCTGTTCTCTGTAATATTTAACAGTACTGTAAAGGAAGCCAAGACTAGGTTTCAAAGATGGATGGACAAAGATGAACGTATCCCTCCTAACCTTAGAGAAATTGTATATGTAGCAGGTATGGTAGTGTAAAAATACTTAAGGAGTGTATTTTAATATTGGTCTATCACAATTATTTTACTAATACATTCTAGTGTCATTATTTAATGATGAATTATGAATGATGAATGATGATTTTTGTTGTTGTAAGAAATTGATTTGACATTTATCAAAAAGAAGCTGAGGAAAACTCAATGTGTTCATGGATCAAACCCAGATGAGAGTATTTAATTCTTGTTTGTCACAGTAAGTTGTTCATTTTTCTAGGTATCAAGTACGGGGGTGTGAAAGAGTGGAACTACTGCTGGTCCAAGTACAACAGCACTGTAGTTCCAAGTGAGAGAAAGCTGCTGCTGAAAGCACTCGGCGTTGCCTCAGATCCATGGATATTGCAAAGGTAATAATAGTGGCAGTGGTTAGGCTCAGGAGACCCCTGTTTGATCCCTGGCTGTGTGTATGGGTTTTGTTTTATTAATAAGACAAGTCCTAGCAATTGATTTAGGCATTTAATACAAATGTGGTCTCCTAGGTTTACTTAGTAAGCCCTGTGCTTGTTTAACACATCATAATAGTCTCTCAGGCCTCAACTTTAATGATTTACAGGTTTTCTTTTACATTATGAAAAACCCAAAACAATGAAAAAAATTTTTAACTATATTTTTATTAGTTGTACTTTCTATCACCAGCATTAAATGCCAGGGTTTTAAACTATATAACCAAAGAGAACAGGTTAGTGAAGGTAATATTTTTAAAAGATGTATAGTAATGTATTTTTTATATTTGGAAGAAGGCACTAGGAAAGGTAGATAAAAACACACAAACCTTTATTTATAAATTCCCTACCCTAGTGGCCCTGGTCCACAGAGAAGAAAAGAACAGATCCACAGCCGCTAGGTTAAATGTGTTGCGCTCCTTATCGAGGCCTTCAATATTGGGATTGCTAGGTGTGATCCCCAGTGACTACAGCGCAATCAAGTGAGCATTTTTTAAACGACTCACTTTAAACTCGACTGTACTAGATGGCGGATACAAAATATGAGCTCCTCGAGCTAACCTGTCGGTTGGCGGTCACCGAGCAAGCTTCAGGTAGCGCCCTCCTCTGTCTCTACCCCACCTCCTCCCCACAGTTGCTAAGTACCTTAATCCTGCCACACAAATAAGTTTACTCTGACTGCACATTACAAAGAAAACTTGAAACACAATGGATCTTTTCTTTTTTAATACTTAGTACCATGTCTTACTACCCATTCGGATTATACGCGTAAGTACTATTACGCTAATAGGCTAGGATTTGAGAAGGTTGGATATAGAGATATGAACCCGCATTTGCCTGGAGGGAGAGTGAAAAACTATTTAGGGAACCCAGTTCAACCAAGCGGGATTCAAACCTCGGTCTCCCCGTCCTCGGCAGTCTAGCTCAACACTAAACTAGTGTGTTAGCTAACTATGCCACTGAGGTGGGTATTAGTATAAAATAATGTTGAATATAATCATTCCAATGTTTAAAATAAGGGGATATTGCCGATGCCAAATATTACTTAGGAAACTCTTTTCATTGTATTTTCTATGCATTTAACTTTTTTTTAGTTTATTAAATAGCAATATCACTTGTATATTTTGTTTGTATTAATTTGACAACAATATGTAAAAATAAATGCAACTCTTACAACATAAGTATTTAATTTTAATTACTGATATATTTTGTGCGCTCTCTCTTTCTTCCCATTATAGCTATCTGCGTATTTACCCAATAGATAAGGAATGAGGAAGGTAAAATGTTTGGGAAATATGCCCGTATTTGCGTTGAAGAAGAATTATAAGCACATTAGGAAAAAACACTCTCAGTACATCTGATAAGGATTTGAACACTGATATCCCAGTTATTTGCAGTCCAGTCTAACGAATAAGTGAATCCTAAAGAATTGTGACCGCAGAAGCTGCTCACAAGATATTTAATAATTCATTTACAAGTGCATTTCCAAGACCTCATGTCATGTTTAAATTGTAGAAGCACTAACATTGTATATTGGGTCCAACACACTCAATTGTTTGAAAAGTTTTGGTCAATGAAAGGAGGTTGAGGCGGGGGAAGGGGTTGACTATTTGTACGCGAGAGACGGCAGCTCTTAGCTCTCAGCTTGTCTTTCTCACGAGGAACATTTTGCAAGTGAGTTGTTTCAAAGAATTCTCACTTGGAAGCGCTATTATCACTGGATATTTTAAGTTCTACCTGACTTGAGGGGCGCAACAAATCTCCCATAAGGCTACGTATCTGTTATTTCCTGGTCTGTGCCCTGGTCTGATTTTGAACCGCAGCCTTATAGGTCAAACTCTTTTGTACTATTTGCAGTAGCTCTTATCAACAGTATTATTGAAAGATAAAATTTAAACCACCCCCCCAGTTTATACAATAAATATTTTTTATTGTTTTCTAAAAATCTTATCTTATATTAGAGTATATTTCATGCGTTAACAATCTATTCAACCTTTCATTCAGAAATATCATATGGCAACTGTTATCTGACAACACTGCACATTTCAGTTACTCTTACTTTTGAATTATAAAGCTGCCAATTTATTTGCTACTCTGTCTGTTGTGTTGGTCACTTTCTTAATATGAAAAATTAATATTTCTATATGTAAAATTACTTCTACGAAAAGTTAAGCGAAGAATAGAAGAAACAACAAGGGAAGAACAGTGCAGATTCTGGAAAGGAAGATCTACAGTTGCTTCTATCTTTGTATTGAGATAGCTCATTAAAAAAAATACAAGAATATGGTAAAGATACCATGATAGTCTTCATTGACATAAAAAGGCTTTTGACAAAGTACTAAGAAAAGTATATGGTTGAGTTTAAGAAAAAAGGGAGTTGGTGAAGGGACCGTGGAACAAATAAGGAACATATATGATAAGTGTGAAAATTGTGTAAGAATAAGATTGGTTCCAAACAGAAAGGGGAATGAGACAGGGAAGCGTTTTATCACCAATCCCATTTAATAGAGTAATGGATGAAATTATAGCCCAAGTCCAGGGTCACAGAAACCCGGGAGAACTGAAGGTAATGGCATACGCGGACGATATCATGACCCGGGTAGAGTCGGAAGAGGACTTGGAGAGAGAACTAGCTAAATGGGCAGGACAATGGAACGATATGGATTGGACATGGATGTAGAAAAGAGGAAGGTGATGAAGGTGGCTTTAAACACAAACCAGCAAAGAAAGTAACAATCATTGGAAAAGTGCCCTTGAAAAGGTGGAAGATTTATGCTATCTAGGAAGTAAGATTGCTGTAAACGGTAAGATCCAGGAGGAAAAGAAAGATAGGGAAAAGTGGACAATTATACCATGTGTTAAGGATATAATCTGGTATGGAATTAGATAAAAGAGGCCAAACATGTTATATAAGGCATATTATCATCAATATTGACATATGGGTCTGAAACCTGGACAAGGAATAAGAGAGATTTAAGTAATTGCAGGCAGCAGAGATGAGATTCCTAGAGGCATTGAGAATGTAACAAGAAGAGAAGGATAAGGAATTAAATAATTAGGGATAGCTTTAAAAGGTACACCATTAGAAGAGACAATGAAGAGGAAAAGGTTACTGTGGTTAGGTCATGTGATGAGAACAGAGAAAGACAGCATGCCTAAGAAAGCCTTATAGAACAAAGAGAAGGTAGAAGACCTATTGGAAGACCACAGACAAGATGGATGGACCAAGCGCAGAAGGACATGGAAGCTAAAGGAATGGATGGAAAACTGTGAGGGGAAGTTGTAAAGATCGACAGAGAAGAGGATGTGCAGACGATCGCAAGGAGAATTCGAATGATGATGATGAATATTCTAGATCATGTGTAACTGTGAAAGTGATCAGAATCTGAAAGTGTGAGAGAGTATGAAGAAATGAGGAGAGAAGTGTTCTATCAAGGTCTAACCTAACTATTCTTTCAGGTTGGTTCTCTATCACATTATATTAATTCACAAAGTGTCCACACATTTCTAAGTCATTATTCATCATCACCTGTTTCCAGCCTGTGGCCAGGTCAGTTGAGTAAAATTCCTCAATCTTCCTCTATCCTTCCATCATTCTTCCTCTTTTAATCATGTCTAACCTTCTCCTCTCACTTGCACATTTTCTGTTAACTGCGTCCCCATCTTTTTCTTGATCTCTTTTGTGGTATTTTTTTAAAAATCATCTCCATCATTCTCTATGGTATTCTCTCCTTTTTCCCTCCTAATTACATGACCATACCATCTGCAATCTTGCTTCCTCTACTATCACATGTACTTCCTTTATTCCCACTCTTCCTTATCCTGTTTATCCTCATGACAGCTAACATACTCCTCACAAACTTCATTCCTATGGCCTCCATTTTCCTAGTCTCTCTTACATTTTATATCTATGTTTCTGCTGCACGTGTGACAATGGGTACAAAGTACATCCTGTACAACAGTTCCTTACACTTCAAGGGCACTTCTCTTCTACATAGCAGATCTCTTACACACATATAGAACAACTCCCCATGCTGCCCTCTTCTTATTAGATCCTCTCTACTTCCAACTATCACCTCAATCACGCTTCCAAGATATTTTACGTTCTGTACATTTCTCATCTCTACTCCATCCAACTGCATAGCTCTAATAGGTCTTACTTCTTCTATGTCATTATCATCACTTCACACTTCATAATGCTAAATTTTTTTCCACACTTTCACTTATTTATCATTGATGAAAAATATGGGTTTACCCTTTCACATTGATAAATTAACGTCAGAAAACTCGATGTTGTGCCTGTCACAGTCTTAAGATAGATTATAAGGCATATGAAGCTACGACAGGCCTAGTAAGCCGGCAGTGGAAAATATATGACTTGAATAATAAACTGACCCAGGCCATAGGATGGAAACAGTAATGGATGTAAAAAACTCTTTATCACTTCCTCATTCCATTCATATAGCTGTTTCTGTACTTCTTCTTTCTTCCCCATACCATCAAGTCACTAGGCAATTATTCTTTTTCATATTGAAAGATGAAATTTTCATGGAATGATATTTGATGTCCTCGCAGGTATCTTTTAACAACATTGGACAGAAACCTGGTGAAGCCTCAGGATGTGAAGGTGGTTCTGGCGATGGTGGCAGCCAACCCTGAGGGCCAGTTGATGGCATGGAGGCACCTTAAGGCACACTGGCACTACATGCAGTCCGTGTTTGGCAACGGCACCTTCACCATGGGTGGGCTCATCTCCGCAGTCACCTCTCACTTCTCCACTGATTATGATTACCATGAGGTAACAGCCAGTTCTAGGTGTTCTAGACAAGTGAAATAACTAATGACAAAATTGTGTAGTCTTTTGCTGTTTTGTTACTAAAGAATGTCAAGAAAGTTACATTAATATATTTGTTTTAGTCCTGGAATTATCGGAAAAATAACGGAAAAAATTATAAATAGCTGGATTTTGGTATATATGCTCATTTAGGTGTTGTGGTTTAACATACTAAAAGTCCTCATGGATACCATGTTAGCTTCTGCGTTATGGCCTTTAAAGGACCTTGAAAATAGGCCTTTTACATATATCTAGTGAACTGTGGCAGCTGGAAAAATATATTTAAAGCATTAAAATGATGAAAATTTAATTTTCTACAAATAAAGGGTATTTATAAATGTTATTGTTGGTCCATTCCTTCTCCCTCAAGATTCAGGAGAGGTAAATCCACTTTTCACAGGCTACCGCCAGTAGCTCTGTCTGTTAATCATGAGGAACTTACAGCCAAATACCAGAAGAAAACAAAAACAAACTTTTAATTGGGCTATGACTAACCTTTAATAAATCAATAAATTAAAGAAATTTGCCCATTATTTTTAAAATTTTCAAATAACTTTCTAAAATGTAAATTCATTATGTGTACTACTTCAAAGAATTATAAAGGACATAAATGTATCTGCTTTTTTTTTTTACATTTTGCAGGTATCTCTATTCTTTAAAGACATGAATGTTGGGTCTGGTCAGAGAGCGTTGAAGCAGAGCTTGGAAATGATTCGTCTGAATATCCATTGGGTCCGACACAATGAGGAGGCTATTTACGCATGGCTCAATAATTACTTGTTAAGGAATAACACAGGAAGGTTAAAAAGAGGCTCACCGTCGAACCCCAAAGTTGGTGGTATGAAGTGATAGGACATGAATAGGTTGTGTGGCACGGGAATATATTTTGTAAGTATATCATGTGATGGTATGAAAGGGGAAACAATGTTTTGTGTCGTCTGTAATAACAGAAACGTCCAGTGTGATGTGTAAATGTCAATTTGTGTGATGTTGAGCTAATCATTGTTGCCAATATCCCACTAGAACTTGTGGTTTGAGAAACACCAAAGTTTCTTGGTTGGATCAGTTTAGGTCCCTTCTTGATCTGGCTTTAAAACTTGCATGTAATTTATCATTTGCATTTGTTTCCAAGCACATGTAAATTTTAGAACTAAAGCAACATCAAGGCATCGAGAATACATTAAAATATTGAAAGATTAAAATGAAGCTCACTTAATGAGGTTGACGAAAATTACCAAGCAAATTAAACCAAACACAAACTTTTCACTTTATTTGACACCTCTCCCACCCCCTAATTTTGTTTGACTAAAAATAATATTTAAAATTTGAGATGGGTCGAATAATTTTTTTCTTAAATCAAAATATTTTTATTCGAGTCTTAAAATTGAATTCAAAATCTTAAATATTTAAAAAAGGAATAGTGTTAGTAAAAATATAATAAACTAAAAAGGGTTATGATTAAATAAGAGAAAATTTAACTTTTTATTGCCTAGAAAACTACCAGCATGCACAAAAATAATATATTGATAAAGATTTGGGGGCATCAAATATGATTTTGGTTTTTAATATTCATTAATCATCATGTTGTAATGAACAATACATAAAATAACTAAGCAATCTTTGAGTGAATTAATTATTTTTGTATATTTATTTGTAAGTTTTTAAATTCTTTTGCTAAAGAAAACATAAATGTACAAACTATTTATAGTTAGGGAGATAAGCGAATGGAATTTTATGGTGGGGTGGGAATGGTAAGGGAAATGAGTCAACATTTTGGGATGAGAACGAGAAATAAATACGACTCTTTAGAATACTTTTAGATTGAAAATATATATTGAGTTTTAAACTAATATGGTAAGACTTGTGAAAGCTCTAACATTATTAAACATGTATAAATAATAAAATACTATAATATCATAAATAACATAATAATATAGATAGAAGTGTAATATAGAATTAAATAACAAACTTTTGATTGAATATTGAATTATACAAATCAGATACACAGTTTCATGGGAAATTATTTTAATTATTATATTACTTCTGAAAATTGTGTTTTATATTTAAGTATTGGTAAAGGCAAAAAATAAGAATAATTTATTTTTACACCTTTTAAATGCTCTCTAGGATTGATACCCATTAAATGTTATCTATGTTTAAAACCCTTTAAATGTTCTTTAGGTTGTATGCCCCATAAAGGTTATTTATTTTGACACCTCTTAGTAGTTCTTTAGTTAAACAACACCTCTTAAAGTTTTTTTTTAGATTTGTAACACCGTGGATGTTCTTAACGGTACCTAAGTTTGATACGCCTTAAATGTTTTCTGGGTTTGAAACCCCTTAAAAATTCTCTAGGTTTTTACCTTTTAAAATAACTCTTTATAGACAGAGCACAATACACGGGCCTCCCAACTTGTTTCTCTCTATATAAGTATTACAAAATATCCCCCCTTTCCCAAGCTTGTTCCAGAACAAAGAAGACTGTCTACAAAAGAGATTAATTGTGATTGGTTAGCATTAACTGCTAGGACATGAAGTGTGCTTTGTTTCGCACCCTAAACTTTTTGGGGAAATAGCCAAACCTATCCAATCTATGGAAATTGATAAATTACTGACCTTTTTCCGAATGTTCGGGATCCTGTCCATCCATAATTATAATTTATTCAACTAATTACAAGGACTTATGATTTGGGTTTGAGATACGAAAAAAAATATTTTTCTGAATTTCTTAAATATTAAAAATAAAGGACTATATTGTAGTTTTGAAATTGTTTGAATAAAAAGTTGTTTCATTTTGTGTCACTCTTGTTCATGTCAAACTCTTTAAGTGAGCTCATATTTTTATATCACTCACCTACCACTAAACTAGTCATTACAACAATTTTATTTGTTTTTAATAAGCGTGATAATGGATTGTTATCATTTGCACTGGTTAATTACTACTTGCATTTAATGTAGAATGCACTGTGTTAGATTTTTTATTTTGTTAGAGTACATAATGTAAAGATGTAACTTCTAGAATTGTTCACATGTACTCTTAAAATGATAAATTTGTATGGACATAAAATTTATAAGACTATAGAAAATAAATATTTTTATTACATTTATAGCTCAATCTTCTATTAGGAATTGAGGTTATAAATGAGAATACAGATTAGGTCATCCATTAAGGTGGGAGTGTAGGGAACGCAAGAAAAGGTAAGTATTTTTGCATTTTGTGTTTCAAAACTTTTTTTGGTCAAAATAAATTAAATATTTATCCAGTAGAAACATAGTTTAGTTCTACAAATGGTAACCTCAAAAAAATATGTTTAAAGTTGTCCTGGAATTTAATAATTTTTCTTTATTAAAAAGTTTCTCAACTAATGCTCCTATGCCCATGACAGATACTCAACAACTCTTGATATCACCATGTGTAGAAAATTAAACATCTATGTTTCTACTAGACTAATATTTTATTTATTTTAACCAAATACATGTTTTGCTTTAAAAACTGCAAAAACACTGCCCTCTGGTAAGATTTGTTTGATCCACATCTTACTATCTATACAGGCTGAATGCATTTAATTACATTAGCAAGTTTGGGTTGAGGAAGGTTGAATTTATATGAAATGTAGGATGTAGGAGGGAAAACCATTTAGGTAAGCCACCCTCAGTACTCATGGCTGGGATACAAAAGCTAACCTCGTCACCAGAAAACTAGGCCAGATAAGATTGACACATTATTTGCATGCCCACAAACTCTGATCACTCACTACTAAGTAACATCCATATCTTTACTGTGGATCCACACGTTCACCAAAATATAAGAGCCAATGGATATCAGCTTGATTTGTATTGTCTCCTAAACACAATTTGAAATCATTTCAACTTTCTCATTTGTGTGTGACAGAATCTGCTTGAAAGACCCTATTCAACTTTCAAAACCAGTTGACTCAATCAGAGTGCATATGACTTCAAAATAAGATTCAAGGATACAGTTGCGTTTACTGTTGTGAAATGATTTTTAATAATTCGTTAGATGATTTGTTTATCTACTAGGCAATTAAATATATTGATAATCAGCTGTTTTAAGTTTTGTTGCATCATGGGTCTATATACATTTTTGTTGTCATGTGAATTGTTGCAACACCCAAGAATATTCTTTCACTTTTTTTTTACAAAAGTGTTAATCAAGCCTTACACTTTTTTTTTTAATTATAAGGAAAGAGTATACTTTGTTTTACTTTTGAAATAGTTTATGTTTGTATAACTTAGTACAAAAAAAATTGTTCATTTATTGGTAAAAATGGAGAACATATTAGTTTGTCATAAACACAGCTGTGCATGTTTTACACTTTAAATAAGGATGTTAACTAAAACCTAATTCATCACCACTCTCTTCTCTAATCTTTAAAGCTAAATAATAAATAAACTCTCTAGTAAATATACTTTTTTAATAAATTTTATTCTTGAGGAATTTAACAAAGTGAGCTAACCATTTTAATACATTTAAGTCTTATACACACAACCAATTCTATTAAATTGTTTTAAGCCATATAAAAGTATGCTTGGATAGTTTGTCGCTGATTGACATTAGTGACAATAGACCATATAACCAAATTGAAACTAAAATAGGCACAGTAAGAAGTGGGATTCAAATGCCAACATTTTTCTCATTCATTTGATCATTTAAGTATAAAGACATGATGTTAAAAGAAAACTGCAATTTCCCATATCGAAGGGGTCTGATATTCCCCTGAAAATTAATTCACTCTACGATGCATGTTTTTCATCTTATCCTGTAGACCAGTTTTTCTAAAAAGTGCACAAGCCTCATCTTCCACTATATATATGTTTTTCTTCACATCCTATTGCCCATCAGGTTGTACACATGCATACATTTCGTGAATATGAATAAAGAAGGAAGAAATGTTAGAGGAAATGTACCCGTATTTACGTGGAGGGAGAGTAGGAAACTATTAATGAAAAATCACATTCAATAGCCTGATCATGATTAAAACCTCGATATCCCTTTCACCTGCACTCAAAACTAAAATAATAGTGACACATTAGAACAGTGATTTTCAACCTTTTTCAACTCATGGCTCACTGAACAAGGTGCTTAAAATGTCAAAGCACACCTTAAGTTTTTTAAGGAGAGGTTTTATCATTAAAAAAATGAGTATTAAGATAGTGTTTAAAAGTTCAATAGCTAACATGATAATTGTGCCAGTTTTAAAAATTGTGTTGATTATGGATTTTAAAAGATTGAATTTTATTTTTCAAATATTTTTCTCTCTTCTTTTTGATCCTCCCCTAAACTCCCGCAGCACAACTGTTAACCTTTCATGGCACATGTATTGAAAAAAGCTGTGTTAGACAATGTGACCACCGACACAGGCTATCATGCATATTGAACCCATTTTTATTTCCTTTGTCTATATGGTGTAATAAATGTTTCTACTTTCTAGTGGTGTGTTGGCATCTCTGTGCCTCGTAAAGTGGTATGTAAATTTTCAAGAAAATAATTTGATATGTAAAAGTTTCTTAACATATTTTGTCATAAAGTAGAAAGTAATTTCAATGACGTTTTAATACTTAACTGAATATTTGTATACAGTTAATAACAAAGTCCATGTAGTAGAGTTTTTTACAAATAGTTAATTAAGACTATACTTGAATGTGTAACCCTGGGCACAGTAACCTTGAGCTGTGAGTTGTATGAGCTCATTCATTAAGCCTACTTTTCAGACATGAACAATAACAGAGCTAGATTGCTTTTAGCATCATGCCTTTGGACAGGATTACATTGTTATATTTATTTTTTTAAACAATTATAAAAATGTTGACACCACCACTGATTTAATGTGTGTTAGTACATAACTTCTTTTTTTTTCAGAGTTTGTGTATTATATGTGATTCTAAAAATGAACGCCAATCATGTCAAAAATATTTACGAATGGACTGTGACCCTTATAATAATCTGATCATTGAAGTGTCAAAAGAATAACACACAGTTAATAATAAATGCTTTGAGTGTGCTCTTTGTGATATAGTAAAATATTGTGTTCATACTGTAAAATTAAATTTTTAACTGCTTTGGTTGTACAGGTTAATCTTTCATAGTTTACCATTTTCATGGGGAAAAAACCTAGCACATATTTTATAATGGGATTTTTTTTTAATATTAGTAAAATGGATTTTATAAAAGAATTTGATGGAGCATAAAAGCAACATATTCTTTTTATTAAATTACTTTTATGAAATAAATATGACAATATAACACTATGATCCAGAAGATATGGCTTTGAATTCCAATCAGGTGCACTTGGAATGGTTTCTTTTTTCAATGGTAGTATATTTTATGCTATTCATCTGAATACTGTTTTTATCAACTTAACCTCATAAACCTTTTATATTGGATTATAATTCAGGGTGGTTACAGACAGATAAAACAGGGGAAACCTGAAAAAGTCAAATGATCAGGAAATGTTAGGTAATTTAACTAAACATAAGAACGCATCAGGGAATTTAAATATTTGGTTAAAAAAACATATTTTACATGCCACAATCGAGATGGCACCAAGGGATTCACACCTCAAATTCTCTTCACTCATTAGTAAATGTTTTATGTATAGTACATTTTTACTGCAAAGTGTGGGCACAGGATTAATGAAATTAACTATTTTAAAACTCTTCGCTATAGTTAATTGAACATTTTATTGCCCAATTACAACAGTATGTTTAAACAATTCTTTCAGCTGTCTTCTGAAAAATATCCATTACACCTCTTGATCAAAGAAATTAAACATTTGAATAAATGGGTCAAACATATTCAGACAGATTCCTACATATTAAATTACCTTAATACTAAGGCTTCGTGCCCAGGGTTATGCAACATCATATTGTTGTATTGATCAATGTTATCAAGTGATTCAGCATTGCTAATGATTTGTGAAGAAGTGCATTGTATGTTCTGGAACTATATTCAATAATGTATTTAACCTTTGCCAAAGAAATATTTGCATCTTTGTTTTTTTACTAAAAATCCTATCTGCATTAACTCCTCTTAGATTGCAGAGTGTACATGTGAAAGAGTAGAAATTTTTACCAAATCATAAACTTAGTAAAATAATTATATTATTATTATTTATTATTATTATTATCTATCATCGCTGTGTTATTTATAATTACAAATTGTATTTTATTCTTAAATTACTTATGTAATACTTTTTTTAAATTGCTATATATGGGATAAAGTACAGGAAAGGACAAGAATCAATAAAAGGAAAACACACAATATGACTCTTAAAATTAAAATGAAATAAGGTCTGTCTCTTGAAAATCAAACGATACATGATAACAGCAATTTAAAGTGTGAACATCGGGTGACCTGGTGGTCTAGGGGTAAGGTGTCAGACTTCTGTGCTGGGGTCAGGGTTCAATCCTTGGTCCCGGCACAGATTTATCTGATTGCCAAACCCTTCCTTCACCTTCTCACAAGATGTGTATTAATCACAACTTGTGAATGTGAGGAATGCCAGGCCTCTACCGTGGTTCAGATTCCATGTTAAACTGTAGGTCCTCCATTTTATCTCACAATCACCCTACCATCACACATTAGCGTAAGTGCGTATAACCCGAACGGGTAGTAAGACGCGGTGCTAATAATAATAAAGTGTGAACAATGTTCTTTTTTTTATCATAAAAGTCATATTGTGTGTGTTCCTTTATTTGTTTATTTTACTAGTTTCATTCAGTTTCACTTTAAAACTTCAAAAATTGAAAATATGTTTTTCTTTAAAAGCTTTTTTTTAATTGTTACTAATACAGTACAATTACTTTCTATTATACTCAACCATTAATTATGGTTGACATGCCTCACTCATTTAGATATGTTGCATGTGGCATACATAGTAAATAATTTAAGTCTTTCACTGTGCAACATTTTTGATGTCTGACACCATATCTCACTCGGTAGAGTCTCTCTCTACTGAGCTAAGGGTCCCGGGTTTGATTCCCAGCATGGCCGAAAAATTTATCATTAGTGAAAATTGTGGGTTTACCCTCTCACAGTGATGAATTAATGGCTGGGGACTGGATGTTGTGCCTGTCTAGTCTTAGTTAGTTGGTTATGCGACAGGCCTAGCAAGCCGATAGTGGAAAATATTTTGCGTTGAATAAAATACCGACCCAGACCACAGGTTGGAAACACTAATGGATGTAAAGTAAAACTGTGCAACATTTTATACTCTACCACTTACTTCTTCTAGCTTGAATTTGGCAATTAAATATTTAATTTTTTTGTTCTCTGCCCATGGTACAAAAAATGAAAGATCAATGAAGCGGAAAGATTCTCTTAAGACTGACCATGTGACCATGTTTTCAGAAGAAGTTTTAGTAGATTTTGTTACTTTTTATAATTATAATAATAATTAATAGTTACTTGTGTCATACAGATCCATGATAGATCTGGGAGGGATTTAATAGTATATATTATTATTTTATTTTAAATGTTTGATGATATTATATTGTACTTTGTAAAACTTTAATTATTATCTTATATCAATTGAAGTCATTTGTAAACATTACCAAGTCTAGTCATAATAGTTGTGGGTGAAACAAGGTGCTAATAAGAAAAAGTAAATCATACCTGAATCATTTTGTCTTGCTTTGATTGTTGAAATGATTTAATGTAATAAGAATTTGAGCTATTATGTTTATGTGTTGTAAATGAAGTTGTGAAATAATAATTTTTGTGCTGACTTACATATCCTTGTGAAAAATTTACTGGCTAAGTGTTTTGATCCAAAGATAAGAAATCATATTTTATTAGCGATTTTATTGTGTTTTAACTATTTTTTAAATTCTAAGATTCTCTCCTTGTTCAACTGGCTTCTTCTCTTTTAATCTGTTTGCACTCTGGTGCAGCTGAGTAATGATATAATTTAAATAATTATATTTTACCTAAATTTACCTCTTTTATACTAAATTCTGTCCTTTCTGAGGTTCAATTATATTTTATCTCATGTTAAGGATTAAACTATTTATTTTCTTTGGTCATAAATTAATTGTTGGTTTTTGGAGCATATATCCATGACATTTTTGTTTTTACTCTACATAACCACATAAACTACTTTCATCACACACATTAAATATTTGACCAGATAAAAATATCCACCTGAAAAAAGGGTGCATAGTCTTGAGGATTAAATTAATATAACTATCATGATTATGACATCATCCTTTCTTATATAATCATAAGCAGAATATACCCCACACATTATTCAAAACATATACAAGTGATATTTCAGCCGTTATCCAAAGATAAAGACCGCCTTTGGTCTAGTGGTCAGAGCTGCTGGGTTCGATCCCTGGAACTTCTAGATTTTTCTGTGAAGTATTGTGTCTGGAATGGGGTCAACTCAACCTCTGCCTCAGCCTCGCATAATTGAGGAGCTACTTAAGTAAAGAAATAGCAGCTCCGTATAGAAAACCAAGGGTTCGTTGTGATGACCACGTGACAGCCTCTGTTACATATGTTGACACTATCTTTGCCAACATGCAGCGGCCGCTCTGTCGATATGCTCGCTTGTGAGCTGATGCCATGGAGTTTTATTATCCAAAGATAAAGAATGACATAATAGTTTTGCGACCAAAACTATGTCGAGAGAAGACTCCTTTGGTGTCAAGACAGCCTCACCCTCAGGAAAGTTTGTAATGCAAGCTCCTTTCCTCTCAATTTCTTTTTGAACATTTAATGTTTTGAGAAATTATTTAGAGGAAGCTCCTTTCATTTTCTTCCCACCCCTAAGTATTTTCTTATACCATTTGCCATCCACAATACCAGTTTTAAAATGGTTGCGACCTTAATACCTTGACCTCAGTGAAAGTGTCATTGACAAAAAAATTACCTAATTTAGAGGAGATTAAAAAAAAGTGAATTTTCTCTTTTATTTGTATTGCCTGACTATTTAGGGCATATTCTGCAGATGAGATCCGTTTTCTTGTAGCTATTAGTTTATATTTTTATATTCCCTCTAGCCCACGTCAATATCTTGTTTTAAAATATAATATAAACTATTAGGCCCTACTATTATTACTGGTATATATTTCACATACTTCAGATGATAGTTAAGAGATTTCTTTAAAGTTTTTATTTATGCAATATAGAATACATATACTCATTTTGATTGTAACCATTTGTTGTAAATATTTAAAGTTTATTTAAGGTTATTGTGGATTACTGTTTCGTTGTCTTTTCTACATATTTTGCATGTTTGCTGTGTTAGATTTAAGCATGGTTGATTAAAATAAGTCTTAATAATGAAACATTTTATAACATTCATATATTATTTAATCATTGTTTAGTTAAATTTCAAAAGTGAATTCGATATTAAATTACATCTATGCTTGATTTGAAACATTATGAAAGCCATGTGTTTGGGATTTGATTAGGTTTCATGAATAACAAAATAATTTACAACTGTTTTGTATATGTACTAAATTGGTGTAACTAGTTACTAGTTAAGATAAAATTACTAACAAATGTGGGATTTAATTTAAACTACTTATTATTATTTCATAATAATTGAAATTTTTACCTTTTGCAGCAATTTTTTAATTATTTCTTTATATGCATGAACAGTACAAGTATAACTTTTCCATATTGTATTTTACTTTTGTTTCATAAAACCAAAAATTTCACTGTATTAACTTTTTGTTTTACTTCATTTTCTACTTGTATATATATGTATATTTATTTTATTCACCATATGAAATTGCTACACAATAAAGCATAATAGTTTTATAAAAATTTGTTTTTATGTTTTTCCTTAACCTTCTTAGTCAGACATATTAATAAATTAAAAATAACTTTTCTTTTTTAAATTATTATAGGGTTATTAATGGCTTCATTAAACTGGCGAGGATTAAAAAGGTATTTCAGATGAAGTGCACCCACATTAATGAGGGAAAGGAGATGAAAAAGTCACCCCTAGTTTACCTGGGTGAGATTCAAACTTTGATCTTCTCGTCGCCACCATTCCAGTTTCAAGACCAGTTCATTAGACCAGAGATGGAAAAACAGCTTATTCTTACTCTACATAACTACATAGACTACTTAACTCATAACACACATAAAATATTTGACAAGATAATTAATTTTATGAGGAAAACACCCAAATGAAAAAAAGGGTACCATATTATTGAAGATTAAGTGAATATAACTATCATGATTATGACATCTTCCTTTCTTATATATTCATAAGATCATGAGATCAATCACTACATGAGATCGCCACTATTCAAATAAATACTATTTATTAAAAGTTGGCCATGGAAATTTAGCTAATAAAACACAAATACAAGTGATGATGTCTAAAAAAATTTTAGCAATTTACTCAAGCTGGAAAATATATACTATGGATCAAAAACATAATTTAACATACTAACAATTATAAATACAAAGTTTGTAGCTGTACATAGCACAGGGATACAGGGTAGCTTTCATTTATTAAGTTCAAAACATTTTGAATGTTCAGAATTGCCATTGCAATTTAAAACTATTTTAATGAGTTCTAAAAAAAGTTTCCCAACCTCTGTCTTAGAACAGGGCCACATTCAATATTTTGAGAACACACTTTCTAAAAAAAATTATATATATCTCAATTGCTATGCCTTATTATCTTTTATTAATATGATATCTACTATTTTACTCTTATCATTCTGTGGTGTCATGCACTAAAAATGTACTTTACTCTTTCACTCAAAAACCACTACACTAATTAAGCTGAAATTTCACAAGGGTATGATTCATACATTCGGTCAACAGAGATAAATAATTTTTTTTATATATATAAATATATATATAAATTTAAAAGCCGAATGTTGTTGAAACTTGATTTTACTAAGCAAAACTTTAGAAATATTTTATAAAATTGTCAAAATGGTCCTTTGAGTTCACCTTTGAGTTATACTTTAAACTTTAGCTATATACTTTAAATATTTAACCACACAATATTTTTTTATCCATTTGTAAATCAATAAAGTGATACATACTAATTACTGACACACAGCACATCAGGCAGCTTTAGTGGTGGCTTGATGAACCACTAGTTTAAACTGTGTACAACTCAATTTGCCTGAAAGTTAGCAGGCTTACCAAGTAACAAGTTATATAGATAGATATATAGATAGATATATCGATTATAAAATATGGCCATAGGTAAGCTGTCAAGGTAATACTGCCACCTTTTATGGTAAACAAAATGTTCATGACAAAAAAATAAAAGTTTTCACCCATTATTGAGTTGAATTGTTCTTATATTTACACAATGCTCACCAGCTTAGAAATATCAATAAAACCCCTACATTCCCACCACATGGCTATCACAATCTAACACAAAGCATGTGTGTTGTGACGTGACTATGGCGAGACGTGCTTCAGTAAAAGATGTTAAGGTGGTTGGAGGCCCTCGAGAAGTGTGGGCCTGTGGCCAAATGTCCCATTTACCTAACTACGCCCCCCCTCCCCCAACCCCATTTTAATCCCCTCAGGGTACCCCTGTCTTAGGCAATGTGGCGCTAGGTACTAGAATGAAAAAGTCGTGGCTCTAATCTAGAAAAACCCGCCTCGGTGGCGTAGTTGGCTAACGCGCCAGTCGTGTTGAGCCAGACCACCAAGGATTGGGGAGATCGAGGTTCGAATCTCGGTCGGGTGAACTGGTGGTGGTTTTTCCTAAATGGTTTTCCACTCTCCCTCCACGCATATGCGGGTTCACTTCCTCTAAATTCAACCTTCCCAATTCCTAATCTATTAGTGTAATTAGTACTTAAGCGTGTAACCCAAACGGGTAGTAAGACGCGGTGCTAAAAAAATAATCTAGAAAACTGAGATTAATGGTTGAAGAGTTCGTTGTGCTGACCACATGACACCTTCTATCCATGGATTTTGGCATTATTATTCTTAACAAGCGGCGGTCACTTAGTTGATATGACTTTTGCAGGCTGATACCATGGATTTTTTTTATCGTAACTTGGAAGAGGGTAAAAGTAAGATAGAAACAATAACCCTACAGCACTGACTTAGATAAGCATAAATTACACAAAGCTTTCAGTTATTTGGTACTCATGTGTTTTTTGTTATTTTTAAAATATATATAATTCAAATAAGTAAAATTAGCTGAATGAGGTTTTAAAAGTAGATCGACCTGATAACTAAAAGGATGGAAAATTACAGAGGCAAACAAAACATTCAATGCTCCTGGCTCAAATCTGTCAAGCTCACCAGCTATGAGCTAGCTTTAATTTACTTAAATGTTTCATTCAAAATTATGATCTAATTTGAATCACTTTGTGAATAACTTTATCTGACACTATAATCTATCTCAGAGGGGGGAAGGGTATTTAAAATGCACCTTTTGAACCAAATGATTGAACAGGACTTACAAATTGTCTTTTAACACAAATAACGAATTTTTAGCTGTACCGTAAATTGAACCTGGGACCCTTATCTCAGTAAGAAATTGAACTACCACACGAGCTAAGAAAATGAACTTATCTAACTGATAAGAAAGTTAATAGATCTATTTAAGTATGTTAATACACAAATGCATGCATTCTTTGGCTGTCACTTTTGACAAATTGTGTCCTTTGTCGAAGTTAGCCTATATTATTTTATTCTGAAAGTTCTTCCAATCAAGACTTGATTTATTAACGGTAACATTTTTTAGTCATTATTCTCAATACAGTATTGTTTCTTCCTGAATGTTTTGCACAGTTGAGACAACACATGGTAAAGAGGTGTTTGTTTAGGTGAAGTAATAAAATGCAAAATCTAAAAGGAACTAATTATCAGCAGGACAGGTACCTCAATTTTTATTATAGATGTAAGGTTGTAGAGTTTATTTATATAACGCTACGAGAAGTAATTAAATCAACGACTAGACACTAGTGAAATAAACAAGAGTGGACTCACCATTACCCCATTATGTTGTGTTGTGTTATTGCGCCTCCCGAGCGGGCCTCCCGCACTACGTTCCACTATAAACTTTGTGCTTAGACTAACTGAATAAAGCTCGTAGTGCGAGTCGTCGCAAGGCATGATGGGAAAAAGGTGTGACGTATAGTCCCCGAGACGTCAGTGTGCTATAGAAACTTTTGTTCTGGATCTTTCTCTATGCTTCTCAACTCTTCTCAACTATTCTTCAACCATCTAGCTGTTCCATCCCTCTTTGTCTTGTGTTGTGATTTTCCTTTGTTTTGGCGTACCCCACCTCCCCCTCTCTGAGCTAGAATACTAGCATATATACTGATGAGGATGCATGGAGCTTTACTCTTGTCTGGACTTCCTCCAGAAACACTTATTGGTGTTCAGGATGATCAAAAGGTATAAAAATTCCCTTTCGGCAAATGTATTATAAAATTCACTTTCGGCCAACATTTTAAATGATTTTCTGAACAGTTTATATGTTTAAAAGGGACATAGAATATTTTCTGTCGTGTTTTGTAGACACGAAGTCCCCTTCTGGGCGTATGTCTGTTAATATCATTGTTAAATCATGGAGACGCCATGTTATTCACTACTTGTCAAATTTATAGCCTGTTCGGCATGAGAAACTAAGTTAGACTTAGAATAATTTTTTGATAAATAATGGCTTTCGCATTATGTAGACTTAAAGTCCCATTATGGTTTTTTTTGTAAATACTTAGTATTTTCACATGTTATGGAAAAGCCATCCTTTGTATTGGAGAATTAACCTTATAGTCTGTCCGGCTAGGAAGCTATAATTTAAACTTGTAAATTTTTTGGTAAAGTTCAACACGTAATCTTTTCTGTAAGTTGTTGGATAAGAAAAGGGAAAATGATGGCTAGATTAAAGCTAGCGTTTAAAATCGCCGCTAGGCTGTTATTGGTTTAAGAACCTTAAGTCCGCTGTTGGAGTTGGTTGTTTTTGGAAGGAGTTTTTTATACTTCAAAGTTATAGTTTGTCATTATAGGACTAGATCGATCTTTGAGATCAATATTGAGACTTCAAATTATTGTTATTGTTATACTAAAATTTACATATATATATTCCTTGTTGTTGTGCAATATTTAAATACCTACATTTTATATCAATAAAATGACTAATACTGTTTACCTTTTTTATGTTTGTTACATACTTACCTTTTTTATCTATTGATAGGAAAGTTTTCTAATATTTAATATATGAGATATTTGTAGAGCGCGTTCGGGGAGGCAGAACACAAATGAACCTGAGTACGGTCCATTTGTTTTGTGATGGTCCTATCGGCTCCTCTGCAATTATTGTCTTTTTTTTACCTTTTGAAATTTTTTGAAATGGTTATCATTTTGTTGTGCACCAGCCTTAATTCATCGTTGAATTAAGGGGGTGTTTACAAGGTATTTTTGTCAATAAGCTATGAATAAACAAAATGTTCAAGGTCTTGGCATTGGTGTGTATAGATAGAGTGAGATTAAAGAAGATTATTTTAAACAGATAAAAGTAAAAAAATAAAGAAAGAGCTGTGAAATTGGGTGTAATTTGTTGTCACTGGTTTGTTTTCCTACTAACTTTAAGAATCCTAGACACAATTCTAAATAGGTACAAAAATATAGCATTATGTAAATAGATTTTTTCTCATTCTCTAAATTAGTGGAGTCGGTGAAATTACCTATGGACCCATTACTAATGTATTGTTGCCCAGGGGACGCCCTAATGTACTGATTGTACATCCTTTATGTGGAGGCTCTTTCCATATACCGCTGAGATGAGAGGATGATGATAGTGAAGATCTTAACCCAACTTAAGCCTATTTAATAAAAACCTGGTGACCATGAAAATGATTCCCCTTTTGAGAAAAATCTCACGGTACCAACCAAGAATCGAACACAGAACCTCTAGGTCAGCAGCCAAGAGCTCTGACCACGAGGTAGATTATATTTGTTTATAATAATCTTTAGGAAAACTATGCAACCTTTACAAATCATTGTCAACGTAAGATTACATTTTAAATATCCCTTGAATCCTGAAGGATATTTGATAACAGTGGATTTGAAAAAGGTTTAGATAAATATTTAAAAAAAATTGCTTGTATTTTTAAAATTGTGAATCTAATTTTTTGTAATGTTTCTGGTAAGATATTTTATCAACATAAAAAATCTAGCCAAACTTTAGAGTAGCCTACTGTAATTAAATGATCACTTAACAATGTGGATCAAGATCAGCACTTTCAACTCAATCACTAAATTGCCCTCTCCTTCCAGTTCCTTCCCCCTCACCTGTCCTTACCATCATGTCCCCACAACTAATATAATGTATAGGTAGATACACTATTTGTTAAAACCAGCACTAGTTTCTCTGTCTTTAGCTACCATCTTGACAATGTAATGAATAAGAAACAAATAGCCAAAGTTATTATTTATGCTTTTAGTGAGAATTACTCCATCTAGATATCATCCGAACATCCATCATAGACTCTGCCTTAAAATATGAGTGAAGAATGACCCTAGGTACGGGACGATTCCTGGATATCTCAGTGGTTAGAGCATTGGCGTACTAAGCCAGAGGTCCCGGGTTCGATTCCCGTGTCCAGGTGTCATTTTTCAATTTTCAAAATTATAATGTATTGGATGTTAAATTTTACAGCCCAAATCAAGAACAGTGGATAAGTCACACACATCTAACCCTTATATCTCCTCTTCCTTCTAAAAGGCAGATACAAAATCACCAGCAAGTATTAATACGAGAAGAACAATGGCTAATCCCCACTAAAGCAGGATGCTACAGAACAGTGAATTACTACTTGAGATTTATTACATGTAATTGGATAGGTAAATCCACACTGTAGCAATGTAAAGGGTGCCTCCATGATGGCATCCCCCGGGCAGCGCCCTACCTAGCTGGCTAGGCATTAGTCTCGACCATCTAATCAGGAGAATTAGGCAGCTGAATCCCTGTAGAATTGTCTGTCTGAGGGTAGGGAAAGGTGATGTCCCCCACCCGCCATACACTAAGCGGTTGGTAGTGCATACACGGCTTCGGTAGGGGCAAATTAGAGTCAATGATGTGAGAAACCGAAGTTATACCTACATAATGAGTTTCTGACATCCTCCTGTGATGCTGACGTTACTTAAGGAGGGGCCAACTCCTCCACATACGGGCCAGAAAATGGGAGGAAGGGATTTTCCCCAGCTACTCAGTGATTACAAGATTGCCAACTAGACAGGGGTTGGTGGCTCCAAACCACTTGCTGTGTGTGCATACATGCGCACGTGGTTCCACAAAAGGGTACAGTCACAAGCAGAGTTCTAGGACACCTTATGATGGAATGTCTGTTCCCTCTGTGGTTCGCCAGGCGTTCTCATTTGGTTCGCCAGGCGTTCCATCATTTGGTTCGCCAAACAGCACTTGGGTTGGGGCAGAGTGAAACATCTCTGACTTATGCTCATTGCTTGATAGTCCCTTGTGGGATAGAATCAGCATCACAATCCATTTGAGGAGTCCTTTATCTATCAGTGCCGTGTGTATCATTGCATAAAATAAATTATAGCTGAGAATATTTAGGCCTACTGCTGGACATTGATTTGCAGTGTGATATGTTGCTTTAGTGTAAATCTATTAGTGGTAAGAAGCAATATTTTAAACATACATAGTCATGACTACACTTACATTTTTACTATTTAAAGAATTTCATATAGCCCCTTTCATCTACTTAAATAGATGGTAAAATTTGCATTCATCTACAGGTACACCCGACACACATCTGACAAGATGTGTATTAATCACAACTTGTGAATGTGAGGAATGCAGGTCTCACGTGGTTCGGATTCCACGTTAAACTGTAGTCTCCATTTCATCTCACAATCACCTACCATTGCACATTAGCGTAAGTGCGTATAACCTGAATGGGTAGTAAGACGCAGTGCTAATAATAATACAGGTACACGTTCTTTTAATAATGGATGAATCTCTTTTGCCTTTTTAATCTTCCCTACCCTCTCCGTCCCCCCCTTACCCAGTTTACATACATTCACACACACCTCACACTCGTGCTCAACCTATTACAAAACCATCTTCTCAAGAACAAACACAACTATTCAATATAATAGCTACCTAAATCTGTGTTAATACAACTTTCCCCTATTTAAATTGGTACTATAATTCATTGCCATGGCACCCCACAGTTATGAGATTAAGTCAAAAAATGTTTATAGATTTTGTAACAAATACAAATTCTAGGAAATACACTAGGACAAGATTCAAACCTTGATCGTCATTATCGGAAAACCTGATAGAGTGAGGTTAACACTTTAGCCCACATGCCAATGTGGGGACCTTTGGTTCACTTTTAATGACTTTGTACTTCCACAAAACTTTAGCCTTTCCCACAAGACACCACACGTGAGCCAATGGATTATCTACTTCCGGTACCAAGCTTAAACTTCCTGAATTGGGCTTAAATAATTGATTACCTAAAAAATGTTGAATTCTTACACACAAAATACAATAGAGTAAACTTACCATAAAAAAGATTGAAACAAGTGAAAACTATTAAACAAAGGTAGAAACATATAAGATATAATCTGTTATCTATTGTCATATAAAATTGATAATAATAAAAACAAGTAAACATGGTACGGCATTTTTTTTTCCCTTTCATAATTTTTTTTCTAGGCCTATGCATTTTGCAAGATTTTTGATTGAAATATTTTTACATTTACATTTTTCATCAGTATTAATTGAAAATAGAAAAAGTTTGCAAAAAAAATTTTTTGAAAGACTGTTTTAGTACCGGTATTTAAAAATATAAGTAAGTTTTTTCGATGAATGATTCAATATTTAATGTAAGCAGAGTCTCAGAATGTAGGATATGTGAATGATTGCATATAGCTGCATGTGTTTTTGGTTGCTCAAATACAATTTCTGTACTATGTAGCTGAAAGCAAGTAAACATGAAAATCTTGTCTCTTGCTAGTAGCACACCGCAAAACTTATGGCTCGCCTTGTGTGAAAGGTTTCATTTACCATCGTGGTTGTGCAGTGTTGCTACATTTCAACTCACATATTATAGCCAAAGTGAAAGTTACTTTAGAAAATGGTTTTAAAGGGATATTTTTTTAATATTTCTATATTTCTCCCCTTTTAAAATAAATAAAAGCTAATTTCCTCATACTCTCCTCCCAAAAGAGATTTGTCATTCTAAAAAATAAATACTATTCATTAGGCCTATTATTGATTGCTCAGAGGCAGTAGCACTCAAGTCACACTAGAAATCGGTGCTCCAAGGGGATTCCTTCCATGTAAAGATATTCCCACCCATGGGCGCCCTCAGTAACAGGCAAGGGAGAAACTTGCCCCCCTTCCCAGAATTATGTTTTATTTGACACAAATACATTGTTAACATTTTTAAATCTTCTAGGTGCCTTACATTTTTTTTCTTCAAACATTTAACAACTATCAGATTTACAATCGTGGGATACATCCACTAGATGCATTTCTGAATAAAATCTGTCACTACTTTTTAAACAATTCTCAACATTTTATCATAATCTTCTCGTTTGAGAAAAGAGAAAATGAAGGATATCAAGTGCTGCTGTATTTTTAGTATCTTTACAGTGCAATTATAATGCCAGTGCTAAGCAGAAGTTTTTCCAGGTGTGCGCGTGTGTATGTGAAATATATTTGCCCTAACCCCAACCCTCCAGAAATTTTTTGTGGCATGTTCCCACCCACAAGGAAGCTAATAGTTAGGTACTCCTCTACAACTTTTGTGCATATTTTATGCTAGCTTTTGTCGCCCATATTATCCTTTTTACAAGTGTTGTGATAGCATGTTCAAATATTTTCAGTAAGAAAGGCTCCACCCCCTGAATCTTTCATGCCTCTAAGGCTGAGAAGGTGACCCTTGTGGATACTTGGGCACCAAGCCCAACCTTTATTCAACATTATAAATAAAATTCGAGGTGAGTCCCAATAAAGCATTCCATTGAAAAGAGGAAATTTATTGTTTCTCTTTCTTTTAAATTTTGTTTTTTTGTTTAGCTGTGTCAACAATGCTTGAATTATTATTAACAAATGATTTAACAATGGTTACAATAGCCAAAGTAACTTTTTACATTAAAATCTGAAAAGGGTTCATATACTACAACTCTAATTTATGAAAACTATTTCATAGAAATCATACATAAAGGATTATTTTACTATATTTCAGTTTTGTGAAAAGTTGTTTTAATAAAGTAATTATTACATTAATATCGCATTTGATCGCATTTGTTCGCGGATGAATACAAAACATTCATTAATGCAATAAAAATGAGACGAAACAAAATATGACGTCATTATAACCTTGACTTCAAAGTAACTAGAAACATCTCCAAAGGATTAGTGGAACATGAAATTTGAAATTTCGTTGTAGCAACGTAAGTATCTACTTAAAAATTAGATACAGTTTACTAAGAAGTTCGAAATTAGTAAATGCAATAAAAATATACATGGTAATTAAGTTAAAGAGGGAAAGGATATAATTTTGAATTTGAACGTCATCAGCTGTACTTTTATTTTACTAAAGTAACATTAACTTGTGCTTTAGATAAAACAATGATGGGGGTGGAGGACTTTCCCCAAATGAAGAGTTTATCTCCGGGTCCACCAATATCTTCTCAGAAAAAGATGACACTTTTGGTAAGTTCATATTTTATATATCTAATTACGAACTATATTTTTGATCAACGCTCGTGAGTGCACTGTGTTTATAGTTTGGATAGTGTTATGATTTAATAACAGCGTGAAATGATGATAATTTGAGTACTTTTTCACTTGTTAAGATAGAGAGAATCAATTTAAATTTATCGTGTATTATTTCTCTCTAGATAAGTAGTGATTTCATCACTCTCTCATGATAGGCTAACCTACCTTTTTTAAAAGACATGTGACCAACATAACACGCAGTCTTACCCGATTGCTGAGTCACATAGGAAGGCGAGGAGTTACTCTATGTTTGTGTGACTACAAGATAGTGAAGTTATGTGCCGTGAATTGCGAAATATATAACGAAATGCTGCATACTTCGTAAACAGAATATATTTTCCGTATTCCAATGCTACTTTAATGTACTACTTTCAGATTTCACAAACAGAAAAGTGTTGTAGTGCTAATTATTGGAATTGCCAATCAATATCATGACATGCCGGTTTACCTCAATTATGTTTTTGAATTTTCGGAATTAACTAAATAAAATGTTTTTCACAATAAACATTCGATGCTTTTAAGAGCGCGTATCAACCAATTGTATAATGAATAATGAAGAATTTTTGTGCTTATAATAATAACTGTCCAACTGTATATCTTTGGTTCTTTGTAAATTAGTTGGTTAGTATTATAACCTAAGGGGTAGACTCTTATGCTGAATAGAAAATACTAGAATCCAAATTATCAATAATACAAGTTTCAAATTTAGACCTCATTAGACTCAAGTCCCTATTATTAATTTACAGTGGGTCAACAGGGTACATTCTAAAGTCAGACATTTACCTAGCCTAGTTTACGAAATTATTCAATTTTTAAGATATCTCACTAGTTTGAAGAGTCCTTTAAAACACCAGCTTGTTACTCATAACTTAACTATGCTTTATGCCTAAAGTTAAAAGACTTCTTATTAGGTCCTATGTGAGCCCAGCGGGATTACATAAGTTCTGTTATTTATTTTCTTAAACAATTTAGATTCAAAGTAAATAGGCTATAATTACATTTGCAAAATACATTCAGCCTCTACATTTAAGAGGTGTAGATTAAAACCTAAACAAGCCTATAAAATAAGTTTTGCAACTATTATAGTTTCATTTTAAGCACACGTTTTATATTTACACTGTTCTATTTTATAAAATAAAACTAAGAGAACCTTTTGTTTTTGGCAAGAAACTAACTTTAGGTCCAGTAGGCAATACACTACACTTTTTCATTTAAGTTGTGTTGTTGAATTACTATTTCAGCATAAAACACTACAAAACAACCTAATGTTCACATTAAAAACACAGTTCTGGCCAGATCATTATAACAATGGTCTAATAATATTGATTTGGCCAGAATTACTGTGTTTGTGGTGCTAATAATTTTCTGTTTGATAAAATTTTGTGTTGAAATATTCTCTGAGAGAACGAAAAAATGTACTGACCCTTAACAATTAACTTAACACGATCAATTGATTAAATAAGCTAACTTATATATTTTAGGTAAGCTAGGTCCTAATTTTCTTTAGGCCTTTCTATTTAAATTTATATTTAGAGATTGTGTGGATTTAGCAACAAACAATTAAACACCATCCTAGAATTTATTTGTATTACATGTTTAAATACCCCTTGAATGGCTCTTCTTATTAAGATACAAATATGATAGGCTATTCTAGAAAATTCCCCATATTATAATGTGTGTGTGTGTTTTTAGCATCGCTATTTAAGTTTTACTACCCATCTGGGTTAAATATGCTAATGTTACTAACTACGCTTGGTAATGTTTTAGGGATTAAGAAAGCTATATTTAGAGGAAGTGTACCTCCATTCGTGTGGAGGGAGAGTGGAAAACCATTTTTGAAAAAACCTCTCTCGGTATACCCGACCAATATTTGAACCTTGATCTCCCCAGCATTGGCAGTATAATTAGAGTAGTACCTACCTTATACCACACAGCCACCGAGGCGGGTTAAACAGTATATTTAATTTGTTACTAAAATGTTTCTAAAAATTTATATCCTTTACTGTACAGCAGGGCCTAACTTATAAATACCTAATTCTTAGACTCACACACACAAACGACCACGTTTTACACGCTTTGGTGGCCGCATGGTCTAAGGCCTACTCTCGCATAGACTAGACTGTCGATGATGGGAAGATCGAGGTTAAATTCTCATTCAAGTGTACTGAGGGTGGTTTTTCCAAAATGGTTTTCCACTTTCCCTCCACACAAAGTGCGGGCACATTTCCTCTACATATCAGCTTCCTCATTCTTCAAATCATTAGCATAATTAGTACATAAGCAAATAACCTGAACGATAGTAAGATGCGGTGCCTCTAAAACATAGGCCTATAGGTCTAGGCTTACATTTTGGCTTCATGAAAGCACCTGATAACTTGGCTACTAGCCAAAAGTGTAAACAAACTATGCCATGTAGACAAGTAGGGATAGTTAGAAACACTTTAGAATTGGTTTTAAATAGGCTTAATCTTAAAACATCCTCTAAACATTTGGATTAACATTAGTAATCAAACTTATTAGTATACCGAGGTACTTATCACAATTTTCTTACGAATTGACATAATGGGCTATCTGACAGCTAGAAAAACAATATATAGCTGATACACTATTCATAAATCAAGTCTTTAGTTGAAGCTTTTTAAATATATCAATAGCCCAAACTATAAAATTTATGGGGGAAATAGTAGGCCTACAGAGTGTGATTTCTAAAATTTGGGACACCGTAACGCACTACACGGGATTTTATTAAAAATTTAAGCTTAAAACGTTTTAGCTAATATTTTCTTTAAAGAAGAAATGTTTTAAAATTTATCATAATGTGATGTGTTTTAATGTTTTCAAATTAAATTTAATGCAATTCTCACCAGATGTTTAATTAATTTTATTTTCTACTACTAGTTAGTATACAAATGGGAATGATAGGCATTAGAAATTTAAAGTCTAGATACACAAAAAAATGTTTTAATTCTATAGATGTATTTTGATTTAAAACTACAATAGACTTGATTAATTTTCATACAAAGGATCTGTCTTAAATGTTTTCATAGGCTACCTAAATTTATTCCAAAACTCCCAATTAATGGTCTTTCATTGAGTTTGAACCTGGCAGCGAACTTTTTATTTCCTTTTCCCTATAAGTTATTTGCACATTTTTGGGCCAGTTTTTCATGTCTATTACTTTTATCAAGTTAACAATCTCAAATCTTGTTCACTCAGCAGTCTCTTCTCATTTGAATGTTCCAATGCTTCGTAGATCTTCTCAGGATCTAAAAGATCATTACTCTTGCGTCCTTCCCTTTTATGAAGAGGAACTCCCACAAAATTAAAATTTTGTACTGCTTCTAGGGCCATGGTATAATGAGTACCTGGTACTTTCAAATATATAGACTGTTAATTTCAATTTTTCGTTTGCAAAGCCTAGGCCAACATTTCAATGCTGCAAAGCCTCGCTCACCTCAGATAGTTCCTGTAATGCATCACACATCAAGCCAAGATCTAAAATTAAGTTTGCTTCATTAATTTTATTCAGTAATACACCTTGTGATGAGAGAAAACAAGACTGCTAGGAAATGTATCTGTATACACTATTGTTCACATAAGTAGCTAATTTTTAAATATAACACCGCGATTATGTATGTAATTAATTTGCTAATCACATCTTTCTAAAGAGATTTTTTTCTGAATTTTGTGTTCGCACTAATAGAGGTACCGGAATGCCGTTCCGCTGCGTACCGTCAGAAGTTAAGCACTTAAGCACTGCATATGTGTGTTTGTTTATGTATATAAATATAATATAAAAAAAAATATTTTATTTTATTGGTGGGATCTACAGTATATTATGTGTATTATCTTATTATGAATTTATTGCATACTAAGAAAATGGCAAATTCCATAATATCAAGCTTTATAAAGTTTGATAATCTCAAATGGTTATACAATTAAAACAAAACTTGCTAAAATTACAGAAACATAAATATTGACAACCCCTTGTGTTGACTTATGTTATTTTTGCATTATGATGTTGACCCATGTTCCTTTACATTGTATGTCATCATCTTTTCCTATAAACCGTTAAATTGTTTATTTGATCAATATTATTCAAAATTTTGATTTATTAACCTTAAAGGTTAGGTTAAGCTCGGTGCGTTAAGAATAATAACTAGGCCAATAGGCCTGTATTAGTTATGGAAGATTTGAATTTATGCTTTGACATAATAATTATTTTAAACATAAATTTGGGCTTTTTTTTACATTTGTAACATCATCCAAAGTGTGTGGTTGTCTATGGGCGATTTAGAAATTTAGGTTTATAACATAGGCCTAAGAATTATTTTAAACATTAACTTGAGCTTTTATATTTGTGATGTCATACAAAGTGTGCATGGTTGATTATGACAAATTTGAAAGTTAGGTTTTTAACATAATGGTTATTTTAAACATTAATTTGGGTTTTTATATTTGTGATGTCATATAAAGGGTACGGCAGTTGTACTGTAGTCTCCTATCGGTTTACTTCTGATTAATTCTTGGGTGAGGTTAGCCTACATCATAATTATGTCTTGTTTGCAAGAGTTGGTTTGGTTAAGAAAAAAGGTTGAATATGGTAATTATTGCGGGTTTGTAAGACAATAAATTTTAGCCCGGATCAGTTTTAGGTATGCTACATGTTCTCAAACTCATATTGGCGCTTTTATAAGCAACATGGCAAATTAATTTGTTTATTTTGTGAAAACAGCTATACAATTATTTAAAAAAAATTATTTTATTTTATTGATCAGCTGACTTCATGGCACTTGTTCTTTCAACAAGTTTAATCGGACAAAATTTATATGTCATTGGTTTTCACAGTCATATGATTAAGGATCTGGACTTTGTGGACGCAAATACAATTTCTTAAGGACCACGGGTACACACTATGGACCTATGAATAAGAGTATGGAGTATGTGCTTGGGCCATTATGTTAAAATTAAAACATCTAACTAATAACCTTAGGCCTATATAACAAAACACACTTTTCAATATTAAGGTTGGCTTAGCCCAAGTCAGACTTGCTCTACAAAATCCCCATTTCCCTAAAAATTAACTATTATGGCTTAAAAATTGTTTAGGACTTTTCAACAGTTCAAATAAATAATACTAGCATACCAGAGCCTTCTGTCAGTACTTTATATTTTTTATTTCAAACATCTCAATTCTAACGCTAACTCTCCAGGATGTGTTGCTGATGCTTTGCTTCTTATAAGTAAATCTTGCCCAAATTCTGTATTGGCATTTCCCTGATCCCGGCACAGATTTTATCTGATTTCCAAACCCTTCCTTCACCTATGACAAGTCGTGTATTAATCACAACTTGTGAATGTGAGGAATGCCAGGTCTTCACCGTGGCTCAAATACCACGTTAAACTGTAGGTCCTCCATTTCATCTCACATTACCATTACACATTAGCGTAAGGGCGTATAACCCGAACGGGTAGTATGATGCAGTGGTAATGTTTTTAAAACATAACACTTTTTTTTAGCACTGTGTCTTACTACCCATTCAGGTTATACGCTTATGTACTTATTACGCTAGGGATTTTAGGGATTAGGAAGGTTATATTAATAGGAAGTGTACCCACTTTAATAGGAAGTGTACACAAATTTGCGGGACAGGAGAGTGGAAATCAATTTTGGAAAAAAAAACCTCAATAGGCCTACACCTGACCGAAATTCGAACCCCTATACCCTTGTCATCGGTAGTCCAGCCTACTGCAAGAGTAGCGCGTTAGATGGCACGGCCACCCAAGCGAGTCTCCTTTTAGTTAATCACTAGGCTATAGGCCCTACTAAGTTTTAATACTATTCCTCCCTAATTTAAATATAAGGCCCTAAATATGAAGCTTCCACTTCTATACCCCACACATGTTGGTTTTTTTTTTTGTATTTGGCTCTGATAAACAAGATTTAACTATCAATGAAAATAGTTTTAATTTAATTATAAATCCTACACATAATTCTCCACTCTAAAATTGATATGGTTTCAATTTTGTGAATATCAAGTTATTAACATAATTTATTTTCAACCACAAACTAACACTGCTTTAATGGTTTTTTAACTACTGATTCTTGTACGGGTGAAAGGCATATTGGCATTTCCATTTACTTTAAATGGCAAAGAGGGGGAGTGAATGTCATACAGCGTGATTTAAGTGATCAGGGGCTAGATAATTTACTATGAAACAATTGCACATAGGTATCAGTACAGTTTGCTTTATGGCATGTGTTTGATTTATAACTCTTGGTATAAGTTTTACATTTACCAATTTATGTGAGGAGAAACTGTACCTTAGTTACCCATAAAACTTACTGTCAGGAGAACAAACATATGGCTTTTAGCACCAAACAACCGTCATAGCATAGAAATCAAAATATTGACGTTCAAAGTAAATAATAACACTAAACTCAGATTTACATAGACTTTTAATTCTTGTAAGATGTTAGCACTTGGCAACTTGTATGGAAACATAAATAGTTATATTTTTCAAAAGACTTATCACCATATTTAAACATAGAAACTAAAATAAATATTTAGAAATGGCGAGTGGTTGTATGTTGGGGAAACACAATTAAAATTATATTTTACCTTTCAGGTTAAAAAAAAAAGGCTAACCAGTAAGCTATGTAGCCTACGGTAGCTGGACTCAAGACTTTAATTTTTGATTTACATTTTATATGTAAAATTACAAGGCTTGCAAATCTGTTTACAGGTTTTGAATTAATTTCACAAACTATGATAAATGTTGCTCAAAAACAAAGATTGCTGTAGATATTATCCAGAGCTCATTAGTGTTCCAACTTCAACCTTTACTTTTCAAGTGAAATATTAATCATGATAGCCTTAAAAAAGGTTTATTGCGACGAACTGCTTCAGTTGGCTTTGATATTAAGCCTCTTGCGTGTGGACCCAGATTCATATCTCGGGTATGATGTGTCGGACATTGGTGTCAACATTCACGACTTAAATGTAGGAACAAGTTGGGCATATGCGAACTCGTTTGCTCCTCACCGGACGTATGTTCATCCTAAAAACCTGGACTCTATTTTGCTCAATTATGAGCGTGAAATGTTTGAGGATCTTAATGCCCTTGGCCGCTACAACAGGATAAACACTCGCAGTCCTGATGTTACTGCTTATCTATTAAACGTTGATGCACCTACAAGTACAGCTGACGGGGGTAGCAATGTGGAAGTACCGAGTGTTAATGCCGAGAGCAGACAGTCTGAACCCACAGGGGCAGTTATTTTACAAGATCTTCCCTCCAGTAGTAGATCAGGGTTATCTCTGTTGGACCAGCCGGTCGCAGCCGAGAAAGAACATTTCTTGCCAGGGGAGGAGCTGACTCAAGAGGTAGGCATATTATTTACTATTTAGAGAGATCATTATTTTCTTAGTTTGCACCAGTTCTGACCAACATTTTATACTAAAACTAAGGCTCTCAATTTCATATGGACGCCGTTCATTGTCTAAATTTAAATGACTGGAAAGGTTTGACAATTGGCCAATTACAGAAAATGCCTATGATTTTTATCAAACTATCACAGAGTGATTCAAAATAACCACCGTGGACTTTTAATTTAATGATGTATTCTTAGTTAAGAGATTGCTATGTTTTAATTAATTTATTTTACATTGGACAGCACCTAATATGCCTTTTACTTTAGGCTATTATGGAACAATTTAATGGCTGATGAATTAAATTTTTTATTATTTTGATTTTCTGTGAAACAAATGATAACCTATAAATTACTTTTGAATTTAAACTTCTCTACTTGTGATTAAGATTTACATAGCAAATTCACTTCCCTTATAATATTACACTATCCCATATCAGTGCTCATGGGATTGAAATGTTTATCTGGTCTGGTTTGTTGATGACACTGAGGTCAGAATTTGATTACTGACTGGGTGTATTGAGCTTTGTTATTATAAATGGTTTTCCTATTTTCCTCCACACAAATGCAGATACTTTTTTCTAAATTTTACCTTTTAAATTTCTACCCCATTACTGTTATTAAATGTGAATAAGTTGGACAAGTAGTAAGACGCGGAACACAAATAAATACACATCCATTAAATGTATTTCGGTTTTCATTGCTTATCACCTCTTCTCTTAAATTATAGGCCTACCATTCCTCCACAGTTTTACATCCGTCCTACTTCTCTTTTTCCAATCATGAGGCCCTCCTCTCTAATTTGTACAAGTCTTACAATTCAAGATTTATCCCCTCAGCCCCTAAGTTACCACCATCTCTCAATGCCTTTCATATTCTTACACAAAGCACTTTTTTTTCTCTTCATTTTCCTAAATTTTCCAATTTCAACTTTTGGAACATATTGTAGGGGTATGGGATATGCTCTTACATAAGTTATATTGCTAGTGCTCAGTTTATTTTAAGCACATAAGTATTAGGCCTACATTAATCATCACAACATTCATTTTAAAAAATTGTTTGAGAACCTGTTTTGATGGCCGGTTGGTCTAAGGCACTACTCTTGCAGTAGACTAGACTGCCAATGATAGGGAGATTGAGGTTCGAATCTTGTTCGAGTGTACTGAGAGTGGTTACAATGGTTTTCCACTTCCTTCCACACAAATGTGGGTACACTTCCTCTAAATATAACCTTCCTAACCCCTAAAACCATCAGTGTAATTAGTACATAGATGTATAATCTGAATGAGGAATAAGATACGGTGCTAAAAAAAATGGTTTTGAGTAAGATTTATTTCTATTAACAAATTTAGCTTTTGTGGAGCAAAACTCTTTGTTACATACAACTTTTATTGCATTTTGTTACAGGTTTATCTTATTGTCATTAATTTACATTTGATTCTATCTATCTTTTTTTCTTTTTTGTTTGTTATCAATGGACTAGGTTTAAAGTTAACTAAAGTGGAAAGTTGCTGATAATAATTGTTTGGGGCCTTAATATAGAAATTATCTGATAAGGATTTGTACATATTATTTTGAACAATCAGTTAGATAAGTATTATGGTAGCTTTATTGTTTTCAGTTAATGGGGTTTAGAAACTCGTATTCAACCTCCTGTTTATAACTTCTAATTGGTAGATTATTTTCTTTATTTTTTTCTCGATTTGCATATTAGTGAGCAAGAGAGGTTGTCACAAAATATAAGAAATTTGAAAACTCAAGTTAAAGTCTTAAGAAATGTTTAATAATAATTTTAAATTAAGTAAAGTCAATTCATTATGACCCATTGTCTGAATAAACTACCATTTGGGTCTACATGATAACTCTACAAAAACATATCCTCAGTTTTACTTTAAAATGTTTGATTTTTTAATTAAAGTGGTTTTGATATTAGTAATTATTAAAACTCTTTGTTTTTCTTAGTAAGACTTGAATTTCTTTATAAGCTAACCTGTGGATATACTAACTAAACTAGTAACTTAATAAAAACAAAGTAGCCTACAGTAGTGGTAATTAGGTTTCTGATAACTTCAGGGTAGCTTATTATGCCCGATTTTGGAAATATTGGGAGATCAATAGAGTAGGAAGAGATTGATAATATTGATAGTTAAGTAATAAAATACATAAATTAAATATTAAATAATAAACTAATCTATATAGGCCTTTATAAGATTTGGCTTATAGGAATTGTTTTTACCCGGTGCTAAACTTGGAATTACGACTAATTATAAGTTAAAAAGAGATTGACACATAAAAACTATTATGATCAGTGAAAATATGTATGTACCGGAGTTGAGGTGGAGGTAAATTTTTTTTTACAAGAAAACTCACTTTTAGTCACCTTAAACCAGTTATGCTTAACCGGGGGCCTTTGGAAAATGATTTAATATGTTATTTGCTTATTACTGAAGTTAATTATCTTAAATTTTACTTTTTGGAAGAAAGAATTCAATGATCGTAAGCATGTAAGTGCAGTAAACTCTCGATTTTCCGGGGTAATGGAGGGAAGGGGAAGCACGAATAATAAAAATCATTGATAGTAGAAATAATCCCCATCTGTTTACCATCGCCATTCAAAATTTGCTGCCCTTTGTTTCTACTTATTTCTTTGAAAAGGGATTTTCTGCAATGGTAAATATTAAAACGAAGCATCGAAATTGACTCCAAATCAACTCTTGCATGCGAATAGCATTAAGTAATACAACTAAATCAAGAATAGACAAATTATTGGAAAGTGTTCAACAGCAGAAAGAGGTCACATTAAATACATTTAGGCAAGTTAATTTCTGTTGTTTTTTTTTGTTTGTTATTAAAATCAGTAAATAAAGCCACTACTTTAGAATAGATCTTAATGATGTTAAAAAACTAGGGGCCACAAAGATATTTTAAGATATTTAAGGGGCCGCAAGTAATAAAAGGTTAAGAACCACAGACTTGAACCACAAATTTAAGCTTATTTTAAATTTCAATTTCTTTTTTCCAAGGACGACCATCATGATTTAGTAAATTTAATTAGAAATAAATAAAACTTGAAAATAAAATATCATAACTATATAATTTACTCACATTTTCTTTTTTACTATTATTTAATGTGTATGTAAAATTTGTTAAATAACCCAAAAACATTATGATTACCCTGGACATTAACAAAAATCACATCAAAGTGCAATCTTTGATATTGACAACAAAGAAATTGGGTTAATTTTAAAATAATTGTATCTACATCAGTTTTGTTGTAATTTTTAATATAACCTATGATAGAATGGTTTTATGGCTCTAGTCCACTGTTTATTAAATTATAATACAAGATGTAACATCTAACTCTATCTTTATTAGCTGTTATTTGGAGAGGGCCTGATATGGCATATTTATAGCCTTCAAAATGATTCTCAAGCATGTACATCATAAAATACAAATATCTTGGCAATTCCTGGAACATTTTTATTATTTTATTCTAGTCAACCACAAAATGAAGCACAAATTATATTGTAAGTATTTCCAGATTCTTGCCATTAGCTCTTTCTAAAGGCTGATAAACATCAATTAGAAGCATTTGTTCAAATAGACAAATATTGGAGACATTTCATATTACATCTTACCCGGTTCATAGAGTGTGGTTTTCCAAGTGTTGATTTATCGCTGTGGTTTTCTCATTCTCTCTCCGCACAGATGTGGATGTATTTGCTCTAATCTAAACTTTTCTGTTTTCTGTGTCTCACTTTCTTAAAAAAACTATTAAAAACTGACATTTGTTTCTGATGGTACTTCAACCTAAAGTGCCTGGAAAAATTATAAACTTAAGTCTGGTAAACAGAGAATTTTACATTAAGAAAAAAATGGCAGCCCTAATAAAGCATTATAAAATGCAGCTATGCACACAAATCAAAAGTTTGAAAGGGGAATAAAATATTAAAGCTTTAAATATGTCTCTCTGTGTAATGTATATACAAAATAATTACAAATTAATTAACAAAGTTTGCCAAACTATGTAGCTCCTGCAGCTCAATTATTCAGACAAGAGATACCTAAAAAAATAAATCAAACCACTATTTTATAATCTTTTTCACTTGATCAGTAACAAACCGCCAGAAAATTAAGTGAACATGTGGCATTAAGTTTTGTATGCTAATACTCTCAGCACTTGTTATTGTGAGACTATTTATTTATTTCTTTGCTACTGACTCATTATTTTACTAAGTAGCACCCCCATTGGTGGTCCCATGGTTTAGTACGCCACTCTTGTGTTAGACTAGATGGTGACAGGGAGATGGGTGTTCATATACCAAGCAGGTCAACTGAGCGTGGTTATTTTTTCATAAATAGTTTCCCACTCTTCTTCCTCACAACTGCGGGTGCATTTATTTTGAAACTGTACCTTCCTCCACCCCATTCTATTAGTATGATAATTGTATTTGTATAACTCGAATAGTGGTGCGATAAACAAATTACCCATGGGCCCTATTTGATTTTACCTAAAATGGACAATTTTTGGAAACATTCCCAACCTAAGACCATACCAACTGTCAATGTTTGTTGGATGGAGGAGAGAGGGGTGAAATACAGGTATTTCTCTTTTCTCTCTCCATGCTAATATTGGCACAGTTCTTATTTTGACTTCCTCATTCCACCCCATTAGATAGTCATTAATATAACCCTTGTGTTACAATATTGATTAAATAATTATAATGTTGATCACTGTTAGTTTTCCCTGCAGAGATAGTGTGTTTTGAGAATCTGATTTGGGAGGCTGAAGCGTGAATCCCGGATAGTTCCACTATGATTTCTTTTTTTGTCATTTAAGCTGTTAAACTTGTGGTACTCTAGGAAATTTTCATTGCTCACGGAACTCACTACCATCCAACTTTGTTTTGCCGAATTTGTTATTTAAAATATACTATAAAATATATATTTTATTTTCTTACTAACTAGTTATTCTTATTAGTATAAAGTGATAAATTTTGTCTCTTTGAAACACATGACTATCATGTAGCCTGATTTCTAAAAATTTTCTCTTTACCGTGTATAATATTATTTCACAAACATTCACAAACATTGCCGCAGTAGGTTTCCTAAACTATTTCAACTATTGTGTTATTTATCTCTATAAAAAAATTGCATTAACATAGATTACAATGTAATTATAATACATAACAATAATTATTAATGGTCTATTTTGCTACTAAAATATGAGCGCAGGAAAGAACTTCTATGGTTAATATTGATATTGGGCACACCTTATTAAGCAGGTTTGCCAACCCTACTCTAGTTGGCCTTATAACTAATTATCTCCATGTGAAGCAGTGTTATTTAGTGTTGCTAGGGTAACTACAGGTCCCGGGTTCGATTCCCATGTCCAGGTGTCATTTTTCAATTTTCAGAATATGATAACTAAAGCTTATTAAAACTGTACCTGTGATACCTGTACCTGTGGCTACACGTAGGGAAAACGAATAATATGGGAACCGTTTGATGGTAGGGTAACATCGAAATGTCCGGTAATTTAATTAAAAGTAAGTAAAAACCAGGGAATTTATATAGGTACTTAGCTAAAAAAAACACACGCTAATTTAGCACCTAAACACTAAAAACAAAAGTGAAAGCTACCTAATACCTAGGACATTTTAATAATTTAAAAATAGATTTTAAAAAGGTTGATATCTAGTAGTTGCTAGTGTTTAAAAAAAACCATAAGACCAATGTAATAAATGAAGAAAAAAAATCATCATTCACCATTGACAACCTGAGAAAGTTATTAAGGAAAAATTGAAAATTTTGTTTGGAAAACCTGGAAAAATCAGTATCATATACTAAGAAAATTAATAGAAATGCCTTACTCGAAAAGTTTCATTGGAGACTTGTGGACCTAAATCCCTTAACCACCATTGGCTAAGAAGCACAAGGGATTCTTCCTTGGGAAATATTTGAAAATAGGTGTCTTTAGAACATTGGTTTTCAAACATCTCCCACTACTTACGTATTTTCTCTTTTTTGACGTATCCATATATCTTTGTTTGTATATCCACCTTTAAAGCCAATACACATTCTGACTTCATTAAACTGACACCCGAATTACACACACAACAATATGAAGATACCAATAATCATCATCCATTCAAATTGTACTGGAATATCAAAACACAACACAACATACTGCAGATCATTGCATTAATTACAGAATCAGAGAGTTAAGTAAAAATGTTAGGACTAAGAGTGTATGAACACACTGCTGATGTCATAAGAGAGACAGACGTGGGCACTTGGACTAAGTGTCAGACTCATCTAGTTTGGTTTATTGAAGATATAGGGTCAGGGATAATATCCTGGTTGAGTGTACTAAGAATTATTTTTCCTAAATGGTTTTTCCACTTTTCCTCCATGCAAATACATGTCTACTTTCATGATACATATTCAATGAACCAAGTGTAATTAAATTTGTACAGCCCAAGGTAGCAATAAGCAAAGAAAATTAAGAGGTGCATGGATCAAGCATCCCCCAGATCTCAGCGGGAGGGAGTAAAGGGGATGGTCCAACTTGCTTTGCAACTAAAACTAGTTCTTAAATCCTAACCCATTTTACATAATGGTGCTTGAAAACAAACAAGCCTCCCAATTTGAGAATGTATATGCCAAAAACTATTTAAATATCTGAAAATAAGGAGATTTTCTCCAATTAATACTCTATTTATAAGTCATTGGTCTATTGCTTGGACATAAACACTTAAATTTAACTGTAAGTAAATTATCCAAAAGTTTTTTTTTTGTTGCTAAATCGGCTTGAAATGATTAAATTTCTGTCCTGATTTGTGGAATTATTTGATCTATAAATAATTAAATAAAATCACACCGACTTAACAGCCAATCATGTATGATGTATACATTAATAGACTTAAAAAACAAAACTAAAATAACATGGTTAAAACTCATAGTTAACTATCCATTTAATTATTTTATAATTTAAAGCTTTTACAAATACGACTATTTTATAAATATTATATTGATTTTATTTTTGTAATTTTACTTAACTATACTAAATTAGCTTAATAAATTATGATGTGATCTTTAATATCCTTTCTAATAGCTGCCACGGTGCTCTTCACAGTCACAGGTTGCCACCAACTCTTGTGGTTCGGATTCCCTTGGGCCGCCATTAAAGATGACAGACGGGCTAGGTCCCATTGACATTATTATTTCAGGAACTGCTCATCCAATTTCAATAACTATTTTTTTACCAGGAAGATCATAAAACAGTCTTTAAAAAAATTTTATCCTACATTTTTTGATATCTCCTTTCGTTATCCTGTAAAAATTCAAAAATCATTATGCTTAATAAAAAACTAAATGTTTCACCTTCAAGTAGAATTACTTATTTCTTCACTAAATCTTTTATAATTTAAATAAACAGTTCCAAACCATTTCTAACACACTTCATTCAGTCATTTAATAATATTACATGGTGGGAATATTAAAATAATCTTAATCTTGCCACCCGTTACTGTGGGCCAAAGCATTTCTCACTGGAGCATTTGTTTTTTATTTGAAATAATGAAAACAATAACTCTGTATAGTAATGATGAGTACCTATAAATTGTTCAGTAAAGATGTAAAAGAACTACATCCATACACTTTATTAATAAAAGAGATTATTATGATATTCCATAAATCAAGTGAGACATAAACTGATTCATTTCTACAGTCTTCAGCAAAACAAGCACATAGTGGAATTAAGTTACTTTTTTTTTTACTAATGCAAAAGTGCAACTACATGTACTATAACAACGTTTCCTGCAAATATACATGGTGGAATTAGGTCATCTGGCATTGCTTTTCTGGTGAAATACCTCGGCCTTTCATTAATCTGTTCTTTGTATCCAAAATCTCCTAAAAAAGCTGACAGAATTAATCCTAATGTATGTTTGGCAAATGCTTGTAATGCATCTTAATTTAAAGCATCTGGTGTGCATGGATTTTTTTCTAATACTTCCCATATGGCCAGAGAACATGAGATAGGGATATAGCAGACATCATCTGCAGTTTGTCCAGGTTCATTTACTTGTGTTAAATACAATTACAGTTTTAGTTACAATACGTAACCACTCAGAATTGCTATTGTCTGTAGAGATCTTGATGGAGTAATCTCCATAAACGAATTAGAAAGGATGCTGTTTTCGGATCATGAAACTCCCTTGAAGAGTTTGACAGGAAAGTGATGTAGGATGTCAAATGTCTAGACTTCGAATCATCTCACATGCTATTGTTCGGAAATTTACAACCTGGTTAAAGTCAATTGCTTTCTTGATTCAAGACCAATGCCATTACATGTGTTGTATTTTTGCCACTCAAGGTTTCTTCCACAAAATCTTTGCTGTCAATGGTGCCATGTAATAAGCGAGATGGATTCTTTGTAAAATTAGCTGGAACTGGAACATTTTGAGATTAATTTTCCCAGATTACTTTACGCCAAAGCTCTTAGTCAATATCATGTAAGGCAGTATAATATGAAATGCACTGATCTGATTTAAACAACATTGGGGAATTATCACTTAGTTTTTTTCTCATTGGCAAACAGATGGTTCATGAAGGCCCACAATGGTGGAAGCTCAAAGTTGTTTAATTTATTTTTTACCACAATTTCGTCTTTGACACAACCTTCAGATTGTAATTTGTATTGTGATATTTATTCTCTTAGCTGTATTGCAGTGTCTTTTAAGTTACTATGGACATTATTTACTTCTCTAATTATTTCATCCATTTGTCCCATAGAGAATCAATACAAAAGGTGATTTAGATCCATCCGATGGATGCGAAAATTAAAATTTTTCACCAAAATTATCAATTAGAAGATCTCTTGTAGTTCTGTTTTCAATACAAATGCCCTCTACTCCAGAAATGTCAGCAATCGATTGGTCAAATAAGTTAGTTCAAAAGCCTTGTTTTCGAATTCAGTCTCTATTTGTGTTAATAACTGATTTAGTGATTATTGGAAAAGTTCACGAGGAATTGTTTGCGAGAGCCATCCACTCTTGTTTCCTGAATTCCTCCTAATGTAGCTGTAGTTTCTAAGGTATGGCTTATGGTGTCCTATTTCGTTATGTGAACAAAATAGTCTGTTTCACAAGTACATATTTTTGTAAATATGCCATCAGCTTTAGTTTGAGCTACTTGTACCAATTTCTTGGCTTCTGGCCGCTCAAATGAAAGAAATAATTTATCTTGTTCCTAGTTTTTTTTTGTGCAAATAATACACATGTATTTTTTCTCCATTTCTTGAACATTTGTCCGACCAGAATAACTACGAGAACTTTAGGAAAAGGTTCGTCATCACAATTGTTCAGCACTGTCTAAACGAAAGGTGATATCCAAAAATGGGTAAAAACCAATTAAAAAAAAATGTTATGATCTTCTTGGTAAAAAAAATAATTATTGAAATGGATGAGCAGTTACTAAAATAATGATGTCGATGAAACTTTGCCCGTCCGCCATCTTTGATGGCGGCCCCAAGGGAAGCCCGACCACAAGAGTTGGTGGCAACCTGTGTTTTTACATCGTTTAAGGTGCCATGACTACGAATCAAAAGAGAAACTGCCTCCGAAAGGTTTTGCATACTCATGCGCCGTCTCTATTCGACCAATCAAACATAACTTTGCTCTACATGTGACCCGTATTTTCATTGCTATCGTTGCTACCTGGTCAATGAATTTTCTACTAGGTGATGAGAACAATTCATAGACAAAGTTTAAACTAACTCTGCTTACCCTGGCAACACTCCAAACCACTACTGAAATGAAGTCTTCTAGATTTAGGCCTAAAGTCCACTCGCTTTAGGAGTGGGGGTAACTGACAGCTAGCAGAAGATGTAAAAATGCTAAAATAAAAAATATAGTTAAAAACATGTTTGTTGTGAAATTTTTTACTTCCAAAGGTGACAATAAATCGATATAATGGTTTGGCGAATGTATACACGAGAGTAGATCTTGTAACTTTTGCTAGCTGTCATTTACCTCCATTCCTATGGCAAATGGACTATACCTATAAATTTACTTTCATACTATGTTTTTAGATAAGTTTGTCCAAGCTGCCATTTTCCTTAAAGCTCAAACATTTGTTTAGAACTTAAGAAAATTAATGTTTAGGTTTGCTTTAGTAAAAACAAGATACAGTACAGTAATAAACAAAACTAATAAGCCAAGGTAACTCTTACTTCCCTCTGGCAGAAATGCTGCAAACATCCTTGACCCGCCAAGTGTTCTGTTGTTACTGGTACAAAAAACATAATTATACTCATCGCCTCTCTCTTTTTTTTATCATGATTACAAGAAACCTATTGCAAGCAAATATGTTTTTTATCTTCATAAATTAAACTCGTGATGAATAATAGAACCCCATTTTGGTGAGTATGCGGATTGAACATCAAGAGCTTGTTTAGTCAGATTTTCCGATGGCCATGGGTTGGGCAGAAAGTAGGATGATTGAATCCTGGCCGGGCACATTGAGTGTGGTCTTAACTTAATAGTCATGTAGATACAGGCACATTTCCTCTCAATTCTACCTCCCTCATTCCTAACTCAGTAGTGTAATTAAATGTGGATAGCCCAGTTTAGTAGTGAGACTCAGTGTAAATATCTATACAGTTCAATTTTCATAGGACAATCCTTATCTGTCAGTAATCACTCAAGTGTGCTAAATTTATACACTACTGTAGGATTCATGAATAAAGGCCTTAGAAAATATATCACATTTTTAGAAAGGAAGTTTTATTTAAAACGTTAGGATTATTTTGATAAACTTACTATTTATAAATTAGTTTTTTGCAGTTTTGCAGTTTGTAAAATTTTTGTATCCTATTAGTAGATATTATTTTTTGATATAAATGTTAATTAATCAACAGTTCCATGGTGTGGTTTAGAGTCCAGGGATGGGGAACCTGAGGCCTTTTTAGGTGCTCGGTGCGGCTTTTTTTGCATATTCTTTCTTTCTCTTCATCATTTATAAATTATACATTCTCAAACTCAAATTGTATTCCTACAATATAATAAAATGAAGTGTTTTATTAACCTGTTGAGATGTTTAGTTTGTTGAACTCCATTCTTAAATGATGCTGATATATATTTTTAAGAGCCGAAACCATTTTACCGATTGGGCTAAAATTTGTACTGTATATAGGGTTTTCATACGGTTTCCCGAGTAATTTTTGGAATGAGACATATAAGGGTAGTAAACTGAAGGACTAAAAAAAAGAAAAAATTCCATTTTCTCAGAATCGCTTTAACAATTTTGTATCCAGACACTGTCTAAAATTGCAAATAAAATAGCAATTTTCATCTTCCCCTGAAAATGTATTTGAAGGTACTTGACAAAAGCAGAAATTTTCACTTTTGATTATATCTCTGCAGCTAATTGAGATACATAATATCTTATTATTTTAAAGTTGTTGTACTATTAAAAATAAAAATATTTTAATTTTGAATGTATTTTTATAACTAGATTATGAGTTATGTAAGCGAAAAATATAAATATTTTAATTGAGCACTGAAATATGGAATTGATTGTTATGCTCTTTGTGGACAGAGAGGTTCCTCTTTTCTCAATGTTTCTGTAACATTGTACGTTATTTAGTACATGGTATTTTGTGTATTGTTTCTGCAACAATGTCTATTATTTCTTTTCATGATTCTTATATTTTATTTTAGTAAATGTCTCTATTTTAAGATAAAAAATAAAGAAAGTCTATGCAGTGCACCGTACCATTTATTTTTAAAAGTATTCCTGTATGAACATAATATCATAAATATACACAAAATTGAAATTTCTCCTTGTTGAATAAAAAGGAAAAAAGTAGACCAAAAAAAATTTGCTCTTTATGAGTTACTAAAAATACATCTTATATTTAGGTAAAGTATGTCTTTGTAATTTTGGCAAAATATACTCTACATGAAGTGTCAGGCCTTATGAGGAATCCTTAATAAATATACGGCCTTCCAATGGCAAAAGGTTCCCCACCCCTGGCTGAGACCATTAAGGCTCTTTGCCTTAATGTGTTAACTAACCAACTCTGATAGCTTTGTCATCACGGATACCATTCAGGTTTCTTAGTCTTAACTTTATGCAAACTTGTACTAGTATGAGGGATTATTAGGAAGTGTCTAGTCAAAATTCAAGCGACCTCAGCTGCAGAAAGATCACTAAACAGTTCAATTTTCTTAGGAAGGGCCTTTCTTTTTTAAATACAAACAACATATTTTGCAGATAAAATTGATAATATTTGACTAAATTATAAGTGCTATTTAGGCTAATATAAGTATTGATATTATCTATCAAAAGTGACAGCTTCAAGTTATAGGGCCCAACATATGAATATGTGAAAGTAGATTTCGTAGCTTTTCTAGCTGTCAGATAAGATACTTCTTATGAAAATTGTATTGTAGCTGTGCTATTACCGTTATGGAGCCTACATTAAGATAATCTGATAATAGTTTGCCTATATATGATTAAATGCATTATTATAAGGCATATTGCAAATGGCTATAAATTTACATAAATCAGATGGTCTCTAATCAGGATTAACTACCTAAAAATAAATTTTTAAGTATTATAAAAAAAAGTTGTATGATTGGTTGAACTGTAGTCAACAAGCCAACTGTTGCCAAGTATTTAAAGGCTGTTCCTACTCTTCATCTGTGAGTGGACATTTTAATAGAATGTTCCAATTTAGAATAGACAACAGTTCAATCGCTATATATAGCTTCCAGCGGTTGAAATTGACACAGTCTGTTACAAGTGAAAGCTGAAGAACATAGTCCACAAAATATAAAATCACAAAAGTACAGTCAGCTTAAGATAAGAAGACATTTTTATGGCAGTCACAAAATTCATTGAAACAATTTGAATAAATTGAAACTTCAAGTCATGTGATCTGCAGCTGTAACTTTTAATAGTTTTTTCAATGCATATAAAATATTAATATGAACATAGTAATATCATATCAATGTTGACTGCAAAAATATATGTTTGTATTTTCTAAAAGTTTCATTCTAACAGAATTCATAGTAACTTTGTGAACTGTCAGGTAAGATTCTCTGACTGGCAAAACAGTTATAGTGAATAGGACACACATTAAATATATTTAAGAACTTATAGTGCACAATTGTGTGGGGGAAGGAGTGATATTTTTGGAAAACTTTAATGTTAACTTTACATTTAAAACAGTCTAATTTATTTTCACCGAGAAACCATTTTCCAATCTCGTCCCCTCTCCCCGTCTGGATATAATTATATAGACTGAGAAACCAGCAACATGTTGTGTGCGGAACTGTATACCATGTCTTGTAGTAAAAGATAATTATCACTATCACACTTCTGTGGCTCACTCATACTTTTATGCAACTTTATGATCCGCTAGTTTTAAACAAACACACTGATCATTCTTAGTATGTGCATAACAAAAATACATTATAAGGTCTAAACCAGTGGTGACCGCAGAGACATTTTTAAGGACCTTGACGAGATAGCGATAAACAGAAGAAATGATGTTATTTCGGTGGTGGGTAGGTAGTATACACGGAAGGCCAGCAATAATAAATAAGTAAAGTAACTAAATGTAAAGAAAATCACTTTAATTAGTATAGTCCTATAGGGCTTGAACTTAGTCATTGTTTTCCAAGTTTTGCCGGACCGCGGAAGTATGTCGGGTTTTTAAAACGGACCTCCATCAAAAATAATTGGTCTAAACAGTTAAATAAACTTATCCCAGGGACGGCTTGGGTTAAAAAGCACCAAGAATGCATTTTTTGTTGTTGTATTTTTCATGCTTCAAGAAGGACTAAATGTCAAATAATTTCTTATCTTCTCCTGTTGGAGAATTCAGCTCGAGCCACCCTAGGCAGAAACTCCTCCACCCTATTTCCCTACGGCCCTTACTTATTATTGTGCATTTAAAATTGGGACGCAATGTGCGCCTGTTAAAAGTTTAAGTCGGTAACCCGCGTCCAAGGAGTGTGGCTGGTCGGCAAAGCCGTTTGGGGCCACTTTCCTACATAGCTCTGCTTACAAAACTAGTCAACGTAGCCTATCACCGAGTTTTATTAAATCCTAACATATGTTTTGATATTATAAGTCCGATGAAGAAATTAGCACAGATATTTGATGTAATAACATGAACATTTATAGGTCTTTCCCCCAAACCCCCCCATTGTTCCGGATTTATTTAGCTTACCACTAGAAACTGATTCAAATTTGGAACAACCGTTTATACTTTAAAAACAGCGGTTCTCAAACTTTTCGAATGGCCTTGTAATGTTCACAGTTGTGTGTGAACTCTTATTTTGTTTAAAGCGCATGGATAAGGTATGTCCTGTTTTTGATAATCTATTTCTCTGTTAAATACTTTTAGTAAATTTCCCCACATACTTTATCCAAGAATGACTTGACAATTTTAACATATTTAAGCCCTTCAGGCATTTTTAGCCAAGTCGAGTAAGGTTTCTACCCGTAAAAAAAATATGTAAAGTTGAATTTTGGCACAGTGATACTACTGGCCTTGCTGAACAACATATCAAAATACTCGGACTTTCTCTTGTTCGCGTCCTAGATTTTTAGGCCCTCAAAGTTCTTAGGGCCCATGGTTTGCGCTATTTACTCAAACTATTATTGTGACGCAACCGATAGTCCTATTGAGCTCGGGTTGGTCTCAAATTAAAGAGGAAACATTAACAAACACATAAGTGTACAGTTTGTATACATAAAAAATTTGGCACATATTTCTGGAAAACAAATAAATACACAAATTAATAATATGCAAAAATAACTTGCATCAAAATTGTTATCCATTTTATACACTTGTCAACGGTATATCTGCTTGCTCTGTGAGACTTATGGCTCTAAAACTGTAGCTAAATAACGGTACGCATGCGTCACCTTACACCCACTTACCTTACTCCAGTTTACACTTACTCACCCTGTGACACATTAAATTGGCATAATGAGCTGAAATTGATCTCAAATTAAAGAGTACATACTACCAACAGTTCAAGGTGGAGTAAGAGAAAATTTTTATACCGAAGACATTTTTAGAAAGGAAAGCAACTCACCAAAATGTAATAATTATATACATGCAAATATAAACACCGACTTTTACAAACCATGGTAACATTACAGTTCATCTGTGTCCAGTTCTTAGCTCGCTGCGTTGGAGCAGTTTGTGCCTCTGCAATATGAACACTTGTTAGAACAGCTTTGCCCTTCTTGTCTGTAACTACAGCGAACATTACAATCACCTTTGCACGTGCAGGTAATAATCCGCATCAAAGAGCTCGGGGCGGGAGGCATTATAGTTGGCACTGGTCTGAGGGTATATCCAGAGTTATAAAAATGTCATGTGGGTGGCAATTCGTTTCCCAGCCATTCCTCAACCTGAAAATACTGACAAATAAGAAACTTGTTGGTTAAAATCAGTCTACTATTTTCTTACATAAGGTTTTTATACAGTGGGTCTACCTGAAGATATGTACTCAAGGAGTGTTGGTAGACCGCTTCTTTGGTTGAGGTAGTGCCGTACCGATAGCTCAAAAGAGGCTGCGAGAGCCTGTCTGGCAACTACGATTGTATAGGTGGAATCGCGGATCATCAATGTTTTCAAATGTATCTCCACTTGGATACAGAGCTCGAACAAACCTTTCTCAAGTGGTGGTTACCTCCTCAGTTGAGAAATGGGACTGTTGCTCATCTTAACTACTTGAGAACATAGGCTTACATTATTCTGGAGCAACTTTTATACTTTTGTTCTGACTTTTCCGTAAATCGCAGTCGTTTATCACCTCCATTGACAGCATGCACAAACAGGACTGTATTCTGCATGTCGCCAATATTGTTTTGTAGCAATGTCATAAAGTTTCGCAGAGATTTTGTTCGTACTTGGATGCAAAGTTTTCACATTTTCATGAGATATTTTTCGATAAATTAGCATCACGAGGTGATATGTATCGGTATCGACAAATATGACAGGATTGCCTGACAGCTCTATGTCGAATGCACTGCTGTCAAATGCATCTGCATCATCTTTGGCTTGTATCACTCGAACATCAGCCTCCACTAAACGCAATTTCAGCATAGCTATAAGATGGTCTTTGTTTTTTGTATTGCTTAAGAAATCTACCTGTGAAATAATCACCATTGTCTGTCCACTAAAGACAATATCAGGACACGACCTCCTCATTGTCCGCCGAGTCTGCTCCTTGGTTTTCATTCCTGGCCTTCCAGTATATCCATCGAATACCACAACTGCGGATGGATAATTTTTCGTTACATGTTTCACATACACGCCACAGATGTAATCAAAATTAGCCAGTCGTAGCTATGTTGCACTTGCAGCATTAATTGAATAACCTCCATCAATGACAAAAGTAAATGGTTCAGGTGACAAATTTTCTTATAGTGAAATGTGTGTGAAAAGTGTGGCAAAGGCAGACTTGTCTTTCTTCCTCATATGTGGACCATCAAAAAGAGCAGGTGGCTGTAAAGAAAGCTCGTACTTGAAATACTCAGCCTTTTCTGTATCACTCTTCATGATGCATACTGTACGCTTGAAATGCTGGTTTAAGCTAACTGGAACCACTTCATCCCCAATAGTGGCTGTGCTATATATACATAAGTGATAGGGAAATTGTTCCGAGAAATTTTAGCCTCTGCAAATGTCTTGCCACTGATAAACTGCAAACATATCTCACCAATCGCTTGTGCATTATCACAACTCACTCTTGAATCAGCAAATACTCAAGAATGCAAGTTATATACATGTTGGAAAGGAGGGTGTTTTTCTATCCAGTATTGGAGAATCCTTGAGTCACGACTATCCATGGTGTGACGAGAGTCTCGAAGATCAACATGCTCTAATCGAAGAAATAATTTACTTTCTCATAAACACACACACACACCATATAATACACCAACAATACTGAGATTTACAACTAATCTGTTCGGTCGTTTGAGACATCATCCCACAAAATCCCTCCATTGCAGTGCACATTTTCAAACATCCTAGAAATGAGTGGATGTAGTGAGCCAAAGAACTTTCTGTAATACCTCGTTCATGGGTGAGACCACCATGATTTTTGAGGGACCGCATTAGGTCTTGCTCAATTACTTGATCAGACCATGTACCAGCCCAGAACTCATGGCTACGTAGTATGGTGAAGTACCTCCTTTGGTGTACTTGTCAAACTCGTCTAGTGGCATTAGCTCCAATTCCTCCCTTTCTTGAGCATACAAGTGGGCTACCTTTGTATAATCATAACGGCCTCCTGCGTGTAAGATAGGGAGCATCTTGCGCACTCAATGCAAATGCAAGCCCCAGTTTCCATTGCGCTCAGAACGTATAAAGAGACGTATTAGTTCGACCTGTCTTTAGTACTGAAGCCACAGTGTTGATGTACGACTGCTTTTTAAAAGATCTTCAACTAGGTTGTCAAAGCTATTGAGCAGATACACAACTGCAGTTTATTCAAACACATCATTTGGACTGTGAGCCTTTTCTAGGAATCCGTTGTATAAATCATTTAACACTTTCTTTGTTGCATTGTCAAGTCCTGGGTACATCTCAAGGAAAATCGTTCCCGAGTGCCTGCTGGCTGAGAAAGTATGCTCGCAGTGCCTGTGAGTAAGCATGCCCAGACAGCATGTGAACAACAGATGCTTTGGCGTATACCTGTTTCCACAGATGTTCGATACCACTTACACCTGTAAAATATCACTGGCCATTAATTAGGATTGTTATTCAATAAACACGGTGAAAACTGAGATTTTTGGATGTTACTTGCAGCATGGGATGTGCAAATTGACTAACACATCACATAACATATTTTGATGGCCGTCAACATTTAACATTGAAATTCCTATCCCATCGCTACAGATAGGCCGAAACCTTAAAACTCGCATTTTCTAAATACTAATGTGTTTAATAACTTGTCCGAGACATAAAATAGCACACTGATAACCGTTTTAAAACAATATACATGCTTACCTGCATTGTAAATGTACTATGATTGTTCCTTAGCAAGGAAAGGAATCCTTTAACCAACCAATCAAACCTCTTTTCACTCGATTCTCTCAAACTTGCAATGCCTTCCTGATGAAAAACTGTACTTAAGACTCCAATACTAAGGGAACTGTTGCATATTACACATTTCGTTGAGGTATCCATCCTCAGAGTATCACATTTCACGATTTATGAATCTGACATCAGACAAACTACCACTTGTAGAAAACCAACACGCAGAATGAGCTGTAAACAAGACATCACTTATCACCCCAGCGTATTTGCAGGTATAGTAAGTAGCGCTTGCCCTTGAAGGTCATTTTGGACGGCAATACAACATAGCTGTAATGTGACGCAGGCGTCCCGTTATATAGCTACAGTTTTATAACCATTCTTCTCACAGAGCTAGTAGATAAACCATTGGAAAATGCATAAGATGGACAATTTTTTTTTGTTCAGTTATTTTTTTATATTATTAATTTTAAAGCAGCTAGGACCAATAGTTTGAATGTATTTAAAATACATTTTAATTTTGCGTGCTTATTTGTTTTCTAGAAATATGTGCAAAATTTTTTATGTATATAAACTGGACACATAATGTTTGTTAATGTTTCCATTTAATTTGAGACCAACCCGAGCTCAATAGGACTATCGATTGTGCTACAATATGAGAGAGTAAAATAGCGTAAATCGTAAGCTCTAAGAACTTTGAAGGCCTAATAATCAAGAATGCGAAGACGAGAAAGTCCGAGTATTTTGATTGTTCATCAAGGCCAGTAGTAACATTATGCCAAAATTCAGCTTTACATTATTTTTTTATGGGCTACGGTCATATCTGATCTAAATTGACTGGGCTTTTTGAAAGTTAATACAGTTTATTTAATATTAAATATGCTTACTGGGTGAATTGGACAGTGAAGAAAAGGAAAAGGCTTATGTGGCAGTTTTGTTCCGTTCTAAATGATATCCGGTTTTCCCTCTGTATCGAATGATGTAACTTTTCGATCATTCGGAAGACTGAGATTTAAAACGACATTCCTTACGATAGGTCCAAATTATCGTTTAAAATGGGAGTGGTCTCTGACGTAAGCAGAGAAATGGAAAGGTAGTTTGTTGGAGAAAAAAGCTCGGGCTATACCCGAGCACAGACGCGATATGACCACATAGTTGATAGGACCTGCGTTTCACGTGCGGTTTATATTAATATTATAAATCTAACAAAGATATACACGATATGGCCATGTAGTCGATTGGACGTGCGGTTAGTATTAATATAAATGTAACAAAGACATGGTAAATTATAGTACCATACGTATGTCAAGATTTATGACGTGCTATAAGAATACATTTTAAATCAAACTGATCACATACATTTATTTAAGAAAAATTTCACTATCGATAGTATAGAGTATCGAGCGTCGACTTTAATAATACCCATAATGGCCCATTGCGGGACATGAACCAAGGAGATTATCGTAGCAATGCCGACGTCATAAATTAAGCCTAAACTAGGGACATACATGAGAGGACAACCACTGTCTCTCAACTGAACACAGGATCGTCATGAATGGCAGAAACGCTATAGCGTACAACTATCGTAATTTGGAGTACCACCAAGAAAATGCTGACTATTTACTATTTCGATACATTTCTAATGGTACCCAGGTATATACTAACACACATAATAACAAAGACTAAGCGGCTACACCAGCCGTCTGAGCTAAAATCAGTGTTTCCACTCCTCCATTCATTATTTAAATCTCTATTACTTTTGGCTAGTTTTGGTCGTAATATATTTATAAGCTTTGATTAGGCCATATTTTTTTTCCCTACTTTAATTTGCTTGTTTCGTTTGGCTTAACGAGGCGTACCACCTGGAATAATTGTACGCACTACCGGTGGTACACGTACCACAGTTTGGGAACTGATGCTCTAAAATATATCAGCTATTTGTTTCCCTAAAAAGGTAAGCGGTTAGCGAAAGTTTGGTGAACACTATGCTATATCGCATGGCATTTCACTACACAGGGTAGATTCTGGGCGACCTTACTAAAGTCTGTTCACCGTAGGAATTGTTTTCTGAAAGGCCTTTTTCCCTACCAGAAAGCTATTATATAGTAGGATATTGGTAGGAAAAAAGACCTTTCAGAGAGAAATTCCTACCGTGACTGGAGTATACTTAGCTGAGGCCCGACACGAATCTACAGTGCAGGCTAACATGGACAGGGCGTCGCGCTGGGAGGAGGGGGAGCCACGAACGTGACATCTTGAATTCCAAATTTAGGAATTTTATGTGTACTTGAGATCATAAGTTGGGAAATTCGAGAATTACTCTGTACCACAGTACTTTCGATTATGACATAGCTTTGCCGCAGACTTGTACAAACAAATTTAAAATTTCCCAACTGTCGATCTATACTCTTAATTAAAAGTTCCCAACTTCATAACTTGCAGTATCAAACATTGAAAGAAGATACCTTTTGTAGTAGATAGTATAAAAAGTAGACCTGGGCGGGATCCCGAACTTTTGGAAATTGGATGTTCCCGAAACTCGGACGGGAAAAATTATTTCTCAGGATTTTTTGGGAGGAAAAAAATTAATACAAAAAGTTTCAATAAAAGGACCATTCATCAATGTCACGTATGTATTTAATGTTCATTAAGAATATTAGTTTATTAAAAGTTAAATTAACTTTATCATCCGTTAAGAAGACGGGCACCCGAAACTTGAGTAATTTTTATTTTACAACTAAGTGCCATTAAATAATATAACCACACTAGGCTACATATAAATTGATGCTAACGTTTATCCTGATAATACTTATCCCGGAATAGATTTAAGGCAGAAAAACATGTTTAGCCCAAAAAAATTATTATTAAATTATGCACAAAATAAACCTTCATCACACTTATTTGCATTTACGTTAATACGTTAATAGATAATAACAGTTGGATTAACTGCGTATAACCCGAACGGGTAGTAAGACGCGGTGCTAATAATAATAATAACAGTTGGATTAACTAATATTTTTGGAGTCCAACAGCGCATGTCGTGAAAGGTTAATAACTAAATCGATAGAGGTAACCGGGCACACTGGCTAGGTTAATAAATGCTTTTGGTATTCTTATGAACAAGACAGGCCCACTTTTATCTATTCAGATTATTTTGAATATTTTGATGTTTTATTGTGTAAGGTATTAAAATTAGTGCCATGTTGTTTTAAATAACTTTTTAGATAATCTTAAAATATATGTTTAGATTTTATTTATATTGACACCAAAAATACTTGATTAAAATTAAACAATTTATAATAGTGGCATTAGTTCTCGATTTTTTAATTTTAACTTACTCAACACTTAATTACTCAGACACCCTAGCTCAGTCGGTAGCGTGCCTGCCTACTGAGCCAAGGGTCCCGGGATCGAACTGACCCGGACCATGGGCTGGCAACAATAATGGATGTTAAGTAAAACTCAACATATATGTGACAAAATATTATTTAATTTTTATTTGGAAAACTTACAATTTAAAAATAAATTAATACGACAATTTTGAGTGTCACAAACAATTTTTTTCTTTTGAAAAATTCTACAAGATTACAGAATTTAAATTTATTGTTCAGACCTACAATTGCAACCGATTCAAGTTTTTTCTCTCTTTTACTAACCCTTTTCAAAAAATTTGACAATCATCTATTTTATTTCAACTTAGTTGAAATTGATTCCTTTATGATCAAATTACCTAAAGTTTCTAAACTTATTTGATCATTTTTTTATATGAATAAGAAGGCTAAGCTTAGATTAAAACTATAAACATGAAAAATAAACTTGAGGCAAAAGTGGAAAATTACTGTAAATTTTCTTCCTGTTTCTCGTCCCGTTCCCACGGTAAATTGTTATTTCCCCGCCTGAAAATGTTCCTAAGGGGACGGCCAGACTGAGCGAGCGCGCGAGCGACTAAAATATAAAATAGAACACATTGGTTGTAATGAGAGGTGGCCAGACTGGAGCGCGCTCGCTTGAAAGATAGAACTGGTTCTCTTTTCAAGCGCGCGCGCTCGACCTGGTACAGTCTAGTTTACAGGCGCTGGGCAATATTATTGTATGTTGGTTCATTGAGTGCTAGGAAAACTTCTCATCTTGACATTTATATTACTATCGATAGGTTTAGCACACTTGCTACTAACGGACTAATTTAATTAGTAAGATAAACCATACATATATATATATATATATATATATGAATATATATATATATATATATATGTAAAACTGATATGTTAAAATACTTTAATATTATCAAAGTAGGCCTTTACAAATAAGAATCACCATCAGCGTGGAGAGAGGATGAGAAAACCACAACAATAAATCACTTGTTAAAACCACCCTCAGTTCACTGAGCCAAGATTCGGAGTCTCCTCGTCAATAACCAACGAGAGCTATCTGCTAATCACGCGCTCGCTCGTCAGTCTGGCCGACTAAATGTCATTTCCGCACAGGCTTGGTAAAAAGCTTAGTTAACTAAATATGCTAGTCGCACCGTTGTCACTGCCTAATAGTTGGAAGGCTAGTACAAGCCTACTAGGTACTAGTAGCCTTAAGGAAGTTGATCACTAGACAAAGTTTGGTGTTTTTACGATCCGAAACTAGGTAGTTTTCCTACGTGCAATGATGGCGAATGTCAAAACAAAAACACTTGTTAATTGAAAAATACATTATTAAACAATAACTTTAGTAATACATTTGCCTAAAACATTGATTCAAAACCCAATTATCGCCTCAAATTTTACACTTCTTCCGGGTGAGAACTCCCCGTTAGCTGGGGGTGGGGGGGGATCAACTCTCAGAAGCTCTCACCGTTGCCCTTGACCCTTTTATTGGGCACCTAGAACTTTCTCTAATTTCAGAACGCCTAGAGTTGAGAAATTCACTCTCCACACCTCCCCTCCAAATATATTTTGTGTGACGCCCCTGGACAGGGATGCATGGCGGGATATACACTAGTGTGAATATATAGTAGAAAGTTAAGTCCAATTTTCATAGATAGAAAAGTTACAAGATTTCCTCTCAAGTATTCATTCATACAAGTCATGGGATCTTCAGGCTGTCACGTTTTATGGAAAGTAAAAATACCTACAAAACAACAATAATATAGTTAAATGTTCAAAAAGTGAATATATTTGTATTTTCTAAAAGGCCCTTTCTATTTAAAAAAAAAAGGTACTGTAGAGGGGCATCTTTGGACTACTTCGCTACTATCTTAGAAAAATATATTTACTGCTCATTCTACCACTAAAAACGAAAACTAAGCCGCACAGAAAAATCTTTTTGGGCATACATTAAAATTTCTCATAACTCCTCTACATAAAGCTACTATCACACGACACTTGATTGTACTAGAAATAAAGTGTGCTAGCTAGCGCCTAGATATCTGTATGCTAGCTAGTACAATAGAAACGGGGCTAGTTTGGTACTAGGTTCTAGTGCAAATATTTATGGAACGTCAGCTATTAATTTTGGGTGCAGCAGCTGCATTAATTATTAATAATGATATTGAAAATTATGAGAGGAAGCGTAGGGTGTTAAAGTACAGTATCCTTGATACACACATGTTATTTTTTTTAGGCCTACACACACTTTATATTTTAAAAAAGCAACTGCCCAAGGTTGACATGCTATCAATTTTATTTAGATTAAAATTGAGTCTGGAAAACAGTTTGTCGTTTTTAGATGACATGTTTTTAATTAAATATATATTAAATATATTGTCATATTGTGGCAATTTGGTATTATATAAACAAGGATGTTTAGAATAATTTTCTGCCAACAACAAAATCACATCCGATGACCATGTTGGCGCCATTTCTACCATTTCTCTATATACAGTCTCAGCGCGCATTGATTGGTCGAATTACACAGACTAGTGTTGGAACTAGTACGAAAATAGCACCTGTTCTATCCTTGCAACTAGTATGGTAGCTAGTATCAAGAGGCAGAACCAGTATACTTTTCCTGATTCACACGACGCGGTAGGAATTACTCTCTGAAAGGTCTTTTTTCCTACCAAAATCCTACTATATAATAGCTTGCTGGTAGGGAAAAAGGCCTTTCAGAAAACAATTCCTACGCTGAACAGACAGTAGTGCTGGCTACACACTGGTTTCAAGTACGAGCTAAAGTCTGTTCAGCGTAGGAATTGTTTTCTGAAAGGCCTTTTTCCCCTACCAGAAAGCTATTATATAGTAGGATATTGGTAGGAAGAAAGACCTTTCAGAGAGTAATTCCTACCGTGAATGGAGTATAGTGTCGTGTGATGCGGGTTTAAGAGTATCATATTATTCTCACGATTTGTTCGTTCATGCTGTTTTGCCACCATGTTACTCTTTTTAAAAGGATATTTCAAAAGTTTCCATAAAAGTTGATTACATAACATTAGTATTTGCTTTGATCTAACGTGATTATTCTACAGTTATGAAGAACCCATAAAACTAGAAGGGCACACTCCAGTTGAAGTATTTTACCTCTTTCCACTGTACCAATCTTTGTTTTGTTTTATGCACATTTTTATACACAAACACTTTTTAGACAACCTGTATATTTAGTGCTGGTAAAAAGGTGAGCTATGGTTGTGGTGCAAATACAGTCTTCTCTCAATTATTCCAAAAATATCAAGCATATATTGGATAACTTTTGGAATTAATGTCTCCGTTTTAGCTGAAATTTGCATTTTGCAAGTCCAGCCTCCTTTTATGTGTTCTTTTAATGCGAATATTTACGCATATCTTTGTCAAACCTTCTATTGAGCTCCTGCAACATATCCGTCGTGTTGACAAAACATTATCTTCTCTCTCTCCTTGTTCTTTCTTCCTGTTTGATTGAAATACCAGTCGGACGGGCACCTCTTAAGGATGGGGAGGGGGGAACTTATGTCACGTGATCGCCGGAGGTCACTAGCTTTGATGAGGTCACGTGGTGTTTCAACGTGACGTTTTCCTACCGTGCACCTTGACAGCGCTGTGTACACACAGGCGAAGGGATGTTCGATTCATGGGCTTTGAATCGATTTTCTGGATCGCTCTTCCAAAGATCGATCTAACGATTCATGTAAATAAAGTTTGCTTTATCTGGCTACACTAATCAAAAAGGCGCACCTAGAAATTTACACCAAGGGGTGGAGTGTGGGGGGGGGGATCTCAATTTTTCATTAGGCGGGGGGGCGTTAAAATGTTTCATTAGGAAAGGGGAGGAGTGTGGGAGGTGTCAACATTGTATCGAGCGGAGGGGTGAGGAGGCGTCAAAAATGTGTCGAGGGGAAGGGTAGGGGCATCAAAATGTATTGGGGGGAGGGGGAGGAGGCAGAAAAAATATGACTTATTAGATTCCTCTGGAAGATAATTATATTATTTTTGTGGTAACCACAAAGGGCAGTGATTTAAATAATGTGTGTGGCCTTACATATAATGAACACTTTGTTACTGTTCTGTTTTCCAAGTTGTAATTTTAGGGGCACTTGTGTGTAGTGGGAGCTTACTATAATATTTTACTCACAATGAGGAGCACTTTAAATGTTTTACTCAAAGAGAAGAATCAATGGTGGTGGAAAACCATATTTATGTAAGGGGAAGGAGGCAGTTAGTAAATTTATGTATTTTTTTAAAAAGGTTTTTGCCCTCCAAATCAAAAGGGATATTGGGGATACAGGAGCTTCCAGAAGATTCTTAAGAAAATCAGGCTATCTGTTGGAGACAAACCAGAACCTTAACCACTATACCTCAGAGAGGGACGCACTTATTTTCTTTCCTCAGTCACAGCGAATTAATCTTTCAGAAACTGTGAAATCAGCACACCTTATTTGTTTGAATTAATTGATCGAGAACTAGTGAATGTACTAAAACTAAACACACTTGTTGGCATTCATCTTGAGGAAACCTCACAACTTTTTGTGGGAGGGTGTGTCTCAAAACTTGGGAATCACTAGCTTGGTGGAAGTGTAGATTGTAGGTGTAAGCATTCTATAACGACTAAAACTCCATGCGGTAAATGAGGTTTTTACGAAATACTTTCACACTATTGACTTTTTGGCCAACACGTCACTATAAATATATTACAGAATAAAAACGTGATGTGATCGTCTACAGAACCTAGACGTAAAAAGAGCAGATCAGTGGATTCTTCACTTTACTAACTAAAGACAAATAACTAATTAGGAGCCCAAGATTGCAAGACTTGGTTTCGAAATTTTCCTAGTACTAATAGTCAACAAAAACATTTTCTAAAGCCAACAATTAAATTTCCCTGAATCGATTCGAAGTTTTGATTTCTTTCGATCTTTTTGAAATCGCTAGAAAAAGAATATATACGTGAATCAGATCGAGGTCTTTGAATCGATCCAAAAAATCGATTAATCGAGGGCAAAGAATCTATTTTCGAAAAGATCGATCCTAGATCGAACATCCCTACACAGGCGCCAGCCCGGAGTAGAGGCAGGTACAACTGTACACTTTTGAAAATGGTTTGAAGGTATTTAGTTTATACATCTAGCTCGGTCAATAACGAACTATAATTGTAATTAAATAGTTCGCAAATTACAGTTTACTGATAATTTTTATTTATTTGAGGTATTCAACGTGCAGCTGCTGAACCAACTGATTATATAAGCACACAATTTCTATGAGCGAGAGTGAAAGGGCTTAGCAATTTTGCCGGGAAAGGTATTTTCACTCACCTTCAAGGGTTCTTCTACATGCCACAATAAAAATGGGACTGATGGGCTCTACTTACCCTCCGAAGGAAGTTGTGCTACGAAATTTTATCGCACAAGAAAAATCCTTCAACCCCGGTAGGGTTTGAACCCAAGAACATTGGGTCCTGCGGCGAGCGCTTTACACCAAGACCACCGAGGTCAACAGCTTCTAGATTATATTATTAATATTATTATTATTTAGCACCGCGTCTTACTACCCGTTCGGTTTATACGCTTAAGTACTAATTACGCTAGTGGGTTATTAGGAATTGGGAAGGTTGAATGTAGAGGAAGTGAACCCTCATTTGCGTGGAGGAAGAGTGGAAAACCATTTAGGAAAAACCACCCCCAGTTCACCCGACCGAGATTCGAACCTCGATCTCCCCGTCCTCGGCAGTCGAGCTCCTCACGACTAGCGCGTTAGCCAACTACGCCACCGAGGCGGGTCCATATAGTTTATAATTCACTAGTTCATAACTGACCGACACACAGCTCGTAGTTCACTCGTAATGACCGACACACAGCTTGTAGTTCACTCGTAATGACCGACACACAGCTTGTAGTTCACTCGTAATGACAGACACACAGCTTGTAGTTCACTCGTAATGACAGACACACAGCTTGTAATTCACTCGTAATGACCGACACACAGCTTGTAGTTCACTCGTAATGACCGACACGCAGCTTGTAGTTCACTCGTAATGACCGACACACAGCTTGTAGTTCACTCGTAATGACCGACACACAGCTTGTAGTTCACTCGTAATGACCGACACGCAGCTTGTAGTTCACTCGTAATGACCGACATACAGCTTGCAGTTCACTCATTCACTAGTTCATAACCGACATACAGCTTGTAGTTAACTCGTTCACTAGTTGGTTACACCCATGCCAATGATGTTAGAAATGTTACTGTTGAAACTATTTAATCCGGCACCCTTGGGATCTAACAAGTACCGGACCACAGAAATTGACTCCTAAGAACCTTTTATATACCCCTTATACCTAACCCTTAGTCCTTCCATATCACTCTACATACTTATTGTTTGCCATACAAGTTCGAATAAAGCGTAAAACAGGAACTAGTACAACTTTCACAACGCTTGGTCTCTTGGAAGATATAATTAACGACTAAAATACAACCAGAATACAAGACAAAACAAGAATGTATACCCAAAACACTCGGATGCAAATTTAGGCTTATAGTCCATTCGTTATAGGAGTGGTGATAACTGACTGCTAGCAAAAGTTACCAGATCTACTCTCATGTATCCACTCACCAAACCATATGATCCGCAAGACCAAGTATTGATTTGTTGTCAATTTTGACAATCAAAACTTTCACAACAAACAATATTTTAATTGTGTTCGCTTTTAACCGCTTTTACATCTTCTAGCTGTCAGTTGCCACCACTATAATGGCGAATGGGCTATAACAACTATGGCGGCAGATTTAAAACATGACGGACTAAATAGTTTCACCTGTATTAAGTAATTGGATAATATTGCTTATTGCTTGAAGCTAAGGGGTAGTAGAAAGTGGGGTAAATAACTTTTCTAAATAAGGGAAAAAATCTCATGATTAACTCTCGTTCAACTTACCCTGCCAGAGTAACTCATGAGAGAATTTCGTCTTTTTTTATTTGTCACTTTGTTTCTTCGACAGAGCTCGGTCGAAGGATCAAGATTACTTACTATCCCGTCACCTCGTGGCTCACTTGGAACTATATAGTCCAATTTTCACAAGAAGAACCTTTCATAAAATGCACACACATCTCTTTTTTTTTCGATTAAAATTGATACTATTTTATTATTTCATAGTACCATAGTAACAGATGCAGATCACATTACTTGACGTATACTTATTTGAAAATAGTTTTAGAAACTTTTTGTGACTGTCAGATACTGTTCTTCCGATCAGAATTATATTCTAGCTTGACTAGTTAATTTGATAGAAACGTTCATCGATAGCTACACGTGTCTTGTACGGAGCTGGCGCTGTTTTCATTATACGCGTTTTTATATGATAATGTAATTTATCCGTTTGGATCCATAAGAACGCGCTTTTTGGCTCCAGACACTCGATGGCGTGCCAATGACCGAGGCTGTGCGCTTTATTTAAAGCATCTTTAATGTCTTAAAAGTTTCCCAACTGGTAGAGATATTGGGAAAACTGCGTATGTGTGTACAATTTATATATACACACACACAAATAGGGCTAAGGTGGAAGGATATTACCAATACCTTTAAAATAACACTAATAATTAAGTGAAATATTATTCGGGTTGATCACAAAAAATATATTTGTATATTTGTATTTAAAAAAAAAAAAACCCGCCTCGGTGGCGTAGTTGGCTAACGCGCTAGTCGTGTTGAGCCCGACTGCCGAGGACGGGGAGATCGAGGTTCGAATCTCGGTCGGGTGAACTGGGGGTGGTTTTTCCTAAATGGTTTTCCACTCTCCCTCCACGCAAATGCGGGTTCACTTCCTCTATTCAACCTTCCCAATTCCTAATCCATTAGCGTAATTAGTACTTAAGCGTATAACCCGAACGGGTAGTAAGACGCGGTGCTAAATAAAATGTATTTAAAAAAAAGTCTTCCTCGTAATCCTACTAAAGATTTTTTGCTTTCATTTGTCAACATTTAAAAAAATTATATTTAACAGCTTTACTTAGTCGGCAGCACGTCACACTCTTGAGCTAAGGACTCCCAGGATCAATTCCTGGTATGTCCAAAACATTAATAACTGTGCAAATTGAGGGTTCCTCTTTCTTAGGGATGAATTAATGGGTGGGGGTCTGGATGTTTGTCTTTGTTCTAGATTTAGCTTAGTCTCTAAGCCGTTGGTTGTGGTGGTCAGTCGGGTCAGAAAGTGCACGTCAAATAAAATATAAACTATATTATTAGAATTATTATTCTATAGGTATTGCTAATATGTATCTAAAGTGACAGTTGCAGATCCCATCACATGACTTAACGTATGAATGTATTAACCTAATGTTAATAACATATATAACGGTAATATACTGTTCATCCCACTAGATCCTACTATAAAACTCAGCGCTAACGTGATTAGAGCTTTTATATCCTCTCACCAGACCTATGCTGGTTCATTTCCTTAAAATTCCCCATCATCCAGTGGTCTTAGCTACCTTGATGTAAGTTGTGGATGACCAGCTACCTTGATGTAAGTTGTGGATGCCCAGCTACCTTGATGTAAGTTGTGGATGCCCAGCTACCTTGATGTAAGTTGTGGATGCCCAGCTACCTTGATGTAAGTTGTGGATGCCCAGCTACCTTGATGTAAGTTGTGAATACCCAGCTACCTTGATGTAAGATGTGGATACCCAGCTACCTTGATGTAAGTTGTGGATGCCGAGATACCTTGATGTAAGTTGTGGATACCCAGCTACCTTGATGTAAGTTGTGGATACCCAGCTACCTTGATGTAAGTTGTGGATGCCCAGCTACCTTGATGTAAGTTGTGGATGCCCAGATACCTTGATGTAAGTTGTGGATGCCCAGATACCTTGATGTAAGTTGTGGATGCCCAGATACCTTGATGTAAGTTGTGGATACCCAGATACCTTGATGTAAGTTGTGGATGCCCAGCTACCTTGATGTAAGTTGTGGATACCCAGATACCTTGATGTAAGTTGTGGATACCCAGCTACCTTGATGTAAGTTGTGGATACCCAGCTACCTTGATGTAAGTTGTGGATACCCAGATACCTTGATGTAAGTTGTGGATACCCAGATACCTTGATGTAAGTTGTGGATGCCCAGCTACCTTGATGTAAGTTGTGGATGCCCAGCTACCTTGATGTAAGTTGTGGATGCCCAGCTACCTTGATGTAAGTTTGATACCCAGCTACCTTGATGTAAGTTGTGGATACCCAGCTACCTTGATGTAAGTTGTGGATGCCCAGATACCTTGATGTAAGTTGTGGATACCCAGCTACCTTGATGTAAGTTGTGGATACCCAGCTACCTTGATGTAAGTTGTGGATGCCCAGCTACCTTGATGTAAGTTGTGGATGCCCAGATACCTTGATGTAAGTTGTGGATGCCCAGATACCTTGATGTAAGTTGTGGATGCCCAGATACCTTGATGTAAGTTGTGGATACCCAGATACCTTGATGTAAGTTGTGGATGCCCAGCTACCTTGATGTAAGTTGTGGATACCCAGATACCTTGATGTAAGTTGTGGATACCCAGATACCTTGATGTAAGTTGTGGATACCCAGCTACCTTGATGTAAGTTGTGGATACCCAGATACCTTGATGTAAGTTGTGGATACGCAGATACCTTGATGTAAGTTGTGGATGCCCAGCTACCTTGATGTAAGTTGTGGATGCCCATAGCCCGTACTGTATGCATGTGGTCAAAGGTGTTCGTCTCTTATGGTTTGCCCATGACTATAAAATTTAAGTTTGAATCCCGGCTGAGTGTACTTTGGTGTGTTTTTTTCCAGAATGTGTTTCCACTCTCCTTCGACGAAAATGTGGGTTTATTCCATCTAAATAATTCTGCCTCCCTCAGTTCTCTTCCATTAGTGTAAATAGGAGAATAGACGCGGAGCACGTAATCTATGTTGAAGTTTGGGGTACTGGGTGCTGTGTCTGCTATCAGGGTGTTAGTTTGTGACTCGTACGTTGAATATAGTCAGTTGGTTCAAAAAGTGCGAGTTAAATACCTCTAATTATTTTTACACATTCCTAACCCACTTGAGTGGTTGAGTGGTCAAACGCTAAGGCGTCAGTCACACTCGTGTTGGACTGGCTTGTTGATGACGTGTCAATTGGAGCTCGAATCACGGCCGGTTCTACTAAGAGTAGTTTTTCCTAAATGGCCCACTTTCCTTCCATGTAAATGCAGATAAATCACCTCTAAAATGCTTTGTTCCTCATTCCTACTCCTTTATAGTAAATATCATAAATGCGTATAACCTGAACAAGTAGTAAGACGTGGTTTTATATATATAAATAAATAGATAAATATAGTTAATACGTTTAAGGTTAAACACAGTGGCTTTTCTCTACTTAATTAAGGGACACGGGCGAGAAAGTTTTTTTATCGAGAAAGTGCACTCACACTTGTGGAGAAAGGATATGAAAACGACAGTGATTATGTGTGGAAATTCAACCTTAGTATACCCGGTCGAGATTTGAACCTTGACGCGTCACTGGCAATCCGTTCTATTGCGAGACTGACGTCTTAGATGTCTTGACCACCAATGAAAGCTTGAAAAGAAATATATATTTGTTCGAAAGTTTGGTTAGCCCTGTTTTATCGGCTTACGATCCATCAATAGTAATAATGTATGCTTCGATTACGTTGGCGTTTTTAACCTTCACTCAGAATATGCCTGCGTTGACAGAACTGGACGTTTTGAATTGGAGATAACAATTGAACAATGGCTTCTACAAAAATAATTAACCTGTTTAGGTTATACATGTATATGATAATTACTCTAATGGGTAGAGATGAGGAAGGAAACATAATAGAGATAATATACCCGCATTTGCGTGGAAGAAGAGTGGGAAACAATTGAGGAAAAAAGTCCTCATTAGACCCGGCCGGGATTAGAACCCCGATCTCTCTACCTTCCCTTAGCGGGCCAATATAACACGTGAGTGACGCTCTAGAGCAGGAGTGGCCAGATATTTGGATCTAGTGATCTACTCCTGAAAAGAAAAAATCCTTTGCGATCTACTACGAAACCATAGGCTGATATTGTTTGTTTCGTTAGTAAAATAGTTAATAACCTTTTTGTGATTTAATAGAAAAATAAAGTCGCATATAAAAACAATTCTTTCACTAAACTACATTGCTACAATATATTGTAACTACCCTCACTTGCACGGAAGCATGAGAAATAACAGTCAAGGAGTTACCAAGAATAACAGTATATATTTTATTTGTTATGAGAGAAACTGATGATGTACAATAAAAATTACAAATGCAGTAATATCTCTTAGAGCTAGTTAAGTTGAAGACTTTGTAGTTAAACATAATATTTCATAAGATACAAAAATGACTAGAATGTCACAAGTAAGTTACTTAAATTTAAACATAATGTTCCGTCATTATGAAAATAGACTAGAGTTTAAAGAGAGAGGCTTTAATATAAACATATTATTCCATTTTATTATGAAAATAGACTAGAATTTAAAGTGGAAGAATTTAATATAAACATATTACTCCATTAATATGAAAATAACACTTCGTATTAAAATTTCGATTTCTGGCAAAATTTTAACATTTTATAAGGTGTTGCACATCTTCAAGTCATCGCATTGATATTTAATTATTCATTTATAAATTTTGACCCATAAAAAATTTAAATATTGACTATTGAGTCTAAAATGGAGATAGATCATTGCTGTGCAAGCATTTCTCCTAAGAGTTTTAAGGAAAAATAACATACTTTTTACTTTCTCTCTATCTTACAGGTAGAGAAAGTATGGTGATCGTCAAAAAAATCGAAGTCGAGATTTTGATGAATTTTGACGTTTCATGACTTCCTGAATCCGAAAAAGTGGTTTTTGAATTTCCGTCTGTCTGTCTGTCTGTCTGTCTGTAACTCCAACTAGAGCCTAAACTATTTTACCGATTGAGCTGAAACTTGATATCTAGGGTTTTCATAGGGTTGCCCCGAGGGGTTTTTGGAATTGGATATCTACCCCTAAAATTAAGGGTAGTTTACTGAAGGGCAAAAAGAGAAAAAGTCGATTTTCTCAAATCGGCTCTAACGATTTTGATTAAATTTCATTTATGAACATTAATAAATATTCCAAACAAATGGCTACTCTCAATATTTCGGCAAAATCGCTTTAAGGGCTCCGGTCTGATGCGTAAATTAACATTTTTTATAATAGCTCCGAAACTATTTGAGATATGAAATTACTTAGCATTACAAATATGTATATATATATTTATAATACAAATATTTTATTCGAAACATATTTTTATAAAATCAATAATTTTCAATCTATACGCAATTATATATATATTTTTAGCTTTTTGGACATTAAAGCTTAAGTATTGCGATCGTAAAAAAAACTAACCTGAAATGTTGATGGATTTCGACGTCTCATGACCCCCCGAACCCTAAAAAATAGTCTTTGCAATGCCGTCTGTCTGTGTGTCTATTAAAACTTAAAATTAAGGGTAGTTTACTGAAGGGCAAAAAGAGAAAAAGTCGATTTTCTCAAAACCGGCTCAAACGATTTTGATTAAATTTCATTTATAAACATTAATAAATATTACAAACAAAATGGCTACCCTCAATATTTCAGCAAAATGGCTTTAAGGGCTCCGGTCTGATGCGTCAATTAACATTTTTTTAAATAGCTCCGAAACTATTTGAGATATGAAATTACTTAGCATTACAAATATGTATATATATTTATAATACAGATATTTAATCCGAAACATATTTTTATAAAATCAATAACTTTCAATCTATACGCAATTATATGAATTTTTTTTAACTTTTTGGACATTAAAGTTTAAGTATTGCGACCGTAAAAAAAAACTAACCTGAAATGTTGATGGATTTCGACGTCTCATGACCCCCCGAACCCTAAAAAATAGTCTTTGCAATGCCGTCTGTCTGTGTGTCTATAAAAACTTAAAATTAAGGGTAGTTTACTGAAGGGCGAAAAGAGAAAAATTTGGTTTTCTCAAAATCTGCTCAAACGATTTTGATTAAAATTCGTATCTAGGCGTTGATTAAGATTATACATAAACTGGCTATTTTCATTTTCCTATGAAAATGATTTTTAGGGTACTTTACAGAAGCGTTAATTTCCGTATCTCCACAACTATTGGAGAAACTAAACAACTTATCATTGCAAAATTGTAGGACTATTAGAAATAAAAAACTTTTATTTGACATATATTTTTATAAAAGCAGCAGTTTCTGAGATATTTGCAAATATATTAATACAATTTTGTGAGCTTTAGTTGTAAACATATACTACTTAAGTCTTAACGCAATAATTCTCCAATGCCATAGAGTAATTAAATATAAGTATCTAAAAAAGTATGTTATTTTTCCTTAAATCTCTTAGATCATTGCTATGCAAACATTTTTCCTATCTCCATTTTAGACTCAATAGTCAATATTTACATTTTTTATTGGTCAAAATGTATAAATGAATAATTAAATATCAATGCGATGACTTGAAGATCTGCAACACCTTATAAAATGTTAAAATTTTAACCAGAAATCGAAATTTAATGCGAAGTGTTGACCTTGTGGAAGACATTAAACTGTTTAAAATGCTCTTAGGTGGACAAAGATGCGCCTCTTTTCTCATTGATTATATATCATTGTATATTATTTTATGCGTGTTCTTATGTGGAGTGGTGATGATACAATATACATTATTCCGTTCAGAAATCTTACGAGTTTATAGAAAGAAGAGAAAGTCTGTGCGGTGCGCCGTACCATTTATTTTAGATACTTACTTAAATTTAATTACTCTATGGCATTGAAGAATTATTGCGTTAAGACTTAAGTAGTATATGTTTACAACTAAAGCTCACAAAATTGTATTAATATATTTGTAAATATCTCAGAAACTGTTGCTTTTATAAAAAATATATGTCAAATAAAAGTTTTTTATTTCTGATAGTCCTACAATTTTGCAATGATAAGTTGTTTAGTTTCTCAAATAGTTGTGGAGATACGGAAATTAACGCTTCTGTAAAGTACCCTAAAAATCATTTTAATAGGAAAATGAAAATAGCCAGTTTATTTATAATCTTAATCAACGCCTAGATACAAATTTTAATCAAAATCGTTTGAGAAGATTTTAAAAAAACCTATTTTTTCTCTTTTCGCCCTTTATAAAACTACTCTTAATTTTAAGTTTTAATAGACACACAGACAGACGGCATTGCAAAGACTATTTTTTAGGGTTCGGGGGATCATGAGACGTCGACATCCATCAACATTTCAGGTTAGTTTTTTTTATGGTTGCAATACTTAAACTTTAATGTCCAAAAAGTTAAAAAATATATATATAATTGCGTATAGATTGAAAGTTATTCATTTTATTGAAAAAATTTGAATAAAATATTTGTATTATAAGTATATATATATATATATACATATTTGTAATGCTAAGTAATTTCATATCTCAAATAGTTTCGGAGCTATTATAAAAAATGTTAATTTACGCATCAGACCGGAGCCCTTAAAGCCATTTGCCGAAATATTGAGAGTAGCCATTTTGTTTGGAATATTTATTAATGTTTATAAATGAAATTTAATCAAAATCGTTAGAGCCGATTTTGAGAAAATCGACTTTTTCTCTTTTTGCCCTTCAGTAAACTACCCTTAATTTTAGGGGTGGATATCCAATTCCAAAAACCCCTCGGGGCAACCCTATGAAAACCCTAGATATCAAGTTTTAGCTCAATCGGTAAAATAGTTTAGGCTCTAGTTGGAGGTAAAGACAGACAGACAGACGGAAATTCAAAAACCACTTTTTCGGATTCAGGGAGTCATGAAACGTCAAGATTCATCAAAATCTCGAGTTCGATTTTTTTTGACGATCATCATACTTTCTCTACCTGTAAGATAGAGAGAAAGTAAATATATCCCAGAGCACTCTAAGGTAAAGACAATAATATCAATCAAGCCCGCCAATAATGGCGTAAATACCCCGGGCACAGTAATGACAAGGATCCCCAGATCATATAATAAATTCATAGTAATGTATGCCCGCCTCCTGCGCTAACGCTCTGTAACGACGTAATTGGGCAGCGTGAAATAAAGTTAAACATCAAAAAAGGTCTTACTACCTCTAATAAGTTAGCACGCATTATACATTAAATAGAGTCAGAGTCGAATTAAGTACCCCGTCTAGCAATGTATCCCATAGAGATAGACTCATACAAAAACCACACAAATTTACGACGGTCATCTTCCTTCTGCACCGCTTAAGGCAGCCAAAGTAACCATTATTACATACAACAAGTGATTGCTCCCCATATAATAGTAAAAGATAAAAAATGCAGTCAAAGTCAATATCCCTGAAATATATCAATTTGCTAATGATGCTAACGCTTACACAGAAAGGCGGTAAGAGCGCAACTCAAAGTTAGAATAGAAAGAAGGTTCACTTATGAACATAGATTTGATTCCCCAAACAATAAAATAGAAATAAATCGTGGTTACAAATTAACCACTTAGGAACCCCCAAAAAACCCATCCCAATGTTAACAAATAAAGTTTATAAGCCCAAACCAATAAGTTTGAAGAGTTTCCCCTATTTTAAGTCGAAATAGAATTTTGATAAATAGAATTATGTCTAAGCTAAAATCGGCGCTCTCACCTTGGAAAGCCAGTGATACAATGAGTGATGATACAAACGAACCACCACAATATATAGCAGGCACGTAACCCTGACATGCCCACAGAGAGGTGGGAAAAGGAGGGGAAAATGGAGTTGAAGGGAGGAGACAGAACAGCGCTGGGAAGGATCGCGGACACTCTAGGAAATTGTAGAAAGCGCTAGAACCGTTCAGGCAGCGGAAACGAAGACTAGACGCGTGGATTCGCTATCACATGTTCTTTCTGGTTGTGGCTTCCTTCATGAGCAGACATTTGAATCATATCTGCATTTAGTCCGTGGAATTGTGTGTTAGGGAGAAGAGGTCGGGGCACATGTGCTCCGGTGTTAGTGTTCAACAGGTCAGAGGGTGAATACTCTCCAATTTGATCGAGCTTGTTACTTGTAACTCGTTACAATATAATTTCACTGAAAAAACCTTTTTCTCATTTAAATACGTCACTTTGAAGTTTATGCACGACACTGCATAGCTTCAGATAGTTTGTTGGATGAGGGTTCATAGTTACTCACACACAAACGAAGGCAGGATTGTAAATGTTCATGTCAGGCAGCTTTGATATTTCGATCTTCATTTGAGAAAAAGCTGATTCGCAGAGGTAGGTTGAATAAAAAAACGCGGTCAAACGAAGAGCAATGGACCTCAAACAAAGGTACGTTTATTCGTGAAGTAGAGCCCAGAAGTTGTTTTCGGAGGCTGTTGCTTTCATGAGGTTATCAGATTGCAGTTTTATTATTTCTTCCTCCACATCTGAAACACTCAAGTTAAAAATGGAAGAGACCATTCGGAAATTCAATCAACGATTTTTCAGCAACTTACAAACCAATACGGATCAAACTGCTTCACATCTTGAAACCGTCTCTCCAACTCTTGCCAAAGTTTTTGTATCTCATTACAAAATATCTCACAAGTGCAGCTATCTTCCTTTTATACAACATTTTCTAAGCTATGAAAAATCTGTAAACTTTCGCTTTCAAGCGGTTATTTTAAAAGTAGCAATTTTGACTTTGAAGAATTTGTGCAGCTAACTAATTCAATAATGCTTTCGTCCTTCCCCTGAAATTCGGGGTTTAAGGTTCAAGTTATTGGAGTGAGCGGTTAGATCAGTCAAAAAAGCTAAATTGCTTAACCAAGATGTGTCATGTAGCTTAGGATGGCTTTCTCCAACCTAATTCAAGAACACTATTATTTCAAGCAATAAAGCTTGGAATCTTTCTAAGATTTCTTCACGGATAAGCCAGCCACCTTACATCAGTACTGTATGTAGCAGCAAGTTTTCATACTCAGCCCCATTTTCCTCAAGTTGAGTTCTAAAAACTCGTCTTCGTAAGCTTCCTGCTCGCACTGAGTTAACTTAACAGTGACGTCCATAATATCTTTCTTTTCATGTTTATTACTTTAGCATTCAATGAATTCGAATGAATAACACAGTGAAAAGATGTAAAGGCCATTAAAAAAACAGCGGCAGAGTACAAGAAACCCATTATTTCAACCAACCATGGTTGGTGCTCCGTCGGTTGTAATACATACAAGCTTCCAGAGAGGGAGGCTTGCTTTCTTAACCCAGCTGACAAAAAAGATGGTAAAAAAGCTGGTAAAAATCTTCGCCTTTAGTAGTTTGACAGGGATCATGGTTAGAAACTCCTTGTAGCTCATTTCGGGGAACACCATTCTTATGAACACGATTAATAGACAAGTATCCACCCCGTCATTTGATTCATTGAACTTTAGCGAGAAATAACTACAGTTACTGATGCATTTTTCCAGTTTGTTTAGTAAATCACCACCCATTATTTATTCGCGTCGTGTCACGTATTGGCGAGAGTGGCATGTTTTTAGAAGGTTTCATAATCTCAACTTTATTCTTAAATTCACTGGGCAAAACGTCACCGGCCTCAAGAAAAGCTTGCTTACAATTTCACCACCTTGAAGAAATATCTATGATACGAAATGATGCCTCAGTTGCTTCTTTGACTGTACAACAGGCTTAGCAAAACATTTTGCTGTGCTCCCAACAGAGATTTCAGTTATTTCACTTTAATCTTCCGTAGTTCACTTTTAGGTGTAAAGTCACGTTCATATTTCTTATTATGAAGGCTCGAAAATTATCTCTCTAAATGGCCCTTCTTTGACACCGCAACACTAGCACGGCATGTCAAACACAAGCATTTATCTCTGGACATCGTAAAAAAATAAATAATTTTCCTATTCTTCATGGAATAGGTAGGTTTTCGGTCGTTTCGGTGAAATCATTTTTACTAATCAAGTCAAGGTTTTTTTTTAGCGCCGCGTCTTACTACCCATTCGGGTTATACGCCTATATACTAATTAAACTAATGGGTTAAGGATTAAGAAGGCTTAATTTAGAGGAAATGCGCACGCATATATGTGGAGGAAGAGTGGAAAAACCATTTAGGAAAAACTACCCTCGGTGCACCTGACTGAGATCGAAGCCCGATCTCCCCGTCTTCGGCAGTCTAGCCCAACACGAGAGTAGCGCGTTATTAGACCCCGCGGCCACCGAAACGGGTCAAGTCAATGTTCACGATAAATAAAACAAAACACGCATTTACTAAAATCAAATAAGAAACGAAAATACCACACTACAGCTACTACCGTCTATTCTTACTCTGACTATCGTGCTGTGTTGACTTTATGCCGGGACGGTCACTAAGTTTATACTTTGAACGAGTTTTTACGTTTAGTGACACGTTATTAACTTATGATAGGGGAATCACACGTGATCTAGCCAGCCAATCATTATGTAAAGGACGTCTACAGGCCCATTTAGTAATTTTTGTTGGTTTTATGACCAAGGTTTACTATTATCTTAAAGTTTTAGTGATTAGACATTGAAACAAAATAATTAAACAAAATAGGAAAACTAAATTTATCAAAAAAGTGTAGTAATAAATATTTATTATATCGATAGAAAATAGTCCAAATCACAAATAAAAATACATAGTACTCTAGAATGCAGATGTTTGGCCCGGCATAAAGCGGGGTTTTCCCCATGCAATGATTATTGGCGCCAGTTTAGTGGCATATGGAAACATGTAAATTCAACTGGCGCCACTAATCATAGCGCCAGTAAAGTAAAGAGCAGTTGAACTTTTTGGCTGCCAGTATCTTGTTGTTGTAAACAGTGTTTAAATTGCTAATAGTTTTTTTACGAACGATGGCGACACTAGAAAATAAATGATCAACAAAATACATAATAATGTTCCTCGAGGCATATGAACAGTATCCATGCTTGTGTAACCACAAAATTTCTTCATTTATAAAGACAGAAATAAAAGAGACGAGGCATTGAGAAAAATAGTCGAGGTTATGTCCGATGCATTCACAGAATTTAGTCTAAGCGCTCGAAGGCCAAAATACGTACTATTCGAAATCCATTTACGAACCCATAATCTATGCTTTCGCTTCTTTCTAATTTTTTCGGGAGTTCTAAAGACACGATTTGCACAACGACATCAATACTTGCATTAACTACGGCAGTTGACGCCATGATAATACTGTGCCAGTAGAAAACTGATTGATGAATGTGGAAACACAAACTGGTGCCATTAATATTGGCGCCATTAAACTGGCATACCCCTGGCGCCAATAATCATTGCATGTGGAAACCTCGCTTTAAGTCCTGTTAAGAACGGTTGTGTGCAGGTGCATTGCAAACCTCTTATTAATTTTCTTTCTCTCACTCTTTTTTAATTGATCACCAAGGCGATCGACCAATTAAGCCGCCATTCGGACATTGAAGCAGGTTTATTGTATGTTGTTTTTATAGTCTGCATGTTTTTTGTTTTGTTTTTTTTAACTATTGATTCAATTTTTTTTCTCTTTAGGTCAAATGTTGTCACTTGTACTGTAATACAATGCTGCGTTTCCTTATAAATGGCTTTTCAGTTAAAAGATTTGATTCTTATATAATTAGTTAGGTTTAAATTATTACGAGTCAAGTTTTGACTGCAAGAACTTTTTCATTCCTATCTCGGCCGGTGTTTAGAAGTTTGTGTTTTAGGTCGTCTATATAATCAAGATTTGGACGTCAATCACTCCGCTATTTGATTTGAACTGTTGGTTATTCTATGATATGAACTTGGTTTCAAGCGAAAAGTCGCAAATAAGCTGCGTGTGGGAGCTTATTCGTGAGATTGAGGAGTGTGAGACGTAATCACACCTTGTTGATTGTGTGTGTGTGTGTGTGTGTTGTGCGGGGCGGGGCGCGTTTTCATATTACATAATCCTTGTGTATCTTAACTCTAGTTTTTATACCTTTTTTGTGTGTATTTATATACTATGTCATTTTGTTAAATTTCATTTTAATCGTATTGGTTAGTGTAAGAAAAGGCGGTAGCCTTAACTTCGCCATTAAAGTCGATTATTATATTTATTATTATTATTATTATTATTATTATAAATACGATCCTTATAAACCAAATAACCACCTCTAAGACACTGGTTCGAATTCCGCGCTGGTTAAAATTTAGTCGTCGCGTGTTACGAGAGTGAGCAAGATCGGGTTATCAACGTAAATGAGGTTATCAAACGCTCGTAGCCACACTTAAGTGAACTCCGGATCGCTTGTTTACCCCTGCCCCCTTCTCCATGTGGTTTGCATCTATAGCAACTATCCGTTCGGCTTTCCAATCCTCTTTGTAAAATGAATACTAGTGCATTTATTTAACATTCATCCTCAAACCAAGATCTTCAGTAAGAATTAGGGGGTGGCCAGACTGGGCGAACGAGCGAGCGCACTAGCGACTAAAATATAAAATAGAAAACATTGGTGGTAATGAGAAGTGGCCAGACTGGAGCGCGCGAGACTGAGCGCGCACGCTTGAAAGATAGAACTGGTTCTATTTTTCAAGCGCGCGCGCGCTCGACCTGGTACAGTCTAGTTTACAGGCGCTAGGCAATATTATTGTATATTAGTTCATTGAGTGCTAGGAAACTTCTCATTTTGACATTTTTTATTACTAATGGACTAATTTAATTGGTAAGATAATAAACCATAATTATATATGTATGTATAAAACTGATATGTTAAAATACTTCATTATTATCAAAGTAGGCCTTTACAAATAAGAATCACCAATTAGCCTGGAGAGAGGATGAAAAATCACAACAATAAATCACTTGTTATAACCACCCTCAGTTCACTGAGCCAAGATGCGGATCCTCCTCCTCGTCAACAACTAACGAGAGCTATCTTTTCACGCGCTCGCTCGCTTGCCAGTCTGGCGAACCCTTCGGTCGTCAGAAAGCAAAGTTTGAGAGTACAACGACGTGCCAACAGCTGAGGTCGAGTTCCCTTCAAGCAACTTATTATAATGCGGTTCCGTTTTATTTTTCCACCGCGTCTCACCCTCTCTCCAGGCTATACTAATTAGTACTAATGTGGTATGAATAAGGAATGTATAACTCATGTACCCGCATTTCCGTGGAGGAAGATTGATAAACCATCTTGGAAGGAAAAACCCCTCAAATTACCCAGATTAGATTCGAACTCTGAATTCCACGTACCCCGCCAAATCAAACTAAATTAGCTTGACATAAAGACCGCGTGTCCACCGGCGCGGGTTGGCTCCTCTTAATCCTCTCTTCATTCAAGCTGTGAATGCTGCTCTTACTCCGTGGACACAGGTGTACAAGTTTTAAAAAATATCTAAGCGACATTTTATTTTCTTAAGATGCTTAAAGACATAACGGTGAACACGCAGATTAAATCTCAGCTACCCGCTTAGTTGGCCGCATGGTCTAAGGCGCTACTCTCGCAGTAGTCTAGACGATCGATGACGGGGAGATTGAGTTTCGAATCTAGGTCGGGTTTACTTAGGTTTTTTTTAAATCTCTACGCAAATGCGGTTACACTTCCTATAAAAATAACTTTCCTAATCCCTAAACTCATTAGCGCAATTAGTGATAAGCCGTTAAGCGTATAACCCGAACGTCTAGTAAGACGCGGTGCTAAAAAAAATAGATCAGGCTCGTCTAGTCTGGCTTGCCAGTGATGGGGAGATCGGTCTCGAATCCCGGCCGGCTATAATGAGGTTGGTTTGCCCTCAATGGCTTCTCCCTCTACGGAAATCTGGGGACATTTATTTTCACTTCTTCGCTATTCCTACCACACTAGCGTAACTAAGCGCGGATATCATGGACAGGTGTAGCTCATCTACGGTGGGAGTGTAGGTGACAGATAGCAGAAAGTTCTTTATTGCAAACATTGACTGAAAGTGACGATGTCACTAAGACATTAGTTATTTTTCTAGTAATATTATACTATCAATAAAAAGTGTTAAACTTTCAGCCAATGTTTGTAATAAAGAACCTTATGCCAGCTGTCACTTACCTACACTCCTACCGTAGATAGGGTATAGTAGGACGCGATGCACGGAAATAAAATAAAAACAGTTGAGTGAGCTTTATTGAGTTGGGAAACATTTTGTCAGTCAACCTTACACTCCTTACACCACAGAGCAATGGAGACTTGTCAAGGTCGTTTTGGCCAACTCTTCCCCGTTTTCATATTTATAAGCTTTGATGTTAATTTCCTCCCGTCTTTAGAATGGTTCCCTCCCTAATCCACCATTAGATAAAGAGTAATTAATCAAATGAAATATTAATAATGACATAAAATTTCGTTGCATTTCAAACATTTATTTAAACATGACTACATTAATTTTCGATTCAAGTATAAGGTCAAACCTACAAAAAATAATTTCAATAACGTAGGCCCTAATGCAGAAACGATTTTTTGTCTTATTTATATAACTCTTTAATTATTCGTCTTTATTTGCTTATATGAACATCAATTTCCCGAGAGAAAAAAAAGCCTAATTCATTTTAAAATTTAAAAACTCTACACAATGACAAATTTATTTTGAATTTTTTTTTACCTACGAAGTTATTACAAGTTTTAGATTTACGAAGTTACGTTAAAATAAAATTGAAATGTTTTTAAAAACAATTTTAATACGTGATGGAACTTATACAGAAGCTTGGGGTCATAAAATCTTCAAACGAAGGAATTCACGTTAACCCGTCAAGGTTGCTAAGCACCGGGAAAACCAAATGATTTTTTTTCACTCTGAAAAAAAACCCGTTAAAAACACGGAATTTAAAAACAACTAACTAACTCTAAGAGCACTGGAATATTGTTGAATTTGGGATATTTAACTGCAATCATAAAAATTAGAATAAAAAGTGAACTGAAGAGCTAAGCACGCTGATTCAAACATCTTATGGGCCAAAAAGGGATAAGGATACTGGGGAGTGGAGGAGGTTACATAATGCAGAATTACATACCCTGTTCTCTTAACAAGACATTGTTATAGTATGATTTTGGTAGGAAGAACAGTAGAAGCTAGTTACTAAAACAATTTTAATATATTCATACATCGTAATGTTATCTACAGCTATCACTTTTGATATATATAATCAATACCAATACAAACACAAATAATATACTATAAAATGTTATCACTGTTGGCCGCAAAGAAATATGTTAGAATTTTTTCTACTGTCCTTTCCAACTAAAATCAGGCTATAGGATGATCAAGTCTCGTAGATTACGGTGGACAGACATGCAGCGCGAATTGGAAGAATCTAGAACCGTGTTCAGGATATTGACTGGCAAACCCAATGGGAAGAGACCATTGGGGAAGACTAGACAGATGGGAGGATAACATTGAGAATGAAACCTAGGGGAAGGGTGTATGAGGTGGACTGGATAGAACTAGCTCAAGATTAGGAATAGGTGGCGTACTTTTGTGAAGTGCGGGTAATGAACTTTCAAGTTCTCAATGCCATAGATTAAGTAAATGACTTCAAAATAGTTAATTTATATGTTTAAAACCTACCGAACCATGGATCCCGGTTCAACTCCCGCCATTGCGAAAAAATGTATCATTGTTGAACTGTGGGGGTTTCCCTTTCACAGTGATGATTAATGGCCGGGGGCTTGTATGTTTTTTTCTATTTCATATTTAAGAGTTATAAGTGTTATAAATGGCTGAGTACAAATTCAATTAGGGCGTTCTGTAGATAGTAAGTAGTGGGGATCCAGACGTACCCACCCATGAAAAACCATTTTACAATAAAAGGACGTTTTATTTAATGTTTGGTAATTGACTAGCGGTGTCGGAAAGAGATTATTAAATCTAATCTAATCAAGAAAGAATCGTTTAGTCAGCAACACAGATACAAATAATGTAAAAACACATTGTTACATCGAAATCAAAGAGACGCTAAAAACGAGCAATGCAGTGCTCGTATCAGTATAGAAAATAAATTCATTAGCTCATTCTAATGACACAAAAATACGTCTCTAGAAATTTGCGGTCTGTTTTTTTCTAACATTTAAAAAATTAGAGTTTCAATTCCTTTTTACACTCTCAAGTGTATGAGAAAATGGGATGGGCTTAAGGAAAAACAAGATTTTTTTTTTTGTAAAATTTTTTTTTGGGGATCTACATGCTTATTTCCACTTAATATACCTCATTTGAAAAGATTCCCCGACATATAAACGTGTTATGGCTGCGTCCCTAAGGCATCTGTGGAGCGAATCGACTCACAACTCTGCCGCCCATAAGTAAACGGCCTTCACGAAGCAGGTATGAATAATGATTGTGTTCTAATTCAAGCTATTTTACTTGTTTCTTGCTCACCACCTGTTCAATTAACTTGGTAGGGCTGCTCACCTTGGCTCAGTGCGGCGTTAAGACTGTCGTGGCTTAGCTGGAAGAGTACACGGTCACCGGTCCGTCCCCGGACAGTTCCATCATAGTTTCATAGGACACCTGGTTGCATACCCGGACAGTTCCAATCAAAGTTTCATGAACACCTGGTTACATCCCGGACAGTTCCAATCATAGTTTCATACACCTGGTTACATACCCGGACAGTTCCATCATAGTTTCATACACCTGGTTACATCCCCGGACAGTTCCATAATAGTTTCATAGGCACCTGGTTGACATACCCGGACAGTTCTAACATAGTTTCATGAACACCTGGTTATATCCCGGACAGTTCCATCATAGTTTCATAGGCACCTGGTTACATACCCGGACAGTTCCATCATAGTTTCATGGACACCTGGTTACATCCCCGGACAGTTCCATCATAGTTTCATAGGCACCTGTTTACATCCCCGGACAGTTCCAACATAGTTTCATGAACACCTGGTTACATCCTCGGACAGCTCCATCATAGTTTCATGGACACCTGGTTACATACCCGGACAGTTCCAACATAGTTTAATAGGCACCTGGTTGTATCCCCGGACAGTTCCATCATAGTTGCATGAACACCTTGTTACATCCTCGGACAGTTCCATCATAGTTGCATGAACACCTTGTTACATCCTCGGACAGTTCCAACATAGTTTCATGAACACCTTGTTACATCCTCGGACAGTTCCATCATAGTTGCATGGACACCTGGTTGCATACCCGGACAGTTCCATCATAGTTGCATGAACACCTGGTTGCATACTCGGACAGTTCCATCATAGTTTCATGGACACCTTGTTACATACCCGGACAGTTCCAACATAGTTTCATAGACAGCTGGTTACATCCTCGGACAGTTCCATCATAGTTTCATGGACACCTGGTTACATACCCGGACAGTTCCAACATAGTTTCATAGGCACCTGGTTGTATCCCCGGACAGTTCCATCATAGTTGCATGAACACCTTGTTACATCCTCGGACAGTTCCATCATAGTTGCATGAACACCTTGTTACATCCTCGGACAGTTCCAACATAGTTTCATGAACACCTTGTTACATCCTCGGACAGTTCCATCATAGTTGCATGGACACCTGGTTGCATACCCGGACAGTTCCATCATAGTTTCATGGACACCTGGTTGCATACCCGTACAGTTCCATCATAGTTTCATGGACACCTGGTTGCATACCCGGACAGTTCCATCATAGTTTATTGGACACCTGGTTGCATACCCGGACAGTTCCATAATAGTTGCATGAACACCTGGTTGCATACCCGGACAGTTCCATCATAGTTGCATGAACGCCTAGTTGCATCCCCGGACAGTTCCATTATAGTTGCATGAACGCCTAGTTGCATCCCCGGACAGTTCCATTATAGTTGCATGAACACCTGGTTGCATCACCGGACAGTTCCATCATAGTTGCATGAACACCTAGTTGCATACCCGGACAGTTCCATCATAGTTGCATGAACACCTGGTTGCATACCTGGACAGTTCCATCATAGTTGCATGAACGCCTAGTTGCATACCCGGACAGTTCCATCATAGTTTCATGAACACCTTGTTACATCCTCGGACAGTTCCATCATAGTTGCATGAACACCTTGTTACATCCTCGGACAGTTCCAACATAGTTTCATGAACACCTTGTTACATCCTCGGACAGTTCCATCATAGTTTCATGGACACCTGGTTGCATACCCGGACAGTTCCATCATAGTTGCATGAACGCCTAGTTGCATCCCCGGACAGTTCCATTATAGTTGCATGAACACCTGGTTGCATCCCCGGACAGATCCATCATAGTTGCATGAACACCTAGTTGCATACCCGGACAGTTCCATCATAGTTGCATGAACACCTGGTTGCATACCTGGACAGTTCCATCATAGTTGCATGAACGCCTAGTTGCATACCGGACAGTTCCAACATAGTTTCATGAACACCTTGTTACATCCTCGGACAGTTCCATCATAGTTTCATGGACACCTGGTTGCATACCCGGACAGTTCCATAATAGTTGCATGAACACCTGGTTGCATACCCGGACAGTTCCATCATAGTTGCATGAACGCCTAGTTACATCCCCGGACAGTTCCATCATAGTTGCATGAACACCTAGTTGCATACCCGTACAGTTCCATCATAGTTTCATGGACACCTGGTTGCATCCCCGGACAGTTCCATCATAGTTGCATGAACACCTAGTTGCATACCCAGACAGTTCCATCATAGTTGCATGAACACCTGGTTGCATACCCGGACAGTTCCATCATAGTTGCATGAACACCTGGTTGCATCCCCGGACAGTTCCATCATAGTTGCATGGACACCTGGTTGTATACCCGGACAGTTCCATTATAGTTGCATGAACACTTGGTTACATCCCCAGAGATTTCCAACATACATTAGCACCTAAACACTAAAACATAGTTGAGAGATTTTATTTCTCACATATTCACAAAATGTACTGCCTATATTATATGACATTATAGTATGTGATGGTTATACAATTTTAATTATTTATACCACAATCTCACAACATCACAAATAATACCGTGAAAAAAAACTTTATAAAAAGGTTGGTGTTTAGGTAGCTGTTAGAATTTTAAAAAACATTGTCATGGGAAAATCGTCATTCATAAAATAGTACTGCAAAAAGAAATTTAGGGAATATTAAAAAAATATGATCTGGAAAACTCGGTAAATTCGGAGAATTTTTCAATTTAATTTTTAATCATTGAGAAAATTGTCATTCATAAAGAAATACTGGACAGAGAAAGTCAGGGAAAATTTGCAACATATTTTCTGGAAAAGTCGGGGAATTTTTTAATTTAATTTTTGTAGCCACCTCTACACTCCACCTGCCTTCGACATTTTGTCGTAGAAGGGGAGAGGCTTGTTAACGACATGTCTGTATTGGAAGTGGTGTCATCGACCGTCACGTCCATCTGTTTGCCAAGAGACAACTCACTTTACCTTATTAGGTGTTTCCAAACCAGTGATCTTGTACCTTGGGGCTCACAAGGGAAAGTTCTTCGAACCGGTACCATACGACCTTCCTAAAAGTTTTCTCGGTTGAGATGTGAACATCACACGAACAGTTATTTAAAAAAAAAAATTATTTGCTACGCGTATTAATTGCCCTTTCGGGTTGGTTGCGGCTTAGCCATTCTAAAGACGCAGGATAACAAAGGTGAATTTAGAATGAATAAACCAACATTCGCTAAGGGTGTCCACTTGAGGATGAATAAACAATCGCATTTAAAAGCCCAATGGTAGAAAACCACTCCTATTGCAAACGGACGGGATTCGAAACTCACCTAACCAAGGCCGTAGCCAACCAATAATTTCAGGGGGGTTTGGTAAGCATATCCCCCAATTACGGAAGGCTAGAAGGAAATTCTAAATGATAAAACATTTCTAGAATCTATCGGAATTTTTTTTATGGCAACATAGCCCCCTAACTACCGAAGGCTAGAAAAAATTCTAAATACTAAACACCTATAAAATATATTTGAAGTGCTTTTTTATGGCAACATAACCCCCTAATCCTGAAGGCTAGGACAAATTCTAAATATTAAACACCTCTAGAATATATCTGAAGTGTTTTTTATGACAACATAGCACCATAGCTACTGAAGGATGGAAAAAATTATAAATATCAACACCCCTAGAAGCTCTCAGAAGTGTTTTTTATGGCTAACACACCCCACTCAATTTTATTTAAACACCTCTAATTTCTGAATTGTTTTGAATGTAAAAAGCCCCCTAATTTTTTTCAATCAATTTTGCCGATGGATAATTAAGCCCTAAATTTGCTTCTCAAATTCGGCCCCCCCGATTACGGCCTTCACCGTAACCTACACAAGTCAAAGGTTAGCATGCCAGTTCATTACGATGAAACTCGGCTACACCTATGAAACTATTCTAATGTTAAAGTAAAATGTTATTAATTTTGACCCCATAATGATCTAAAAGGTCCTTGTATGGTATGTTCTAAAAGGTCCTTGTTACCAGAATCCTACTATAACTAAACTGCAGGTTTAGCTATAGCCTACATAATTTATTATTTCTTCATTAGTTTTTCAAACGAACATAGTTTTGTACTTCCTCCACCATAATATTAGTCAGTGTAATTATGTTTCATGGCCGAGTGGATACAAGTTTAAGTGGCGGCCTTAGGTTCGATTACAGATATTGTCTGCCCATACACTCTATTTTTCACTTCTGCACGCGTCTGGAATATCCGAATAATTACACTAATGGTGCAGGAATGAGAAGGTAAAATATTAAAAAGTGCACCCGCGTTTATTTTAAGGAAGATTGGGGAAACCATTTTAAGAAATAAACCCATCTCGTTACATCCTGCCGGGACTCTAATCCTGACCTCCCTATTACAAACCTATGGCAAACCATACAAGATGAGGCTGACGCTTTTTTTTTTCCGCGTTCCCAGCGGTGTCGGTCAATTAATTTATTACTCTCTGGTGTTGGTATGTGTTTTGTATTCAGGTCCAATAGGCTCTCTCACAAATAAAACCGGCCTCAAACGCACAGTATTTTTAAGGGTGTGCTCGAAATGTGCGCCACCAGCAGCTATGTTTATTTTCATAGAAATACACGTTTACTAGTCGGCAAGCGGAATTATGCATAGCTGCTGGTGGCGCACATTTAGAGCACATACTTTGAAATACTGTGCGTTTAGGGCCGATCCTGTTGTATGATTATTGGCACCAGAACTAAGTGTTTCCTTTGTTAATTTAGTGTGTAAGTTGTGTATTAAGGCTTGATACTAACTTGGAAAAGTTAGGGAATTTAGTGTGATACGGAAAATTAATGTATAAAAATAGCCCAGGAAATTATATTTATACTATATAGGTTTGCAATAATTTTAAAAGTACGAAGGTAGGAAGTAAGGTGACCAACTTTTCAGAGAGCCAACCTGTTATCTACACATCCTTTTACTGGATGACTGTGGGGAGTGTGAGGAGGGGAACACACAAACAGGGTGACGCAAAACCACTCTATATAAAGCACAAATCAAAAATGTATTAATCATATTATATTGCAGTAATTATTATAATGGTTTTTATTTTATTAGGCTAAGACAAGAACAACTAAAATCAATTTTCATTTCAAATAATACATTGCTGATCTACTTGCATTTTTTTAAACATTTTTCTTTTCCATTACATAGTGATGAAGGCAAAATACCATGAAATGTATTAATTTTATTAATATAATGGTTTTATTTTATTAAGCTAAGACAAGTACACCTAAGTTCAAATGCTATTTTCTTTTCCAAAAATACTTTGTTGAGCTACCTGCAGATTTTATCTTTCTTTTCCATTACAAAGTGGTAGAATTGAATACAATCGAATTGAAAGTTAACCCTAACTTGAAGCTATGCTTTTATTAAGCTCACTTTACACTTTATTCCTCGTATCAGTCCGGTTCGCATGCGCTGAGCGAAAAAGCTGAAAAACTAAACTCTGACTAGAGACTAGAGACCAAAGAAATAGAGAAACGAGAGTAGAAATTCACCGTAAGATTTTCCGTATCAGCGCTCATCACTGAAAACCGAGACCAGTGTCCCGGGGAGAAGACGCCCGGGACCGGGAATTTTGGAGTCCGAATCGGGACAGTCCCGGGCAAACCGGGATGGTTGGTTACCCAAAAAATCATCACAGATTAGGTGTAAACTACTATTTTTATATTCTCTTCATTCGATTTTGCAAAATGTACTAACTTTGTCTTCAATAATTCTTGTGTCAAGAATTTTATTTGGAAAATAAAATGGCTAAGGATAAGTTATTGTTTTATTTATTTGAACATACAATTCTGGGAAAATCTATCTTTTTAGTATAGAAAATTTGAAAAATCAGGGAATTTTAAAACATCCAATCCAGCTTGATACTGATAAATTTCCCTGTTCTTATTATCTAGTAATTAGTATATAAGTTAGGTTTAGGTCCATGGCGTTGGCTTCGTGAGGAAGGTAGGCGGAGCGAGATCTCTGATAGGGCGGCTCCCCAGGTGTGGAATAGGGGGATGCCCACCCCCGTTGGAGCTCTTGCTGACCCGGGACCACTGGTTCCGGTAGCGGCGGGATATCCAATGGGGTGGGGTACCGGGGGCGTAATATACCCGGGGTGGACTAAATATTCAACAACAAATGGTAGATGAATAGGTGCAACATCGATGTAGTTACTAAATAAAATGGAATTGTGACGATAGGAGAATAGAGTCAATTAGGGTAGCATGCCTCAGTTTTTAAATAGGTACTGGGGTTAGGTTTAGGATAATGTCCAGGTTGTTCCTTTTCGCTTAGTTGAATATATTTGTTAAAGTTTATTATTGTTTTAAGAACTGTTTTGTGAATTACAAAAAAATTTTACTTGACTGATTGTAGTACTAATTTGTCTGTATTTTTTAACTATGTCTTAACTAAAAAACTAAAAAACTGTTCTTAAAAGGAATCTTAAGAGCCATTATTTTTTCAGTTTATTAACACAAGATAAGCGTTATGCACAGTCTTAGCCTAGTTACCGCAATTGTAGTGAACTCCAAATCTCTTGTACCTCTGGAATAATGTAAAAAATACTTTTACTCTTTCCGAAATAGAACCGACAATGTGTTTTATAGCGGGTCGAGCAATGTCTTAATGATTTTGCCCACAAAAACTAGGCTTATTGTTTTCTTTCTGACATATTTTAAGGACTCTCACCTCAATTCTGATCCCTCCCTCCGCCCAAATCCCGTGCGTCCATTGCCCAATAATTTTGTTAACGACCTCATCACGAAAGAGATGTTCCAAAGAACATATTAATACTATTTTTTCTTATCGTTTCAAGGTTTGTATTTAAAAAAAGATACAACCGATTTCATTCGACGGTTTTGTTTTAAACACAAACCTTCGTGACGTAATAGTTCACTGCCTTGGTTGGTACAGTCTGTACCCAAGAATATCTGAAACCCTCCATTAATTAGGCCTTAATCTTTCTTTTCTAAACTGTTCACTACGTATATGTATTAAAATTTTACTCCTTCTAAATCGACTGATTATACCGCTACATGACTTAAAACAAACTTAATTCTAGATCAAACTCGCACTATAGGCACGTGAACTAAATGTTAATCTTGTCTTATCTAGTTTGCTGGTGCCAAAGAGGTCGGGGTTCAAATTCCGGAATAGACGTACTGAGAGCGGTGCTTCCTAAATGGTTTCTAATCCCCCTTCTACATAAATGTGGGTACATTTCATTTTAGATTAGACCTTCCCTATCCCAACCCAGTTAGTACATTCTTATATACCGAACGGGTAGTAAGATGCGGGGCAAATAAATCATCTATAACAGACACAATACTCAGTCCTCATGCCGTTAACTCGACATTATAAAAGGGGGAGCCCAATTTCATCGGCCATGCCGGGAACAATCAATATAGTTAAGTTGGCCCAGATGACTGATAGTTAACAACTTGAATTCTAAACATTCCAGATATTTATCATAATATGTTGGATGCTGTGAAAAAGTCAAATTTGGACCAATATAGAAGTTGTTTTAAACGATTAATTCGGGGTTCATGAATCGTGGAAGGTATCAACGAAGTCCTAGCAATTAAGGCACTTCTAAAAACAGACAGCCTATAATAAATTCATGAATAATACACAATGGAATTATACCCACCGACTCCTGAAAATAATCCATTGGATTTCACTATGTACGTAAACGGTAGACTTTAATAGGGCCCCTACACGATCAGTCGGGGGCAGTACTGATGGACTGATGGCCAGACTGACTAAAATACTGATGCGTCCGAATTTTTTGTCACATCAGTATCAGTAGCAAACATAGACTGCACACGCCTTTTTCTTATCATCCATGTTGTTGCACGTTGCATGCAGGAACTGGACTGATAAAAATAATTAATGAAACTGACCGTGTAGTTCTCGTAACTACTGATGATACTGACAAACTCTGTCTATGACTGACAATCTGACTGATCGTGTAGGGGCCCCTATAACCTAATCAATCGTAACTTAACTTCTCACATACTGTGCTGGACTAATATTACGATTAAAGTTGCGGTGGTATTTTTTCCAGATTTTCTAGTGGGTATTTATGACTCAGGATTTTTATTAAATGTTGGTTGGTTTCGTAGGGTCAGAATAACCACAATTCCGAGTTGGTGCTTTTCAGAAATCATAAGCCATGAATTATTAGTTGTTGTTTTTTAATTCTTAAAAGTATCAATTTTTATGGCTTTTATATGACAACGTTATTCACTTCGGTGGTCACATGATTGACGTTTCATGCTCGTATTGGACGGATTGCCGGTGATGGTACATCGGGGTTCGAATCCCAGATGGAAGTACTTCAAGTGGTTTTTCCTAAATGATTTCCCCTCTCCATCCACGAAAATAGGGTTACATTTCTGCTAAAATTTTACTTTCTTCATCCCAAACATTTGCTAAGAAAACCACGAAAACAAAAACCGTCCTAAAACATATCAATACACCTAATAACTCCAATAATGTTTCTTGTGAGCGTTCTGATTCAATGTTCCTCGTATATCTATTAAAATGTGATGTATTCCAAAAGAGTGTTTCAAGTATTCAAATGAACAATCTTCTCTTCATAGTATTTTCAAATTAATTTAACTTCTCCGAGCTATTTTCGGCCGTGTTATGAGAGTAGGTCCAAAGATTTTTTGAAGTGAGGGTTGTGAAAGTTTGGTGGGTTCTATCCTGGCGTGCCATCTAATTTCAATTATTATCTCAGGGACTCTACACTAGACCACGTGACCAATGAATAAAAGTAAACTTATTGATAATATTTATCCTGTTTTGTTTTTTTATCATCGCGCCTTACTACCCGTTCAGGTTATACGTATAAATGTGATAATTAGACTACTTAAATGGGGTAGGGATGAGAAAGGAAGCATTTTAGAGGTAATCTAACAGCATTTTCTCGGAAGGAAAGTATGAAACCATTCAGGAAAAACCCCTTTAAAACCCAAGAGGAATTTGAACCCCGACCTCCCCTTCAGAGCAAACCAGTTTAACTAGAGAATGACGCCTTAAACTATTCGATCACTGAAGCGAGTTTTTATCATGTTAATTTAATTTTTTATAATGGATTAACTTATATGCATCCAACATCAATAACATGAGAGTCATTTATATTGGATGGGCTTTGCCTTTTATAATATATAGTCACGAATGAATATTATTTACAAGTATATTTTTTCCATTTAAAATTATTTGAGGTATTTACATGCACTCTCTACATCAACTGATTTTATCACCAGATGACTTATGAACTAACTTGAATTTATAACGGACACAACACCCACTACCCGGCCGTTAATTCATCACTGTGAAAGGGGAAACCCATATTCCACCAATGATACACTTTTTGGCCATTCCGGGAATAAACCCATGACTTCTTGCTTGGTAGGAAAACCCACTAATGACAGAGCTAAAGTGTCTGTCTTACAATTATACATTTTTTCAGTGCTAGAACAGAGATGAACTGAGACCATTAATATTTGGAAATCCTTTTCGGCATCATTTAATTTTGTCAACATGATTTCACCAGCTTCGGTGGCTGCGTGGTCTAACGCGCTACTCTCCCAGTAGACAAGACTAATGATGACGGGGAGATCAATGTTCGAATCTCGGTCGGGTGTACTAAGGCTGATTAAAAAAAGGGTTTTCCACCCTTCCTCCGCGCAAATGCGGGTACACTTCTCTAAATATAACTTTACAAATCCCTGAAATTATGAGCATAATTAGTACAAAATGTGTATAACTGAACATGTAGTAAGACGCGGTGCTAAAAAAAATAAAAAAAAAAAAAATTGTTTCCTAACACAATGTGTAAGATTTTATCTTCATTTCACCGCGTTTTTTACATGTTTAAAACACTCACATGCTTACACTTATTGAGTTGGAATGAGGAAGGTAGAATTTAGAATACGTGTAGCCGCACCCGCATGGAGGGATAGTGAAAAATCGCTCAAGAAAATACACCTCCAGTGCCTCTTAGAATCTCGTCCGGCTCAATTGGGAGTGGAGGTTCAATTTGTGATTTATCATTGTGGTTATTCTCATCCCCTATACACGGTAATGTGAATAACTTGCGACCCGCATCGTTCGCCCTCGAGTTCTAATGGAAATACTTCAAACTGCAAAAATAAACAACAGACTGCCAAATTTCACTGAGTTACTCTCGAAAAGGAATGGATGTTGACGGGAAGGTCGGGGATCTAATCCCGCTCGGGTGTGCTGAGGGTAGTTATACCTAAATTATTTTCTACTCTCCCTCCACGTAAATACGGGCACATTTTTCTCTAAATTCAACCTTCATCATCCCTACCTCATTAACGAAATAAAAAGCGGTAAGCCCGGATGGATGTAAATATAATTTACGTGGTGCAAAACGTAAAATAACTATTCTAAAACCAATATAAAACTCTTTCAACGAAGTTTCGATTACATTACCTTACTTCCCTTGAGCGATTATTATTTATTTTATTCATGTTTGTTTGTTTGTTTGTTTGTTGGTGTCGTCAAAGACAATGAAGGTCACAACTCCCTCGGTTTCAACGCGGCCTACTGTTTTTATTTGCACAGCAATGACGGCTGACGGAGCTCCTCCACGTTGGCTTCCGGTCTTAATATTCTAACTTTTGTTCGCCGACCTTACTGCTGCCCTCGTGCTCTCTCTCTCCCTTAATGCCGGACTCTTGAGGCCCTAGTATAACTTAGTGTCGGCTGGTGGTTGGTTGGTCACCCCGCTTCATGTGATATGGGAACGGTGGACGAGTTACGTGTTAGCGTCGCGAGTCTGACACCAGATACGTGAAGAAAGGTCTTCCCATGCCGGCCGTAATGACGATCCATGCTTACATGATGTACCTGGAGAGGCATCCCAACGTAAGTAGGTTTCTTTTCGCGATGGAGAGACACATGGAAAGGGGGGGGGGGGGGGGGGGGGGCGTTTCCTAGACTCGTAATCTAGGAAGCTTCGAGGCGTTGCGCTTCAGACAGTGGACAACATCAGACGGGGTTTTATATCCGACAGGATGGAAAACAAAGGACTTTCTATATATTTAGTGCTACGCGTCTTATTGCCCGTTGGCATTGGTGGTCTAGGCATCACGATAGATTGGATAGCCCAATGACAAGGAAGTAGAGTTCTAACTAGTCTAGGCCAGGTGCACCAATAAGAGGAAAGAGGGGTCCACATGTGCTTTTCCCATCTTATATTCACGTTAATGACGTTTTATTTCCTCTATACTCCCATTCTCTCTACCCCAGAGATTGAGCTGCTAAATAACCCGTTTGTTAAAACGTATGAAAAGAAAATCCAGCCCGCTCGGAGTTTCTTGGAACCTATACTTTAAAAAACTTGGTATGAATGGAGTTTTTTTTATGAAATCTTGAGAGAGGATTGTAAAATCTCATGAGATACATAACATGAAACACTATCCGGGGGGGCTAGTGAATCCGGATGAAATTCAAACCTTTATCCTTCCAATCTCCCGGGTAAGAGTGTATGTAGCCCTCCAGTCGAGTTCGTTGACGTTAAGCCAGCTCTACCTAAATAAATTCGACTGAAATTTAGTCACACTCTTGATATCTTCACGAGGTATGATTTTTTTTAAATACAGCTTAATTCTAATTCGAATAGAACAGGCAGCCTCTAGATCGATAAATTACCACCAAGAGACAAGACAGGACATCCAATTTCACGAGGAATCTATTTTCACCATATGCTGCGTATCACACTCTAACACGTGTGTTGTGTTATAAAACGTGCGAGTTATTTTAGTTTGTTTTTTGCGCCGCGTTTCATTACGACTATCCGCAATTAGTTATATTAATAGGTAGAGATGAGAGAGGTAATTTAGAATTAAATAACTGTAGCTGGAGGTCGTCCTCGTTACACCCGGCCGGGATTTCTAACCCGGACTTCCTTCCCACCGTCACTGGCAAACCAGAGTAGACGAAAACTGCGTTTATTTAGTCTTCGTACCTACGATGCGGGTTGTTTTTAAATTAAGTTGAAAGTAGCTTTAGTAGGAAGAAACATTAAGAAAATACCATTTTTTAACGATCAACATTATCCTCCCCTACCCCCACCCCCCAAAATTTCCCCTACCCCCCGTCCTGGTACTTGTTTGAGATATGCGCATACATTAATTACGCTAATGGTAGAATTTTTGAGGAAATGGACCCTCATTAACGTGGAGGAGTGGGTAAATCCTATAGGATTTGTTTATGTTCTTATTTATTTGAGGTATTTAACGTGCACTTTCTGAACCGACTGACTACATTTCTACTAGCGAGAGTGAAAGAACCTATCAAATTTAAGGGCAAGGTATTTTCACATACCTTCCCAAGTTTTTTTACGTTGCCACAATCGGTATGGGACTGACGGCTTTACTTCCCCTCCGAACGACGTTCTATGGATTTTTATCGCCCAAGAAAAATCCGTCGACCCTGCCTGGATTTGATTCCACTAACATCAGATCCTGGGCGATTACTTTTCCCAAGACCACTGAGGTCGATCCTTTAGGAATACAAACACCCTATGTAAGCCCAAGCGGGATTCGAACCCCGATCACTCCGCTGGCAAATCCATTCTAACAGTGTGTGCGTGTTAAACGCTCATAAATGTATTAGTTTACTAGACAAGACTGTACAGTGATTAATAAACGACGCTAATCAAAGAGATGTCACTCTGAATTTAGTATCCGTGTTTTATCTCTGGGTTGATCACGGTAGAAAGGTGGCGTTAGAACACGTATTATTATTATTAACCCAATAATAAAACATATACTTATAAATTAAATTATTTTTTACGACATTGATACGATTTTCCAAAAGTATTGTTTACAAAATATATGGTTTAGTTAGTATGAATTATGAAAATAGTTTCATTATATTTTGTAAAACACGCGTTGGTTGCCACGCGGGCAGAGGCGTCCGTCTCTTGTCTGGTTTGTCGATGACTTAGAGGTTAGGTTTCAAATCTCAGCCGGGTGTCTTGATTTTTCATAAATGGTTTTTCACTCTCCCTCTCCACAAATATAATTACACTTCTTCTAATTTATATTTTCCTCGTCCCTGTTCCACTAGTGTAAATATACTAATATCCCGGACGAGCAGTAAAGCTCGATTCACACGTTGTATGTTTAACCATGATGCATTGCAACGCTAATTTAAAACAGCTGACTATCAACATATTTTATTTTCTAGTAGATATACATATATTTTAGATCATTCTCCCGATGGATGTTTTTAAATTATAATGCTGTGTCGTGGCACATCGAATCAACACGCTTCACTGTTTACATTAACGGGTTATTTCAAATCTCCTCACAACGGCCAACGCAACTGTCTGCTTGCTGTTAGTTTTACAGCGCATACGCTGTCATATGCACATGCGCACTGATTTGAGATGGTTGGTTCTGAGATTTAATTGGTTCTCCCGTGCCGAAGATCTCGGGCAGAACGGACAAAGTAGAGATAAAGCTTTATTCACACGTTCGCCTAAAATAGAAAGCAGAATCGGTCTCATTGACGCAGCAATTCATTCGCTGTATGTTGACCCATGATGATTTTAACGCTAACTTAAAACAACCCGGGCCTGGATTCACTAACTAGTGCAATTCTGCTCCGTGCAAGTCTAGAAATGGCGTAACTTTGCACCCAAGATACTCTCAAAGTGCGCTTATTGCTCCATTTCCGTATTCACTAAACAAGGCGAAAACTGGTGGCAAGATTATGGTGACGTAATCATAAATGTCATCATTTGCGCTCTTTTCGACCGGTCCTTGTGAAGAATTTACTTTCAAAGTCAAGGCAACTTTATTTTAAATCTCTAATGAAAATGACAGCAAATACAAGATTTCTACACATTTTGCTTATAAACTAGCAATGCTTTACAAAAACAAGTTTAGTGCATTATTTAGTATTTATTTATATTATTAGTTAAACACTTAAGTTCCATTAATAAAACGTTTATAGAAACTTTAAAGCTTATTTTAAAGCTCTACTAACCGCCATATTTAGTGACGAGATGTCTTTGGACTTGGAGGAATACAAACCTTTTTTTAGTGAATAACATAGGCGCCAACTCTAAGGGCCCGAGCTCATTGGGCCCCCACTCAAATATGGGCCAGCACCCCCCAAAAAGTTTGAGGATAAAAAGCACAAGAAATACAGACTTTGACCAAATTGTGTCGCACAAGTTTGTCAATTGCTGGACATGAAGGGACACTAATGGTTTCTTTTAACACTCTAAAGCATCCCTATGTTAAAGATAGAAAGAAATACCATAAAATGTCCTTCTCTCCTATTTCACTGGTGTGCAGACGACAGCTTGAAAATATATACCAGAGATTTTTCTAGCGCTATTTCAATTAAGTTAAATATCAACTTACTTACTTGTGGTGTTTATAATGTATCGAGATTCTCGTTAACACTGTTTTGAGTGACCTAGTGTACAATATTGTTATTTATTTCAAAGTAGAATACAGGTCGTGGGTCATTGTCACGGAAAATCTCAAAATAAAATAAATATTTCTGGGGCTCTATGAGACAACGAATACACAGTCTGAAACGATGCTCCGTATAATCTTGGATGTCCTCTGCAGATTCAATTTATCGACCACTAACTTCAAAAGTCAATGTTTTGACGGTGCTCAGAACATGGCTGGAGATTTTAATGGGGTACAGACCATAGTGAAGAGGGAAGAACAGAGAGCTTCATTCGTGCATTTCATGGTTCATTCTTTGAGTCTTACTGTGCAGGACATGATAAAGGAAATCAACAGATGACGTAACGCACTTAACCTGATACAAGACATAATTAATGTTGTCCGAAACTCTTCAAAAAGGTTAGGTGTCTTCAAAAACCTTCAGAGTCGAGTCGGTGACGGACCATTTAAGAATCTGCGTCCCTTTTGTCCCATTGGACAGTTCGACATAAATATCTTTCATCTGTCCTTTCAAATTATAATGAACTCTCAAGCTTCATGGAGGAGCTAGCAGCATCAGAAAAGCTGGATTCTGGTGCCAAAGCCATTGGCTTTATCATTCAAATGGAGACTTTCGACATTTTCTTCCATTTTTATTTACTTTGCAATGATTTCGGCCACGTGGATACGGTCAACAGTGCCCTTCACGATAAATCACTTCACTTTCAGCAGACATCAATAATGATTGCTACGTTGCTTGAACTCACGAGAAATCTCAAAACACAGTATGAAGCGCTCTGGAACGATACAAACTCAAAATCATAAAAGCTAAGTGTTGTACAGCACATTGCTACCTAGAAAGAGGATTCCTCACCGATTAGTTGATGCAAGCAACAGAAACGTTCTTCCATTATCCACCCCAAAGAAATTCTACCACCAGGTTTTCAATGAAGTCGTCGATACGATTGTAGAGTGCATTAGCACTCGATTCAAGTCCAAGATTATTGACTTCATGGTAAACGCTGACCACTTTCTCACTGGCATGAGTAATGAGTTTCAGGAGTTCAGAGAACATTTTAGAGATGGCATTGACGTTGAAAGAGTGGCTCTAGACAGATATATGTTTATTGATATCTTGAAAACTAGGAAAGAAAGTATTTACAGTGTGGCATTTGTGGCAAATTAAGGAAATGCTTCCGGAGCTGGTGAAGTTTGTCCGACTCCTTCTGGCAATCCCTGTGTTAAGTTCCATAGCAGAGAAATCATTTTCAAGCCTGAGAAGACTGAAAACTTACCTGAGATCAACAATGGCCCAGAAATGCCTGAGAGGAGACTAATTTCGTAAACATGGACTCTCTAGCTAATGAATTTATATCTAGGGCTGAGATCAGTAAGTCAACCTTTGCTGTAAAGATCTGAGCTTAAGCTTAAGAACTATGTCCCGTCACAGTTACCAAATAGTTAAAATAAATATACACATTTCTATTATTTAATGATTAATTATTTATTTACAAACATTGCTTCCACTCTCAGTATCTTCAAAATCTAGTTATTGTTAGGCCCTACTGCTATTTATAAACCTCGATTAACATTAATCACTGATTAAATTTGAATGGTTTAAGTGTTTTAAGAAATTCATAAGTACAAGTAAAAAAAAGCGTTCGAGAAAATACTCGCTCTCCCCCCCACCCCAATATTTGTTTTAAGTTGGCGCCTCTACGGAATAGTGATTTGGGCACATCTTTCAAACTTGCGCCGACGCAACTCTTTGCTCCCGTTAGTGAATCCAGGCCCTGGTTATCAAAACATTTTATTTTCTAATTCTCCCGATTGATGTTTTCAAATGATGGCGCTGTGTCGTGGTACACACAATCTAATACAGCGACACACATGCTTTCCATTAACGGGTTATTTCAAATCTCCTCACAACGGCCAACGAAGTTGTATGCTAGCTCTGGCTGTAGAGCGCATGCGTTGTCGAATGCGTATGCACACTGTTTTGAGATGGTTAGTTCTGAGATTTGGTTTTGTTCTCCTGTGCCGAACATCTCGGGCAGAGCAGACGAAGTAGATAAGAATTGAACTTTAGCGGAACAGCTCGCACCGATGAGGCGGAATCTTGTGATTGGCTTAGAGCTTCACGTGACCACGTTTCTGTTCTACGCTAGTTTTTCGGGAACGTGTGGGATCCACAGTAAGACTCTAAGAATTAAAATATAATTGTTTTTAATGTTAGATAAGCTTAGGTCTTCCTTCCTACCACGATCCCATTATAAGTTAATTTCTGAATGTTTTCTTTTTACTTCCACGTAAAACATATTTTGTAATATTGCAGCCTTTTTTATGTTTTTTTCTTAGTTGTGCGCGAGGTATCCTACATAAATCAGTGCCAACGTGTTTGACTGGCGTGCCTGACTTTGATGCTCGAGCTCGAATCTCATTTAGGTGCCGCATGAAGTATTTTTTTCCATTCTCCAGTCGAATGGTTAGCCTTAGCATTGCCTTTTAATTATCCCTCTCATCTCTTATTTATTATATTAGGCCTTTAATAAACTCGATACCCTCCATCTGTGGTCATGCGGACTAATGTCTGGTTTGCTAGTGATGGGGAGATCAGAGTTTGAATCACGTTAGCTGAATTGAGGGTGTTTTATCCCCCCTAAATGGTTTCTCACTCCCCCTCCACACAAATATGAGTGCATTTTCTTTAAATTTTGCCATCCTTATTCCTACATTATTAACGTATTTAAACCCGCCTGGGTGGCGTAGTTGGTTAACGCGTTAGTCGTGTTGAGCCCGACTGCCAAGGACGGGGAGATCGAGGTTTGAATCTCGGTCGGGTGAACTGGGGGCGGTTTTTCCTAAATGGTTTTCCACTCTCCCTCCACGCAAATGCGGGTTCACTTCCTCTAAATTCAACCTTCCCAATTCCTAATCCATTAGCGTAATTAGTACTTAAGCGTATAACCCGAACGGGTAGTAAGACGCGGTGCTAAATAATAATTAACGTATTTAAAATATGTAGGTCTATAGCCAAAACGGTAATGAGACGGGCTTAAAAAATTTGTTAAACGTATCAGTTAAAAATCCATTCAAAAAACCTTCTTCATCTTTCAGGCGACTTTTCTCTTACGTTATTTTTCGATTAAAGTTGATTATGTTAATCATATCGGGTTAAAAAAACCCAAGGAATTTGGCCCTTGTGTCTAACATATCACTTGAAAAATTTGTAAAACAACTTATTTATCACACCAATGTGCCATTTATTTCTTGGTGAAAATATAAATAAGACTGTTCGAAGTTACACTAATTTAAAGCCAACATAAAAATTGTGATATTTTAAATTTAATTCCGAGCTTTCATTAATAATCGTTATTAAATTGCTTCGTGTATTTTTTATTCAAACTAGTATATTGTATTTTTTTTTCCCCCCTTTCTTATGCCTAAGCTGCATATACATTTTAACTAGATGATAGGGGAGGTTTGGAAAAGTTTTTACCGGGCTGAAATATATGAATTGATTATTGATTTTTGTAGCTTTACATATAAATGGCGTTAAGCAACAAAGATCCAAGCGCCACTAAGATGAAACCGAGTAAATTGAGTTCAAAGTAAATGCTCCACTATAAATTCCTATTTATTTATATAATAAAATTAATTACATGAACATATAGTACAAAGTGGTGTTTTTTAATATACTACAAGACCAATATACATAGTTTGCTATTTACTTAATAAAAAAATCATTTGGCACTTGGTTGAGTGTTGCTAATTTCATAAAACAACTTAATTATTTTTGTCAACTAAACCATAATACACAAACCTGTATAAATGCCACTGATATATTGTTAAAAATTGTGAATCTAATAATATAAGTTAATATTAACAATGAGGTTTTCAAAAATATTTTGACAAAAGTTTTGTTCTTATTGGTACTGTACGTCTTTTCACTTAAATAATTTCAGTGGAAAAGTCAAGTTCACCATCGTAACCATCAACATCATCAATGATCTTTTGGTCATCAAATAAATTATTACAAAAGGGTTTTGTATCTTCGGGAATAAGACGAAGGATTGATTTAATATCTGCCAGTTTAGGACATGATATTGCTTTGCCGTTAGGCCAAAGTGGGACAAGGTTCTCCATCGCCAATGTTGTAACTGTTGGACGACCACGTACTCTCTTACTAATGTCCACTTCAAAGTAGATCACATCATCACTATTCATTTTCACACATAAAATGAATGGCTTCTCTTTAACTAGTTTTATTTCTCGTATTTAAAACCAGTTTATTTACAGGCCAGTACGGTCAACTTTGCGGTTCACTATCAAATTTTCCAGTGAAACTGTTCCATAAAAGTCATCGTTACTCATTTTTGTAACCTGCATTTTATTTCTTCGGCGACAGTTCCTCGTTATTTCCACATAGTCTTCATCTGAATATAGTCTTTGCACGTGTTTAAGGGCTTTCTCGATGTCACTAAAGTCACTATCGTTTGGCAGATAGCTATGGCCAGATATCAGAAATTTAATATGGATAATCTTTAGTCTTGGATGATTTTTTAATAAAACATTCAACATTAATGTGAGTTTAATATTACGGTTTTGTCCTCCACATGAATCGGACCACAACCTCTTCTGACAAGTTCATTTCCATGTGCTTCAACAGACATAAGCTGATTTCTTGTGCTTCTCTTCCAGCAGCCCCTTCCATCAATACATAACAAAAACATTTTCCAGATTTTCCAGAATATATTCCCATACCGGTGCACTGAGGAAGTTTTTCCTAAATAGTTTCCCACTCTATCGCCACGCAAATTTGGGTGCACGTCCTAATTTACACCTACCTCATCCCTAACCATTAGCGTCATTAGTGCATAGTTGTATTGCCCGAAAGGGTAGTAAGAAGCAGTGATAAATAATATTATATATATATATATATATATATATATATATATATATTAAAGAACATTCTTGTTTTCAAAAACTAATAATGTAACAAATATTCGAATAATGTTATGTATATTAATTGTTATTATTTCTAACTTTCTGTAAAATAAAAACTTCTGAACTTTTCCAGTTTTCTTCATCAATTTTTCAAATTGTAGAACTATTGACGAAGCCTTATCAAGAATTATTAATTTGTTACTGAGCTACGAATATAAACAGACAAAGATTTGCCCATGAGGCAATTACAACATTGCAAGAACAGACAACACAACATAAAATCATACTATTGAACTTTATGCCTGTAGGAAGTTAGATTGTGTGAAATTATAATAAAATCCAGGGAAACTTAATGTTTCAGCTTTTTCTGATATCTTTGAATTATCATTTTGGTTGTCTTCTGTATAAACGTGGCAAGTGCCAAGTCTACTAATCTTTTTGAATGTTCTGACGTGTTAATAGGCTATTCAATATATTTTTTAATGTTTGTCTATAAACAATAATATTAACATCTTCCTAAAACAAAATAACTCAACTGGTAGCACAAAAAGGATTACACAGCTTATAAGAATCAATCAAACACACTCTGACATACAAATACAGTAGCTAAAAGCGGGAAAACTGTGTCGCTTGGTTGTTTGTTGCTTATCAGCAAATGACAGAAATACATTCAAAATTACTGCATTATGGTGGTTGGATGTTTGTTGCTAATTGAAGAAAAGACCTTTACAAAATGATGGTTAGTTTGGACATCTGTAGATGGAAGCACGATGCAGGAAACACTTTCATATTTATTTACAAGATGGAGAGGACTCTTTTCTATCACTTACACACAAAAACACAAAAAAATCGATATTGGCGCTTGGTTGTTTGTTGCTAAACACTATTCATATAAAGAATAACAAATTATTATCGAGGAAGCTTAGTAAAAAATAAGACTTTATCCCCGAGTTAATTGACTAGTATAAAAAACACTAGTAGGATACTACTAGGAAAGTATTTTTTTAGTTAATTGACTTATTTAAAACAACTCTTGGGACACTTGATATAAGTGTTTACTAGTGAAAGCTTGAGTAAACTTAAAAAAGTTTGAAAACCAGTGCAAAACCAGTATACCATATATAGCTGGTTTATTAATTCAACCAAGTCCCTTTTCCTCCCAAAGTACTGTCACGACACTAGACTGGAACATATTCAATCAAATCATATCAATAACTGTCGCTGTAGCAATTTAAAAAAAAAAAGCAATCCTACTTTCTTGTCACTTTCCCCAATACAACTCACTTATTTTAGGACGTCTAGTTTTGGACTCATTAATAAGTCCCTTACGGAGTGACTGCTACGGGATCTAGATATGACATTGGTGAAAGCTTCCGAGTACTGCCGAGCTTCTGAAATGAGTAACCACCAAGCCCAAGCTATACAAGTGGAAAGTTAACGAAAATACCAAATAAATTGGTGGATGCGTGTGCAAGCAAAGTTAAACAAAATAAATGCATCTATAAAAAGTGCTGCTATAGTCATACATATGGTTCTTGCCCGGCTCATGGGAAAAAAATGCGCTTACTGCCATCAAAAGAATCACTTCGCAAAAGGGTGTCCAAAAGTATACAAGTGTAAATAATGTTTAAGTCTAAAACAGGTTGTCTGTGTAGAAAGTGACAATATCCAAATAATGAATCCGAGCCAGAGAGCCTTTATGTTGATAGTGTTAAATCCGTACACACCAAACTCATTGTTGTAAACATAGACATGGTAAATGCTAAGTCGTGGAATGAGGATATAACAATTGAAAACAAACTTAGGGTTAAATTTAAGTTGAATAGTGGAGCGGAGACAAGTATTTTTCCTCTAAAAATATTGAATCATTGAATATTAAACCCAACACCCACATTAGAAAAATCTAAGGTGGTTTTGTTAGCATTTGATCAAAATAACAAAATAAAGCCATTGGGTAGTGTAAAACTGTCATGTACAACTATAAAAGGCGAACAGGCATCAATATCATTTTCCTTTGTCAACCTGCCAGACTGTAATGCCTTGTTAGACCTTGATGCATGTTTAAGCCTTAACCTTATAAAGCGAGTTGATATGGTCGACATGTCCACCACCAAGGATAACATTAAGCTTAAGCACCCTGAGGTTTTCCATGGGTTAGGGAAAATGCCAGGTACGCATTTTATTGAACTGAAAGATGAGGTAAAACCAGTTGTTCATCCACCGAGGCGAATCCCTGGTAGTTCTTAGGAAAGCTAAAGTCTACTTTGGACAACCTGGAAAAATTAGAAATAATATCTAAAGTTAACAAACCCACCGATTGGGTTAGTAGTCTAGTGCTAGTTGAGAAACCAAATATAAATTTCGGGTATGCTTTGACCCCCAAGGATCTATTAAAGCCATTAAAGTGCAACTTGTGAATGTGAGAAAGCCAGGCCCACCGTGGTTCGATTCACGTTAATTAGTCCCATTCATCTCACATCACCCTACATTACCTTAGCGTAGTGCGTATAACCCGAACGGTAGTAAGACGCGGTGCATAATAATAATAATTAAAGTGACATTTCATGATTCCCACACAAGTGACGCCCAACCTATGCGAATCTGTCTCTTCGTTATAATGAAGGAAGGCTTCTGGCAGGTGGAGTTAGATGAACCAAGCTCTGACCTAGCTTGCTTCACCTCCCCATTCGAACGGTACCGTTTTCATAGGATGCCATTTGGTATTTGCTCGCTCCAGAGGTATTCCAAAATAAGAGTTCACAAACTTTTGGAGACATTAGGGGATGTGAGATCTATTTTGACGACATTATTGTCGCTGGTTCAACTATAGCCTACCATGACGCTATACTAACAAAGGTTCTTGAAAGAGCAAAATCAAATGGTATTAATTTCAATTTTGACAAGATTAAATTCAGAATCCCAGAGGTATGATATATTGGACAAGTCATATCAAAACGGGGGGTTCGTCCTGACAGCAATCACATCAAGGTAATTGTTGGAATGCCGACTCCATCAAGTAAAGCAGAGCTACTTAGGTTGTTAGATATGACCAAATATCTTTCACAATTTATACCCAATCTGTCTCAAATTTCAGCGCCATTGCGTTGCCTAACAAGGAATGACACAGACTGGTCTTGGTATCCAGAACATGCCCAAGCATTCATAAAACTTAAGTCTTTAGTGACTAGATCTCCTATACTTGTTATATTTTATAGCAAAATACCCGTTACTGTTCAAATTGACGTATCTAAAGATGGTTTAGGTGCATGTATTATTCAAAACGGCTGCCCAGTAGGATTTGCATCACGAGCCCTCAAAGAAACTGAGCAGTGGTATGCACAAATTGAAAAGGAAATACTTATTATTGTATTTGTAATATCAAAGTTACACCACTACACATATGACAGAACTGTCTTAATTCAGACTGACCACAAACCCCTCGAATCCATTTTTCAAATTGATATCAACAAAGTATCAGCACGCCTTCAACGAATGCTCCTTAAACTTCTCTAATATACACTTAATGTCAAATACTTGCCTGGTAAGCAGATGTTTTTGGCTGATACTCTTTCTAGAGTTTATCTTCGAGATCCAATTGAAGATGACCCGAAACTTCAATATATTGTTCACTCTATGTCAAAACATTTCCCTATTTCACAAGAAAAAAAAAGTCTGTCGATTCTACTAATAGTGATCATTCTCTTAAGTCAATAATAGCGTTTGATCAAGATGGGTGGCCTAGGGCGAAAAACAATATCCCTCACCAAGTTAAGCCTTTTTAGAGCATGCGCCATGACATTCATGTCGAAGATGGCCTAGTACTTCTTGCTGACAAGTCGTTGGTATCCTAAGCTCTTCGGAATCAGATCCTTGACCTCATTCGCGAGTCACATCTAGGCATATATAAATGCAAGGCCCGTGCTCGAGAGATTATGTACTGGTCAGGCATGTCCAAAGACATAGAGGAATGGGTATTTAAATGCACCATCTGAAAGAAATACAGAATTTAAAATCCTAAGGAGCCACTCCTTCCTCATTCTACACCTGATAGGCCATGTCAGAAAATACAGTAGTAATTGATATTCTCAGTTTTGGTGCTAATGACTACTTAGTTGTAATAGACTGTTTTTCTAAATGGATTGAATTAGCATAGCTAAAGACCAAAACAGGACAAGAGGGGATTGGAAATCTAAAATTCATGTTCGTAAAATATGGCATTTCAGAATCCGTCATGTCTGATAATATGCCTTTCTCAAGTTTTAAGTTTAAACTATTTTCAAAAGATTGGCGTTTAAAAGCAATTACTTCTAGTCCACGCTATCCGCAATCAAATGGGATGGCAGAAAAAGCCGTAGCAATAGTGAAATCAATGATCAGAAGGGCATTGGATGGGGTGACATATACGTCTCATTGATGGAGTATAGAAAACACCCATACAAGATCTGAATCTGTCGCCAGCCCAAATGATGATGAACGCACCAAGTTACTGATAAAAGGGTCATTACTAAGACCGTGAGGACCAATATTGACCCAAGAAAGAAACACATGCTGAAACAAGAGAAACAAAAACATATATCTGACAGGAGTGCGATTGAACACCCCCCTTTTGATAAGGGTGATAGCATATGGTTACAGCAAGGTAAGGTTTGGGATCCAGCTGTGGTGGTAGAAAAAATCCAGCTCCAAAGTGTTATGTAGTCAAAGACTCTCATGGTAACGAGAACCGTAGAAACAGTAAGTTCATACGACAGTCACTGCAACCTTATATTATTATTATTATTATTATTAGCACCGCGTCTTACTACCCGTTCGGGTTATACGCACTTACGCTAATGTGCAATGGTAGGGTGATTGTGAGATGAAATGGAGGACCTACAGTTTAACGTGGAATCCGAACCACGGTAGAGGCCTGGCATTCCTCACATTCACAAGTTGTGATTAATACACGTCTTGTCAGAGGTGAAGGAAGGGTTTGGCAATCAGATAAATCTGTGCCGGGACCGAGGATTGAACCCCGGACCCTCAGCACAGAAGTCTGACACCTTACCCCTAGACCACCAGGTCACCTGTCAACCTTATATTGAACACACGCCTGAATTAGTTGATAAGAAGGTCATACCCTCTAATTGTCCCCCCCATAGAGTCATCCCTTTCTGCAAGGCCGTAGCCAGCCATTAATTTCAGGGGGGGTTTTGGTGGGCCCATCCCCCAATTGACGGAGGCTAGAAAAAAATCTAAATAAAAAACTGTTCTAGAAGCTATTTGAAGTGTTTTTATGGCAACACTACCCCCTAACTATCGGAGGCTAGGATAAATTCTAATTATTAAACGGCTCTAGAAGCTTTCTAAAATGTATTTTTGGTTACATAACCCATTAACTGCCGAAGGCTAGGACAAATTCCAGATATTAAACAGCACTAGAGGCTCTCTAAAGGGTTTCTTTATGGCAACATAACCCCCTAACCACCGAAAAATAGGAACAATTCTAAATATTAAACACCTCTAAAAGCTGTCTGAATTTCTTTTATGACAACATAACTGCCGAAGGCTATAAAAAATTCTAAATAATAAACACCTCTGGAAGCTCTCTGAAGTGCTTTTTATGGTAACACAGCCCCCTAATTTGTACTTGTATCTTAATTTTGATATTGTTTGAACCATAAATAAGGCCATATATATTTTATTCATAAAATTTCGGGGGGGGGGGAGGAGGTTGAACCCCGAAACCCCCCCCCCCCTGACTACGGCCTTGCCTTTCTGACATAAATACACCTGAAAAACCTGATAATCAGCAGAGGAAATGCCACAGCTATCCCAACCTAAATCCCCAAAGAAAACACGCTGTGGTCGACAAATAAATGTTCCCATTGATACCAATAGGTTGATCGAACTGTAAGCCTATTTCAATTTATGTTGTATTTCATCAGTGAATGTTTGTAAACCTTGTGTATTAGTTGTAAGTCAGCTGAGATTATACTGAAACTAAAAGGGGAAATGTTGTAAATTAGGAATATTTCATATGTTTAAGTTAGTAGTCTTAAGAAATACTATGAATGACGTATAAATATACTCAGTGTAATATTGTAACTTCTTAAATAAGTAGTACAGTAAAAAGCTACTCTGATAATATCTGAAATAACGGTTTAATTATTGTGTAACGGACCAAACAAGGTGAGGATGCAAGGTAATGTAAGTTAAAAGACGTATTTTTTCAGTTTATATGAAGAAAAAAAATAATGTTCCACTCACCACAGAGACTCTGTCATATCTTAAAACGATAAATTTACTAAAAACTCTCAGATTTGTGAAATGAAATAATATAGATCTTTGCGGAAACACTACACCAAAGAACAGTACTGAAATAATATACACTATTACAGAAATATTGAGAAAAGAGGAACCTTTCTGTCCACCAAATAACATAATATTCCATTTCAATTTTCAAAGACCTCCAAAAATTATATAGACGCATATAGCTCATAAACTATTGGTTTAATAAATATTAATTTCCAATGAGGCGGCCAGAAGCAAAGGGGTGTAAGTGACAATATCATACATTTTGAGATAACATACCCATTACCCAATGTGTAATTTGAATACCAAACTGTTTGGTGGCAAAGGGATATTTGTGTACTGACTGATTTATGCTTGCTTTCTAGTGACTTTTCTTAGAACTACTTAACAAAACATATGTTTAATAATAGATTTTTATTTTTATAGCAATACAACTTTACAATGATAAGCAATTTCGTATCTGAAATAGTTGCGTGGATCTGATCAAAATTGAAAATTGATGCTTAAGTAAAATACCCTTAAAGTCATTTTGATGGGAAAATAAAAATTACCATTTTATTTATAATATTAAACATGACTAGATACAAAGTTTAATCAACATCGTTTGAACATATTCCGAGAAAATAGATTTTTATCTTTTTGTCCTTTAAGTAAACTACCCTTAATTTTAGGGTTGGATATTTAATTTCAAAAACCCCTCGGGGGAACCTTATGAAAGTCCGAGATACAGACAGACGGCATCACGGAAACCTTTTTCAGGAAACATCGACATGTATCAAAATTTCGAGTTCGATTTGTTGATGACCACAATACTTCTCTCTCCGAGTGGTTGAGGAAAGTAAAAGGAAAAAGAAAAAAAAATTGCCAGAGTGAGTAGATAAACTTAGGGTAATCTCCCCGCATTATAATTTAACGTTTTTGAATATATGTTGTGAGCATTGTTGAATTTTTAAATGAGTCTTGAAAGCTGTTACAAAGCTCCTGGTTAAATGCTACAATGCTCATGATATACAATTAAGAATTGTTGGGTTTTCTTCAGTAAAATGTAGAAGTATGAACTTAAACTCTCATTCGCTTCCAGGCTCCAGACCATCGGTTTGACGGTGACGGGGAGGCCGGGGTTCATTAGATGTACTGTACACTGGCGCAGCCAGGATTCGTTTGTGGTGGTGGGGGTTAGTTTTACTGACCAATTAAGCGAGGTCCCATTGTTTTTTCTGCGGAAATTTTTAAAAATTTAAGTGCTGCAAAAATGCAAATGCATAAAAATAATACAATAATATTATAAATAATTTATAAAAATGGTAATTTTTCTGTAATTATTATAACTATTAAGTTTTTATGAACATTCTGCTTGTAAACAAATGTTTATTTATTTATGCTGTTAGAATATACAAATAAGCAAGTTTTACTAAATTTATCTTGGATATTTGATTTATAAAATTATTTTATGAGCTAAAATCTAAAAATTCAAATAAGCAACTTGCACTCACTCTTAACTCACCAAATCACTTTTGAAATAATTCACTTTAGTCTTATGTTAATTTTGCTTGGCTTCATATAAAGTTCATGAGAACTTCATCCTCCGTAACTGACACCTCTGGATGTATGTACATGTGAGCAAGCCATTAAGTCTGTCTTCACTTGTAGAGCTCCTCATGTATGATTTCAACAGCTTTAGGGACGAGAAAGAGCGTTCATTTGTAAACGTTGTTACGGGAAGTGTAGCCATTACTATGAGAAGTTCATGTATGACAGGGAATAAATTCACATTATACATAAAGTTCAATTGCATTTCGAGGCTTTTTATCTGATGACTTAATGAACTGGTGCCACAGTGTCAGATCCCCTTCAATACTGTTGGACTTGGGAAGATTGTAAAATTGAGTCAATTTCTGAACATCTTTTACTACCTCGACATCACCACATCATTTGGTTCACTCTGATAAACAAGTGATTGGAATGGCTGCAATGTGGCTTTGTGAGTGATAGAGAGAAGTTATAAATTCATCCAAGAATTGTATGAAAATCGCTATTCTAAAGTAATCTTCTGGGTTTTGAGTGGGGACATTTGTTCTGTTACTCTGGCGACCAACAGTTCGAGCAACAGGGACATTTAATTCATTTAGATACCTTCATCAGTTTGGTACAAGGCAGAAAAATTTACTTCAGCTTCCTCTCTCATTTATTCAAGTGAGATTTTCACATTAATTGCAGACTAAGCTGCTAAGCTGAGGTATATGTTTACAGTATGTAGATATTTGCTGAGAGGACGTTTCAACTTAAATAAACTAAAAACATGGTTCGGCGAGGTGGTACTACTGTGCCAGTGGTATTGTGGTATATTCAAAGTATACCTTTAACACCCGTATTCATTAAGTGTAAACAATGCTGGTAGCCGGATAAATAGTAAAACGCAGAGCTCACAAACATAATTTACACTATTATATAGCTACCGTATTTTGTATCAGTCGACATTGATACGATTTGCCAAAAATTGTTACAATTACAGAACATTATTTTGATGGGATATATGGATATATTAAAGTAGCTTAAATAGTAACTTTACTAACTTTCCGACCCACTTTAAATTATCTAAGGCTCCGCTCTCGTGACTAGTCTGCTGAAGATGGGAGGGGGGGGGGGAGAAGTTCCTGGTCGGATCTACTGAGAGGGGTTTTTCCTAAATGGTTCCCACTCTTCTTCCACGCAAATGCGGGTAGATTACCTATAAAATGCTTCCTTCCTCATCCTAACCCCACTAGAGTAGTTAACACATATGCTTATAACCTGAACCGATAGTAATACGTCATAGTAAAAAAAAGTAATCTTAACAACTGTCAAAAAGGTCCCTCACTACCTCAATCGGACTGTATCTTAAGGGGCGTTAAAGCGAGCTTAAAATGGTTTTAACATTCCATTTTTACTTTCTCTCTATCTTACAGGTAGAGAAAGTATTGTGATCGTCAAAAAAATCGAAGTCGAGATTTTAATGAATTTTGACGTTTCATGACTTCCTGAATCCGAAAAAGTGGTTTTTGAATTTCCGTCTGTCTGTCTGTCTGTCTGTCTGTCTGTCTGTCTGTCTGTCTGTCTGTCTGTCTGTCTGTCTGTCTGTACCTCCAACTAGAGCCTAAACTATTTTACCGATTGAGCTGAAACTTGATATCTTGTGTTTTCATAGGGTTGCCCCGAGGGGTTTTTGGAATTGGACATCTACCCCTAGAATTAAGGGTAGTTTACTGAAGGGAAAAAACAGAAAAAGTCGATTTTCTCAAAATCGGCTCTAACGATTTTGATTAAATTTCATTTATGAACATTAATAAATATTCCAAACAAAATGGCTACCCTCAATATTTCGGCAAAATCGCTTTAAGGGCTCCGGTCTGATGCGTAAATTAACATTTTTTATAATAGCTCCGAAACTATTTGAGATATGAAATTACTTAGCATTACAAATATGTATATCTATTTATAATACAAATATTTTATTCGAAACATATTTTTATAAAATCAATAATTTTTAATCTATACGCAATTTTATATATATTTTTTAGCTTTTTGGACATTAAAACTTAAGTATTGCGATCGTAAAAAAAACTAACCTGAAATGTTGATGGATTTCGACGTCTCATGACCCCCCGAACCCTAAAAAATAGTCTTTGCAATGCCATCTGTCTGTGTGTCTATTAAAACTTAAAATTAAGGGTAGTTTAATGAAGGGCAAAAAGAGAAAAAGTCGATTTTCTCAAAATCGGCTCCAACGATTTTGATTAAATTTCATTTATGAACATTAATTAATATTCCAAACAAAATGGCTACCCTCAATATTTCGGCAAAATCGCTTTAAGGGCTCCGGTCTGATGCGTCAATTAACATTTTTTTAAATAGCTCCGAAACTATTTGTGATATGAAATTACTTAGCATTACAAATATGTATATATATTTATAATACAAATATTTTATTCGAAACATATTTTTATAAAATCAATAATTTTTAATCTATACGCAATTATATATATATTTTTAACTTTTTGGACATTAAAGCTTAAGTATTGCGATCGTAAAAAAAACTAACCTGAAATGTTGATGGATGTCGACGTCTCATGACCCCCCGAACCCTTAAAAATAGTCTTTGCAATGCCGTCTGTCTGTATGTCTATTAAAACTTAAAATTAAGGGTAGTTTACTGAATGGCAAAAAGAGAAAAAGTCGATTTTCTCAAAATCGGCTCCAACGATTTTGATTAAATTTCATTTGTAAACATTAATAAATATTCCAAACAAAATGGCTACCCTCAATATTTCGGCAAAATGGCTTTAAGGGCTCCGGTCTGATGCGTCAATTAACATTTTTTTAAATAGCTCCGAAACTATTTGAGATATGAAATTACTTAGCATTACAAATATGTATATATATTTATAATACAGATATTTTATCCGAAACATATTTTTATAAAATCAATAACTTTCAATCTATACGCAATTATATGAATTTTTTTAACTTTTTGGACATTAAAGTTTAAGTATTGCGACCGTAAAAAAAAACTAACCTGAAATGTTGATGGATGTCGACGTCTCATGACCCCCCGAACCCTAAAAAATAGTATTTGCAATGCCGTCTATCTGTGTGTCTATAAAAACTTAAAATTAAGGGTAGTTTACTGAAGGGCGAAAAGAGAATAATTTGGTTTTCTCAAAATCTACTCAAACGATTTTGATTAAAATTCGTATCTAGGCGTTGATTAAGATTATAAATAAACTGGCTATTTTCATTTTCCTATGAAAATTATTTTTAGGGTACTTTACAGAAGCGTTAATTTCCGTATCTCCACAACTATTGGAGAAACTAAACAACTTATCATTGCAAAATTGTAGGACTATCAGAAATAAAAAAATTTTATTTGACATATATTTTTATAAAAGCAGCAGTTTCTGAGATATTTGCAAATATATTAATACAATTTTGTGAGCTTTAGTTGTAAACATATACTACTTAAGTCTTAACGCAATAATTCTCCAATGCCATAGAGTAATTAAATATAAGTATCTAAAAAAGTATGTTATTTTTCCTTAAATCTCTTAGGAGAAATGTTTGCATAGCAATGATCTATCTCCATTTTAGACTCAATAGTCAATATTTACATTTTTTATTGGCCAAAATGTATAAATGAATAATTAAATATCAATGCGATGACTTGAAGATCTGCAACACCTTATAAAATGTTAAAATTTTAACCAGAAATCGAAATTTTAATACGAAGTGTTGACCCTTGTGGAAGACATTAAACTGTTTGAAATGCTCTTAGGTGGACAAAGATGCGCCTCTTTTCTCATTGATTCTATATCATTGTATATTTTTTATGCGTGTTCTTATGTGGAGTGGTGATGATACAATGTACATTATTCCGTTCAGAAATCTTACGAGTTTATAGAAAGAGAGAGAAAGTCTGTGCGGTGTGCCGTACCATTTATTTGTTTGGTAACCATTTATACTTACATTGCTTAACAATATTTTAATATAAACACTGTTGGGAGCGTTCTATAATATTTTCATTGTTATACTAAACACACTCTCAATTATTATTCTCTTGGAATGTACACGGTCGTATTTTGTACAAACGGCAGCACTCCCGAGTGGCCAGTGAATGTGGTATCGATGATAGCTACACGCGTCCATTACAGACTCTGCTTTAACCTATGAGTGAAGAAATACCCTGAGCATGGGCCAAATCCTGGTTATCTCAGGGGTAGATCATTGGTGCGCTAAGCCAATGGTTCCGGGTTCGATTCCCGTGTCCAGATGCCAATTTTTTAATATTTACCAATACTCTAAATAATTATTAGCTTCAATAAATTAATTACCCGCTTCGGTGGTCGCAAGGTCTAAGGCGTCACTCTCGCAATAGACTAGACTGCTGGTGACGGGGAGATCTGAATTCGATCCAGGTCGAGTGTAACTTAGGGAGGGTGGTTTTCTATTTCTCCTCCACGCTAATGTGGGTAAACTTCCACTAAAATATAATCTTCCAAATCCCTAACTCATTAGCGTAATTAGTAGGTCTACATAGATGTACAACCTGAACTGGTAGTAAGACGCGATGCTAAAAAAAACTCATTAAAATATTGCTTTTATAACAATACAAATTTTAAGGTTGATCCAAACATTGTTTGTTATGCAACAAAAATGTTTCAGTCAAGAGCGTACAAATGTTTTTCGAACAAAAAATAAACAAAACATTAATTATAATTCGAAACTTGCTTGAACTCCATTAACGTATAGTAGGTTTAAGGTGGGGAGAAACTGTTGGAAAATACGAAAGAATTCTTTTGTGGTTAAGATTGATAGCATTTTTCTATACTATTAGTATTACTTTATAAGCGTTGATATCTTTTATCAAAAGTGACAGCCTAAGATAACATGACCTAATGTATGAATATATTAAAGTAGTTTAAGTATCTTTTTAAACAATCATAAAGAGTCCTTATCATAATCCTACTTTACACGAACAAGGCGTATGTGCTGCTTAGTATATAAAGTAAAAATAGGATTTGTGAAGATAAACAGCATGACTTATTTCCATATCTCTTACACATATTTTTTTCAGCTTAGTGAGTGTCGACACGTCGATAATAACTTTTTTTAATTCTGAAAAACACGTTTTATGAGGGCAACTGTAATTACATGAGTGATAGTATTTATGATATGACTTTTTTTAAAAGTAGGTTGCAGTCTTCACGTAATTTTCTTTTGTATAGGATGTTCTTAAGGGGGCTAAAACTGTCTGGCGATTGATTAAGTTAAAATAGTTGGTTCTTAAGGGGGCTCGAACCGTCAAGTGATATATATTTTAAAATAAGTGGCTCTCGAGGGTTTGCAGTCTGTACAACATGTTGGTGTTTACCTCTTATTAGCCTAAGTGGGGGTCTCGTTTGCAGTTAACTTCAAATTTCTCCTGCCTGCCTTTGCCCTACTTTTGAAGATTAAATTTTTACCTAGCCTGTTTATAACCGTGGTTTGTCAAGGGCTGAAGCTTCACGCTCTCTGCCACTATCGTGGTTTGTACGTGATAGACTATATTTTGTAAGCTTTTTTTGTGTGTGTGTTTCCTTTGTTTTTTTCCAAAGGAGAAACAATGTTTCTTGTCGTACATTTCAAATGAGCTACAAGAAACAAAGTTCGCGAGTCTGCACATGTTTGCCAACATTGTCGAACACACAACATGGGCTAGTCCACTCGTTCACTATTTTGTAAAATAACTAAACAGACCATAGCTATGTACAAAGCACAAGCCATAGCATTATCCTCCTCGGCGAACATCTTGTACTAAACTGAACTGTTCACGGGAAACATTGTTTCATCAATGGGATCTGGATGAACAATGTTTGTATAACTTCTTTGCAAATAGTATGTTTCCAAACTGTTTCCCTATGTTTGTGAGCAATAGGAAACATTTCTGAAACATCAGGAAACAATGTTTGCAAACACGAAACATAAATATCAAATCATTTAATTTTAATTTTAAAGTCCTTCATTTCGATCGTGAAAATGAGGACTTTTGTTAATTAGAAGTCATAGTATTATTTTATTTTTGAGAAAAACGCGAAACTTGCGGTCATAAACTATCTGTGTTACGTTTTCATAATTTGGGAATGATTGGATTCTTCTTTAGGAAATAATTTTCTCTTAAATATACTTTAATTCGTTGCCGGGGAAGTCATGGGAAATGTTTTCTTTTGTTGTGTGTCTTTGTTTATCTTTGTGTGTCAACGGTTCTGCTTGAGGATTTCACCATACATCAATATTTTCAACTAGGAATGGGCAACCATCGTATGACTAGGACCATGCTATTAATGGGGTACCCTACCGGAGCGCTAAGATGTTTTTTTACAGGCTTCCAAAAATCCCTCGTTATTTAAAAAGTATTTTATTGTTTCAAAATATGGTTCACGCCAAAATAGAGGTAAAAGGTATCAACCTATCCTTGCAGTGACGCGCCCATAAGTTGAAGGGGGGGGGGGGGTTAAGGTTAACAATCAAGGCCATAGCCAGAATGAAATTCCGGCAGAGAGGAGGATTTAGGGGGCACTACCCCCTAACTACTGGACTTAAATATACTGTTGTAGCCTCCTTTATTTATTTTCTAACACCGCTTCTTAGTACCCGTTTGAGTTATATGCTTATGCACGAATTACGCTAATTTTTAAGGAGTTGGGAAGGCTTTATTTATAGGAAGTGTACCCGTATTTTCGTGGAGGGAGATTGAAAACCATTTTGGAAAAAACACCCTAAGCACACCTCGATCTCCTCGTCATCAGCAGTCTATTCTACTGCGAGAGTTGTGCGTTAGACCACGTGGCCACCGAAACGGGTCCTCCTTTATTATGTCTAATAAAGGGAAGCGTACAAAACAAGATAAGAATAGCAGAGACAACCAAAGTGAATTGATAGTGACTCAAAGGACAATAGTCTGAGAGCAAATACTGTTCTCAAGAGACACGCAACCCACACGGTTGCGGGAAAAAAACCCAACTAAAGTTAACTGTAGTCCTCTGCAACAATGGAAATTACAGAATGTTAACTATGTAGGCCTATCTCCTTCATTTTCGAGCCCCATAATTGCCTCATGACGTCTGTACACTCTGACTTAACTAATCAAGAAGTAGGACGAAATCATTATAAATGTAAATATATATTTTATAGTTGATAGCATTATTTGAAAACAAAAGATGATAATAATAAACATATACAATATTTAGTATGTAAGGTGACGTCTCTTCTTGTAATAATTTACATCCATGTAGTCCAGTCAATCAGTGCTCGAAATGGGTTCTACCTGGAAAGTTTTGGAAAAGTTCTGATTTTTGGTTCAATTATATTTTTTGGGGTGCTAATTACGAATTTCCACTTTGCCACCTCGAAAAATTTCGGGAAATATTAAACAAATGCAAAAAACTACAAAAAAAACTTGACTATTTTTGGTTGTTTTCTTATAACATGAAAACTATGCACTTTTCGAGAAAAATCGTTATATACAAAAATAAACTAGAGCAAATTTCCTACAATTTAACTTTGCATCTTTTATTTTGTCAGACGAATAGTTAAGGCGCAAGCGCGCGTTGAAACTATTTGAATAAGTGACAACGCTCAGTGTTCATCATTCAAGCGCAACCTGCTTCTTTCTCGTGATGAAGCTCTATTTTGATGATATTCTTATTAATAACTAGTAATATGTGAATATCTTACAGTTTTCATTGTTATACCTAGTACCTTGGATGTTTATAGGTATAGAGTTATAACGTATACTCATGTTGCTACATGTGGGTTTTATTAACATAGGTAGGGGAGACCGGGGCATGTTGACGACGTTAAGCAAGAATGACTAATATAGATAGTTGCAATACATATATAAAAGTGAGTATTTTTTATCTTTAAGAACAATTTTTTGATTAACTTTTCCGCACTACAATTTGTTATAAAATACATTTGTTTAGTTGTAAAAAATTGTAAATGACAACACTGCAAATTCGTCAACTTGCCCCGGCATCGGGGTATTGGGGTAAGATGACGAATTAGAAGGTTAATGCATTATATATGATATAAAAACCTTTTGCTATATTAATATAACTTACACATTTAAATACCAAATAATTTCAAAATTACCTATCTGATTAAAATGTTATTCATTGACTTTAACTATTAACTAATAGTCTAAGAAAAAAAGCAATCCACACACAACATGGCATTTAACATTTAGGTGTTGCGAAACAATATAATAACTAAAGAAATCAATAACAATTTTTTAGTCCATAAGAGGCAATTACGTTTTAAATAGTAATAATAGTCACACTTAAACTGGCCACATCCTTCATAGCTTGAACAGTCCTCATGCCACCATTAGCCACAAGCTCCACACTTCACCCTATCTTCATTAGGAGGGTCAATAAACTCTTCTTCACATCCTGGACACATTACAGTCTCAGTGTTTTCCTGAGCTTCCTTGGTTTTTTGGAATAGCTTCTTTGCAGCTGTTTTGACATCCCTTTCTTCCTTATTTTTAATTTATTTTCCTTTTCTTGTTCTTTTTCCACGAGAATATCTTTCACAGGCGTGCTCGTTAGAACAGATGCTGTTATAACTGTCCGATTCCTTTTCATAGATCTATTTGCTCTTGGCAAAGGTTTAATATAGTTGAGAGTGACTTGTGCTTTAGTAGAAATGGGTGTATGCACAGTTATATTTTCATTCGACTCGGAACCACGAGCAGGAGCCTCTGCTTGAGCATGAACAGTTTCTTGTTGGTCTTTTTGCTGGGATGTTCCAGGTTGTGGAATATTTGTTTGTGGGCGGTGATTATTTTCAACTGAAACTTTTTGTGGTCCATTGCAAACCAAAGTTGGTTCATCATGGGAAGGTCCTGATTGAGGAAGATCTTGTTCAGTTGTTGATGAAGGTGCAAAATCCTCTTCAGCCAAATTTGTGGATTGTATGGTTCAATTCCGCAAGCTTCAAAACCCTTTATGGCGTTGGCTACTGTCGCTGCACTCAAGTATGCTTTGCCAAAAAGCTGACCTACATTTCTGTCAGTTATTGCTTGACCAGGATGGGACACCATGAAATTATCGCATGCTTGACTATAGAATGTCTTGAGAGGCCCAAAAAAGATCATCCAATGGTTGGAGTCGATGAGTTGTGTGAGGTGGGAACCCAACCATCACAATATGGTGTTCACGGCAGAAATTAATAGCTGGCAATGAAACATGAGAAGCATGGCTGTCAACAAGAAGTAAAACAGGCATATTTTCTGATGGATTTACATGATTAGTAAAGTGCTGAAGGTAGGAAACAAATAACTCTGAATTCATCCAACTGGTTTCGCTAGCATGACCTTCAGAACCAGGAGGCAAATGATCCAGTAACTCTGGCCTCATTCTCTTTCTGGAGAATATAAGAAATGGTGGGACATACACTCCAGTTGCACTGGCACTGCACACAACTGTTACCTGATTCATCAGCATTAAATATTTGACTGGAGGAAAACTCATACTTTAATCTAAGCTCTTTCAGCAGATCAAAGAATTTGATTACTTGCACTGGCTTGATTATGTTACAGATGTTAAAGGACATGTGTTCTTCTCTCACAGCATGCATTCCTTCTATCATTTTAGTATTGTCCCAATTTCTTGAATCGGTCTTCCTGACCCATTTTCTCACCACTTGCAGAGGACAATTACATTTTTAAGTGTGCATTGCATGTCAATAACAATAGTAGCATAAAAATAACGTTGTAGTGTGTTACTTTGAGATATATTTCTAAAACCCACATTATTTAGCCTACTTTTAGTAATGTTTATATTAATTAACTCTAACACTTGCAGGTTTCTAGATATATGGGCATACATTTATAGTTTTATAAAATTGGGGCAAGATGACGAATTCGTCAACTTACCCCCACCAACTTGCCTCGGATCACATTATTTCAATAACTTGCATAAAAAGCTTAAACCAAAATTTATATCTATAGTAACTATTACATGTATAAATTACTAATATAACACAGACTAGCTAATAGCATGTGACAAACAAGAACCATTCTTTACAACTGAACAAGAGCTTATCGAACCTACCTTCAATTTCACTGCAAGGATGCGGCGACACAACTTCCTATCCACACAGCTACTCTCAGACTGAATGGAAAATTCTGTTGCTGCTAGCTTATAGTAGCTGAGGGGGGTGGTCAAGGCTACAAGATAGGCAAACTTTTCTCGGCATTACATACGGCGCAAATTGCAATTCGTCATCTTGCCCCGTTCGTCAACATGCCCCGGTCTCCCCTACTGTTACAGTGACAAACTAAAAACAGTTGTTATAAAAAAAAGTGTAAGAATATAATATGCAAGGGAAATATGTAGGAATAATAATAATAATAATAATAATAATAACCATAATATTAAAATCGTCTGTGCCGCTTTGTTGCTGACGGTCCAGGCTGCCCGATGTCCTTGACCTCTTCCTTCAGAGCCTTTCGTTCATCTAGAAAATAAGTAAAGTAAAGAAGTAAAACAATTGTTATTTTAGTTCAACATGAATGTATCAAGGTATGACTAAGGTGTAAAACCATCGAAAGTGGGATATTAAAGAATGCATAGCTGTGTTTGTAAAAATATTAATTAAAATACCTTCTGATTGATCCGCTTCAAGTTCTTGGCCCGGGTCTTGAATTCCTTGGACGTCATGATCGTCCACATCTTCATCCTCGTCCACATCAGCTTTCTACAAGTTGTCGCAGGTTCCTTCACAGTTTAAACAAATTTTCGAACAATATAGGCCTGCCTTTCTACAGCCACAATTCCCTCGGCAGCCTCTCTTACATTTGCATGAAATGTGATTTAATGTAGCTTCTGGGGCAAGAGGCTGCAGGGTGGTGACTGGCATGAGGCCGTTCTTAGATGTTTTCCACCCCCATTGTTCGGGTCTTTTTTCATGACCAAGCCATTGTTGAACCTGATGGAACACTCGTAGCGAATGTTGTCGTGCTGCAGCTTCAGTAGGGGGTAGTGAGGCAATGTTGGCTGTGGTCTTGCATGCAGACATTACGTAGTGCCTGTACCTCAACTTATTTATTGAAGCTACTTTTTCCCCACCAACCCCGTACAATGCAATAAGGACACGTTCACCCGCACCCGCATCGACTTTATCAGCTTTAGGGTTTTTAAACACCTGAATAATGTTGATTAGATCAGGATTCTTCTTCAGAGTATGAAGAAGTTTCATCTTACCCTGATTGAACAAAGCTGATGTTGTGTCACACCCACTCATGGCATGTAAAAACAATATGTGCTCGGCAACTGCTTTATCAACTGCACTTAGAGGATGATATAGAGTTTGAGGGACTTTCTTTGCCTTTTCCTGGCTTTGGTAAGTGAACGTTAGGAGAAGTACAGATACCTGTCAAAATGACTATAAGATCTACATCTTCACCGACGACTATGACATATTCACGTGTTGGTGCCAAGGTATGAGCTGTGTCGATAATCAGGGTATCCTCATCTTCTTTTGCTTGTTTGCAGACCATGTTCCCCTCTGTGAATTTCGTCACTAGCATGTCTATCAAACGACTTTTATTCTTCGAATTGGCAAGGAATTTCTCCAGAGAGACCGTGAGTGTCATTGTTCCATTAAACATTATTTCGATAGAATTGTTTTTGCGTGCTCTCCTCGAGCGCTCCAGGTATTTAGTGCTTTTTTCAGCAACATTGTCGGAGTATCCATCAAAAACGACTACCGCACTTGACTTGTAGCTTGATCGAACAAATGCAACACAACTGTCACAAATATCTGCAAATGACTGCCCTCTGCGCCACACAACTCGATGCAACAAATATCCGCCATCGATTACGAATATACTGCTGTCCAATTCTTTTCCTTGGGCAGGCTTGAACGCTACCTTTTCTCATACCACTCTCGTCAAAAAGAGATAGTGGATAGGGGCAGAGTTCATAGGTTAAGAATTCCTCATCTGATTGTTTTGCAATGCTAATTCTCTGAAAAAGTGTGGTTGGATTGATGGTAATCGTTTTATTTGGTGTTTGTATGGCACTGAGAGAGAGAAAGAGAGAGAGAGAGAGAGAGAGATCGCGCGACAGAGAGACGGATACGAGGCGAGGGAAACATATACAAACTATTTGTCTGAAAAAAATATCTACAGAGCTAAATAGTGGGAAATTCTCTCTAGTTTAATTTTGTATACGGTACATTTTCTCTAAGAGTGCATATTTTTCACGCTATAAGCAAAAAACAAAAAATTGTCAAGTTTTTTTGTTTTTTCATTTTTTTTAATGTTTCCCGAAAAGTTTTGAGGTGGGAAAGTGTAAATTCATAATCAGCACACCGAAAAACATACAGGAACCAAAAATCAGGACTTCTCCAAAACTTTCTAGGTAAAAATACCAAATTACTGGACTGGTGAGTTATATGTTTTATGGAATAACCTAACCATTATCGAGTAAGTAATAACACATTTCCCATAAAACATTATAGGCACGCTAGCTTGACTAGTATTCCAAACAAACTATTCTCAGAATCTAAATAGTACATATTAGAAGGCCATATCAATTTAGATCCACTAAATGTGTACTGCGCACACGGCGAAATGAGTGTGCCACTACAAGAAATATGATTTACAATTCTGATAGCTGTTGTTGCCAAAAAACGAAGAGTGACCGATAATCGTGTACTTGTTGGTATGGTATCCCTAAATGTAGTACCGTGTTTTGAAATGTGTGGTTCACGTGAAGACATTCTTGTGAAGTTCTTAAACAATCGATTTCCATCTGATTCTCGCACTTCTGATAGTATTCCTGCGCTTAATGAACGTGATTCTAGAAACTGACTCCTCCAGAACTCACGACGCCTTCGTTTCTTTTGCTGTCGTAAAATGACGATAGCTGCAGCGACGCCTGCAGCAAGTACTTCCCGCGACGACATCTATAACGCATGGAAAGAGATGCAAAAGTGTGTAAACAGGTCGGGTTGTATAAGGTAAGATGCAAGAGGCAAGACGCACCGAAAGAGGCATGCCTCTCCGCATATAATGTTGCATAAAAGGAGGCATAAGTCTAAACGCACCTTAAGCATCCACTTAGTCAAGTTCTTGCATACGGCTCTAGTCGCAGATGGGAGAACAATATTAGAATGTACCTGAAAGAGATAGGGTGCATTGGGGTAGACTGGATAGAACCAGCTCAAGAGAGGAATAGGTGGCGTACTTTTGAAAGAGCGCCAATCAACTCTTGAATTTCTAATGCCATAAAGTAAGCGTAAATATACCTAAACGTCAAAATGGTAGCTAGTTAGCCTGAATATATTTTTCTTTTTTCAAAGATTAAGGGAGTATCATATGAAAATGTCTGGCTATCGCCTTGTGTACAATGTGTAGACGCTATTATTTTTGTGGTTTTGCTTTTAAAATTGGGTATTTAAAGGCCACTTGTAATGTGTGGATATCAAGTTTGAAGCCTGGTCTTAAATTGACGCCAATGTGATCGATACGTCATCTTGAGTGCTCGATATTTTAGTTCAACTGCATATAATTAAAGATTTTACTTAATTTATTTGGGGTCTTAATAGAGGAGTTCAGGGGAGGGAGGTAGAGGGGTGAGATGTCCTGTTTGACCCCCTTTGAGTGGGCCACTGTATTTTAGGGTTTGAGAACCTCATATTTTTTGTTTAGCGGTTTTTAAAAAAATCATGAAAAGATTCAATCACCGGTAACTCATTATCAACAAAATTTCACGTGAAATATCAAGGTTTTAAGAAAAAAAGTTAATCATTATAAACATATATATATATTATGCCTCAAATTAGTAGTAGAATTGTGATAGTCATTGGTTTCGAAACTTCAGAACTGGCTTTCACATAAACAATACTGTAATATGAGAATATTTCCCTTCAGGTAAACGGTAGCCTACCCTTAGCGCTCAGACTGCTCTTGCAGTGAACTCTAAATGAATCGTACCTTACCGGTTTTATCATTCCGTTACGGTATTTAAAGAAAAAATCACGTTTGGGACCATGGTTATTAATGGTTTTAACTCAGGGGTAAGGATAAGGAGGACTGCCTATAGGAAGTGCACCCGAATTAGTGAAGAGATGTGATTGTAAATCCACTCTTTGTGCACCTGGCCAAGATTCCGAGCTAGCTGTCTTAGACCGTGCGCATTGGTTCGCAACCAGATCCTCTCGCCCCACTGTAGACGGACGTTTTCACTTTTATTTTCATATCAAAACTTACTGGGAAAAAAAAATATCTCAGCGCTGTCCCGGATGGCCAATTTTTCTTTTCTCTCCCATACCAACTGAAACACACTTTACATAGTTGACTCACGGGAAAATATTTTATTATAATTACAAGTCGAGAGCGTGATGGGTGATTCTGAACTCGTTTCTTTAGCTATTTTTGGTATATATTTAAAAAGTGTATTTGAAAAAAAAAACATATCTTTCCGCTGGTAAGTGGCCAAATATTGCTAATGTAATCATTATTAACAATAATTTATAGCCCGTAATCGAATTATTGACATTCAAGTTAAACACACACATAAAAAATAGGAATATTTAACGTTTACCTCGTTTTCCTTAGTAAATTGTGTGTTGCAAATTTGATACGAATCAATTGAAGAAAATTACTTACTACATATCCGGACATCTACTTTCTTCTACGTAGTTGATTCTTAATTCCGTCTTATTTGTCTTGTGCAAGACTCTTCGTGTTTGTTTATTATATTCCTCTTGTTTGGCGTTGTTATCAAACTCGAGTCAATGGCTTTGCGAAACAAACTTATGATAAATGTGTTATGTAACATACAAAGTATAACTGACTGAGGCTTTTCTTCACTTCTAGGCAAATATTATATATTTCAATTTAATAAAAACACGCATGGATATCAACTTTCCCTGAAGTTTCCATATTATGTACGAAAATTAAGTTACTTTTACTATTTTTACAAAATATCTAAGTATCACATTAATATCTGAAAGGTTGTTTCCTTCCTCGGGACTCATTGCTATGTAAGATATTTAGGCTATCAACCGCTATGTGTGCTATGTTTATGCTTAAGTCAAACTGTCAATCACAGCACTTTTCGTTAATTTCCGTACAAAGGATTAAATTAGATATTTTAAGTCGCCTGACCAATATTTTTGTACTTCAAGTAGGTGTGTAAGGTAATGCTTATTGATGTTAGTATTTTTACAGTTTATATGACAAAGATATTGACCCATTTTAATTGGTGCAATTAGTTTAATTCTCTACAGTTAATAATCCCACCATTTTTAAAAATATTTGTTATGAGAATAGTTAAATGTGTTTTAAATGTTCCTCTCCAAATACCACTATGTCATTGACAAATATTCGGAGCTTCTTTAAATCACCGTGTAAAAAATTAAACTAAACTTTTCTACTGTGGCAATATTTTGTTTATTAAAAAAAATTACATAAGAATCATAAAAACACGGACCTTAACTCGCGTTTCCTTCCATCCCTTACTAAAAAGTGAAAATAGTCGTGAAAATGGCACAGCCCAATTTTCTGAAATTAGAATGTCTTACTAACATTGCTAATCTTACATTATTTTAATGGCATCGTTTATCTTAACAAAATAATCTATTCTGGGCACCTTCATACTTACTCATAGGAACTCTTGATCAAAATGTAATAGCTCCATTCATTTAGAATTGTATCTCCCGGTATCCCGGCGGTCCAGTCCACCCCTGGGTCCACTGAAACTTTTTGAGTTCGAATCCCGTTTTCCTCAATCACTGGAGGCGCTATATTTGTGACTATCTCCGGTTCACTTACTCATTCCATGTGTATTTACGGTGTTCATTCTCATCAGGACAGTGGAGTAATTGGTGTTAGTTGAAGGTCACCGCTCAGTGCCAGGTCAGTGCACTCGAACCACTTATGTCCCTGCGTAAAGATGGCGCTGATGCATCAGAGGTTACACGCAGCAAGTATGGTTGTGGGCAGACACTTGTTAGGGACCTATGCGTTGTACTGATCTCATACCTTAGCATAAGGTAAGAAGGTACTTCATTTAAGGACAAAAATATATTTTTGAATTTATAATTTTTATTACAGTTTGAAATCTGTAAAATAAGAATATGCAGTTTTAAAAAAATATGCCGCTGGTTCGAAACAATTACACTATTGATGGACTCCACAAACTGAACCTTTTTTTTTATAGAGAATTTATAGTCAAACAAATTTTGAATGAACATATTTTTAAAAATTTGTGGCTAGTAAGGGAAAAAATAAAAACAAAAAAAGTGCGTTTTTTCAACTTTTTTAGCAAAAAATATGAAAAAGCTACCAATTTCGATTTCCGGTTGCCATATTGGTAATCTACACAAAAAACTTAGTAAAATAACACCCCACACATCTTCACCGCAGAAATGGTACTATTTACACGGAAATTGGGGTCTAGCTGATAGAATAATAAGTTTTAATGCAATAATTCTCTAATTCCATATAGTAAGTAGATAAGTAAGTCTCTCAAAAAGTTTTTTCTTTTTATATTTAACCACTTAAGGGAAATGTTTGCACCGCAATGATCTATCACTATCATTTTAAAATCAATAGTCAATATTTACCTCAATATTTACCTTTTTTATATATAAATGAGGAATTTAATAAAAATGCAATAAACATAAGATGTGCAATCCCTAATAAAATGCCGAAAATTTTAACCAGAAGTCGAAATTTTAATACAAAGTATTGACCGTTGTGGACCCTATATATATATATATATTTTTTTTTTTTTTCTAAATATACTAGTGAGGACTTTATTCTTTAAAAGAAAATCATAAAATATAAATCCGGGAGTCAAAAAATGTCTGACTTAAGTATAACGCAATTTTTGCTCGGGTTTGTTAGTGTATATTATTTCATTTCACATATATTACGAGTTTTTATAAAATACCTCAATCTTTAAACAATGGAGTGAGAAAGTCCGTGCGGGGTTCCGTACCGGTTTTTGTTTCAGGGAGTCATGAAACGTCAACATTTATCAAAATCTTGAGTTCGGTTTTTTTGACGATCACAAACTTTCTCTTCTAGGTGCCGAGAGAAAATAAAAATGGTCTATAATTTGGGAAGCGAAATAATACAGGGTTTAGCATAAACAACTGAAAGTTTTTGAATGCGGTTGACTTTATTATAAAATACTTTAGGAAGGGAAAAATAATACCTATTCGTATTCGAGACATTAGGGAAATTGATTTGATTCAGTTAACTTTTCACCTTTTAGATAGTGAACGTATAAAATGATTTCCTGAATTTGGATGCGTTGAGGGAAAATTGTCCTTTTAAAACGCCACTTCAGATATCCAGTGGTTTTGGGCCGAAGGTCGTACACATAAACTTTTAGCTATCTCCATTTGAAATAATCTGGAAGAAAGAAAAGACCATGACACACCTTCCTGTTTTTTTCATGTAATTTTTCACTTTGGTTTATAAATCGTCACCCCACGCAGGTGTGGTTGCGTTTCCTCTACATAACCCTTTTTATTCTTTATATATATATTTTATTACTGACCGAAAAAGACACGTGTGGAAGACACACTCAAGTCATTCATTTAGACTTTGTCCACAGATTATATACACTCAAGTCACTAATATAGACCTTGTCCACAAATAATAAACATACAGCCAAATCACTCGTTTATACCTTGCCCACAGATGATAAATATACAGCCAAGTCACTCGTTCATACCTTGTCCACAGATGATAAATATACAGCCAAATCACTTGCTTAGACATTGTCCACAGATGATAAATATACAGCCAAGTCACTCGTTTATACCTTGCCCACAGATGATAAATATACAGCCAAGTCACTCGTTCATACCTTGTCCACAGATGATAAATATACAGCCAAATCACTTGCTTAGACATTGTCCACAGATGATAAATATACAGCCAAGTCACTCGTTCATACCTTGTCCACAGATGATAAATATACAGCCAAATCACTTGCTTAGACATTGTCCACAGATGATAAATATACAGCCAAATCACTCGTTTATACCTTGCCCACAGATGATAAATATACAGCCAAGTCACTCGTTCATACCTTGTCCACAGATGATAAATATACAGCCAAGTCACTCGTTTGTACCTTGCCCACAGATGATAAATATACAGCCAAGTCACTTGCTTAGACATTGTTCACAGATGATAAATATACAGCCAAGTCACTTGCTTAGACATTGTCCACATATGATAAATATACAGCCAAGTCACTTGTTTAGACATTGTCCACAGATGATAAATATACAACCAAGTCACTCGTTTATACCTTGTCCACAGATGATAAATATACAGCCAAGTCACTTGTTTAGACATTGTCCACAGATGATAAATATACAACCAAGTCACTCGTTTATACCTTGTCCACAGATGATAAATATAAAGCCAGGTCACTCGTTTGTACCTTGCCCACAGATAATAAATATACAGCCAAGTCACTCGTTTATACCTTGTCCACAGATGATAAATATACAGCCAAGTCACTTGCTTAGACATTGTCCACAAATGATAAATATACAGCCAAGTCACTCGTTTATACCTTGCCCACAGATGATAAATATACAGCCAAGTCACTCGTTTATACCTTGTCCACAGATGATAAATATACAGCCAAGTCACTTGCTTAGACATTGTCCACAAATGATAAATATACAGCCAAGTCACTCGTTTATACCTTGTCCACAGATGATAAAGATACACTTGAGTCATCTTATTTTTTCATCACGCCTTAATACCGAATTGGGTTGTATGCGTACGTATATGTTGTATTAATTACGCTAATAGGGCAGAGATGATAAGGTAAAATTTAGATAAAATATTTCCGAATTTTCTTCGAGAGATAGTGAGAAACTATGTAGGAAAGTTCACCTCCAGTAAACTGGGCTTAGATTCGAACATTGACCTCCCCGCCAGCGGCAAACCACACTAAATGAGCTGCCTACCTAGACTTCATATCCATCGACACTGGTCAAGTCACTATCTCTTCAAAACATTTTATCGAGTGAAATTATTCATCCTAAGTAAATTCCAAAACTAGTTATCTATTCTTTGTGGTTACCGTAAGATGATATCCAAGTTAATGAGGGGCAGTCGCCGACATCCCACCGAGTAAAAAAGTAGTAAGTCCACTTCTACATTAACTCAATTTTTGAAAGAGGTTGTCTTATTGCTCAAGTGTAGTTTCAATTTTTTTTAAATATTAATCTTTTCAAATTAAAACGAGAAAATGTATAGGCAGGAAACTTATTGAATAATGTTAAATTAGGTTTCTTTTAGTCTAATTATTTTATGTTTTAATAAACATAAACATGATTTTATTTTGTTAGAATAGATAGGGTTGAATAAATTATAGGGTCAATGAATATAATTATAGATATTATGAAGTAAACTATATTATGTAACTGAATGATAAATTTGATGACATTCGTTTTAAATAAGGGTAGTAAGATGCGGTGCTAAAAAAATTAATTAAATAGTCTACAAAATGTTGGCCAACCTACATTTTAAATTAATTTTACTCCAAGTTTAATTTTAGTAAAAATGTTGGCAAAGATGATGTAAAAGAAAACTAACTATAAATTAAATTTTAAGATAAAACCGTGAATTAATTTTCAAGGTAAACTATTTTGTTCTCAGTTTTATCATTGTTTTTAAAACTAGATTTTTTTTAACTTTAAGCCCATTTTTTTAAAAACATTTATTTGATGTATTAACGTGTACTTTGAGCCGACTGATTATAGCACACGACTCATTAACTGACTTAAATCTAGAACAGACACACAACCTTCAACTGCCGGCCATTAATTCATCACTGTAATAGGGGAAACCCAGATTTCGCCAATGATCATTGATTGAGAACTCGCGACCCTTGGCTCAGTAGACATACACGCTACCGACTGATCTGAAGTGTTGGACCCCAGTATTACAGGCCGATATCATTTCAAATTATTAAGTAATCCGTAAGGAGGTAGTATTAAAAGGGTTATTATAATTTTTTTGATAAATTTTATATAATAAATCAATCAAATAAAGCATATTTCTATATCGTCAAATGTTATTAACTTCCGAACAATGTTGGTGAATTTTACTGTTCTTCCTATAAAAATTAGACTTCACCTTAAAATTACACTATCCCAAGTGAGTTGTTAGTTGAACATATTATTTTGTTCAACCAAGTAAAACATATTATTTAATAGCTTAGTCTATTGTATAAAATCTGTAATTTCAAAACTTGTGTATAACACCTTATACAAATCAATGTATTATTATTGGGTTTGAACCATAAGGTTTTCAACAGAATGACCAACCATTTTCAAAAATTTATTAGACAATTATTTTGTATGCAAAATATATGAAATGTTTTTTAGTGTTTGTTTGGACTGGGTAAAATTCTAACAACCCTGTTGGCGCGCCAAGCCAAAGTTCCCATGTTTGAATCCCGTGTCTTTGTTCAACTCTATATAATTTGCTCCTAACATTGTTTCTTCACGGTTTCGACAACGTGACTCCCGCGGCTCTTACTTTTTGGGCGGAAACCGGGCATTGCCGCCTGGCCTTGCGCACGCGAGGGGCGATAAGATCTAGGCCCTACTAACTTAGCTCAGCTGGCAGGGCATTTGTCAACTCTTTGTGGCTACTGGGTTCGATTATTGACTTGGTCCTAAAATGTGGTTACAGGAAATAAGGGTTGCCCCAAAGTTTTTATGGTTATTCAACTGAAGAGAATATAAGAATATCTCAGAGTAATTTGGGGCACTCTATAAAATCATTTAATTTTAAAGTAAAATAGAAATAAAGAAATAAACACATAAGTATGAAGTAATAAAATAGAAGGCGTCTAGTGGTCATTAATCGTGGCTGCTAATCTAGAGGTTCCGGTTCAATTCCCAGCGGTACCATAGGAATTCTTCCCCAAAGTGGAATCGCTCCTGTGATTGTCCATGGTCTGTTTATTTAGGTTTAAGATTTCTACTGGCACCACAAAATCGTCATAATTATCATCTCATCAGCACGAAGTAACCGTAATACATGGTCCCCCAACCTCACAAGACAGTTACATTTTCGCCACTACCAGTAGAATAATATCTAGCTGACAAACGCTGTTGGCATTCGCTTGGATATAATTATAATTTACGACAAAATAAATATAATAAATCATTTTCTGATTTACGCATCTGGTTCAAGATTTTGACACTTAATCTTGTTCAAGGTGCGGTAATGTGTAATAAAAGGGGTGGTATTCTTTTGGTATTTTCTTTGAGCTGGATAATTTCAACAAGTCATTTTTTTTCTGTAGAAATAGTAATCTTGATTGTGTACAATTGCTTAAGTTCATTCGGTATGTTGAAACATTTTAAGCTCCATGTATTCGCTCTTGTGATTATAACTGAAAAGGATGGTTCCTTTTTGAAATCTCAGTCTTTTAATCTCCAACCATTTAACTTGAAAGCTATTTTTGTCTTGCGTTGTGTTTTTGCATGATCTGCTTTGCTAAATGTTTGAAATTTTGGAAGTCATTGTTAATTCTTTGGCTACGTACATTCCTCGCTTTTATTGCAATTTCTTTTGGATCTTGCTAACAGATTTTTTTAAATCCAATCTTGCATTAGATACACAGGGACATATTTTTTGCAGGACTCATTAGCACCATGCATGGACTCTATTTCCAGGTGTGAATTTTCTTTTTCCATAAATTTGTGTTCAATAACTTTAAAATGGAAGTTTTGAACAACAACAAAAATAAGGCAATCGAATAGATTGAAAAATGACACCTGGAAACTGTAATCGAACTTGGGACTTTTAGCTTAGCGCACCAATGCTCTCCCATTGAGCTACCCAAAGATCATCCCCTGCTTAGAGTCATTCTTCACTCATATTTAAGGCAGAGTCTGTGATGGACGTGTGATTATCATCGGCTACTAAGATCTATCTATCATTGATATCACAGCCACCAGCGACTAGGTGTGGCTTGTGGCTTCATGATGGCAATAGTACATATACATTGTGTATTCCAAGTGAATCAAGATGGAAGGAAGCAATACTATACAATTAAGTACATATGAAAGTAAAGTTTGGAGGATAAATGAATAGTATTTCAATCATAATTGAAAAATAAAACATAAAGCCACAAAACTAGTCTCTTTATGTTCGAACCTTACTGATGGTTCAATTAGGGAGGGCTAGCCCATATGAACACATTGTCTAACACAAGTTTTCCTCAGCGGCTAGAATCTCGACTAGCTCGCGACTAGCTCGCATGCAACCCATATTCTTGTAAACTTACATTTCCCCATGCAGGACGCTCCACGAGCAGTAGGTATGTTATTTCATAATGTCCACCGCGACCTTGCCGGCGCTCTATACTTTATTATGTATGAGTGAAGTAGCATTGCGTGTGACCAGTAGATACCACCCGCCACCAAATTGACTGACTTAGCTCAGAAAAAAAACTTTACAAGGTCACAGTGTTTCTTAAACGGCGATTATATTTTTTTGTTTGTATACAATTCACGCTTGCATATAGTATGATTCTGGTTGGAAGAAACTTTTTATGTCAGCGTCGATAGCATTTTATTTTATTCTTCGTATTATTTCATAGGTATCCAAAATTACAGTTGCAGATCTCATGACTTTACGTATGAGTATATGAAAATTGTTATCTTTTTATACATGTGTAAAAAATTCCATCCTATATAAATCAGACTGTAGAATATTAGCTCTTTGTATCCGGTAACCAGACCTTTGATCTAATTCAAACTACTTGAATCCTGTTGGGACATCCTGCCAACCCACATCGGTAGGTACGCGGACTCAACTTGAATCTCGTTTCGTCTAGTATGTTGGCGACTGGGAGGTTAGAGTTCGAATTCCGGCTGGGACACTGAGGGTGGTTTTCCCACGATGGTTTTTCACTTTCCCTCCATGAAATGCGGGTGCATATCTATGTCAGGGTTCCTACGGTCTGGAAAGTCAGGGGAAAAAATAACATCCAGGGAAAGTCAGGGAAGCTTAAGAAAAGTCAGGGAAATGACAATTCATGTCACACTTCAGTTTCATCGGAAATTGTAAAGCCGCAGAAGGAAGGTGTTGCCAAAAGTGAAAGTAGTGTAGTGCCTCGAAGAAACCCTAACACTTTTATTATGAAAGATAATATAAATAAGGCGGAAGTCATTTGGGCTTTGCAAGTTTTCGAAACTAAAATGTATTTCAATTTGTGCAATAATTTAAGTACAATCTTTCAGTTTAAGTTTCCCGAGTGTTCCATTGCCAGTGCCTTTACTCTTGGTGGAGACAAGGCTGCATATTTCATTGTGCATGGCTTGGCTCCATTCTTTCAGAACAGTTTACTGGACTACCTAAAATCATGTAACAACTTTGTAATTTGTTTTGATGAGGCATTGAATAAAGTTATTAACGAGGGCAAAATGGACATTGTATTCAGATTCTGGGACAAGGAAAATCATAAAGTTGTCAGTCAGTGTTTTTTTCGATAGAAGCACCGCTGAAGAATTACTTAAGCATTTCTCTGATAGTATTCCTCCTCTTCCAGTCTCTAAGTTTATACAAGTGTCAATGGATGGCCCAAATGTCAATCTAAAGTTTATAACGCTTCTTCAGGAACACATAAAATCTGTCACAGACAATGAAGTATGTATTTTGATAAATCTGGGGACATGTGAGCTTCATGTTGTTCATGGTTCCTTGAGAACAGGAGTGGAACCTATCAATTGGGATAAAAATTGCATATTGTGTCTCAGTACTACCTGTTCACTGGCTCTACAGCTCGTCGATCATTGTTTACCTAGTTGACAGAGTGTACAACCTTTCCTTTGAAGTTCTGTGGTGTGCAGTGATTAGAGAATGCAACGTTCTTTCAAAAGGCATTACAAATTTGGGACCACGTTGTTAAGTTTCACAAAGAAGAAAAGCTTCCTAAAGCAAAACCTGTAGGGATACTGAAAAGAGCAGCCTGTGATCCATTCCTGAAGTGTAAACTAGCTTTCTGCAAAACAATTGCAGATGGATTTCAGCTTTTCCTTTTTGATTGGGTTTGATATATTTTGTTATTTTTTCCATCATTTTCCCTGAACTGATTGGAAAGAGACGTCTGCGTTCTTATTCTTCCATGAGAGGTGAGGCAAGGTCAGCTGTAGGGGAGGAGGAGACCGAAATAAATGTAATTAAATTAATATTTCCAAATGAATAGTACCATAAAATTATAATGGAAATTTTGTGAGAAGTTGGTCAGGGAACTTGGGAAAAAGTCAGGGAGAATTTTTTTACAAATACTGTAGGAACCCTGTTATAGTAATTTTCGAACGATTTCGAATTTTGACAATTTTACCATGTATAAACAGCCCTTTTATTTTTAGAGATAATTTAAATTACTATTTCTCCTCAAACCCAATATGAGAAAGTAAAAATCTTTGCGTTTAACAAAAACAGGGGTGAGGAGCTTGCTAAAAGGAAATCTATCCGTATTTGCTTGGAGAAAAGATTGAAATAACTCAATAGTTACATATAAGAAATTGCCCTCTTGTGTACCCGGACGGGATTCGAATGCCTTTTTTCTCGTCCCGCTGATTTCCCAATCATCCGTGACCAAGTTCAATATGAATCTAACGCTATAGTCTGCTAAGACACCGCTTTTGGTGATAGAGGGTTATTTCTGTATCTACAACGAGTGGTTCTGTTCTCATGTTTATTGTTCAAATTTTTTTTGTTCATTTTAATTTTTCGAAAATGGTCGAAACCACTCTAAACCTAGGTGCAGTGTATTGTAACGCTTTGGTGCTAAAGAAATGAGTTTTACTTTCTCGTGTAGGGATTGTATTGTAATTTTAAAATTTTCCACCTCGAAATAAAGATGGATTTGGGATTTTAAGGTCTTACAATTCTGTCTGTCTGTGCCTGGGGCTACAGCCAAAATGGTTTGGTATATTTTCGTTCAAATTTGATGATTAGATCTTCTAAATCGTGATTTTGATTCTATATATGAAATTAAGGGTACTCTAGTTAACCGATGACTGATTTTTGAAAATGTGATGTTTGTCGAAAATTTCCTTTATGGTGTTGTTAAAAATCTACCTTTAAGGAGTGGCTTACATTGCAAATAACATTCTATACTTGTATTTCAAATAAACAATTATTTGAGGTTAGTCAACTGATTACTGATTTCTGAAAATTTTAAATTTAAAAATTAGAAATTATCTTAGTCTTAACATTTGTAGTAGTTGTGTCTGGTCATTAGCTAATAAAGTAAGTTTATCACTGAGCTAATAATTACATCATTAGTATTGTCTGTAGCTAAGAATTACCACTGACCTTATTTTTTTATTTTCAGGTGAGTACTACGCATTTGCGCAATTCTTCCGTATCTTCTGGTAACACCTTTTTTTCTGATGTTTGGTAAGTAAAGAATCAAGGTTATTTTGATATAGAATACATAAGCCTGGCTTTTTTCTTTCTATCTTTAGATTAATCAATTAATTTTATCATCTGCTTCGGTGGGCACGTGGACAAAGATGTCTCTAGTCTGGTCTGCTGCTTATGGAGTTCCAAATCCTGGCTGGGGGCTCCTTATTATTTTCCCATTTCTTTTCAATGCGCAAATGCGATTCACTTTTTCTCTTTATCCATTATGACTAGCATCCGCGTGTTGCCCGTGACCCACTGTGGTATAAGAATTATATAAGGCCCCCTCCCCCCATGGTGTCCGATTTCAAATGGAAACGTTATCTCTGAAATGTAATTCTAAACCAGATTAAAAACAGTTTCTTCAAAAATTTGTTTAAAATAGCCTAATTAAAAATCTAATTAAAAAATTAAAAATCCTGCTTCAAGGTGCATTCGGACCCCTTCCGTCCACCTATATAAAAATTTCAGATCTCTGCGTGCCGTAGATTTGGCTGGGCACCGCACACAAACACTTCCTTTTATTATCATATATATGCTGATATCCCGGGCTTTAAAATTTGTTAGCATGAAAAATAAAATAAAATTCGAGCCAAGCATAGCACAGCATTTTTAATATGTAAAACATTATTAAACTGATCACAATCTCGCTGTTGTCAAATGAAGGCTGCAGAAAACTGCGCTCCGGTGTGATTTCTGGTTCAAGCGTACAGTAATATATTTATTTTTTTTCCTGTTATTCATCCATGAGACCACATGAGCGAGTCACGGACTGTTGATACATTCGAACGTCGGACGTTCTTTTAAGGTACTCGTCCGCATCGCACGCATTGGATTTTGAATTCCATATACTATTTTTTTATGAGACTGCGTCCAATCATCCTCATCGTACTCAATCGGACATCGGCAATGTCCATGGTATTCCGTGAGGCAGATTAAAATCCTATGTGGACCGGTGGACGCACTCCCCGACATTCGCACCATTCGCATTCAGAATTCCCAGTTTTATTCTCTTTAATTTAGAGATAGGCAGTACAGTTAACTGTTGGGAACAATTCAACGTGATTTAGTTCACTGACATGAGCAGTTCATTTATATAATTCATTATTCGCGAACTACTTGTGGTTCGGTCATTAGCGAGCTATTTCTTGTGGTTCAGTCATTCGCGAACTACTTCTTGTGGGTCAGTCGCTCGCGAACTTTATCTTTCGCGGCGAACCACATCTTGTAGTTTAGCCCTCCTCTAGTTCGCGAACTACCGCGTATGAGTCAGTTATTAGTTCTCACGAATCATATTCAGAACTTAAATTTTTCAAAATATCTTTGATAAGTTTAAAATCAAAGTAAAAAACTTGAATAAAATAAAGAACAATTTTTTGGTCAGAAAAATACTACTTCAAAGTCAAAGCATCATCTGTAAGATTAATGTTCTTTTTAAAATACTTTAGCTTTATCTAACAACTACCAGTGCCAGTGATGTCACTATAGATATTAGGACAGTGATGATTATAGTTTGTAAATCCGTATACTCCGAATGCTGTGGACGCAGGACACTAAATAAATCCGATTCTTACGATGCGGACCAGTGGACGCTTATCCTTAAAGCGTATTCTAAGCGGGGCCATTTTTAGTGGCAGACGCGCGACACAGCCTCTGACCACTTTTACTTATAGACAGGATCAAATTTGGTGTATAGAAACGTGGCCACTGCAGTGGCGAGGGTAGGCGACCATAGCTGGGCAGAAGCTCCCCTACGCTACCGCTGGCTCTGTGACGCGAAACGAGCCACTACTACTAGCAGACCATTGCTTTGCGGGGTTTGTGCGTTTGGATGAAAGCCACAGCCACTGACCCTCACTCTGTCGAGCATTGTGGAGCTGTGATCATGCCGAGACCAATAGTTTTCTAGTGTGATTTTGCACTAAATATCTTCTAAGAATTCATCACACGAGTTTTTGGACATTTTAAAGTATCGAAAACAACATTTCACACCATCGTGTCTCAAATCTTGTATATCTTCTGGTAAAGTCCTTTTGATGATCTTTCAATCAACAAAGGATTAACACTTTGTTTGGTTACGTCTGCACTTCCTCTTTCTTAATAGAAGAAGCAACAAAGTTCATTATATTCGCGCGTCTTAGCCACATTTTATTCCCATCGTGTTGCCATCATACATTCAGTGGCGCCATGAGCGACGCAATGGCAGTGGCTGGCGCATGTCAGCCACTACAGTAGACCCGTGTGCTTTAATGCACGCGTTTTATGTCGCGTGACACACGACTGCAAAAGTCGTCGCGTTTTGTTGGTTCATATGCACGCGCTCTTTAAAGTAGTGAGGGATGATAAATCGTATTAGTCTCATTGTATCGGTGCTGCCAATGCCCTTGTGTTGGAGAGTGAATGATGGATCGGTGCGCCATCTATTTTGCGTATCGTCACATTGCGTTGAAAAACGGAAAAGAAAATGGAATGTTAATTCCATCAACATTGCAAGATTTAAAAAGGGCCATTTCGTAACCTCTTCGGAAAATTAAAAGTTCAGCGGGGACAAATTGTTTGGTTAGTTAAGAATGTCCGTAGCATCGTTTGATGAGCTGATGGTCAAATTCCAAGGAACGATTCAAAATAGGCAAGATTTAGTGTAGGCTCATCATATTCTAAGCAGGAAATGTTGGTAATAACGCTCAGTAAGTCTATACATACAAATAATATTTTAAATAAGTAAGGTGACCTTGTGATCTAGGGGAAAGGTGTCGGGCTACTGTGTTGGGGGTCCAGAGTTCAATCTTCGGTCCCGTCACAGATTTATCTGATAGCCAAACCCTCCGTTCACCTCTGACAAGACGTGTATTAATCACAACTTGTGAATGTTTGGCATGCCAGGCCTCCACCGTGGTTCGGATCCCACATTAAACTGTAGGTCCTCCATTTCACCTCACAATCATCCTACCATCACACATTAGTGTAAGTGCGTATAACCCGAACGGGTAGTAAGACGTTACCACTTAGCAATTTGTAATATACATTGCAAAGTAATTTAAAAGTCAACACTATCATTATTCAAAATCTTGCAAATTAAAAATCGGTTCAGACTCAGGACATCAACGAAGGTGACTTTGAGTAGAAGACTGAGATAATCCATAACTCATGACTTGACTACGCCTTCCTTCATTTGGCTGCTGGGACCCCAACAAAATAAACTTCCCTCGTGAACTTTTGGGCTTTGGTTGCTCAACATCACTCCAGAACTTTCATTATTTCGTGCGACTTTTGCCCCTGGCGTTTTGTAGGACACGACGGCATTTTTTTCGTGTGTCGCGCGGCAAAAAAACGCCTACATAAAAGGGCCCTTTTATACATGGTCTTTTTGACACGCGTCCTAAGCGTTTTTTCTATACAAGCAAATATGTTGCGCGTCATGAAAACGTGGGAGGAAATTAAAAAGAGAGGTCAGGGTTGTCAGTCTCTCTTTTCTAACACTCGTAATGGAGTCGTGTGCTATCTTCCTCATATTGTTGCCATTTCAGGAACAAATAAAGCAGTAGACAATAAATACCCATCCACAAATAATAAATACACCGGCTACCTGGCACAAAAGTACACTGAGGTTTCAGCACAAGTGGCGTCTGCAAGGCTTCAGAGTAACGACAGCGCCTAGCGAGGGGTGGGCAGACGACCCGCTCCACACACGCGCATATAGGGCAGGCAAACTTTCAGGCGTGTGCTTGTGCAGTTTTATTTTTTTACGAAGGCTTAGTGGAAGAGCTAAAACTTGTTATTTGATCCAAATGTAATATACATACACCAAGGACATTTACTACTTGCTATTACAAAGAATATAATATAAAGGCCTATGTTCGTTGTCTCGTTCTTTTATTGAGATACCATAACGCGGATCAATTAAATAATAACAAAAATATGAATATAGAGGTAAGATTCCACACATTACTTCATTGAGATTGTGTGTAAGACCTGAGGCATCTTTGGAATTTTGTTTCTAAAAATAAATTGAGGGTACATTATGTCTTATTGATTGAAAGTATTGTCTGGTTCGCATGTAAATAACTCACTTGACGACCCCTTTCACTCACTGGAAGCCATCAAACACAATTATTATTAGCACCGCGTCTTACTACCCGTTCGGGCTTTACGTACTTAACGCTAATGTGTAATGGTAGTTGGATTGTGAGGTGAAATGGAGGACCTACAGTTAAACTGTGGAATCCGAACCACGGTGAAGGCCTGGCATTCCACACATTCACAAGTTGTGATTAATACACGTCTTGTCAGAGGTGAAGGAAGGATTTGGCAATCAGATAAATCTGTGCTGGGACCGAGGATTGAACCCCGGACCCCCAGCACAGAAGTCCCGACACCTTACTCCTAGACCGCCAGGTCACCAAACACAAATATAATTTACATAATCATTCAGGGTTGATATGCAGATGGAAAACGGCGTAGACTTGGTAAAATAGGGTAATTTAGTGACAAGGAATATGTTGGGAAAATTTTAAAAAGCCATGGGAATTTTCTTTTTCTCCAATTTATTCGATTTGGCGAGAAGTACCTACAGACATATTTGCTATAGTAAATATTATATTAAGAATGTAAGAGAGAGCGGGTAAAAAACGAAATTGTTTATTCAGAGCTCTATTGCTGGAAAATAGATAATTTTTTAGTCGAAAACCCATGGCGAAGTCGGGGAATTTCAACACTTAAAAAAGTATATCAACCCTGCGTATGTTATATGCTCAAGATCACCGTGAAAAGACTATATAGTCTTGACGGCTTATAACGAAGTAAAAGCTACGTTAAATCTCGTTATTTTCACTAAAATCTGTTCACTTTGGTAAGTGACGTCTATATTTTGATGGATTAAAAGTCTAGACTTACCGTGAATCATCTATATATCCCTTAATTGGGAAGATTACACCTCATAACATTTTGTTTGACCTGAAATGTTGAAACGATATTGATTTGGACCGCTCTCATATATTTAAAGTCATGGATGAAGGTATTTTTCTTTAATAAATTGTATGTAAATTATCCTTTTAAGACTTCATCCATGAAGAATCACGCGCTTTTCAGAAATAACGTAGAAGGATTGCATCATTAAAATTTATTTTTTATTCAAAATTTAACTCAGTAGTATTTATCAAACAAGCAAGAGACGCCAGCTCCCTACAACCAATAGGAAGCTAGCCTTCACAACATCTGTCGCAGGGACGCTTTCATTTGTTGGTTTTGACACTGGTTACGAGAGGTCCAGGGCAAGGGGTATGTCATATATAAGCTGCTTGTGCGTATGAATATATAGAGTAGTCACATAAATCTACACAAAACCTAAAGTACGTGTAATATCACGACAGTACTAACTAACTTATATACATAAAATAACCTGTATTTCAAGTAAAATTGTATAAGAAGATAAAATCAACTCCAATAAATCTTGTGCAACATTAACAGTTGTATTTATTAAGTAAAATATCGTAATAATTGGCGCTCGATCACGGGGCTATAATAACCAATTATCTCAAATCAATTCAAGAAAGTTGTAATTGGCTCCCAATCGTGGGCCAATTATACCTCAATAATACCGAAACAATATAATGTAAATAATAAGAGTTGTGACATAACATTTTTAATAAATATTAACAAATAATCATTATTAACTTGCACACAAGCTAGTAGGATTCTGAGAACTCTTAGAAAATACAAATATTATTTCTCGCGGTCATCATTGACAACATTTTACTATTATTATTCGTCTTATCTTATAGTATTGATAATATCTATCAAAAGTGACAGCTGAAGATCACATGACTTGACATGTGAATATATTAAAGTAAGTTATAGTAACTTTTGTAACTGCCATAGTTTTTCCTTCATAATTTTACTACACATGACTAGATTCAATTATTATAAATATATACTTACAAAACCATGGGCTGCTTGGGACTTGATAGCCTTAAAAAGTTATTAAAATACATAATATTATGATATAGTGGAAACGTGTCTTGGGCTAGTTTCAGGGTTCGAGTCCCTGTGTTTTTAAATTAGCTGCACGTTAAACACTAAGGCTATTAACTTTAAAGCATCTAAACAAATACGGTAGAGATGAAGGTGGAATTAGATTTAGAGGAAGGACACTGCTGTACCCGCGTGGAGAGAGGAGGATAAACTCACTGATGTATGCTATATCGCACGGAAAATTACGCCCGATGCTCTCTGCCGAGGTTCGCACCTTGACCTCCCGTCACTGGCAGCAATAAATAGTATTGTGAACTTAGACCTTCTGAGCTTAGATCACATCTTCGACCGTGGGTTGAATCCTTGTTCCGTTCAAATTTTCTTATTTCATCATTTCCTCTGTAGCATTACGTAGACACATTCTTGTCATACAATAATAATAACATTCAAAAGACTGTAAAAAACAAATTTTGTTGTCTAGAAATCCGGGAAAAATCTGTTGGTTTTAAAATTTACAAGAGGTATCAACCTAGATATTTGGTGAGATTCATAAATTAAGCACCTTTTAAAGTCAAACATCCATTTACTAGTGCTGGAAAAACATTGTTACAATTTACTTTCAGCCTGACCTTGAAAATGCAATACGATAAACAAACAGCCAAGTGCAGATGATGGCAAGTGCCAAATGCAATAAGCTGTTGCGACTTTTGCCAACATTGGAAAGAAAGAAAGTACAGTAGGACGTTTTGCGTAAATATTTATTTCATTTTAGATAACATTCTAAAAATTGTTAAGTAAAAGTTAAGTAATTGAAAAGAGAAGTTGCTATTTATTTGATCGCACGGTTATAAGGATCAAGGACAATTAGTTGATGTAAATTGATTTTTTTTTAAGGAAAAACCATTTTGGAACTAGAATATTAGACTCAGTTAAAAATCCTTAAACAAATTATAAAACACAATTGTAATAACAATAAATGGTGCTATAATATTATGTTAGATACCCGCTTTGGTAGCCGGATGGTCTGACGCGCTACTTTAGCAGTAGACTAGACTGCTGATGACGGGGGATCGAGGTTTGAATCTCGGTCGGGTGTACTGATGGTGATTTTCCAATCTCCCTCCGTGCAAATGTGGATACATTCCCTATAAATGTAACCTTCCTCATCCCTAAAACCATTGGCGTTACAAAAACTTGAACGTGTAATAAAACACGGCGCTAAAAAGATTTGGTATTACAGAATATTATGAAATAATTATAGTAAATTGTTTTACCAACGGCTACTAGATAGCACCAAGCGTTGCTCTGGCAGTTGCTTTAGTATCATCTCTTCCTACTAGAGTGTGCTAGGGTGTCTGAACTCATAATGGGTGAAAGACGAAAGTGATGACGACATTCGATAAAATAAATTATCTACATTTAAATATATTCATTGAACAACATATTATTTATCTTTGTTAGAGAATTATGTTTGACGAGTCGTTTAATTAACGAGATAAGATTATTTTAAGCTTGGTAACCGTATTTCTATAATAAGAAGCTTCTGGGAACCTTGAGCAATTGATTGCTCCTTTCATATCATTTTTCTTTGTAAGAAATGATTAAAAAAACGTTGACGCAACAATTTAAATTATACTTGAGAGCTAGAGTCAGAAACCAAGGCTAGGGTATAATGATTGCGTTTTTATTCTAAATAAACGTTGCAATTAATGTTTAACGATTTCTTTTTTCTCAAATATACACACGTACTAAGAATATTATTTATACTATCCATTGCCTTACAATAAATAATCAAGAAAATACAAAACATATATAAAAATATGTTAAAAAATAAAAAACTAACTCAAAATTATTATTATTATTATTATTATTATTATTATTATTATTATTATTATTATTATTATTAGCACCGCGTCTTACTACCCGTTCGGGTTATACGCATTTACGCTAATGTGAAATGGTAGGGTGATTGCGAGATGAAATGGAGGACCTACAGTTTAACGTGGGATCCGAACCACGGTGGAGGCCTGTCATTCCTCACATTCACAAGTGGTGATTAATACACGTCAGAGGTGAAGGAAGGGTATGGCAATCAGATAAATCTGTGCCGGGACCGAGGATTGAACCCCGGACCCTCAGCACAGAAGTCTGACACCTTACCCCTAGACCACCAGGTCACCCTAACTCAAAATTCTTGGGGGGAAACAACACCTAAGTGAAGCATTTCGTTTCGATCTGTGTAAGTACACAAATTGCATTCGCGTCTTTTGAATTAACAGTACTTGTATTTGGCTCTCTTTTTTTTTACTCATTTACTGTTTTTAAACTTTATTTCTTGATTATGTCTTGTTAAACCATGAAAAAAGTGAAATCACTTTTTATTTTAATAGTTGTTGTCATCAACACGAAGGGCTATCGTGAGTATAAGCCCAGAAGTTGTCCTTCCCACCTTTCTTTTTCTCCTCAAAGCTATGATGGGTTGCCGTAAGTGAAAGCAAAAAATTTACAAAGCATAATGTAATCATTTGTGGCTAATAGATACATAGTGTGATTATTATCGTAAGGTTAAGGAATACACACACACTAATAAGTATTGCAAAACAAAGCCTCATTTAAAATTTAATTTTTAAAAACAAATGTAATTCAATACATAAAATAAATGTGAACACTCCTAGTTGGGTCAGTAATTTGAGGCGCTACATTCTGAAGAAGAGTTAGTAAAATAAGGCTAAATGGCTCTGTAATATTTTATGTGGCCACTTATATGCCCCGTCCATTAAGGTTTCCCTTTTAACGGTACTGCCGTATTTATCATGGGAATGTCAGGTCTGAAGCTTCAAAAATCCCAAACAATCCTCAAATATTTTAAAATATACTTTTGTGACCTCATTAAAATATTACTTTATTTATTTTAAGGAGGTTAGACCCATGTTTCTCACCATTTACATAGAACCTCAACTAATTCGCGTAAAATGTCCTTTAAAATAAACTTAGATTCAGGGACATGTTGATGCCTTTCATCTTTATTTTGATGGAAAGTGCGTATATATAATCACTGCGTCCTACTACCTGTTCAGGTTATACGCAAAGTATATTTTAAAATACAAATAATTTATTAATTAACGCGCTATTTTCTGAACGTTTGCATTACGTCTCAGTGTTCTAGTATACGGCCTCCTTAGTCAGATCTACCGTCAATGTTCTAAGTTGGTGTGTGCAGAAATTTCCTTTGGGGGTTATAATTTGGTTTTCGGCAGCTAGGTGTGTACCACAGTCTGACTTAAAACAATTTGTCGATGCCTATGAAATTATATTTACTGTAAAATGCTATCAATATTGACCATAAAAAATGTTTGTTATTTACAAGTGTTCTTTCCTATCAAAATCCCAACTATTGTAATATTTACTCTGACCCTGAAAGTTGGGTTCTCTTACGATGATTTGTTTCCTCCTTTTGTGTTGTTTTTTCATCCCCTCATTACTCATGGTGGTGAATTAAAAAAAAAAACCTCATTAGTTTATTTAGATTGGTTATTTCAAGTTTCTTGGTATCAAAAGAGTAGTAATCAAAAAAGTGAGCAATTTTGTTGAAATACTAATAAACAATTATTTTCTAAGTAATGTTGAGCTTAATAAATTATTTTGTGACTCCATTTACGTCGGTAGAATTATTTTTGGATCGTAAATAGTTTGTGCTTAAAAATTTAAACGCTAGTAAAAATAATATCAATTTTGTAAACAAAAAATTGTATATTTTTTGTTTATTAATTTGGGATAAAGTGGTGCTAAAAGGTCACGTCTAGAGGTGGATCTGGTCGCCGGAAGATATTCCGGTAGGTTGGTTTGATTTTGGCTGCCGCAACTACTTTAAAATAAAGCTATCTCATTCAATTCAAAATGATTGTTTTTATTACATTTTAATCTTAAATTGCAGTGAGTAATTCTGAGAGTGCCCAGATTACATCATTTGTGAACATACACGAACGCATTAAATCAGGTGTCTACTCGCCCGTTTGTAGTTTATTGGTGTTGTTTATAAGCAATTTCTAAAGGCAAACGAAATAGAATTTATTTATTGAATACTGGATAGTTTCATAATCTACACAAATAGCGGGTGGAAGATCATTTTGCAAAGTTAAATATATAAAAAATAGATTCCCTGCCAATGTATAACAATTTAGAACTAGGTTTTCCTCATGTCAGTAGAAAGTATAAACTGATGAACTACGTGTTGATTGTGTTCGTCTTCATCCCCTGGGTCAGTCTGGTCACATCTCTTCTCATAGTGTTGCTACCGATAAGGGCGGTCTTTACATCCCTTGTGGCAATCCAGAAGTAGGAAATCGACATCTGAAAGGTATTTTAAATATCATTCGCATTAAAAAAAACTATATCATTAATTAGAAAATCATTTCCAAACCCAAACAAAATTAATTTAATCTTTATTAATAAAATGAAGAGTTTGTTTGTCTGTCTGTCATGGGTATTGTACGATATCTACCACAAGCAGAGGACTGAAATTTTAAAACAAGTAGCCCCTATGCACAGACATATTCACCTCAAAGCTGGAATTTTAAATTTTTTATCAGATCTTTTAAATTTCTTAAAAACTAGATCTATAAAAATAAAATGAAGAGATTTATTTTCTGTATGTTTGAAGCAAAGAAAAACGTTGCGCGGTTATCCCGGGCTAAGCCGGGTTTTCAACTAATAATAATAAAAAAATTAAAATGTAAATACATTATGATAGTCCTAATAAAATGGCCCAAAGGTATTGTTATATATGGTACGGGTGATGTGCGAAATCTGTATAATATGGAGACTAGCCGGCAGATGTCAACATGATCCAAGTGCAGTGGATAACGTCAGAAATAGAAGGTAATTTATCTCATTTTCGACATTATCAGGGAAATCTCAACACTTCCATACAACCACTTGGGGCACTAAACAAAAATTGCGTGTTGACACCTCACATATCCGGTTTCATTCGACCTTGAAATGAAGAACGTATGCACAGATCTTTCTTTTCTTCATTATCTGGATACTATTGACATAATCCAAGCTCGGACTTGACCTGTAACATATATATACACCATTGGTATCACAAATCATATTATCTTTAAACTACTTAAGTGGCCCCTAATATATAACTATAAAGAAACAAAATCACATTTTAAAATCAATTTCAAGGGAAATCAACGTAAAAATGATAATTGATATTCTCTACAACATAACATATAGAATAATTTAATAATCCTGAATATGTTATACCATGTTGACCGTAAGAATATAAATACTGTCTAATGTAGTATCGTGTTTAGACGAGAGGCTCTACTAGAATAGCTTCCAAAATACCCACTAGGCTCGTTGATTCTCTTTTGTTACATCTTAGTTGAATTCGTATAATCATTATAGCCCTTATTTATAATAATTAGATCAAGCGCGTCAAGCTCGCTGGTTTTGTCGATGACGAAATCAGGATTCAAACTTAGGCCGGGTCTACTGGGGGTGATTTTTCCTAAACTGTAGCCCTCTTCTCTCTCGATGCAAATAAAGGTACCTTTCCTCTAAATTTTACCACGAGTGTAATTAAATGCTGATAGCCCGTTCGGCAAGGGGTCGCGATGGCCTTAAAGACAAAAATTGGTGTCATACCCTGCAAATTGTAGACAATGGACAACGGTGTCTCGATAGTTATAGGATTGTAGGGGAGTTGCCCCAGAAAGGGTACGTAACAAGTTATCTAACAAGGTTGTAAATTCATCAAAAACATCTTAAAGCCGTTGTTGAGGTACACAGGCTATTTAGAACGGGTGTGCGAAGTCTATTTTGAAGCGAACTCTTAGTTGAATATTTGAAATGCTCTCTAAGCTGAATCGGTGTTAAGACTATTTTCTTGCCGTCTTATGCTTGAAAAAGTATGTTGGGGATATTTACATAACTTTATATAAACAGTGCACACATTTGTTTGTAATATTTAGTTTTAATCTAATAAATCAAGTTATAGACACAACATACAACAAAATTCAGTTACTTCATAATATATTCTCATATGCATATTAATTTCTAATGTAACTTACCTTTCGTTTACCCTGTGAGGTAACATTTAACCTTGCATTATTCCACCATGGAGGACCTAAGCTTACAAGATAAGTCTAAAGTGTAGTCTTTCGTGGTAAACGGAGTGTATATAACATCCCAGAATGGCGACACTTGAATATAAATTGAATATTTGAGTTGTAAATATTTTTTTTACTGGCGAAGCTTCGTAATTCTCGAAGTAGGAATTATTTTTTTTTCGGATCGACGTCGAAGCTGATAGTCTATTTGTTTGGAAGCAAGTCGAAGTTTCGAAGCGTCTTGTACCTCCACAGGAGTTGTCTGAACGGCACTTTGAAAAGGTGTCAAGTGCGGACAATCCATATATAGCCTGTGCCGAAAAAAAATAAATAAAATAACAGTTTCTATCCTTTTAAATTTTACAAATTATATCTATAAGTGTCGCAAGTTAATTATTTATCTAAAGAGCTAGGAATAGAAAATTTTTTTATTAGGTTTAGTGTTAGACTTTTGTATTTTATTTTCATCTCAACATTCTGATACTTCACTGTCGAGTTGCTAAGAAACAGGGTTGTTATAATTTTATCCAGCCCCCCTAAACAACTCCCCCCCCCCCAAAAAAATAGTTTTATTAAAAGAGCCCACTTAAATAAACAATAAAACTTAAGCAATTGTGTGATTTAAGTATTAAAAATGATTGGCCTATTTCTATTTAAATAATATAAAACATGATTAATTACGTTTCATAAACATGTTACAGGTAGATTAGAATTTGAATAAACAAACTTAGCACAAGTCTAGATTATACCAAAATTTTATTGAATACTTTAAAGAAAATACATAAAATTTAAACTTAAAATATTATATTAAAATCTTAAGCTTTACTAACATGACTAACTAAACAAAACATTTTCTTTGGAAGAATTTTGTTCGCCATTGTACATTGTTTGTAATTATTAAAACATATATAGGTACTTTTTATGTAATATTATTGATACACATTATTTTCTTTGTAAAGTAAGTTTCTTGATTTACAGGACTAGGCTGCTAATTAAACAGTTAAACAAAATGTCATTTAGGTCCTGTATATTATTTTCCTCTCCTAAAAAATTGCTAGCACTCATTTAAATAAACTAGTTTATGGTTGCGTTATTGCTATCCTTTATTATTTATTTTAGCTCTCTGTATAGATATTTCTTTATTTCAAAATTAAAAAGATATTTAACTTTATTCTCAATAATTTCTATATTTATTTGATTGGTTAAATAAGTTAGCACACATAGTAAATTAAATTAAACCCAACTGGGTTGGGCTTCCATAAATAACTTGGGTTTTCTTCAACCTTGCTAAGAAGATTGGCCTTTATTGTTCGCTTCCAAGGGAAGACGAGCGTTGATCTGCCTCTGTCGATTCCTTTCAAGGGAGGAAACTGGACAAGCCTCTTTGGCTACCTTCCAAGGGAAGACAAGCGTTGATCTGCCTCTGTCGATTCCTTTCAAGGGAGGAAACTGGACAAGCCTCTTTGGCTCCCTTCCAAGGGAAGACAAGCGTTGATCTGCCTCTGTCCATTCCTTTCAAGGGAGGGCAAGCTGGACAAGCCTCTTTGGCTCCCTTCCAAGGGAAGACAGCTTTGACTTACCTCTTTCGCAAGGAAGTGCAATCGTTTACCGGCCCTATATCTCGCCTACAAAGGAACACATTCAGATCTAACATTTTATTTAATCTACTACCCCAATAAAATGTATGCAATGTTTGCGTGTGGGTATTACGTCCCCTCAGAGCTAGAAATATAAATTACATCATATGTTTGATCCGTTTGTTCACACGTGGGCGGTCGTGTTTGACTGACATTTCTCCTTGACTCTAATCTTGGCCTTTGCTTTCGGACCAGCGTCAAGTACACACTTCTTGCGAACTTTTAGCTTGGCCTTCAAGCCTCGCCAACCGCCGGGCAGACAAAATAATAATAATAATAATAATCGGAGAGGAGAGAGCAACTGGGGGGAATTACACACTGATGGAGGACAGGTTTACTCTCTGGATGGTCCTCGGGTTCCAGTGTGGCTGATGAGAAATACAGCACCTGTGACTTCGCCAAGACTTGATGTTATTGCGCAAATCCTTTGGTCCCTAAGGTGACATTCGTGATAAAGTCCCCGAAATAAAGACTTAGCCGGAATGTTGTTGTTCCTAACTTGAAATTAATTAAACTTAAAATGTGTATGAATTAAGAAACTATGTTTTAATTGCATCATTTACTAAAAAGCTTAAATGTAAAATTTGGCAACAATGCACCTTCTCATAGCAAGCAACGAGTAGTATTCTAAATTATTATGGCTCCGAATGTGTGTAAATGGGTCCACTGCATTCTTGTACAATTCCATGGTATATTTGGTTTCATATACTTTATTAATTTATCGACACTGTCCATTAATACGAATATGATAAACATAACTATAAGTATAATAATAATAATAATATTTAGCACCGCGTCTTACTACCCGTTCGGGTTATACGCTTAAGTACTAATTACACTAATGGATTAGGAAATGGGAAGGTTGAATTTAGAGAAAGTGAACCCGCATTTGCGTGGAAGGAGAGTGTAAAACCATTTAGGAAACCCCCCCCCCCAGTTCACCCCGACCGAGATTCGAACCTCGATCTCCCCGTCCTCGGCGGTCGAGCTCAACACGACAAGCGCGTTAGCCAACTACGCCACCCAGGTGGGTCATAACTATAAGGTTTTGTTTGGAGGGACTCTTGAAATATTTCGTAATATCTCGGGAAACCCCACCTGACTGACACATAATAGTGATTGGTTACAAATAGACGTGTAAACAAGAACAATTAATTCACTCAGCATCTCGCTTACTGGTTGAAACTTGAGTAGTAGTAGAGAGCGCTGCCATCGTTCACTACTGCCAACTGAATTCCTTGCCGCTAAAAAAATTTCCCGCATCAACAAAATGTATCCTCCCAAGTAAAACTCTCGTAGCTTAAATAGTAATTATCACGTGCATATCTGACCAAGTTAAACTTTCCAAATGCTTCAATATTTTATTGATATTAAAACCTGAATAAATTCATTTTTTTACTCAATTACAAAAAAAAAGTGGCAAGTTGTACTTTTTTTTCCCGCACGTTTTGGAAAATTCTCGTGGAACCCTGGCTGGGAATAACCACTAAAGGTGTGTTACGTATCATATAAATGACAAATAAATTAGAATTTTGGTAAGAAGAACCGTTTAGAAATTACAATAATATTTTGTGTGTTCAACATTGATAAGATTTTACTTTATTATCAAGTGTGACAGCTGCAGGTAGTATGACTTGGCGTGTAAATAAGTGAATGTAGATATATTCATTTTCACACCGCGTTACTCGTTCGTATCATACGCGGAGGTACTAATTACGCTAATGTGGTAGGGATGAGAAAAGTTGAGTTTTACAGGAAGTTTAGCCGCATTTGCTTGGAGGGAGAGTGTAAAACTCTTTAATGAAAAATAACACCCAGCACATCCGACCGGGATTTGAACTCTGATATCCTCGTCGTATTGCAAAAGTGACGCCTTAGACCAGTCGTATAACCCTGCTGGACGCAAGGGATCTAGGAGCGCATTCACCCCCCTCTCACTCATATACATTATAGAGTATGTATAGCTTGCTTTATGCACCAACAGCTTTGGGGGTACCAAGTGGAAGGTAAATTATATCTGGGGGTGCGCGAAAAAATAAGGTTGAATAGCACTAGCTATTCGACCATTGGCTCTGATCAGTGTTTTTATAATGGCTATTCTCGAAATTGACAACATAAAAAGGGCACTTAAGCGTATATTATGTTTAATATTTGGGAACTTGTAGTTAATTTTTGGCCTGTGGTAACGCAGGCGCTTTGACCTACAACGAGCTCATTCAACAGATTCGATTTTTCTCAGCAATCGGATGACCTAGGGCAACAAAGTCAAGCGCGGTTTTCAAATACAGTTCAGAGCTATTAGCTATCTAAGCTAAGGGCCAGGGATGAGGGAGGATTTTTAGAAAAAACTCAGCACCATTGCCATGGAGAGAGTAAAAATTTGAAGCTATTTATCTCTGAGCTTTTTTTCTATTAGGAAATTAAGGGGAAATTTAGACGTGGGTAGCTGTATAATGTATTATAGTTTGATAGCATGTCTTAAGACAGGTCCTAAAATTTGACCTATTCTTTTGACACATTTCCATTTCTTTGTTTTATAGTTGCACTGTAATTTTTTTAAGCTTATATTAAAATGATTTGCTGTCTTGGGAGGGTAGCAAATGCCCCGCTTGCTCTTTAGTTACCCCAATGGTTCGATCTGGTTAAATTATAATATTCTTGCTTCCTCAGTGTATTTTATTTTAATGTGCGCGCATCATTCCAACAACCGCCTGTCAGTTCGTGGAATATTTTAGCGCCGCCAGAACTCAACTTTTTTTTTTTCTGAAACCGCTGTCTTTAGTCAAGGTTGCTAGATCCCCTCTTCCACTCTCTTTCTCCCTCTTTCTCTGGCCAGTCTTATTGACGTGCTCTGTCCAAGTGCCACTACAGGGGGATGAGGCACTCGTGGCTAGCCGCGGGCAAGACAACTTGCTTACATTACATACGTCATCGCAAACATTTCGACTGGTGCAAACAAATAATAATACATACAGACAAAAAATATGTAGGGGAAATTTTACTAACAAGTGCTGCGTATCGTCGGCGGCCGCGCGGGGAGTCCCAGAATTTGATCGCTCCCAAGACGGTGTTTTTGGAACTTTACGTCAAGTGACACGACTTTTTTTTAGGGGGGGATTAAACCAATACTGTGATGGAACATATTTATTTCGATATGGTGAGTTTAAATCATTTGCAAGTTTTATTTGATATTTAAAATAAATATTTGAGACGTCGCTATTAAACTGCCAATGGGAGGGCTGATCGATTCCAGGTGGCGTTTAAAATGTTTACCCTCTAATTAGTAAATTAGTAAATTTTTGATAGAATGAACCTTATCTGGCATCCAGAAAAGTTGCTTTATATACTTTCACGTATTCATACGTCATGTTATATTATGCACATCAGTCACGTCTGATATATATTGTCAATAAGCCGCCTTATAAATTATTATAAAATGTGAGAGTTGAAATAATTTTTTTTTTAACTTTTTTCCTACTGAAATCCCACTACAGCTAGACCAAGCACAAGGTGTTTTTTTGATTGAATTTTTAAGTTGTGTGTGCTTAGAAAGTTCGTGTTGAGTACATCTTTACTAAACTCGGCTTCCAAGGACTCTCGTATAAAAGCTTCTTTCTGTGCATATTTTTTTTTAATAATATTTATTTTAAAATTAATTGTGTCATATGTGGCGTAGCTATCAAAGCGTTTTTTTATCTTATTGATCAGCTAACCGGACCCGTGGCTACGGACCTAGGGGTCCCGGGTTCTACTACCGGCTGGTACTTTGGGTAATGTTCCCATAAGGGGAACTACCCCAACGGTCTCCAGGGTTTGATTAGTTAGGCTTAAGCTAGGTTTAAGTGTCTCTACTAGTTTCACACCCTTCTATTCACTATCACCATCATTTCATTTCAACAGGACATAGAAAGAACCTCCACGGAAAGGATGTGCGACGGACTTAACTACATTGCACTTCCTTGATGAACATGTAAACATAGAATATACTGCTCATGACAGGGAGACTGGGGTTCGAAGCCCTGTTGGGTGTACTGAGGCTGGTTTTCCCCCTCGCACTCCACGCAAATGCAGGTACACTTCCTCTGGATCCAACCTTTCTCATTCCTAACTCATTAGCGTAATTAGTGAATATGCCTATAACTGAACAGGCAGTAAGACGTGGCGCTAAAAATCCTCAATAGCACACACTCCTCCCCCCACTCCTAACTTAGACAAGTAGGCCTACATCTCGAACCAGATGTCGCATCGTGGTGAGGTTTTCTGTATTCTACTTTAGAAAGAAAATAAAATACTACAAAATGTTAACAGTAACTATTTTTAAATGATAAAAACTATTTCACTGTAGTCAAATGAATAATGCAGACACACGCGAATATGATTTCTGGTTCGAACGTAATCTTGTATTTAAATTATCGGTTAATCGAACGTGAGATGGACTCAATCCAGGACAGTGTTCACAATGTTCATATCCAACCCTAACTCCTATTAATTTACCATTTGGGTGGGTAGTACGACCCTGTATATGCACAATCAAAAACTTCGGTGGCATCAACCAGAATCGAACTAGAGTCCCCTTGAAAGTTCGTCCACTCCTGAAACCGTTTATCCACGTAGGCGGATTACAATGGTATTATAATTTACTTTTGTTTGGGAATAAGTCTTTAAACACAAATCAAATTTGAGTTATTAGAAGCTGTAAAGTTTGCTTATTTCTTAAGAGTATAGACATTCTGGTTCAAGACGCATAAAATATTCCTTTTCTCGCGCACGATTGTTTTTGTGCCAAATAGTAATTACTTAAATAACTAATAGTCAATTTCCGTAGATATCTACAATGGGAGTTCGATGCTTTGACATGTTTTAAGTCTAAGGTTAAACCCTCTTCGCTTCGACTTTGGCACCCACAATGATCTTCGCATCTTACCACCGCGTCATACTGCTTACCACCTGTTTGGTGTAAAAATATGCTAATGGTGTTAGGAATAAGGAAGGTTCTATTTAGAAATGCATCTGCATTTGCGTGGGGAGAGTGGAAAACCGCTTTGGAAAAGCCACCCTCACTACACCCGACCGAGATCGTACCTCGATCTTCCCGTCCTCGGCATTCTTGTCTACTGCGAGAGTGATGCCTTAGACCATGTGGTCACCGAAGTGGGTCGAAACATTAATTTTATGGCATAATAAAACTCAGATATTCCCCAAAATTTTGATATATTGGCATACGTGAATATAGTGTTATTTTGTTTTTTATCTAAATCCTTTTCTTTACCTTATCAGCATTGTCACGCACCTGGAAAACTGGTAGAGCCGTAAAAACACAGGGAATTTCACAAACCGTTGAAATATACTGAAATGTTTGAGTTTGGGGCATTTAAATGCGAGCTTCAAATAGTAACCTTTGGTATAGAGTGACCGCCACTGTGATCAAGTGATCAGAGTTCATGCCTACAGATCTAGAGGTCCCGGGCTCGATCCTCGGTGCTTACAGATTTTTCTGTAAGATTAATGGCTGGAAGGTTTGTTATGCTGAGCACATGACACCCTATATCTGCAGAAATTGGCACTATATTCGCCAACAGACGGTGGCTGTTTGGTCGGCATGACTCGATTGCGGATTAGATTGAAGTGTATAGGGTTAAAAAACTGAAGAAATAAACACGCTAGGTCTGATAAAGGTCTTTAAATTCTGAATTTTCGGTGACCTGGTGGTCTAGGGGTAAGGTGTCAGACTTCTGTGCTGAGGGTCCGGGGTTCAATCCTCGGTCCAGGCACAGATTTATCTGATTGCCAAACCCTTCCTTCACCTCTGACAAGATGTGTATTAATCACAACTTGTGAATGTGAGGAATGCCAGGCCTCTACCGTGGTTCGGATTCCACGTTAAACTGTAGGTCCTCCATTTCTTCTCACAATCACCCTACCATTGCACATTAGCATAAGTGCGTATAACCCGAATGGGCAGTAAGACGCAGTGCTAATAATACTAATAATAATAATAATAATAATAATAAATTCTGTATTTTGGCTCCTTTAAACATTGGTTGGTCAAGGTTAACTCATGCTGTTCTAAACACCAATAGAATAACTTCAAGCCTTTCTCCGATTGACTAATAATGGCAGAAAGACAGTAATTGAATCTTCGAAAACTTGTGAGTATATATTAGGAAGATTAGAAAAAATAATGCTTTATCATCTTGACTGTTATAAAACATACTGCCTAAAGGAGCAAAGAAAAATAAACTCAGCTGAGCAAATTTCAACTAATGAGTGGGATGACATTGAATATTTGTAAAAAAGACACTGCACTAGATAGAAAAGTAAAGGGGAATATGTGTATTACTTGTGGCAACAGAAAGTACAAAGGGGATTTAAGACAATTACTGATTTGTGAAAATTAAAGAGATGAGAAATAATTGTTAGCAACTTGTTACTTTCAAGATGAAGTTTTTTTTCTAGGATAAGCATTATTGATGATGTGAAGACTGTGTTTGTATCTGATGTTTTGTACCTTTATTCATGTATGAGTAATTACTTACAAAAATACTCAATAAGTACTGAACATTTTGAAACTCTAATTAATGACAACACAATTAAAACAGGTTTTCAAAACTTACTTGATAAACTAGACTTTTCCAAAAATGGTTGCGAGTTGTCTGAGATGTATTTGTTTATGAATTCTTAACGTCTGCTTGAAACCTCTATTTCGAATAGACAAATGAAAAGTCTTCTTATCAAGCATTTTGGATAGTATGTAACATATACATATCCCAAGGAACGATCAAAATCTCAGCTCCAATTTTCTTCAAACTTAAGTGTAATAAAGACTGTCAAAAAATCTGTTCAAGAAACAATTTTAAAGAAAGTAAAGAACAACTAGTGAAGGAGCTAAAAACTATGATTTTTAAAATTCCATATTTATACTGCACAAGAAATACTTGAGACGTTTAAATCCAACACCTTGATTAAATCACTGAGCCACGTTTATCTATGCAGCAGCTACGAAACGCCTTAAGAATGAATCATTCTTTTGCAACCATATCACTGGGACTGGTAGAAAATTCCCAAGTGCCTTTATCAACACACCTGACACAATATATGCCACTTCGAGCGTCCATGGATAACTGTGACTATGAAGAGTATGCACAGTAGGACATAGGTGCTTAACATGATACGGTTCTAGCTCTGTTTCAAAATGAAAGTCAACAAAATACCATATATTATGGACTGAATATAAATAATTTTACTGAAGAGAAAACTTAATGATATTTTGATTTGTCACAAGCTTGTACCATTTGTCAAACCTAAAACAAGAGGAGGCGTTGATCGTGTAAATCAACCCATGCATTACCCAAGATACACTGACAATATCAATAACAGTAGTAACTATCGTCCCTGTTTGGTCATTGGCACGATTTTTTTATCAACTTGCAACCTCGGAGGTGCCAGTTTTTCATAAACCAGCAGAGTACCTTCGTGGAGCACTTTTAACTCACCTGTTATAGAAAAACAGCTTCTAAAAACTGTTTCTGCGAGTGTCCCAATTCTTCTTTTTTCTGCTGCAATTCAGTCTTATTTATGCACAACAATAATAAACTTTCAAGAAGAAGTGACAGGTAATTCAAAATTGTCGAATGTCGAAGGTGTTTATCATATAACCAAAGAACTTCCGTCGTTATTTCCCTCCGAATTTAATATATTTCTTGGTATGGGTTCCTTCCACACCACATACATAATTATCAACTGTTTAGGGCAGCTTCTTGACGATAGTGGTTTGTTGAAGCACTGATATAGGCCGAAGTATTTGGTTCAAAATTGATTGAGGGAGGGTGTTCTACAAGACCATCACTATTTCAGAGGAGTTCAAGGTATGGGTATAATATCAGAAGCTGTACAACGAATACAACTCAAAACAATTTTTTCTCAACACTGAAAATGGGTGCTTCCAACCACTCTCCTAACTATATTAAAAACATTTGAGGTGTCCTCTGTGGAAAAGGACGGCCTTGGTGTGAAGAAGAAAATGGAAGATATTTTTGGTATTCTGCCGGATTTCAATGCAGATTTTGACATGTTGATAAAAACAGCTGAAGAAAAATTAAACGTTTTCTGTTTTTGAAACACTTTTCTTGAAAACTCTTTTCTATACTGAGAGATATCATAATAGCTGATAGATAGAAAAACTGACCGCTTCATATATCTTCACTTTAAATAGCATTGCAATTTTTGTTTTCTTTGGTGAAGTCATTTCTGCAAGATGGGTTCGGTTTACTATGAATTTTGTCTGAAACTTAAATAAATGCATCTAATATCTTTGAGTCATTAAGAGAGATGAATTATTAGTAGTTAAGCATGGAGATAAGAAATTTAGCTGTGTTGGTGTGGATCAAGGCTTGAATATGTGTTACAACAAATCAGCAAAGAATAAGGTGATATAATTGGTATAAACTGGAAAAAAGAAGACATAATCAAGCACTAGGCGTTTTCAATGTATATACTTCATTGAAGAATCTGTGGGATTCCTTGATAATGATGAGTATGTCCATCATGAATTTTCGGAACCATAACAAAAGATAACCAGTGCATTGTCACAATGGTCATTTTCATTGCTGATAGGTGTAATATTTTTACTCTACAAGAACAGGACGAGTTCTCAACTTTGCCACAGGAAAAAAACTTGCTAGCAGGAGAAGGAAAGTTTAAACTAACGTGCATTCTTGAAGTACAGCATAGGCATATATACTCTGTTCAATCCTTTGCCATACTTTATTTAGGGAAATCTAATATAATATAATAAACAACTTTATTATTTAATATCATACATTGTAATATGATGATTAATCTTTCCGGAGTTTGGTGTTGAGAGTTTTTTTTTTGTTGACAATCTTGTGGAGTCTTTTAAGGATCTTCTTTGGAACTCGGCGTGATTATGACAAGGTTCAAGTTTTAATTTTATTTATATATGAATTCAATTATTCTGAACAAATTTATTTTTAATTTGATTTTATAAACATTTGACCCAAAATTATTATATTTGTATTTACGACAGCTTAAACTTTGATAACTAGCGCGTCGCGGACAGTTTTATTACAAGGGTTAAGATCGAGTGAAATTTAGAGAGATCATTATTTCGCGGACCATTCCCACTGTAAGTTTGTGTAGATCGAATGAAATTTAGAGGTATCAATGTTTTGCGGACCGTTCTACAGTAAGGTTGGACGTCGAATGAGAAAGGGAAGCCTTTTTTTTTCTAGTATATAGCTCGAAAGAAATCGTTCTGGAATATTCTCTCCTTCTTTAGGTTGCACCATGTTTCTATTAGGTCCCAGAAGTGAGGATGAGAAAGAAAGTTTTCTCGAAGTTATGTTTCACAAGTATTCACAATAGGGGTGGAGAACTTTGAACAAAAGAGCATCGTTATAAACAAGATAAAAATAAATGAATGATCACCCAGGTGTGTGAGAAGATTTCCTCACACATGTGGATGCATTGAGTTTTATATTCTGAAATTATTCATTATTTTGAAATATATTAAGGTTGGGGACTTTAGATATGACTTATTTATGATGAAATGAAAATCTGTTTCATTACAGTGGGCCTATGTTAGCTAATAATATATGCAACTTCTGTATACAGCTCCGTACAATGGTCATCACCTTTGTGGCCCCTGCACCACAATGTTTTTGTTTGCTTGTAGAGCAAAATCACAATAATTGTTAATGTTCTAAAAAAAAAACAGTTGGGTTGTGTTTCTACCTTGGTATAGGCTACACTTTCTTTTTTGCCGAGATTAATATTTTCACAAGCCGGCGTGAAGTGCCTTTAATGGACTTACCTCAATGCCCTGAGGTCTTCTCAAAGTATATAATTAAAAAGTTCGGAGGTGAGTTTCTTTTCGTTCTCTTCCTTTCGTCCAGTGCTTAGTCTCCGTAACTCAACTCGTACCTGCACACATTTCTTGCTTTGGCAGATCCAAATGGCCAACGACCGACGTTATTTTGTAGCTCTGACATTATCTCTTTTCGTCCCTAACCATGTGCGAAGCCAAGATTTGCTATTTCCAACCGAATCCGAATATTTGTTTAGTAACTCGAATAAAAAATTTAAAAATTAAAATGGTTTGAATCGAATTCTAATATTTGCTTAGCTACTCTCGAATATTTAAAAATAAAAATTGTTTTGATCGAATCCAAATATTTGCAAAATAACTCGAATCGAATATTTAAAAATAAAAGTGGTATTAATTGAATCCGAATCGAAAATTTCCTAATGTTTCGAATAAAATATTTTATAATGTACTGCTATTAAATCCAAATATAGTACTATATTATTATATTAGGCGTAATTGAGTTCAATAAAAATTAAGGTCATAAAACTTTGTTCAAATAATGATTGGATATTAAATATTACGAGACTCGCAGGTCTATAAATGGTCAAGTCAAGTAATGGATATATGAAAACTTCTTTACAAAGCTAAATTATTCAAATGTTTAACTTTTAGATTGGCGTTTAAGATAATGTATTTCGAATTAAATTTCATCCTACCCGAATTTATTGTATATCAAAATTTAAAATTTCTCATCCGCTACGAAGTTTTCAAATATTAATAATATAAGGAATTATGAATCGGATACGAGTCCTAACATGATTCATATTTAGATTTGAAATTTTGAAACTTCTTAGTCGCTTAGTATATATTTGTACACATATGGTAAATTGCTTGAGCTGATATGATTAAGCACTGAGTAATACTTTTTTATGGCAATTTATCGCCTATGTTTGAGTTTGCATCGAACTCCGAACATTTCTTACCCCGCGCCACATATACGCGTTTTAAACTGCGGCCTGGGCTATGGGTTCTTGCTTGTTTTTTATAATTATTGTTTCTAACTTCGCCTGTTTTCAAAAGTAGCCTACACGACTACTCAAGGTATAAAAAAAAACTAGGCTACTGAAAATTTTTTTTGGTCAAAATGCTCATTTTTACCCGAGGCAGATATCAATGCCGAATCATGAGCAATTTTTTAAATAGTTTTTATTGTGTTGGTGACCTGGTGGTCTAGGGGTAAGGTGTCAGACTTCTGTGCTGAGAGTCCGGGGTTCAATCCTCAGTCCTGGCACAGATTTATCTGATTGCCAAACCCTTCCTTCACCTCTGACAAGATGTGTATTAATCACCACTTGTGAATGTGAGGAATGCCAGGCCTCTACCGTGGTTCGGATTCCACGTTAAACTGTAGGTCCTCCATTTCATCTCACAATCACCCTACCATTGCACATTAGCGTAAGTGCGTATAACCCGAACGGGTAGTAAAACGCGGTGCTAATAATAATAATAATAATAATAATAATAATAATAATAATAATAATAATAATAACAACAACCACACCCTTCAAAACACGTCCGTTCCGAATGAAGGATGGTGTCGAAAAAGAACGAAAGCGGATGCTTATTTTAAAATCACAGTCCTATGGAACATAAGAACATTCGACTGGAAGCTTCTAGCGCAGGAAACAGTTAGTAAAAATCCTCCACGTCAGCCGACTGCATTAACGCACTGAAGCTAGTTACACTGGCTGATGCCTTCTACCTTCAGGGCGTTAACTCAACGACAAAAAATAGCTAGTACTTTCTTAGTTAGAATCTGGTTATTTACTTTAATGAGCCTATTTTATGCCTGAAGTAATATATTATAAAATTCAAATAAAAGCAAAATATGTTTAATATAGAAAATGAATAGGAGAATATTGTCAATGCTCTCAAATATCCTTTGGGGTCAAATCAAGGTCGTTACAAGATTAATTTAATGAATTGCTGTAATAACAGATGTCAGTCAGTTATGATATGTTGGATACATATGTTATTTATATATAAGTTATTGGTTGCTATAAAAGAAGTGTTATACACACAAAAAGTTAATTTGAAACATGTTAATTGAAAAAAATTTTGAATTAAAGGGACGTTCCTTATCTGATATTTTGATTCCTCTCCTTATAAAGTTTGTTGCAACTCTTTACTGGGTGACGACATGTTTCGGCGAATTACGTCATCATCAGGTCTGAGACAAACAAATGTGAAATTATTAAGTTATAATAAAGTTACATCCAAAATATTGAGAGACGTAGAGACATTAATAAAAAACATTAGAACTAATCAAAAAGTATAGATAAATGGAGGAACGAGAAAAAATATAGGCTATCGTATCCACATTATTCAAGTTTTTTCTCTTGGTTTTATTACTTTCTCTCGAAACCTCGGAGAGAAAGTATTGTGGTCGTCAAAAAAAAATCGAACTCAAGATTTTGATACATTTCGACGTTTCGTAACCCCCCCCCCCCCCCCCCCTGAAACAAAAAATGTTGTTTTCGCGATGCTGTTTGTTTGTACCTCGAGCTAGAGCCGAAACTCTTTTACCGATTGGGCTAAAACTTGATATCTGGGGTTTTCATAGGGTCCTCCGAGGGGTTTTTGGAATTAAATATCCAACCCTAAATTTAAGGGTATTCTACTGAAGGACAAAAAGAGAAAAGTCTATTTTCTTGAAATTTGCTCTAACGATTTTGATTAAATATATATCTATACTTTGTTTATCAGTATACAAAAATGGCCATTCTCATTTTCTCGTGAAGATGACTTTGAGGGAAATAGGGTAAATTTTCAAACTTTCATAATTTCTCCGCAACTATTTGAAATACGAAATAACTGTATTGTAAAGTTGTAGTAGTATTAAAAATTAAAATCTTTTGTTTGAAATATATTTTTATAATACCAATAATTGATGAGCTATAAACAAATATAAATTATTTTTAGTAATTCGACTCTTTGAAAATGAATTTTATTTTATGCTCTTTGGTGGACAAAGCTGTTTCTCTCTCAATTTTCCTGTAACAATGTTCTTAGTTCATAATGCCATAGTAAGTAATTATTGTATATTATTTAATTTTTGATATTTGGTGTAGTGTTTCACAATGTGCTGCTGTTTGTGTGTATTGTGTACAGTTCATTTGCCTGTGTAAAACTACTGTGTCTTCGACAATGTTACCTATTAAATTTAAAATATGTTTCTAATAGGCTCATTGTTCTGATATCCTAATTCTTCCGTGCAGGTGATTTAAAGTGTTTTTTTGACTGATTACCAATATAAAAGATCTGTAATGCTATTGGACTTGAATCGGGTGCTGGCTGTCCTTACGATCGTATCGACGACTTCATTGAAAATCTTATGGTAGTGGCGTCGGCGTACGAATTGTTGTTTATTTTAGATGTATCAGCAGAAATTTACTATTTTAAAAAATATCCTGTAGTAAGATAAGCTATAACAAAACACGTTTTTCGTAAGCACACTTACATTACTGTATCACTTACCTACAAAGCAATTCTATATTAATTTATTTTTTGTACCTTTCAATGCGCATACGCTCCGGTAAGAGTTGTCTTTATTACCCAATTACGATACTTCGACTTTCGTCTGCACGCACTACTGTTTTCGTAGCTGTAGGTATTTTAGCTACAATATTTTGAGTAATATTTGCATTCAATATGCATTTGTCTACAACTTCTACATTATTTGGTCTTTTATTGCATCAAACCTAATCCATTAATATATCTCATGTAACGGTAAATTTTAACGAGTTAAAATGAACATAATTTTGATGTAGTCCGTATGGTATTGTTTGTAAGGTGTCAGTTTTAATTTTTCAAGCTGTTTATGTCACTACTATTGCTTACTTTAAAGTTATATACGGGAATTATGATTTACGAGTAACATTAGTACAAAAACCATTATTAAGAATGTTGTATAGTCTGTTACGGGAGGATGTACATGGATGTAAAACCATTAGGGTGACACCAACCCTATATACGCCGCTGCCTGATGGTATCATTTCTTTGGTGTGGTGAATGGAAGAAGGTTTATTTATGTTGCTTGCATCATCTACTCGGTGAGGAATTATCCTTGGTAGCCTCGGTTTTGCAACAATATTTTCTGATTTTGAGTTTGTAAAGTCCCAGAAAGCTTCATACTGCATTCTAAAATTTCTCAGGAGTTCAGGCAACGTAGCAATCATTTTTGAAGCCTGCTAAAGGTGACGTGATTCCCTTTGAAGGTAACTGTTGATCGTATCCACATGGTCGAAAAGTTTGCAACGTAAGAACACATGGAAAAAAAATTCTTAAAGTTCTATTTAAATGATAAAGCTTATGATTTTTCTGATTCTGCTAATTCCTCATGAAGCTTTCGAGTTTGTTGTAATTGGAGAGACGGACAAATCAAGATTTATATCAATCTGATTTGAAGGTTTTTGAAGACGCCTACACTTATTTGAGAGTTTCGGACAAAATTGGTATGTAAGTAAATTACGGCATCCGTTTATAGAGACATATTTTGAAACAATCTCTAAACAACGGACAAAAATTGAAAGCAATAGTTTCATTTATAGTATTTTACTTTAGAAATGTCAGGAGTGCCTTTATCTCGCCTAAAGTGTGAGCAGTCCCGACTTGCCTAGGTAAAATGAATACAATACTTCAAGATCATACCTTCCACCCCAACCTATCCCTCATCGCAGGCTATTGGTTGGCTGTGCTCGTGGCATCACATACAGAATAGAAGGTCTACTCCTCACATTTATTATCATTGTGTGTTGTTCTGTGTATAGTGCAATCTGAACAGCAATCTTTACAATATTATTCATTACTCATAACAATACTGCATAACGGACATCTATTAGTGACAGACTTTTTTTTTATCCTGGAGGGTGTCCCGTTATTATTACGGAACAGCGTCTCAGACTTGGTATTTGTTGTCTCATCTGTTATATTTCGAGATTATCCACGACATTTCTGAAGCAGTTGAAAATACAAGTTCTCGTGTGCAAAGTATCCTACTATTACCGCTCCTGCTGATCTCTGGGGCCCTTTAGAGTTGGCGTCAGGAGTTGCTCACATTTGGCATTCAAAACTTTCACAACAAATAATATTTGCGTTCATTCATTTTCCAAAACATTTTTACATCATTGAAACACAAACTTATGAAAATAACTGTTTGGATTATTTTTTGGAAGGGGGAGGGGGAAGCAGTTTCAGTGTTTCACTTAAAAAATTATTTATACATGAGAGCTTCTAAAAGGTTGCATTCTTTTCACACAGTAAGATTGTGAACCATATGGAATGAAGGCGATCGATGACTAATGACAAACCGTGCTTCGATTGTATTCATGCGCATGTGTTTATAAAATAAAAACGTTTGATTTTGAAACTGATATTTTGTATGCCTCTCTATAAGTTATTAAAAAAAAATTATATTTTTTGTGGTCACTTAAAATAAGGTACAAACAAGTGTGGATATAATACTTTCTAATTTACTATTTTATGCATTATAAGATCTCTCATTGCCACAACTGCGAAACAAAAAAAGCATAGTTCTAATATTTTTATTATTTTTTGTTCTTTGAACTAGTTACGTAAAGGACAATTATATAGTAATCCTTAGGGAATTATTATTAGAAGTGTTTGTTAACACTTTTGATTAATAATATAATATTACCAGTAAAATAATTATTTCCGCGTTAGTGACTTTCAACCAACTCTTCTACTAGCTGTCAGCAGCTACCACCACTTCAACCGTGGATCGACTATCGCTCTGTATTTCCTTTGTCCTTTACCAGGAACTTTTCAATCATTAGTGTACTATGCGGTCGTGGACATGTAATTTATTCATTAAAACGTTTGCGCACAGAGCACTGGCTACTAAACTCATGGCTTATTACTCATTAACATTATGAATCGATAACAATCGTTACCTTATCTCTATTGTTCTGTGGCTGACCTGACTTGGAATACATGCTAGAAGCGGCCAAATCCACGTCTTTAGGAATACAAGTTAAAATACGCTGATAGGCTAGTATTTGTGTGGGGCACCATTTAGGAAAGTACATCTTCTGTAAAATAAGAACCTTGATCCCCCCTCCCCCCCCATCACCGGTAAACCATGGACTAAATTAACCAGCGTGCCCGTTAATGAACATTACTTCAAGAACACTTGTAATTAATCCTTGAATTTGTACACCAATTCTTATGCATTCTATTGTTTATAATCATATTAATGATCGCGCAGTTTCGATAGGCCTATAATACTAAAAAGAAATTCCTTTGTAATGATACTGTTTTGGACCCCTCTCATATATTCAAAAAGTCATGGATAAAGTGTATTTTCGTTAAAGTACTGTATGTAAAATTTTCTTTTAATACTTATCCATGAAGAATCACGCGCTTTTAGAAGTAATTTCAATACACTACGTTTTAAAACCTTTTACTTCTCTAAAAGATTTAACTCCGTTGTATTAGAGATCATGTGAAATGCTGGCTCTCTTTCCCAATAGGAAGCTAGCCTTCACAACATCAGGCTGCCAGGAGTTTTCCTATTAGTTAAGTTTTAACAGTGTTGACAAGGCGTCCGAGATTCAAGGGGTAGGTCATATATAAGCAACTTGTGCGTAGTCACATAAATCTACACAGCACACAGTACTCAGAACACGGAACGTGTAATATCACAGAAAAACAATCCGTAATTTAACAAAAGCTGTGTCATTTTTATATCATATCTTCAGTACAGATGGTGTAATCATTTAAATAAATCGAGTGCAACATCAAAAGTATTGCTCATTTCATAACAATAAGTATCACCAAAAAAATCCGATAAAGCAATAATTGATGCTTAATCACAGGGCAATATCACGATATAAATCTCCGTAACATTATAATTGGCTCCCAACAACGGGTCATTAATCTCCGTAGCGCTTCAATTGACGCCCAATCGCGGGAAGATTATATCCGTAACACTTTAATTGGCGCCCATCGCGGACCGTGTATCACTTTACCTTAAATGACAAATTCCTACTAATCCGAAAATCCCTAGTTTAAATCTCGTCGGGTCTTAAATCTATAATTAATTATGTTGCAAATATACGGTCTCGGAACTGTTTTATTTGAACTAGAATTAACCTCTGTAAGCAACTTGTTCACTTTATAAATAAACTTTTCTAGATTAGATTAAGAATAGTTAAAGAATACATACTAATATTTTATTATATCTAAATAATAACCTCATCGACTTTTCCCATTAACATTTTTTATAATTTTTAGCACCGGGACTCACTACGCATTCGCCTTTTAAAATGATGTACTAATTACGCCAATGGTTTAGGGATGAAGAAGGTTGAGTTTAGAGAAAATGTACCAGAATGTACGTGGAGAGAGAGAATGAGAAACAATTGAGGAAGGAAAACCACCCTCAGTAGACCCGGTCTAACCACGGACTCCCCTTTATTGGCAGTCTAGTCTAACATGAGAGAAGCGTCTTAGTCCATCCGGCCACCGAAGCATGTATTGTTTTATTAATTGTATACATAATTAATCAACTTCCGTTGTCAAAACAACCATAAAAATAAACTCCTTGATGTATTTTATAACTTTTTTTCATAGACTCGCGAGTAAAAGGGTCTAGTCCAAAAATTCCTTATTATAATGCGATTTACCGGTAAAGTGTCTTTAAAATAAGTACTGGAAATATTGGCTTTGTAATGTACTGAATGATTGTAGTGGGGTTTGTGGAAAAGCAAACTGATATCCGTATCAATACAGGTTTTTTAAACACAATATGTTGATTGCAAAAATAAAAAAGATAAATCTTCAGTCGACACGTTTAGTTTAATTTTCTTACAGATAACAAGTCAACTCAACAGTTGGGCGTAGTGCCATTTTAAAAGATTTATGTCTAAAAGTCAGAATGATATGACATATTCAAAAATCATTGCGATTATTATTTGTAGTAAGTTTATTTGGTTTGAAAACGTGTTTTGTTATTGAAAGTGCAAAAATAATAACCTTAATTTATGATCCCTTCCGTCCCACCTTAATAACACGTAATTAGGAGCAGCTGTCAACTTTTGTTTAGCACGTTCTTAAAAGTATTTTGTAAGTCAAAGTTGATAAATGATCAGTGATTTAACTTGAAGATATTATCTTTTATAACAAGTAATCTCACGGTATTTATTTTTGATTATAAATAATTGATAAATATATTTTAAACTGTTTTATCAGGCAACACAAATACTATGTAAGATACAATTTAACGTGGTTTTTACTCTTGACTCGGGAGTGCGGGGCTCGATTCCGACCGAGTGCACTAGGAATATGACATTGTCTCGTAATTTTTTTTCTCCTGGAGAATACTAACAAACCGTTTATTAAAATTAAGTGATAAAGCGAACAAGTAAAATAACATTAATTAGGAATCTGTTAAGAACCCATGTTGATAGTAACCTTTTTATTTCATTCTTATCATCCACAGATTTATAAAACATAAATGTTACGTTCTCGTATTTGACTGCCGAGCTACCGAGGTCAAAATGAATTTCGCAGAGAGTTCTTCTCTTGCTCTATAGGTAGCGCTCCAGCTTGTTAGTACTACGGTGGTTTGTCGCTAGATAGCACCACCTTGTCTTTGTTATTGTTTTGGGCACAACTAAATCGACGCATCCAATAATAATAAAATCACATCAAAAGCTTCAGTTTAAATAAAAAAATACTGTGTGAATTGAATTTTAAATAATAAATAATTTAACAGATCTGAATAAAATATATTTTGTATAGCAATAAAAATATTGACAGAAGGTCCCTGAAAATATTTATTTTAAACAAAAAAAACAGTGTGTTTATTGAATTTTAACTGGTAAATAACTAACACCAAAATGAAATCATAGGTTAAGATATATTTTGTATAGCAATAAAAATAGTAAGAAAAGGGCCCTGACATTATTTATTCAAACAAAAATGTGTTCATCTGAAGACCACTAAAAAAGAGTTAAAATTAATTAGTGACACGACTGTTGAGAGATGTGATCGTTTGTAGTCTGTATCTTTCTATCGTGTACAACTACTAACTTTGTGTTCATAATTCCTGGTCTTTTGCTAGATCCATCCTACTTCTAAGCAACAGTCCAATTTTCACAGGAAAAAATTATCCAACAGACAGAAAATGTTAGAACTACTCTCACTAATACAAACGTAAGGTCATGTGGTATTTATCTAGCTTACTTTATTCTTTAGTAATGATTGAATATTATGTATTTTTCTTCTTAAGTCAACAACCCAAACATTATCTTGATGTGATTACTATCTATCCGGAGCTGGGTATGCACTGAGCCCTGCAGATGGTTAGTGCTACCTGCACCATCTGGTCTGGTGGAGTTCAAGAAGTGTGGTGGGCTACCCTTTGCCTTCCACACTGGATTTCTATGAGCGAGCGTGAAAGTGCATACCAATCTTGCCGGAAAGGTCTTTTCACATGCCTTTGAGGGTTACTTTACATGCCCAATCAACATGTGACGATGGCTTTACCTCGACGACTGACTAATCCACATCGGTGGCTGCACGGTCTAGATCAGGGGTCCCCAAACTTATTGAGTGGAGGGCCACATTAGGATATTGAAAGGACTTTGCAGGCCCCGGATTGAAAAATATTATATATATATATATATATGATTTAATAATTATTATACTATTAAATAATTATTACACATGCATGGCTGTGTCTATTTTCTCTCGGGAATAACAGAGAACAAACAAGCTATACAAATATATACAAGAATTAATTATTAAATGTAAGAGTTTTTTTCCGTTAGTAATTAATGGACACATGTTGTGTGTAGGCCTATGTATTTAAAAGGCCTCTCAGTCCCTTCATACCATGAACAGGGTTTAGGTATGTATTTTGTGACTGCATACAGGAACACTATAATTTCGGCATTCGTCATTGAAATGATTTGTTTTGAAAGTGTCCGCTGGCCAGAAAAACCCACTCTTTGACCTGTAGTTTGGTGACCCCTGGTCTAAAGTGTCACTCTCCTAATAGTTTGTGCTGCTGATATCGTGGTTCAAGTCTCTGTCGGTTGTAGGCCTACATATGTTTTTTGATAAGTTGTTTTTACACTCTCGCTCTACGTAAATGCGGGTACACTACTTCTAACACATTGGTGTTATTAGTACTTAAGCTTATAACCCAACGGGAGTAAAAAGCGGTGCTAAAAACAACTAAATTCTTAATTTAAAAAATTAAATTAAAATTATGGAATTTTGACCCCTTAAAATGACACGCTTTTAATTGTTTAGAAAGAAAAATATACATTTTGAAAATAATCCAATAATCATAGCCTTTAGGGACGATTATGCAAATACTATTTAAAACAATTACTCAATGATTATTTAGCCATAAAAATGGGGCAAAGAAGCCGTCGTATTGTTTAAATATCGCATGCAATCATACGTGTCGTGGGAACTGTATCTGAACCAACTTTGTGCGCTATCAATGATACATCATATAAATGGTATCGTTTGTACGGGACCTTATTGTATCCTTAGAAATGTTTGAGTATTGCTGATGCAAGTTGTTGACTTCCTGGTGTTACCTAGGAAGTGTTCTCAACTGCCATCTGCTGCAGGTGATTGCACTAACTGGAACTTCCTACTGCACGAGTTCAACCTCTCTGACTCGACTGATTTCATGCTTTACCGCACAGACCGCAAAAGATGTAAGGATTAAATGGTACGACGCACTCGTTAAAAATACTTTCTCATATAGTCTATTATAACTAGGAACAAAAACAAAAAAAAATTAGTTAACAGTAAACTATCCTTAAATTATTTTTTCTTCAGAAACAAAACCATATTATTTTAATAATCATATAAAATACTCTTCAGGTGAGGAAGGTTATATTTATAGGAAGTGTTCCCGCATTTGCATGGAGTGAAATTGAAACACTACCCTCAGTACACCCGACCGACATTCGAACCTTGATCTCCCCGTGTCGGCAGTCTAGTGTAGAGTGAGCGCATGTTTAGAATGTTAAAAATTGTCAAACCACTATTACTTACTAATTCAATGTACGGAGGAGGGCAAAAAAACGTAACCGGAAGTCTAGCTAGTAGTATAACTTAATGTTTCGGTCAGCCGTCACTGTCTCAATAGAGCGGATTGCCGATGACGGGAGGGATCGGGGTTCAACTCTCGATTAGGTGTACTATTTGTATTTTAATTGACTTTACACTTTTCCTCTACGTAAATATGGGTACACTTCCTCTGAATTCCACCTCTCTCATGCCTAGCTCCCATTAGTGTAAATATGCGGATCAAACGATTAGTGAGGCACGACGGAAAAAAAACTCATCATAAAAGGAAGTAGGTAGGCTAAGGGTGACTTCAAACAATCTAGGGGAACAGGAGGAGGGTTAAGCTTAAGAAATTGCACAAGCATTCGCTAGCAGATTTAGTAGGAACCCAAAAAATAAATATTGTTATATTCATCTCTGGTAATAAATTAATAAATATGCATTTTAAAACAACTGTTGTGGAATTTTACCTTGTAGTTATAGGCCTATTTAGATAGACATAGAATTAATATCTGACAGCTAAAAGATATTTTATTCTTTTCTTTAATAAACCATGTTATTTGCATCTCTTTCATTTGATAAATTGTGTCAATTTGTTTATCAATAATGTAAATATAGACCTTTAGTCAACGTTGGCTACTCTCAGCCAAATTTCGATATGAATGAACTATTTTGACAGTTATAAAACTTACTAAAACATTTGTGATATATTTATACGTCAATTCATGTAATCTGCAGCTGTCACTTTTGAAATATGATATTAATACCTATAAAATTATGGGCCTAGTAATAATAAAGTAAAATATACTCCATTCACGGTAGGAATTACTCTCTGAAAGGTCTTTTTTCCTACCAATATCCTACTATATAATAGATTTCTAGGAGGGAAAAAGGACTTTCAGAAAACAATTCCTACGCTGAACAGACTTTAATATAAATAATACCAGCAAAACTGAGTTTATCTTTTCTAAAAGCTCCTACCAGAATTCCAATGTAAATTTATTAATGTTCTTAGTATGACGGTCAGACTATACTCTAGCTTTATATTTCGACTCGCCACATATTGACCTACAGGAAAAAGGAGGTAGAATATAGAATAAATGTAGGCATTTGCGTTCAGAATTAGAAACTATTTAGTAAAAAATACACGCCGTTGGAATTCTAACTCTGACCTCCCCGTCACTGGCAAAGAAGAAACTAAGTCTTTGTCCGCGCACTCACCGGCACATGTAATAGCTTATTAAAAGAGGTAGACGAAGGTGTCTTCAATATTGCCATTTTAATTAAAAAATAATTATGTAATCTTTTATATAACGTTTCTTAAGGGACAATGTTAAAACCGAAGAAGTAAAAATAAAAAATAAAACTTTATTATTCAGAGAAAACTAGCCTTAGTTCATAAAAAACTTTCATTCGGCACTGTTCCTGTGATAAAACATAAGGTCTATTACTAGAACATGGCGCCGTATATGTTTCCATTGTCCTTCCTTCTCCTTTCCCCCCTGGCCCAACATGTAATTCTTGATCTTTTCCCCTCTCCCCTTGCCGCTTCCCCATGGTGTGTTAATAATTTTCGGAGAGCGCCACCCACAAAGGGCCGGTCCCACGGGACCCCGCCCGGACTGCGGACTCTCTTGTTGGCTGCCAGTCGGTCCGAGGGGGACGGTCTGACCTTGTGCCCCCTCCTATGCCCCCCTGCACACATCTGATACCTGCTGGACCGGCTCTAGGACACACCGGACCGCAGTCAAAACAGAATGGGCCGTACAGTCAAAATAATGATCATGATAATGTGGACTTGTCGAAACGTATCCTGGACTCTTTGCACCGCTAGCCGTTTTTATATTATTATTTTTATTAGGGCTGTGCGAGTATACTCCATTCACGGTAGCAATTACTCTCTGAAAGGCCTTTTTTCTTACCAATATCCTACTATATAATAGATTTTTGGTAGGGAAAAAGGCCTTTAAGAAAACAATTCCTACGCTGAACAGACTTTAGGCATCTTTCGAGTCTAGTTTGAATGAAACGAGGTTTTTTTCGAAAGAGTACTATAGAGCAATATTTGTACAATAAATGTTTCAAGTTGAATTTCTTTAATATATCCATGCATTAACCACAAATAAGTTCAAAGGTCAAACATTAGTTTTTTTAGAATTAGTTCTACACTTTTTGGTGAAAAAATCCTTGATCATAAAAATTCGAATCTTTAAGTAAATTTAATATAACTGTACAATTTATTTTTAATTTGACAATAGGAAATATTGAGGGACTCTAGTTGCTTTGACATTATATCTTTAAATTGAATAAAATTAATCAAACTAGAAATTTTCGAGGAAAGAATAAATAATTACTGTTATACATATTTTTCGAGTTTTGTTTAAAAAATCGTTGATATCGAGCAGCTACTGAAACACGACTTCAAACTCGAATTTTCGAGTACCCGCACTCAGTTAGTTCTCGCTAGAGCTTGTATTAGAAAGAAGAACGTCCCTGCGTGGCTTATTTTTGGGGCTCGGGGTTCAATCCTGACTCGGTATACCAATATAGTTTCTTAACATTTGTATATATATTTTATGTACATTCTATATTGGTTTCACAATATTTTCCCTTCTATGTTGAGCAACTAATGCCTCAAAATGGCCAAGACTGAATTTGTTTCCTAATAGAGAAAGGCCGATCACAAATCTATAATATTTTGGTTCAATTTCAGAAAAATTCCATGGCGTCAGGCCCCAAGCTAGCTATACCGACCGAGCGGCCACCGCATGTCGGTGAAGATAGTGCCAACATCTCGTCACCCGAGAATTCAAGTGTTCTATGTCCAATTTTCCACTTTTGTGTAAAAGAGCATTGAAGTTTGACCTTGTGTATAAAACCAATGTTACTAGATGACAACTCGAGTTTATAAGTCATTATACAGAACTCTCAATTTCACCGCAGGTGAACCATGTACATTCTAAACAGGCGTAAACATCAAATATATCAAATTTAACATTAGTAATTCGTGCCTAAATACCCAGGCTGTACATTGTTGCAATCTGGTGGTAATATTGTTAACTAATCTAAATCAAGTGGGTATCTGTTTTGATTTTTGTTGTAAGAAATGAAGAATTATCACAAACAATAATTCTACTTAAAAAACACTTTTAAAAGGAAATATATTACTTCATAATTGAATTTAGTTTCCACTTTTTTTTTGTTCGCCGCTTCTTACTACCCGCCCGGTCCACTAATGGGGTAACAAATGAGGAAATTATGATTTTAGAAGACGTGTACCTGAATTTGCTTAAAGGAAGAATGGTAGGCCTAAATCATTATGGGAAAATACTAATACATCCTGCCGGGATTTGAACCCTGACCCACCCCTCAGGTAGACTAATCTTAATAGGGTGAAACTGATTTCTTTATCCGCGTGCCCATCGTTGCGGGTATATTTTTTCCTTCTCTGAGTAGAAGATCGACGGTCAGGGGTCTGGTCTTGTCTAAAAGATGATAGATAGATCAATTACTGTGCCTTTTAAAAGACTATTCAAACCTCTTCATTCTGTCGTTGGGTTGAACTCTGTGGTCGAGAACGTCATGTAGTAGCTGGCCAAGAAACTGCTTCAACTCCATCATAAGCTATTCTCAAAGGGTCATAAAGATGATGGCGGCCGTCGCCTTTTAGACTTGCGGTTGCCTTTGAATCTATATTTTAACATCTCCCCTTCCCTTTCCCCTGAGCTGTGGGTCAGCTGAATAATAGATTCGGTCCACTACAAACACAAGCTTGCGCTTTGATAAAAACTTTGAGTTAGATATTATATAGAGAGAAGTCACTCCGGGCAAAGTGTGAAGCTGACGCGCGCACAGGGTTGCCAACTCTCTATGCTCAAGCGATAATACATCCTGAAATCGATTATATTTTTCCCGGCAGAATACTACTTTTGTTTCTAGGATTGATAGTAGCCGATAAAAGAAACGTTCTTAGTATCCCACCTCCCATTCCTTACCCACTTTCCCCATTTCTAAATACCGTCTACCATTATTACAGATGATGTAACATTTTCGAACCAACTATCGCTCTCAACATGAGCTGCTGCGTTTCAGGAGATATTCAGTCTCCTTTCAGAAGTCTGAAGAACTTGATGGGCTAATTTATTATTAGTAGAATAATGAGAACCTTGAATTTTTACGGGGGCGGGAGAATTTCAATGTTTAAATTCCTATATATGTACTATTTTCGTGTCATGGCCCTATTAAGCCTGTATGATTGTTCTTTCACTGGAGGCCCACATTAGTGGACATGTGGCTTATTCTAGTTCTGTCGATGACGAGAGGGTACAGCCGTATGAACAATTTACCTTTTATTTTGTTTATAGCATTATGTTTTCCACACCTTCGGGTGCACAGTAAAAAGTGTCAGTCTTGTCTTGTTTGGTTTCCCGGGGATGAAGAGGTCAGAGTTTACTTCTCAGTTGGGTGTAGACCTATTGAAGGCATTATTTTTTTTCCTAACTTTATTCCCTCAAAAATGCGACTACATTTCCTCTAAAACTGTACCTTCCTTATATATATACCATTAATTTGTGTAGCCGTAAATATGTGGGTCAGCCGACCAGGTAGTAAGGTGCAGTTTACTTGAAACAGAACGAAACCTTTTACAAATTGTATAGATTTATCATCCTCACCCTTAATTGAACCTATGCCTCTAAGCGTGTCACGTACTATCACCACTTTTGGATACTGTTGATGAAAACTGCAGGTTCTTGATCGACATGTTGGGTTGAAATGAGGATACTAGCTCTCCTCTCTACCTATTTCGGAACTTTGTAATCTCTACATTTCTCTCTCTCCTTATCTTCCTTTCATTCGTTCCTCATCAATATTTTTCTTTCTCTCTTTCTCACCCTAGCTCTCCATCTTTATCCTAGTTTCTCACCTTAGATTTCTATTTTTCTCCCTCATTTTAATCCTATTCTCTGCTAGTGTCCTCCCTGCCGCCCCTCCTGTTCTTGCCATCATTAGAGCCGAGGCAATAGTCGCTCACCGCCATCCCTTTGTGCCGCCTCAACCTTGGGCTGTAACGTCAAGGGGACACGTATAGTCAGGTTCACACTGATAGCCTTACTAATTACGATAGGGAAGTAAGGATGAAGATGGTAGAAACTAGGTGCATGTACCCGCATTTGCATGGGAAAACATCCAGGATAAACCACCCTCAATACACACAGCCGAGTGGATAACACCGACGTCACCGCCAAACGAGACGAGCTTGTGGTTTATTCCGTGTGCCCACCGATGCGAGCCACCCGGAATCGAACCGGAGTTCACTGAGCTTGTGGTCGGATGCTCTAACCACAAGTCACGGGTACTGGCTGTTTAAAATATGGATTAGCCTGCTTCACTGGGCTACTTTCTATCATTTTGATTATTCAATAATACCCACATAGTCAAAGTCGTCATTCTCGTGATGCTGATGACGGAGAGATCGGGGTTCAAATCCCGGTTGGGTCTACTGAGGTTAGTTTTACCTAAATGGTTTCTACACAAATGCGAGTAGATTACCTCTAAAATGCTTCCTACCTCATCCCTAACCCATTAGAGTAATTATCAGATATGCGTATAGTCTGAATATGAAGTAAGACGCGGTGTTAAGAATAACTCCGTCAAAATCGTTTTCTCAAGGGCTATATTGAGAGGGGCAGTATTTCAAAAACAATCTTGTCAGCCTCTTAATTGAAAATAATTCCAACTTAGCCCCTTATTATGACAAAAATAAAATAATAAGACACTCTTCCCCCCCACCGGCCTCAGAAATGTTTGTGGTCTCTACAAAACATTCTTGAGAATAAAATTCACCTCTGAAAAAACTTATGAATCTGATGAAATCAAATGCGACAAAGTATAACATCCCCAAATGGCGTATTTCTATGACATTTATAAAAATAACAATGCGGACAACAACATCATGTTTGTGGGTCGTACGTTTGGGGGCAAAACGCTCACACATACATCCTCTGCTACATGATCTGCTGGAGAAAGAGCTCCTCACACTATTTGACGATTTGACGCATCCCAAATAACAGGACGACTTTCCACTTCGTTTAAAAAATATTTTGTGTTAATTAAATCTAAACTCATGTCCGGAAATATAAATACAGCAATTTAATAAACTTCAAATTAACAACTGACTGATTGCTGGTAGTCGGCAGAACTACACACAGTTTCCGACACTTGTGCCCCAATGTCAAAATACCCTAAGTGTCCTGGATTCAATTCCAGGTGAGGGCCTATTATATATCACCATAAAGTGGCTTGGTTTCCTTTCATTTACGAGCAAATTAAAAATATGAGGTATGCTTGTTTTGTTTTCCCTAGAATTAAGTTAAGCTAAGTTCTTAATATACTACGATGAAACCAGATACAAAATACTACTCAATTGTTTTATTGGTCACTTGGAACCGAACAAAGGTCACTCAAACCTTGAAACACAACCTCCTTGGCCACTCGACCACGGAGAGGCGTTTTATTTCTGTCTGGGGCAGTTGTGTTTTCTGCGGCAAAAGATCCCATACCCTTTTGCCCTCATAAGTGTAATGGGGACACAGCTGCGCCGGTCATGAGTTCGCGCCTACTTGGGACCAGAACCATTCAAAGCTGCGCATGTGTTTGTTGTCCGATGCTCAAACACAAGCTTTTAACGCGGTGGTTCTCTGACAATTAGTGGTATTCTCTTTTACCGCGTGATGGGCGAACATCAAAGTAGTTTGGTTTATTTTTGTTTTATTCTTCTTCGCCTCTTCGTTTCTATTCTATAGTAATTTTCTTGTCCCTATCGCAAGTTCTTACGCCTTTTTTCCTCTCTCTCTAGCGATGATGATTCTTTGTCGTTCCGTAAGTTAAATGTAGTCACCGTTTCGCCGATTTGTTGTCCCTAGGTGGCGAGAGAGTTTCAACCTTTGCTGTTTCCTTTCAAGAACTGCCACCGCTTGAAGGGGATTTCACTTGGCCGTCATTTTATTAAGGGTTCCGTCTGCTTACATTGAATATCCTCACATTACGGCATTTCTGACTGAAATTGCACTTTTTTTTTATCACTAAAATAAATCAACTAAATCACTAAAACGCTCTTTTAAATGTTGGCACTGTTAAAAATAACCCTTTGAGGAAGGCTACTGACAATTTATTGTGATATTTAGTCTAAAACGACTCCCTTCCCATCATCGCGTTTTACCACATAATCAGGTTAGATGCATATATGATAGCCTAATTACTCCAGTGGGTTAGGGATCAGGAATAAATCATGTTAGAGGTATTCTATCCGCATTTGCGGGAAAGGAGAGTGGGAAACAATTTAGGAAAACCATCCTTGTTAAACCCAACCGGGATTCAAACCCCGATCATTCTCAGGCTAGTCCACCTCGAAAGTGATGCCTTAGACCATTCTGCCCCAGAACCAGGTTTAAAATGACGTCAAAAATTGTCTAATTACACATTTGCACTCTTTTTTAAATTATAAAACTAAAAATGTAAGATTTATAACAGATATGTTGTGATACCTTCCACCACTATTTTGGCCTGAAAAGTGAAGTTGGGGTCAGTTTGATGGGTTTCTTTTTAAATGATATAATAAAACGGATTTTCTGGTCTCATTTTCGCTGTTTTCTAAAGTAGCATACAGAAAACAGCACCACGATGCGATGTTTGGCTGGAGCTGGACTGCTTATGACCTAAGTGTAGTGTTATCCGGGGAGGGAGGTGGATTCTTAAGCGAATTGTGTGTACTTGGTCAGCTACTGTTTTTGAAAAGCGATGACTTGCGCGCAACTCTTAACCAAAGTGTTTACTGCAGAAAGCGGCAATAAAAGATTTACCACGCGCTGGTACTAGTTATTACTCTGGGCGTTGCGGTTTTACTCTTCTTTGTGGCAGTCTTTGTGATTGTTCGCACAATGGAGTTTTTTTTTTAATTGGTTACATTCAACACAAGTGCTATTAAAGGCAATCACTCTCAACCGGGATTTAAACCCCGACTTCCCCTTCACCGCCAAAGTGACGGGGAAGGCAGATGAATCCCAGCTGTTTGTCATGAGGTTTTATCCCCTAAATGGTTTCCCACTCTCCCTCCACGCAAATGTGGGTACATTTCCTTTGAATTCAATCTTAATCATCCCTATCATATTAACGTAATTAGTTGCGTGTAGACCGGATGGTCGGTAAGACGCGATGGGGGGGGGGGGGGGAAGCTAACTTAATCTAAGAATTTGAAACGGCGAATTTAGAGGAGAGGAAATGCATTCGCGTGGAGATAGGATGAGAAAGCTCCAATTAAAATCACTTAGACGGCTTGCATGATAGCACAAATCTTTATTTTATCTGTATATTTTACCAGTAAGGTTTTTGACAACTTATTCTAAGGAAAAGGGCCGGGGAAGCTAGTTAATAGAAAGTGCACCCGTATTAGCGTGTAGAGAGGATGTAAAAACAGTGAAAACAATGCACTGAACTGAGATTAGAACCTTTACCTCGTCACTGACAAGGATTTTTTTTTTTTGCGAGACTGATACCTTAGACTGCGTGACCAATGGTTTGAGTATTTATTATTATCATCATCATCACTAATAATATTACCATATACTGCGGGTAGACAGTGGACTCCGTCATTTGGTGAGGATAGTGCCAACTTCAGCGGATAGAGGGTGTTGTGATTAGCACACCTAGCCCTCAGGCCGTAAATCTCGGTTTTCTATACCGAATCCGCTACTTTTTAATTCAAGTACCTCCTCATTAGTCTTCACGAGGCTGAGTTGACCCCGTAACGTAAGACGGGTCGCATATTTCTTAAGAAAGTAAAATTAGTCAGTGATGTTATTTTTAAAAAAAAATCTATGTCCTCCTTTTACTGTCTTCGGAAATATGAGTTACTCTGCTTACGCTCGTGAATTTTGGTTAGGCCTATGACAGGGAGCTCGGAGTTTGAATCTCGGCTGGGTATGCCGAGTTTTTTTCAATATATTTTAATTGTCCTTCCACGCAAACGCGAGTAAATTTCCACATAATTATACATTGCCTATCCATACTAACTCATTACCATAAATATACGTATATTTCTCACGTATAAAGACGCATTGTATGTGCTAAGAAAGCCCACAGCTTTTAGAAGGGGTAGCTTCAGGACACACAGCTTAGCATATTAACAGTCTGCATGGGAGTAGATTTAGTGCCTATTTGAACTGACATAATGTTCTTTTGCCGATCCTATCTATAGAAAGATACACATGCAAACACACTACACTCATGATAGGCTAGGTCAGGTTAGGTTGGGCTCACTCTACCTTGGAAGGGAAATTGTGGTGCAAAGTAGTAATGCCCATTCCACTTTAAGGGGTAAATGTTGGTGGTAGCCTAGGGTCATTAGCGGTGCTCACTCCACCCACGCCCCGCAAATACGGCTACACTTCCTCTCAATTCACCTTTCCCAATCCCTAACGCATTAGCGTAATTAGTGCATAGGCGCACAACCCGAACAGGTAGTAAGACGTGGTGCTACTATTAAAAACAATGTCTTTTGCATTGAATAGAAAGCGAACTGAAGAACTAAGCATGCTGATTCGAACACATGTTCTATCTCCACCGCTCCTATTAATTGACTCCCCGACTTTATTAAAACAATTTTCATATATTCGTACGTCAAGCCACTGTTACTTTTGATTGAAAGCATCATTATGCTATAATACTAATAATTTAGTAGAATTATTTAAGCGTTTAATATGTTGTATTTTCTAATCCTTAAAATACAAACTGGAGAACTTAAAGATATAAAGACACAGATCGTGATCGATTGTATCGAGTAGCCTGTAAACCATATTTTACGTCCAGTTAGCCTTGTCCCACCGCGCTGACATACGGATCCCCGGATACACCTCGTCCACACCCGTTTTCCTCACCTACAAAACACACACACACACACACACACACACACACACACACACACACACACACACACACACACACACACACACACACACACACACACCTAGCTTCAATCCGAACTATATGTACGAAGTGGGACTGTTAAATCTAGAAAATGCTTTTTATTCTTTTTACTATGACGCTTGAGTGCAAGTGTGCTGAGCTCGAATAAATAATAAAAACATTAAATAGGTAGTTTGGAACGAATCTCACACTTCCAGCTGAGCTAAGGATCCCAGTTCGATTCTATACATGACTATTACAAATTGATAGTCATTGGGTCAAGCTACAGTCCAATTTTCATAGAAAGTCTTATCTGACGGCTATAAAAGTTACTAGATCTAAACCCTAATGTTTATAAGAAGCGCACTTTTGACCACCACTATTGATTGAAAGTCACTGAAATTTTGCTTAATCTATAAGCGTGTATTATTTGATTTATTAATTATAAAGCTTATCTAAAAATTTATCAAACGCTTTCATTAATAATTCCTTATGGATTACTGTATAGTTTATCTCTACATTATTAATTAACCGGGATAAGACTGTAAATACAATTGTAATATTCCCCCGCCATTATGGCAACATTAGTTTCTAGTTTTCAAATAAGGGGCGTCCTACCAAATTTAGGTTGTACTTTAACGTATTCGTTACCTCAGGTCATCTCGCTTTTGATATGTATTATCAATATATAGAAAATAACACATATAATATAATAAAATGTCATCAATGTTGACCACAAAAAATATGCTAGAATATTCTTAAAGGCCCTCTTTAAAAACCTACTATCTTTATTTTTTATTTATTTGAGGTAGTTTACGTGCACGTTATGAAATGATTGATTTTATCAGCTAAAATCCTTTAATAGTTAAGTCAAATTTTGATAGGAAATAACTTTTATGACAGTTATACTTAAGTTATTAAAACCTTTTTTCATATATTTATACTTGATCTTCAGATAATGAGATATCATTACCTATAAATAGTCCTAGCAATAATAAATTAGAATGTTATCAATGTTATTATTATTAGCACCGCGTCTTACTACCCGTTCGGGTTATACGCACTTACGCTAATGTGCAATGGTATGGTGATTGTGAGATGAAATGGAGGACCTACAGTTTAACGTGGAATCCGAACCACGGTAGAGGCCTGGCATTCCTCACATTCGTTATCAATGTTGACCGTGATAAAAAAAAAGAGGTCTTTATTTTATAAATGGTCATTCCTATCAGAATCCTACCAAAGTAAGTTGTCTACTGATTTGCTCATTTGGTTCATAACGTGGACATTAAGTTGGCCTAATGGAAGAGGAGAGAGGGAATAAACTCATTAGCCTTCTCCTAGATAGCGGGCGTTAAACCTCATTCTAGGCAACCATTCCGAGTGCATCCGACCTGGGTTTAAACCCCAGCATCTCGCCTCATTCATTGTCAGGCACCCAACTCTCTCTCCATCTGAGCGCTATCAAACCCGCACGTGATTGAGAGGGGAATAAATTGTTACGGACGTATAAAGTTGACATTTTATAACACTACAAAACAATGACTTGCGGAACTACTACCAAGACATTTACTACTTCATTTACAGTTAGTTTCTTTCTATGTAGCACTTCTTGTAGTTCATCTCTTTACCACAATGAAGCAGCACTAGGATAAGTAATACGTTAAACACTCGTGTTCTTCCTATCATATCTATCTTGTTTTTTGCGGTAGAATAAAAACCCTGCGGCAAACCAAAATAAAAAAATAACCTAAAAATCGAGCAGACATTTCGTAGTCACGTTACATTATTTAAATAAAGAAAATAGGTGATATTGCATTCTAAGATATGTTATGACATTTATAGATCGTCCATATATTAAAAAGTATTTTCTAAAATAAGACATGCATAATAATAATAAGCATGGGCACAACGGCGTAAGATCGTCTTGTCTGGTAAGTAGACGACATGGAAGTCGATATTCGATTGTCGACTGTGTGTAGGCCCACTTCCCTAAATGGTTTCACACTTCTTCTCCATGAAAATGCGAGCACACTTGTTCTAAAGTCTGCTTTCGTCAACCCTACCCCTCTAGACCTAGTGTAAATATGCCGATAGTCCGGAAGGTTAATAAAACTTAAAGCATATACAATACACAAGCATAAAAACATGTTCTCGCTGCAAAGTTTATCTTTATTTTCTATCACCAAATTCGATTAGAACAGTGGGCTTGCTCAACGGCTCACCTGTAGTGTGGGGACTATTTGTCCCCAATATTCGGGGACAGTCTTCAAATTAATACCTATATTATGGACTGATTTTTTCCCCGGCTTGTTAGCTAAATGTATGCGATTCGAAATTATATAAACTAAATATTTTAATAAAGTCGATTATTAAAAAGTTTAAATGTGAAATCTGAAAACAATCCCTAAATTGTCTTTAGCTAGAGTTTTTACCCAGAAAATTGGTAGACTCGGCAAAACGCAAGATTTCTTTGTCGGAAAAACAGAAAATACAAGGAATTCCACACGAAAAAATACTTGATAGGCCTATTTGGAGATTCTAAACATAACTGCAAACTTAAATTAGTAGACATTCATTGGTCGCATGGCCTAAGGTGTCACTCTAAAACATAGGGACGTCAGGGTTCGAATCCTGGTCGGGTGTACTGAGGTTTTTTTTTCTTAAATAGTTTTCAACTTTTCCTCCATGCAAATGCGAGCTGGAGTGTATTGGGCACTTCATGGTATATTGTAGCAGACTAAAGTTCAGTATAAGCAATCAATCTATCTGAACTTCAGCTCCTCTTAGTCAAAATTAGTATTTTAGCAACTCATCCTACTACCACCCGATCGGGCTATACGCATATGTACTAATTACGCTAATGGGTCAGATAAAAGTAAGGTTAAATTTAGAGGAAATGTGCCCACATTTGCGTAGAGAGAAAGTGAACACCTAATTTGGAAAATCACTCTCAGTACACTCGACTAGGATTCGAACCTCGATCTCCCTGTCATCGACAGTCTAGTCTAACACGCGAGTGACGCCTTAGACCATGTGATCACTGATGCATCTCCCCTCCATATTTGATCGACTCCCTGAAACTTGTACTTTTATAAAGTGAAGTTTATTATTATTAGCACCGCGTCTTACTACCCGTTCGGGTTATACGCAAAAGTGAAGTTATTAAAGTTATTAAGTTATTAACGATTGCATGTATTTTCCTACATAGTCATCCTGTTCTAAAACCAATAATTACTTGACTTCACAATAATCACTTTTATGGAAAAAAAAATTATATGTTTAATATCTCGTGTATTAATCACAACTTGTGAATGTATGAAATGCCAGGCCTCCACCGTGGTTTGGATCCCACGTTAAACTGTAGGTCCTCCATTCATCTCACACTCACTCTACCATTACACATTAGCGTAAGTGCGTATAACCCGAACGGGTAGTAAGACGCGGTGCTAATAATAATAATAATAATAATAATAATAATAATAATAATAATAATAATAATATCTCTACACTAATCTCTAAATTTCTAGGTGTGGGAATTTCCTTCTGGAAATCCTGTAAAACACAGCGAATTTTGTATTAAAAAAATAGTGGCAACCCTGCGTATTCTTTCATTTCACTTGGTATTAATTGTTACTTTTTATAGAACTAATTTATTGACACTGTCCATTAGTAACATGAATATAAAAAATATAACTTCAAGGTGTATTATGTACCTTCACACCTTCACCGGCTTTCATCAATGATTTTAGAATGTTTTTCCCCGAAAATTCAAAGAAAAAAAACTGTTAGCTGGATTCTGTGTCCCGTTTACTTTCCTTTAATAATAATAATAATAATAATAATAATAATAATAATAATATCTCTACACTAATCTCTAAATTTCTAGGTGTGGGAATTTCCTTCTGGAAATCCTGTAAAACACAGCGAATTTTGTATTAAAAAAATAGTGGCAACCCTGCGTATTCTTTCATTTCACTTGGTATTAATTGTTACTTTTTATAGAACTAATTTATTGACACTGTCCATTAGTAACATGAATATAAAAAATATAACTTCAAGGTGTATTATGTACCTTCACACCTTCACCGGCTTTCATCAATGATTTTAGAATGTTTTTCCCCGAAAATTCAAAGAAAAAAACTGTTAGCTGGATTCTGTGTCCCGTTTACTTTCCTTTAATACCCCGAACTCTAGGCAACTATACCTCAGTTTTATCTTCTGTGGTGCTGACTGACAGCTCACAGCTGACTTCTGACAGTCAACAGTTAGGTATATACCTAAATTTTGACTGTCAGAAGTGACAACTGATAAAGACATGGTTTTTGTAGATCATATGGTTCGGCGTAGGGATACATAATTTGGTATGGTAGCTTTTCAAAGCCGTCAGAAGTCAGCTGTGAGCTGTCAGTCAGCACCACAAAAGCTAAAACTGAGGTATACACGTCAATTCTAAAGGATCTTATAAAAATGTAGTCTAACCAACCTTTTTAGGTATGTAGCTATAACTTTAGTGAATACGTGGCGTTAAAAAATGACAAAATATAATTTTTTAGTGTTTTAGTCTTTATTTTATTTTCAAAATAAATGGTACGGTGCACCACACATACACTTTCTTTCGCTTATATTTGAAAATACATACAGTTAGTAAAAACTCGTAAGATTTGCGAAAAGAAATCAGAAACATTGTTGCAGAAATACTCCACCAAGGAGCACTCTTCCAGAAACACTGAGAAAAGGGGAATATCTCTGTCCATCAAAGAGCATAGCAATCAATTTCAATTTCAATTGATCAATTATATATATATATGATTATAGCTAAGAAACTATTGGTATTATAACATTATATTTCAAATAAAATATTTTTTAATAGTTATACGAAAATAACCTATCATTTTATAAATGTATATCTCATATATTTGCCGAGATTTTGACAAAATTGAAAAATTCTGCTAATGTAAAATGCCCTCAAAGTAATTTTTATGAGAAAATAAAAATTGCTTCTTTGTTTAAAATGTCAAACAGTGTACATTTACATTATTTAATTAAAGTCGTAAGAGTGTATTTCGAAACATTTGTTTTTCTCTTTTTTTTTTACCCTTAAGTAAACTACCCTTAATTTAGGGTTGGGTATCTAATTTCAAAAATGTGTCTGGAGAACCTTATAAAAACTATAGATGCTGAATTTTAGCCCGAACCGTAAAATGCCGAGATATCCACACAAACAGATGGCGGCATCGCGAAAACCACTTTCGGTTTCAGGGAAGTAATAATTAAACGTCGACGTTTATCAAATTCTTGAGCCTACTTTTTTATTTTTTTAACAATCTCAATTTCTCTCTCCGAGGGGCTAGAGAAAGTAAAAACGGTAGATATATTTTAAAGATACGCTTCCACAGAAAATTAAATGTATTTTAATTTAATTTAAAAATAAATAATAGAACACGCTTCCACAGAAAATTAAATGTATTTTAATTTAATTTAAAAATAAATAATAGAACACATCAGTACAATATTGTACTTTTATAAAGTGACGTTGACATAGTATCTCCCACTCTTTCATATAGTAAAGTATCACCGAGATTAAATATTTTTTTTATGAAACGTGATCCTTGGTATTATCATTAAATCTAAAGGTTTATTTTTTTCGAATAAGATGTATACCATTTTTAGGTGACACAATTTCAAACCATTCTGCATAGTCAATGTTCTTATATTGAAAATGACGTATTAGCGCTGAAAGTTGCTCTTTAAGTATATGGGAGGCTATTCCTTCAAATTTTTCTGTCACTTGTTACTACTACTCTAACCTCCTTTCTTCTGCCAAAAATAAGCTTGAAAATATTATCTCAAGAGGCCTTTTAGGGTTATTCTTTTCTCTCCGCCTTGTTCTGTGAAATATACAGAGCAATTTTCATAGGAAGGGCCTTAACTGACAGCTATAAAAGTACTAGATCTACGTTCAAGTATTCATACCTCAAGTCATGCTATCTGCAACTGTCACTTTAGATAGCTATCATAAGTATCTTTAAAACAACACTAGTAATAACGTAACATATTATCACTATTAACAGCAAAAGAATATGTTTGTATTTTCTAAAAGTTCCTTCCTTTCTAAATCTTACCATCCCAACCGGAGATGTCTTCACAGAAATGACAGCAGACACTCGTTGACGCTCTCAAGGGAAACACTCGAGAAAATGGGAGAGGTGCCATTTCTATCACGCTCTTCTCACGGTTTCGTTGGAAGGAGGTTTGAGGTGTTGACTCTGGACCTCGAAGATAAATCTAGGAGAAAAACTGGCATTATATTTGAAGCTGCTTATCTCGCTTCTTAGTTTCTTGGATTAAACTAGACCTAAGTAATTTAATTGTCTAGTTTTGACCAAACATGGCCCATTTTAAAAATATTTTAACTGTGAATTAAGAACCGGAAATAAGTTCTCCAATATATATATTTTTTTAAACTGCACGTTTAAAATTAAAGTTAATCAATTGTGCAAAGCCGATGCGATGTATGTGTTTATCGATCGATTACGAAGCTTATCCACTGGAAATAGATTATGTTCTTGATTAAGTTAGTATAACACTGAACCTTAATATAATCCACCGGTTGGCAGCTTTGGTATGATTTAGCTGGAAATGTATATGTCTGACTTGGGTTAGGTAAACTGTGATTCGAACCTGACCCACTATACCGTTGATTTATTTCAGGGTAGGTTTTCGTCCTCAGCTCGGACCCTCTTGATGTTGAATGAACAAGGCGTCTGTCTCAAGTGGCGTCGTTCACAAATAGAGTACTAGGTCATTCTCAGGATATCTGCGTGAAGTTACCAGACGTGTGTGTGCGCGCGCGCGCGCGCGCCTGGAGAACATTAGGCAGGGTTGCCAGGCAGATATAAAAACGGGGAAATCGGGAAAATACAGGGAATTTAACTAATTTAAACTGAACTGAAGGAAAAAATCGTCAAGGTTTGTTTTATAGTAACTTGTTTACTTTATACAAAAATTAATGCAACACTAGAAGCATAATGGTGATGGTCAGTTTTGTTTTGTTTTTATCATTTCTTGTATACTGGGTTTAGTGTTTGAGAGAGCACACCGCATATCGCTTTCCACTTCAAGTCGTCAAAGCTGTTCAGAGTTGAAAACTCCAGGGCTATACAGCCCTGGAAAACTCTGTGGTGTTGCACATGGCCGCAATGGTATTTGAGGGAGAGACTAGGAAAGATAATTGCTGTGTGAATCAGAGACTTGCGGGTTTGAAAATAAACATATGTATACGCGTGAGCGTCTTACTTTTGCTGGTAACTTAACAGATGATTACAACTGGTGGGCTATGTTGACAAAACCGTAGAAAAATTATCTTGCTCACTTTAGAAAAGGGAATGAAAAAAAAGTGTCTTTACTCCTTAACTGATCTTTAACATTATTTCCTAACTGCTCTGCGCCCCACAGTTTGGGAACCACTGCTCAAAAGGATCTGGGAAAATAAAAAGGATATTTTGTTTAAGAAAAGAGTGGAAACCCTGATCAAGGTTATTTTTATTGAAGTGACATTGTTCTATTTTTTTAATAAAGGCAAAAGAAACACCGAAGACCCGCCTCATATTTAATTTTTCAAGGTAGTTAATTGTTGATTGCGTCGACTTTGTTCTTAGAATGTTTATTCTTGGTTTTAAAGCTTTGACATTATCCTAATAAAAATTTCAATATTTGTATCTGTCTTTTCAAGACTTCCAAAACGTTTGACTTAAGGAATCAACTTAGGAAAGGTGAAATCTTAAATAAATGCTCTCGAATTAGTCTATAGAGGAGCTGATAAAAAAAAAAACACAATGGGAGAAAACCACTTTTATTGAGATCTCAACTAGGGGTATTGTATTGGAAGAAATGTATTGATACTGTACTCATTAAAAGTATTGGGGAAAAAAGATTAATACTAGACTAATTAAAAGTATTGGAAGAAAAGTATCGATACTGGACTAATTAAAAGTATTGGGAAAAAAATATTGATACTAGACTAATTAAAAGTATTGGGAAAAAGGATCGATACTAGACCAATTAAAAGTATTGGAAGAAAAGTATCGATACTAGACTCATTAAAAGTATCAATATTAGTAAAATATCGATAGTATTTTCACATCCCTAATCTCAACCTAAATGGAATCCAGAGTTCTTGAGTCAGAGTTGAGCATGTCATTCGAACACTTTAACATTAAACTGTCCCATTAATGTTTTTTATTTATTTATCACCGCATCTTACTACCCGTTCGGGTTATACGCTTCCCATTAATGTTGATGTTAAATTAAGTTAGTATGAACTTAGTTTCTGGTCACTCTTTGAATGCGTCTAAAAGTAGCCGACACTTCACTTAGGAATAAATAGCTCTACGAATAGAAAATAAAATAGTTATGCTATTCCATTGACAAATAAACATATTATGTACTTCTGGATACCCCTTGTATTAGTGCGTTTAACAAAAGGTGATCAACAACTATTAGATAAAGGATAAGCGAGGTGTCCAGTGACCTGGAAAAGTAAAGGAATTTGATCGAATTTCTGGAATTTTCAAATATTCACTAAAAGTAATAAAAATAACATTTCTTCCAGTTAATACACACCACGAATCTATTTTAACACAGCTGTCCCTGTTGAGTATACTAATCTCAGTTCACAAGGTCAACATATAATATTCAAGTTGTCTTTTCACCCCTCTACCCCGTGTCTTTAGCTAAACTTGAGTCACGGTTGCGTACATGTACAAGAATTGATTATGTTATAGGAAGAAGAAACTAAAAAATTATCTTTTCAAATCTCATCTTAGTGAAATCTAACTTATATCGCACTATTCAGCAACCCATCGCTTGAGGATCATCTTTTAAACATGCGTCAAAAATAGTATTACAATAATTTGCAATCTTAATAAAAGAGACTAATATATGGAGACTGGAAAAGTTGGAAATTGGCTCTGGAAAACCTAGAAAAGTCAGGGAATTTTAAAATATATTTTAGCTGGACACCCTGATGAGAGAAAAGTATGTGGCGTTCACATGGTAAGGGAGTGAAAAACCACTATTTACAGCAATACAAAGTAATTGGGCCTGTCTAAACAGAACCCACGGCCATTCGATTCGGAGTCAGGCAAACCCTGCCAGATGTTGAATTGGTAAAATATAATCGCCTCGTGCTCTCCTGGTTGATGTGGAATTTATCTTGGCGTAGATAAGAGTACTTAGTCTTATCTAATCGTTCGAGAAAGGCTTTCAAGGTGATTTTTGTTTCTACGAAGTATCTCAGAGTTGGTTCTTTCTAAAACTCTGTGTTGAGCTAGTGCTGTTCAGTCATTACCAAGTGTGGATGATAAACATCAAAGACTGAAAGTGTTCGAAAAGTCGTCTGTTTGAAACAAAGAAGATGGCTCCTACGGTCGTCGACAGCGACTATCGGGAAAGACCCAAAGGGAAGAAGTTGGTAAGTGCAATCATCCTTTTGGTATCTTTTAGTATCCCCGTTGAATCAGATCTTGTGTGATAACTTGAAACATGGAACCTTTGGGGTTTACGTGCCCAGAGGTCTAGGATTGTATTCCCGGCAAGGCCAAAATATGTATCATGGGTGAAACACGTTCTGCTGGACACACGGTCAAGGCATCAGCCTCTTTTGTTTGTTTGCCAGTGACTAGGAGGTTTGGGTTCTAATGCTGGTCGATTCTATCAATATATATTTCCTTAGATTGTTTCCCTCCAGGCGAATTCGGGTACATCATGCGGATAGCCCGAACGGACATAAGGGGGTAAAACTGGTGAAATTGGGACTTCTTCTTTTACAGTGATACATTTAATGGCCAGAGGGTTGTGCCTGTTCTAAAATTAAGTTATTTTGTTAGACATGCGCTATTACAATCAGTACTAGAAAGTGATTAATAAATACCTTAAGTAAAAATACTACCAGTGAGCTCTACTGTATTATTAGTTTAGAATAAAACGCAATACGCATTTACTGACAATAACTCCACTCTCTTAAAAGAAAATTCTAAATATGATTTGCAAAATTATATGAGGGGTTTTTCACCTGTCGTAGTAAACTAATATTTTGTATGGCTCTTTCTCTAAGTTATATTAAAAATTATTTATTTTGGTGGCTAGCTATATCAAGATAGCACTGTGAATATAATACTTTTTAATTCATTATTTCATGTACTTAAATATATCTTGTTGCCACAACCGCGAAACAAAAAACATAATAGTTTAATAAACCTATTTTGTTCTTAAACAAGTTACAAAAAAGTTAATTTTACATTAATTCTTAGGCAAGTATTAGAAACTTTTATTAACACTTTTTATTAATAATATAAAATAACTATTTCCACATTAGTGACTTTCAACCAATGTTTGCAATACAAATCTTCCGCTCTCTATCAGTTACCACCACTCATATGGTGAATGGACTCTAGGAAGGACCGTATCTGACAATTAAAAGAGCTACTAAAACTTCTTTAACATATTCATACGTCGAGTCTTCTGATCTTTAGTTGTCACCTTTGATATATTAAATTATCAATAGCGATGAAATAGTACACTATCAGAGTAAAATGTTATCATTGTTGACCACAACATAATATATTAGTTTTTTTGTAAGCTATCTACATTATACTATATAAAACAGGTTTTCTTAGAAAATCCTATTTTCCATCTTAACTTGAAATTGAACCCTTTTGTTTGCTTTTCATAACGTTTTGCCTAATAGTTAGCAATAACATTTATAATACTGTTTGGTCAATTTCCACTATTTTATTAAAAAAAAAATTATTCCAAGAAATATTTAAAATGACACGCTTGCTCTTAAACGATATTTTCACTCGCGTATATCCACTTTTCATCGTTTGTATTTTCAAACTATTGACTGCTGGTGCCACATTCTGGTTTATGGCCCAACGATCAGGAAGTCCCGGGGGGCTTACTGCTCTAGGTGAAGCCGTGTGCTAAATTAACCCTCCTTTCAAGAAGAGCAATCAGAGAAACTATTAGCCTACATTCTTGCAGCGCATGTCATTAAGGGGTGTGCCAAGAGAAGCTGTCGGCGCCTTTTAAAGGTGATTCATACAGTTAGCACAGTTTTACTTCGAATGTCACTAGTGCTGAAGTGTTGGCGGTGCGGGCAGTTCCTTTCTTATGCTTCCTTTACATTCGTCTTGCCAAGAACCTAATTCACGCACATTCAAATACGTGTGCTTTGTTTAGCTTTTGAAGAACAGTTTTTCTGGTACCTGTGAGCATGTGATATAAAGTCGAGATTCGGAGAACAGCCAACCTTCCGTTCGGCCCGAACTACTTGCTATTTCGTATATTGGGTGTTAATACGGCCCTAAATGACATGTCCATCTAGTTCACTCAAGCAAATGTGGGCACATTTCCTCTAAGTTTGAACTTTTACATTCCTAACCCATTATCGTAATAAAATGCTTGCCTATAGCCCGGACGGGTAGTAAGGTGTGATGGATAGACTAAAAATGTTAAACTTACAAAATTTCACTATACCGGTTTTCATATTGGCACTATCATATTTTAAGCTTGCAGAACACACTCATTGATACAATTAGATGTAACATTTGGAACAGACAGATGTTCGAATCAGCACGCTTAGTTCTTCACTGCAGTCTTTTTTTAAATACAAATGTCCCTTGTTTAAAATCTTGCGGACAAATGTTTCGAATTTACGACCATTCCTTATTTTGGGGGATAAGGGAAGAATTCACTTTATTTTCCATACACTAAAAAATTCTTGTATATTCTCGGTGCCATGCGGCTGACTGGTTCGGGGTTTGTATGGACACCGAGGGTGCACATATAGAATGTAGTATGTATGCAAGTATACGTATAATCTGTATTTTTTTAAATAATAATGTTAATGAATTCGCCGTCAAGTAGATAGTGACTTTATATATTATGATAATATTTATCAAAAGTGACAGCTACATATAGCTTGATTTGAATGTAAGATTACGTGAAAGTAGATCTAGTATATTTTTTAACTGTCAACAAGTTTCTTATTATGAAAATTCGACTATATTTGTGTATAGTGGCAGTGATAACCTACATTAAACACAGATTAACGTTTATTTCTGCAAATGTTTTTGGCCACGTAAAAAGCTTTAGTTTTATTTGTTTTATTATATAACTATAACTTTTAAGCCATTACTGGCCATCAGAGATTTTATCTAACATAAAGGAACCGGATTAAAAGGACCTGCACGAATACACACCTGCAAAGATGGGAATCCCCTTAATCCTAGTGTGAACCGCATCCCACTACATCCGGGTTCACAATATAGTTTTCTACCAAATGTCACTAAAAATATTTTCATCGGTGCGCTCTAGTAGCTGTTATTTGTACTAGGGGATCTGGAATTTCGGGGAAGTAATACGTATAAATATGTTTCAGATTTGGATGAGTTAATGAATAATGAATAACAAAATACTATGGCTGCATTCAAATAGTCTACTTATGCGGCGTCGCCTCGAATCGTGCCCCTGATAGCTGCATTGTCAATCACGTGACCAAGTGTAGATCTGTCCTAATAGTTGCGAACGATACCTATACTCCATTCACGGTAGGAATTACTCTCTGAACGGTCTTTTTTCCTACCAAAATCCTACTATATAATAGCTTTCTGGTAGGGAAAAAGGCCTTTCAGAAAACAATTCCTACGATGAACAGACTTTATGCAGTCTTCTCGAGGTCTTGGTCACCATGGATACTAAGGCTACCAGCCGTGCGCTGTTCTCGCGATGTCGGTTGCGGTGTTTGACTGGCATTTGTTTTAGTATTATTGTTTCGTCTGCTAGAGCACTGAATTACGTTTTCCGCCATTTTAAATACTGTTGTTGCCGTTCGAATAGTATGATGCAATCTTTGCTATGAACAGCGCGAGAAGTGTGAAATCATCACGACTGCATTAAGTCTAAAACTCAAAGGTCCGACCGACTAGGGAGCCTTGGACTATGCGGATACAGCCTATATACTATGGTACTCCAATGGCCCACGCGTTAAGCCTATTTCCTTGTTCAAATTTCTGCCCAGGAAGATTTTTTTCAAATACAGTATATAATTTACACTACCTAAAATAACCCACAAATATATTCGAAAAGTCTCGGTAGAGAACTCGCCTTTGTACACAAGGGCGTTGTTTTCGTAAAGAATTCAATACAAGTAAATGATTACCGTATGCACGACAACCTTTCATGGCGACTTATGAGCAAAACAAGTTACACGGTAACTCCTACGTAATTTAGTAATAGCGCAGGTCCAAGTTTTCACAAATGTTTAACTATAGATGCATGCGCAGAAGAGATGCAAGTTGTCCTACATTATCAAATTAAGCATTCACCTCTATTAAACAAAAATTAAACTAAATACATTTGTTTTGAAGGAAAAAAGTTTGAGTAGTGATTTTAATCTATGTATTTTATAGATATATAAACCCTATTTATAGTTAAAAAATACAACGGCTTGTTTCAAAATATACGTTATACTTTTAATTAATGCACACAAACATTTTTTTGAAAATAATAATTTTTTGTTAGTAGGCCTAATTTTAACTATTCTTAAACCAAATAAATGGTACGGTGCACCACGAAATTTATATCTTAAAACAGAGAGGCATTTACTAAAAACTCGCAAGATCTGTGAAACGAAATAATATACATTGTTTCAGAAACACTCCACCAAAAAAAAAAGCCAGCTTAAATGAGATAATATACACTGTAACAGAAACATTGAGAAAAGAGGAATATTTCTGTCCCCCAAAAATCATAGCACTCAATTACAATTTCAAAGTCTTCCATAAAATAATATGTTTTCGTATGAATCAGAAACTATTGGTTTTATAAAAATATATATCAAATAAAATCTTTTTATTATTAATAGTACTTCAACTTTACAATGATAAGTTATTTTGATCTGAAATAGTTACGTATATATGATCAAAATTCAACATTTGTAAAGTACCCTCAAAGTAATTTTTAATGAGAAGACGAGAACAGCCATTTTGTTTTTAATGTTAAACAATACCTGAATACAAAATGTATTCAAAATCGTTTGAGCTGATTTTGAGAAAATCAATTTTATTTATTTTTACCCTTCAGTAAACAAGTTTTTAGACCTATATATAATATGGTTCCGGCTCTAAGCTGGCACAAACGGCTTCGCGAAAACAACTTTTTCTGTTTTAGGGGGGTCATGAAACGTTCACATTTATCAAAATATCTAGTTAGATTTGTTTGACGATCCCAATACTTTTTTCTCCGGGTGGTCGAGAGAAAGTAAAAACACATTGGCCGTGTGAATTCACACCCATATTCTTCGTGATAGCTACCTCGCTAATTATATTGTGATTGTTGGCATCGTTATTGAAATATAATTAACTACAAAAACATCACCCATGTGCCTAAGGCCTGAGAGACTTTGTTCTTATCCAACCGGGGACTCGCTATCTGTGTGTGGTGCGGATTCGTGTGAAAGACAAGTAAGGAGTGGAGTAGAAGTGTCACTCTTACCGTTAAAATAGTCCTTGGCGTTGTTAAAAAGAGGCTAACAAAAATCCAGTTCAAGTGACCGACATATCCAAGCACCTACCCGCAGACAGAAGTTGACAATGTCGGTTGATGGACGCTCGAGGATGTGGGTGTGCGGGCCCAACATAAAGGCCTTATACACACGAGCATATTTATATTCGATACACATATTAAGGTTTTTACCTCTTTTCAATTGTTTAGAATGTTTGTTTTTAATATCGTGCTTTCTGAGGAACACAGCCTAATATACCTTTTAATATGTTTACGTACAAAGGCGGTCACATGGTTTTAGTTTTAGAGCCGTTTCACACTAAGCAACAATCGTTGGCCGACTATCACTCTGTTGATTAGCATGGCGGTAGATTGGGGGCTATCACACGAACCAACTGAGTTGCCCGGCCCGACAACAGTCGCTGGCCGACTATCACTCTGTTGATTAGCATGGCGGTAGATTGGGGGTTATCACACGAACCAACTGAGTTGCCCAGCCCGGCAACAATCGCTGGCCGACTATCACTCTGTTGATTAGCATGGCGGTAGATTGGGGGTTATCACACGAACCAACTGAGTTGCCCAGCCCGGCAACAATCGCTGGCCGACTATCACTCTGTTGATTAGCATGGCGGTAGATTGGGGGTTATCACACGAACCAACTGAGTTGCCCAGCCCGGCAACAATCGCTGGCCGACTATCACTCTGTTGATTAGCATGGCGGTAGATTGGGGGTTATCACACGAACCAACTGAGTTGCCCAGCCCGGCAACAATCGCTGGCCGACTATCACTCTGTTGATTAGCATGGCGGTAGATTGGGGGTTATCACACGAACCAACTGAGTTGCCCAGCCCGGCAACAATCGCTGGCCGACTATCACTTTGTTGATTAGCATGGCGGTAGATTGGGGGTTATCACACGAACCAACTGAGTTGCCCAGCCCGACAACAATCGCTGGCCGACTATCACTCTGTTGATTAGCATGGCGGTAGATTGGGGACTATCACACGAACCAACTGAGTTGCCCAGCCCGGCAACAATCGCTGGCCGACTATCACTCTGTTGATTAGCATGGCGGTAGATTGGGGGCTATCACACGAACCAACTGAGTTGCCCTGCCCGGCAACAATCGCTGGCCGACTATCACTCTGTTGATTAGCATGGCGGTAGATTGGGGGCTATCACACGAACCAACTGAGTTGCCCGGCCCGACAACAGTCGCTGGCCGACTATCACTCTGTTGATTAGCATGGCGGTAGATTGGGGGCTATCACACGAACCAACTGAGTTGCCCGGCCCGACAACAGTCGCTGGCCGACTATCACTCTGTTGATTAGCATGGCGGTAGATTGGGGGCTATCACACGAACCAACTGAGTTGCCCTGCCCGGCAACAATCGCTGGCCGACTATCACTCTGTTGATTAGCATGGCGGTAGATTGGGGGCTATCACACGAACCAACTGAGTTGCCCAGCCCGACAACAGTCGCTCAGAAGTGACCCACTGTCGGTGATTTGTGGCGTAGTTGCCCATCTTGGTTAATCACGTGTTTATATTGTTTCATTCACAAGTGGCAACAATCGCCGGCCAGTTTCCTAAGTGACTCCAGCTCACAAGCCACCTATTGAATTGTGTTCGTGATACGTAAGGTTATCTTTCTATATTTGGTTAACTGGTTATCTATTGTTTGTTGGTTTTAATCTGCACTGTAAAATATTGTGTAGTTTTTTTATATGAGTTTACCTGATTTTATATAAGAAATGGAACAACGACCGGTAATATAAAATGTAAATATCACAGGATGTTGCTATTACCATTCGGATTAGAGTGTCTACCTTACAGAATTTCTTCTCTAGCATTTCTGAGAAGTTGATCAAAAGACCTCATTGGCATCCGAAATTACGTTTAAAAAACTGATCAAAACTTATAATTTAATCGCAGGTCTGCTTTCAATATATTGCTATAGGATTGACGATGACGGGGAGGTTGAAGTTCGAATCAAGGTCTGGTGCTCTGGGGGAGAGTTAGTTATAACTACAGTTTTATCCATTCATCTTCACGTTAATGAGAGTAAACTTCCTTTAAACTGTTCTTCCTGTCCCTATATATTAGATTGTCATTCATAACCTTGGGCTCAGCCATGCTACATTTTTAAAACGTTAAATTGACGTTTAACTATCGAGCTTTTAAATGTTTTAAGAATGATCAAGTTATTTACATGACAAATATAATAATTGTTTGATAATTTTACTATGAAATATTGATCTAAAGATAAAAGTAATTTTCCAACAAAACTGGTTGAAAACTTGTAGACAAATATTTACTCGATACACTCACTCCCCTTGCAACATGATGAGAGGAGGTCATCAAAAGAAAACTTATCAGCATTTGTTTGTTGTCAACGCGTCTCTCTATTGAGTTTAATGATTCCGGCTTCGATCCCAGGTTTGTCCAAAAATTTTACCATTGGTGAATTGTCGGCCAGGGGAGTGGGGGCTGTCTGGTCTAGTGTTAGTCTAGTATGTAAATCATGTACTGATATTAAATGTTGTCTTAAAGAGTGCACGTCGAATTCCCTTACATAATAACTAGCCATCAGCTGAAAATAAAATAGGCCTAATATTGGCAGGCCGAGGGAATAATGGGAGAAAGCGGTAGAGGAGACAACAGTGCACTCGGACAGGGACCGAACTCCAACCACCCATCTCTAAGTTTGCCACGATGTCCGTTCAGTCAACCTCTACGGTTATGTGCGTGTTCACACCCGCGCTGATCGACACACGGTCTAGATGTCAAGCTAATCTGGTCTGATTTCCCGATAATGTGGAAACTGGGGTTAGAATCTCGGCCGGTTTTACTCAATGGTTTCACACAAATGCTGTATTGTATTGTGTGTGTGTATATATATATATATATATATATATATATATATATATATAATAATTCCCCCTCCCCTCAAATCTACCTAGAGTGGCCTTATATTGTCACGGGCAGAGCCAAGATCATTTGCATCACTAAAGATAAATTCTGAAGATAACATTGATTATTTATTGTATACAATGTTTTATTTTTAAATTACACTAATTGTTTTAAGAAATAACTTTTTATACTACTTTTAGGGCTTTTTTTATATAATTCAAAATTTAGCGTAGAACTTATTTTTATTGACGGTTAGCATTAAATATACAAACAATATTATTAATATTGTTAATTTCTTTAAATACAGTAGAATATAAATTTTCAAAACGCTAGTAAATTGATACGAATATCTTAGTTATTGAAATAAACCTTCTTACAGATTAACCTATATTATCATTACGCACCATTTATTTCCCTCCGGCTCAAAACTATATAAAAAAGTTAACAAGGGTTTGGATGAATAGCTATGTAAATTAATGTTAACACATAATTTCAAACACTAGGCCTATAATATTAATTATGTACGTAGGCTACCTATCAACTTAGACCATAAACGTGCCATTGGCTTTGACAACCCAACTATAACAATATTGTTTCCGTAATACCCACTTTTACTTTTTTTATGACAAGTTTTTATACTAAATTAGGGGGAGGGGGGGCCTCGACCATGGTCTAAGAACAGGTGACCTAAGAGTGATTAAAATTAAATTGTAAGTCCCTAACACCAAAACGGCCCCGTCTTCAAAATAGTAATGACAAGTACGAGTAAAATGATCGTGTGCACAGGTCCCCCCCTCCCCCCCCCTTAAGTCATGCCGCCCCCAAACTGTTCGCCCGCCGACAAGCCAGATAGATCGGCCCAGTCGCCCATCAACAACTCTAGAGATACGATCCCCGCCGACATGACATTAAATATTCATTAAACCGACCCCTCGTCTTCCCCCCCCCCCCCCCCTCAAATCCAACTCTACCTAGCGTGGCCTTGTATTGTCACGGGCAGAGCCAAGATCATTAGCATCACTAAAGATAAGTTCTGAAGATACCACTGATTTGAGATTTCAGTTTTTCTTTCGCATTCATTGCCTTTATAGGCTGTTAGCAGTTTGAAGACAAACCAATAACTTAGTACTTTGAGCCACCCACCCACCCACCGCGTCTTACCATCTCTTCAAGCTATACGAATTTTAATTACGTTAGTGGAGCATGGAAGCGTGAAGTAAAATATAGGAAGTGTATCCGCATTTGCATGGAAATTAAGCTGAATGTAACTTTAACAAAAAAACATATCAGCACACCCGGCCGGGATTCGAACAACAACCTCCTTGGCAGCGGCAAATCATGGACAAAGAAGTTAATCCCCTGTTAACATCTGATCAACTAATTATGATAATGTTAGACATTTGTTAATTTTCAGAAAGGTATAGTAGGCCTATTTCTAACTGATGGATGATCTGGCTATACACATTAACTACACTAATGTGGTAGGGATGAAGGAAGGAGAGTTCAGAGGAAATGTGCCCGCATTTGTGCAGTGTTACAGTGCAAAATAATTTATGAAAAGCCATCCTCATTTCATCCGGACGGGATTCGAGCCCCTGCCTTCCCCTCACCAGAAAACCAGACTAAATGAGTTTGACCCTCTATACAGCATTCCTTCGCTTCAGGTGGTCATCAACTCGATGATAAATTTACCTCAACAACATTAGGGTGGTAATATTAATCCTACACTACAATAATTACATCGCGTTGATTTTTTTAATATAGACCCGCACAAGCGGGCAAGCGAGCAAACGCGTCATTCTTGTCTTGTTTCACGGAAAATTTTGGTCGGGTCTACCAAGGTGTTTTTTTTTCATAAATAGTTTTCCCCTTCCCTCTTTAAATCCTTCCTTCACAATAATTATCCCAGCGTTGTAGACAAGGTAGCCCCGAAGGATAGTTAGGGTTCGGCCTGACTGACAAGCGTGAGAGCGAGAGCGTGATTAGCAGATAGCTCTCGATAGTTGTTGACGAGGCGGCTACGAATCTTGGCTCAGTGAACTGAGGGGGGTTTTTGACAAGTGACTTATTGTTGTGGTTTTCTCATTCTCTCTCCACGCTAATGGCAATTCTTATTTGTAAAGGCCTACTTTGATTATAATATTGAAGTATTTTAACATATATATATATATATATATATATATATATATATATATATATATAGAGAGAGAGAGAGAGAGAGGTAGAGGTAGAGGTAGAGGTATAGGTATGGTTTATTATCTTACCACTTAAATTAGGCCGTTAGAAGCAAGTGGGATAAACCTATCGATAGTAATAATAATGTCAAAATGAGAAGTTTTCCTAGCACTCAATGAACCAACATACAATAATATTGCCTAGCGCCTGTAACTAGACTGTACCGGGTCGAGTGCGCGCTCGCTCCAGTCTGGCCACCTCTCATTACAACCAATGTGTTCTATTTTATATTTTAGTCGCTCGCCCAGTCTGGCCGTCCCCTTAGACGCGTTCCCTCCCTTCCTCCCAATAAAATATATGAAAACTAGTCATTTTTTCATGTTATCAGATCTTACAACATAAATATTACATAATGTATCTCGCTTTAAAAGTGTTATAAATTAAAAATTAGTTGTATCTTGTTAATATATTACACTGTTAAACTGGTGGCTCCAAATGTAACATAAGCTTAGAGACACAATATTGATATCAAACGGTGATGGTCTTGAATTAAAGTTTATTTGGATCTCACAGATAAGTAGGCCCTATTTGAAACCGATTAGTCAAAATGTCACACAAGATAATTATAGATTGGAGATAAATATATGACGTTAAACAGTAACTAGAACTATTCCTGATAACGAATATGGCCTTGAATAGATTCAAAGTTAAGCCATATTCATTATCAGGTCTAGTCACCGCTTGTAATCATATATTTAATATCGCCTTTCTGACCTAGAACTAAAAAAAAAGTTATGAAAGCTGTAGGTGGTATGAAATGTATCGGACTCCCAAAATCTACCTAGGCATTGAGTAGAAATATTTACTAATAATACTTGCGCAAGTATTAAAATTTAGTGGCGTGCTCGGTATACCTTTAACTGAACATTTCCATTCGAAATCATTTGTTTAAAGTCTCACAATGCAAAATCGGGAAAATATAAAAACAATTGCAGGAAAACCGGAAATTATGCTGGAATTTAATTCTAGAGTTTGAGTGGCCATACTGTACATGTTCAATTTCCGATGTACAGCAAAGAAGAAACAATATAAAAATAAATAAAAATAATGTATTCATTTCTACTGACCTCAAAATCCTTGTAAGATATTCTTAGCTATAGATTTACGATATTAATATGTATACTGTATATAATTTATTTTAATAATTGGTGAACGTATAGACGTTGTAGATACAATATTACCGATTAATTAAAATAATTCAAGCCCTCAAAAAATTGTCTTAATCTGTATACTTGCACGAAAATAAAATATCGTATGAAATATCTCCTAGTTTCACCAGGAAGCTTGTAACTTTGACAGGCAAGAAAGGTGACTTGAACTATTTTCCGATTGTTACTAGTCTAAGCAAGTTACACCATAGAGTGTAGGGTATGTATTATAGATGATATAGATACGGGTTTGTGTATAATAATACCCCTATATATACACACATCAAGAGACAATAATATTCATGCTTTTTTTTTGTGCAAATATAAAGATTAACACAATTTCTTGAGGGCTTGAATAATTTTAATTAATCGGTAATATTGTATCTACAACGTCTATACGTTCACCAATTATTAAAATAAATTATATACAGTATACATATTAATATCGTAAATCTATAGCTAAGAATATCTTACAAGGATTTTGAGGTCAATAGAAATGAATACATTATTTTTATTTATTTTTATATTGTTTCTTCTTTGCTGTACATCGGAAATTGAACATGTACAGTATGGCCACTCAAACTCTAGAATTAAATTCCAGCATAATTTCCGGTTTTCCTACAATTGTTTTTATATTTTCCCGATTTTGCATTGTGAGAATTTAAAACAAATGATTTCGTATACATGTTCAGTTAAAGGTATACCGAGCACGCCACTAAATTTTAGTACTTGCGCAAATATTATTAGTAAATATTTCTACTCAATGCCTAGGTAGATTTTGGGAGTCCGATACATTTCATACCACCTACAACACCTTTTTAAAGTCCGGATCAGAAAGCCAACACGGTATTCAACTTGTGATGTATGATCAGCCATGATTAGAGCGTATACACATCTATAGTAGAATTCAGTAAGGCATAAAACTTTATAGCCTTCATGTGTTTCTGCGGTCAATTTACTATATTATTGATATTATTTAATAGATATTAATAATATGTATCAAAAGTAGTAACATATGCAGATCATATGACTTTACGTTTAACTATATGAAAATAGTCTTAGTAGTTTAGAACAGCGTTTCCCAAAAGGTGTTCCGCGGAACCCTGGGGTTCCGTGGAAGGGTCAAAGGGGTTCCGAGTTGAGAAGGCTATTATGGTTCTGCTTCCGTTTGTGACGACTTACCGATGCGAAACTGGTTTTTCAGCTTACGCTTACACCAAAAACAAGTACAGAAACATACTGGATGCAGCTCCAGATCTTCGCGTTCAATTGTCAGACATTAAGCCTAATTTTAGTGCTATTATAAGTAAATATGTGAATATTTCATTCTTCACATTAAATAGTTACTTTTTTTTTGTACGATAAATGTTTTATAATACTTATAATAATTATTTTTTATTTATAATTATTCTTTCTTTTCAATGCCAAACATGAAAATATTCAAACTACACTACAAGGTACAATCACTTTTGTTATTATCAAAATGGGGTTCCGCCAAAAAAAGTATGATCAATTAGGGTTCCGTGGCCAAAAAAAATTGGGAACCTCTGGTTTAGAAAACTGTCAAAATAGTGTTTTCCTATCTGAACCTGACTATACGCGTGCATGGCTACGACAATAAAGATGCACCTTTTTATTAACTAGACAAGGCAATATGCTGGCATTGCTAAAACCAATTTTAGGAAAATCCATATAGTTCGGCTACGCTTGCTTAAATAATTACCGGCACATTTAGTCTACCTTTGAATAAAGCTCTCGATTTTATTTTTAAACTCCTGACAGAGGGTAAAATTCCAGCATAATTCTCGGTTTTCACGGTCAGTGTTTTGCTCTGGTCCGGAAAATCGAACTTGGCAATGGAGGGTTGTTTTTCTTCATTTTAGCTCTCCAAGAGAGTATTGGTGCATTTTCTAACTACATTTTTTGTGTGACCTTAAATGAGTGTAAGTTGAGAATATTCCGAACAGGCATAAAACACTTAGCAATATACAACTCTACACCTATTTAACTTGAGTAAATTATATTATTTCCGCGTGTGTCTTACTAACCGTGTGTATGGAGGGAAAGTGAGAAACTATTTTTTTAAATACCCCGCCGAGATTCTAGACTAGATTTTCTTTTCTACATAAAACCAGACCAGAAAAACTCCTTTGTCTGTGTTCCCACCGGTTTGAGTAAAATTATTATAATGGACAGTCGGATTAAGATAAGAAGGAACTTTTTGATAGTTATAAAAGTTTCTAAAACAATGTTCATATATTTATGCGTCAAGTCATGTGATCTGAAACTGTCACTATAAACATAATCAATATATAAGCCTAGATATGAAATTGTACTATCTATTGTATTATCAATATTGACCACAAACAACTAGGTTTTTTCTTTGAAAAGGCCCTTTCTACCAGAATCCTACTATCAAGGTTTGTTTCTCTGGGAAGTGGCGCTGTTTGCTGGAAGATGGCGGAGGGAGATTAGGGCGCAGCACGCTCTCATTAGCCTGCCCGAGGGAAACGGTCTACGTCACGACTCTTGTGGTTCCCACGAGTTGCTCTCACTGGATTTAGCCGCACAGATCAGGACTTGAATGACGAATGTATGTTCTCCTCCTTGGATGCAGTAGGACTATCTGATAAATTTGTGTTGCTGGTTCTCCGTCAATAAACTCTACACCTGGTTAGTTTATTTTAGTCTACTATTTTCTTTGTCACATTGAGACGAAAGGGATAACTTAAGAAGAGATGTAATAAACCTGCATTTTCTCCAAATTTTTGAAATTTCTTACCTGTTTTAAGATTCATTGGGCTATTTGGAGCTGTCATATCTTAGTTTTCTACCTAATCTTAAAAGTCTAGTTTCTAATTATTATAGCCCATTTAATAGAGCCCCATTTTGAAATTTCCCATTTTTAGATGTTTCTGTTTATATAAAGAACTCCCTCTTTCTGCCCAATTGCAGATTTACGGATCATCTAGAAGTGTCTTATCTTTTTTCTAGAGAGATAAACACAAAACACATTTTGCTTTATAAAGGCTCATATACAGTATATTAGATTGTGTTAAGAAAATCGGGCTTTAGACGTGTCGTTAACCTCGGCCAGGAACGCCAAGAGTTGTCCCGGACATCTCCGCGGTGGTCCAGGGGACAAGTTGGTCCACTCTGTGGTGTCCTCCGGGGGTTGCGGCAGGTAGAGAGATGCTGGTGGGGGTTTTTGTGACGAGGGCGAGACCATTTGTCAACTGTCCACTCCGGCATATCATCAGTCTTGACTCTTGTTGTCTTGTCGCGGCCCGTGACAGCCGGTGGGAGACTCGCGCCTCTTTGGAAGAAAGGGTTCAAAATGTTGGAAACCCGTGGTCGTCTCTGGGCGCGCAGGACTTTCCGAACACTTGGCTTGCACTGAAAGGTAGCAACCTACCTTTCTTGTTTCCGCTTTGGTGTAGCTTATAGAGCTACATTTTCATAAAAATAACCTTGATCTAATGTCTAGAAAAGTTAATACATTTACCTTCACGTATTTGTATTCATACGTCAAATCACGTGATATGCAGCTATCACTTTTAATAGATGTTATAAATACCTGTAAATAATACTAATAAAATGTAAAAATGTCATCAATTCTGACCGCAAAATAAATAAATGTAAAAGGACTCTGCAACTGAGTGTGGGTGTCACGAAAAGATTATCATAATGACTTATGTATTTCAAAACTGTTTTATTTGTATATTATTTTCAAAAAACTCAAATTATTTAAGCCGGTCGCTTCAAGGAAAAAATTGTAACATGTTTATGTTAAAGGATAACATTAAAAATTGTACTAAAACAGTGAACATAATATGGAAGAATAGTTTAATCATATTCATTGTGAAGTGTAGTAAGGAGATAAATTAAATTTTAATATAAGGAAAAACCATTATGAACATTCATTATATATTATATAAACACCTTTACGTCAAAAGGTTAAGATTAATAAATTAGTCAAGGTAACCAGAAACAATTATTTTACTAGGAGTAAAAACGTCAAAAAGAAATAGTCTTAAGCATACTTCTGCCATTTTGTACTACTTATTTATGCAAAGCGACGTTATCAGCATTGACGATTATAAAATCAAATTATCGATCAACTCTGAAAAATTTTGAAGATGCTCTATGACCTTCAGTATAAAATATTCAGCCAACATCTTGATTTTTTAAATGATTTTTTGCATATTAAATATTAACTGCAAACTCGTTTTATAGTAGGAAATAAATAAAAATGTATTTAATCTTTAAAAAGCAAAAGGGTATATTAAAATGTTTGAAAAAGCGGTAAGAGGGTTAAACAAGGAATGGTGTGTCTGTCAGCCCGGGTAGATCTTGTGGGTAAATGTGGTCTAACGCGTCAATCTCGTGTTATACTGGCGTGCTCAAGACGGGGAAGTCGGGGATCGAATCCTGGTTGGGTCTATTTAGGTTGGTTTTTCCTAAATGGTTTTCCGCACACGCAAATGCTGGTAGACTACCTCTAAAATGCTTCCGTCTTCATTTCCTACCCCATTAGATTATCATATAAGCGTAACCTATATATGACACGCGGTCACCGAAGCGGTTTAAGCCTTCGTTATTAATGACTTAATCTAAGGTTAAGGGATAAAGTGTCAAGGCTGTGCATCCGCATTGGCGTGGAAAGGGGATGTGGGAATCACCTTTTATTGTAATATTTCTTAAATTGTGGGCTGCAGTAAGTGTGTCAAATAAATATATCCAAGCCGCGGCAGCCAATAATAATTTTTCCCTGTTCATTGCGTGTGTCATCCACCGAAGTGCATAACTTTATGAAGCAAAATATGGCACGCAGGAATGTTAAGATTCGGCTCGCTAGTCTGGACGCAGCTTAACGATCAGCCTCAGTGAGGAGAATTGTAGTGAGTGAGATTTGTGTTTTATTTGTCTTTAGTTAAACCGGTATATGATTAAAATGATGTCGAAGTCTAATATTACGCGTGTACTAATTATTCTGGGTCACATTTTTATGTGAACATCTGTTTTCTTTAATGAAAAATAAAACTCCAGAAAGATCAAGATTAATTTATCATCATATATCTTCAATTTTGAAAATTACGGCAGCTTAAGACATTATACCAAATTTTGATGATTAGTTATCTGGAAAAAGATACCAAGGGTCCAGTAAAAATAAAACGGCATGTAACAATTAATAAACTGTGATTTTGCTTTGTTTTTTATTTCCAATTTTTGATCTCTAATTATTTATAAATAATATTTATATTATGCATCGTTTGTTTTGGAATGTTTTTAATTTTAAGTATACCATGTAGATTAACGTATGTGAGCATAATATCAGGTTGCTAGATTTAAAATAATCCTAAAAAAGTCCTATGTTGTTATAAATGTGACCCTCAACATAATGTAACTTTTCTTATGTGGGCCGCAGTACAAAATAAATTTAACATGCCTGCACTAAACAATTATTGGAAAGTTTGTATTGTGACTTAATACTGGTCAAGCCCCGTCCAGACTAGAACCAAACAACGAACCCGAGCATTTCGCGACAAGTGTGGACGAACAGAACATTTAACGAAATTTGTTCGTTGTTCTGTTCGACACCGATCCACCAGTGTCGGTTTTTTCCCGTCGCATCAAAGGATGTTCGGGTTCGGTCTTGTTCTAGTGTGAACGCCTCCGCGAACATTTTCCCGAACATACATCATTGGCCGGAAAGCACCATCGGGGGATTTTTCTCTTTTCTTTTTTTTTGCTTCATTAGTAATCAATATTAATGAATAAATATGTATGCTGACGCTGCTTCTTGCACACGCTTACTCAATCACCTACTATGAGAACACCTTGCGAACATGTTCTGTTAAAGTCTGGATACTCGGCCACAGCGAATAAAACAACGAACATGCTCGTGGAAATGTTCGCGTTCGTTGTTCTGTCATAGTCTGTCCGCGGCTAAGTGTTTCATATTAACGTTAGTGTAGGGCTACTATGTAGGGTTTGTTTAACCAACCAACATCATGTTTTAATATTAGCACGAAATTAAACTTGCTGCCTGTTAATTAAACATTTATCTCAAATAAACCATCACACGTTTAAATAAATCTATATCTAAAACTATTATACGGAGATGAGTGATTATGATGTGTTTGACCACTCGAACTCTCTTTATAAATGGCCATAAAACAAGTTAAGTGTTTAATTTTATTATGGTATTTAAATAAAACTAGTGGATATTTGCCACGCACAAATACTAGGATTTTCTGCCGACTACCCAAGTAAGTTAATATAAATAAAATACAATGGTTTAATTGTATTTTTTAAATTTAAAAAATAGAAATAAGAATTGGGTTTACTATAAAAATACTTTGTTTTGTCTCATAATTAAAATGCAAGAATTTTTTTTCCAACACCATTTCAAATGCAAACTTTGTACAACGATGAGTGTTTTTAGTACCAAAGGTTTATTTGTAACCAAATATAATTTCAATATGAAGCATATCTCGTCCCTTAACACTTATTTTTTTTACGTGGTTTCTCTAAATGACATTGTTAAAAAAAAAAAATTCTCTAAAGGTCCGTTTACACTATGCAACCAATTGTAAAACTTTGTGTGTAGAAACAATGTTTTACAACTTATTGTAAAGTCAATGGAATACTGTTTTAAAACATATTTCGTGTTTTACAACCTGTTGCACGTTTTCCGTGGGTTGGCGGTAAAGATCAAAGAAACTTTTCTGTTTTCAAACATCTTGCACAAATAGAGGACCATCGACACTGTCGAACACGTGACTACATTGCTCCCCCCTGTTCTCCACAACTACCCTACAGTTGAGTTTCATGCGGCTGCAGGTAGGACGTCGTCCTCAGACGCCATGATGCAAACTGATTGCAACTTGTTTAATGTCGATTTTCGTTTTTCGCTTATTTACAACAAATATTGAATAAACACTAAAATGCAATAAGTTGCAAAACTATGTTGTTCAACCTGTTTTGTTGCATAGTGTAAACGGACCTTAAGTAATATAATCACGCCCCTTCCTAAATTCAGAGTTTAAAGTAAAGTTTTTCCGTTGACGAAATTGTTCCTTATTGTTCTTAAACTGGTTTAGTTAATGACAATCGATAATTTAAAACCGCGTTGATTACTGCAACGTATAACTAATTAATTCACTCCTTCAAAGAGCTGTTATGTAATTAAACCGCTAATGAAACTTCGCTGGCGCGCCCGCAGGCTATCTTCTTAATATCGTGCCGTAACCTTCTTGGGATTTTTACGCTGTGTGGATCTATGTTTAGCCTTTTTTTTTTTAAACTGGGCTCGTCAAGTAACAATTATTTATTTTTAATTAAAAATGAAGGCAATATCGCGTCGACCAATCGAATGATCTTTGTTGTTTGGAACAATTATTTAGCCGTATTATGTATGTTTAAGGATCTACATAACATAAATACGCCAATAATAAACTTGTTGAAATAAGCTTGGTTGATGCTATTTTATATTTCTAGACCAGCACTGGTTATTTGTCAATGTTATATTTTATTAAATGCACTATGGTTTTCACTAGTCACATTTCCATTCCAGGCTACCTCACTACCATGCGACGCCTGGTTCGAACTATGTTACTTTACTAAACCCTGATCACCAACATTGGTTGAAAAACTAAACTTTGACATTCATGAAATATATTTTTTGATTTTAACTTTAAATGTTACCAAAAGCTTCTAACAAAACTTTCGTACGGATTATTGCACATTTATCTTTTAAATCTTAATTAAGTGACCTAATATAATTACAGTAGTAATTTTTTTCACCTTTGTGGCAACCCTAGTTTCCAGTTTTAAAATAACGGGCTTCGAATGAAAATCAGACTGTAAGTTAAGTGTTAACCATGAGGTCAGACTAGCTTTTATGAGAGCGCTTCATCGGAGAAACTTCATTTTTACATTAGTTTGATTGGTGACCTGGTGGTCTAGGGGTAAGGTGTCAGACTTCTGTGCTAGGGTCCGGGTTCAATCCTCGGTCCCGGCACAGATTTATCTGATTGCCAAACCCTTCCTTCACCTCTGACAAGACGTGTATTAATCACATCTTGTGAATGTGAAGAATGCCAGGCCTCCACCGTGGTTCGGATTCACGTTAAACGTAGGTCCTCCATTTCATCTCACAATCACCTACCATTACACATTAGCGTAAGTGCGTATAACCCGACGGTAGTAAGACGCGTAATAATAATAATATAATAATAATAATAATAATTAGTTTGATTAATCATTAATTTGAAAAAGATTCTATAGGCCTACCCATAAACGCACATTAGTACAATTTTGTACTATTATGTCAACATTGATAATATTTTACTCTTTTATTAGTATTATTAGTTCATAGGTATTGAAAATATATATAAAAAGTGACAGCTGCAGTTGCAGATAACAGTACCTGGCGTATGCAGACATAAAACATGTTTTAAAAATGATTATAACCGCCACAAAAATAAATTATATTTTAGTACCACTGTTTAATCCAATAAGAAGTGTTAAAAAATGTATAGCTTAGAAGGCATGCGCATTAGCGTCACGAGGGGATGATATCATATCATGTGGAAAACTAGCCGAGATTATAACCTTGACCCCCCCCCCCCCCAAGGCGTTCCGATATTTTTATGACCCAGACGTCTTAGACCGCGTGACCATTGGTGCTTGTTGGAAAGTGTTGTGGGCCTTCTATTATTTGTATAGAGTCTCACGTAAAACAACACCTGCAATTTTTCATTATTTACACTTGGAGCTGTCTCCATTCTCTCGTGCGGCCTTTGTTTACTCACGTCAATGTCTACTTAACACCTGTAATGCGTGTTTGTTTTGGTAACGTTACAGAAACTTAACTCTTTTATATTTTTTATATCAGGCGTGAGCACAAATATTTGTTCTTTCGTCCACCTCGATTTTTGTTTCTACACGCAGACCTTTCCCTTTTTCAAAACGGTAAAATAAAGTACACACACGTGTGCGTGAATCCACTTCTCCTGTGTTCACCCTCTTATACCCCCAGCCGGTCATTTTCCAATCCTAGTCTACCTAACCGACCCCTGAACAAGGAATCAAATTGCGCGCTCTGAATTTTACCTAAATCGGGGCCTGCTATTGGTTCAATTCTTGATGAGGGCAAGGGGGAGGTGGAGGTATACTCCGTACCTAGGCCACCCCAACAAGAAAGATTAATGAACTAAAAGGGAAAGAACGTTTCTCTCTCCTTTCCTCTCCCATCCGGGTCAAAAAACGAAACCGTGAATAATATTTCCTCGTTGAAATGAGTTTTTATGAAGGGTGACTAGAGATAAAAGTATGAGTTCCCTTCATTCCCTTCACTCCCCTCCTTATCATCCCTTTTGACTCGAGTCTCGTTCCAAGCATACTGTGACGAGTTTATCTGATGGGAATATTGTTTGTAATCACAATATTGAGCACGCCGCTTTAACCAAGAACAATGGCGCGTGTAATGTAGCCTCTGTTGTGAGGGGGACACTTGACGAACAACCTCGCCCCCCCTCCCCCCTCTAGGTTCACACTAGAAGGAAAGAAACCATTTTGTAGCTATCAGTGCACAAAGAATCTTTCACGAAAATTTAAGTGTAGCGAAGCCAACATTGACATGTGTCGCTATGTTTATTTATTTTTAACTGTTAACATTTTGATACTATGCATGATATTTTGGAATTTATTTGGGAAATGAATCTGACATCTTAGCTCAGTCGGTAGCATGTCTGCCTGCTGAACTCAGGGTCCCGGGTTTGACTCCTGGTGTGGCCGATTAACGGTTGGGGGCTGAATGTTGTGGCTCTCCTAGTCTTAAGTTCAAGGGGCAGGGTACCGGGGGCATAAATACTCGGGGCGGACCAACTAGTAGGATAGATTATTATTATTATTAGCACCGCGTCTTACTACCCGTTCGGGTTATACGCACTTACACTAATGTGCAATGGTAGGGTGATTGTGAGATGAACTGGAGGACCTATAGTTTAACGTGGAATCCGAACCACGGTGGAGGCCTGGCATTCCTCACATTCACAAGTTGTGACTAATACACGTCTTGTCAGAGGTGAAGGAAGGGTTTGGTAATCAGATAGATCTGTGCCGGGACTGAGAATTGAACCCTGGACCCACAGCACAGAAGTCTGACACCTTACCCCTAGTCCACCAAATCACCCTAGTAGGATAGCAATTTATAAAGTAGAAATTTAGGACAACTAGTCTATGTGTTACTTTCCATACTCTGATGATGTAAACAAGACAAATAAATTGAAGTAGACACAACATTGTAAGTGAATAGGTCCTGAGTTATATACTAGGTATCAGGACAGGTATGTAAGGATAGATGAATAAAGTCTTAAGTTAGATTATAAGACATATTGAAGCTACGACAGGCCTAGTAGGTCGGCAGTGGAAAATATATGACCTGAATAAAAAACTGATCCAGGCCACAGGCGGTAAACAGTAGTGGATGAAATGCACCTGCACATGAGAATCGAGCTCGCTGCTGACCACATACCAAATGCAACAAACGAGTCGCGACAATTTGTTTGGAGGCAAAATGTTGCATCACGTTCATAGAGGGGTCACAATTATAAAAAACGTAGCTACTTACAATGTTAGATTTCTGTTTGAAGCCATTTAATAATTTATCACTCATATTTAATCTTATGTATGTTTTAAACCGTGGTCATCCTCTCCTATTTGTTAAAATGGGATAGTTTTTATAAACTGTTCGGAGTGGCTCTCCTTCAACAGTTTTTTGAAAAATGGTTCACTCTAGAAGCTATGAGTAGTCTTTGCCATGGCTTTTTTTTAAATTAGATTATTTTATAAATCATAAGCCACCATTTAAAGTGTGCCTCACCTAGACATTTTTGAAATTTGGATGAACTTGGAAGCTATTTAGAGCTTTCCTCCCTTGACTTTTTCTTCCAGTTTGATGCCTTTAGTCTAATAGTTATTTGAAGCTATCGCCTCCGGCATATTTTTGACATTAGAATTCATCTAGAAGTCATTTGGAGTTTGATTTAAGGCCATCTTTCAGCTTCATATTCGATAATATCATAGGATTTGAAATATATCTGGGAGGGGGGGGTAAATTATTCCAGGGAGGGGCATTTTATTTCCAGGGGGGCAGAGTCCCCCGCAGTTCCGCCGCTCCTGCTCTCCACACATACTCTATATTCGGTATTCGTGGTTGAACTGCTCTCAGGTGATTATTAGTCTTCTTTGATGTGTGGTAGTCTACCGTCTCAATGCGGAACAATGTTCGTTACTCGCTATGCATGACGAATATTTGTACATGAACACGAATATTTTTTCTACACTTACATGAGCTATATCGAAAATCGAATAAACGTTGACATAACGCACGTGTGGACCCGGCTTAAGTGTTGTCTGCGTGTAAAAAGACAAAAAGGTGTATAATGTTGTAGTTTCCTTATAAAATTTGAACTTTCATTTTGTTTTTTGTATTAATTTTCTAGCTTTCACAGGGGGTCAACTGACCCTTTGACCCCCCGCCCCCCTGAATCCGCACCTAATCACGTTGCGTTTGGTATAGAGACGTGTGAGACATTTTATTTGTGCAGTTGGGTGACTATGATGGCTAATGAGGAAGCAGACGTAGCCATTCTTTTATGGCAATATACACAGCTTTTTGACATGCAATCAGAAAAAGAATATTTGGTTCACCCGATAAATAAAAAACGACACATTAATAGCTTTGTAGTAAAACTCAGGTTTTCAAAATAATTTAAATAATACATGACCGAAAATCCACATGTTATTCAGGGCCTGGCACAAGCGCAGTTCAAAATGTCTTCTGTGTTTTGTCGCACGGCATAAATGAAAGTGCATCGCCTTTTGTCGCAAGGCGTCTGGGGTGCCTAACGACAATGTCGCAAGCCATGTGCGGTGCTTAATTGGATGTAATGGCAGTCGTCTACTGCACGCTGCGACAAAATGTTGCATTTGGTGTGTGGCGAGCCTAAGCGCGCGAATTCTCTGCCACTGTGTTATCTAGAACTACTCAATTGTTCGGGGTTGTTCCTCATGCATAGGTTAAGGCTGAATTTATAATGGATGTGTGAGATCGTCGGCTATTTAGTACAGTCTGATAAATTGAAAGTAACCTGACAGTTATATAAGTTACTAAAACATGTTTATAAATGTCAATTCATATGATTTGAAACTTTATATTTTTACATAATAATATCAATATCTACAAAATCATACAACAGTTAAAGTAACATATAAAATGCTATCGATGTTGAATGCAAACTTTATTTGTGTTTTTTACCAGAATCCTACTAGAGCTATCAGAAACAAATCTACCGAGTGTAAACACTAAGTACTCACTTTTATCACAGATTCAGCCTTAAACTATGAGTTACGGGTGATGAGCAGATTATAAAACATTGATAGCTCAGTGACAAAGAATTTGCGCGCTAAGCCAAGGGTCTCGGGTTCATTTCCCGTTTCCAGGTGTCATTTGTCAACTAAACTCGCATAATGACCACGTAACGGATAAATCCGCACCTAATGTTTATTTCAAGTCAATTGATATGATTTGCCAAAAATCACAGCGGCAAAACGAATGGTTTGTCATGAGAATACATGAAATTGTATGTTACAACTGAATTTGAACTATCGAATAAGATTCTTATATGGCGCTGAAAATGTGGCGCCACTATCCGTCGCCGGTCGCCGCTATGTGATCACTTTGGACTGTAGCATCAACTATATGCTATACAATGAATCTAAGGAGTCATACTTTTGGTCGAATTGACCCTTCTGGGAGTCGAGCTTGCAATCCTTTGAGTAATAAGCTGATGCGCTACTTAATGAGCTAAAAGTCGGCACTCACAATTTTTTTTCAATATTACTTTATTTTTTATTTCAACATTTTGACTATATATCATCTTCCCTTTGCTAAGGATGAAGCCTCGCTTACATACTAAGTAAACTCATTTCCTTAATCACGTGATATCGAGTCAACTAATGGGAAAGTATAATACTGCAGGGTGGCTGCAGACAGGGAAAACCTGGAAAAGCCAGGGGATATTAATTTGATTAATGATAAAACAGGGAAATGTCAGGGAATTTAATCAATAATAGGAAAAATCATGGAAGTTAAATAGCCTACATGACTAAAACACCGATTTATTAATTATTCAGCTAAACACTAAATTTTATGTATTTATTTGAGGTGTTTAGCGTGCACTTTCTAAACCAATTGATTATATCAGCACACAGCTTAAGAGATTAACTTAAATCTACAAGAGACACCCTCCAGCCCCCGGCTATTAATTCAACGCTGTAAAAGGGTAAACCCACATTTCATTGATGATACATTTTTCGGCCATGCCGGAAATCGAAACCGGGACCCTTAGCTTAGTAGACATACACCCTACTGACGGAGTTAAGGTGTCTGACTAAACACTAACACAAATGTAAGATTTTATTTCTCGATGTTAACTAAATGACATTCTTAACATAGATGGTTGTACAGTGGTTTTTTTCTAAAAACAAATGTACATTGCCACAAATAATACCTAAAACATTTAATACTATAAAATAACTTATCAGAAAGTTGATGTTTAGTACCCGTTAGGATGGTTTTAGAAAATATGTGACTGACAATTTTTACGTGCATTACATTATTCACCAAGGAAAAATGTAAAAAGGTTGTCGGGATTCTTTATTTTTAATTTTGTCTGGAAAAAATGGTAAAGCAAGGGAATTTTACATAAAAAGTCTTTTAGAACTCGTAGAGGTGAAACAATTTTAGCAAATTCGGTAAACAAATATTTTCAACATTTTATTTTTTAATAATTTTTTAGTTAAAATAACGTTTGTTTATTGAAGTTGTCTCGGAATAATTATCAAAGTAGCCTATATGAATGAAAATACGACTATACGTTTAGAAAATGACGATCATCATTGCTTTCATTTCGATTCGCACGTCGATGGTAATTTATTTTCTCCCTGTAATTGGCTCGCTGTAGGCATCCCTAACAAAACAACCCTTAAGAAAGTTAAATTTATTCAACTTCTACGGAATGCGGTCTAAGGACCTCACGGTTTGGTTTCTTTTCAGAGTAATCTGTTACTGTGGAGTCGATCTCTTACAGAATACGGGCGTTACGGAGTGTGTTGACCTAATGATGCTTTAGTTGTAAGCAGCAAACACTGGTTAATATAATATATATAATATATAATAATATATTATATATATATATATATATATTATATATATATTATATATATATAATATGAATAGCAATAACTACGTGTGCTGTAAGATACTAGATAAAAGCTTAGGCATAAAATGTCCACGCGGGGTATAATTTTGGTCGAAATCAGTACAAAATCTTGCAAAATATGCTTAAAGTGAAAACTGCTATACATCTTACATTTTCCTTAAATGATATAGCTTATGTCGCTAATAACTAACACTATTGTAGACCACATATTTAAAGCAGAAAAATAAAAAAATACTGAGTCTTTACCAGGGTTTTTTTAGTACCGCGTTTTACTACTGGTTCAGGTTGTATGCATATAGTTGTAGTCTACTAATTACGCTAATGAGCTAGGAATGAGGAATATTGAATTAAAGGAAGTATACACGCATTTGCAAGGAGGGAGAGTTGAAAACAGTTTTGAAAAAAACTACTCTCAATATACCCGACCGAGATTGGAACGCCGATCTCCCCGTCATCGGCAGTCTAGTCTAACACAAGAGTGACGCCATAAACCGTGCGTTCACCAAAATAGGTATTATTGTTATTTCTTTCAAGGGGCTCTAAGGGGTAGGATGAGGAAGGTTGTTTTGGATGAAATCCATATGCATAAGACTACAATAATAAATCGCAAGTGGGAAACCCCTCCTAGTGCACCCGACCGAGATTAGAACCTCGATCTACCCCTAACCGGCGATCTGGTCTATTCCGAGACTAACGCATCAGATCGCGTGGCCACCGTTGCGGGTTTTCATTATGAAAAAACCTTCCCATGTGTAGTCGTTGAAGGGATGGGGTGGGACGTCATGAATTTCAAGTAAAGAGGGTGAAGGGGTAGAGCGGGGCATGGAGGGCCGTCATTACAGGGGGTTGTTGAATTCTCCTTCGTCATCGCCCCCCCCTCTCCCCCACCTTGTACACAACCCGTCGCTAGCGTCTGTGCCTTCAATCCGATATGGCAGCAGGGGACTTAATGTAATGGCCACACTTAATTATTTTCGATACGCGTTCTAGCAGTAATTTATTGTGTTCTCTTGGATTTGAGACAATGCAAGTTTTTTTTATAAAGACGGAAATAAACAGTTTTTTTTCCTTCAGCAGTTGGATTGTTTCTTGCTTGTGTGGATGGTAAAACTATTCATTACAATGGTTTTTTATTGAAATTTAAAAAAATAACATTGAGGCCATTAACTATGATATTGAAAAGCCAAGTTTTTGTTTCCGACGACATCTTTCGTTGTTGATGTTAGAGTTGACCTGCACCGGTGGGCACGCGGATAAAGGTTCTACTCTACCTACGTTCTTCCGTACATATGTGGTGTACTTATTATTATACTTTTTGTGTGGAAGAAAGGTTTTTATTTCTCATTTCAATATTTTGTGAAATCATATTCATACTTTCTTTATATTATATTAACCACATTACACTAATTTATAATTCTGAGAGAAATGGTGGAAATAAAGTTAAAAATCAACCCATTGAACGGCTATAACTTCCTTTCATATGGAGTGTTTTTATGATTGTATTTCTATTTTATTTATTGGTGCTTACAGGGTGACCTGGTGGTCTAGGGGTAAGATGTCAGACTTCTGTGCTGGGGGTCCGGTGTTCAATCCTCGGTCCCGGCACAGATTTATCTGATTGCCAAACCTTTCCTTCACCTCTGACAAGACGTGTATTAATCACAACTTGTGAATGTGAGGAATGCCAGGCCTCCACCATGGTTCGGATTCCACGTTAAACTGTAGGTCCTCCATTTCATCTCATAATCACCCTACCATTGCACATTAGCGTAAGTGCGTATAACCCGAACGGGTAGTAAGACGCGGTGCTAAATAATAATATAATAAATAATAATAATAGGTGCTTACGCGTGAATTTTGTAAACCATTTGGATTATAGCAACATACAGCTCACAAACGAGCCTAGACCTAGAACACATACAAAACTTTGATCATTAACTATTAATTACTATAGCTTATATTTATCGGTCTTGTCGGGAATCGAACCTGTTAGACTAACAAATTACGAGATTATGATTTGGCGGGCGCTCAACTGATCTAATTAGTATAATGCCTTACCGCACTAGACTCTGAATCACGTGTACCCCACTTTCTTTCACGCCACGTATAGCCGAAGTTATCTCAGAAATGGGTGGAAGTTAAAAAAAACTAAACCTTAGTAATCTTGCCAACAACCGAGGTCTTGAGTACCTGAAACCTCATTTATAGTGAACTCTGAATTACCCGTACTGCGCCCTCTTTTGATCAACCTGTGATTTGAACCATTCTGCCGGTCATAATATTTGAATTCTTGAATAAATTGACGAAGCTATCATAGCTTATTTATGTGTCAGATTACTACATGCCTATTTCAACTATTTGCTTCTTTCCATGGGGAGGAAGTGGCCTGTTTTACCCACCTCCTGCCCTTTAAGATCAGAAATAATTTTAATAAAAGCATAAAACTTAGGCTATAAAGTTGAACTATAATAAAAAAAGCATCGAAGATGTGTTGAATGAATTGGCTAAATAATTTTAAGATGAGGCCTATGACTTGTATTAAAAATGCATTCAATTATACGCATTAAAAATGGCCCTAAAATTACCAATTGGAAAAAGCATATACACAATAGCGTCGTTATATCGTACGCCCTCCTCCCCCCAACTACAAACATTTCCACGGGTCTCAATGTGATGCGCTTTCTAAACAGGCTTTATCATCATATAATAATAAAACTTGCTTACAACCCCTCGAGGGAAGATCACATAATACCATACACACGACCTTACCTAGAGTAATTTATTATCCCATGCCCGAATACAACAATATGTTAAGTGCCTGCACCTGGTATCGAACCCGAAAACCCTATATCCATTCTCATTCAGACGTGTAATCGACATTTTTAACCACTCATCTACGGGGACTTTTCAAATCCGTTCACCTTGTTTCTGATGTTCCTGTGGTCAGGGATGTGAGTGTACACGAGGGGGCCCCCGCACTCCCCCAACCCACTGCTCTAAAGGGCGTGGCCCCGTGCTCGCCGTGCCATATCGCACATCAAACCCAAGCCGTGGCAACACACCGGTGTTATGTCACCGCGGGGCTGATACTATCGGCCGGTGAACAAATGTTCAGTTCTAGCTCGTCGATATTTCAAATGGGATGTCCATCAGTCTGTAATGCCTAGAGGAATCTAGTATTCGAGTTTCGGAAAATTCGATATAACTTCTATAAAAAAAAACTACACATTTCAATATCATTGAAACTCGTCCCGGTTGGCATGTCAACAGGCTTGCACACCTGAAAAACCGGCACAGGGAATGTCTTGTGTCTAGAAAGCACCGGAAAAACAGGAAATTTTGCAGAATTTAGCAAAGATACTGGAATATTTGATAATTTGGTACATTTAACTGAAGTTTTAAAATATAGGTCGTTGGATGGATGAAAAAGTGAATTGAAAAATTAAGCATTTTAATTCAAATAAGTCTTATTACTCCTTAAACAATGGTTGTGAAGTGGCAGAAAATGTATTTCCCTATCAATCTTTAATCATCGTGTTTTAAACTTAGTCATATGACTTCCCACTAGTTTGATGAAAAATTAAATTTTATTACGCTTTCTTTACACTAAGCTGCAAAATAGGAATTTCTTTCTGGAAAACAGAGGGAATTCAGTCTTAAGAAATTAGTAGCAGACCTGATGTGTCGGTTTTTTTCTTGGAGAGGCCGGGTATCTGGGCCGAGTGTAGAGATATTTCTTTTTCTAATTGGCTTCCCACTTTATCTCCGCACACATCTTCCACATCCCTCCCCACGAATAGTCCAAACGGGTAGTAAAACTTGCAGCCAACCCTTACTTTACCCTGTAAAGTAGCAAGCTTAACTTGCTTTATTCCACTATGGTGTAGCTTATACGATAGCAATAGTGTAATTATTCATCAAGTTAAGATCGATGCTACTTTTCAGAAAAAACTGAGTTAACTTCAACTCGCTAAACCCTCTCATCAAACAACGCCAATACTACTGGTTGCTTTCCGTGCAGGGGTAGAGATTATACTGGTTAGAAGCAATAAGTCTACTCAGGTTTAGTGGCTTAAAACGTCACAGCTACATGGAAATGTTTGTCGTGTTAGTACTCGGGGTCATTTATCTCATATCATCGGGCTACCACATAAAGTTGGTAACTAACAATTCTCTACTTGTTGAGATAAACGCGTTTGAATTTTTTTGAAATTTCAACTGCTTACTATATTGCCATAAGGATTTGTATTAGGTTTATTTAGTGATGTTATTTCACCAAGTCCATAGAGATACTTTTACAAGTTAAAACATTTTTTGTGCCCCCTTGATTTTTAAAAAATTGTATAAAAAAAGGCAAAATGTTGCACTTACCAATCTTTGGCTGTTCAATTTTGCTCCACCTACTTGACTTACCTATTTCTTGAAGTACTATAACTGAATAAAAATACTATTCAAAGTTTAATAAGACACAATATAATTAGAACTTATGTGTAGGCCTACTAATAAAACAATGTTACGGTAAAATAAACAGTAAAACATTACAATCATGATAAAACTTTCAACAACTAAAAACAGTTTAAAGTAGTAGATACCAAATAACAATACTCGGACTCTGCATTCAAGTCATCACATTCATCATCTTCATTTCTTTCTGGCTCAGGTACTACATTTTTCAATAATGTACTTGAGGCTAGGTTTGGATACCAAGCACAGAGCTCTTTTGGTATGATTCCATTGCGACACATTGTCTGAAAGTCCTTCTTTTTAGATATCGGTAGCTTCTTAGAATATGCATTTTTCAGATCAGTGTGGAAAACAACTGCACCATCTTCATGATTATAATTTTTTACAAAAATCTTTGTATAATCTGAACTGTAGTCATAATGGTACTAAATAAATTAGGCAGTGTTTATGTATATTTTAGCATTTTGTTATACGCCATGAAACAGTTTGACCAAGCTCATCTTTGTTACGATTAATTATAACTTTCGCTGATAAGTCTGGTAAGTCTACCATATCTTGAAAATCAAGCTCTTTAATTATGTATGGTCTGGCAATTTTCCTTTTTTGAGATGACCTGGCCATTCGAAATACATTGAGGTAGTCTATCATTGCAAAGATGGGAAAATTTGCTTTGGCTTTTTCGTTGGCGCTATGCATTGAATATACTTTCATGTAAGAATGGCCCGACTCGAGAAACTCTTGCTCTTTACATCTATCTGAGTATACTGAACAATAAAGATAAATAACGCAGCATTATGTTTATTGCGGTTCTGACCGCCACAAGTGTCTGAAAATATACTCAATTCTCTTACTGAATCAGGCAGTTGTTTCACCCACCATAATAATGCACTTCCTATTTCTATACTACCCACGATTTCCATTTATTTCGGTCCGGTCCATCCTTCATTTGGAATATTTGATTCATAAACACACAAAGTTTGCGTAAATAATATGGCTGTGATATGTTTGTGGATGGAATCTGCAGCCTGCAGATCAAAAGTAGCAGAACGAAAACTTTAATCATTTTCACACTTCACCTTATCCGCTTCTTTCACTTCAAGGGCCTCTTTAGCACGATGCATATGGGTTTGATATTCATCTTCCATTTCACTCTTTTCTTTCCCAATTACATTTTTATATTTTGCACAGGTAAGGCACTGATCTTTTTTAGGTTTATAAAAATAAAAAAATTGTAATTATTGCAAAATATTCTTCTGTAAGTAATTAATGAAACAGCAGTGGTACCTTTTTCCTTATATTCTATCTATACAGTTCATACATTTTTGTAATTGATAGCTTACTGTCAAGATAGTCGTTTAGATTCCTGCCGACAGTAATGGACTCCACTACGAGAAATTTTTCGATATGGCTTTTTACAAGCTGTACCGATAAATCAGGGGTTTTATTGACAGGTACACAAGTGTATTTAAAAATAAAGTCTGGCACACTCGAACTAGGTCGGTATTTTTGCTTAAAAAATAGGACTGAGACAGTTTTATGTTCTTTCCAGATTTGGTTTTTGTAGTGATCCTACATGGCTCGGTCTGGTCATCATTGGAAATAATAAAATCTTTCTTTCTATTATTATTTTCTAATAGGTTTTACAGATATCTATTCTGTCTTCTTCCGTGGATGGGGATGAACATTTAAATCAACATTTGTCACAGTCAATCATCCTTGGCAGCTTTGCTGTTTTCGTGTGGTTCACACTCACTTCCTTTTCTTTTTTTAGTTATATTTATTTTACACTTATCTGGAGTTGCTTTCCTCCATTTAGTTCTTTTTTTTTTTATCAGTGTGTTCACCAGCCTCTAAATAAACCAAACGAGAAAATAATTATATATTAATATTTCAAACAACTTTTACCTATTGGCTATAGTTACATTTCTGATACATTCAAATTTTTAAACAGTAATATGTTGTTTTGGTATGCTTACCTTCTACTGTATCATCTTCAGTAGGAACTCCTATATTTAGTTTAGAACTATGCTTCAAATCATCATCATTATCATCTGTTGGATTTTTGTTCTTTTTGGGCTCCCATAATGGATATGCACATGAATCCTCTGAATAGTCCTGAAACGAATAATGCAGATACAAAGTTAATTTATAATTGTCAAATAATGCAACTTCGACCAAAGTTCCAAAAAACTAATTAAATGCAGCTATAAATCTACTTAGATTATGTATACAAATCTTGTACTCCTTATAATACATTCTAGTCATTAATTACTAGGCTAACAAATCTTTGAAATTCATAAAAATAAATGCCCTAACATATAGTTTATTTCCTTTGGAATTTTCTTGTAATATTCCAGTGTAATTTTCTTCCAAATGACCAAACTCATGGTATGACTAATACATAACCTAATATAAATACCTTGAATATTTTATTTTATAATTTCAGGATAGAAGCTCATAAAAATGAATAATAATAAAAGTGCTATAATTGTTATAACTTAACTTGTTTAATAGATTATATAAATAAAGAAACATAATTTTTAATTCTTACAATAGCTGATCTCTAATATTGTCAGATTTATCATAATGTTTTAACGTCATTTGAAGTATTTTCATACTTCTTGATTTATATGATTTATTTTCAAGGCAACTCATGGTTGCTACTTTATTAATAAAATCCAAATAAAACAAAATTAACCACCAAATAGTGCAATATATCACACAAAGCATGTTAGATTCTCACTGTTCTAACGTCACAACCATGGATCAGATACCAACACAAATGTTAGTACCAAATAAGTAACTGAAATGTCAGCCCTCTAGATAGCATGTAGTGTTCAAGTGTTGTAACAGACTTTTTTAAGTTCAGAAAATTCACACGGTTGCATTCTCTTTGACAAGAATAATTTTGTAAGTTATAATAATCTTTTTCAGTAGTGAAAAATATAATTTGTATTTCATATTACAGCTAAAAGTTTGTAAATACACTTACTGGTTTCTACCTGAATATTATAACAACTATTCTATTTAAAAACTTATGAAAAAACCATGTAAAATAGCTTACCAAATTATTTTGAAAATTGAAATTGACACCTGGACACTCGAATCCAACCCGAGACTTTTGGCTTAGTACGCCAATGCTCTAACCACTGAGCTATCCAGGAATCGCCCCGTGGCCAGGGTCATTCTTCACTCATATTGTGATATGATATCTAAATAGAGAATTCATCTTTAAAAAGCATAAATAATAGCTTCGGCTATTTGATTCTTAAATTATCAAATTATTGTTTTATATTAATTAAACAAACTAGGACTTTACTTATCGTTAAAACTCAGCAAGTGCACTATCAAAGTTTTTCCAGGATCATTACTGCCCTTCACGATACATTTTATAACAGACTGAATACGTAAGTTAAGTTACTTGTTTTATCCAGTGAAAAATATGGACCAAACACACAAATAATAAATGGGCAGAGAAAAAAGCAGCTAAAATGTATAGAATCATTTACCAACTTTTACCAGACAGAATAGAAACTCCTGATTCCAGCAGTGTAGTTAACTATTTTTTTAAATCTTTGTTAGTTATTAACTTTTTTGCAGTAACCCGACGATATACTCATATATAGTAATTTAAATAGAAAGTCTCAACTGGTTGAGTGTAGGTAGAACTACCCAGCACCCTTTTTCAATACCGTTAAATATACAACGAAACTGTTTTCAAGTTTTACTCAGAAATCTTTGTCTCTGTGAAGTGTTATTTCACGCTATTATAGATTTTAAGGCGTCAGTAAGGTCAGTCATGGCTGGATCTAAGGGGAGGTGGGGCGACTGCCCAATGGCCTTCACAAACTGTAGCAATAATATTTTTTTAAATTTACATATTAAATGGTTTTATAGATTGCGGTCATCTTTAAAAATTTTAATATATATATATAAAAAAACTTACTGTCACTACTTCCCCAACCAATGGTCAAATAACTGTAGGGTTTGTTTTATCTTGTTTATTGAAATAGATTAGTTACTATAAATGTATAAATGGGATTCTGTCAATGTCCCTACTCAGCAGTTTGAGCCCTGACCTATCTACGTTGTTATAATTTTGACCAGTTTAGAACCCACGGCTGCTCGACTATGCGCGTTTGATAACTCGCACTTTCAAGAGGTTTTAAGGGGGCTCCCTGCTTCGTACTAAACAGGAACTCAAGCTGTAGGATATTCTCCTCACAAGCTACTGTAACTCGGCAGCTGAGTATGTAAAGCACTTCGAAATAAGCCCCTTAATACAACTGGCGTCCTTCTCGGCCCCCTTAATTAATATTTATGTCTTGCACTTGAATTTCGAAATAAATTATACCTGTTAGCAGGCATTCGTTTAGGGTAGCCGGCGAGTTTACCAAATAGCAATTTTTTGAAATTTAATTATTCGAAGAACTAATAGTTTTTCGAAAATCAACTAGGCGAAAATAATTTTTTCAAAAACCAATTTTTTCGATCTAGAAATTCTTCGAACGAGAAGTTTTTCGAAAACTTCTTTTTCTAAAATGAATTTACCTCATATCTGTTTTTCAAAATAAATGTTTCATAAAGGAGGTTTTCGAAAATAAATTTTTCGAACGATAAGTTCGAAGTACAATAAAATTCTAGCTTAGCTTAGCTGTTTAGGTTAGGTTAGTTTAGGGGTAATCCTCCCTATAGGGGGGGTGAGGGTAGGGGTAGGTGATTCCCAGTCCTCGTTAAAATTGCTTCCGGAAAACTCTTAGTTCACTAAATTGATTTAAAAAAAAAATGCAATTCACAAAATTGATTCTTCAAAAAATTGATTGTTAGAAAAATTCATTTTCGATTATTTGACTGTCGAACATTGATTTTCGGTAAATTCACTTCTGGAAATTGATTTTTGGGCAATTGATTTTCGAAAAATGTGATTTCGACAAACAAATCATTCGGAAAATTGATGGTTCGAAAAATTGATTTTCACAAAATTACTTTCGATGAGTTTTTATTCAGTGAATTGATTTCGATAAATTGATTTTCGAATAACTTGTTTTCGACAAATTTACCATTTAGAGCGCACTTGAATTGCAGAGTACACTTGTCATACTGTGCACAAACTGTAATCCCGTTTAACTCCTAACATAACATAACCTAACATAACATAACATAACATAACATAACCTAAAACATATACATAACCTAAAACAATTTTTACTTCGCAGTTGTGTATTACCAACCTCGGATGAGTTGTTCCTCAATTAGTGTGCACCTACACTGCGTTGTGCTATTTGGCAAAACAATATCTTGTTTTCAAACAATGACTGATAACACGTGCGCAACTGCTGATATGAACAAATATTACAGTAACTATTGCTTAGGCCTACGTTATTCTTGCACGCTTTTATTATTATTATTATTATTATTATTATTACTATTATTATTATCACCGCGTCTTACTATCCGTTCGCACTTACGCTAATGTGTAATGGTAGGGTGATTGTGAGATGAAATGGAGGACCTACAGTTTAGCGTGGAATCTAAACCACGGTGGGGGCCTGACATTCCTCACATTCACAAGTTGTGATTAATAGACGTCTTGTCAGAGGTGAAGGAAGGGTTTGGCAATCAGATAAATCTGTGCCGGGACCGAGGATTGAACCCCGGACCCTCAGCACAGAAGTCTAACACCTTACCCCTAGACCACTATGTCACCTTGCACTCTTTTAATTATTAAAGTCTGTAAGCCATGACATATACATTTTTATTTATTTCTGACAAATTATTACTTATTTTCTTACTTACTTACTAACGGCACGTAAGCCAAACATATAATTCAGATTGTGCTTTTTAAAACTTAGATAACATCCCTCGATAGTAGCTAATATAATTGGTTCATATGGAATTATAAAAAAATTGCTTCATTGAGTCATTCCCCACCACCAGAGTTTCCTGAGCTTTATATACGAGCGTGGTATAGACACAACACTAGGGTGCGACATCTTGGTATTTTTTAGTGTATTTTCCTAAAGTTTTGGCAAGAACGAAATATGTATTTTGAACGGGGAAGAGACCACTAGGAAGACGTAGATGCAGATGGGAGAGTAACATTAGAAGGGACTCGAAAGAGATAAGGTGTAATAAGGTGGACTGGATAGAACTAGCTCAAGATGATGTGTGGCGTCCTACTTTTATAAGTGTGGCAATGAACTTTCGAGTTTCTAATGCCATAAAATAAGTAACTGCGGCAATTTTTACTTATTTAAATAATATGATAACATTGAGGTCTTAACAATTAATTTTATAAGGAAAAAAATTATTATAATATCGAAATTTTGACAAGAAAATCATTTGTTTTAATGGTAAGGCTTCTAATTACTTATCTCCCCGGGCCTCCACAGGTGTAAATCCGGCTCTCATGGAAGTGCTATTTCAGCGCCTTAAAAAATCCACAACATAAATGATGGGCTGCGCGCAAATATACACGTATTTTAAAAAAATCGACGGTCATATTAGATATTTACGTATTACTATAAAATACAGTTTTTTTTTTTGTTTTTATCACCGGTTCCTACTGCCCGTTCGGGAAAATATAGTTAGAAGGGCGCAATACGTACCGTATTTCCCAATAATCCAAATTGAATATTTCTATTCTTCCGTTTTAAGAGCTCGAACATAAATATTCTGTTAATTATTGCATTGCGCCCAAGTTGGCTTTTGATGACACTAGCGAATGCTAACGTTTCTATTAAAACCTAATTCTTAAAATTATTTTGACAAAATCACTATTTTTTTACACCCAAGTATCCTTTATCCATAAAATCTCGAAATAGCTTTCTGAGGCATCTATTCACTATTTAGTTTCATTCCGGAGCAGACAAACCTTACCGCACCACTGAAAAGTTTTTTTTTTATTTGTGTAAAGGTGGCAGCCCTAGTCGAACCGGCGTGCTTCAAGAACTGTGTTTCGGCTCTTCTAACCGCTTGGTCACTGGGATTGACGTGGCAGATTTGGTAAATGTCCCATGCACATGGGCGACGTTTCTCTATGTAATTCAGTATCGTGTGTACAACCCTATTGGCGAATTTTAGCATAACAAGTAGCTATCGTGGGAACGTGTGTATAGTTTGGAAGACGTGCAGGTAATAGTTTTCAGCGATGTTTAGAATTGTTAGTTGCATACTAAACAATTACTAACTTGTTTTTCAAGCTGTTTTAATATTAGATATTTTCAATTTTTGAAAAATAAAAAATAAAGTTTGAGGAAAGTGGTTTTAATTAAATTTATTTTTTATAATCTCTATTAATAATTTTAACAAAATTTTAGGTTATTTCGAAATGTACATTAAAACTTTTAATTTAATAAAAACATTTTTCTGAAAGGAATTTTATTATTGTTGACCGTGCAGAATGCTTGTAGTAATCTATATTTGTGTAGTACTTATTTATTATGTCACTGCTTGCATATTCGTTGAGTGGTGTGTTGCCATGGTAAACAGAGCTTGCTGAAACTGTGCCTGTAATGGTTTTCCATTTTCTCTCCACGCTAATGTGGGAACACATTCTCTAACCCTCTCCATTCCTAACACGTTACGGGTCATAAGATGTGGTGCTATAAAAACTTATGTTCTCGCCCACTTGGTCCCCACTTAACCATCATACATAGGCTCTGCACTTGTTATCTCACATTGGAAATACCTGACCAATGGTAACAATGGGTGTATTAGTGATTGATACGAACATTATTACAGGTGCAACACTCCACTCATACACGCTAATGGACTAACGATAAGAAAAGTAGAATTTAGGAGGAATGTACCCACATTTTGTGGAGACAAAGTGGTAAACCATTTATAATTACTACTTTGCTGGGTATTTAGTGACAGTTGTCATCATTATTCCAGTACAAGTTTCTCTCCTCAATCAACTACGAAAACATCGCCCGTGTGTATGGGCCTACCACCAATTAAGTTAATGTATAGCAGCTGAGACGCTTCGCCCAGACGGCCGCATGTGGTTCCTTTCTATAGGCCGCCATCGCACCCAACAACCCATCTCCCCCCGGGGACCGCCATCTTGGTTCCGCCGTGGCTCCACCCTTCTCCGTTGCGCCACGGGCGGTACCTACTTATCTGGGGGAGAGAGAGAAAAAATATTATTAGATTAAAAAGAATAAAAAATACAACCTGTGGTCCCAACGCGCAGATACGTCCTGTCCTCCCTTTTATTACCCAAATGAAAGCGATGGAAGTACCTCCATCCTCTGCCCTTCCAAATGATTCGTCTTCAGCTTCAAGACTTTACGCGTGCATGCGTGCGTGTATGGACTATTATTTCCACGTACCTCTTGTGTGATCGTCATACGATAGTAGGTATCTGACGGTCACAGAAGTTACTAGGTACATAGTATGATCGCCATACCCATACGATGATGTTTATCTGACGGTCACAAACATTTATATATTATGTAAAGTGTGACTGCGGTATGAAGGTAGGTTTAGTACAGAGAAAAAACCCAGCTATTTTAAGAAAAAAACTATATGATTATTTATTTTTATTGGTACCGTACTGTCAAAAGTGGTAGCTGCTGATCATACGATTATACGTATGAATACATGAAATTAGATAAGAGTTGTAACTGTGAAATTTCACCCTTTTACATTATTTTTACTTTAATTCAGTGGTTCCCAAAATGGGCTCCGCGACAACAGCCAAAATTTAACAAAATAAAAAGTTAAAATAAAAATCAAACAACAGTAGGCCTATCTTAATCGATAAAAGCTTCCCCATCTTCTCACCCACCTGCGCAGTGCTACATTAAAAACAAGTATAAAAATAGACTTGACATGCATTCAGATTCTCGAGTCAGTGTGTCCAGTCTGATCTTCAAGAAGTGATGGGGAAAAAGAAGAGGTTTCACTTATCTCGACCAAATGAATAAATTTGAACTTTTTCATAATTAATAAATGTTCATGAAGGCCTAACTAACCTTTCTTATGCTAACTATTACTATTATATTCATTATTATTACAACTTGAGTAAGTTTAAAAAATAAAAGTATGTGAAAACACATTTGACTCAGATTTACTCTGCCAAATTCCAGTTTTGTGGGTTTTCTAACATGAATTATTAATATGGGGGGGGGGGGGGGTTGCTATTTTATATACATAGCATAGATTAGATTCTAATGATTAGAAAAAAAACGGGGGTCCGCCGATCTCAAAGAGCCTCTAGGGTGGTCCTTGACTGGTAGGTAATTGGGAACCACTGCTTACTTTATATATTTATACGTCAAATCATAATATGTTCGATGACTAATAATTTTAGACAAATTGTATCAATGCTGATGTAATAAAATAACATATATTTTAAACCTACATTACTACCTCATTACCTCAATATAAGCTATATACTCCAACTAACACTATTTTAGCCTTTCTAAACATTTAGACACACTCTTTTGCTAGTGACTGCAAAGTCTTTTTTTTTAATCATACAATGGTAAAAATGCACAGCTGGATACGAACTAGGCTCAGTTAAGTGTGGTAAGCATGGATGTAAATGTTTTCTCAAAATGAACGAAAGACAGCGAATGATTGATAGTATGGCACAACACGATCATAACCTAAACAAACACACCCTTAGTAAAGGTACAACAAGATCATAAGTCTGTGCAAAATGAACCGGAAAGTGGTTGGTTGGTTCATGGGACCAAATTCGTATGGTCTACGGGGCCAGATTTACATCACATGACCTGGCATATGTATGCTTTCACGTATATCTATACTTTTTTTTATCAATTAACGAAAACTTCTCATGGATGTGAGCCACTTAGATAGTTTTTCGTTTTGTTTCCAACGTTTCGGCCAACCCTGCACAAATATAAGGTCAGCCGAAACTAAAACCTTATATTCTCGGCTCACACTAAAAATATAATTCACCTAAACACTGGCCATGAAAGCCTATACGTAATACATTTTTACACTTGTGAACAAAAACTTGTTAGCTTTTTTTTAAGCATCGCGTCTCACTATCCGTTAGGGTTTGCCTATACGCTTGTGTACTGATTACGTTAGTGGTTTTAGGAAGGTTACCCGCCTCGGTGGCGTAGTTAGCTAACGCGCCAGTCGTGTTGAGCTAGACCACTGAGGATGGGGAGATCGAGGTTCGAATCTCGGTCGGGTGAACTGGGTGGTTTTTCCTAAATTGTTTTTCACTCTCCCTCCACGCAAATGCGTGTTCACTTCCTCTAAATTCAACCTTCCCAATTCCCAATCCATTAGTGTAATTAGTACTTAGGCGTATAACCCGAACAGGTAGTAAGACGCGGTGCTGAGTATAAGTATTTAGGAAGGCTTTATGTATATGAGGTGTATCCGCATGTGCGTGAAGGGAGAGTAGAATACCATTTTGGGGGAAAACCTTAGTACACCCAATCAAGATTTGAACCTCGATCTCTCAATCATCGGTAGTACACCCAACCAAGATTTGAACCTCGATCTCTCAATCATCGGTAGTACACCCAATCAAGATTTGAACCTCGATCTCTCAGTCATCGGTAGTACACCCAACCAAGATTTGAACCTCGATCTCTCAATCATCGGTAGTACACCCAACCAAGATTTGAACCTCGATCTCTCTAGTCATCGGTAGTACACCCAACCAAGATTTGAACCTCGATCTCTCAATCATCGGTAGTACACCCAACCAAGATTTGAACCTCGATCTCTCTAGTCATCGGTAGTACACCCAACCAAGATTTGAACCTCGATCTCTCAATCATCGGTAGTACACCCAACCAAGATTTGAACCTCGATCTCTCTAGTCATCGGTAGTACACCCAACCAAGATTTGAACCTCGATCTCTCAGTTATCGGTAGTACACCCAACCAAGATTTGAACCTCGATCTCTCAGTCATCGGTAGTACACCCAACCAAGATTTGAACCTCGATCTCTCAGTCATCGGTAGTACACCCAACCAAGATTTGAACCTCGATCTCTCAATCATCGGTAGTACACCCAACCAAGATTTGAACCTCGATCTCTCTAGTCATCGGTAGTACACCCAATCAAGATTTGAACCTCGATCTCTCAATCATCGGTAGTACACCCAATCAAGATTTGAACCTCGATCTCTCAGTTATCGGTAGTACACCCAACCAAGATTTGAACCTCGATCTCTCAATCATCGGTAGTACACCCAACCAAGATTTGAACCTCGATCTCTCAATCATCGGTAGTACACCCAACCAAGATTTGAACCTCGATCTCTCAGTTATCGGTAGTACACCCAACCAAGATTTGAACCTCGATCTCTCAATCATCGGTAGTACACCCAACCAAGATTTGAACCTCGATCTCTCAGTCATCGGTAGTACACCCAATCAAGATTTGAACCTCGATCTCTCAATCATCGGTAGTACACCCAACCAAGATTTGAACCTCGATCTCTCAATCATCGGTAGTACACCCAACCAAGATTTGAACCTCGATCTCTCAGTTATCGGTAGTACACCCAACCAAGATTTGAACCTCGATCTCTCAGTTATCGGTAGTACACCCAACCAAGATTTGAGCCTCGATCTCTCAATCATCGGTAGTACACCCAACCAAGATTTGAACCTCGATCTCTCAGTTATCGGTAGTACACCCAATCAAGATTTGAACCTCGATCTCTCAATCATCGGTAGTACACCCAACCAAGATTTGAACCTCGATCTCTCAGTTATCGGTAGTACACCCAACCAAGATTTGAACCTCGATCTCTCAATCATCGGTAGTACACCCAACCAAGATTTGAACCTCGATCTCTCAGTTATCGGTAGTACACCCAACCAAGATTTGAACCTCGATCTCTCAGTTATCGGTAGTACACCCAACCAAGATTTGAGCCTCGATCTCTCAATCATCGGTAGTACACCCAACCAAGATTTGAACCTCGATCTCTCAGTTATCGGTAGTACACCCAACCAAGATTTGAACCTCGATCTCTCAGTTATCGGTAGTACACCCAACCAAGATTTGAGCCTCGATCTCTCAATCATCGGTAGTACACCCAACCAAGATTTGAACCTCGATCTCTCGGTTATCGGTAGTACACCCAACCAAGATTTGAACCTCGATCTCTCAGTTATCGGTAGTCTAGTTTACTGCGAGAGTAGTGCGGCCACCGAAGCGGATGTTAACTTATTCGATTCGTTGTATGACTAAAGTTACTACTCTTTCTTGAACAGGCAGAAGGCTTCAGTTTAATTTTCATAGGAAGGGCTTTTTATAAAATAGAAACATATTTTTAACCAAAATTGATAACGTTTTACTATGTTATTAATATTATTTTATAGCTAGGCCTATATCAAAAGAGACAGCCACACATCACATAATTTTACTCATAAATGTATTAAAATAGTTTTAGTAACTCTTATAACAACCAAAAAGTTTCTTCCTATCTAAATCAAACCGTAATTACTGGATGAAGAGAATTGAAACGAGGTTATTTTAGTACTTACTATGGCATTAGGAACTCTAAAGTTAATTGCTGCAGTAAGGTCACATATTCCTCTCTTGAGCTAGTTCTAGCCAGTCCACCTTGTCATTACACCCTAGCTCTTTCAGGTTCACTCTATAATTACAATGAAAATTTAATCTTAACCGAGCCAACTGAAACTAACCCGCATCGATGGACACGTGGGCAAAGACGTCAATCTAGTCTAGTCTCTCGATGATGGAGAGTTCAGGGTTCGAATTCAGTCGAGTGTACTAAGTGTTTTTTCTTACATTATTTTGTATTATCCCTGTACATGAATGCAGGCACGTTTACTATAGAATTCTACATTCCTCATCCCTATCCTAGCAGTAAAATATGCGGATATTATAACGCATTACACAAGAAAATGCTTACGTTCCTAAACGATATATATATATATAGTCTACATTTGATTAGTTTAATGAATGTAATTAAATCCAAAACAAGCCCAGTTAACCTAAAAAAAGATTCCTCATTATAAGCTACTAATACAACTCACCCTGGCTGGGATTTTTTTTTCCTTTCTTTTTCAAAAATCACGCATTTGTATTAACCGATTTGTAAATGAATTGGTGGTAACATTTGATGGGATTTTCGTCATAGTTAACTTATTTTACTCTCACAACTCATATACTCTAGGGCCTAAATATTGTATCCTTCTTTATTCAATGTAAAACTTTTTTATTAAAAAATATACTTTTTTATTGCAACTACTGGCTGGATTGCCAGTGACGAGATCACGGTTTGAATCCCGATTTTGTTAAGGTCCACTGAGGGTGGGTTTCCCTAAATGGTTCCCAACCTCCCTCCACACAAAGGTGGGTACATTTCCCAGGGTTTCCATGCACCTGGAAAACACAGGGAATTTTGCAAACTAACCTATAATAAATCTACTGGACTACTTAATGTGGAACATTTAACTGAACGATTAAAATAGTTTAGGGCTCTCTTTGGATTATATGAAAGGATGAACTGAATAATTAAGCACGCCGATTCAAACATATCTTATTCTCCCTTAAACAAGGGTTGTGAAGCAATATAATATGTATTTCTCCATCAATCTTAAATAATCTTGTTTTAAACATAATTTAAATGACTTCATACTATTCATTTAGAGGAAAAATGGGAATTCCTTCTGGAAAACACAGAGAATTTGGTAACAATAAAATAGTGGCAACACTGTTGCTCTAAAATTCCACTTTCCTAATTCTAATCCATTAGTGTAATTTAATTTATGCCTATAACACAGACGGGTATCAATACGCGGTGGAAGAAATTTTTAATAGAGGTAGATAGGTCTAATTTTAAAGAAAAATGCCAGATTTTATCCAAACAAAGGAGGTATAATCTCAATTGTAGGGAAAATAAAGTTGAATTACACCCGATTGGTCATCGAACCCACTTAATTTCTAGTGCCTTCAAGTTGTGTTTGCGAGGTTCATTAGGGTCATTATCAAATGTGGGCACCTCGTGTATGGTAGAATTCTTGCAGGGAAAACCTTTTAGAAAATACATACACATTTTTGTTTGCATCAAAAATTAATTATATGTGTGTATATATATATATATATATATCTGATTTATTAAAGCTATTAATATTATCTATCAAAAGTAACAATTACATATATCCTGACATGATGTATGAAAATAGTTTTACTAATATTTGTAACTGTCATCTATACCAAAATCCTTTTAAAGACACGCCGTCCGTTAGGCGTCAATTACTGCTCCACAAATAGTGGTCTTTGTCTTATTATTGCAATATAATATAGACTAGTGGGGCTTACTTATTTTTGTTTGTGTCGACGATTTATTAATCTGTTACTAGTTCTCGGCCGTTACATGATCACCGTTCACTGAATGAACGTTAAATCCATAGTATCTGGCGACCTGAAAAAAGGAAATTGGCCTGGTCTGGGAAATGTCAGAATTTTTACATTTTATCTATTAAAAAAGCAACATATTTTGATTTACAATAGTCAAAATAACATTTTTCTTCCAGTTAATATACACCTGGAATCTCTTTTAACGCCATTATCTCGGTTGAGCAAACTAATATAAATTCTCACTGTCAACATAATTATGATTTTAATATGGTTCATACATTTTCAAAGTTGAATAGTATAATAGTTAACATGTGCGAGAATTTGATTACATTATAGTTAAAAAGAAACTAATAATTACTCTCACAACTATTTTAGACCGTTTGGGACAATCCTTTAATGACTCAATTTGATTTCACTGAAATCTATTTCAACCACCCAATAGCCCATTGCCCAAGGCGGAAATCGTTTAACCGCTTCATTGAATGCCACAATTTCAGAATATGTATGTATATAGAAAAGTATAATTATATTGATCTGTAATTTAAAAAAAACTATGTTAGTGTTATATCGATAGTGGTCTGGAAAAAAGTATATTGTCTCTGTAATAAACTGAGAGTTTTGCTTCTAGTGCCTCGGGGGGATACACTATTATATGTTTGCTTGCGTGACGTGAGAAATAATTTGCTGGTCGTTCTTTGGCTCGGACAGTAAAACATACGGATAACTAACCTACTTTTTGACAAGCCTCGAGCCTACATTCAAATGACCTCTCATTTTATTTTGCTAAAGTACAAGTGTGTTGGCTAATACTGAACGAGGGCGCGCTTTAGCAGACGAGCTTTATTTTCACATTTAATTTTATTAAACATTTCGTTCCCCGCGTCATAGACCTACTACCCGTCTACATCTACATATATCACACCAATAAATAAGGCAGGGATGAGAAGGTTTAAATTGATTAGAAATATACCCGCATTTTTGTGAAGGAAATGTAAGAGACAATCTAGGTAAATATCCCTCAATACACCCGGCTGGGTTTTGAAGTCATACCTCCCAGCCACCAGCAAACCGGACATCTTGCTCTCGTGCCCACCGATTCCGATGACAAGCCTAGGAGCACTATCATTGTGAAACGATGGTTCTTCAATTACTCGCCAGGTGACACCGCATGTCCTCCACCCTGCATTCCCGAACCAGAGTTTTTTGGGCAAGTCTTGTTTCGGAACGGGTGAATATAGGCCTGTACGCAAAAAAAGCATTCTTGCATTTGCCCTTCTATTCCTAGTTAAAATGTTTAAAAGTTTGGTCTTATCTCAAATTTAATATATATCCAAATATTATATTTTAAAAAAAATTTTTTAGTCTATGGTATATATCCTCCTCATACCTCTTCCAAAGATTAAGCCACCAAATAGCCCTTTTGATAAAACGTATATAAACAAGGCAGAGACCATATTTAAAAAAATAATATACAGAAGTAGGGCCTGTTTGCTTTTTATATGTATGAACCAGTCATTGAAGCTACAATCTTATATTTATAGACACTTATTTAAATCAACATTAATTTTAAACTTGAAGTTCAGGTGGAATTTATTTTAAAAGAAGTATTTACCGTAAATTTTCTGAAACGAGGGATTATATTAGCACACAACTAACACACTAACGTAATCCTAAAACATACACAACACCCATTCTTCCGGTATTTATTTCATCACTGTGAAAAAGGAATTCTTAACTTCACCAATGATATATTTTCTGGCGGTGTCGGAAATCGAACCTGGGCATTAGGTATATGTGCTACCGGGCACTAGGTATACGTGCTACCGCCCGAGCTAAAGTGTCCGACAGATGTAAACAATCGGGCTATTCTCGTAGTTACATTGATGAAGTCATGAGGACGGTAGACTTTTTGAGGAAATGTAACCGCACTTGCGTAGATGAAGCGTGGGAAATCATTTAGTGAAAACTACTCTCATGACACTCAACCAGGATTCGAACCGGTGATTCAGTCTAATGTGAGATTGACGTGTTAGACCATGCGACCACCGATCCGGGTAACACATGACATTAATCTCTGGTTTTGGGTGCGGACGCATTTATCTCATAAAAGATCTTCCCAAATCGCTTCGTTCTTTTGTCATTTGATTATCACCTCCAGCTTATTTTACATTTTCCGTAACATAATCTCTTTCTTAATCAAGATTATAAAAACTTCTCGAAGCTTCTGCAGACATTATGGAAGTAAGACCCGGAACAATTACAACCTCTTCATCTTATAAACCAATTCTGCCACTTTTTTTATTATTATTTACAAAGAACTAAAGAGTCAGGATGATTGTGCTAGTATGTGCAACCCCCCCCACCCCCCCCAAAAAAAAAAAAGCTCTTCAGAAGTTGTTATCTTTCCACAACATCGGAGGTGGTGTTCGCGGTCCCGCTGTCCTCTTAAGGCTTTTTGTCATTTTATTTTCTGCGAGAGGGTTTGTGAAAGGGGAGGTATTCGGGACTGTTTTGTTTGCGAATAACAGGCGTGCAAGAGTGTCTCGAAGAAGGTCACAATCTAATTCTTGCGGTGTCGTGGGTGCTTCTTCCCGGGGGTATGTCGCCGCGGATATTTATGGGTCTTTCCTCCCTTTCTCCCCCGCTCATTCCCCTGTCGATTATCGACCATTTGTATTTTTGGTCAGCTATTGTCCTGTTTTGCGGTTGTCCCGGAGAGAAGAAGCCACCCTCATTCTCGGGGTCATTACTTCGCCGTTGTAGGTAATGGTAGTAAGAGTTGTAACGACGAAAGGGTTGCCATTTTCTGCTACCGTTTCCTTTCCGTGTGGCCGGCGTTTTTCAATGTTGGATTTTCTTTTTAGTAATCATTAATTCTCCTCTCCAATGGAAAGTTTCATGTAATGCCGTGTATTTAAATGTATCTATTTGTATCGTATTTCGCGAGTGTTTGTGGGAGATAACGTGAGTTACCGAGTGCTATTGGTAAAAAGTAAATAGACATGGGCTCCCTGCTTTTCAAAAATGAACCATTAGTTCCGTGTGTAGGTAAGTGTCTGCATTTTGTGTACATAGTAGTCGGATCACCTGAATATGAAACTAATGATGATTCAAAAGTGACTTGATCTACCTTGTATTCATACGCTTAGCCATGCTACTTTGGGTAAAACACACACGAAGACTCTTTTTTGGAAAAGGTAATTATAACGAAAAAACTTTTTCAAACAACGTTCATTATAATTAGGCTTGCCAGATTTCTGAAATGTTCAACCGGGACACCGGAATGCCGAAATTTAAACATTTTATTTCTTACATGTTAATATTTATATATAAGTTACTTAAGTAAGAATAAACACTTTGAATGAAGAATAAAAATTTGAACTATATTTACATGTACTTTTCAATGGCTAGGACTTTTTTTAGAAAGTCTTTTTTGGTTTTAATCTTGTTGTAAAAATCTTCACAAGCTAATCCGATATTAATTTTACATGTCATCAAGCCTTGAACCGTAGATTCCTTCATTAAACCCCTATCATCAGTCCATGCGTTGTTCATCAACGAAAATACTCTCTCAACTGGTGCTGATGTCCCAGGTAAGCAGAAGGCATACTCAACAATCTTGATCAGATGGGAGGCTTCTATGTGATTCTACTTGAAGTGACCAAACAGCCTGAGCCATTTTTCTTCACTTGAAATAATCACATCTCTGGTAGTCTCTTCTTGCTTCCATTGTTCCCAATTTGACTACAAATACTCCTTAGAAAGCCCAAGTTCGTCAAACAGCTGATCATTGTTTAATTTCATATCGGGTACATCAAGACTGCTATTAATAATTTCAGCAGAAGTTTCGGCGTTTTCTCAATCAACAGCATTTGTTTTGGTCAGATTGACCCATGACAACTGTTTAACGTTACCAAAACTATTCTCCCAGAGGTCCAAGTATGCAATGCATCTTTCATAAAAGCCATCAAATTCTTCTTTCACTCTGTTACGGACTTGCTCATATAGATTCCTGTAGATGTTCTTTGCGCCCATAGAGATAAAGTTTGAAGCCTTTCTTTCTGTCAAGTTTCTTTTGAGATCTTTATTAGCTTCAGAAACCTCAAAAGCTGTAGTGTTATCTTTTTCCATTCCCAGGATGGCCTTGTTAAACAGTGCAAGCTGTCGTGGACAAACAACAAGTAGAGCTCACCCATTGAATCAGTAAACAACTTTTTTATTGTTGATGGGCACATTTCTTGGTCTAAAAAAAACTCTTTCAGACCTTCAAATATCTGTAAAATTCTTTCCAGAACGGGCATCATTGATAGAAACCGGGTGTTCCCGTGTTGAATGAGTTTACGGTACTGTATCTCGGCATATTCACAAAATTATTTTAGTTTAGTTACACAGACTGTTTATATGTGGAAGTATTTATAAATCTTCACCAGTAAGCCCTCAATATCGATTGGGAGACTGTCTACTGCAGTTTGCACACAGTTGTACACAATGTGTGCTCCACATCCGATTCCATTGATTTCCCGTCCTAGGCTATTCTTGAGTTGATGGAAAACATTGTTTTTCCCTGCTCTTTTCACACCACTGGAGTTAGTGTTGCAGTTATCTCCACAAAAGCCAACTACTTTGTTGTTCAAATCGTTTTGCAACAGGACAGAGCATAAGTAATTTGTAAGAATTTCAGATGTTTCACCCGCCACAGATTTGAAACCAAACAACTTTACTTGCACAGCTGAATTAGGATTAAAGTAGCGCACAACAATTGGCACAAGTTTTATATCCTTTCTGTTTGATGTAACCATACTTACAGATACGTAGTTTGACTTGGTCAAGTCTTCTTTGAGCTCTTCTTGAGCTAAAGGAGCTATGACATTTAAAACTATTGCCTCACACTTAGTTTTCCGAGTGAGAATTTAGGTTCAAAAAACTTAGAAATTAGTTTTGATGAACAAGAAGTCGAATTGAAACTTAGGCTATGGTTTGCTGTGTGGTAAGCAAATGTCGCCTCTTTCGCTGCTAAGTCTAAGTTATTGTCATTAGAACTCGCAGTCTTAAAAAAAAACTGGTCAGTTTTGATGAGCTAGCAGCACATGCTAAACTCTTTTTGTGTTTACTAGACTGCAAATGATCTTTTATATCGGATCGACCACCGTGAGCAACCGAAAACTCAGAATTACAATGTGAACATTTAACTCTTTCGTCTTGATGATGATGATTACCAGTACCAGTACATACCTTCTTCAAAAAAAGGAATTCATTCTGTAAATCCTCGGTGAATTTACACGACCGTTTTGGCATTTTAACAAAGAACGCATAAACTTTCACTTAAAACATAAATAAAACAGCGCTAGCTCACTAACACAACAATCACCGCCGACTGGGACTGACAACTGACTGACTTATCTCAATCGCAAGCGGCTAGCGCCGAGGTGGGCGAGTCCAACGTTATTGCACACGAGGGAATGTAGCATGCAGTGAAATCTCTTCTGGCGCTAGAGCTACACCCCTTAGTGCCCAATATCGGACTCGCCCAGAGAGCAGGACGGTGAGATAAGCCGATACGATGACAATATTATTAGCAGACCATCACTCTTCCACAGTTTTCACTTTTCATACAGTACAGTGAAATAAATGACAAAGTATTTATCCTAAATAATCCTTCACAGTTAATTATTTTTAGACTTTTTGGTCATCTATTATAAGAACTATAATCAAATTTAATTTTTACCGGGACGTGAAGTAAACCGGCCGGGACACCGGGACTTTGTCTGAAAACTGGGACTGTCCCGGTCAAACCGGGACGTCTGGCAAGCCTAATTATAATAATAAACACATTTAGGTATTTGACTTGTCAATACTACGATTATTGGTTTACTGTATTAGACAATTACACAACTTGAGAGCCATTAAAATATCTCATTCGCATTTCGCCATGTTGGTTAACACTTTCTTCCACACATTATACATCCGTAACAACGTTTCAGGAGGAAAAAATACACAATATTTACTACCTATCCACAATTAACTTAACCTTTAGTTGTTTAAGACATAGAAGGTTGTGTTGAGTTAGTTTATATTCACAACCTATAAACGAACATATTAAAACTAATTATAAAATATATGTCTTAGTGTATATTAAGTTTTAAATCTATCCCTACTCTAACGGAGCTTTTATTTTATTGCGTTGTGCTTAATATTATTTTAATCATGTGTGAGAGTCAAGGGCGTGAAGAGCTCTTTTTTTTAGGGGGGTATCCGCTAGAAAATGCTACTTTATCTTTAACCAATAAAATATTTTATACGTGTATGTGGACTCCCCTTAGGGGGGTGGGCATCCAACTTCCAGGCGGTTCTGAAACCCCCCACCCTTTCCACGCCCTTGGTGAGAGTTTTCTTAATGTCAAGTCAATAAAATATGTTCATGAAGAATTTAAATAAAGCCATACAAATGTAATAGTACAAAATATGTAAGGTTTGGGCTTGTTACGCGAAAATAAAACCCCTCTTTTCGCAGGCTTATGCGTCTTTCTAAAGTGAAGGCATTTAAATAACATGATCATTGTCAAATGCATTAAACCAATAATCGTATTATTTATATGCTTAGTGGTTTAATGTGTTTAATAAGATGAATAACTCGCTTTGGTAGTCGTTTTGTTGTAAACAACCCTTTGTCAAAAATGATGTGTAGGCCTAAGCATTTTATACCCGTTACACCATGTATAAGTCAACCCATGGGTTTTTTCATCCGTTACTTTTTACAAATGGTGTCACTTTCAACAATATTATTATTGTGAGATAAATTTACTGTCAACGTTGGCTTATCTACATTTATTTTTTTACATTCTCTGAGATGTTATTGCCATGGCTATCGTAGTAATAAGTTGTCCCATGACTGTGGCATGGTATGTAATAAATTAAAGCTCAAAGTAGTTTACAGATTTATGTATATTTACAACTGAGTTGTAATGCAACTCTCGGAAACAACTCTGCTAAGAGATTTTTTAAACTATTATTTATTTTAATGCTCTGGCGCTTTTAATGACTATCTCACTGCGACTTAGACGATCTAATTAAGGAGGAAAGTAAAAATTATAGGAAAATGTGAGTATTCCCAGGTACCGTAAGCGAACTCATGCTTTTTCATAGGATTAGTTTAAAATAAAATGTATAGTAAATATCTAAATAAACACCAAAATAAGATAGGAATAGTACGCAAAGAGGGGGGGATTGTTTAATTTGTTTCTGTGGCATATGATAGAAAATGTAATCAAGACGAATGGAAGTCTGTCAGCGACAAGGACTTCCACTAGTCTATTTACTTTAAACCAAATGGCTTTAACCTTTAAACGCTCATAGGCCTACATGTTGTATTATGAATTGAAGGGAGACCACGGCCTCATATTTACTGGTCTGGCTGCTATTTAGTTCCATTGACACATGGCAATAAGATGGCGTACCAGCTTGGTTTATGTGTATGGGTGTCACTCATAATTGTAGTTGTTAATTTCTTGTTCAATAGTGTTCTTAGATATAACAACTTTAAAAATATTTTCTGATTAGTAATAGTAATTTTGACTTCAGAGCTGTTTGCTATTTTCAACAAATATCAATTCAAAATGAAAAAGGGTATTTGGTGTATTATGGCAGACAGGTCGACCTTTGCAAAAGATATGAACTTGCAAGCCTTGATGCTGGAGCGAGTTTAGGAGGCCTTGCAAAATAAATATTATTTTTCTTCTCGTCACCAGTATTACGGAGGCTGTGAGACACGCTCTTTTGTGGAAGAGATCAATGCGGAATAAGGACATTTTTAACTTGACACGAGAGATTGCTACAGCTAAAAAAGATTCATACACCGCGACAAATATTGGACTCGAAACACCATGCAGAGTAAAAATATTCCTTGTGATAACACTTGAGATTTATAAATATCACACTTTACTATCGTCCAAAGTTTACTCGATTGGGATTTAAGTCGTACAATTTTAGTTGGGCAATTTTTTGGATAATAATTGTAATATCACATAATGAAACTATTTGGATCACTCAATATTTTAAAATCAACATATTTGAAATAAACAAAGAATAGAGGCTGGAATAATAAAACTGCATATATAAGGTTTTATTATTGTAGACACACACACATACACACACACCTATTCCTTTTAAAATATACCTTTATTTACTGTTTCTTTTTAGCACCGTGTCTTACTACACATTCAGGCTATTCGGATATGTACTAATTACGCTGATTAGGGATGAGGAAGGTTTACTTTAGAGGAAGTGTACTCGCATTTGCATGGAGAGAGAAAGAGTGGAAAACAATTTTGAGAAACCCATCCTTACTCCACCCGACTGGGATTCGAACCTCGATCTCCCTGTCATTGGCATTTTAGTACAACACGAGAGTGATGCCTTAGACCATGCGGCCACCAAAGCAGGTTTATATTTACTAAAAATGTATTCTACACGAACTTATGTCATCAACCCAACACGTTATTATGGCTCCACGTTCATCTGCAGAAATAAATGATGCTGTAGCCACTAAAAACATTATTTAAATCAGGGGCTCCCAAACTTAGAGGGGAGGGCCACATTAGGATGTTGTAAGTAATTACTAGTTGGGCTGGATCGAAAAAGATAAACACACTATAATAGTTTCATACAGGATCGCTCACCATCATATCGGTTCTAGTTATTACATTTTATTCCATCATTTTGGATTAATTTTTGTCAAAGCACTCACTGGCCAGACAAACGCATTCCGCGGGCCGTAGTTTGAATACCCCTGATCTAAATGATACAGAATAAAGGTCCAAGATGGAAAATTTGAAACATATGTTTTAAGCATTCATTATGTCCAAGCAACATTGGCATTTCGTTTACGATCTACTTGTCTTGATCAGTTTGAAACTAACTAACCACGGCAACTTCTTCCACAGTTCAACTACTCACTTAGCGATCATTCTGAGAATTAATTCAGGATTAATTCAAGGTCAAATAATATTTCATTAACGGGGAGATTACTTCACTAACAAGTGGCAATTGAAATTATTTAGTGTGACTTTGTATGCTCCTAATGTGTATGTTTATATTCTTTCCATTTTTTCAATATCGTTTTAATGCCAAGCAATTCAAATTGCTTAGCAGCCAGCAATGTTCAACTGGCTTAAAATATCATCTCTTAAAGATGGTAATTGAAAATAGGAACACTTTTAAACTGGATGGCATCTGTTTGAGCGTACAAGGCTAGGTCTGATATCTTTTTATTTTTCAAAAAGATGTTGTAAAAGGCCATTATAACTACATTTCAGTGTACCAAGAATAAGGTTTGAACTAGTAAGCACCCATAGATTCTGTGGACGAGAGTTATCTTAGGAACCGCTGACTATGCGCCAAATAACGTGAATAAGGTAAATCACCAAATATTCCATCATTTTTATTTAATCTAACATTTAAATTTTTGTTTTGGAGCCCGCATATATAAACAGTGCATAATAGTTGGGCTACGGGACTCCTTGTCCCAAAAGCTCATAGCTTAGTTGCGTCATGATCACCGGAAAGGAGGATTATCATAGCTTAGTTGCGCCACGGTCACTGGTCAGGATGACTTTAACAGATAATAGAACTGCTGGTAGAGTAGTCTATTAAGGTAAAGACTTATTTTTTACCGTATATGCTCACACAAACAAAAGCAAATTTTCAACAATACCAAATTTTTAAAAATAATTCTATATAATTTAAATTAAAAAACTTACTTTAATCACTTAAGAATTTAGAACGTAATTTTGTTTTTAGTGTCACAAATGGTACCAAGAGTATTTTAATACGCACTAGCTAACATAATATGATTATAAACTCATCCCAACGAATCAAAACCTCTCAGACGTCATTATCTTATTTTTTGGGAAATATATTTCTTGCTCTTGCACTAAAATAGTATTTTAATTTTTTAACCTATCTATAGTTATTTTAAAATTTAATAACAGGAAATTTTCTTTTGTTTTTGTTAGTATGTATGGTAAAAAATATTTCATTTCTCATAAACAGGGTGAAAAATAAATAATCCTGCCAACATTGGCTGGAACATAGGAATAACGAGATAGCATAATTCTGATAGAAGGGAATGTATCTGACAGCTAACCAAATTACTAAATTATTTTAATATAGTCATATCGGTACGTCAGGTCATGTGATCTTCAGCTGTCACTTTTGATAGATGTTACCCTTATAAAATAACATCAGTAATACAATAAAATGTTACCAACGTTGACCGCAAAATAATGTTTGTTTTTTCAAAAAGGTCCTCCTACCAGAATATCACTATACAAGATCTGCACCACAGTAAAATGAACTCAAAAGGACAGGTACTTGCTATACTGAATCAAATTATTCTACTTTGTCAACTATTCTTTACAGTTTAACACATCCTAACTTAACCTAACCTTGAACAACACATCGGTGGGCACGTGGACTAAATGTTATTCTTATCTAGTCAAGTCGAGACTCGAAATCCGGACAGGTGTACTAAAGGTGTTTTTCCCTATTTTGTTTTTTCTCTCTCTCTACGCTAATTCGGGTACATTTTCTATAAATTCTACTTTTATAATCCCAACTCCATATGTGTAATTAAATTCGTACAGTCCGTACAGATAATAAGACTGGGAACAAAAATAAATAATCCAAAATTTCCACTTTTAAAAACGTGCCACCTGAAAGTTATGTTATTATATGAGAATTACGTGAAATTTAAACACAAATTTTGAAAATATAAATCAATTTAATATTTCGATAATATAGTATAAAATTTAAAAAGATGTACAGCCGAAATATGTACTAGGTTGATCAAAATCAAGTCGAAAAACACGTGTTTGAAATTGTATCATCTATTTGAATAGTATATTTGGTCTTTATAAGATACGCTTTAAATATATATATATATATATAATGCGTGTGTATACTATTCAAATTAGTGATGGGCACAATCGAGTAATTCTAAGAATCGAGTAATTACTCGATTTTCTTTAAAAAGAATCGAGTAATCGAGTAAAATTACTCGAGTAATTTTTAGCAAATCATCTACTCGAATCGTCCAGTGGCAATCGGTTGGACAATATTACTCGGAAGTTTTGCAATGGAATTCGATACTAATAACAAGTCCATAATCTATTCCTGTAGTAGGCACTCGACACTGACCTCCACCCCCTTATTTTCATGTTTCACTTTACATCTACAGTCAATATGAAAGTATGCGTTTTAAGAAATGTCTCACAAATATAAATTGTTTTGTGCTCTTTTTAATAAAATAAACTTTTCTTTAAACGTTCATGTTAAAGAAATTGATAATAATTGTACCTTTTTAAAAGTGAAAACATTTTTTTTGTTTTGTTTTGTATCTTACTCTAATTAGTTTCAATTTATAAATAATCATATTTTACTAAGGAGAAATTAAAATAATTAAGAAAGATAATATCTAGTTTCATCAATGCGATTGTGAAAATAAGACTGCCGAGGTGCCGAGTAAAAAGAATCGAGTAACTTTCATCGAGTACTTTTGAAAAGAATCGGAAATGTGATACGCTTAGCTAGTAGCATGCTTTTCGATTGTGTACTTTACATCTACGAGTAATTTGTGTTGAGAATGCATGTGCAACGTTTAAACCATAAAGGGTCATTTTTGCGTGGCAGCGGAAACTGTTAATGAAAAATGAGCTCTAAGGGAATATACCTTTTAAATGGAAATAGCGTGGTAAACAGTCAAGCCAATAAGGTCGATTCCTACTTATCTGGTAAGAATAGAGAAAATAAAAGAATAACACGGTCCGAGTAAAGTTATTCGAGTAATCCCGGAAGAATCGAGTACTCCCGATTACACAACACAATCGAGTTACTCGATTATTTTTACTCGATTGTGCCCATCACTAATTCAAATAGATGATACAATTTCATATATCATTATATAACCCAAAAAAGTCCCACTTATCAATATCAATACAACCAATAACGTTCTTTCAAATGAAGGTGTGTTTAGTCCTTTCAGTAAGCTCGGTTAGAGAAACTAGGTCGCTCAACCCAAGACAGATAAAATGTCCATCCTGCCCCGTCGCAAATCGTATTTAATCATCTTGCATTCCCTCCCGAACATTCTTGCCCGCTGGTACCGTTAGTGGCGTACAACTGGAAACTCGTTGGCATCTTGACACTTTACCAAGATGTCGTTCTGGAACCCCCTGAAATGTCAACCATTATTACAATACTATAATAATTTTTAAAACCCTTATCGGTGGGCACGAGGGCTAAGACGTCAGCTTAGTCTAGCCTGATTTACTGGATGCAGGGAGGTCAAGACTCGAATCCCGTATGGGTGTGTAATTTTTCCTAATTAGCTTTTATTCTCTTCCTCCAAGCAAACGTGGAAACATTTCTTTTAAATTCTGCCTTTCTCATCCGCATCCTAATTTGGTAAAGCCCGGATGGGTGGTTAGGCATGCCACACATATACATAAGTTGTAATCTAGACTATGTACAACGTAACGGTTGGGGGTCGGCCATATTTTCTTCCAAGGTTTTGTGTAGTCGTCTGAAGCCAACTATTTTCATGACCTGTGACGTCACGAGACATACGGATTGTACACTCCGTTTACCCTGGTATGGTCCTACCTAGACGGACTGTACTATGGTCCTATCTTATAAGCAATGCCATAGTGGAAACGGCAAGGTAAGCTTGCTACCCTTCAGGTAAACGGCGTGTACTCGTTCGTTTAAGAACCGCATGACGTTTTTGACCACAATGTTAAATTAAATAAGAATCCTAAATACTTGCTTGGTTGACACGGGGGTTTGTGGGTCCCTAACCTTGCTGTACCCTGATTTTGGTAGGAAGCACAGGTTGTAGTTACTGAAGTTATTAAAACAATTTTAATAGATTCATACATCAAGTCATGTTATTTGAGGTTTGAATTTCGGTCAGGGGCTAGTCTTCCCAATGTGAATTTAAAAACTTTGGTTTTCTCATTTTCTATCTCTAAAATTAACTTTTGTCATCCTGTACTCTTAGATTATTTAGTATAAACAAATATTTATAGGATAAACGAGGAATATAGTTTATCAGACGTAAACCTTAGCAGAGGTATGAGAAAATCCTCCCTACCCCCGCCACTTCTTTCTACCTTTCCCCGTTGTCCCCCGACTGTCATTCTAACCATAAGTTCTCAGTCAACTATAGCCAAACCTAATTCGATTCTATCTTACGCCTTAGACGGCTAGGCCATCGGTGGGGCTCTAAATCGTACTAAAAATAAAAGTACAAAAATGTTTGCGAATGTAGTTTTGATCCCTTGTTTTAGCCAAATAAAGCCTCACTAAGTCGTGGTTTTGAGTTTTGCCAAACCAATTTTTTTTGTTTATTTAATAACAGCATTTAATTCGAGGATTATCAAATCAAAGCTTACATATTTTCATTAGCGAAGCTGTGATCTATATAAGTAACATTATTCGGTGAATTTATGGGTGCTATTAAGACAGGGTTCCCGATGTTTTAAAAGGGGGTTGAGGTCTCTAAAAAAAAGTGTTGGACTATTGATTTGGACAAAAATCAACAAAACGCTGTAACTAAACTTGAACGAAAAAGACAGTTGGCTCAAGCTATTTTCCGCCTAGACACGACCCGTAAAAATGTAAATCCTATAGAACTTGTTTATTGATGCTATGAAATTTGAAAGTAAAATAAATAATTAATGATGTAATTAATTTAAAGGAATCAAACTGGATTCCACACTGTATAATCCAGATGTATTTTATATTGCAATACAGTACGTCGTGCTATTCATTATTGTTCGAACTTAATTAGCCAATTATTTTAATGGACTTTATATTTACTGTTAACAACTATGCATGCCTATGCGCTTCCTAATTGGCAGTTAAAAAACTAATTGGCACTACGTATTCTTTGTTAGTGCGTTGTTAGATTATTATTTCCTACTATTTTCTAATATTATTGATATTTTTATATAATATATATGTAGAGCTATGACGTGCGCTATTCCTTCTGGTGCGGTGAAAATACATGTCTGAAGGTAGAGTTAGAAATGCTAACGATGGGTCGAAGCATCAATTTTATGAATCCAAATATTAATTTTACATATAAAGCTTTAATCCTAATTTGAATCTTAGAAATCATGTAGCAAACATGAGAGGTTTACTTTAATATATTAATTTGTAAGTTCCCATAAAAAATAGAAACACTGTAGTCACTAAATACTGAAAAAAAATTAATAAAACAAATTCCAAATTAAAATTGGAGTATTCTAACAAAAATTTCGAATCCTTGAATATTGAATATCCTTGATAATACGATATTATTTTTATTTTATAATTTACGATACGATAATATTTTTTTCCAATATTGAAAAAAGTAATAGTATTTTTATTATTATTAATTTACCTTCAACATAATAATACTGTCAAATGTAACAATTGTGGATCGTATGATTGGCACAGGAATATGGAAGTATTGTACCTAATTACATTTGTACCTTTCCCGTCATCGGCAATCTAGAAATATTGCCTTAGCCCATACGATCACTGCGGCGATTGGTTCTTCTTTTAACAATGAATACAATTAAATTAGTTGAAAAATTACACCTGGACATGGGAATCGAACCCTGGACACTTTTCTTAGCGTGACAATGTCCTACCACTGAGCTATCCAGGACTAGTCCCGTGCTCAGGGTAGTTCTTCACTCATAGTTTAAGGCAGAGTCTATGGTGGAAGCCGTCGGATAACGCGGAGGGTTCAACCTTCTATGCTGCCAATACGATCACTCAAGATTGTAATTTTAAAGCGAAATTTCAATGAATATCAACACAGGGGATGTAAATCATTCTAATTACGGGAATGTCCGTATGGAGGGAACTGCAAGTCCATCACAGACTTAGCCTTAAAATATGAGTGAAGAATGACCCTAAGCAGGAGACGAATTCTGGGTAGTTAATAAAATCTCGGGTTTGACTCTCGTGTCCAGCAGTAATTTTTCAACTGATTTCATTTAATTGAACCGTGGTTCCCTCCATACGGACATTCCTGTAATTACGATGATTTCCAACCGCTGTGTTAGTATTCAATAATACAATAATAATATAATAATTAATGTCTAACAAGAGTTTGTTTTCCTTTGCCAGCGAAGCGTGGTTTTGTCAACCCCTGTGTTTGGTGACAGTCACACAAAACGGATTCTGCAATCAAAATTAAAAAAAAGTAAACAATGGAATCGACAACCGAGCCTTTTGTTTCAATTGAAACACACAAGCATTTATTACATTTTTTAAAAAGGTTCAAAGTTGTCGGTATGTCGAATGTGATTTGTTAGCTCGTTACGCCGAGTTGGTGTCGGAAGTAAGCTTGTTTGGAAGGCAGAGGCCATCTTGTCATTTCCTTCATCAGCCGAGAAGATCACAGGGAAATTGTTTAACTTACTTTTATAAATGCAGGTTTTAAAATGTTGTTTTAGGTGTCAAACATGCTCTTTATAAACAAAATTAGAGGCGTACACCGGCACAAGACTTGCAAATTAGCTTAATTAGGAATACTAAAATTTGGGCCCAAGTGCACACTATCTCTAGTTGGATTTTGATACGAAGGAACCTTTAGAAAATGCAAACACTTTAAACTCAAATTTTTATTAAATTTCCAGAAAAATCATACTACCGTTTTAGCACTAGCCTGGCTGACAACATTTCTTGTCCATTTAATCAAAAGGCACCCAATTAAAAAAAAAATCCCATTGAAGTATCTATTTCTCTAGTTCTTAGAGAGATTAAATATTCCCAAAAGTTTCAGGTGGAGATAATTATTCTGAATAGCTATTATTGGCATTCAAATTTACAGACCACTTGAAATAGCTTCTTGAGGAATCTAATTTTAGAAATTTTTCGGGTGAGAACCACTCTAAATACCTGTTAAGGGTGTCCACATTTTTTAAAATGTAAGAAGGAGCAAATAGCTTGTAGAGGAGTCTAATTCCCAAAAGTTTTTCGGGAGAGGACCACTCAGAATGGCTTCTAATGGATGCATCCATATTTCATACATTTTCCGGGAGAGGGTTTCTGCGCCCCCCGTTTAACTGGCGGGAGGAGCTTTATTATTATGATTATTATTGCCTCTCCTTCCCCCTCTTCACCAATGAGGTTCGGCCTCCTCTGGTTGTAGCACACTTGTAGATAGATATACATACTATTATTTAACTTATCAATACTCGACTCGTGACAAGTAGGTTATTTAGACTAATACAATTCTTATCCAGACCTTGAAAACAAGTGCGATAATGCCACACCTACCATTGCTGTACCTATTTTTTTTTTAGGGTGGAGGAAGGGGTTATCTCTGTGGTGGTTGTGGCGAGGCTTTAGTAAAGATCTTTTTTAACAAAGACCTATCTGGTAGTAATTTAAAGGGTTTTTAAAACATTTTGAGTGCCACCCTGAATCAGTTAATACGATGTAACTCTATTGTTAGTATTTAAAAGGTATTAGGTATAATAATTAGATCTATTCATGCTGCAACTCATGTAATCTGAAACTGTCACTGTAGATAAATTATAATAAAATGCTATCAAAGTTGCCCGGATTTTTTTTTAAATCAACATGAAACAAGTAATACTTAGCTGTATTTTGATATTTAGGCCTATCCGGAGAACATGAGTTGTATCAACGACTAGTTTAATGCGTTAGTGATGATAAGATTAATCAAGAGCAACTGCGCCAGTGTTTGCCTGGTGATGGTATGTAAAAACTAACTCGATTCATATCCGGGCCCAGAAGTCGAGCGCGATATTTCCGTGATTTTTCTGTTCCATCTTCTCTTTATGCTAATACTAGTGCCTGTATTTAAAAACAAATACCGTGGGAATATCTTGTTGATACCAGTTGGATAATAGCTAACCAATAAACTGGCACTGTATTAATCTTGCCTAGTAATAAACACCAAAGATTCCATGTGCCTCACTCCATCGGAATCAACATTATCGTCCCACTACAGTCTTTACTGACTACAGCGACCACTATTATTAAATGTGTTCAAAACATAGGCTACTTTGTTTAAAGGGGGATAGTCACGTGATGATTGTATTGATAGCTATAATAAAAACGAAACAAAGAAGTCCCGGCAACTTCTGGGAAAGACCACATTGCCAGATGATGTCATAAAACTGATTGAAAAACATCAAAATGCTCTCAGCTTTCATAAAAAAATCCCTCTAAAAATATTCTAAATGCATACGCCTTTCAAAGAAAAGGAACTCCCCTTCTACCCCAATTTTCTTTGGGTTGGGGGGGATAAAACTCCCCTTTTCTATTCTTTATCCACAACCAATGGAATAACTCCGAAATAAAAATGTCAAACACATGTTTTATTTGTTTTTTTGCAATTAATAAAATCGAGGTAGAAAAATCGAATTAAAAATGGGTTACTATGGTGATTTAAAAATTGTTTTAGAAGTCCTAACAAAACAAAAAGTAAATACCCATTTAGTTATGGGATAGAAGGCATCTCTTACTAGTAACACACTTCTAGGCCTATATCTCAAGGAGGATTTTTTTGCCATCACTTTTTTTGTTGTTGTTTTATGTGTGTGTACTCTTTTAGGAAGTAAGAATGTGTTGATGTGTTGGAATCATAGGTCTACTCTTTGTATTATCAAGTCAGTTTCCCAGTAGAATCTATTAAAACTTGCAAACTCTCTTGATATTATTATAAATTTATTATCATTAGTAATTACTAATAGCTTCGGTGGCTGCATGGTCTAAGGCAGTGATTCACAACCTCTTTTGTTTGGAGGATCGCTAAAGCAAGCTATTTAGTAAAATCTTAGAGAACCCCTCCCTACCTGCCGACACATATATCAGGTTCGACGGAGATATATTACAAAATAAACGTGTAAGCCAATAGGGCTGATGAATAATTATTTGTTTGAATACAATATTTTAAGTGTGTTTATTGCCTATTTTTATTTACTAATTACTGTTTTTCAATACTTGAACTTGGCTAGTCATTATTCTTACTAACCTCATTCTTAACATCATTACCGGAACTCTTCTTTTCAACTTGTTTGGATACACGAGTTATCTTTTAACATATTTCTACATTGTCCGAAAATTATGGGCTGAACAAACAAAAAAAGCTTTAACAAATTCTCGCCTAGGCACTCTAGGCACTGGCTAGCAGAAGCCTGGTTGGGAATCACTGGTCACTGGCGTCACTATCGCAATAGACTAAATTGCCGATTATGGGAAGATTGTTGTTCAGTCCCGGTCGGGCTTATTGAGAGGTGTTTTACCTAAATGGTTTTCCACTCTCCACGCAGATGCGGTACATTTCCTCTAAGTTCATCCTCATCTCTAACTCATTGGCGTAATTAATACATAGGCGAATAACCTAAACGGTTAGAAAGACTTAGTGCTAAAAAAAAGTAATCGGTGGTAGTAATATCAAGTGATATTGAAATAAAAATGGGAGGGTTCTCACGGAGCTTGTAAATAAACACATTCAATCAAATAAATGGCAAAATATTAATAAAATAAAGAGTTTGTGTTTCTGTCGAGAGTGTTGCATGATATCTATCGCACTCAGAGGTCTGAAATTTAAAACTTGGTACCCCTTTTGCATGAACATGTGAATCTCGAAGCAGGAATTTTAAAAATAGGATTTGATTTCTTTAATTAACTAAAAACTGGGTAGGAAGAAATGAAATGAAAATTTATTTCTGTCAATTTGAAACAAAGAAAAGCGATGTCCGGAATAACGCCGCAGACTTCTTCTAGTAGACCTACAATATAAACATGATGCATTTTACAATCTGATCATATTTACACAGTTTATTTAAAGTTAAATGGTATATTCATACTTCAAACTAAGTCTTCTTCAGTTGTCACTTTTTGACATCAACTGTAAGATAAGTTTAGTTTTCTTTTGTAAGTCTGGCTCGCTACACTAAGCTTTTTTTTATGTACAGTAAATTTAGAAATAGCTTTTCCGATGTCGATTCGACGGACATGCGGCAGTGGACCTAAAATTATAAGACCTAAAGTCACAACTCCTAAACTAAATTTCTTAACTTCATAACACCTAACTTTATAAGACCTAATTTTATAAGACCTAACTTCATAGCACCTAATTTTATAACTCCTAATTTTACTAGACCTAAAAGCACTGGACCTAAAATTCATTTTTCATCGATTACTTTAAAATATCTTTAACTGTTCAAACAGGCAGTGGACCTAAAGGCACAAGACCTAATTTTATAAGACCTAATTTCACAAGACCTAACTTCACTGGACCTAATTTTATAAGACCTAACTCCACAAGACCTAATCTCACAAGCCAACAAGCACAAGACCTAACCTCACAAGACCTAAATTCATAAGACCTAAATTTATATGGCATGCCGGCATAAGTCCTAAAACTACATTCTTTTTAACACAATGATAGGAACACAGACAAAGGCGTCAGTTTTGTCTTGTCTAATTTTCTGAGGAATGGGAGGTCGTAGTTTAAATCCTGCTGGGTGTATTTCTCTCGTCATATAAAACATACCATTATCGATAAAGTGGTTTTAATAAACATGGCCAAAACGCTTGGAATGTGGAATAATGTCAAGCTCATCTAATCTAGTTTTCCACTGACAAGGAAGTTGGGATTAGAATCTTGGCCGAGCGTACCGAGGTATTTTTCTAGAGGATTCCTCACTCTCTTTTCAAGCAAATGTGGGAACATTTTTCCTAAATTATTCCTTCCTCGGTCACTTTAAAATAGTGAAATTAGATGCGGATAGTTCGAACGAGAAGTAAGATGAAAATCTCTGGCAGGCAGGATTGCCTCAATGTTAATAATCTCGACTGACGTGGACAGCTATTATTTAGGAAGTATTTGTCTATCCTTTACAGATATGCTAGAAGTGTTTTTCCACTTATTTGTTTACTCATTCTCTCTTCACGTATTTCACCGTATTTAAAATAAAAAGATATTAAAAATGAAGTGTGGAGACATAATTATTATTAACTAAAATAAAATTTAACTGTGCAATAATCGTGGCCCAAATTTTTGTCACCCGTATCACGCTCAGGCTATCCACATTTTTTCACAATGGTGTAAGAAAGAGAAATGTACAATTTAGAGGATATGTACTCTCATTTGCGTGGAGTAAAAGTCAGAAACCATTTATTAAAACTCACCCTCACTTGACTGGAATTTGAACCGGGTCTCGCCATCATCAAAAATTCAGTCTATTCTCTGAATCATTCGATCACCGATGTGGACTAAAGTGCAGTTATTGAGGGAACAAACCAAATATTATTATTGGATGCTTGTATTTTATCAGCTTAATCTAATGGCATATGGCACTAGAAAACTTCACTTATTTGTTGAGTCAATCAATGAGTAATTCTTATTAAAACACATATTATATACTATTATATTTTAACCGATGAAAGTCGAAAGTCTTTAGAGCCGCAACAATCACATAAATAGGTAGCCTATATAAATACTATTTATAAAATGTGAGTTTATTTTATTGAAAGCCAAAGTATGTTAACATTAGGGCCTAATATATTAATTACCCTAATTAATCACTTAGGAAAAATCAAAATGGCCTCCAAAATACCTTACAATGTTATGTGGAAATCAGAGCTGGCCGCCACCAAAATCAAAGATGGCCACTCCTATACCTTATAAGCATAGCTGGAGCCCATTGATCTCTATATTATAACTGGATGGACATCTGCGGCTAAAATTTTTGAGCTGTCATTTGTACAACATTGTGTAAGAGAGAAGGAAACAGTCGGGTATCTCTTTCTCTCTTATACACATACAAGGCAATGTGGCATTTAAACATAATTCGCTAATTTTATTGAATTTAGGAGATATATCAATGTATGATTAGTTAAACGAAATAAATGGGTTAGTAAAAGGTTTGAAGGGCATAACTAATTTCAACACTCATGACTTGTTTCTTTAAATAAGTTGATTTAGGCTAAAATAGTAATATTTCCTACACGCCTATACGCTAAATGATCGTTTGAACGTAAGACTTCTACACAAAATTTTGTCGTTCGAACAAAATTAGCCTGGTTTTTAGCAAATATTTCATTATAGTTATCTAACATTAAATATAATATGGCTTCTGAAAGCAAAAGGCAATACACGCTAAGAGCCAACTTAATAATATTATAATATAGTAATACTTCGTATAAACCTCTAGCCTAAATGATAATTTGAATACAAAACTACTACACAAAGTTTGTCATTTAAACGAACGTAAGTAAGTTTGAAGCTAGGTACCTTTTTTCATTTTAGATATCGAACTCTAAACATAATATTGTTTCTGAAACCAATATATTAGCTAATAACCAATTTTAAACATACTGTAATCTTGGCAGAATGTAAATCACATTGCCTTTAGCTACTTATTTTAATATATCAAAGATTTTATTCTTATTTGTACAATGTAACATTTAAAATTGAATAATTGTATATCCTCTAATGTAAATGTGTCTTCAGTCAAGTAGGGTATAAACAAACTTTTATTCACGAGAGACACGTTTTTGCTCAAGAAAATTAAAAGAAACCGTTAAATTTGTCCTCTAGCTAGCAAGCAGACGACAAACTTGGCGTCGCGATTTGGTGCGTTGCAAGGGGTGTGTTAGAGAGAAATACGCCATGGATTATTATTATGATTACTATTATTAGCCATCTTAATTTTGTTTTACATGTCTTTCTTTACAATATTATAAAGGAGCTACAACTTAGCTTTGTTCGAGAATATTCAGTTCATCTTGACGAATATTAAGCATACAGTTTTTCTAAGCACCGCAGGATTGTTTACGATAACTGCATTATTGATAAGGTCGTAATATATCAATGACAATGTGGGTAATAAACCTATTTATATAAAAAAATAATACTGCATTATATTACCCAGCCAAAATATTGACACTTTTGCATCACTAAGGTAGAAATGAAGAAGGTATAATGTAGAGTAATTATCACTGTATTTGCATGGAGGTGGAGTGGGAAACTATAAAGGAAAATACACCTCAGTACACATAGGTCACATGCCAGAACGAGTTGGGTTTTAAAAAGTAAACACTCAACTCCAAGAAATGACTTATGGACTAGGGATAGAGTGAAAACCTCACCTCCGAGAAATGAATAGTGTGAAGCCACGCTTACACGAGGCCAGTTGATAGCAGGCTAGACGCGTCAATTTTCGAATTTGCCTGACAAATGACCTCGTGTATACGCGGCTAAAGTAAAGAATGAGTAAGGAAAATTTTGCTCGGGACTGCACTTTTGTTTAATTTTTCCTATCTAAGCCTTTTTTTGGTAATGAGTATTCACCTACACTTCTCACTTACTCATTTTCGTTCTTGTATACCGCCTATAGCCAGGAATATCTCCTCAGCCTTCTGACACTGTAAAACCAGATTGAGACAAACTTTTTCGGAGGGATGGGGAAGGAGGAGGAAAACTTGCTAAGGAGTCAGTATCATCTGGCTTACCGGTGAAGAAGATTTGGATTCGAGTCCCGGCTGGAATCACCCACTTTACTGGAAAGGATTTTTTATCCTTTTTCTAGGAATATGCTGGTATACTTCCGCTTGAATTACTTCCTGATACTTAAATAGGGAGATTCAGATACTTCTGGGGGGAATTTTTTTTATTAAAATGGTGGACATCGACGCCGCCCCCTCCCCTGGCGTTGCGACGTCCCCACCCCACCTCTTCGTCCCTTATTAATTGCATTGATTAATTAACTACTTTAATTAATCGCTTTGAACAATTCAAAATAGCCACCAAAATACCTTATAACGTGATGTGGAAATTCTAGATGGCCGCCACCAAAATTAAAGCTTGCCACCCCTATAACTTATAAGTAGAGGGGGATACAGAACCCTAAAGCCCATCAACGCGACCTCATGATGACAAATTCCGTACGCCCAGCAACGAATTTACATTCTTTCTCCAGGTGAATGCTGATGCACTTGACATATTCTGAATACCTCTTCTACACCCCATCCTCAACAACCTAACTCCACAGCGGTAAATTACCCACGTTTCCTCGTAAGGTTATGACATTTCTTCCCTTTGACTTAACTTTTTCTCCCTGACACACTCATTTTTGCTGCAAAATTCCCTTTTTGATACTATTAACTTTATTTTTGACAAGTATTGCCCCCTGAGCCCAAGAGCCCACAATGGTAGTTACCCTTGACGCTCTGAAACCTCCTCCAAAATGACGTCCCGACGCCCCCAACACCCGGACCTCATAACGGTAATTTACCCTCAACGTCTGGAAGCCCCACGAACACGACACCCGCGGCACTCCCAACAACTCGAACCCATAGCTGTAAATACCTGGCACCTTGTTGCTCCAAGAAACTCGAGCTCATATCAATAACTCCTCATCCTGACCCCCTCTCTCCCAACCAGAGCAGATATCGACAGGCTTTCTTCCACCTTTCCTCTAACCCCTGGCTCCATAACCACTATTCTCTAACCCGCACGACAATTTAGAGATGGCGGCATGGGATTAAAAATAGAAATAAAATCTTCTTAAAACCCAAGGTTATATAGCCCTCAAGGCAAGGTAGTTGGTTCTAAAATCTAGTAGGTGATGAATTATTTTAATGTTTTTTAATGTTGTTTATTTGATGGTCACGATGGGCCTGAATATTTTTGATGATATGGAAGTTATAATTTATTACACCTAGCCTTATATTGTCAGACTTCTGTGCTGAGGGTCTGGGGTTCAATCCTCGGTCCCGGCACAGATTTATCTGATTGCCGAACCCTTCCTTCACCTCTGACAAGACGTGTATTAATCACAACTTGTGAATGTGAGGAATGCCAGGCCTCCACCGTGGTTCGGATTCCACGTTAAACTGTAGGTCCTTCATTTCATCTCACAATCACCCTACCATTACGCATTAGCGTAAGTGCGTATAACCCGAACGGGTAGTAATACGCGGTGCTAATAATAATAATAATAATAATAAACCTAGCCTTATAAGACCTAACGGCACAAGACCTAACGGCACAAGACCTAACGGCACAAGACCTAAATGCTACGAGAACTAAACCCCATAAGACCTAAATTTATAAGACCTAATTTTATAAGACCTAACTTCATAGCACCTAATTTTATAACTCCTAACTTTACTAGACCTAAAAGCACTGGACCTAAAATTCATTTTTCATCGATTACTTTAAAATATCTTTAACTGTTCAAACAGGCAGTGGACCTAAAGGCACAAGACCTAATTTTATAAGACCTAATTTCATAAGACCTAACTTCACTGGACCTAATTTTATAAGACCTAAAGTCATAGCTCCTAAACTTTAGGTCTTGTGAAATTAGGTCCACTGCATGTCATCCGATTCGACTCGTGTACGGAACTTCATGCCAACTTTGTGAAGATATTGAGGTGGTCACGTTATAGAACGTTTAAACTCATTGCAGACGCTTAGCTGTACCAACATTTAAAATTGTGATTTTATTTCGAAATATGTTTTACGCCAAACTGAAGTTAGAAGATAAACTGATGAGTAAATTTAAAATTATTTATGTAAATGTAGACCTAAAATTAGCTCATTTACAACGACTCTTCACGTAAATTGCCTCAGTTCTGTGATCACTGATTATGGTGAAAGGTATTCGGAACTATATCCATCCTTCCTGTAAACAAAGGCAGTCAATTGTTACTAGGGCCACATTAGAACATTCTATGTTATTGTAGGATTAGTTTTTTCCGTTTTGAAGCGTAAATAACGCCGTGTAAGGACTTATACTCGTGCCTTCAAGAAGGCGGAATTCTTTTCACATCATATTAGGTACGGCACGAAACGGGTTTACAATCGGACAAAGCTGGCTGAACAGAGCATATGTTTTATTATTATTATTATTATTAGTAGTAGTAGTAGTAGTAGTAGTGGTATGCTTCCTGAGCCAACTGGTCTTATCGAAACACGGCTACAAACTAATTTAATTCTAGAACAGATATCTTTGGAAAGAAGAAATACAAATTTCAACATTAATGTATTTTCATAGCGTGCTGAGAATCGAAGTAGCTCAGTAGGCAGACGTGTCACACAGAATGAGATTGAGGGCCTTTTCTCAAATGAAAAAGTAAAACCGTAATTTATTACCTATGTAATTCTTAGTAGTGGATAGTAATAATGATAGTAATCTATTTAACATATTTTCTTTACGGTCTTACACCTCAATTATTTCTGATAATGAACTATTTTATCTCTTTGTTAATTTGTATACTCACAATGATATGAGTCTAAATTACACGTAAATTGGTTTTTTTTCTCATTTGCGACTTAATCTCATGTTTTTCTAAGTTTTAACTTTTAAGTTTACAACAAACTGAATATTTCTTCTTAAGCTTATAGTCCAGGCATGCTTGCGAAGCTTTGACTTGTTTGACCAAGGTACGATCCTAGAAGAGGGGTGCATGTGATTAATGCTAGTGCATATCCTTAAAACTCACTCTCTAACCTGTCGCTGAGCGTGCATCATAGCAGGCCCAACTCAGCTCGCGCGAGGTATCAGAGTTTTTTTTTTTTTGTTTTTTTTAGCACCGCGTCTTACTACCCGTTCGGGTTATACGCTTAAGTACTAATTACAATAATGGATTAGGAATTAGGAAGGTTGAATTTAGAGGAAGTGAACCCGCATTTGCGTGGAAGGAGAGTGGAAAACCATTTAGGAAACCCCCCCCCCCCAGTTCACCCGACCGAGATTCGAACCTCGATCTCCCCGTCCTCGGCGGTCTGACTCAACACGACTGGCGCGTTAGCCAACTACACCACCGAGGCGGGTGGTATCAGAGTTAAAGGGAAAAAGAAAAGACCTACGATATGCCAGAAATGTGTGCAGTACATTCGTATTTGAATGATTACTCGACATTCTCCGTGGTGACGATGGGGGACAAAGCGACAAAGTTTCTTGTTAATAGCTACAATATGTTCTTATTAATACAGAATAAATATTTGTGCACAGTTCTTATCTGTGAAGCCATTTTAAAATGATCAAAAACGACCTTTTCAACGCAGTTTTTATCCTAATATCATTTAATATATCTGTATTATGAACTTCTTTTAACTCTTTATCTCCATTAATGTTTAATCAGAAATGGGGACGTGTTATTCTTTTCTAAATAGTTGCTCTCTCTCCCTTCAAGCAAATGTGGTTACATTTCCTAAAATTGTACTTTCCTAATCTTTACCTCAATGGTGTAAATATTCGGATAGTCCGAACTGGTAGTAAGACGTGGTGCACACAAAAAATATGTATTTGATTATTCTGTACTGGCATTGAATGAAATAATCCTAGCTGTGATCGACGCAAGTTACACCCTGTATACGATAGGAGAGGTGTTAATTGCGATAAAACCTTCTGCTAACCGGCATTTACCACCGCTCCTTGCGTAGATAGCATATACAACGTGTATCTAAAAGATTGCATCAAACTTTGGCAGGCTATTCCTTGGGTGAAAATAGAATAATTCACATCAGCAACCTAGGGTCCATCTTGAATAATAAGGGCGGTATACACCCCTAAAGATAGAGCTAAAAACGACTGTTGTGTGAAATATTATGAAAACTGCTTAGGGTATTACAACGAATATTTGTATACTACTTATTAAAACCTTGATCATTAATAAATTAAATGTGCTGTTACCGTTACCCACCCCCATTATGTAAAAAAAAAGGGGGGGGTTGTAACACTTTTTTCTGCAATAAAATATGTCAGAGTAAGTATTACCGATTTTGACTTAAGATTACAAAACATGGAGTAAAAAATTACAAAAAAAAGGTGTCTTGAAGAAACTGTCTAGCTTTACCCGTTTCCGAGATAATCATGTATGTGTGATTTCAAAGACAAGTATTAATTCGTGCCTGGTAGGGAGCCAGTATAGCTGTGTTGCTAGCTGTGTTAGATACATTTGTGTCTGAGCTCAAACTTGTGTGATTATCTCGGAAACGGGGAAAGCTAGACAGTTTCTCCAAGACACTTTTTTTGTTAATTCTTACTCCATCTTTTGTAATATTAAGTCAAAATTGTCAATACTTACTCTTACATATTTTATTGCAGAAAAAAGTGTTACAAACCCCCCCCCCCCCCCCCCCCCTGTGCGTGAGTTTAGGGTAGTATTTTCGAAGTTTTTATAGCATAAACATTTATTTGGCCAAAATAAATCAAATATTTCTTCTATAGAAACATAGTTTAGTTTTCCGCACATGCTAATCTCAACAGTTCTTTAATATCTGTCAAGGGTGTCCTGGAATTTAGTGACAACTTTTTCTCTGCATTTAAAAAGTTTGTCATCAAATGCCGCTATGCTCATGACAGATATTCAAGAACTGTTGAGATTAGCATGTGCAGAAAACTAAACTCTATGTTTCTATAGAAGAAATATTTTATCTATTTTTGCCAAAAAATGTTTATGCTATAAAAACTGCAAAATTAATGCACTAAACTGGTGCTCACTAGCACCCCACCTTAAGAAAATTAGAAGTGGTTAAAAGTGGTTCAACTTTTACGTAGTGCTATGGACTTACGAACTTACGAACTTTGTGGACAGCTCAATTAGCAGTACCATCCACTCTCCACTTTAACTTGGGTTTAGTTCCTCTAAAGAAACAAACTCACATACCACTAAACCGTTAATAAAAGTCACACACACACACACACACCAGAAAACCAACAAAAAAAAAAAGTAAAAATAGGATATTAACACTATCTTGAACACTATACATACAATATACTTTAAGAATTAATGTTTGGTTAAGTTTAAGTTCATTTAAAAGAAAAAATCTTCTTTTTTGTCTGAAATGATTTTTTCTATTTTCTATTTCTATTTTTCTATTACTAGTTCGTTAAAGTCTGGAATCGCGAATCATAGACTTGTAAGACAACATGGCCAGAGTATTTAATTTGTCTTCACTCGTAGTGTGATGAGCTAATAGGAATTATCTCACACAGTCTAGTGTTTCTACCTTCCCTCAAGGAAATAACAACTCGACAAGAACCGAGGTTAAGATTGGACTTAATACGGCCCAGCCGATGCACCTGTTGTGTTTTGGGATCGGCACTGATAAGCCACATTTAACTATAGTGGAGCTACCTGCCTCTCACAGGAAAAAAACATTGATTCAAACTATTTCTTCTGACGCTTTTCCAACCATCTATTCTTCGCGCATGCGCGAAAACCCATTTTTGAAATCCACCCACTTCGTGAATATCATCATTGAACATTTGTGTCGCCAATCTGCTCTATATGGACTGTTTGTTAATTTACTTGGAATTTAGGTTTGCAATCCCACTAGGGATTACTCGTTTACCGCCGCCATTACACTAAGATTTGCTTGCATCAGTCATGAGATCGACTACATTTTGGAGTGTAGGCAGTGGATCGCTTCACGATTCAATCGTCTACCTTAAATAGGTTTTATTGGCCAAATGTAATTTGTGTTAATTGGTGTCTTGTGACCTAGTGAGCCTGTTGATTGATAGTTGGACAATAGGTTCCTTCCGAACAAATCTTGTTTGACGTTGTTTTATATATATATATATATCTTTATCTTTGACGTTCAGTGTCTTTGCACGGCCTCTGGCCGTGTTTTGGATCAGCTAGAGCAAGTTGGGGCTAAGGCCGTTTGTTGTATAAAGTCCTAACACAGTTAATATAAAGTTGGCACCACTGTGATGGTTCAGCTATTATTTTGTGGTCGCTTAGCTACCTATTAGACGTTAGGGTAGAACTGTACAATGTCGAGTTGCTCTAATATATATAGTTTTGTTGTGAGGCAGCTTTATGCCTTCTATTATTGAGGGAGCGTCGTCTCTCACTTAATGGGAGCAGTATTAGATAGTTCCTGGCTTAATTAGGCTTTAATTTCCCTTTTTATGGGCCTGTATTCTCTTTGTTATTATGTGTACAACTTTATTTGCTGATCATGCTCGTGCTTGATCTCTATTCTACTCTTCAAGTTGGTATTTATTGGCCCGTAGACGGGTTCTTTAAGATTCACTATGAGGACGTTAGATATCCTAATGTATACCTTTAGTTCTACTTACTATTGTGTAGTCGAGCAGGGGATTTATGATAATTACAGCCACGTCCTAATTAGGACGTTTTCGCTGTTAGTGAAACATAGCATACTACTGTCACCTAGTTTATATATTACTGTTATAAATAAAGCACCCAGAGCTATATGAGTATTTTTTTATATCATTCAGATCATTATTTAACCAATTAATAAATTACTATTACCAGATTCGCCTATAATTGCTTTTTGTTGGGCTAGTTGAGCCAATGTTGCCTGTTTTAACTATGGTATTTCCTAGTTTTATAAATCCTCTTATAAAAGGTTATTCCTTCCTAGATATTCAGTATAGCATGTAACATTGATGCATGTTTTGTCTCATGAAATTCAGTCACTGGGTGATTACTAAAACAAAGTATAGTGTAACCAGGCTGGAGTATTTCTAATCATTACTTATTAACCAGGCTTATTTATTTATATTTACTGCTAGATTGTATGGATTAAAAAAGCACCGCGACACCCACATTGGGATTCAAAATGTATATGTAACCTGTTATTCATTCAATAAATTGTTGTGTGTCTTGTACTTGATCATTTTGTAACAATGCAACCCACTTTAGATATTAACGAAGGTTCAATAGTGTTTCTTAACCAAAAAACAAACACTCAAAACAAATTATAGAGATACTTTCTTCACAGCCACATATCCACGACTTTTTATCAAATAGTTTCATATCAAAACTGTGCTTAAATTCTCCTCTTTCTTTGCTTTTTTTAAATTGTACTTGTCTTAATCAAAGTTCAAATCGGGCACTGGCCTTGCATTGTTTTTAATTTCAAACTTCTAATAATAAAGAACCAAAATTCTATTTTTTTAGTATCATAGTAAACTTTCATATTCAATCAAGTAATCAAAAAGAGGTTGCATATCACTTTATACTATACTAATAGATGAGTGACAACAGGGTCTCAATTGAACTATGTCCAAATAAAGTGCTAGGCGAGCGCTGAGATAAGGACATTGACGTCAGGTTGTCATAGCAACCACCCTGTGACGTATACAACGCTTGGGGCGTTGGGACAGCCAGCCACAGAGCACACATTAACATAGGCGCGCTTTTAATCAAGCTCTGATGCGATTATGATTTTACTAATTTCATCAATAAAATGAAGAAATAATGTATAGTTTTTTATTAAGGCTTTTTCATAATTTAAAAATATGAGAAATTGGTATACATTTCATGTTGGTTTTTTTTTTTGCTTTATTTCGCAGGGAGGTCGGTGCCCCAGAGCTCTCCCCTGAATATTATATTATTTATAAAATAGAAATTCCTATATTTAACGTATAAAACAACCAGGCATCAAACAATGTACATATTTATAAAACTCTTTTAAAAAAATAATTAATCCTCTCAATTGTGTTGTATAGCTTTTTTAATAGACTATGTAACAAACACTATTCCAAGCAATTAAATGTAGTTTATTTTATTTAAAATATTATATACTCTGTTATTGTGTAAATATTCGGATAGCCCGGGTATGAAGTAAAACACGGTGCAAAAATAAATGTATTTGGTAAATGTCAAACAAACGCGGTTCTGTATTCAGCGAATATCGCTGTACGGTATATTAATCCAACGACGAGGTCACCTTTCGGCAATTTAACACAGTATGTTCGTCCACTCGGTAATGTCGAGGTTTTATGTATAGCTTTGATATAGTGAGCGCAGGCAGCACACTGTTCCTCCTGACGTTTGAAGGTCTCGGTCCCGCGGCGGCCTTTCAACTTATTCTGGGTACTGTCTGGGATCTTGACTGAAGCTGCGTGCGATATGGTATCCTCCCACATTGTCTTTGAATTCAATACATCAAACGGGATTTCAATTTTTTATTCGTGTGGTTTTGTACCAGGGAGCTTTAAGGGCGCCCTTCAACGGAGGAGCTTTATTTTCACTTTTAATATGATTATTACATTCCGCTTACCCTGAAATATAGCAGTCATCCTCTGACTGTAAATGATCTCCAAAGTCTAAAGACGTCCTAGAATCACTCGACCACTAAAGCGTGTAAGCTATATATATATATATATATATATATATATATTTGTAGTCACAGATTCTAAGAACTCCCATTAAGTTAAATTTTAAAGAACAACAGGCGAAAAACTGGATATAGATCGTGGCGAGTTCTGGCATTGTTCAAAACGTTTGAATAAAATAATATGGCCTCATATTATTAAACACTAGTCCAATCATTGCACAGAGTGACGCATTCCCTGTCTTGTCAACAGGTCTGTGTGTGTGACAACATAGCATCAATCAGTACTCGTGTTGTGTCGGCGTCTGTTTGTTAGTTGGCCGGTCACAGCCCTCTAGATGTCACGTGTGCGTGATGTTGTTGGCGGCATGACGCTCGAGCCGCGCTAGACAATGGCGGCCCGGGGTGGTCCAGTCAATCTACACTACTTCTTTAGAGCAAACATCTGCCCCACCCTCCTATCGAGAACGGTAGTTGCTTGCTGTGGTGTTTCGTAGAGATAAAATGCTGGTTGGCTCTTTGCAGGAGCCATTTGCTCTTTTTCGATTTAAAATACTTTGTCTTTTAACAGGAGCAGTTTATTTTATCTGAAATACAATAGTAGATTGTTGCGGAATAATTTGCAGGACTTTTAGGGGTGGTCCCTAAAAGTCCTATTTTTAAAAGTTGTTCCCTAAAAGTCGCCCTTTTTTTTGACATTTTGGTCCCTAAGTCCCTTTTACTTGATAACAAATTACCAATAAACCGATGAAAAATACTTTAAAATTTTACAAAAAATAGCAAAAATTGACGTAAGCTGCTATGCCGTTAGTAATCTACCTTTCTTACAATTCATCTAATATTTGAACGTGTACGGTTTGAGCATATTCATGTTTGAATATGATGAATTTTGGTGTCGTTTTATTTAAATTTTTGCCCCAATAAAGTAAACTGAGGGGACATTTGAATATAGCTTGTGCTTCAATTGAAAGAAGGCTTACAACATCAGGTCTAGTGCTAACAAGTGAGAAAGTAGCAATGAATGAATTAGGGAATCAACGCTAGGCTAAACATTTTGTCTGGGATGAAGAGGTACTAGAATAAAGTTTCTTTGGTACCACTACTAGTTTTCTTTTGGTTATGGTTAGAAATACTTACCATAGTTATAAGACTTTTACCCGCCTCGGTGGCGTAGTTGGCTAACGCGCTAGTCGTGTTGAGCTCGACGCCGAGGACGGGGAGATCGAGGTTGGAATCTCGGTCGGTGAACTGGGGGTGGTTTTTCCTAAATGGTTCCCTCCACGCAAATGTGGGTTCACTTCCTCAAACTTCAACCCTCCCAATTCTAATCCATTAGAGTAATTAGTACTTAAGCATATAACCCGATCGGGTAGTAAGACATGGTGCTAAATATTATTATTATTATTGTTATTATTATTAGACTTTCTTAGAACAAGAGAAGACTAATTAAGAGAGACTTAGTAAAGATACAAGAGAAAAGAAGTAGAAAGGTAGCACTAAAGCAGAGGGCAGAAAAGCACATGATTTAGAAAACTATCCAAAGACCTTAATAAAAATAATAAAGGAAACAAAAAAGAAAATGCTTCTGATAAATTGTTTGATGAAGCTACTAAGGGACCAGCTTCAGCAGTTAATTGGATGAACAATGAAGAATTGAGCCTTGCATTAGTGATGTTTTATGAAGTTATGGCTTTAAGGACAAATTAAAGAGAAGCCTCTCAACAAATAGTTTCATTTGGAAAAGTAATTGAAAAGATTAAGATATTAAGATATAAAAGACGAAAACCAAAACAAACTTACGTTATGTTTAGATTTGAAGGATATATTAATATACATTGTACTCTTCTATTGTCCTTAGCTTCCTATAACCAAATTGTTTTTACACAGATATTGGCTTGCTCTTCTTTGATTTACACTTTGTAAAAATGTTCACTTTATTAGTAAATTAAAAAAATTGCCAAAAGTTTTATTTTTACATACTGTGCAATATCTAAAACCTGTTATATTTTTGGTAATTGTTACTTTCATTAGGCAATGCTAAATAATATTCATAGTAATCTGTAATCTAATACCAGAATTTTGTTAAGACTATTCCTATTTGTTACCAAGCAAAAGTTTATATATATAAAATAAATGTAAGCCATTCTCCATACAGAAGTTTATTTATTTCATAATAATAATAATAATAATAATAATAATAATAATAATAATAATAATAACGAAAATTAGCAAAAATCATATAAATTATACATTTCGGTGTGAAATCTTATGAAAATAAGGACTTAATCGTAAGCCAAATATATATTTGTTTTACTTAAAACATTAAAATACAAATTGATGTTGTGACTGGACTGTGTTAAGGAAGCCTTGTTTTCGAAAGGTGCCACACAAATTCTATAAACAACTTATTGTATTTTTGTGAATTTGATTATCATAACAATTCAAAATTATATATTATCTAGTATAAAGAACCAGTAGAGTAAAATATTTATTATTTTATTCTATTTAATAATTTAATCAATATTATATTTGACATGCATTTCAGACGTTCTCTTAACAAGCAGATAATTGGTGAGCGTTTTAACAACCAACAACAAAAATTGCAAGTTTCTCGATTATTTTCTTTAACTTGAAAAATGTTGGTCCCTTAAAATCCTTATTTTTGAAAATTTTGGCCCCTAAGTCCCTTTTTTAATGAATTTAAAGTGCTAAAAGCCCTGAATTTGCCCACGTATACAATAAAACTAACATTCTAATGTTGGAAAACAATATTATTATTAATGTTTTCACCTTTGATAAACATACTTATGGATAACTTCCGAATATCTGTGGCATTGAAAATGCAAGCTTATCACTTTTTGTTTATCAATATTTCGAATGCGCTTAGAGACTATGGAAGCCAAGCACATTCGAAAACACATATTTTCATGCGGATGACAGTGACATGTTTATACTCATGGCACGTGTTTAGATTTGTCCATCTACTGACCCCCTCACGTTCTTTTAGTTGGATAACAGCTGTCAGTCGAAGAGGCCTTAATTTATTAGTTGAGTCTGAGTATAATTTAAATGCCTACTGCACATTATTTTACATAGGCCGTGAATAAGCACTTGTGTTTGTACAAAAACAAAAATAATTTCTTCAAAAAAGAGGAGACTTGTTCATTGCTTGCATACAAAAAGCGATATCCAGAAAAAATAGTGGAAGAGTCTAAAAAAGATGTAGTAGTGAAATAGAAAGAAGCAAAAGTACAGAATGTATCTCGAGTCAAGTTTGAGGAGTCCATCAATAGTTATTTCGTCATACCAGCAGCATGTTATGGAAAGTAAAATTTCAAATATCATTAATTATTCATGTATTTAAGCCTATACCTTTTCCCTTCTGGTAAATCTAATGTGAATGTATATAAATGCAACTTTTATACACACGCTATGGTGGCTGCATTGTCTAAATAGTCATTCTCTCACTCTACCAGACGGCCGATGTTGGGGAGATGGGGTTCGAATACCAGTCAGGACTAATGATGATTGCTTTTTCTACATGGTCTCCCACTCTCCCTCTATGCAAATACTGGTAAATTTTCTTTAAAATTCTACCTTTTTTGTATACATTTTGTAGGGTGGTATAGTCATATTGTAGTTATTCTAATTATTTTTACTATATTTATCTAATGGAGTAGATTTCTAATCTAATGGGGTAGAATTCTAGAGGTAATCTACTCTCATTACCGTGGAGAGAGATTATAAAACCATTTAGGAAAAGCCACTCTGAGTACACCCGACTAGTATTCGAACCCCAATCTCTGCTACATTGGCCATCTAGTAATTTTCAAGAGTGAAGCCAGGATCCAGGATTGATGTTGAAACGAAACACAAGTCTAGGTATTGATAAGATAAGTAAAGTTGTAGATTAATCCAATAATAATTTAGAAAAGTTGTATACCTAGAGTTATTTAAATCAGCTCTCTATATGATGATAATATGACTATCATAAAAAGTGCACAAAATTAAGAAAATGTCTTCTCCCGGCGTCAAGCATCTGATGTGGGCACTTTAACATCATTAAATGGCCATCATAGTCAGCAGTAGTGCCGCGGCGTCTTGCTCTTACTCGATCGCAAACCTGACATCCATAACATAAATATAGCAGAGGTTTTTCCTCATGAGCCTGAGGAATTTGAATTAAACGTCTTTATGTCTGTACTTGTCTATCTTATCTGTTTGTATGTGTAGCTACCCATAAATAATAATACTCTCTGAAATCATTTATGTTCAGGATTTAAAATGGATTTTAAGAAGTATTAATTTGAATTCCTCCTTTAGTATCACAAAACTTCCCTATGAAATAATTACATTCATTCTTGGTGAAAAAAGCTACGTAACACGGGGGGGGGGGGGGCTAGGCTAAATTACTACAAGGTGTTACATGGGGGGAGAGGGGACTAAAAAGGTAGTAAAAAATCGTTACGTGGTTTATGGCCGACCCCTTAGCCACTCAGCTATATTCATTGCTGCCCGAAGCTGCCCCGAAGTCCAAGCGGCTTACGAAGCGCCCTCCCTCAATTTTGCCATCTTTCTGTCTTACGTACGCATTGTTCTAACGCCCCTCCCCCCTTGTCAGCAAAAATGAGTAAAGCTCAAACCCCCCCCCCCCCCATATGATAAAGTAAAAATGTTGGTAGATTGGTTTGGAAAAAAAAAACGGGCATAACATTTCTACTTAATATCTCTAATCTAGTATGTTTTTATGAACACAAATTGTTTGTTTGCTAAATATTTTGCAGGCCAGATAAAATCAATCAGTGGACGTACACCCCATCATCGGTATGAGAGGTGGTAACGACTATGAAATTGACCATGTATTCATTCATAAATCCATATAATGATCCGCAAGACCATATGTTGAGTTGTTACAGTCATCACTTTCACAACAAACCGTTTAGATGTTTAGTTTTATTTTAAGCTAGTCTGTGGTTCACTTAAAAATTCTAACAAACGAGATATTCACAAATGAAGATGGCGAACCAGATGAAATTAATGTTCTTAGTGACGTCATACAAACCGTCTTCGGTTGTGTTCATGTGCATGTGTTTTCAAAATAAAAACGTTTAATCTTGAAAGTAATTATATTTTGTTTGACTATTTCTATAATTTATAAGAATAAAACTTTATTTTATTATGTGACTATTTATAACAAGATTCAAGTGTGAATGAATATAATACTTTAAATTTATTATTTAATGTATCATCTTATCTATTAAGAATCAAATAGCCAAAGCTATTATTTTATCTATTGTTGTGATAACCGCCAAACAAAAAATAGTAATTTTATTTTTTAAATTTTTCATTTTTTCAATAAGTTATGAAAAAGCCAATTAAACGGCAATCCTTAGGCAAATATAATTGAAATACTTTGATAACACTTTTTATTGATAATATATAATATAGACAAGTATCAATCACAAAGAATTATTTCCGTACCCGTTTCCGTGGCGTAACCTCCTCCAATCCCCAGTAGCCTCTCCCCATTTTGGACCAAATATCTTCCTAAGCTCCTTGTTTTCAAACGCCCTAAATTGGTTTTCGTCATTAAGGTAAGATACCATGTTTCACACGGTCCATAGAGAACAGCCGGAAAAATTATTGTTTTAGTATATTCTGAGTTTCACATTCCTGGTCAGCAAACGATATGTCAACGAATTACTGACCGTATTCATCGTGTTATTTTTAATGTAAACATCCATTTATTAGTAGTTAGCTGATGACTGATTTGTTTTAATTGCTCTAAAGATTTTTTCAAAATTAGTATCGGGGACTATTTTACATGATCAATAATAATGTTTCTTTATTTTTCCAAAATTAATTAATTCAAGGTAGTCTACTCAATATAAATGTTAGAATTTTTATTAAAAAATTCAATGATCTTGAATATTGAGTTCAAAATGAGTACCCAGGAATAGTTTTTCTTAATAAATAAGAATACGTTTTTATTTTTACAAATTACAAATAACTTTAGAGTAGAATTCGAAAATGATAATTGTGATACTATTTATTTTTAAATCCAAACAGTCTGTAATATTAAAAAGGTTGCTGACCGCTGGCATAAACGATTGATTACCTATGCGCTAGATTCTTGTTGAGCTAGATTGCCAAGGATGGAAATATCGAGGTTTGGATCTCGCTTGGGTGAACTGGAGAGCGTTTTTCCTAAATGGTTTTCCCATTTTATCTCCACGTAAATGCGGGCTCACTTCATCTATATCCAACCTTCCCAATTCCTAACCCATTAATGTAATTAGTACTTAAGCGTATAAACCGAACGGGTGGTAAAACGTGGTGCTCAACAATAATAATAATTAGTTTATTAAATAATAATATATATAATATGAATATTATATTATTATTATTTGGAGTTAATGTTAAAGTCAATGTTTCCAATAAAGAACCTTCTGTTAGCTGTCCCGTGGTCTCCCACCTTAGATCTAGCTATAACTTAGGTTTTTGACCGCTGATTTACGCTATGGAATACCGTAAGAAATAGATAATGTTTCGGTTAACACATTATCAGAAACGCAACTCATTTAGAAAATGCATATATAGCCTACACTCGTTTTTTTACAAGGTTTTTTTTACACAACTTCACACTTTAAGTTTGCAAAACAATGTAATCAATTGGTTACATCTTGGTATCAAGTGGTTCTGACAAAGGTGGATTGCGAAAATGGTTTTGAGTTGTTTTTTGTAATCAAAAATGGCGGCTGGGGCATAGGTTTGGTATCGTCTCGGTCATAAACTTTCGTAACCAGCCGCACTACCAGGAGCGCGAAAATGCTCTGGTCGTAAATACCGATACCAGCTGGTCAATCGCGAAAACACGTCTACGGACAAAAACGTACGTCAACATTTAAAGCTCCCAAAGACGATTCTCGTCATAATACTTCTGAAACACTTGTGAGGATTTGTAAATATTCATTAGAATTTTTTAGAATTGGTAATTGTACTTCCACGTAAATTTCAGACAGATGACCTTGAAGCTTGATTAGAAAAATATTTCCAAATAAGTGGTAACATGTAGCATTTTTCAGTGACAAGTTTAGGAGACGGAACAAAAGCTAAATATTTTGAGTCTTTTACATTTAAAATTAAACAAAAATGGGACTAATAATGTCAAACTATTTCATATTTGAAGAAACAGAAGTTGAGGAAAATTTAATAGCAACTGATGATCCTAATTTTTTACTAACATTTCCAAAAATGGTTGGGTTGCTCTGGTTTTATATATGGTATGGAAATGTATTTAGGCGCCAATAAGAATTACAATAGTTTTGGTAGAGTTGATAGAAAATACTCAAGGAGTTTTTTTTATTGTGTAAACTTTCTTTGTTTAAAACGCGTATCAGGGAAAGAATGAATACAAATTCCTGGATGTTCCCTATAAAAAGGAAAATTCGTTTGTTCTCTGTCTAAAAATACTAGAAAGTTTAATTATATATTGTATATTATATTCGTTTGGATTACAAGACAGTTAGAAATAAAATAAACATATTTTTGAAAAATCTAATAAAGTTTCTAAAAAATTAAAATTGACCAATTTAAGATTATGCTTTCAATAATTTATAATGTAGAACTATAAAATTTCTTCAGCTATCAGCTAAAGTAACTAGGCAAATTAATACTTTGATCTAGTTATCCATATAACTAAACCCATTTAAATTGTACATTCACTTTGAAAGCTACAAGAACAAGAAATAAATAAAGACATTCCTGAAGTTAATTGACTATAAACATTATCCTTTGTTTTTTTAATGCAGTGCTTGGTTCTTAAAATAAATGAATAATTTCATTGAGTTCACCTAACTAAAACACATTTAAATGTTACACTGCCTTTGAAAGCTATTAACAACAATAATAAACCGGCTTCGTTGACCTCAAAATCTAAGGCATCACTTTTGTGTTAGACTAGACTGTAGATGACAGAGAGATCGGGGTTTGAATTCCATCGGATATACTAAAAAGGGGGGGGATTCATAATGTTTGTCCACTCTCCCTCCACACAAATGGGAGTACACTTCCTCTAGAATCAATTTTCCTCATCCCTAACTCATTACACTATTTAATACATTTGAACAGGTAATAAGACGTGGTGCTAAAAACAAACAAGAAATTAAGACATACTTAAGTCAAATTGACTGAAACCTATATTTTACTGATATAGCGCTTAAATCCTAATAAAATATAAACCAGTATGCTGGGAATAAATGCATGCAGAACGAGGCAAGCTGGCTATTTTTGTAACGTCACCAAATTTTGTTCCAGGTTGTGTCAACACAAAAGACAACCCTAAACTAAAAGTGAGCATCAACAAAGAGGGGGAAATGCTTGTCATTCTTTCTTCTGTGACTCTTTTAAACTACAAAAAGAATTCTCAAATATTTTAATTTTCTGTTGTGAGCCTATCAAAAAATCACTCTATTAGTTAGAGGAAGGTTAGATCCAGGGCTCTTTTTCACGATGCCTATTCTTCTAGCTCCAAATATATGCTTTAGAATGTTAAAAATGGCTAATTTCACATAGTCACTTTTTTATATTAATAAAACTCAAAATGTAGGGTTACTGTGGAAAAATAGCCTTGTTTGGTGTGAATTATATTTTTAAATAATGCATCATCAATTGAATATTGTGTTAGGGCAGAACACCTGTTTGGCAGTTTCTTGCCTACCAAAGTAAAAGTTTGGTAAAACACATCTTGCAATATTTTGGTGTCTTTACTTACCAATAGTCATGAATGCATTTGGAAATTTAATTTTAATTTTATTTGATGTCATGCTTCACAAATTAGGCTACTTCCTTCCTTTACACCAGATTCTAACAACTTCTTTAAAATGGGAAATTAACATAAAACAAAAATTATTTAAGATTCACTGCTTTTTAAGTGTTTGGACTTGGGTTTAACTCAAAATTGTTAGTTAAACATTGAATAAATTGTGCTGTGCTTATAATAACATATGTTTTGTTCAAAAGAACACATTACCCACCCCCACCCCCACTGTTGAGCCCAATGTGGAATGTATTGACTGTAGTGTTGATTGTTTGTTGCAGGACATGGACCTAATAGAGGTCCTGTGGAAACAGGATGTGGACCTGGGCTTCTCCCTGGACCTGTTCACTCCCCCCAAGAGTCCAATGCTGGATGAGAAACCCGACAAAGAACATGAGCCGCAAGATGAACTGGAGAAACTCAAAGCTTTGCAGGCTTCGGCCGCCGCCACTGAGGACGCTGAAAAGGTATCTATGACCTCATATATATAAATGTGTACATATAGCACTGTGCATTGGCACTAAAGTGGGATTCACACTGACCAAGGGTACGAGCTCGCAGTAAGCTGGATTATTAATGATGAGACAGTAAAATGTTGAATCTTAGCCAGGTACTGTGGGGCGGGACCACATGTGATTTATCCCTGTGGTAATCTCATCCCCGCATATACACATATGTAAAGACACTAAGATAAAATAGTAAATGCTACAAAGCTATTTAGCTTCCCGTATACACCATACACCACATACATAGATTAATTTACAAGGTTGAAAAAACCCGGGTAATTTGGTGTGACAGGTTCAATTAAATTTTAAGATACTTTTATAAAAACAAATTAAATACAAATTGTAAGAGCATGTCTTAGTATATAATATTAGTTTTTTTCTCCAATTCGTGTGATTTTTTTTGAAGTGCACTGACTTTGTCTTTAATAATTCTAGTGTGAAGAACTTACCAATAAGAGCTAAAAATAAATACTTTATCTATAGTCCTGCAAATAAAATTTGAAAAGGTATATTGTTTGTTCTTTTAAAACCTGGAAAAGTCAATGAATTTCAAAACTTTAGGTGTATAAAACCCAAATTTATTCAATTTACATACTTTTTGATCCCTTCTATGAATAAAATAACAGTTTTTTTGGCCAGTATTTAAAACATTTTCATAATGCTAAATATAGAACATATTTCTTAAACATAGATATCAGAATGTGTGTACAATAATTTCATAATTACATCATTTTTACAAAAAAAGGTAAGTAAAGGATTTTACAAACAATGACATTTATGTTTACCAAATTTAATAAAGTTTATACTGTTTGCTATGCGGGCCAAAGCTATGTTTGAAAATATCTTCTCATTTAAATTTATTTTTATTTCCTCAAATATGCAAAGCATAGAACATATTTTGATACTGAAAAATGTGATCTTGATATTTTGACAAAAGTATACTTTTTATGAACCAGTCCCACATTCCGAAAAAGAGATTTTTGACATTAAATTTGAATTTGTATGGACTTCAGTGTAACCAAAATATTTAAATCAATTTTGGTATTTAACAATAATTATTTTAAATCCCTTTCCATGATGGATATGAATAACTAATAGGAACAAAAATTCAAAGGCTATTTCACCTTAAGCCACAAAAACAAAAAGCTAATGTTTCAAAAATTGATAAAATTTCACATATTTACTGAGAATATGTTTCAAAGTGATAATTCATAGGTTAAGCATATCCAAATATAACAAAATGGAATTCTCTTTGGTGGTCTCATGTTCAAAGGCAATGGTATTCAAGCTGGGGTACAGAAATACATCTTAGGGGGTAAATAATGTTAAATATATACGTGTATCTAAAACATTGCATCAAACTTTGGCAGGCTATTCCTTGGGTGAAAATATAATAAGTCACATCAGCAACCTAGGGTCCATCTTGAATAATAAGGGCTATATACACCCCTAAAGATAGAGCTAAAAACGACTTGTGTGAAATATTATGATAACTGCTTAGGGTATTACAACGAATATTTGTATACTACTTATTGAAACTTTGATTATTACCAGTAATAAACTAAATGTGCTGTTACCGTTACCCACCCACATCATGTAAAAAAGAGGGGGTTGTAACACTTTTTTCTGCAATAAAATATGTCAGAATAAGTATTACCGATTTTTACTTAAGATTACAAAACATGGAGCAAAAATTAACAAAATAAGGTGTCTTGAAGAAATTGTCTAGCTTTCCCCGTTTCCGAGATAATAATGTATGTTTGATTTCAAAGACAAGTGTTAATTTCTGCCAGGTAGGGAACCAGTATAGCTGTGTTAGATACATTTGTCTCTGAGCTCAAACTTGTGTGATTATCTCGGAAACGGGGAAAGCTAGACAGTTTCTTCAAGACACCTTTTTTGTAAATTTTTACTCCATGTTTTGTAATCTTAAGTCAAAATTGGCAATACTTACCCTGACATATTTTATTGCAGAAAAAATTTGTTACAACCCCCCCCCCCTCCCCTTCTTACATGATGTGGGTGGGTAACGGTAACAGCACATTTAGTTTATTAACGATCGAGGTTTCAATAAGTAGTATACAAATATTCGTTGTAATACTCTAAGCAGAATATGTATAACTTGCATTATAAACCAATAACTTTGGGGGTGTAAAGTGGAAGATAAATTTTATGTGGGGGTATGCGAACAAAAAAGTTCAAATACCATGGGTCTAAGGATTCAGTCACTCCTGCAATCTGTAGACAGGATTACCGATGATGATGGGGAAGTTGATGTTCAAATCTAGGTCAGGTCTATTGAGAGTGGTTTTTCTTAAATGGGTTTTCACTCATATCTTAACTCACCAGTGTAATTAGTACGTGCATATAACCTGGACAGGAAGTAAGAAGCAGTGAAAAATAAAGGGAGATGTCTACAATATAATTTTGGGAGAAATTAGTGAATCATTGATAACCAAAGTAAAATTTAATAATTATATTATAATGTTTTAATAGTTTTATTCTAAACAACAATGATTAGAAACCAAGGATCTATTTATATTCAAGTAGCAACTTATACATGGCGTCTATACATCCCCAAACATTAAGGCTAATCAAGACACACAGGCTAAAGTGGTCAAGTGGTGCATATGGGCGATGGCAGGTGTGTACACAATATTCTAGTTGGTAAACCTGAAGATACACGTCCACTTGGTAGAACAAGGCCCCGATGGGAGGATAATGTTAGAATGTATTTGAAGGAGGTTAGGTGGTGGTTGTCAGGTTATTGATTGGATGAAGATGTCTCAGAAATGGTGAACTTAAGTTCTAGCGGCCATGAACATGAGAGTTCCTTAAAGGCCAGAGAATTAGTTACTTACACCTTGATATTAATTAAAAATTAATATTGAAAATCATGTGCTATAGCCACTAATATACTAGACTGTGGGTGTGGGAAACTAACATTAGGCATGATCAACTCATCAGTTTGTTTAACAAGTTTATCAATGCTTAATGTCAGGTTCAGTAGCTTCTTTGAATTACTTTTTATGAAGAATAGTTAGAAACAAATGAAAAAATGAAAAAAAACCCATTCCAGATGGTTTTCTAACAATAGCGGTAAATGAAGTATGGAAGGTAGATAATAAATTGTTATGGTTGTTGAGGAATATTGAAAGTGCACCCCAAGTTTTTTTTAATGGAAAATGTTGACACAAGTTGAATAGGCTAGTTTACTGTCAATCTATGGCTTATTATACAATACTGGAGTAAAGAAATGGCTTTATTCTTAGCATGACTCGAAACTTATACAAGTATTTTCCTTGGTTCAGCGAAGGACGAATATCATGGAAGTTATGTCGCTGTGGCCAGCCTTCCCTCGGCGGTAGGGGAGAGAGGGTGAAAGACATGGCATGACTTGCAAGAGTTTCTTGTTGAGGGGGGCGGGGACTTCTTTCGTTGAGAGGGCAACAATAGTTTGGTGGGGGAGACTTGTCTGAGGGATGGGTGGATGAACGCATCTTTCCAGGGTGGCTGTCTGGAATCATAGCATGGAATGTTTGCCGCACACCGCACTGAGAATGCTAGGCTATTTACTGGCTGGTAATAAGACAGGGATTAAACAGAGATTTTTTAACATTCCCGACTAAGAATTAATAAGAATTTATAATAAAATATGTTTTTAAATATATTTTATTTGGTATTATGAATGTATCCTATTGTGTCTACATTGTTTTCTTATTTAATGTAAAATGTTTTCTAGGCTTAATCTTGAAATATTTTGTTTGTTGCAACCAACACATTATTTTACCATAAAAATAAACCTTTTTTGAAAAGGGTGGTACTTTCTTCGATATAAGTTTGGGTTTAATTTCAACTCTTAATTGAAAACATTTATAACTCTTTGGAAAACTATTTAATTTTCTACTTATCATTTTAATAGTAAATTATGTACTTTCTAAAAAACATACAAAAACTAAATTAAAGTAACCGAATCAGTGTCTGGTTTAGTAAAATATAACTTTTAATCAACTCGTTATGTTTGGTTTACTGCTAGTGGAGGTGGTTCAATGCTCAGTTGCTCTGCTAAATCAGCCTACTGGAATGCTGCACACTTTCTTCACAATGTCCGGTTGCATCACTAGTCAAGTGTGACTGTCGAAGAATCAGGGCGTCTCAATTTGTGTCTTTCTTTCTCTAGGGATGTGAAATACCTTACATTTTTTATAACCAACTGCTCTTCTAATTTTTCCAGTTACATTTTAGAAATATCCAATACAATAGTTATTTGGCAAATAATTAGCAGGCATGAATAAACTAATAACCTGTCAAATGTGAATTACTAATTTAATCTTTTCTTTGGTATCTAACTTATTGTGAACATGGATTCTGTAAACTTTATTTTTTCATTCTTATTTGTCCTAGAACTAAAATAAGAAAAAAGGAAGGGGGGAATTACAAAATAGGTAAAATAGGTATGCTAAGATATTCACTTAAGTGCCAATTTTTACTATTAATATATCACTATTAATTAATGAAGATGACAAAAATTAATGTTGAAGAAATGCTCCAGCATTCACCCAAAAAGTGAATAGATAATGTTTTTGAAGGTAGTAGTGGGCGAACACCTCCATTACACCTAGCTGGGGATTAAACACTAATATGAGCTCAGTCAAGCACACCAACACTTGAACTAGTGATTAGGCAATCGTCTCTAGACTCAACTTTCTTTTGATTGAATCCCTTGCAAGTGCATTGTAGTAGGGGGATGGGTTTCCCCTCTTGTGTATGTGTTTATGTAGGTGCAATTCCTCCTCTTCCATACTCCTTAGATCAAGATCAACCCTTTTAAATGCCATCACACACCTAACCTTGCCGTTAGAACATACATAATTAAATTTAAATACTTCTGTCACATTCCATATCAATATTTTTTTAAATTTTATTAACACTAGTTCTTATTTAATATGCATATTGAACACTATAAAATTAGAAAAGTACATGCAATTATTTCAGTAAACATTATAAAGAATGAACTAATGAAAGTTCACTTGTTGCTCGATGAGTCACTTTGAAAGAAAGTTTATTGCAATGCGATACTTTGAAATGTATGTAAACAGTAATAATGTTTGTTACTTGTTTGGCAATTAGTTCCATTAATAAGTAAAATATTCTGTCATAGCTACAGCTTCTGTAGCATTTTACCTTCAAAGTGATTATATGAAGCATTAAATATTGTAATTTCCATTTCTAATAAAAGAGTATGCACTAGCTTTCTTCTTTGTTTTCCCAATTATGGAGTAGCCATAGTTAGTAAACAGTCATGTTTATGTGCCCATTGTCGCAATAGAAACTGTGCTGGCAGTCGGGTGGAGTAGAAGGTGGGGTGCAGAACTCTCATCTTTTGTTTTATGTCAGAGGTTTAAATTTGTCAAAGTGTTATAAATATATTTCTTTTCTAAACTCAAAAAGTGGTAAACTGAAACAATAGTATATTTCATTGAATTAATTATCCATTGATTTATTGGGTTGAATCACATGTCAACAGTTCTTTGATCAAAACTTAGGCAAGCTGAATTTTGTGATGTAACTGTGTTAGTTATTATTAACAACTAATATATAAATGTTTAATTGATAATCAAGTATACCACAAAACTAAGTAATCCCTTTTTTGACCTCAGGTAGCACCTTAAATAGTTTACTGTATAACCTACTTAAGTTAGGTGTAATCTGTGGGGTGAGATGGGCCATTAATTTAGTTAAGCTATACTTTAAGATATCCTAGTGTTAAAAAAGTCACTGTTGATTCCCAAACAAAATAATTTTTTTATTTGCTGTTGATAGTGAGATGCTACAGTTTAATCTTGTCCCTGCAGAATGAAGATGATATTCTTCCCACACAAGACCTAGACCCATGGGAAGGACTTCCGTACACCATTGACCTTGAAACAGGTGAGTCCAACCCTGTCATGAAATCACTAGGGGAGTATTGTAACCAGGGCCGCTCGGTATGATTTTCTCATTATGATGCAATCTTTGAAATGCCGCCCCTTAAATGTTTTTTTCTTTAAAAAACCTTCGATTGTGATTTTTTTAAACTGCACAAAATGTATGAATACTATTTTTGTCTAAAAAATATAAACTACTTTAAAATAATGATATCAACTATCAACTACAATAATCTACTACAATTTTACCCTTCTAACTTTAACTTTAGCAAATTCGTTAATTAGGGATGTGTAGTCTAGAGTGGCAGCCAATGTAGATTCAATAAAAATTTAATGACAGATTTCTAAGTTTTGTTTGGCTTATTGAACTTCTTAAGTAGTGTTTTATTAATTTTAATTTGGAAAAACTTATTTCCCCACTAGGTACAGAGGCAGGGAGTGTTAATTACGTTTGTATCCGAATATTTTATAGCTCTGAGAATTTTATTAAGTTATTTTGGCACAAATAATTTAAAACATCCAAAGGTTCATAGAATATGGTAGCATTCGGGATACGTCACATAATTCTTCTTGAAGATCATTTGCATTTATATCTGATTCATTTTCAACCAAAAGTATTGACTGGAAACTTGTACAATAATTTTCTAGCGTTTTGTCATCTATATCCTTGAGTATAAATGTCATATAAAAACTGAAAATTTTTGCTATGGGTTTCCAGAAGCGTGAATCGTTCATTCAGAGAATTAAGGATAATGTCCAGAATATAATTGAAAAAGTTTATTTTAAATTTATTCTTCTCTGTTAAAGGGTTCATCGACAGCTTCTTCATAGTCAAATTGACGCTTTTCCCTTCTGCTCCAACTTCAGTTTCGGCAGGAAATTCTCTCTAACACACACAGAACGCAAAAGTAGCACAATACAATTTTATTACCTATCTATTATACATTCTCTCTATCTATCTATCTATCTTCTCATCTTCTTCTCTCTCATATACACAAGCACACGTTCCACACCTGAGATATACCCAGTCCATGCAAATGCTTCTTTTTAATTCGAGTCCCTATTATCATAACATAATCATTTTCATTAATAATACAATATCTGTAAAAAACAATATTCTTACCTGACCTACTAAACACAAAAACTGAATTAGTATACATGCAAAAATATTATACTGATACAGATATATTATATTTCTGATTTACTGATTTAAACACAGCACAGTCACTTGCCACTTCTCGAGACAAACTAACATTAAAATCAAATATTGTCAATAATTGTAAGCTCAAAGCAGAACTATCAACATGTAACAGGTGCAATTGTCTTTTGTGATAATTGACGCCTCAGTTTTTTAGGAGCGGCCGCGATATATTACAAACAAAAATAATATCTTCGCGCTCGCCAACAATGCACCTGCACCAGAAACCGAAATCAAAGGGTACTGAAAGCACTTAGGCAGAGGCGTGCGATAAATCATAAATTGTATACATCAATATCCGAATAACATAGGTTCAATATATAAAAGTGTTGTGTAAAGATTTTTAATTATTAAATGGTTCTTTGATTTCGCTGCTTATGCTGCCCCCTTACGGTGCCGCCTGATGCGGCCGCCTCTCCTTTATCATAGCATGGCACGGCCCTGATTGTAACTTGAAACATTCACATATACCATTTCTCTTGGATTTTCCATAAAATGCATGAAAATATAAGCATATTTATGATTTTATTGTAGCTTTGATTATTTCTTCTTTTTTTTCACTTTCTCACTACCTTACAGGTAGAGAAAATATTGCTAGCGTAAAAATAATTGAACTAGAGATTTTGATGAATGTCGACGTTTCATGATCCCCGAAACCGAAAAAACTGTTTTTGCAATGCTGTCTCTCTGTACCTCGGGCTAGAGCCTAAACTCTTTTACCCATTGGGCTAAAACTTGGTATCTAGGGTTTTCATAGGGTTGCCCAAGGTCTTTTTTGGAATTGGTTATTTAACCTGACAATTAAGATTAGTTTCCTTAAATGTGTAAAGAGAAAAAATCGATTTTATCAAAATTGACTCTAATGATTTTATCAAAATTTGTATATATCCATTGATTAAGATTTTAAACAAAATGTACTATTTCATTTTCCCATGAAAATGACTTTAGGGTACTTTACAGAAGCGGAAATTTCTGTATCTCAGTTTGCAACTATTTGATATACTAAATACTGTAACTTATCATTGCAAAATTGTAGTACTATTAAAAATTAAAAAACTTTTATTTGAAATATAGTTTTATAAAACCAATAGTTTCTGAGATATTGTCAAATATATTACTATAATTTTGGGACCTTAAGTTGTACAGATATATTACTTAAATTTTAACACAATAATCTCTCTAATACCATTGAGAAAGTAAGTCTCTCAAAAAGTTGATGTTCCTTTTCCTTTAACCTCATAGGGGAAATGTTTGTACAGCAATTATCTCACTCTATCATTGACTCGATAGTCAATATTTACCTATTTTATTGGTCAAAATTTATAAATAAGGAATTTAATAGCAATGTGATGACCTCAAGATGTGCAACCCCTAATAAAATGTTGAAAATTTAACAGGAAATCAAATTTTAATACGAATTGTTGACCCTTGTGGACCCAATAGCTACTATTTTTATTTGTCCAAGTATTAATTCTTTAAAATTAAAATCATGAAATTTAAATCCAGGAGTCAAACTATTAACAAATCAAGATTTTTGCGGTCACTTTTGTACAAAGGAGAAAAAAAAGATCCTTAAAGTAGACAGACTAATATTTTTATAGCATAACAAGTAATAAAGTAAATGGAAACAGACTATTTTAACTTCTGTTTATTTTTAGCTTTAATTTTTCTTTTAACTACACTAGCTTTCAAATAGCATTCATAGCTTATTTTAGATCCACAACTCCATTTTGTCTGTTGAATCGCAAACCTGATAATGATTACATTCATTGGAAACCATAGACTTGTGGCTTTATCTTAATTACCATCTTGAGCCAAGCTTGTAATCCACACATGCTGTGCCTAATGTTTAATCCAAACACCCATTACAAAGCACAAAGTTGTTTCACTGTGAAAGACGTGTCATTGAGACCTTGTCCAATCGGTGTTACACACGGGACCAGCCAGCTGGCACAATAGTACAGGCTGGTTCAAGAGTTTAACTACTACATTAATATGCCCATACAACTTTTTGGTAAAAGAAAAACCTAATAGAGTGATTCAATTATTGTGATGCAGTTTTAAATGTATTGCTAACTTTAAATAATTGTAAATATCAAAATTTCAACAAACTACTTAGCTGGTGACCTGGCGGTCTAGGGCTAAGGTGTCGGACTTCTGTGCTGGGGATCCGGGGTTCAATCCTCGGTCCCGGCACAATTTTATCCGATTGCCAAACCCTTCCTTCACCTCTGACAAGACGTGTATTAATCACAACTTGTGAATGTGAGGAATGCCAGGCCTCCACCGTGGTTCGGATCCACGTTAACTGTAGGTCCTCCATTTCGTCTCACAATCACCCTACCATTACACATTAGCGTAAGTGCGTACAACCCGAATGGGTAGTAAGACGCGGTGCTAATAACAAACTACTTTGACATTTTTATGTTTTGATAGCTAAAATTGGTTTTTATTTAAATTGACATGTTATAGTGTGTTAGATAATAATTATTTTGACCTAAAATTGAGGAATATAATTTGTTAGCATATTTTCTGGCACATGTTTAAAAATATTCAGTATAATAATTCATTTTTGAGATAGTAAAATATAATTTTAAATACAATAATTAATAAAAGATATTTATAAAAAATAATACTTAGGCTACAGCTATCAAAAGGATTACCTACCTGACAAAATTAACATGAAAATACATCACATATTTCTTAAATAAATATCTTACAGTGATTAATAATTAACATGCGTACACAAAATATATGGAAACTTAAAACAAAATAAGACTTTTAAAAACATATTTAAAGTAGTAAGAGTTCATACACCAATAATAAGAGTTGAAACTAAAAGTAAATATAAATATAAATATATTATTTATTATTAAAATTACTTTAGCCTTTGGATTATGACCACCACAAATAATAACTCAAATATAAATTGAAAAGATACACCCATGCACAGTAATAGAAAGCAGAACTTTTGACTCAGAGATTCAATACCCTTATTACGAGCTACCCAAGACTATCTTGGGCCCAGAGTCATTTTATATCACTTTCTATTTAAGGGCGTGATGAATATGAACATGTGCGATTGTAAGTGGAAATATCAGAAACTCGGCTTCAATTTGAGATTGTCTTTAATACTAGGACTGGATAAACCTGAGTAGACAGTGGTGAGAGTATGAGTGGACTAAAACAACTGATGATTGTCTTTAATACTAGGACTGGATAAACCTGAGTAGACAGTGGTGAGAGTATGAGTGGACTAAAACAACTGATGATTGTCTTTAATACTAGGACTGGATAAACCTGAGTAGACAGTGGTGAGAGTATGAGTGGACTAAAACAACTGATGATTGTCATTAATACTAGGACTGGATAAACCTGAGTAGACAGTGGTGAGAGTATGAGTGGACTAAAACAACTGATGATTGACTTTAATACTAGGACTAAACATACTTGGGTAGTTCACTAGCTTTATCATAGCATTGGTGAAATAATACAAAGAAACTGGCCTTGATGTCGTATTTTGACATAATATCTTTGAATTATAAATAAAGTTATAATACTAATAAAATGGTGGCTAACTTTATTATGTTTGTTTGGAGAGGTGTGAAACTAGTAAATATGTTTATATGCTTTTAAACCTGCTTTATAAATATTCATTCTCACTTTTACTCATCTTAAATTTACCCAAAGTATTCAAAGAGCGTATTTGTAAAGTTGGAACACTGTAGTTAAGCCTTTAATTGACCTCCCAGGGTGTAGATGAAAACAAATTAATGCTATTCCTAAAGCAGCGTACTTGATGGGATTGTTCTGACGAACACGTGTCCACTTTGTGGCATGCCTCATCCATCCATCTCGCTTGCTCAACTCACATTGGACACTTGATAGACATTCTTATAATGGCAGCTATTAAAAAATTTCATCGCCGGTTTTTATTATAACTTTCCTGTTTTAGTATGAAAGTTTTTCTTAATTTTTTTTTTTTTCACTTCTGGGTAGATCTTTCATTTCCCTGGACCACTTGAAGAAATGAAAAGAACATTTATCATGTGTTTGGGGATTACATTTTACCATGTTAGTTCATTAAAGTGGTTTTTGTTCATTACATTGCCAATTACATCTTGTAGATGTTGTTTTTTAAGCGAATGGAAACTTGAATAATGACGGTCATGTAAAAGGATTCAATTTGTAGCCATTAATAGTTAAATTTTCTTAGTCATTTAAATTTAGATGTGTGCTACCCAAGAGCTTTCTCCATGTGTGAAGTGTGTAATCTCTTGCTGAGCTATTGCATGATAGTTGAGCTAAAAGAAAGAAACAAGTATTCAAACTGCAAGATTAATTTTTATTAATAACCCTCAGATAGTGTTGTTTTTTAATAAATTAATTTAATAATAAAAGTGTACAGAAGTATTTTGACTTGAAATCATATTTGCATTTTTACTTTGAATAAATTGTTTGCTGAAACATGGTAATTATGTTAAAATTAGCTCTACATGATAAAATATACTGGTTTACATATCAATTTAGGGATTTATGGATTTCACAAATTCTGCTTACATACTTTTTGAAATGGTGCTACATCATATAGTTTGCTGTTGTTTATTGTGGCTTGCTAACATTATTTTATTGGCATCTTGAGGAAATAGGGGCATATAATTGAATAAGATCATTGGCAGTTTAAGTATAGTGTAACTGAGAATCTAAGTGCAGCTGGTTTCAAAGGTGTAGGGGTGTGCCTTTTTCTCCCCTCCACTGTCTTTGTTGGATTTGTCTATCTCGTCTGCTCTGCGAGGTTGGTACCATGCCATGCTTGGCCTCGCATCATTGCCGCCCTGTGCCGCATCCTGACAGCGAACCATCATTAGTCATAAACTAGAGAATCCATTTTTCCCATTGTGTTCTTATTAAGCAAGCAAAACCCTCTACTCCGGTTCCATCAATCTTTTCATCCAAAAACCTTTTTTCCTATCTTTTTGGCTGGCTACGTGTGTAGCTTGAGTGTTGTGGAATAAAAGCGGGTGCTAGGGGAGCAAGCGCTTGGGCAATATTGCGACTGAGGGAGGGGATTGTGCGTCATGCTTGCTTTTGAGCCCTAGGAATTGAAAATGTAGCTCAGTTGACAAGGGCGACGGACAAAAAGATTTCAAAGTGCACCGTAGCATGGGAAGATAAAAGCTGCAGCTAATTGAAATCCATCTTGAATCCTTCAGAAGTCTACCATGGCAAAAGACTTTAAAAAGTTTGCAATTATACTGGGATTAAAACTATTCATGTGTATATGTAGATAATTCTATTACTCGTACATTTACTCTCATCCCTATTCCTTAGCTTAAGCTAATAAATTATTATTATTATTATTATTATTATTATTATTATTATTATTATTATTATTATTATTATTATTATTATTATTATTATTATTATTATTATTATTATTATTATTATTATTATTATTATTATTATTAGCACCGCGTCTTACTACCCATTCGGGTTATACGCACTTATGCTAACATGTAGTGGTAGGGTGATTGTGAGATGAACTGAAGGACCTACAGTTTAACGTGGGATCCGAACCACGGTGTAGGCCTGGCATTCCTCACGTTCACAAGTTGTGATTAATACACGTCTTGTCAGAGGTAAAGGAAGGGTTTGGCAATCAGATAAATCTGTGCCGGGACCAAGGATTGAACCCCAGACCCCCAGCACAGAAGTCTGACACCTTACCCCTAGACCACCAGGTCACCTCTTAAGCTATTAAAAACCTTAGTTTCGAATCTACTAATTAAAATGAACTTTCTCACTCAAATATTTAAAAAGTTGCTTCCAAAAAAAACCTTTTGTTTCAAAGTATGATTTTAAACAATATTTTTAAGAACGGGCGTATACATACAACATTAGCATTTATACAAACAATAAATTTTTCTTTAATTGGAATATTTTTAATGAGACCTTTTTTCTTCTTTTTTTCACTGTCCACACAATGTTTTTTATTTGCATGAATATACTGTCACAAAATATTTTTCTGGTTTCCTTAACACAGTCACTAAAGTTAGTTAATTAGATACAGAAAGTTCATGTTAGGAAGTTATCAACCAGTTAATAGAAACTTGCAGGCGCTTTACAAGAAGGGAGGCATGTCCGAATTGAGATTCCATCTCCCCCTCTGCTCTTGATTCAAATTCATCTTTGTAAGAAGCAGCAATTTTGTCCAACACAATTATTTTTTAAGTACCAGAATTTAAAATTAGTTAGCATTTAATTTTTTATGCTAAGCTAAAATAAGAATTCTAATAAGACACTTAATGTTTGTGAGTTCAAACCCAACCGAAGTCGATGGATTTTTCTTGAGCGATAAAAATCTGTAGCACAACTTCCTTTGGAGCGAAGTAAAGCTGTCGGTCCCATGTTGATTGTGGCACGTAAAATAACCCTGTAAGGTATGTGCCTTTCCAACAAAATTGGTAGCTTCTTTCACTCTTGCTCATAGAAATTCTCATATGCTGATATAATCAGTCAGGTTCATATGTGTGCTAACAATCTCAAATCAAATGTTTGACATGTTATCCAGTACAATCATATTTATTTCAATATATTTTATTAACTTAACATCACACGCTTGCATCTGGTTTTTGAACAAGAATACTCCTAACCTGTAGTTGACTCCAATACTTGTGCTACAATGGGGGCAGGGGGTCACCCAGTCTTATTTATACTTGTTGATCTCTCCTCCCTCAAATCTCTATTCATTATTTATTCTATCTGAGGTTATTTCTTGTTCATTACACATTTTCTTACTCTATATATATTGCTCTTCATTATATATATATATAGTGTCATTCACTTGTGTGATTGTCTGATCCTTTTCTCCCATAGTCTCTTTGTTTCATTTTTACTCTTCCTGATGCTCTTGTCTTGGCTCCAATATACACTTTTTTCTCTATACCTCTCCCCGTCTCTTTCTATATATCTATGTATATCTTGCACTCTCTTTCTCATATATATATATATATATATCCTTGCTCCAATACACATTTTCTTACTCTATTTCTCTTCCCTTCATTTTCTTTGTATAAATCTTGCTCTCTCTCTTTATATATATATATATATATATATATATATATATATATATTAATACATTATTTTATTTATTTATTTCCAAGCCATTTGGCATAATTTATTATTTTTATATACATACCAATATATATATAGATATTTATATATATATATATATATTATTTATTTATATATATATATATATATATATAGAGAGAGAGAGAAAGAAAGAAAGCAAGATTTGTATATAGAAAAGGAGGGGGAGAGAAATAAAGTAAGAAAATGTGTATTGGAGCAAATATATATATATATATATATATATATTTTTAGAGAGATAAAGAGAGTGCAATATATACATAGATATATAGAAAGAGGGGGAGAAGTATAGAGAAAAAAGTGTATATTGGAGCAAGACAAGAGCGTCAGGTAGAGTAAAAATGAAACAAAGAGACTATGGGAGAAAAGGATCAGACAATCACACAAGTGAATGACTATATATCTAGAGAAAAAGTGAAAGCAAAATATATATATATAATATATATATTTTATATATATTATATATCATATATTATATATATATATTATATATCATATATATATATATATATATATATATATATATATAGCTATTAATATATTTTGCTTTATATATATATATATATATATATATATACATATTTAAATTCATCTCTCTTGTTCTCTATACATCCCCATTAAAAGAAATTTTTGGATATCCACTTTTGAATAACGCATGAGTTTCTACTTTGTTAAAACTGAAAAATGAGCTATATTTCTTAATAGCGTGTTTCTTCCTCGGTTTATGACAATGTTGGGAAATTTTTTACATGCAGTGATGTTCCAAAATTGGCTCCATGACTGCGGGTGGGTCTATGTCTCGAGAGACCAAACATATTGACTAATGACATCTCTGTCGGACTTTGATGGATGGAAAGATCTCTCCAACCTCCCCTTTCTTGTAAACAATTTACCTGATCATTTGAGACAACCAACAACAAGTCCCAAATTATCGCCATAAGCATATGTTTACACGCTATAAACAGATGTTCACTAATTTATTATGGTTCTTGTATTTTATTTTTTTATTTTCAGGGAAATTATTCATTTAAAGAAACACATGTTTTTATTTCTTAAGTTATACCTTATATTGTTGTTGTTGTCATCGATAAAAACTTTAGAATTCATATGTAAATTTAAAAATTAATTTATTGTAATTGTAAAACAATTTATGAGAATCATTTTTATTGATATATTTTTTACGTGCCTCAAATTTTACTACACATCTAGGTACCAGCAACATTAACTAGGCTTATCTAATTCAGCTCAACATGCTAAAGAGGGTAAATTATAAGTAAATACTCAAATATTCTCGTGGAAAGAGGATTGGGAGCCACATTTTCAAAGTCAAACTAACTCAGGTATGCGAGGTAAGAGTCAAGCCCACTTATTGAAAGCAAAATTATTTTTTAAATGTAGATAAATATTTTTTTTAAATAAGGTATATTTACATATTCTACAATAAGTTTATAAATTAAATGACAAACCATTAAATAAATAATATAGTCCTATTAAATTTTATTTTGGTTTATCTAACAAGTTTAAATCTACACTCACATCTTCAGACTAATTATGCAACACAACTCATTTCATGATTTAGTCCAACACTTTAGCTCAGTCGGTAGCATGTCTGTCTGCTGCTCTAAGGGTCCCGGTTTCGATTCTCAGCATGGCCGAAAATTTATCATTGATGAAAATATGGGGTTACCCTTTCACATTGATAAATTTACAGCCGAGGACTGGATGTTGTGCCTGTCCTAGTCTTAAGTTAGATTATAAGGCGAACGAAGTTACAACAGGCCTAGCCAGAGAGTTGTGGAAAATATATGGCTTGAATAAAAAAATTGACCTGGGATATAGGCTGGAAACAGTAATGGATGTAGTATGTAACTATTTTCATAATCTCTTCTTATTTATTTATTTAAAAAACAAATCAATATTTTATCAATTTGCCATACACATTTTAACAAACGCAAAATTTACATAGCCCTCTAAATGTGAAAAATATTGCTACAGAATTTGATTACATTATAGAAAGAATAAATTAAAAAAGAATGTGTATCATAATTTTAAACTCTGCTGGTGTAAGGTGATTTTTTAATGTCTCATTATAATCTAATTGAAATCCAACTTTGAGTAAACTACCCAATGGCCCATTATTTGAAATCCTTTTACCTCTTCTTAGAATAGACACAATTTTAGAATGTGTATGTGTCTAAAAATATTATTACATTAAGTTGTGATCTAATTTTATATTGACTGGAAAAGTTGAAAATTGGATCTGAAAAAGTCAGGGAATTATAAAATATAGTTTGGCCAGACACCCTGATTTGAGTTTTTCCACCAAAGAAAGTTGCAAAATAGGTCTCTAAAATGGGCAAAAAAAGAATTATTAGATACACGCTCTATAATTATAGATCCTGGATAGTCCTTATTAGAGGTGAGTGGTAATGATAGGGGAGGTCTTGAAATAGCGTAATGTGTGGCATTTCCCACAATCGTGTTGAAGTTGTTTACAAAGAACTTTATTTGTTCTTAATGTTCTGATTTTCTAAAATCTCTTTCTATATGAGTTTTGTTGATCGATTTTGTTTTCTTTTCAAGGAGCATACTATTTTAATAAAATATTATAAATTTCCATATTTAAGGAATTCTTTGCACATGGCCATCAGGGTTAAACTAAGTCAAAGCCATCCGTATTCAATAATTGTATTTAAGCTTGATTTGAAAATTGGCATAATACAAGTCATCATCAAGTGGGCTCAAGACTAAGGACCCCACTTTTGGATCAATGGCTTGGAAACCAAACAAAAATAGAGGGTGGGTTTAGTAGAGTCAGCAATCAGCTCGAGGAAGGATAGAAAACCACCCAGAGTGCAGGCATTTGGGATAGAACACCTGCCCTCTGGGTAAGGCATACTATGTGAGGCTAACCCTGCCAGTCCCAATGTGTTATCATTAGTGATTAGATTTTTACTAGAGATGGGATACTCAAATTCTATGGGATTCGAGAGATTTGAGATTTGTAAAAATCTCATTAGTATCTTGAATACAATTATGAAGACTTTGACTTGACATAAAAATTGTAAGTAATTGCTAAAAAGAATGATATAGATTTGTATAGCTGGATGAGTAACAAAATAAAAAATTAAAAACTTGTATTAATATAGGCAAATTAATTTGCTGAAAGAGTGTTCTCTTTGTAGTTTGTCATAGTAATAAAAATGACAAACAAAATAACATTTGTCAGTGACACCAATACTTAAACAACTGTTTGTAAATTCAATTTTAAATATTTTCACTTTAACTTGAATTGTAAATTGTAAAGATTTGAGTATTCAAATTTGGATTTGAGATTCGAAAGAAAATTTAAGATTCACATTCAAGATTCAGATTCAACCCATCACTAATTTTTATTAATTAGGTAATTTGATTTATTGATTCTTTTGACTCCAGTGGAAATTTTTTTTTACTGTTTTACTGTTACTATGGTCATAAAATAATCATAGAGGATCATGCTATTTCAACTCTCTTAATTTTGCTTATTTTTAACTTTATTGAGTTATTATTTATTTTATAATTATTATATTATCATTATTAGATATTATTTTTGTTGTTGTTGTTGTTGTTAAATGATTTCAAAGAAACGTATATCTTACATTTTATAAGATCATATCTACAAATGTAGGAAACACTGATTCAGAACATCTGATAAGGATGAAAGGAATTAATAAAAACAGGATATATCACATAACATTTCTATTTCTGTTGCACATGGAAATAGTACCTACCAAAGGGAATCTGAAGGCAATGAATCGACATTTTTGCTCTGTCCGGTTTTTCTACAGTCTCATTCCATGATAATCCACAAAACACTTGTAAAAGCTGTTGACCCAGTGAGTGAATGAATCGTAGAGTAGTGGCGGCAGCCTCCCCCATCCACCTGGAACAACCTTCGACGACTGACTACCTCACTTCGGAGAGGTTATTGTGCCCCGTGTCATGACCAGCCAAAAACTGGGCTACTATACCGATATAACTTGGGCACAGTCATGACAACTTGCAGGCGCCGACACATACAATAACACCACACCAATACCTGTACACACTTGCATGTCAACATGACATCCGAAATAGGTTATTTTTGCCCCCGAAATATTTGAATATCGGTGGACAACTTCATTTTTGCTCAGCGCTATATGATCATTGGATATAAGTACTTAAAATTATCTAAATTGTGTTAACAAGTTGGTAACGAGATAAGGAAGGTAATATTAAAGGAAATGCACAACATTCACATGAAGGGAGGATAAACTGGAATTTAGAATAAACAAATTTAGTTCACTAGGCCAGAGTTAAACTCCGCACAAGAGTCTGCTAAATCATCCATTCCAATAACCCTGCTGGCTGGTAGCACACAATAATTAGTCCTAACTCACAGTCAATAAAAAAAAAAGAGAAAAAAATATAGGCCACTTATTGCTACCTACTCAGGTTGTATGCATGCTAATTAACTACGCTTATGTTTTATGAGTAAGAAAGGAAGAGTTTTAAGAAAATGTACTTGGATTTCCATGGAGGGAGAGTGGAAAAACATTAAGGAAAAAAATTAGTACACCTAATTGGAATTTTCCCCATGTATTCATTGTAAACAGCAATCCAGCTTATTGTGAGAGTGACGCCTTATACCATGCGAACACCAAGGCGGAAACACTTGATATTAGGGTGTTGAGGTAATGTGTAAAATATAACTGGAAACACACAACATTTTAAAGTAGAAGACCATTCTCAAGATGATAAAGGGGTTTAGTGGATGTGTGCTCTAATTGAAATCCAAACACTCCAGGGGGATGTTTATGGGGAAAGGGTGGGGGGTGGCCAATATTAACTTGTATTGCAATTTTATTCTTTTAATGGCATATTTTTATTGGTAAAATATATATTTTTAATAAAGGATTTGCTACACACACACATTGATTAATTTGATTAATTTCAATAAAAGTATTATTAAAACATACAGGTTACCATTTTGAACACAAAAAGTTGGAATATAAAAGAATTCTGGTAAGAAGAGACTTTAAGGTGGGATGGAAGGGGATGCGAGAAAAAGCTGGTGTTCTTGCAGTTTTTGTATCAAAACTTTGTTTTGGCAAAAATAAATAAAATATTGCTCCAGTATAAACATAGAATTTAATTTTCTTCACGTAGTGACCTCAAAATTTCTTGAATATCTGTCAAGGGTGCTCTGGAATTTAATGACAACTTTTTATATTTATTTAAAAAGTTTTTTTTATCTCAGGACAAATATTCAACAACTTTTTTCACCATGTGAAGAAAATTAAACTATCTTTGTTTCTACTGGAGCAATATTTTATTTATTCTAGTCAAAAAAAGTGTTGTCATAAAAATTGCAAAAACACCAGCCTTTTCTCCTATCCCCTTCCATCCCACCTTAACAATATAAAAACTATTTTTGAAATTATTGTAAAAATTAGTGTGCAAAGGGGATGGAAACTCCCTTTCCCAAGAACATCTACCAATTCCCTCATATATATTGTTTAGGTTTTATATCTTTAGTAAAAACACTTTGGTAATGTGTAGTAATAACAATTCAGGATTTAAGATTAAATTTTATATGGGGGAGCTTGAAATCCCCATTAAAAATATTTGTATTTAAAGACTTGCATCATGGCCACATCAAATAAGGCCTCAAGCTTGTCTAGTCGAGCTCAAGGTTAAAATTCCGGCCTGTTGTACTGAGGATGACTTTTCCTAAAAATAATTTCCATCCACGAAAATGTGGGTAGACATCCTCCCAATTCTACCTCTCTCATACCCCATTATTGCATTTAAAATGATGATAGCTGAGATAGCAAGGGAATTTTTTTATATAAAATTGGGGTGGCCACAATAACAACAGCTCAATTTGATATCAAACCAATATTTCAAAAATTCTATCAAATTATTCTCAAATTTTAAAAATGATACATCTAACATAATCCATGACTTAGGCCTACTTTTATCATTCCACTAAATTATTTTTAAGCCTTAACTTTTTTTTATGACAGCTTGCAACAACTGACACATTCTTTTTTAAACCATTCTAGGTTATAATTTTATTTAGACAAAATATGATCAATTGAAGGGTTTGTTCAGACAATATAATATAGTTAACAATTTCACTTCTTACATAGACTATAATTATCTCCATATATTATAACTTTTACTTTTCTACTTAAACAATTTGTTTTCATTGTCAATCAAACCATCTTTTACATAAAAATTGATTGCACTTCAAATGTACGTTTATACTTTAATCAATAAACAATTGATTCAATGAATTTATTTAATTTATTCTCTTACATGGCACATATTGGTGTCATTTTAACTTTTCATACTTTTTTAAAAAAAATTTGTTATATTTTTAATACTCCGTAGTAATGATCACAACTTCATTTATTTATTTAATCTATAACTCTATGTAGAAAGTATTCTGATAATTGACTACTTGTTGCGGCGGTTAATCCCTAAACAAGTTTTTCTCGGTTTATAAAACATCTAAATTTGGTATTGAATTAAATCTTTCTTAACTTTATATTTATAACACTCCAAAAATTAACTATGAACATAACTAAAAATGGATTCACATTCTAAAGTACTTAACACCAAAATGGAAACTATTATCACCTAGAACCGGATTTAAAGTGAACTCTGAATCATTTCTATACCACATGTTTTAAAAGACTAAACATTTGAACTCACAAGAATTCAAACCAAGTTTGTTGATAACTGTTTGATGCTCATCACTCAAAAATAAAATAATGTAAACTAACTTATAACTTTACTACACAAAATATATAGTCTAACATCAAAGCAAATGGAAATTAAAATTTAGCTAATATTATGTGAATCAATTACATACAACCTAAATGATAATTGATACCATGATAAAATATATTTTCCACTAAATGGGATTTCAAAGGTTCAGATTTGCCATGATTATTTAAAACCTTTGTTATAAAGTAAGAGATTTACACCTGGACACTGTTAGTAGGGTAGTATATATGTTACACCCCAAAAGTTAAATTGTTAATTTCATGAATTGGGCAAAGTTCTGCTCATTCTATGACCTGGCTTCTTCGCTTGCCCAGTCCGTGAAATGGACAAGTGAAAAACATGTTTGGTCCCAAACCCTCAATTGTTTTAGGATGCAAGACTAGGTAAAGTTATGTTGGGTTAGTTTATTATAATATCTGAAAATGAATTTCACTTTGCTTGAAGTAGATAGATGATAATTTCCGGTTTATGAAATGGGCAAGAGTACATGAAATTTTTCCCCAGTCTGCGAAATGTTCAAGAGTTCATAACAAACATTATTATCCTCCATTATTATTTTCACCACATCTCACTAACCATTGGGGTTATACATATATATTTTATCACACTAATGTGTAGGGAATGGGATAGAATAATTTAGAGGAATTATACCTACATTTTCATGGAAAAACATTTAGATAAAAATCACTTTGACATGCCTGGCTGAGATTTTAGTCCCTGTCACCAGAAAACCAGACTAAATAAACTTGACATTTAGACCACATACCTTCCCCCAATAAACTGGTGGCTTTTGGGCATATCCAGCCCATATACATCTTTTGTTTTGCCTGTATTGTGTTTTAAAAGAAAATTGGAACCAGTTAATAGCCAACATTTAAATAGCAGAAAATTCAAAATGTAACATCTCACTTTTTTTTTTCTTTTTTTTAAATTTAGATATATTTACCAAAAAAAAAAAGTTTAACTAAAAGTATCAGTCTTGATTTGGAATCAAACCCCTAACAAATTACAAAAGAGGCATTCACTATTTTATTATTTCTACTTTACTCTTTTGAATTTTAAATCCAATCTCTAATATCACACGTTTGTATTATGTTATGTTCTTACACCATTGAAAATGAAAAAAATATTGTTTGTCGGTTTGTTTTTCTTACTCGGGTTTGTTTCAATCACATATTATATTATTTATTTATGTTATCAGCCCCTATAGATATTAAAGTTTGCGACCCTCAGTCTAAATATGTGATACTAACCTTATGAAAATAAAAGAGTAATAGGTTACTTTTAAGTTGTCAGGCTGAAGATGCAAATCACTATTTAATAGAATATATATATAGGCTATATCATTCAAAGCTCCTTTTATTAGAGTTACGGTTTTCTATATATACCGATTAGTTATTACTTTGTTTATTGAATAGGCCTACTATTTGAATACTGGAATAAAGTCAGCAAGCATTCGGGCTTACATAATTAAAAAAATATTTATGTTGAACATTCAGTAGATTTTTCAATATACATCCTAAACCAGTATTTTTGAGGCACTTTGTTTATCATCAAATAATAAGCTAGGCTATCGGCGGTTTGTCCTACTCATTGGGTAAAATAACTAAAAAAAGAAGAATTTTAAGGAAATGCACTAGCATTCACCTGAGTATTGGTTAGGGGAAGGAGGAGCTTCAGGTTCAACCCCCTGGAAAGTATTATTAATAATATATCTGGGTTCTTCCTCAATGTCTGGGAAAGTAGCTTATTAGATCATCTGCACATTATGTTTAAAAGACTTGACTGTGATTCATTGTTCAAATAAATTCTTGCTGTCTCCTATTGAAGGACTTTAATATAAGCCACCACAAGTAAAACCCCTAAAATTAAATTTCTGGTCATGCCCCTGTCCTCTCTTACACCCAGTTGGGGTCAAACCTCCACTCTCCTTGTTATGCATTGGCCACACTTTAATTACAGTCTTCCCTGTTGCCATCAAAGTTGAACTGTGATAAATCACCTGTCAAGATATGTTATATATAGGTGAACATTTAAAATGTAGTGGCAGGTTAGGTTGACATTTATTTTGATTTTAAAAATCAATGCTTTTCACAACTGTGAATGTCAATGTTAGTTTATTTAGTATAGACTTTGTTATTATTTCACACCTGTCGAGACACCTTCCCAGTGCTTGATCTATTCTTTTGGAGTTTTGTTTTCATAAGTGTAGCATTTTTTGTTCTTTGGTCATGTTTTGTGATCTTGTGTGTAGGGTGGAATATATATTTTGTGGTCCAGTCTTTTGTGTTGATGGGGATTGGTTATATGCCTTTTTTTATTCCATACCCCACTTGAAACAATGGCCAATGGTGAAGAGTTCCCTCCCCCAGAAGATAATGGATTCTGTCCATGGAGGGCCGAAGTATTATTCATTGATGCCTTAAAGATTGTTCTGGAGGTTGTCATATTATTAAAATTGGCCACCATTTGTTGTACCTGTCAAGAGTCGCCAGTATTTGTTCCTTTTGGTGGGGTTTTGGTTGGAAGGAGGAGTAGGATTCCAGAGCACTACCCATTGTTGCCACATCTTCACCCGTACACACTCGTACAGAAAGCTGGTCTCATTTTGTGCCACATCATTGTAGGTCTAGGTATGCTACTGCAAGCTTTAGATGTTGAGGGTCACCGATGCGCAAACTTGTCATTGATGCTGTGATTATACCATCAAAACCAGCGCAAACAGGAGCTATCAGTTCCATCTGCGGGTCTGTGGAATCGAACGTGTAGTGGCAACAGTGCATCGAATCATGCTGCTGGTGGGAAGGCCTTGGGAGCTCGAACGTGACGAGTGGTAGGGTGAAGCCGTCCGTCGAGTCAGATACTCGGGCCGCAAGGGATTATGGGAAATACAATATTGAATGCCAGTCTTTTCTTGGCAGCAACCCTTGCTTGAACAACCCCTGGCTGCTTGCATTGCTTTTGTTTGTTGTTGACAGCGTGGCAGCCATAGTGCCGTCACCTTGTGATTTGATTTTGTTGGGTGTAAGTGTTGGCGCAATGTTAGACAACAGAGCTGCACAGCTATATTGAGTTTGAGATGTAGTGTAATGGAGGACGCATCTGAGAGAACAGTCTTTGTGGAAGCCCGCTCTGTGGCTTAGGGTATTTCTCATGTAATATTTCAGAGAATTGTTGAGTAAACATTTGTATTACTTGTAAACACAAAATTGGGTTCATCATGTGTTTTTTAATTTCAAAAAAGTGATTATGTGCTTGAAAAAGTGTTAAAATTAATAATGGAACAGCAGTGCCTTAACAGTGAAGTGCATAGTGTATATTTTGAAAAGTATAATAGTGAGAACTAAACTGCCCTGTGGATCCCAAATTAAGGTATTTATAAATAGTTCAATCTATTTAGAAATTATTTTGCAAAGCATTTGAATGGCAAATATCATAATAGGACAGATGTAAAAGGAAACATGCTCCTAACAAAAGGGTTTTCAAACTTATTGTTATTTTCACAGAAGCTTCGGTCAAAGAAATAACCATTATTCTTTTGAAACATTAATCACAAATCACTTTTCTTACCTCTTCAAAACCATATGGTCAAGAAATGTCAAAAATAGTTATCGGTATTTTATGATTAATGGTTATTCAGAAATAGAATTCAGAAAAAAGGGCAAAATATGGAAAGAGAAAAAATGTGTGCTGCCACTATTTCCATTAGTGAGTAAAGGACAGGTACTATTACTGACTTGCACAAAATTAATTGTATATTTTTAAAATTCATAATTAATATTTCTCTTAAAGTTACCATATATTTTTTTGTTCCACTGTAAAGTCATCTATTTAATTTATTTCCTCCCAAAATATCTTTATTTTTTAAATGTATACAATTCAATTACCTTAAGTATTTTAAAAATGATTTTCTAAACACATTTATTATATGCACTTTTATAGAAAGATTTTTTTCCAAGTTGAAAATATTTAGTTTATCTTTAAGCGTTTTTTGACCGTGTCTAGCTTAGACTGCGTTTGTAATAGTGTTTAAATATATTATTTTGCACAGTTACGAGAAGGTAATAAATAAATGAACAAATATTTTACTAAACATAAATTAGTGTTTAAAATGTGTGTTAAAATTACAACATTAATGATAAGAAAATATTACTAAGTTCATACAAAACAACTAAGCATTTTTTAAAGTTTGACAGTAATTTTAGGAATATAAATTATTAGGTTCTTTTAATCATCAAAATTTAAGCTGACTCAAAATTTCTAAGTTTTTAATTGAATTAGTATTTCTTAAGATATTAACCTCAACTGGACTAAAAATTACATTCATTTTGGGCTACTCACTAAGGAGTATAACAATGTAAACATGTTTACATTGCTAAAATAAATGCTTTCGTCAATAATTGAATAGTTGTGAACATTTTCCTATTGAATTAAAATAGTTTCATTTATGGATCCATGCTTTTAATTAATGAGTTTGATGACTCATTAGTAATTTTGTTTACCATCAAGGGAATCTATTTAAATTTTAAAGCAAACTAAAAATACTCAACTGATCTCTTAGTGCTTAGTTGCTATATTAATGTTAGATTTGAAGAGGAGCGTATACTTTGTCCAGATACTGATACACACTTCTCTATTATGAGACACATGATACTGTAAAATTTTTAGATCCAATAGCTTTCTAAATAATAACTACTCTATGCCATAGGTCTGTGTCTGTGTGTGTGTGTGTATATATATATCAGGTGGGACAGTTATTTGAGACACCAGAATATACCGAATATGAAGCATTTTAGAAAAAAATTGTTTTGAACAAATGTTTTTTTAAGGGGGAAAGAGAAAACACTAGTTATTTTTGGTTTAGTCAACATCTTCAAGGCTATTTTAAGGTTGATTTGTTTGTTTTTAAATGAAAACCTATCATTTTTGTAGTGGCAAAAGGAAACACAACTTTTTTATAAAACATTTTTTTTATTTGGCATCATTTTGAACATTAACTAAAGTAATTTTATATATTATATTGTATTTAATGTAATAAAGATTAACATAATGTATTAAAAAGTTATTGAATAAAACTTGTTATAAAAATATATTTTAACATACAATATCATGGAAAATTAATGTCAAATAAAAAAAAGTGTCAGGCAAAGGTTTTTTTGTTCAAAATAAAATAATAAGGTTTTCATTTAAAAACCCAATCGAACCTGGAAATAACGTTGACTACATCTACCTAATAAAAAATAATCAAGGCTGTTCTCTTTCCTCGTCAAAAATAAAACACTTTTGTTCAAAACATTTTTTCTAAAATGTTTTGTGTTCTGGATAATCTGGTATCTCAACTAAAATGTCTCACCCATTATATATACACAGGTTAGAGTTTATTAAACATAAAATGTGTTAATTACAGTTGTTAATTGATTAATGAACCAACAAGCCTATCATAAAGCTCTGTAAATAGGTGTATGGAGGTAATTTTATTTACAAATATATATGTAAAATAATAAAAACTTTAAAATGAATTGGTAAATTTCTTCTTTTGACTTCACTTGATTGAATTCTTGAATCAGATATAACATTATAACACCAATAGATCAGAGAATATTGTTACACATTTAGTACCTACTCAGAGACATAATATTGCTATAGAACTCATTGCAAACACAATAATATCATTCTTTTCCTGACAGCATAACAAACATTTCTCACACTTTTGACTTAGTTAAATATTAATAATAAATAAATTGTTTATTTTGTATGATAAGCATCAAATTATATCTTAATTTTCCTTTGCAGACACTTAACATAGTAAATATTTATATAATTTAGAACTGTAAAAATATTTTAGTATTAATATTTTAAACTTCTTGATTTAGGTGGGTATATGAAGATCTCATAGCGGCTTGGATATTTAATTACATTGAAAAAATAAACACCTTAATCTTGGTGCCACCTTTTAATTATGGAGACAAACAATCCCTTTAACTCTAAATTCTTCAAATGCAGCTCATTTTTTAAAATAAATTACTTCATAACATGAGTTTTAACATGAATACTATATATTTTTTTAATGGAATGGGCACTTTTATGTTGTTTCCCAATATGCTATCAATTTGAATCTGTTCATGTATAATGTTCGCTGGAATAAAATGATGGATATTTGTTCATATTATGTGTGACTGAATGCAAGGTTGTACTTTAGCCTTTTTTATATAGATATGTTCAAAACACAAGGATTTCAAACAATTTTAATCTAATAGTTTGTCACATTATATTGAAATCATCATTTGGCATTAGATATAGTGTTATTCACAGGTATTAATATACACACAGTTGAAAAATATGGTATCCCAGGTTTAATTACTATATTCACATTTATTGAGTTGTTTTAACTAGCTACAAACTAATAGTTAGATATGAGGAGGTTAATTTATATGACGTGCATTCACTCAAGTGGAGAGAAGACGAAAAAAACACATTTGTAAAGCCATCCTAGTTTTGCCTGGTCAGGATTTGAATCCTGACCTTATCAATGACTAATAAATGAAATACAAATATAACAACTTAGACCCTAGTATTATAATTTTTATTGATGGAAAAACTACTTGAACAATAGAAAACACCTGGCCTACCTTGCCCCAAAGATAAGTTTTTAAATAATTGTGCCAAAATTATAATTATATATAAATAATGCAAATGAAAGTTCATCCAATCTAAATTTGATTTTGAAACTATTAGAATGCTTAAAAACCTTTGAATGTTTTATCAAATGGATTTATCCAAATTTGAACATAAGAAACTTGCTTTGACCACCGACAAACCAGAGACAACTATATCCTTATCATAAACATAAATACATGTCATATCAACCCAATTACATCTTATCTCTGTTTTTATAATGCTTTTATAGAATTTTTCTAGTTAATAACTAATGTGTTTGCTCATTTTAAACAATGATAGAAAAAACACAATATTATTTCAAATGTTTCATTCTACATAACTCAAAGAAAACACCACCTCTACCCCCTCCCCCCCCCACCCTCCCAACACATTCCCACTAAATAGAATCATTCATTATGTTTTCTAACATGTATCTATCAATATTATAATGTTAAACCATTTACTCCTAGCCCTTTGGAATACTTATTTGAGTTTCATGTAATATTGAGCAGATGTAGCAAGTGGTTTAAAATTTGACCCATTTGGAAGATTTCAGATTAATAAATGTGAATAGCATGCACACATGGACAAAGTGAAATGTTAATTTATATTTTTGGTTAAATATTTTAGTATTATAATAAACAACTAAAAAACCAAACAACAATAATATGGCCGCATGCAGATAGTTTTTGAATTGAATTGTGATTGAATTACATATAGAGTTACATTTCCCAAATAAACCTAATTATATATCAGAGAGTCAAACCGAAATATTTTTCGCTTCTGGTTTCTGTTTCATATCTCCATACAAACATTTAAAAGCTTCCGGTGCATGTTCTACTTAGCAAAAAGTAAAAGTTCCTCACTCTTTTCAATTCTTAATTAGGTTCTGGTTCTCTTAAATTTTTATTTAATAGTTAGTCTACCATTATAAAATTTGTAAATAGGAACATATATTAAAAATAATTTACAATAAAATAAATGTTATTTATATTAAAAAACAAAGCTATATTATATTAGTTAATAAACTAAATAATTGGACAGTTTAATTATTATTTATCACCTATCATTCGTCATTTGAACAGAAGATTATTATATATATATATTTTTGTTTGAAATGTTTCAAAAGAAAAGTAAAAATAGATATAATCTTTCAAAATAGGTTCATCTCCTTTTCAAAGTAATACTAAAAACATCTTTTTTCCCTTTGTATTTGCAATAGAAAAAACGTTAATAAATTGGATAATAAATGCCAGTTTGGTACATCCATACAAGCTAATTACGATCGTGGTAAAGATTAGTTAATTTATATCAATAAAATGAAGAATTTGTGTGTCTGTTTGTTTGTCATGAGCATTGTGCGATTTTAGTTGATTTGTTTAAATAATAATAATAATAATAATAAAAATAATAATAATATTTAGCACCGCGTCTTACTACCCGTTCGGGTTATACGCTTAAGTACTAATTACGCTACAGGATTAGGAATTGGGAGGGTTGAATTTAGAGGAAGTGAACCCGCATTTGCGTGGAGGGAGAGTGGAAAACCATTTAGGAAACCCCCCCCCCCCAGTTCACCCGACCGAGATTCGAACCTCGATCTCCCCGTCCTCAGCGGTCGAGCTCAACACGACTAGCGCGTTAGCCAACTACGCCATCGAGGCGGGTATTTGTTTAAAAATTAAATAAAAAAAACTATTTTTATGTCAACTTTATTTATGCATAAAAATTATCTTAAGCTTTACTATAGGCTATTAAAATAATATTTTGGCAATATTCTACATTTAAATTCAAACCCTTTTAGTCTGAAATGTCAGTACTTTCTTCGTGTCTTTAATTGGTAGACCCAACAAAATAGTAAATTAGTTTGCAAGGCTACAATATATATTTTTATATAATTTACCTCAATAACCCCTCCTAATGTGAAACTTGATGTAAATAACCTTGCCATATATAAAGAAATTCTGCACTGGGTAATATTCATTACACCTCGTCTATAAAATTATTTAATCAATTAGTTATTAATCAAACAAAAACTCACTTATGCTCTGAACACAATTAACCCATTCTCTGGGCTACTTCTAATAAGATATTTGAAGGCAGAAAGTGAAAAACTTTGCCATTTACAATACCCCCATTTCCCTTTTTACTCCTCCATGTAAACTGGCCAGCCAATCGCCACATAAATTGGAAAACACTTAAATTAATTTCTTTATATTTAGCTTAGACTTGTACAACTGGGTCACTAAACCAAATACATCTTCCTGAGCATTTAACCAAAATAGTAAAATGAGAAAACCTTACACAATTTGACAATCATTCCTCATTAGTTTATACTGCTAAGTGCTTATTGACACTTTTATAATCCCCTTGGAAAATAAATACATCTGAACTTGAGAAAATCCTAAGAAAAGAAAAAATAGAGTACTTAAAAAAAATTTAAATAAAGAAGGGCATAAAATGCTGTTATAAAAAATAATTATAAACATAGTTCTAGATTAATTTAGTTTCTCTCAAAATTAGATTATGGAAGAGTTAATTTATACAAATTACTTAATTAATTTGTACCCATCTTTATTTAAAACACACCAGGCGTTCAATTTATCTTGTAATATGAAGTGTTTTATTTTTAAAAGGTTTAGAGGAATTTTGATATGGGTAGTTTTGGGCTGAAAGATCTGAAGTGGGGACCTTTTTTAAACTTTCAGGGGCAAATATTCAAGTGTGTGAAACACAATGGAAATATAAAAAGTCAGAGAAGGGGGATTTAAGTGAAGTGAGGAGGCCTTGTATCCTGAATAAATTTCCAGCTAATGGACGTTGAAAACAAGATGGAAGTCTGAGATGAACAAAGGGCTAGACCAGCGCTAGCCGCCACGGGCAGGTGATAGGTGTGTGTGGAGGAGGAAGGGGAGGGGGAAAAGGCAGCCCAGGAAGCAATTAATTCCAATACTAGGGTGGGAAGGATACATTTAGAAAGTGTGCTGAAAGGCGGGACAATTGGCGCAGTTTTAGATTGGGTAGATAGGAGCCACCAGTCTGTCTTCACAAAGTCAGTTGGACATGCATGTAGACATGTGCCTTTACGGCTCTTAGACTGATCATGAGGGGATAGTTGGATTAAGAAAGGAAAAAAGGACAAAATTCATAATCATAAACAAACTATGGAATAATTCTATTTCACTAATATACCCATACAAAAAGCTTGAAAGTATTCTTACACCATTATTATTGAAAATCTAGTAAAATTAATTGTTTATTTGTTTATTTTATGTTTAGCAAAAGTGGGGCCAAATCACTCATAACCCCCCCTCCCCCACCTTCTTTTGTACTACATAAATACTCACTTTCGACCCAACAAAGATTTTAACTAGACACTTTGAAAATATCACTCGCTTTGGTGGCCTCGTGGTTTAACACGCTACTCTCATGTTGGACTAGACTGCCAAAGACAGTGAGATTGGGGTTTGATCTTGGTTGGGTGCACTGAGGGTGGTTTTTTCTAAATGGTTTTCCATTCTCCCTCCACGCAAATGCAGGTGCACTTCCTCACAATTAAACCTTACTAATCCCTAAACTACTAGTGTAATTAGTACATAGGCGTATAACCCAAATGAGTAGTACGACATGGTGTTAAAAAAATCAACAAAATCAGCATGGTTAGGGTGAAAATATGACTGCTATGCATGCAATGTAGACCTAGGCCATGTAGAAGAAGGAGGGTAGTGTCAGGTAAAAATATATATAAAAAATTTAAAACATTTTATAGTTATTAGTAATAATTAGGGGTGTGCGAAGGCCAATTTTTAAATGCGAAGTCGAAGCGAAGCTTGAAACTTGCGAAGAAAAGTCGAAGTTGAAGTCGAAGGCCTATATTAATAATGTATGCACACAGGCTTACATAAACTTAGTACATTATGAATAAAGTTTTAATATTTACTTACAATGTGGAGCTCATAAAATTATTTTGTAAAGTTTACATATGTATGTCTTTTTTTTATCTGCATTTCAATTATAATTATAAATTAAGTTCTGTTTTCGTTTCCCACTTTTCGTACTAGCCATTTTGAATATTAAAGAAAACGTGAAGAAGCTATGAAAATCTTGTGACAAAATGCAATAGTAAATTTGTGACAGACTATTGCAAAGAGATGTAATATTAAGGACTAAACATTAGACGCGAGCTGGTATGATATCACAACTAAAGCACTTTCTCTGCTTCATTCCAGAGACCTTGGTGTTATTTCTTTTGTGTAATGTAGGTCTAATATTTAGTAAGATAAAATTAAATCGTTTGTTAATTTATCGAAGTTTAATCCTTCCTTTGAAATTTTTCGAATATGCGAAGGCTATTGTAGATGTCGAAGTCTAAGCCGAAGGAGATTTGACCTTCGACTCCGACTTCGACTTTTCGAAGCTTCGCACACCATTAGTAATAATGAATAATAATAGTTTACCTAGAATTGGGAAACTTAAATAGTGTGTTTCTTATATATTCTATATTTTAATCAAAATATTATACTTAGATATTTGTTAAATTAGTCATGACTCTTCATTCATGTATGAGGATTTGTTCCTAGAGTGGGTGCTTTCATTGGTGAAAAGGGTTTGGTTTATTTTATGAAATCTTTCAATATTGGTCATTGATATGTTTATTTAATTGGGCTATTACATTGTGCATGCTCCTTTCTTTGGTCCTCAAATGAGTATTAGTGATTAGTTCAATTTGATTTCATTTTCAATTAGATTTTTCATTGTTTACTTTATTTAGAATTTTAATGTCAAATATTTTTTGTTAATTTAATTTTTCAATGCTACATATTTATTTGATAGTTTCATAAAATCTTTGAGTGGAAGAAAGCAACACTATACAATTAAGTATATTATAAGAATAACAAAGGTTGGGGAATGAATTATTATAATTACAGACAGTCATATCTTGATTATGATCGAATAAATTGAAAAATTACACCTGGACACAGAAATCAAACCTGGGACCTTTAGCTTTACGCACCAATGCTCTACCACTGAGCTATCCAGGGCATCTCCTGCTTAGGATCATTCTTCACACATATTTTAAGGCAAAGTCTGTGATGGACGTGTGAATATAATTGGCTATTAATAGCTATCATTGATATTACAGCCACTGGTGACTCAGTTGTGGCTTCATGCTGCCAATAGTACAAATACATTGTCTGTTCCAAGCTAGTCAATTTGGAAGAAAGCATTACTATTCAATTAAGTGGATATGAGAGTGAAGCTTGGGGATGAATCATTATAACTATGGACATGAGCCGTATTTCGATTATAATTGAATACATTGAAAAATGACACTTGGACACGAGAATCAAACCCAGGACTTATGACTTAGCATGCCAATGCTCTACCACCAAGTGATCCAGGAATCTTTGAGTGTCGCATATTTATTTCCTTATTTCATCAAGTAATTTAATGTTGCATATTTATTGCTAATTTCATCAAGTATTTCAATGTTGCAAAGTGTTTTATTTATTTCAGAAGCCTGTCTGTCACATAAGGATTTATTTGATCGAATATTTCATTAGTCCAAAATACTTTTTATTTGACCAGGGTTTCCAATCGGAGCTGTGGAATCAGTAAGTTAAGCCTTGGACTCCCAACTCCTTTATAAATGGCTAAAGTATATTAATTAGTAATAATAAATTCACTCTAGTAAAAATGCTTTAATACAGATGACATTGACATTGTGAATGTATATTTAAATAAATTTGTCAATCCAAATTAAAAATGTTGGTACTAAATAATAAAAATGAATGTTGTGGTGCACCACACAGACTTTCTCCCGCTTTTATCTTAAAATAGACATTTACTAAAAACTCTCTGTAGAAAGACTACGCCAAAGGTAATAAATGAAATAATATACACTGTTACTGTACTTACTCTATGGCATTAGGAACTATGAACTTTGTTACAGAAAAATCGAGAAAAGAGAAACATCTTTGTCTACCAAAGAACATAAGAATCAAATTCACTGTCAAAAGTCCTGAATTAAAAAGTATATATATATTTATTTATAGCTCAAATTATTGGTTTTATAAAAAATATATTTCAAATAAAAGCTTTTTATCTTTAATAGTACTACAACTTTGCAATGATTATTTCATAACTCAAATAGTAGTGGAGAAATTATGAAAATTGGAAAATCTCCCTCATTTAAAGTACCCTCATATTTATTTAATGAGAAAATGAGAATTGCCATCTTGTTTATAGTGATGAACAGTGTCTAGATATAAAATTTAATCAAAATAATTTGAGCGAATTTTGAGGAAATCATTTTATTCTCTTTTTGCTCTTCATTAAATTACCCTTAATTTTAGTGTTAGGTATTAAATTCCAAAAACCCCTTGGAAGTACCTTATGAAAACTCCAGCTACCAAGTTTTAGCCCAATCGGTAAAATAGTTTCGGCCTCTAGCTCGAGGTATAAACAGACGATATAGCAAAAACCCTGTTTTGATTTCAGAAGTTCATGAAACTTTGACATTTATCAAAAGCTCGAGGTTTTTTTTTTAACGATCACAATACTTTCTCTTTGAGGTGTCTAGAGAAAGTAAAAAGTATAAAATATTAATGTATTATAGTTTTTTATTTTGAAGCCGAAGTCTGAGTCAGAACATTTATACTGACTCCAACTCCGACTCCACTCAATATCTTCCTACTCCACAGCCCTGCTTTCAATGCTACTTAATGATTAATTTTTGATTTAGCTAATTTTTGAATTAATTTAATCAAATTTTTCAATTATAATTCCTATTAATAAACACAAATTTGTTTATATTAATTTTTGAAACCTTTATAATTTTGTGTGTGATCATTTTTATACAGGTTGGAAGGTCGGGGATTAAGAAAGTCCTGTATATCATGGACGTTTAGAAAAACTTTAGAGTTGCTGTTAGAAACCCAACTAACAACTTGGTTTGGACTTGCAAATACACAAACCATGTAACACTGTTGAGGGTGGGGGAGGATGGAGCTCTAGTGCCTAAATAGTGTAACACAAGGGGGAGGGTGGGTATACTCCATTCACGGTAGGAATTACTCTCTGAAAGGTCTTTTTTCCTACCAATATCCTACTATATAATAGATATCTGGTAGGGAAAAAGGCCTTTCAGAAAATAATTCCTACGGTGAACAGAATTTACATCACAATGTCAAATCTTAGTTGAAGTTTTTTGTGTTTTCATTAGCCTATATATATCAACACAAGAGTTATTTATTGAAACAATTGATAGTATTATTTGATCATTTCATGAATTAGCTGTGTAATCAGATTGTTTATAGAATATAAAGAAAATGAACTCTTAATCTATAGTTTGAAAATATTTCCTCAACTACCAAAATCACATGTTTTGATTCTCCTGTATGTGTATGATTATTTAAAGTTGTTTTAGATAATCTAATAATTTTTTTTCCCTTTGGGTCATTAATGTCTTTTTCAAATGGTACAGGATCAGCCATTAAATAACTAGGCAATGATACTTTATTTGTGTAGGTGAATGTGTGTTGAAGCCAAGCATTGGTGATGTGCTAAGTGACCCATCATCGGTTGAGGAGCTTCGCAACTCGAGCAACACTGCTATTCCTGGAGAGCAACCATCGGCACTCATTGACCTGCCCCTCTTCTCTCTGGAGGAGGCCCTTCAACTCGTCGGTTTGGATGAGGAATCAACACAGGTATGATATATCCACTATACTCGCACATTCCTTTCTTAAGACCTACTTGAAGGAAACTATCATCACAATACTTTATTTATTATAGGAATGAATGTTCTAAACCTTCAAAACCCCTAAAATAATCCTTAATTATCTTATAATTTGCTCCTTTTACCCTAGTAAAAATCACTTTAGTATTAATTTGAGGAAAGCTATATATGTGTTTCTAACATTTGACTTTGATATAAAACATTGTGAAAAGGGTAATTTCATATTTTTATAATTTGGTTTTGCTAAAACTTGAAGAATATTGGGCTTTTAATTTTAAAGAAACATGTTTAAACCTTTCACCTCCATTTTGAAGTAAACCTTATTTTAAAATAGCAAACCACTTCTTAAATTAAGCAGATATGTTAGAGATCTGTAACACATTTCAGCACTTGGGTAGGCGGCCCCCTTAGTAGTGAACAAATTATTTTAGTGCTGGCTTCCTGAAGGAACTTGCATCACACTATGTTAGTATGGGAATCAAGTTTTTAATTTTTAGGGACACTAACAACCTTAAATTCTCCTAGAATATTTTTAGTTGTTTGAGGAAAGTTAGATAGCCTACATGTTTCTTGTCATATATTTGCTAAACAATTGCTTCAGTTCTTGAATGTGACTGAAATCGACTTGAGTTTACCTTCTAATAATTTTTTAAAATAATTTTTATACTTAAAATGTGAGGATTTTAAGGTCATAGATACATTTTGATACCTTTAGCCTTATATTTGGTGTAGACTATAATTTTAAATATTAAACCACTTCTGCAAGATTTTTGAATGCCTACAATGGGTCTTCCCTATCCATTAGGTGGCCCCTAATATATTTATTTGGGGTGAGAATATGTAGTAGGAAAAAAAAAATCTTATGGAAAGACAAAATAGTCTGAAACCTTGTTAAACCTACCATAGCAGTTGAATTAAATACTTATTTGTTGGTGTGAACCATGATTAAATTGCATTTTTGTTCATTTATCCAGATTTTTTTTGTTTCACCCATCAATGATTTTAAAAAAAGCACAATTTTCACATATCCCAAATGTGTTTAGACAGTATCTTACAGTTTTAAGTGTCTTGAAGTTCAACGGTTAGTGGTAGCTACTTATACATACTAGATATCATTTGAAAAAGAAAGATGCCTTAAACAACATCTTTATTTAAAAACTAAATTTTTTCCTTGTGTACGGTACCAGTATCATTGTCCGTTCAAGTTTTTAGCTATCCAAAATACCTGGAAAAACTCAACCAGCCTGACTAATTTAATAGTTTGATTTGACTTTTCAACAATTATTTGTGTATTTATTAAATTTAAAATAAGCTAAAATAAGTTAAACAATTGAACAGGTTCAGTTTTATAAAAAACAGGTTTTTTTATTAATGCAATATGCTCATATTTTTTCAAATGTGCAGCAATTCGTGTCTCAAATATAATACTTTAAGGGTCTTAACTTATCAAGTTTGTGACAGCTTTGTGAAGTTAAATAAACTTGGTCCAACTATTGTTTTAAAAATTTAATTGAATCTCGAATAAGTCAAAGTTTTATTTATGTTCTGCTCACTCAAATAAGCTAATGATTTGAAATTAACATTTAGGTGACCTGGTGGGGTGGTCTAGGTGTAAGGTGTCAGACTTCTGTGCTGGGGGTCCGGGGTTCAATCCTTGTTCCCGGCACAGATTTATCTGATTGCCAAACCCTTCTTTCACCTCTGATAATACGTGTATTAATCACAGCTTATGAATGTGAGGAATGCCTGGCCTCCATCGTGGTTCAGATTCCACGTTAAACTGTAGGTCCTCCATTTCATTTCACAATCACCCTACCATTACACATTAGCGTAAGTGTGTATAAACCGAACGGGTAGTAAGACGCAGTACTAAAAATAATAGTAATAAATTAACATTTGTCTTTGATGCTAATAATGACACGTATATCCAATTACCAGAATAAAATATAATAATCTGAAGGAGGGAAACATGGAATAGATTTCTGTAAATTTTGATACAATTGGTTTTATAGTTGTTGATTTATTTCCTCATGAAACATTTGTTATTTTTACGCCTGTTTCAAATGGTTTGTTGCAGCAGAATACACCCAGCGACAAGGAATCGTCTGCAGAAGAACACAAAGCGGCACCACCGGTGGTGGTTGTGCCCTCCACCTCCGAGGAGGAAGGAGAGGAGAAGGTAGAGAAGCAGCAACAGGTGGAATCTGATGAAGAGCCCTCCTTGCTAAGCGACATGATTCAGACAGCGCAGTTTCACCACCCGCACCCTCACCCTCGCGCTTTTCAGGTAAGTGCTGTGGATTCTTCTTTTTCATTTACCAATAGTCGTAAGATAAAAACTATAAAAATAGAACCTAAAGCTAAAAACCTTAACTTCCTCTTTTTACCAATTTGTATTAAGTTTATAATCACATCTTCAATTATTGTGTTAGCATGTAAAATAAATTCAGAAGTGCTTAAAATCTTCCAAAATCACCACAGAATTTGTTGAAAACTCTTCTTCCTTATTAAAATTTTACTATGTTTTACAACATGAATTTTAAAAATTCTACTTTTAAGCTCCAAAAATTAAATCAATCTCCTGGAATCCTTTAAAATGATTAATGGCAAGGGGTATTTTGCAGACTTTATATCAAAACTTTTTTTGGTCAAAATAAATCAAAATTTGCTTGAGTACAAACATAGAGTTTAATTTTCTTCACATGGTGAAACCAAAAGTTGTTGAATATCTATCATAAGCATTTCGGAATTAGATGACTAACTTTTTAAATGAAGAGAAAAGGTTGCCATTAAATTCCAGACACCATTGACAGTTCTTCAACAATTGTTGAGCTCACCCACAATGTGAAGAAAATTAAACTTTATGTTTGTACTGAAGCAATATTTGATTTATTTTGACAAAAAAGAAGTTTTTCTATATAAATTGTGGTTTTATAACTGTCAGATTAATACCAAAAAATCATGGACAAACCACATTGGTGATGTGACTATAGGTTTGTAACTTGTCTATTTCTAACATGGAATACTTTTTTATGGCGTTTTGATAAAGTTGTTTTTATAAACAGAAGAGTGTACGTGCACTTATACCTCATTTTGGATCATGTATCTAGATATAATTTTTATTGATGTAATCAACTTATTTAGTAAACAATTTTATTTTAGTTATATATATATATATATTTATTTAAATGGTGGATTTCACTTTTTGTTGAAACTTTTTTAAAAAAGGTATGATACAATAACTCTGTGAAATATGTGTTTTAAAAATTCTTCTCGGACAAATTTTTAATTAAAGTCTATTTTAAAATTGACTGTTTATGTACTCATAAATATATAATTAATAACAATAGACACCCGCTTACGTGGCCTCATGGTCGAAGACATTACTCTCACAATAGACTAAACTGCCGATGACGGGGGAGATTGGGGTTCAATCCCGGTTGGTTGTCCTGAGGGTGGTTTTTCCTAAATGGTTTTCCACTATCCCTCCACACAAATGCGGGTGTACTTCCTCTACATTTAACCTTAATAGTTTCTAATAAACTAGAGTAATTAGTACGTAGGGATATAGCCTGAACAGATAGCAAGACGTGGTAATAAAAAAATGCCAAATATGAATGATTCAGAAATAAATACACAGACAGTTTTTCCAGCACTGACCATAAAGGTGGTGAGAGTGATAAGGTTAAGGAAAAGATGGGCATTGGCCAGTGGCTCCCAGTCTTTTCCATTTTTCCCAACTTTTTCCATATCAAGGACACCTGAATCCAATGACAATTTGCCGCAAGCACCAGTAATCTTCCTCGTCATACGAGGTGAAATTAATAACCTACACGCACATTTATAGTATTCAACTTAACCCATTTTATATTAATAAAAGAAAAAGGATTTTTAGTTGAACGCATATGGAAAAAAACAGATGTTTAAGCAAATTGTGAATAGAAAATATTTTTATACGCTGTGAAACTACAAATACATGGTAACAACAGACAGAAAACCTGGAAAAGTCAGGTACTTTTTTGATGTCTGTGAAAACTGAGAAATGTCAGGGAATTTAAATACCTGAATAGTTCTGCACCTAAAAATGTAAACAAAACTGAAGGATTTGTTTTCTCGATGTTAACAAAATGCATTGTTTATACTTGTTATTCTAACATGAGATGGTTTTACAGGATTTGTTTTGTAACACATTTACACAAGGACACAATAATGTCATACAATATTAATAACTGAAAAAATGGCATATAATAATGTTTATGTTTAGTAGCTGTTAGGATTGTTTTTGAAAATATTTAACGAATACAGTAAAAAGAATTGCCATTCACTAAGAGATTTAAAAAAAAAAGTTAAGCCAGGAATTATTTTAAATATCTGGAAAACCTGTTAAGTTTAAGTAATTTTATAATAATAAGTTTTGTAGCCACCCAGAAATAAAAAATAACTTAAAAATCTAGTTTAGTTTTCCTGATTAGGAACCTCTGGCTTAGAGCCATAGACTATTGAAATTCAAATAGGTTCTCAGCCTACTTATATCTAACACCTCACTTCACTCGGTAGCATGGCTCTCTACTGAGCTCAAGCTCCCAGTCTCAATTCCTTCTTTGTCTGAAAAATGTATCTGGGTTAAATTGGAGCTTTACATTTCTCAATATTAAATTGACTGCCAAGGATACCTGAGTGTTGTGTCTTTTATAGCACTAAGTATACTTGTATGAACGATAGAGCTGGAAAGTGCACTTTAAATACCCCAATTTTTTTAAAAAAACTAACTCTTTGAAGAAGAGTAAAAATATATTGAATAGAAGGGTGATAAATAAGACTTTGATTCAAAAGAATTCTGAATTCAAAATTTTCATTTAAAACATAAACTCAATCGACTTCCAAAAGGTTCATATTGAAATAGGAAATTGTCAAAGAAACAAACTTTGTTATTATTAGAGAAGGTGTTTAAACTATTTGGAGCTAATACTCTCTTAAGGAGGAAGAATGGAGGAAGATGCAGGCAATTTACAAAACTGACCCAGCCCCGGCTGGAAACAGCTGTGTTGATGATGATGAGGATCAGGATAATGACTCTCTTATGGGCTTATTTACTCTGCCTATAGCTATTTATAGTCAATATTGTTCCTCAACATCTTAAGCCACTCCAGAGAAAATTTCTTTAATACTGGCAATATTTTATTTTTTTACTTTTACTTTAATCAGAGGGGAAATTAATGAGCTAATCTTAGAGGTAGGGATAATTAAGGTTGTTTACAAGAAATACACATGCATTAGCATGGAGAGAGGATGGAAAAAAACTACAGTGATAAAATATAAAGTGAAAACCAGCCTTAATGCACTTTACTGCTATTCACACCTTGATTCCTCATCATTGACATTCTGTCTTTTGCAAGTCTGACACCTTAGCCTGTGTGGCCAATGGTGCACATACTTTATACAAACCAATAGGCTAAATAGTAGTCTTGCTCTTTTGTTTTATTGGTATCCTAAGAAAGTTTCACAAACTTTCAAGATTTTTATTCCATTAAAAATATTGTATTTGTGTGAAATAGGTATTACATTATGGGTGAAATATTTACTAAAAATTGTGCATTTTGAGTTCAATTAAGGTTCCAAAGTGGGCTATTAATCGTGAACAATACATTAACATGCACATCTCCACTCATAAAAGTGACCAAAAACAAACAGTATTTATAGACACACAAGCTTTTTTTTTTATAATTAAAAAGACTGTACAGTAACTTAATTTTTCTAAATAACATAATACTCGTATTGGCCCAAGTATAAGACGGCTTCAAATAAAAGACGACCCTCCCCCCCTATTTTTCGCTTTGCTTAGTAAAAAAAAATATGGCCTCAAATGTAAGACCTATTTTCTCCATGGCTCAATAAGAATAAAAGAAAAATTGTGTTTAATACAAGGTTGTTCTCTTACCTCATGTTGAAGCTCAAATTTTTTCATTTACTGCATAAGTCTATTAAAGCTGTAATAATAATTTTATAGTAGTTCAATGTTTTAATTTACAAATAATAGGTATAACTTATTGACATTAATTGTCAAGTACACGTGGGTCATAATTATGAATATTAATACATAGGGTAGATGTTATGCAGCACACATAAAAATGATATATTATTAGGTCTCAACTAATCACGCTCATGAACTGAATCTTCAATATCACTAGTAGTGGAGCTTTCACTTTTTTTCCCACTCAGAATCTTCCTCGGACACATCTCCACTTGGGGCTTCCCAAAGCAGATCATCCTTTGACCCATCCATTGCATTTGAAATGCAGCATTTATTGAATCCTGCTATAGTGGAATCTTTAAGATCCGTTGCCATGATGAGAGAATCCACTCAATTAGCAGGCTTGGTGACACTCGCTTTATCTTGCTTGTAAGAGTGAGCATATGATTTCCTTCCAGGGCTAATCAATTAATTTTTTTCTTCAGGGCAGTCTTTAAATGTCTTAATAACCACTACGATCCAGCACTTGAAGCTGGCTTGGTATCACAACTAAGTCAGTTTTTCATCCTTGTGGCAGTAGTTTTCACAGTATCAGTAAGATGACCCCGAAAAGCATCTAGTACAAACATGCTTTCCTACCAAGTGCAACTCCAAGGCGCCTATTTCATACTACATTCATCCAATCTTTCATTAAATCTTCAGTCATCCACCCATTCTCTTGGACTCTGACATGAATTCCTATAGGAAGTTTTTCTGGTGGCATGGTCTTTCTTTTTATAAATACATAGAGTGGGAGTTTGGAACCATCTGCAAGACAAGCAAGCATTACGGTTACCCTTAATTTTTCATTGCCTATAGTACGGATCACTGCAGTTTTCTCCCCTTTTGGGTGAAGTAATGTTGATGGCAGGTTAAAAAACACTGGTGTTTGGTCACAATTTCCAATCTGACTCGTGAGGTATTCTGAAAAGCTAAAAGCTTGTCTTCATAATCAGCAGGCAATCTCTGGGCTATTGTTGTCCGTCTGAGAGATAATCCATTTCTCTTCATCATTCTTTTAACCCAACCAATACTGGCTCTAAAATTCTGCCGCGGGACATTCATTTCCCGAGCCACTTCAAGGGCTTTCAAACAAATGATTTCTCCTATTATGGGCACACCTTCATTTCGTTTTCCCCCTACAAACTGGGTAACTTTTTCTTCCAATTCTTCATGGAGGCCTTTTGTGGGGCCACAAAATGCCTGACTGTTGAATTGCAACTCTGCAGCTTGGGAAAATCTTTCCTCCAGTGACGTACACTAACTTCAGTCACGCAGTAATGTCATGCCGCCACCGAGTTGTTTGTTTGCTTAGCGTATCTTGCAACTGCAACCTTAAAGCATGCATCGTAACTTCTTCTTTCACCTTTGTTTATCTATTTTGCCATGTGCGTTTTTCTACCTATCAGGCGCTGGTGAAAAGATAAAAATATACTGTGCTTAAAACTGCACTATACTATATTTTATTTATGTTGCTGTAACTAATTCACACCAAAAAAAACCAAATACCGCAAAATAGTCGGCAGGCAGCTGACATCACACACCATAGAGAAAAGAAACACTATTACTAAACACTGATTCGTGCAGCTAGTCGCTACACAGCAGTACCATCATGTTACTGAACACTCCAAGATTCCAATGGTTTGATTGTACACTGAGCAATTACTAAGCGCTCCTCGAGATCACTTCTTAGAGTGCACTCAAACGTAATGTCAGAATACCACACCGCTGCTGTACTTCTATGACAAAAATGAAAAATAACTTTAAAGTAATGTTTGTGTTTACCTTTTTTACACGTGAAATACCACAATAAAATAAAGTTTTTGAGTTAGTATTTGTGTGAAACATGTTGTCATACATGATTTACTAACATTAATAAATAACATGTAATAGATGCAGTTTTCACAAAAATTAAGTTTGAAATTAATGACATACGAAGCTATGCCGTGATGATAGTTTACATGTGAAATACCTTAGTAAAATAAATTTGTATAGTTTCTTACTTGTGTGAAAACGTGTTTTGTGCTAGATTTATTACTTTAGTTAGAAATATGCAATACAAACTGCTCCACACAAAAAGTAAGTTGAAATTAATAACATAAAATGCTAGGCTGCAAATATAAGACCACCCCCAATTTTTTGCTTTTGATTTTTAATAAAAACTATAGTCTTATATTCGGGCCAATACTGTATTTTCTCTGCCATCTTCAATGATTCCCCCCCCCCCCTTTTACATACATGTGTGTTATCTTGTTTAGACTAATCCATAATTAATATAATCATTGTCAATTCTTACTCAAAGGAAAAAATCATTAAACCTATTTTGTTGTCAAAATATAAATTTGATTGAAATTTAAAGTATGTTTTTTTCTAAAGTATAATTGCTTTATTATTCAGTTTTGTTCATACTTTAGTGTAGCTCCCATTCATAATAATTATTTATAAATAACTAGTTTTTCTAAGTCAGAAAAAAAATTATGAATACATCATTTTAATTGCACCATAAAATAAACTTTCTAATATATTAAATTGCTATCGTGTAATATTTATTTACAATTTAACAATTTATATAGGTGACCTGATGGTCTAGGGGTAAGGTGTCAGACTTCTGTGCTGGGAGTCCGGGGTTCAATCCTTGGTCCCGGCACAGATTTATCTGATTGCCAAACCCTTCCTTCACCTCAGACAAGACGTGTATTAATCACAACTTGTGAATGTGTGGAATGCCAGACCTCCACCGTGGTTCGGATTTCCGTAAAACTGTTAGTCCTCCATTTCATCTCACAATCACCCTACCATTACACATTAACGTAAGTGCGTATAACCCAAACGGGTAGTAAGATGCGGTGCTAATGATAATGATAATAATAATGATGATGATGATAAATAGTTAATAATTGAAATAATAATAATTTATATAAAGTGTATTATGAATGGCATAATATATCTCAATATTTTAAACGCAATCCAAACCTATTAAACTTTTTTCCAGCCCAATAATTTTTGTCATTGTTATAATTATATAATTAACTTCATTCTCACATGGGTCTAGTTAATTTATTTCCTATGTTGTTGTGTGCTCTGATATTTAATAGTGACAAATGTATTTGTAGAACAAGTTAATGAAATAGAGGGGAGGGGTGACATCTTATTTCTTTTATTTTTAATGTGATGATGCATTATGTACTAATACAAATCAAATTAATCCTAAAGAAACCATTAATTATGTTCTTCTCATTTTAGTATGTACTGGTTGCAAAATTTGACAAAAAAGGTTTTGATATTTTCTAATATGCAAGGTAATTTAGTTTATGCTTGGTATAATTTTACTCTTCATTCTACTGTCGATGACACTTGTGCTAACAACAAGGAGATGTTTATTAATAATAAATTATAGAAAATAATTATCTAATTATTACTTATTGCAAGTAAAATATAAAATCTTACAATATCGCTTGAAATTTTTTACTTTCGAAATTCTTAAATAGATTATACTTATAGCTAAACAAAACAGCCAACGACATTAAGTAGAGAATAAATTCATAATTTGATGACAGTCATTTTTCTATGATGGTTCACTATGTTCCATTCAAGATTGTTAAAATAGCACAGGACATTTTAGTTTTGTTAACTAATTAGGACTTGCCCAGGCACAGACATCATTTCTGTCTAGTATCATTGTCGATAATAGGGAGATAAGGGTTCAGATCTCACCTGGGTGAATAAAGGTTGTTTTTCCTTGAATGGTTTCCCACTCTTTACTATCCTTATCTCATTTTTGTAAGCATGCAGGTAGTCTGGGCAAATAGAAAAACATTGAGCACAAAAAAACCTAGGTATTCTGGTGATTTAAAGAAATTAATCACTAGATGTCTCAAATGTAGATTTTATTTGAACTATTTTTCTTATCAGCTCAAGTAGGCACACACTTTTAAATGTAGGCCATCTAACTGATCATTAAGGTGGCCTACCTGCTTGACATAAAATAGTAATGAATACTTTTCTAAACCTTATCATTAATGTAATTCAGTTTTTATTTTAAAGGAATAGTTAAAGTGAATTGAGTCTAATAATAGTTTTGTTATCACCTTAAAAACTAAATGTGTAGCAACTTTTTGCCCCAATAAGTTGCACTTCCTGTATTTTATAGTTTTGGCTTTCTAATAATATTTTCTTTGCATGATTGATATAATACGAAATACGAAATATTTGATACCTTAGCTTGTCTGTCTACTGAGATAAGTGTCCTGGGCTTGATTCCTGGCAAGGCCAAAAAAATTATAATTGGTTAAATGTAAGTTTACCCTTTCACAGTGCTAAATTAATGGGCGGGGACTGGATATTGTGCCTTTCCTAGTCTGAAGTTAGATTATAAGGTATATAAAGTTACGACAGGCCTAGCCAGCCTGTAGTGGAAAATATGTGGCTTGGATAGAAAACTTACCCAGGCCATGGGCTGGAAACAGTAATGGATATAAATATAAACTAAAGATGAAATATATATTTTATACATGGTTTCTTAAAATATACAAATATTTTTTGGATTTCACACAACTCAAAAGAAATTAAATTCTTATAATAATTGGACTATAATTATTTTTCTCAAAGTATATAGTGCATCTTAAGGCTCAAGTGCATTCAACCCAGGACAAGCAATAATTTGTATCGTAAAGTAAGTGTGCCTCCCATATTGCTAAGGAAGAAGCGATAATTGTGAATTTGCTGATCTTATTACATCCTACTAGAAGCATTTTAGATCACATATTATAGTATTTTAAGAGAAGCAGGCCTCATTATGTTTACAACCTTTTTACTGTGTAGGAACACAGCTGGGTCGTAAAACTGAAACAAATTATTCTCCTGTCTGCGGCTATGTAAGACATGATGTAATAAAACAAGCGAAGGCTGGAAGAGATGGAGTAAAAACAAAGAAAAGTTTTTTTTTTTACTTAATTGTGATAGCACCCATTGTTGAATAAGTAGTACATTACGATAGGATTAGTATCAGCAGTTTGTCCTTCGTTTGGTAGGTAACTCAATAGGTAACTAAACATTAATTGGAAGATATTTACCCTTTTATTTCCTTCAGAGCCATTTACATCCAAGTGTTTAATATGTTAGTGCTATAAGTACCTTTGACCTTATTAGAGTGGATTAATAACTACTCATACTCTAATGGAATCAAACCACCCTTATCCTGCCTTAATGTACGTTTCATTTTGACTCCTCTAATATGAACGAAGCTTTTCATAGCCTGTATCACACCACAAATAATACATAGCTTAATTAATATAGCTCGAAACAAACCTCACTTCGGTGTATGGTATTTGTATTCTTCTTTATAAAACAGCCGAGTTAACGACCAGTGAAACCATGATGGACCTATTTTACTGATCCCAATGATGCTGTTGTCAAGTGTAGAATCCAATAAACTACACTTGGATGCAATTCCTGGTTTATTTGTAATCATGATTATATCTAATATATTGGTTAATTGTTTGCAAGTTGGGCTTTAAACTTTATAATAATGGTAGGTGAACATTAGAATTCTCTACATTCTTGACCACAACAAGACCGAATTATTGCAATAAATAAGGTACCTACTTAACTTATTTTAGTCAAACACTATTATGCTTAAATCTTACTTGGGGTCTACCACACATTTTGAAAACCGAATAAACCCTTGAACAAGGAAATTTAGTAAGTTTGAAAAATTAATGGGCATGTTCTAATGAAAGATTAGGCTTTTTGAACTAGACAATTGCCCAAGAAAAATCCTATTTTATGAATAAGTACAAACACACATAAAAAAATTGGTTTTTAAGAGACAATGTCACGTCATATTATTAACTGTAGGGCTAAGTTAACCGTTCACGTTTAAATTACAAGATGATTCTGACCGTGTCACTTCCACTCTTTTCTTATCAAGATTGCAGAAAATCACATTATTATTTTGGTACTGGGTGTACTTTAGTTGGGCTAATTATTATTTGTAGGATGATGTGCGATCATAACATATTATCTTAAAGATTGATTATTCTAATCCTAAGCATCGGTGGGATTCAAACATTTTAGAAACCGGTTCTTTTTCACCCCTTCATAGTGAAAAATAAAAACCAAGAATATTTTATTGAAATTATTTATTTAGCTTCTTTATAATAATTACAAATCACTAATTGATTATCTTCACACACTTTCATTATTTAATAAATACATAATCGAAATTAAAATGTAATGGAATGTGATGAGCATAGTAAACACTTAATCTTAAAGACCAAACAGCTCAATGAAAAAGACAAGGGAATGCCCCTCCAACATGTTGGTTTATTTCCCATCATTTAATCAGTAGAGCAGCAGGGCCATGAATAAGAATAGTATGGAATCTTCACTCTCATGTTAGCAAGTAGAACCATAACTCAAGAATGTCAGCGCTTGCAGTGCTAGCACATAGAACTAAATAAAAGAATCATTAAAATGGAGTAGGCTTGCTGGCAATAGTGAGTATCGATTACATAGTCGATAAGACCTAAGTTGATGCTTGAGCTTCCTCCTCGAATTCTTCTAACGTAGCACATTACTTTGAAATAAAACACCTGGCCGCAATGTGAATAGCAACCAATTTGAAAGAGTTAAAGACTAGTTGGGAAAACTTGAGAAATGCCAGGAACAGGTTTGCCCGAACTGTGACAAACTGGCAGGATCCCACAACTGCTTTCAGGTCTTTATAAGATTAAAAAAATAAAATTATCTTGGAGAATTTAAAAGAATTGCACTATAATGAACACTTTGTTACCTCCCCTGTTTTTTATGTTGTAAATTTTATTGTTGAAGCATACCTTAGGGGAAAAATTAAATCTAAATATTCTATAACTAGCCCATAGTAAGTGCATAATTTTTGTTTTAGGTATATACGTAAAATGTAATTAAATTTATAATATATCCCTAACGTCACTATTTTAAATGTTTGCTAGCAAAAGCACATTTTATTTAGATACAATACATAATTTTAATTTAATTTGTCTTTTTAAAAATGTTTTTGGAAATGTTGAACCGGGTTTTGAATCTTTCCTACTTTTAAAATATTTGAAGCTTGAAATTCTTGTATTTTACTTTTAATATCACAAGGTTATCTTGGTAAATACTGGAGGTAAGAGTTAAGGTCAACTTTTTTACTAAAAGCTATGTGATTAATAAAGTATTTTGATTTACTGTATTTAGGGGCACATAATTGGTGTTATGTATGCTGTTAAAAGAAAAAAAACATAAATATTTCAGAAATATATTATCACTCCAGCTTTTCCCTCTATTCAGATTGCACTCTTTGGCTTAGTTTAATTTTTGCTTTTAAAATAAACTAATGAAATCATCATGAGTGTAGGTGTGCAAATTGCAAATTCATGTCAACAAAGAAAAGTTAAAAAATACCTGTTCAAGTTATACGCTTACATACTAACTATGCTAATGGGCTAGGATTGGGAAGGTTGAATATATAGGAAGTGAACCTGCATTTGCATGGAAGGAGAGTGGAAAACCATTAAAAAAATTCCCCATCCTCGGCAGTCTTGCTCAACACGATACTAGTGCGTTAGCCAACTACGTCACCGAGGCGGGTCAAAGCTTTATTGATAGTAATCAAGCTTTTGTTTATCCTTTTGCTAACATGCCACAAAGCTACAATTTTTGTTGGCAAATTTTTTAATTTTATTTTAATATTAGGATAATATAAAACTAATTCTTTAAACATTTTACAAAACATTCTAAAGTATGAAATAAAGTAACGAGCATAGTATAGTAATAGATAAGACTTGGATATATAATTGTTAGATTTAATGAATATAGATGATCAAAATAAAGAATTAATACCTTGAAATAATATTGACTAAATAAAATAATAAGAGAACATGTTTGGAAAAGTACACAATAAATACCGGCATGAAATAATTACAATAGATACAGTATAAACGTATCTGATATAAGCTTATTGTGTGTTTATTTGAGCCTAATGTAAGCATTAAATCTAAACACACAATAAGCTTATATCAGACACGTTTATACTTTATCCATTGTAATTATTTCATGACGTTATTTATTGTGTACTTTTCTAGGCATGTTCTGTTATTATTTCATCTATCCAATATTATTTCGAGGTATTATTTATTTATAATATTTTGATCATCTCTATCTATCACATATAACAATTATATATCCAAGCCTTATCTATTATTAAATATTTTAGTATAATGTCCTACCTTACCTTGGAAGCCTTGACTAGTGGTATTAAACTGTTTCATAACATGGCTGCTATCAGGTCAAATTAACTGATGGCCACACAACTGTTTATGGTAAACTATTTTTGAAAATAAAAAACTATCAACGTTTAATCTTGAGGCTTATGATATGATTGTGTGTGTAGGTTTATAGTACAACATATAATTTCAAAGTAAACAACTCATGAGGAGATAGCGCGATATTCTGTATCTTGTAAAGTGTGGAATGGTGGTGTTTCAGCAGGAAAGTTTAGTGGTGTTTCTTTTCTCAATTTTTTTACTAACAATGTCCATAACTCTCCAAATTGTATCCTTGATCAATTATAATACAATATGTAATTGGTAAGACTTTTGATATTCATATTTCTTAAGCTAAAATAAATTTGCAAAAACAGGTTGTATAGTTGCTTAACCGTTATATAATGTCTTTTGTAAATAAATGTTGTTTCTCTAGGAAGTTGTTTTACTATACGGGTGTCTGGTAAAGGTGTAAAATAAAATAAATAAAACATTGATATGGAAATTATTATTGCATTCAAAAAACGGTTGCACCATACAACAGCAAAACTCGACATGTATTTTTTTCTATAACTATATTTATATGTCATCACTGATCTGTATGGTAGTATTACATCACACTCTTCATTTCACATAGTCTTCACACAAAGTACTCTCAAAGACCAACAATATCCAACAGAAATATGAAGTAGATTCAAGAATAATTTTGTTTAAAACTCACCCATGCCAAGTAGATTTTCACAGCAAACAGACATCTAAATTTGTGTGTATGAGCTGGAGCTGCATCAGCCCATCAAACTTCAAGATTGAGTCGCACGAAAGAATATATTGACAACAATTAATTATTAACTTTCTCTATATTTGGTCAATCCACATTAATTAAGAATTGAATGCCAAACAGATTAGAACTCAACAAACCCAACCTTACGCTTATTAGTCACCATATTAGATGAAGTGAATTAAAAATAATGCCATTGCCATTGTTATCAAATCAAGACAAAGCCATAATAATTATGCAAAACATACAACTTAACACATAATTTTACTCCAAGCCACCAAAACTCAACTCAATTATTTTGATAGCAAAAATATTAATAAGTTAATTAGGAGGTCCATATGTTACAGTACATTAATATTTGTAAATTATATAAAAAACGGGGTTGATAGCTACCAAAATCTAATAGCACAAAACATTCTGTACCTCTTCCCCATTAAAATCAATAGAGTTAAAGAATTTTACTTTTAACATTGGTTCAAGCAACCACTTAACTTTCAGAGGATTAGGAGTAAACCTTGGTATTTAAGATTCTGCACTTGCATATAGTATCAACATCAAAAAATATATTAAATGATTATTATTTATGATTCTCTGAGTCAACTTCTGCAAAAGTTTACTCCTAGAATGATCACATTTTTTAAAGTTGACGCAACATGAGTGCAGAATGTTAAATACCATAATTTATGCCCAGGCCCTCTATTAAGTCTCTTATTTTTTCAGATATAATCTTATCCTTTCTTCAGGCAACATTTTATTTTAATATTAGCTCAAAATATTTTTGCATACATTTATAATTTAGTTTCTTAATTTAGAGTTTTTGATCCCTTAAGTGCTTAACTTCACATACTTATAATATTGATTTAAGCTCTGTTTGGATGATACTCAATCCGAAAAGAGGAATGATGCTGCCATCACATTTTAATAGCACATTTGTAACTTTCTTTCATTTAGACTGTTAGTGTTTCGTTATTTATAGATTTCCTAAGTTAATATTCTCTTAAACTATATTTACTAATTATAAAATAATATTACTAGGCTATTGATCTTAAGTATAAGTTCTCATATGTCAGAAAAAACTACCTGCACTTTCTAAACATTAATAGACTTTCATGTGCTATGATTGATAAGCCTTTGTCTGCTATGTGTATATGTACCACATACGAGAACAAAGTGTTCATACTCATCTTAATATGATATTGTCTCAGTGGACACTTCACTATAATGTAAATCATTCTGTAGAACTGTGTGTGTGCTGTTTCACTCTTCCGTACTTGAGTTTTATTGTGTATAAGTCAATGACCTCAGATACGTGTATATGAATTACCTTACTTTTACCACTTACATTGCAAGTTTACCGTACTTCGCAAGCATATTGTTGTTTTTTAACTTTTTTTTTTGGCAAAAAAGTCTCAGTAAAATTTATGACCAAAGTTTTTTTATAAATCCCATTTAAAGGTTTTTCTATTAAGTTTGATTGTATTTGTGTCTTCTTTACACCTTTTGACTGTCTTGTTATTCCCAATGTGAGTTTTCATATTATTGTGAAAGAAATCATAATAATTCACTTTTTTTTTAACAATTCAAATTCCATTTAATCGTTTCTACTTAACTTCCACCAATTTTTCACCACCATTCACTTTAGTTACTCTTTAATTTCCAATAAACGTGAGCTTGTGGTCTCAATATACATTAAAATGATAAATAACAGTATCCATACACAAGGCCGTAGCCAGCCAATAATTTCAGGGGGGTTTGGTGGACCATCCCCCAATTGATGGAGGCTAGAAAAAATTCTAAATAAAAAACACCTCTAGAAGCTATCTGAAGTGTTTTTTATGGCAACACTAACCCCCAACTATCGGAGGCTAGGACAAATTCTAATTATTAAACAGATCTAGAAGCTCTCTTAAGTGCTTTTTTATTGGTACAATAACCCCATAAATTGCCGGAGGCTATAGGAAAAATCTCTATATTTAAACAACTCTAGAAGCTCTTTAAAGTGTTTTTATGGTAACATGACTCCCTAATTGCCGAAGGCTAAACAAATTCTATATATTTAAACAACTCTAGATTCTCTCTAAAAAAATTTTTTATTGTAGCATAGCTGTTGAAGTTAAGGAAAAATTATAAATATCAAACACCTCTAGGCGCTCTGAAGTGTCTTTTATGGCAACATAAGCCCCTAACCGCCGAAAAATAGAAACAATTCTAAATATTAAACACCTCTAGAAGCTATCTGAAAAAATTATTTACTACAACATAACACCATAACTGCCGAAGGTTAGAAAAAATTCCAAATAATAAACACCTCTGGAAGCTCTCTGAAGTGATTTTTATGGTAAACAGCCCCCTAATTTGTACTTGTACCTTAATTTTGATATTGTTTGAACCATAAATAAAGCCATATATATTTTTTCATAAAATTTCGGGGGGGGGGGGGGGGGTTTGAACCCGAAACCCCCCCCCCCCCCACTACGGCCTTGTCCATACATTAAAATGGATATATAATTTCATGACATTTTTATGATCTTATGTGACATTAACACGCTAAGTTCTCATTTTTATCAAGTCACATCAAGATTTTATATTTCTAGATGTTCGAATCCACCATAAATGTATCTTCAATCACCGATCAAGAGGAGTTTTTATTGTTTGTAAAAATAAAGGTAGATTGTCAAGATTACTAGAACAGCTAACACTGCATAACAGTGGCTGCTTGTAAGGTGTTGTCAGCAGAATTAGCACTTGACAAGTCTTAATAGCAAACTGATCCCTCTGACCCAATATCAAACTTTCTCTTTAACATCAAGCTATACCAATTAGTCGCAATATGATTCTTTTATAAATTTGTATTGGTTCAAATGCAAACAGTTTTACTAAATGTTACTACACCTGCAGGTTGGTCACTGGTCGGAAATAAACCCAGGAAAAGTACTTGAATTTTGCCATCTGTCAAGAATTTAATGTCAAGGACCAAGGAAGAAAAACCCTTTTAAAAACCAGCTTTTTTTTTGTCAGTAAAACTGGGAAATATGCTAAAATTGTATTCTAAAGTTTGAGTGGCCACCCTGACTAAGGTATATTTCACGAGTCACCACTAATGCATTTTATATGCTATTTTAGATTGTTGCCATTAACAATTTGCACTGCCATATAAACAAATTTATTCCATTAATAAAAGCAACCACATAAATTGGTGGTCACATAGTCTAACACATCACTTTTGCTCTAGACTGGATTGCTAGTGATGAGATCAGAGCTCATACCATAGTTGGGTGTTTGAGAATGTTTTTTCACTCTCCTTCCACATAAATGCTGATACATTTACTTAGAATTCTATATTTTTCATATACCCCATTAGTGTGATGTTCCATACACAAATTCATACAAATTACTTGGTAACTTATTTTTGTCCCTAGTATTTTACCAATTTTATCCTCATTACTATTTATGCATTGTAACAACATCACCCACTTTTGCCCGGATGGTCTAAACCCTAAGGCATCACTCTCACAATATACTAGATTGTCGATGACGGGGAGATAGAGGTTTGATCCCGGTCGGTTGAACTGAGGGAGGTTTTCCCTAAATGTTTTTCCACTCTCCCTCCACTCAAATTTGGGTACACTTCCTCTTAATTCAACCCTCCTTATTCCTAACAATGTAGAATATTTAGTACATAGGCATATAGCCCAAACAGGTGGTAAAACACATTGAAAAAAAAAAAAGCAACATTCAATACAGATTAACCAAATTAACTTGTCATCCATCACGTATAAGTGTAAAACACCAGTTTGAGTGGCCATCCTAGTCTAGTACTTGAATATGTTATTGTTCAGAGTGTTAAAATTATTATTGACACACTAATAAGAATTTCTTTTGTAAACTCGAGTTCAAGGTAACCGTCAAAACATCAATTATATATGTAACAAATCATATTCTTCACTTTTCACAACACCCGGATCCAACCCTAACATATTGTATAAATGTATTTGAACAATAATGATAAAACAGCTTTGAAAGTTCCCTGATATGGTTTTTTAATTGATAGTTCATGTATTATTTTAATTAATAAGTACTAATTACTTATCTTTGAAGGTCTCCATACTACTATTTTTTGTAATTCATCGTTGCTTGTTTGCTTTAAAGGAGAGGCACCTTAGGTTGTAGAACAAGAAATGGACCGAGACTGGTAATGAGAAAGTCAATACGAAGTCACTAGCAGAGTTCTCTGTCAATGAGGCAAACTTGTTTTAAGTTTTGAGTGCTTTTAGGAATGGGGCCATGTAAGAGAATTTAAGTGCAAATATGCTGCATTCCAGGATTTACTTTTTCATCACCAAACATTTTTTTTTTCCACACAAAGTTGGTTTTTAGATATAACCTAGAACTTTTTTACACTAATGAGTTAGGGGTGAGGAATATTGAATTTAGTGTAAGTGTTCCTGCATTTGCTTGGATGGAGAGTGGAAAACCAATTTAGGAGGCAAAAAATACCTCAGTCACCTGACCAGGATTTGAACATAATCTCCCTGTCACAGTCATTGGCATTCTAGTCTATTGTGAGAGCAACAATTTAGAACTTACTAAAGGATATTACAAGTATAGGTTGACAAAATGTAAGCTTTAATTAAATTAGTATAACTATTGAATTATTCTCTCCCTCTCTCTTTCTTTATTATTATTTAGCCCCTAAATTTGTTTCATTGTAATTTCTTGTACACTAAGAAGATAATGTTATGTATTTATTATTTTTTAAACCATGCGCTCTTAGTTATTTATAAGTTAAAATTAAAGTTAAAGTTAAAGTTCAAGACTGTTGGCTAGCACTTTAATAAAAAAGGGATGGAGGAAGTTAATATTATTCGTTTCACATAGCTTGACTTATGATTGTATAGAAATTAGTTTTAGAAACTTTGTAATTGTGAGATACTGTTCCTCCTCCATGCAGATAGAATAACTTTTGTTTATGTTCCATTGTACAGAATTGACTAAACCACTATGAGCGCCCTTTTTTCTTTGAAATACTAGTTCCACTGTTTGGTCATACAAATTTTACAAACCCATATTTGACAAATGGTCATTTACCCATCTGGTCAATGTTTGAGTGGAGCCGTGTAAGATCGCCCCTCTCAGTGGTCGTGAGGTTCCAGGAACCTGCGGTGCTGTCATGCTAATATTGACTCTGCCAGCAAGTGGTCATCAGCTTGCCTCAAATGCAAATTTTAAAACCAACACTTCTCCCCTTACAGGTGGAACGTGTGTTTGGTAAACATTTTCATGGACATTTGAGTTTTTGAACTAATACATCTCATTAAAGTCCATCATGTTATCTTATATAGTACTATTTTTTTTATTTAAAAAAATGTTCTTTTTTTCCCCACAACCAAGTCTAAGTCTTCATTTTTGTTTCTAACCCTTTTTCCATACATATTCTAGGAAAATTTCTTTAAATTCATACTGTGTATCATTTCCCTTTATATTAAATAGGTTAAGTTGCTAATAGTCAACAACAACAACAAATATCCACATTGTTGGGCACACAAACTAAATGTTAAGCTCATCTAGTCTGGTTTGCCAGTGACAGGCAAGTGGGTTTTCAAATCCCGGACGGGTGAACTTAAAAATATGTTACCTAAATGGTTTATCACTCTCTCTCTTTTCTCAAAGTTCTATCTTCCTTGTCTTTGCCCCCCAGAGTAATTAAATGTATTTAGCTCAGATAGCAGTTGACCCACTGGGAGACGATACACACCAAATAATAGTATTTTCAAATATTTTAATCAGTTTCAAACTGGATATTATTGTTCTTACGTTTATATTGGGTATCACTTGGAAATGTTAGGGTAAAATATAATATGTAGAGTAAACTATTCCTGATTCGAATTTTCAGCTCTCCAAAATATTCATCCGAAACCTGAGTCCATTTATTTCAATAGGTCATATATTGCATTAATACATAAAATATTCAACTGAGTATATGCTTTCAGGTTTGTAACTAGTTTCTTATCAAAATCTCTGATTTACAATTGAGTGCCTATCTGAGTCCTGGCTCTAGACAATCACCTGACTCCTGACTCTAGACACAGCACCTAGATAAGTCCCACTGACTAGGTGCAACACCTAGCTAAGTCCTGACACTAGATGCAGAACTTAGCTCTCTCGCTATGGCTCTGCTTGCTTGTAAAAATTAGTTTGTATGTGGTTTTGATTTGGTCTTGGTTTTGAATTCCAAAATATGAGTTTATGTTAACTAGGTTCATTCCCATGAAGTTTAATTCAGGCTAATCTCAAATTTTATTTTTATTGTATTAAAGATCAGAAAAATGCTTTTCACAAAAAAATAAAAATTATTTTTTTCAATACATTATTAGCTTACAAGTAGAATAGAATAGAGTTATATTTTATTTGAATTTTTAATTAGTTATTTTATTTTTTTAATTTTGTGTATCACCCATTTGGACTATACACACATTTACACTACATAATAAGCTTGAGAAAGAATAACTTAAGGAGCACATACTTTAATTTTTTGCGAGAGTATAAAACCATTTATGAAAAATCTCCTCATTACACCTAACCCAGCTTTGAACCTTGATCACCCCTCACCAGCAATCTGATATATGGCATGTGTGATGACTTGGACCATGTAATCACCGATGAAGTTAGATTATAATCATAATGCAAGTAGTTTGTCTCATTTATTATGGCTATAACTAGCTACTGGGCTCTATCACTGAAAACAGTGATTTATGAAAATCAGAATATAAGTGCACAGTAGGGAATAACGTTACAAGTAATAAACAGCCTAACATTTCTCACTTTTTTTGTGTGATGTTTGCCTAAGCCACATTTCTCGTAGCGGCAGCTTCAGTAGCCGTGTGTAGGTTCTGCCGCCACTGGCCATCATAAAAAGAATATAAAAAAGACTAATGTGAGAAAAGGAATACAAAGAAGAAAGCCACAACAGGATACTTAACATCAAAAAATGTGACACTTCCATTATCATTTGTTACAGCTTTGAAGGTCTTCAGGCAAAAAAAAAATATATATATAAATAATAACACTAAAATAGATGTAGCTCCGTGATAAGGGCCAAATTACTCTGCCTGTTGCTATAGTAAAATGGCCCTTGTTGAAGAACAGGAAACCTCCCACTTGTTTAGTGGGGAGAGAAGGGGTCTCCCACCTTCAAGGTGTAGAGGGGAGGAGGGATGCTGGAACTCAGGTAGTTGTGGGAGGTCACAGAAGGGCTAGTGTGGTTCAATCCCTTTGATGACAGGGGTAGCTGCTACATTTGGAATGCACTTGAAATTTTACAAGATATTCCAGATTTTCATAAAAATACAAAAGAACTGAATGTTCTAAAGTGGTGGTTTTTTTCTTTTTTTGATGGCAAGAATAGTAAAAGTTATTTCAAGTGTTTACTGAGAATATTTTAAAGTGAGTGTTTTAAAATGTTTTGATAATATTATTTAGGTTTATAGAAGGTTACATAGGTCGAAATATTAAGTGGAATAAGCACATTCTGGAACATAACTATTAATAATTCTTTCTTTTGGAAGTTATTTAATTAATTTTAAATTGAAGGAACACCATCTTGTAAAGTGACACAAATGTCAAAAGTTAGTAAGTCTGTTTCAAAGTAAGAGTTTTTTTTTCTTTACCTCGGTGAAGTGAAGTAGGTGCTTGAGCAGGAAGAAGATGTGGAGTGTGGAAGGTGACAGAGGGAGGGGAGGAGATGCAAAAGAGGCTAAGAAGGTGAGGAGGAGACCAGCCATAAGAGCCAGCACCAGATGGAGGCAGACTTGATGGTTGAATACAAAAGATAAACATGGCTCATCTTCTTGGACGCTGGTGGCCTTGCCCCATGTCAGGCTAGCTGTCGCCTCTGGCATTGGATTTCCACCGCTGGTGGCAAAGGAGACGCAACGTACACAGTAGCTACCAGTGGGCCGAGGAGGATGTGCTATTGGACTTGCTCTCCTCTACTATTGTTTTACCATAGTGACATTTCTCATTATAACTTTCAGTTTAATTAACACACAAAAATTTATTTTTATTAATTGTATTGTTCTAATAAACCTATTGATTGGTTAAATATGTGTATACATGCCTTAAAAACTGAAGTGGGTCAAGCCAAATGATATTCACTTGACACGTGTTGCCCTTGATTTATGTTTAAACTGTGAATGGTTTGTTGTTGAATTGTACATGTTAAAAATAATCGGTGATCATTGATTTTTTGGCACTAAAATATTGTCTTTGTGAACTGCTGGCTGTTTTTCTTGTGGTCGTGTTGGCAAGAAGAGGAGGTCTGTGTGTGCGTGTGTGTGTTTGTGGTGTCATGGTGGATATTTTGAAGTGCGCACATGTCTGGACACATGGATCTACATAGAGTTTTCTTATGACCGGGAAAGTGGTTTTTCCTGCAGAGAATTCAGCATGTTGGAGGCTTATCTTGGAGAAAGACTTGTCAAAGGTTAGTTTTTGCAACAATTAATTGATTTTTTTTATAATTGATATTATCTTTTTATTAAAAGATTCTGTATTTTAATATAATACACTTCATACTCAAAGAATTCATTAAAATACCAAGGACCTGGAGCTTTAGAAACACAACACATATTTCAAAAAATCTTCTTTATATAATGTGGTTTTTACACCAAACTATGAACCAAGATTAGGACAAAAACTCGTTATATTTACCTTGTTTTTAAATTATTTTTTTAACTATGTTCTTACACATATTTCACATTGTCAAAGTGACTTAAATTTCTCGATATTAACCATGGATTCCTTTTAATTATATAAGCTTGATTTAGAATTTGTTATGTTGATTTAATAGCCTAAATTTATTGTTGGTTTTCAAAGAAACATTTAAATATATAAAATTATTCTTGGCATTTTGGCGTGGTTGACTATTGATTGTTCTTGCACAAATAAATAATTTAGGAAAAAGAGTCTTTAGATGCCCTGGTACTTATGAAACAGTTATCACATATGGAATTATTATTTCTAATAGCACATCCATATATGTACCTGTTTAGACATTATTTAATATCTACAAATATGTTTTAATGTTGTCAAATGTAAATGTTTAAGTTAGTGTATTTGATTATTTTTTAAGTAAAAGTATTTGTCAGTTTAATAATTTTTAATATTTTACATTTGCTACGGGGTATGTCTTTTGAATAGGAAAACAAGTAATGTTTTCAAAGTACATATTTTAGAGTGATGCTAATTTCAATTGTATCACATTACTGTCTCAAGCAAGTACTTTTAACAGCAAACTTAATCTGTAGGGAGGTAGAGGACTCAAACCGCTTCATCTCAGGAGGTCAAGTTCGATGCAACAAAGTGTTTGCAATGAGGGAAAGAGATAACTGTCAAGCCTTTATGTTTTTATTAGTGGTGTTTATGGTCGTACATCACTTGGATGCAGCTAGGTGCAGCGATGCAATAAAAGTCGGTTGAGCCGGCTCTCTCAGTTCTTAGATGGACATACAGGTCTAGGAACAGTTACTTCCACTTAGACTGGAGACGAGGTGTGCACAGCTAATGGACACAGTTTTTATTTATTTTTGCTAGTACATGCTAGTGCTATTACTGATTATAAGTGATACACTATCCAATCAGATGAGGATAGGCAGGAAACTGGATGATACCTAGTCAATTAGACTTCATCTGAGATTAAAATCAAATTTTAAAAACTTTTTTCGGCAGCACCTGTCAACAGATACAGATACAGAAACACTCAACTTGGTCAGTGAATAAATTAAATAAGGATTTTGATCTATAAGACATTCTTTCTGTCTATAGCAATTTAATTTTAGTTAATTGGCCACAGTTTTTATTTACTTTACCAGTACAAATGATGAACTTTATATATCAAAATACAGGCACTCTAGTCCCCTTAATATACTGGTTAGTACAAAATACAAACACTCAAAAGTCACGAAATACAATTCATTTTATACTAACTCAGATTTTTGACTAGGAACTTATTAACGATACAAAATGTTTTCATTTAGAACAAAAAAGAGTTTGCTCACTAGGAACTAATCCATTAAACATTTTCTTAGTTTGTACTTTATAAGCTAAATAAGAACAATTTCATAATGTAATAAAAAAGCTTATTTGTTTTCATTTCAAATTAAATAGTTAGTTTTTCCAAACATAAACATTTTCTCTTGTGTGGCTATGAGGAATTCTAAGCTATCTGGCTAGATTATGAGTTAACTAAGTTTAATACTTCTTTTTAAGCTAAATGATCTAATATTATAAACACATAACTTAGGGTAAGCTCATGGGTTGTCACTAATATACTGTTCCCTTCACTCTTTGTTTGACCAACCACACACAAAATAATGTAATGAATGAATTTATGTTTATTGGCAATATAAGAGCAAGCTTGATAATGTTGGAAGACCATTTACTAGTACAGTCTTGTCAAGCCTTACATAAACCTACAATAGAATAGAACACAACTTTATTTTCCTGTTAAAGCTACCTATTCTGTTGGAGCAATAGAACTTTATGATTTAAATGCGCCGTGTAAAATCTTCTAGCCATGTGGGCATCCAAGCACCATCGTTAACTTTTATTTGCACCATGTAACTAACAATACGGTTATTAACCAACAACTTTGTAACAAGCCCCCAGCATGACAATCTGTTTAGTCTTACTTTTCCTAGGGTGATTTTACATATTAGTTCTATGTATTGTCAGATACATAGTTGTTATTCTTTTTATGTAAATTTTATGGCTTAGTGTAATTAGAGTGCATTTAATTTTAAAGCTATCATTACTTTGCCATATAAATGCAAGCTGTCTTTTTACATCTGATCTAATCTTGTCCTTATCCAAGTGTGAGAAGGAAACACAAAATGTGACTGACAAAGATGGAAGCTAAAGGTGCTGCTTCGGTGTCTTTTTGGTCAAGCATTTATACAAGAAAGGGAGTAAAAATGTATGCCGTGTAAGGAAAAGGGGGAGGAAGAGAGATAAAAGACGGCATTAGTAGTGACAAGTTTAATTAATGATCTCTTGATTGCACTAACACAGTCACACACATACAGCAACAAATTGATGTCAGTGCTATATTAGGCACCTTCTGTGCTCTTCTCCTTGAAGCAGAAACTGTTTCTCTGAAGGAATGATTGATCTGAAGGACTTAAGACGGGACAAAGAGAAGAAAAAAGTACTAATAAGAAAAAGGAAACTGTGACGCTACACAACATTAAAATTAAAGTATGGAAAGAAAGGATGAAGAATAATGTGAGAAACAGGAATGGAAAAAATAAATTTGGCGTGAAGAAAATGATGTAATGATGATGAACAGTGGTTAACAAGAAAGATAAAAAGTCTGTGGATTTAAAATCATTGGAATTTCTAGTTTTAAATGTTGTAATGCACTTGTAAGGATACATTATTTGGTTAGACACATTAAATTGTGCACAGAACTTAAGCCGTAACTCAAGCCTTATTTTGAATAAGTCTATTCCACAATCAGCAGTACAACACTTCGCTCACTAAACACTTTAATATGTAACTAAAGGACTGAGGAAGTGTGAATATGTTAAAAGTTCTTACCACATAATTTAACAAATATAAGCATGGTGTTTACAATCAAGTAAACAATACACCTATATAGGGAGGCATGCATACTAAACATAAAGCTCATCTAGGCTGGTTTGTTGATGATGAGGTTGAAGTTTTGAATTACTGTTAGGTGTATTGAGCATGATTTTTCCTAAATAATTTTTCTTTTACACAAATGCAAGTATGTTTCCTGTAAATTCTACCTTGTCAGCCATACTTCATTAGCATAATTAAATATAACCACTCAGATGGGTTGTAAGATGCGACGCAAAAAAATAAATAACAATATATTAATAAAAATAAATATATATTAACATAATTTTTGTGCATTAAATTTTACTTTTAACTTCTTGTCGTCATACGTAAAATAATATCGGTACATTCAACACCAACATATTTCCCAAAATAGTATTATTTATTAGAATAGATTTAGAAATAATACTAGAAAGACTTTGATATTTTAAATATGTTTTTGTGCTAGAGAGTGTACTTGATGTTAATGACTTAAATTATTTTATCCAAGGAGACGGAATTAGGAATACGAATATTAAGTAAAACCTGTAGAAAAAAAAAGGAATGTCCATTATATATTATTATTATTATTATTATTATTATTATTATTATTATTATTATTATTATTATTATTTAATTTTGGCTGTAAATAATTTTACCAATTTAGTCCAAAGGAAAATCAAAACACATATTCCTCAAATTACTATTCTTAATTCATCCAAATATTCGAATTGGTTTTTTTCTACTATTAAATACTATATTAGGGAAAAAAAAACATTTTTTCAAAAAGTTTAAACAACAAATAATAGTGCATTCTATTCACATTTTTCTCACTTTCGTAAATTAGTTAAAACTACTTTGATAATAGACAGAGCCATTTAAATGAACTTAATTGAAAATAGTATTAAATGCAAACCTAAAGAATTTTGGAAATTTGTTAAAAATAATTGTGTGAATAAAGTTTTCCCATCTAACCTAGAAATTAATGGCAAGATTAGAGCGAATCCTTTATTAATTGCTACTGAGTTTTGGACCTACTTTCATTCCGTTTATAATTCAGCCTTTCCTGTCTTACCTTGCCCCGTTATTGAAACTAGCTGCGCCCTTGTATACATGCCACATTACACCCTTGGATGTTTCTAATGCTATAAAAAAAATTGAGTTCTTCTAGATATGCCGGGACTGATGGAATTCCAAGTTTTATTGTTAATGGCTGTGCCAGCATTTTCAGCCCTTTGTAATCCTATATCTTAAACATTAACCTGTCAAATGAAACTTTTCTTCTTACATGGAAACGATCTGTTGTCATACCTATTTATAAAAAAGGGGTAAAAACAAATGTTTGTAATTATAGACCAATTTCTCTCTTAAACACTTTCTCCAAAGTATTCGAGAAAATCATACATGAGCATACTTTCTACCACCTTAAAAATAAACTTTCAGATAATCAACATGGCTTTATAAAAAATAAATCTACTGTCACTAATTTAGTAGAATTTCTTGGGCATGTTGCCCCTCAAGTCTCTGCCCAAGGTCAGGTTAATGCTATTTATTTTAACCAAAGTAAGGCATTTGACTTATGTCAACATAGTATTATTCTCTCTAAACTTGGATAATTTTGGAGTTTTTCACTCATATGTAAATTGTTCAGCAGTTATTTGCATGAAAGATAATTCACTATTAAAATTGATTCTCACACCTCAAATACATTTTTAACATCCTGTGGAATACCATAGGGTCTAATTTAGGTCCTCTTCTCTTTAATATATTTATTAATGACATTGGTAAATATTTGAACTCATCTAGCTATTTACTCTTTGCTGATGATGTAAAATTATTTGAAACTATCAAATCAACTACAGATTGTATATATTTTCAAATTGATGTAAATGGTCTTTGGAAAATGGAATGTCTATTAATAAATCTAAGAGCAAATCTTTATCTTTTACTAGGAAAACTAATCCTTTCTTTTTTACTTATAAATTGGGCAGTGAAAACATAGTTCGCAACCTTTATATTAATGATCTTGTGTTCTCCTGGATAACAAACTTTATTTCCACTATCATGTTGACCATGTCATTTCCAGTCATTGAAATTACTTGGGCTTATTAAATTTATTACTTCATCATTTAAGAAAGTTGACTGTTTTTTATGTCTGTACTATGCCCTGGTTAGATCTAAGTTAGAATATGCTACTGTTGCTTGGAATTCCATTATCCTAACTGACTCTCTTAGGTTGGAAAAGTTCAAAGAAAATTTGTCGCTGCGTGCTATGATAAATTCTTTAGTAACCGGATTTATTATGATTATGAAAGAATTTTAAACCTCTTAAGGGATCCAAACTCTTTTCTCACGTAGACTTTATTGTGATACCCTTATTGTTTTTAATATTTTCAATAACAAAATTTCTTGCAAATTTGCCCTTGATCATGTAGGCGTTCATACCCTTCTCGGGCTTCTCATAATCCAATTTTTTTTTCTCTCAATAGCTCTTATAAGGTAAGCCCTATAGGTCATTTCTATAGCGCCAATTCTAGATTTGTCGAATTTGACTTCAATCATAAAAGAAAAGCTAAACTCATGAGTTAATTAAGGAAATCCCATATCAATAATTTATCATGTAGAGGTTCTGCCTATAATATTTAAATTTACAATACTTCTGATCTATTTTTTGCATATTGTTACTGCTTTTAACCATTCTTTAGTTATTTGTTATTAATGTTATTTTTTATTATCATTATTAATTACTATTTTTTCATAACCATTCATCCATTACAGCCAAGGATTAAACCCCAGACTCCTGGCTCGAGGTCAATCCCACAAATACTAACTTAGATCTGTTAGTTATGCTTAGTATTGTGTTGCTCAAAATTATAAATCAAGTACGTCAGCCTTTATTTCATTTTCATATATTTTCTTTATACCGGATATCACTATCTGTTCTATGCTGTATTACACCAATGGGATAAGAATAAAGAAGTTTAGGAAAAAGATACCCATATTTGTATGAAGTTAGCGTGAGGAACCCTTTGTAAAAATGATCTTCATTACACCCAGCCGTGATCCAACCCCATCCTTTCTCTCACCGGTAAACCAGACAAGAAAAGACTGTGTGCCCACATACAATTTTATACTCTCAACATTTCACATATTTATTTATTTTTTAATGATATTTCAAACTAAAATGAGACACGCTTTTAACCTCTTTCAATAAGACAAATTCTATAAAATAAAACAATATTGACCTAATAAATAAAAAACATTGCCATACCAATAGAGGCAAACTAAATTAACGCTGGTCAAATGTGATGTTCTTGACTCTAAACTCTGAAAACTAGTATTTGGTCATAACCAGTTTCTCATTGGTTTAGTACCCCCTCTCTAAGTTAGTAAACGTGTGTTATTAGCTCTTGGAACATCACTTATGGTGAGCTTTGAATAACTAGTTTCTTAATTTAATTATTTTCTTACCTCTCTGGATTCAAACCAAGGTCATTTTTAGAAAAAGTTAGGCAATGTTTGAAGGCATACCATGGTAGGAATCCTGTCCACTAGGCCAAACAATTAATAGATAACCTTGTGTCTAAATATATTAATAAATAAATTGTAAGACACAATCACACACACTTTCTCATATTTGGTATTATAGTGTGGAAGAAAATTTAAAAAATTAGCTTTTCAGTAAACTACCCTTAAGTAATTTTTTCTCATAAAAACATACACATAATATTATTAAATTGCAGTAAAAACACTTTGTATAAACAATTATTGTTCAATATCTAAACAAATTTCACCCATTTTGATTCCTCAAGGCTAATTTCAAAAAATTTCAAATTTTCTAATTTGTTGAAGTTAACTACCCTTAGATTATAACATATGAAAAAAAAAACATATATTATTATTTATTATCTAAAATAGACACCCTATACCAATTTTGGCTAGTTTGGTAAAGCTATTTTCAAAAAAATTCAAATTAATAAAAACAAATTGGTACTCACTAAATGACTATAATTTCTTTTAGAAAAATCGCTAGAGCCATTTAAAAAAAAAGTTTTCAAAAATCATTCATCAGTAAACAAATTTTTACCCAAAAACCAAGTATACAATGTTATTTGGGAGGTCAAACGCTCTCTAAATATCTATTTTAAACATAATTCTTATAGGAGTTTAAAAACAAAATCATCAGTAGTAAATTACAGTTAATTTGAAGCTGAGGGTTGAAAAAAATCTCTAGGTACTGCCCTATAACATCTAGATTCCAAGTTTGAACAAAATCCATCTAACGTTTAAGAACTGTGGCCAGGGACAGATTTATAGATGTACAGAGTTGTAAAATCTAATTTTTTTTTGTTTAGACACACACAAAACATAAAAATTCATTATAATATCGAGGTCGAAGATCTTCACAATTACAATACTTTTGCTTGATACAGAAAGTAAAAACGACAGTTTGGGAAATGTATTTACTGGCTACCTCTAAAAACTGTACATTAAAGGATTAAGTAATTACCATTAATGTGTCCATTTTTTTGTGTTAACTCGGGTAGAACTAGATACTCCAGGTAAGATGCTGCTTGCCATGGATAGAGATGAGGGAAGGACATACAAGCACCTCGTGTGTTTTACCTTGCTGGTAAAAAGCTCCATAGTTTTGGAGCTGTGACCTTGACTTGGAGAGGCTCTGAACAAGTGTGCCCCTGACTTTTAGACGACCACTCCATCATACTCAAAATAGTAAAAATGACAGCTTCCACAATCACTCTTTGCTCAACAATAGACTAATAGGTGGCGGTAGTTTGTATCTGACCTTTACTGGGCCTCATTACTCCATGACCTTCAGAGCAAGCAGCCAAAACGTAATTACAGTGATGCTTTTTTTTATAAGTTTGTTTATTTATTTTATTTTATTTTGTGGTGAATAATGTAGCTGATCATATAAAATCACTCTACTTCATCTTGACATAGGAATGAGTTTGATTCCCTTCTAAGGCTTTGTAACAGTAATTTTGCAAGTGGTTATTAAAGGGCTCTTTATGCAGCATATTTAGGGTTTGTATATTTTCCCAATTATTGACCTTATAAAACACAATTCACCCTTGTAGACTATGTGCACTCAAGCAGTCATGTACACTTCATTTACCCTAGAAGGAAGCAATATTACCTTGACCGTTTACACTATCTTAAAAGCTACACCATAGGGAAACCTCTGTGGATAAGCTTACATTTTAGGTTAACTGAAGTTTACATTACTATTGGTAGTTTAGATATCTCTAATCAAGAGACAGATATATTAAGTAATAACTAAACAACTATTTTTCATTAAGGGTACACATTTTAAGTTGCTGATGATGTATTGTTCACCCAAAATATTTACTCATTTTTATTGAATCATAACCAAAAGGCATTATTCATAGTTTTATTGGACTTGGTTACCTTTTACTACTTAAATTTGATTGATTCTTTAACTTTTTGGCCAATAAGGGGGCAGCAGAGGAAGGATTTGTTTCTGTGTGTGTTTCAAGAGTGATCAATATCTCTCAATTAGGTTAAACTGGAGTTCACACAGTTTAAGGCATCAAGTTTTCAATATACTGGATTGTAAGTTTGAGGTTCAGTTCTTAGCTGAGTGCTCTGGAGTGGTTTGCCCTCTTCATGCTAGTGCAGTTCTTATAAGTTACCCTCCCAAACCTTAACTTTCAGAATAATTCATACCCATGGTGTTGAACCTATCATTACGGTAATAATATAAATATGAGTATTTTCTGATTTCATAGGGAAATAGAACAAAAAAATCAAGTTGGACACACTTTATGTTCTAGAAATTTACATATTTCAATTAAAGTACAATTTGATTGATGCTGTAGTCCTATTTTTGGGGACAAACCATATGTGAGTATTATTTTATACTATCTATAAATGTTTGGAATGTAAACAAAGTTGTTTCAGAAGTTTCTTAAAAACCTAGTTTTGGTGTAAGACACTTTAGGCATATAGTGTTTCTCAAATTTTTTGTACAAATTATAGGTACACATCTCCATAGTAAACTTTTTTATACAAACAATACATCAAGAGACTTGACTAAACCATGTGATAAGAGGGATGTACATATATAGACTTTAAACCAAAAACAAACATTTTGAAAATTAGGAGCGATTTCATAAACTGACACATTTATTAAAACCTTAACAAACAAACTCATAACGTATTTCATTAAAATAAGATATCTTTACCATAACTTAAAACAGCAATTTATTAAAATATACGCTTAAACAAGTAGATTGGTTTTAAAAGCAGAGCAAAAAATATTACCCTACTAAGTTATTTAATTTACATTTAATGTCATCATGTTTGGCTTACAACTAGATACATAAACTTATGTTTGGTAACTCATTTTACATTAACGAAAGAAAGTTTGAGCTTACAAAGCTCATTGTCGCACATACAATATTACACCCCTATTTCCTCTTTTTTTTTTAGCATCACGTCTTACTACCCATTTGGTCAATACACATGCACTAATTGTGCTAATGTGTTAAAATGAGAAAGGTTGAACTTAAAGGAAGGAGGAAGTGTACCCACATTTGTGTTAAGTAAGAGTGAGAAACCTTTTAGGGAAAACTACCTTCAATACACCTGATCAGGATTCAAACCCTGATCTCCCTGTCATCTGAAGTGTAGTCTATTGCGGGAATGACACCTTAGATTATGCGGCTACTGAAGCAGCCTCTCTTGAGCTAGTTCTATCTAGTCCATGTCATTACATCCTATTTCTTTCAGCTCCATTCTAATGTTATCCTCCCATAAAGAAATATTGGACATAGTTTGTATTATAAAAGTTAAATAAAGCCCATAAATGCAGTAACTTGATTTTCCAAACTTATTTTTACTATGGCAGGTGGGAAAGCATTAGCCAGTCTTAATAGAAGGCTGTCTCTTGAGGTTGGGGCATTAATGTACAATGTAAATATGTGTATTGTCTGGTAATGTACCTCACCCACAGATATTTTTATGGCGGAAGATGTTCAAACAACTTTTTCATTGAGTCATTAAACTTTTTTTTAAATTTAAAACAATTGACGTGGGTTTTTTTTATATTGTTAAATCATGACAAATTCTACTTTAAGTCTTTACAGCACATATGCGCAATTAAATGCGGCATGTCTCGGTATGAACATAAAAACTAATTTACTATTTATATTGTTAGTTAATGATGATAGAAGTGTACTCACATTATTTTTCATTGTAAAATAAATCATATTTTGGGCCTTGAGTTAAAGTGCTAAGTTACTAAATTTCAGAAATTGTATCAAACTCCAATAGAAAGTGGTTCCATTCACGATAGGATTAAAATTTAGTTTTAATGCAATAATAGTATCATTAGTAAGTGCAGGCAGGGTTCGAGTAAGTGCACCAAAAGTGCTTTTTTTTTTAGAGAGAAACAACCCCTCTTTTATTGAGCTTTTAAATAAAAATATATTGTAAAATATAAGAGCTTGACATATTATTTATTTCTAATTTCAGGAAACATTAGTCTGTTTTATAAATCTATTTTGTTTCTAATTGTATTTGTAATCACTGATGTTTGAGCTTACTTATAAGAAATATAGTGAAAATAACATCATAATGTACAGTTATAACTTTAAAAAAACATCATTGGGTATTATTTTATATCTTGTTTTCTATGGCCTATAAAGTTGCATAATAATTAATAAACTTCTAGAAAGTAAGATAGTTGTTTATTACAATGTGTCAAATGTAATTCTTAAATAAAAAGCAAACACAAATATGATAGTCTTAGTGGAACCATTTTCTTTCTACTCAGGAACTGGATTTTTTCTATTTGAGTGTAAACCATAAAGTTTTTCTTAGAGCAGTTAATCCAAGCAATCATATTTAAAATAAAATTTATTACTTTTAAACTAGTATTTACTGAGAAGGAAAGGCTTGGTAACTAAAATATTTTTATTGTTCATGTTTCTTACTATTTATTAATTCTAAGACTATGTCAGAGTTCCTATTATTATTATTATTATTATTATTATTATTAATTTATTTATTTTTCTACTTTTTATTAAATTATTTTATTTTTAAAAGTCACATTCTCACCGAATCTTTACAAACAACCTAAATATAGTCAAATAATTTATTTCCCTGTGAAAGTTAAAAAAATAAAATTGTGTATTAATGCGAGTGTAAAACTTGAATTATTTGACACATAATAAAGTTTTTTTCACGGTGTTTTTATTGTTGCCTTTACAATTTGAGTGACATGAAAATGGGATGATTGATGGTCCACATCTGGCTCCAAGTAAAGTAGAAACACTTCCGTGTTGGTTGGTGTTGCCGCACTAACAAATTAACGACATAAAGATTTGTGCCTCACCTCTTTTATCCTTGCTCTTTATCTTCTTCCCATGCACATACTTTTTTTTATTTATATCTTTATATCACCTCCTCGTTTTACCTCACGATCTGTCAAGTCCCCACCCCCCAACTTGAGTTGGTAATTAACAGTAGTTGTCTGAGAAAAAACTTTGAATAGTACAGTCTTACACCATCTGTTGGTTTTAAGACTGTCCAGATGTATTTTCACACACCATCCCACATACCGCGTGGTCCGGTTCTTGTGTACCTTTCCAATTTGCCCATTTAGAAGCAGAGACTGATGGTCTGCCCCTCGGGGCACTCTGTGTCCTCTTGGAGAATGCACAGGTAGCGTGGAGTCTTGTGAGTGAATTCCCAAGGAAAGGAAAACTTTGTCCAAGAAGTCAAAACTTGTTCCCATGAAGAGTCAATATTGACACAGTGTGTTGTAGTTGCTCTTGAGCAGTTCCATGGACGATGTTAGCTTAGCTTGAATATGATCTCCCTGCCAATAGAATTCATTCATGTAGCCCCTTTCAATGCTCAAAAAACTTCATACAATACACAAAATGGTGTTTTATTAGTTATTAATAATGATCTTTATTTTGGGGGAAGTTAATACAAATTCCTTTTTTTACAACTAACCACCCCAATTGTATATAAAATATAAACTTATTTAGTAATAAATACTATTAATAATATTTTATCTAATACATTTTAACACCATTGTTTATGATTTAATCTATAGTGAATATGAGGAGGGTTGTAGAAAATGTATCCATGTTAGTGTGGAGTGAGATAAGAAAATTCCTCCCCATTGCACCTGGCCAAGATTAAAGCCGTGACCTTTCCATTGCTGGCAAGTTAGTCTACTGTGAATCTAACACCTTGACCAGTCTGATAACCTGTTCACCTGTATACTTTTTTAAACTCTATAGTTATTGATTATCTCTACAAAAACAACTGGTTCAAATGAATTAGCATTTGGTTATCTAGATAATTAAGAAAATGTTTACACATATCCCTCGTATTGGTGTCATATGGACTCGATGTTGACTCATTTACCCCGGTTTGTTGGTGGCGAGGTCAAGGTTCAAATATAGGTCACTCATACTAAGGCTAATTTTCTAATAATGGTTTCCCACTCGTCATTTACATAAATACGGGTACATCGGTGCAGAGTCAGACTGGGCCCTCCAAAAGGGCGCAGACTTTGGATTTTCAGAGGGTGTAAAATATGACGAACTCAAAAAAGTTTACCTTTTAATTATAAAATAACTTTAGAAGTGCTGGTAGAACCCAATAATATTCAATAATAATAAATATTAGTGGTTATTGGCAGGACATCCAAGATAAAAATATTTTTGATTTCCCTATGTGGCTCAAGGCATTGTTGAATATTGTGAGTTTCATATGTTATTTTTAATAAATATAGTATAAAGAAAAATTAATGGGATAGGTGAATTTTATTCCACAAAACATCTAGCATTTAAGTAACAAATGGTAAAATATATTATACTATATCCGTGGCAAGGATCCTCTGACTATTCAACAACATTTGTCTTGAGCAAACTGGGTTTGTCTCAGAGAAAAGGAAGGGTAGACATTACACCCCAAATTACCTCAACCAAACTTGACTTGTATCAATATACAAGTATACAAGTCCCTTCAAAGCAACACACCCTCACATTTCAAAATAGACACCAAGATTCCAAACATTTTAGATTTTGAATTTATTAAATGAATTCAACTTTACATATCCAAATTATAATAAGGGAGGGATGCTGTTGTAAATCCCATTTATAATATAATAATAGGTGTGATGTTCATCTAATATTACTAGTAAAAATAAATTCATTAGAGAAATTAGAAATGGAAAAGCGAGAGAGAGAGAGATATATGTGATCAAAACTTATTTCAGTGAGGGAGCCGTGTTATGATCTCAGTAAGGTTATGTGGGTACAAATTTGAAGGCCTACAAAATGCTCTCCCTACTAACCAAACTTAGTAATCAAACAATAGTTTTTGTTGTCTGATAACTTAAATTTTCTTAATTCTTACCTCAGTAACGAAAAATTATGCAGGAGCCAAAAAATTACACACACATAAAATCAACACCAAACTCTATCAATCAAGGCTAAAACAACTAAACAGCTGATTTCCACCGCTCCAGTTGCAGTCATAGCCACGACACAGCCATACTTAATCATGGAAGAGGTGTGCCTTCTCTTCCACTTGTTACTGGGTGCCGATCGCCCCTTGTTGCTAAACACCCCTTATTGTACTCACTCATATTTAATTTCCTCTTCATGCCTCTGCCTTGTCTTGATTATTTGAATATTATTTGGAATTTAAATTTCTTATTTTCATCATTGCAAATTTTTTTTTTACCAAGAGGGAGGCAGAGTCTTGGCCGAATGTGCAAACTCTAGAAACCTGAGGGCGCGCACAGGGCCGGCGGGCCAGTCCGAGCCTGTATCGGTGGCATTTCATGAGTTGGAACATGGGGGTGCTGCTTAGGGGAATGGGAGGGGCATTTTGAATGAATACCTAATGGGAGGATCCAAATAAAGTTATCTTTAAACATGTTATAACTCAACATATTTACTAAAACTAAATAATTTACATGTTTTCTTAGCAAAAAGATAATTCAACAAATTATATAATAGGTATAGATAGGACCTAAGTTTAAACATTTCCTAATTTGTGTTTTTTATATATACAACTAATACTTTTATTATTATTATTATTATTATTATTATTATTATTATTATTATATTATTATAATTATTATTATTATTATTATTAAACTATAGTAATAGGCCTACTACAGTTCTCAAACACACACAAAAAAGTATAATTTTATACATATTATATAATATCATTATTTTTAAACTATTTATATAGTTTTAAAAAATAATGTAATAATTGTAAGATATTAACAAAACAAAATTTTTTACATCTAAAATTATCCACAACTGAATCAAGATATCTCAAACTTATCACTTTGCTGTAAATAAACATGACATAATACTAAATTAAAAAAAGAAACAAAATTCAGTGATTATTATTTCCTTAACATAAATATTAGATTATAAATTAAATGCAAAATATTACAATTACAATTTAGAGGATCATAATATTATAAATACACATTTGTGTAGTGGAAACCAAATAACGTAATTTATATTTTAGTACATTTTCTAAGCTTCAGTGACATCAGATGCACCCTCTGATTCTAATCTAATTTTTTTCAACGAAACATTCATTATTCATTTCCCCTATAGGTTTGACAGTTAAACATGCAAGACCACATGATTAAATATAAATAAAAATATTAGTCGCACAGTTCAATTCAAATTTAAACTCTGCTGGCTGTCAACTGGATCAGCAAATCTTGCATCTACAATCCCACCCGAGTGTTTGGGAATTCTCTCTACGCCCCTCTTCTGTTTCTATACTACACCAACCTGCCTCGGTGGCGTAGTTGGCTAACGCGCTAGTCGTGTTGAGCTCAACCGCCGAGGACGGGGAGATCGAGGTTCGAATCTCGGTCGGGTGAACTGAGGGTGGTTTTTCCTAAATGGTTTTCCACTCTCTCTCCACGCAAATGCGGGTTCACTTCCTCTAAATTCAACCTTCCCAATTCCTAATCCATTAGCGAAATTAGTACTTAAGCGTATAACCCGAACGGGTAGTAAGACGCGGTGCTAATATAATAATAATAATAATAATAATAATAATAATAATAATAGTAATAGTAATATACTACACCAATATACATGGGGCTCATGAAAACCTTTAGTCCAAAACATCACAATTACTGTCCATCAAAATTATGTTAGTCTCAAAAATTTTGAAAATATAGTACTTTAAATTGTACTATGGTTAACTGTATTAAAATAAAATAGAATGCATCTAGAATTATGGAGGGTTCTGCAGTACTAGAGTACATTGCTTCTAAATTATATCTTCTTCATCCCTACCACCAAGGCCGTAGCCAGCCAATAATTTCAGGGGGGGTTTAGTGGGCCCATCCCCCAATTGACGGAGGCTAGAAAAAATTCTAAATAAAAAACTGTTCTAGAAACTATCTGAAGTGTTTTTTTATGGCAACACTACCCCTAACTATCGGAGGCTAGGACAAATTCTAATTATTAAACGGCTCTAGAAGTTCTCTAAAGTTTTTTTTATGGTAACATAACCCATCAACTGCCGAAGACTAGGACAAATTCCAGATATTAAACAGCTCTAGAAGTTCTCTAAAGTGTTTCTTTATGGCAACATAACCCCCTAACCGCCGAAAAATAGGAACAATTCTAAATATTAAACACCTCTAGAAGCTATCTGAATTTTTTTTATAACACCATAACTGCCAAAGGCTAGAAAAAATTCTAAATAACAAACACCTCTGGAAGCTCTCTGAAGTGCTTTTTATGGTAACACAGCCCCCTAATTTGTACTTGTACCTTAATTTTGATATTGTTTGAACCATAAATAAAGCCATATATATTTTGTTCATAAAATTTCATGGGAGGGGGTTTGAACCCCTAAACCCCCCCCCCGACTACGGCCTTGCCTACAACAATAGGATAACTTTTATATATATATATATATATATATATATATATATATATATATGGGTGTGTAAAATATAGTGATTATTATTTTGTTAAATTATCAGCTATCCCCACTTTTTCAAGTTATATATATATATATGTTTGAAAAGTATATATGTATATATATAAAACTTTAAAAGGTGGGGAGAAGCAGTGAAAAGTAATTATATACTATTATAAAAATATAAATAAATGAGGAAAAATAAAACACAACAAGACCCTGAGAAAGAAATCACACACACAAAGATATAAATAAACACACCCTCACTGGTGATTAGCTGATAATTTAACAAAATAATAATCACTATATTTTACACACCCATACCAATTATATCTCTAAATACACCCTAAACACAATGGCCGACTTGCCACTTCCATTTGCTCTATCTTCTTTTGCCAAGGTATGTCTCAAGTTTAGGTAAACCTTCAACTATTTGTGAGCCATTGCTTTGTCTGCTGTTACAGATAGTATTTTCAAGGTTACATATATTTCTAACATTAGACAAAGCATTGATTGATATTTATTTGATAATTGAACACAAATTTTAAAAAAAACTGAGGCTTTTGGCCACTGGATACAAGCATATCTTATTAAATTTATAATTCTGAAGTATCTATACAGTTTTTCTAAAATTAGTGCCAGTTATTTTTTAAATCTCTTTTATCATGATTAGATTTAAAAATTTAAAGCTATTATGATTTGTGCTGCAGGGTTCCCTTTTCACAATTAATTAAAAGTATGTATGTAAAAAAAAGATAATTAACATGACAAAGCATTTTTAGTATTATAGACATCATAATAAGTATATTTACAATAATGTAAGTGTTGAGATTGTATTTAATAAAATAAAAAGACGAAAAAGAACATATTATCTTGCCAAAACTAGCTTATCACTCTGAGTGTTTGTTGTTTTGATGACTGTAGTTCCTGTGGGATTCCCAATGAGGCTTAATTTAAATTTAATTAATGAACATCTTCAATGAGTTGACTTTAATAAACTAATAAACAAGTATAATGTATGTTCTTATTTAAAATAAAGTCCTTATAGAGTATTAAAGGAGTTTACTTGCTTTAGAAAGTAGTCAAATTGTTGCATTGAAAAAAGTATGACTTAGCTATTTTCTACAGGGCTAGAAATATAGCTTTTAATCTACCTTGTTAGTTCTGGCCTCATTAGCATAATTCATATAAATATATAAAACCCAAACAGATACTAATACGCAGTGAAAAAAGAATCCATATACAAATTTGAACTTACAAATGGACGCCTTGAATATTAGTACTAGTTAAACTTGAGCTAAGACAAATTTATAATATTGATTAGTCATCTTTAGTGTTCTTGGGTAAAGTGCTCGCCTCAGAACCCATTGTTTGTGGGTTCATACCCAGCCGGTGTCGGTGGATTTTTCTTGAGCTATAAAAATGTGTAGCACAACTTCCTTCAGAGGGGAAGTAAAGCTGTTGGTCCGATGTTGATTGTGGTATGTAAAAGAACCTTGAAAGATATTTGAAATCACCATTCATGGCAATCGCTCATAGAAATTCTTGTGTGCTGATATAATCAGTCAGTCTAGAAAGTCCACGTTAAATACCTCAAATAAATAATTTAAGTTAATATAGGATATAATTTCATTAATCAGACATTTTTACCAAAGTTCATTTTTTTCTTATATATTATGTATATATGTCAGAGGGAAAAATCAAATTATATACAATATATAATATCTAAGCGTGCATTGTCTCATTGCCATTGCAAAGTGTGCCGTGTTGCGGTCTTAAAATGAATAAGATTTAAAAATACCGGTTAATAACACCTTCTACAGAGAGTGCCCCTGGGCTACTCAAGCAATGGCCTTCATTTCATATTGCTATTTCTCAATCTGTCAATGTCAAAAAGAGTTTATAATATATGTATATACTTGGCCTGCATATGAACTCATAAGGGGAACATTGTGGTTCTTTGTAACGGTGTGATGCTGAGCGCACACTTATAATAGACAACCAAAGGTGAGGTAAAAGAAACAGGCAATCACAAATAATGTTGTTCAATTTCATATTTTCACAAGAATTGAAAAATAAAAATGAATATATTTTTCCCGAATCCATTATTTTTACTATATTTAATGTAAAGTAAAAGTAATGTTATGTAAATTAATCATAGATATGTTACAGAACATTATGAGAAACAAGTATAAAGAAAAAAGTATATATCCAGATATATCACCCTATCCATATTTTTCTGGCCCTCCCTTTTTTACTCTTCCACTTCTGCATTTTCTTTTTTGTTTACCACAAATCTATGTATAAGGAGCTATACATAGTAATGAAAATTAATAGCATATTGAAAAATTCCCATCAACTCTAAACACTAACAGCATTCTCTTATACTTGTAAACAACTATGGTGAAAGCTTATTCCTACACCTACAACAGCAATTTTTTTTTCTTTAGTAATATCCTCTGAGAGTTAGAAAGTTTTATACCTTACTTTGCTATGTTTTTATTGTAACCTTTCACCGAGTACTTTTTATATATGTATATATAAAGGCGTTGAATATGGACGATTTAAATTGCATAGGTACTTAGAGGTGAAATTTCAAAAAAAATCATGAAACATCTATGGTAAAGAGACCAATCAATTCATCACAAAAAAAAATAGCAAGTCATTTAGACACGTATTACTTTAAAAGTAACACTACTGAAGTAAATAATTTTTTGACTGACTACTTTAAATGCCACTTTCGAGCCATAGTGTGGCATCACAAAATGTCAACCTTTCACATGAGTGGCCATACGAGAGCCACATATCACTATGTTATTTAATTGCTGTGATGGATATGGAAGAAGCTGTAATTGTATGATTATTGCTACATATAAAAGTTGAAATATGGGTGTGCACAAAATTAATAGTTTGAGATTAACTTATGAAAATTTGTTTTCACTCTAATTTAGAAAGTTGATATAATGACTTGATCATTTATAAAGAAGTTTTTTGAACTTATCTCATTGTTTTACAATAAGAAACTAATAAATAATAGTAATTTTAAAAAAAACGCAAACATTTAAAAACAACATAGAATGCATACACAAACTTACAAAAAAATTAAAAAAAAAACACTAATGAAACAATCTATCATTTATATTTATATGTACATATTTGTATAAAAAATATTAAGTATAAATTTGCTGAAGTCATCTTGTTGTATACATTTAATAATTAATTAATTAAAAGATACACTCTAATTTTTTTAATTGCAACTAGTGACATAGACTGCATAAAGACCTTATCATAATTATTTTAAAAATGTGTTACTTATTTCAAAATGTCAGTGAAATATTATAATAAATTAGTTGATAGTCAATTAGGAGAGTCATTAAGTGCTAGACAGGCTTGTATTGAACATATCACATTATCTGTTTTTAAGACTGAGCCGTTTTAACACAATGAATCACACAAGTTGTGTCTCATGGGAAATCACTTATTCAACTGCAGATGGTTCCTGTGGCTCAAACACAGATTATCTGGCGCACTACAGAACCTATGAACAATTCCATTTGCTACATTGGTTTTGCTGATCACAATGTAGCTTGAAAGTGCTCCTTGTGAAAGGCACCTTAAGCTTCCATAAAAAAAAATGCATTAACAAAATATGTTTGGCATTCAGTCAAATTGTGTTAAAGAATAAACTTATATTTATGTAAAAAAAATTTTTTTAAATTTAAATGTGGCTTTTCATGATCAAATAGTTCTTTGAAAGGGAGTTAGAGTGATTAAATATTTATATAAGTCCAACATTGTTTTTAAACATTTAAAATAATTAGTGAAAATGTTTTAAAGTTAGTTAGGGCTATTTAAAAATTGGTATTACAATTTTCTTTTGAAGCTGTATGTTTATGATATTTTATTGAATCCATCACTAGCATTAGTTTGTAAATCCAATTTTTGCTCTTTGGTATTATATAAAGCAGTAGTTTATAGATGATACCAAGAAAATCCAAATGTGGACATTATTAAGTTGAAGGAATTATTTGTTTTTTACTTTTTGTTATTTGTTTATTGTCTTTAAAATATCTAAACATGCATAATTGTTGAAGTTGATAAATTTAAGTCATCTTTACATTCTTTTATACTTAACTAGGCACACACTATAGAAACAAACAAAAATATTTAGAGATGTACATAGATTATATTTATGGAATTTGATATAGCAGAGTTTTTAGTGCTTGTAACTTCCTGATTGTGTTTTGTATGCATTTTATTGAGAAATATAATTTTGACATACCTTTGTATTTTTCTTTGTTTTTAAAATCTAACTTCAACCATTTTAATTAGGTACTATGCCTGATTGAAGAATCTTGTTTGGATTTAAACAAAATACTATATTGGATAGATGATTAAATTTTATCGCTTTCGACCCAAATATGGGCTATCATACAGTTCCTGAAAGAAATGGAATGACATTTATTAAATATTGTTTTAGTACATTTAGCGTCAGTTTGTCTATTTTTATCTCACTCATATGAGAAAACATTAAGAGAATGGGGAATTTTAATTAAATACACAAGAATGGGTCTGTAGAGAGAATGCAAGAAAACATCCTGAGATTGTGAGCTTTGATCATATTGCAACTGCCAGAGCAGAGCCAAATGCGCCAGCTACAAATGGGGAAAAAAGCTTGTGAATTTAATCTTCAAACACACCAACCCCATAACTTAATTATTTCGAGAGAAAAGTTTGTGTCATTCAAAAACAAAAACTTTTTTTTTTATTTAAGAGTTTCAACACAAAATTTCTGTCACATGTCATTCTTTGGTTGCTGACCATCTATTTGTTGGTTAATGTTTCCATGGTCCAAACTTTCTTTTACAAAGGTGACTGATATCTGTATGGTCTTGAATCACTGTCATGTCTTTATTGTTTCGTTATGGTGGCCTTTAAATAGAGTACAAAGTCGTGAAGGTAGTAAATAGAGGTAGATGTGTTGCCGGCCTGATGAAGTATATTAGCCATCTGTCATGTGATTTTATTTATGACTCGGTCTTCTCTCCGAGCTCTCTCCAGTCTCCATTCAAATTGACCCACATCTTGCAGTACCTGGCTTCAAACTTAGCTATCCCACTTTGTCTAAGGGGCAACCAATGTTTTCTGCTTGCAGTACAATGCATACATAACAGCTGTGTACAGTTAGGTTTTATGTGTAACCGTACTTTAATTAATAGGTTACAGTGAAGAGGCAATCTAGAATAAATTTTTTTTTTGTCAGGGAAAGAATTAAAATAGCACAAGAAGAAAATAGAGTTTGTGATGCTTTATAATGATCAACACATTACAACAATAAAATAAACCTATTTTAATAATCTTAGTCATTTAAAAACATTGTATGGATGTCTTCTACTCCTTAAGTCACAAAACCTGGGGGGTGTGGGGGTGATAACTCTGCTCAGTTCTGAATATTTCTAGAAATTTAACTTTGTAAACATCAGGAAAAAGTCAGAAATATTAAAATACTCTTAAAAATTTCTGATGGGAATAAACAGCAAAGTATTTCCTTACGGTATGTAATTAATTTCTGTTTTTATTATCTGGATGATTATATTATTTTTCTATTTTAATTCATTAAAGTTTAAAGAACACAATTGTTTGTTCATCCTGGTTTTCTGCCTTCATCATCCCTGCCTCTTAGTTTATACCTAATAGACATTTGTTTAGACATATTATTAAACAAATTTGTTGATCTTAATTGAAAAAGATGACGGATTTATAAAAATACCACCCTCTTCCTATTTGTATAGCAGATACATTTTACTTATGATTTTACATCTTGCATGTGTGTAAATATTGAACACATTTAATCTTTGTAATATTGTATTACATAAATTTATAAACTGTTTTTCTTCTAGTTTGTACTGCTATTTTAAAAAAATCACTTTTCTATTTATATTTAATCAAATTAAATGTGAAAATTAAGTTCCCCTTTTTAAGTTCACCCTTAAACATGGGTGTCTACCATCTGGGAAAATTCGGGAACACTAAAACTAGCCGGGAATTTCTTAGGTCAAGTTGAGTAGACACCATGACCTGATAGGTACCCGGCTAGGTACTTTCTATTCTATTTATTTTGTATAGTAATTAATCCACTGTCTTTTGAAGTATACTAGTTAACTGTTTTTTAGACATATAAGGTAGTTTTTTATTTGTTTTATTTATTAAATCCCTTTAGAATTGAAGTCATAATATATGGGCATATTAAGATCATAATCAGTATGGTCAATTTTTACATCGTACCATGTGAAAGCCATTTTGTCATAATTGACAACGAAATAATATTAATTTTTAATTTAATATAAAAACATTTTGGTTCATTGTTTTATTTGGCAATTAATTAAAACTTGCTGGCTGTCAATTTTTTTTTTCTGAGCCCTGTTTATATAATGATCACACAAATAATCTTGTAACTCCTGATAGTGGAAATGATGTGTGGTTTATTCTATGTCCAGGGCCGCATGCCGTTTGTCCGTGCCATGAGCATGGAGCAACGTTGGCAAGACCTGGCCAACCTACTGAGCTTACCGGGCCCTGTGGACTCTGCAGCCGCCGCCAACATGACGCATCCCTTTGCCCACCATCATCATCACCACCATTACCACGGAGTAGCTTACCCCCCTGATAACAGCCGCAGTGTGCTGCTCCATAATGCCACCTTGGCCCCACCTGTTGGTGACCTCAATACAACTAGCCCTTACTCCTCCGGCAGCATGAGTGAGTTTTTATCAACAAAATTATGTCACATAACCAAGTACCACTAAAATATACTGCATCATCCCACACTATGATTGAAAACCAATTTTTTTGTCAATATTTGCATCATTGTGACTGTTAAAATTAACTCTCTTTTTATTGATTCTAATCATTTATATAATAGAAAACTTATAAAGTCCTTTAATATATAATAGAGGTGAAATAGAATTCTATCTTTCTTTTTCTTTTTTTTTCTTTTTTTTTTTTTTTACTGTTCCTAATAAATGATAACATTAAAGGAAAAGGAAAAAATAAACTTAGGAGTTGACCACTGGGACAAATTTTTATCAACCAATGTAAAACTTTTAAGTATTGACCCGCCTTGATGGAATAGTTGGCTAACGCACTAGATTTATGTTGAGCTAGCCTGCCGAGGACGGGAGATCAAAGTTTTAATCTTGCTTGGGTGAACTGAGGGTGGTTTTTTCCTAAATGGTTTTCCACTTCCCTCCACACAAATGCGGATTCACTTCCTCTGTATTCAACCTTCCCAATTCCCAACACATTAGTGTAATTAGTACTTAAGTGTATATCCTGAACGGATAGTAAGACACGATGCTAAGTATTATTACTATTTAAGTATTATATTCGTGTTATTAAAATATCAAATCTTCTGAATCACATTATTAATTTCATTAATATTTATGTTTGTTAGCCCAATGTTACTGTTATGAATAATTGCATCCATCACCTATTCAAACGATTGTTAGAGTAAATCTAATTAGACCAAAGTTGTTACTTTAATAGTAAAGCCCAAGGGCATAGAAAGCTAATGTTTATAGGGGGAGTCTGCTCAAAAATGTTACTATACCTCTAGCTAATAAACCCTTAAAATCTTAGGGGGGGGGGAGTCCAGACCCCTGTACCTCAACACCCCCTTCCTCCCACTTTCTACACCCTTGGATTAAAACCTACGTGTGTAGACTAGGTTTAACACTTCTTTATTCCAGTTGCTACAGTACCTAGTAAATAAATTCTTAAGTGCTTAGTTTCCAAAATACCAACAAATTTATCCACAGTGTTGGCTATAGTTTTTATTTTTTTAACTCTTCAATATAAATAATATAAACCTTTCCAGTCCATAAACTTTCTTATTGTTATTCAAAGGACTTTTCCTATAAGCTACTCTCTTGATCTTTACATATTGGATTATCATAAATATCCCTCAAACACACAAATTAAAAAATTAACAGTCACCAGTTTACTGGCTATATATATCTTTTATATTTTACATAGTTTACGTGTTAATAAGTTTAATTGCAATTTTCATAATTGGGACCATTGTTTTTTTTAGTATTTTGAAATTTTTCTTTTCATTATGATATAGTGTGTATATGATAGCTATGATTTTGCAGTCGGAGTTTCCAACCTTGGCTCAGCTGTGGCTACATCTATGAACCTCACCAACAGCAGTGAGCCTATGGGAGACACCACTTCAGCTGCGTTCAAAACGGACACCAACCATGATATGATGTACTATCAGGTAAGACACTTTTTAACTTGTTTCCATACAGACACTAAATGATGTGAGTGTACACTGGGCTAAAGTTTCAGGGAGATGAAAATGCTTTGCACAACTAGCATTTAATTTACACAGACTCCATTTAGCTGTTTTTGGAATTGGCATTACTTATAAATTTACACATTCATTTGCTTAGAATTTATGTGGTTAAAACTATGCACCAACAAGTTTGTGCAGCGCAGCAATAAGTTGGCGCTTCTAGCGCAAATGCTTTCACTAACCGTTGTCTTTCTGTGGGGGATTCACACGTTTGCCTAAAAACAGGAGCGGAATTAAAATGTGGTCATGTGATGAGCTACAATCCATTCACAAGAAATCAGTGCAAACTGCATAAGTTGTCTATATCAATAAAGACAATATTAGCTTTGGCCAAGCTTCTCTATAAAATTCCTGTTGAAGAACCAATCAAATATCAAAACCGACTGATTCTTTTAGTGTGAATGCGTCAACATCCATCATGACAATAATCTAAAATATCGGTTTATTCGTTATAAAATTAAATAAATTGAAAACCAAGTAGTGTACTTTTGGATTGCATGGCTTGAGTAAACATACATTTCTTTTAGCATGTGAATTGCAGACATGTCAATCAAGATTTAATGTAAAAGAGATGTTTTCATTGTATTTATTATTTGTATTGTATTATTATTTTATTTTTATTGTATTTATTATTAGTAATACCTGCATCTCGATTGGGGGATGGAAGGAGTCACATGAATTAAATGTCAAACTCATATAGTTCGTTGACAAGGAAGTCATGTTTTTAGTATTTAGGGCTCTTTTTCTTAAAGGGTTTCTCACTCTCCCATCACACAAATGTGGGTACATTCCCTCTAAATTATACTTTCCTTATTCCTACCCTGATGCCTTGAAAATAAATTACTTATTCAAATGCTTTGGTGGGCGCATGTTTAAGGCACTACCCTCACAATAGGCTAGACTGCTGAAGACTGATAGATTGTACCCAGATCCCGGTCGGGTGGGTTTTACTAAATGGTTTTCCACTCTTCCTCTAAGCAAATGTGTGTACACTTCCTCTAAATTCAACCTTTTTAATTCCTAACACATTAGTTTGGTTAGTGCATAGGCATAGACCCGAACAGGTAGTAAGATAAAAATAATAAAACATTTTCTCTGTCTTGCTATATTTTATTTTAAACTGTACTTAATTGTTCCTTGCAATTTTATTTTTTTAGGCTCCAGGTCTCACTACTCGTTCAAATTAAACACAAATTTAGTTATAACATGGATGGTTAGTGAAATGTAGTAAAAAAATAAAAATATTGTGAGTGACAAATAAGCACAGTTTAAAATAAAATACTGTGAAGAAACTAGATGAATCAATTAGATCTTAGGCACCACTTTCCAACCATAGCCCTTATCTTATGGAAAACTATATTTGATTTATGTGGCCGTTTTCAAAACCATAACCACTGCTTTAGTCAAGACCTAGATGTATTACTTATTCATTAGAAGTCCTTACCTGCAAGTGTTAAGTTTGTTCTATTGTGCTTGAATATTATTCAAAAGGCTTGGGTTTGATCTCTCTGCACTGAGAACTGTGCAACTTCCTATACGTTATCAAGGGGAATGTAAATTTTCTATAAAATGCACTCCCTCCATTATGATCTTTAGAACATATTTTAACTTAATGCTAAAGAAACTAAAATACATATAACCAAGAAAATAAGTTTTTAATTTAAAAACTGTTAGTTTCTATCATGTTATTAAGGTGGGATGGAACGGGATGCAGGAAAAAGCCATTGTTTTTGCAGTTTTTATGGCAAAACTTATTTGACTGGAAAAAATAAAAATATATTACTTCAGTACAAACATAGAATTTAATTTTCTTCACATGGTACCTCAAGGTTTCTTGAATATCCGTCAAGGGTGTCCTGGAATTTAATGACAACTTTTTATCTGTTAAAATAGGCAATTCTCTGCAGGGATATTCTAGTTTAGGTTGGTACCACTGTTAACTGTGTCGTTATTTTTTTTAGCTGATCTGTGTTTATGCCTATGAACCTGTGTAACACTTGAGTCATGCTCGTAGTTATTATAACATGTATTGTCAAGTCTAAAACCGGTTAATTATCTCTATAAACCTGCGTACTCTGACATTATCTTCATTTAAAAAGTTTCTCATCTAATGCCACTATGTTCCTGAAGGATATTTGGGAACTTTTGATATCAACATTTGAAGAAAATTAAACGCCATGTTTGTACTGGAGAAATATTTTACGTATTTTAGCCCAAAAAAAGGTTTTGCCATAAAAACTGCAAAAACACTGGCCTTTTCTCACGTCCCTTTCCATCCCACTTAAGTGTGTACTTTCTGCCTCCTGACATCAATATTGATATATCTTTTTTTTTAGCAGAACTCTACCCCTGAAATAAATCAAACCACTGATGGTTTCCTGTCATCCATATTGAATGACGAAGATCTTCAATTGATGGACATGGCTATGAATGAGGGTGAGTACATATTTAATATTCTTGAGAGTGTGCACTGATAAACCAAACATTTGATTATTTTGTGAATCGTAATGATTTAGCTATCATTCCAATGAACCACTATGAACTTATGCACTTTATTCTAGTACTCAAGGTGCATGTGTCTGTAGTGAATCTAAAACAATATGGACAAAAAATAAAATATCGAAAAATATTTGGATGCTTAAGATCAAATTTACAAACTCATTCTCTTTCTTTGTGTTTTATAATGAAAAAATAGTCTGAATGTTAGAATAAGTTTTGGTAAAAATACGATTTAGATACAATTTTAATGTCTTTCAAATGCAGTCAAAATTCACTTCATTAAAAATAAAACTTATAACTCGGATCATGTTGTATTTTTGTTCTCCTATAACCATAAATATAATACTTTTCATCTATATTCATATTTAGGTTTATATATTTACTTATTTACTTTTCAATATGGCACTAGGAACTAGAAAGTTCATTGCCGCACTTACAAAAGTATGCCACTTATCCCTATCTTGATCTAGCTTCATCCATTCCACCTCATTACACTCTCTCTCTAAGGCCCATTCTAATGTTATCCTCCCATCCGTATCTAGTTCTTCCCAATGGTCTTTTCCCATTGGGTTTGCTAGTCATATTTCTGAACATGGTTCTAGATTCTCCCATTTGCACTGCATGTTCTGCCCACCGTAAGCTATGAGACTTGGTTATTGTGATGAGTAAAAGGGTCTGTAATCCTCATTATGTAACCTCCTTCATTTCCCAATAAAATTTGTCTCCTTTTAGACCATATAGCTTCCTCTGCACCTTAAAAATATTCTTGTTGTGTAAGGTAAGGGACCACGTCTCCACACACATAGAGAACAACTGGTAACATTATTGTTTTGTATATTCTGAGTTTTACATTCCTAGTAATACTACCTATATTAACCTAATTACTGTAAGATCATTTCACATATGTAAAACATACAGGAAATACTGTATTGAGACAGTTGGAACACCAAAATTATGACTTTAAATATGTGAAGAAGAACACAATTCACACTTTACACTGCCGCCACTGAACAAAGAGGTCATTTCTGATTCTTGAAGGAAATCAGTAGTTATGGATTGTGCCTCTAGCCAAGATTTCAGTCTATCAGCACCCTTTAAGAGGGAGTGTGAAATGTGCAATGCAACTTCTTAAAAGAGGAAACAGAAAAAGGGGGCTGAGAGGTGAGAAAAAAAAAATTAAAGAATATCTTGGACATATTACATTTAAAAACAAAATTATATAATTTAATGTCACTCAAGATCCAAACGGATGTTCCAACCAATTACTATAAGGACATTTTCCTGAGCTTATGATTTTTGTCCCAACATCTGCATTGGATTGAAATTTAGATGGATAAAATTCACTTGCCGTTAAAAATTTAATGGACAAAGTTATGAGAATGGTGCTAACATGAGTAGTGTTTGTGATGAAGTACTAACAAAAATTAAGTACCATACATCAAAAGTACATCAAAATTACCCTATTCAAAACCATTATACTCTCGACTCTGTCTTACATTATCATTCTTGTTTGAACTATTTATGTGTGGTAGGATTTCTTGAGATGTGTAGTGTTCATAAAAATGACAAAGAAAATGTATATTTTTCAGTCACATCACTAAACTGTGAGAGCTTCTAGAAAATGCTTGCACCCTCAAATACCCTTTATGTTTAAAAAATAAGATTTAACTCCATCATATAAATATGATTCACCTTGGCAATGTGTGAAAGTTTCATATATTCAATAGAGAAAAATAGATAATCATAAGGGATTATAAACATTGAACATATCATCAGCTTGCTTTAGGAAAATAAGTATAACCAAGTACTTAATTTATAATTAGTAAATAACCCAAACGAGTAGAAAGACACAGCCTGAAAACATAATGTTTTAACATAAGTGCACCTTTACCATTACTATCACCATTATTATCACCATTATGCTCATATTGGCCCAAATATTTTCTTAGCATCATCACCATCAACCTTTGGCTGGGTCAGTTTAGTAAAATGCCTCCATCTTCCTCTATCCATCCACCATTCTTCCTTCTTTAATCACTTACATTATTCTCCTCTTACTTGCTTATATCTTCTTCTCCCATTTATTTCTGGATCTCCCTTGCGGTTTTTTCCTATTTGTTCTCTATGATTCTATTTTGTATTGTTTTCCAAACTGTGGTACATGTACCCTGAGGGTATATAATGCACCACTGAGTTTTATTGATTATAAAATGTGTTTTGATAATTGTAAGTCTGAAAAACAAATAAACAGATTTTACGGATTCTAGACTTTATAAACCTTTCTTTCGTTAGCTTGTTAACTAAGCTAAAGCTTGTTATATTGAATGATTTTACAAGATAACAGATTTTTCTTTTTTTAATGAACAGCTGGAAGAGATACATTGATTAGGCCAAGGTCATGAAAGGAGTATGTGACTGTCAATAGTTTAGAGAACACTTTTTCTCTAATTCAGCATTAACTGAATCAAAGACTGTTGAGGATATGCAGATTATTTTGTGAAAATTGAAATACAAACAACACTTTGTAACTGCTATAAAAAGGCTAGCTATATTTGTAAAAGGCTCAGAGACACTTTTTCGTGATTCAAAGCGTGTCCGCCGGACAAGCACAGAGAAGTTATAACAAAATAGCAATGATATAGATGGCGCTATGTAAACAGAGTACAGAATATAATTAGGTTTTGCTTACAAAACTCTGTATACAATAACAGACAGAGCTGAAGCTTGCTGTTACAAGACCTTGTCTCACAAATACCTATATAGGTTTTAGTTAATCTACACAAGTATATTTTTTAATGTTGTACTGGACGACTCTTGCCTTCAGGTGATTTCTTAAAATTACAATCCACTGTGTGGTATAATAAGAGGCTTTCAATCATTGACATCAAATGTTTCTGTAGGAAAGGCGTCTGAATACGAATTAGGGTATTAATGAACATATACTTTATTCTAACTCAGACTCCCTCTTTGGCTCATCATTAGACACTTGTTGATACACTGGATTGCCAATTCGGTTTAAAGTCTATCTGCTCCACCACTGCTTATAAAATGTTTACCTCCTAATCGCTGTATTTTGAGTGTCCAATTATTAAAAAGCATCTCCAGACTTTATCCTTTATGAAAATGGTGCCGTAGTCTTATGATACCATGAGGGGCTACTTTTGCCGAGTGTAGATGAAATGCATTTTTTGGCCAAAACACATTACCGAAAATATAAAAAAATCCCACTTGTTCATAGTAGTACACTTTATAATCTCATGTTAACTGTGGAGAATTTGATTAAATTTTATAAAAAATAAAATAATTTTGTCAGATTTTTTTGCCACTTTTGTTAGAATTTCGTCCATAATTTCACAAATCAAACTTCCGAGCACAATAAAAAAATAATACTATGTAAGAAATATTAATAAACTTTTATTGATATGTTTATAACATTCTTCTATCTTTTATATTATTTGTTATTATTTTATATGTTTGTTTTGATTTGCAAGCAAAATATTCTATATATGGCCTCTTCTAGCAATAATTTAGGCATGTGCAAAAATAAAATAAATCCAAAAGAACTATTTTTTTGAAGATTCTATTTAATTTGGTTGCATATTTTACTTTTTACATCAAATTTTGTGCAAAAACAATCTTTTGGAATCCATTTTTGATATATTTAAGTTAGTAAAATGATCACCTCCTACATGTGTAGATTATAACAACACTCTCAGGATTTTACTCCATGGGGGCAAACCGGGGTGTTTGGGATGTATAGAATGAATAAATAAATTGAAGTCTGAAAAGATGCTTTTTAAGTCAATCCTTGTCTCCTGAAAATAAGGTACAACATAAGAAAAATGTTTCAAATGTATCCCAGACTAGTTGGTGGAGACTTGACCTTGACTATTTGAATGCTGAATGCTGTTGGAATTGCTCGCACATGCGTCAAATATCAACCCTAAAGTCAGCAGGTGGAGGGCGCTAGTAATTAGTTTATTAGTTATAAGCTATAACTGTCTGTGTGTTGGATAGGGATACTGTTTGAGCGCTAGCTAAGAACACTGTTGGGCAGGATTAGCCTACTTCTAGTATTTATACAATATCAGAATCTCAGGGGGTCAATTGCTCCTGTGTTCTGAATACTTATGTTTATGTAAATATATATTTAATTAAAAAATTTGGAAACAAGTCACATTCAACACCACATAAAACAATACAGAAAAACATTATATTTTTTAAATTAATAATACTTTTTCCATGTAAATGGTTAGGAATATTCATATTAATATTACATTAATTGTTGATAAAACAGTTTGAGCTCATACACTAACATCCCACACCCTTCTGATTTTATTGGCTATCATTTATAAGCAGTATTTTCAACAAGCCAAACGAATTTAGGTTGAGACTGATGTTCCATTTCTCTCTCCTTTTAAATAATATATTCTTTCTTCACTAATACTTTTTAGTACATATCTAACAAACTGTAGCTCTCTGCCCGTAATAGAGACAAAAGTTCACACACATAAATAATGATTGTAGTAGTTCAGGGATGTTGGAACATGTCACAATATAGTATCTTCATTAAAAGTCAAACTGCTCATTAAAAAGGAAGCATGAATACTGATAAAACAAGTTTCTTTATGTTATGACATTGCATTTATCTACCATAAATTAGTTTGTAAAACGAATGCTAGTAAGTAATAGGGGTGGATTGGTCATGTCGATTATTCCAATTATTTACTTAAGGACTGGTTTAAGTACTAAGTCTGCCAATAATGGTCTTAGCTTTATGCGTATTTACACTAATGTAGTAAGAATAAGGAGGGGAAACCCATTTGGGGAAAAAAAAACTCACTACACCCAGCCAGGATTTGAGTCTTGACCTCTTCACAAGTAATCTAGTCTAATGCAAGAGTGACACCTTAAACAGTACAACCCCACCATTGCATGTTTTTATTCCTAGAAAATTAGTTCTCAGTTTTTTACTTTCTCTCTATCTTACAGGTAGAGAAAGTATGGTGATCGTCAAAAAAATCGAACTCGAAATTTTGATGAATCTTGACATTTCATGACTCCCTGAATCCGAAAAAGTGTTTTTTGAATTTCCGTCAGTCTGTGTCTGTCTGTCTGTCTGTACCTCCAACTAGAGCCTAAACTATTTTACCGATTGAGCTAAAACTTGATATCTAGGGTTTTCATAGGGTTGTCCCAAGGGGTTTTTGGAATTGGATATCTACCCCTAAAATTAAGGGTAGTTTACTGAAGGGCAAAAAGAGAAAAAGTAAATTTTCTCAAAATCGGCTCTAACGATTTTGATTAACTTTCATTTATGAACATTAATAAATATTCCAAACAAAATGGCTACTCTCGATATTTCGGCAAAATGGCTTTAAGGGCTCCGGTCAAATGCGTAAATTAACATTTTTTATAATAGCTCCGAAACTATTTGAGATATAAAATTACTTAGCATTACAAATATGTATATATATTTATAATACAAATATTTTATTCGAAACATATTTTTATAAAATAAATAATTTTCAATCTATACGCAATTATTATATATATATATATATATATTTTTAACTTTTTGGACATTAAAGCTTAAGTATTGCGACCGTAAAAAAAAACTAACCTGAAATGTTGATGGATGTCGACGTCTCATGACCCCCCGAACCCTAAAAAATAGTCTTTGCAATGCCGTCTGTGTGTGTCTATTAAAACTTAAAATTAAGGGTAGTTTACTGAAGGGTGAAAAGAGAAAAAATTGGTTTTCTCAAAATCTGCTCAAACGATTTTGATTAAAATTCGTATCTAGGCGTTGATTAAGATTATAAATAAACTGGCTATTTTCATTTTCCTATGAAAATGATTTTTAGGGTACTTTACAGAAGCGTTAACTTTCCGTATCTCCACAACTATTTGAGAAACTAAACAACTTATCATTGCAAAATTGTAGGACTAATAGAAATAAAAAGCATTTATTTGAGTTTCTGAGATATTTGCAAATATATTAATACAATTTTGTGAGCTTTAGTTGTAAACATATACTACTTAAGTCTAACGCAATAATACTCCAATGCCATAGAGTAATTAAATATAAGTAAGTATCTAAAAAAAAGTATGTTATTTTTCCTTAAAGCTCTTAGGAGAAATGCTTGCACAGCAATGATCTATCTCCATTTTAGACTCAATAGTCAATATTTACATTTTTTATTGGTCAAAATTATAAATGAATAATTAAATATCAATGCGATGACTTGAAGATCTGCAACACCTATAAAATGTTAAAATTTTAACCAGAAATCGAAATTTTAATACGAAGTGTTGACCCTTGTGGAAGACATTAAACTGTTTGAAATGTTCTTAGGTGGACAAAGATGCGCCTCTTTTCTCATTGATTCTATATCATTGTATATTATTTTATGCATGTTCTTATGTGGAGTGGTGATGATACAATGTACATTATTCCGTTCAGAAATCTTACGAGTTTATAGAAAGAGAGAGAAAGTCTGTGCGGTGCGCCGTACCATTTTTTTTTTTACATAAGTCTAAAAAATTTAAAAAATATGGGGAAGGGGGAGTGACGGCTTGGTTCCATTGACAAATGCTATTTTGTTTGTTATGTGTATTACATCTTAAACAACAAAGATAACACTTTTTTAGTAAATTAATTACATCAATACAATTTTGTTATTTTCCCAATACACAGGTCTTTGTAATTCCTTTCACTAATTGCTTAAAATAATGTTAAATCAAGTCATGGTCTTCATAATTGTAATCAAAATACTTTCTTGAATCTGTCGAATACCTTAGGACTAGGGTATTCGAGGAATCGAGAGTATTTGAACATCCCATCGCTATAAACTAATTAAAATTAAACTAGTTGACATATATAATAGTTATTTCATTATAATATTATATTAATAAATAAATAACTATAGAAAAGATTAAATAAAAAATAAATGAAACTAGAGAAATGAAGCACAAATAAAATAAAAACACTAACACATATTACAAAGACTTCATTATCTTATGCGAGGAAGATGCTATATTTTATTTATTAATTTAGCACCACGTCTACTACCCGTTCAGGTTATACACTTAAGTTACTAACAACGCTAATGGGTTTGGAATTGGGAGGGTTAAATACAGAGGAAGTGAACCTATATTTGTGTGGAAGGAGAGTGGAAAACCATTTAGGAAAAATCACTCCCAATTCACCCGAATGATATTCGAACCTCAATCTCCCCGTCCTCAGCAGTCTAGCTCAACACGAAACTAGCGTGTTAGCTAACGAGGGCAGGTAAGATGCTATAAAAAGCATTGAATATGGAAGTGTTGGTAGTCATGTGGTAGTGTTTATTTGTGCTGCATTTTTCTACAATTCTATCAAATTTATTGTTTATTTTGATTAATGCAACTTTTACACTGTTGATCAATTTTGAAATTACCTATTATATTACAGAAAGACAAAAACCTTGGCACATTTCACAAACTGCCATTTTTCACATGGTTTTTTTATATCATGTTTTAAGTATATAATTTTAAGAAAAAAATTTACATTTAACTTGTTTATAATGACTTTAGGCTATTTGTTTGATTGAGTCAAAGTAATAGCCAAGAACAGAAATAATTGAACCGAAACTGATAATATTTTGGGACCAACCAACCATCACAAATAAATAAATAATAATAATAATTACACTTTACAAAATATTCCACAATTCATCTCTTCTCTCTGTGTGAATAGGAAATATTTTACATTTATATACAATTGCAGTACAGGGTTAGATAGCTGGACATAATATTGTGTTTGTATACATTTACAATTCTGTGTGAACTGCTAAAATTCTGGCCACATCCATATGAAAAGAAATTATCACTTTGTATAAATCTAATTTATATTTTTAAAACTTATGTTAAGGTAGGTTATGAAAACCACCTCTTGTAAATAATTAATTATAGATATAATTATTCATAACAAATAAATAGAGGGTATATTTTAACGATTTCTATGCTCACTAAACATTCAAGCTCAGGTCAGCACTAGGTAGTTTGACTGAGCCCTGCCCTGAACCGGAAGTCAGAATTTGGTGCGAGCCCCGGCATTATGAACTCATGGTGGTTTCCCATATTATTATTTTACCATAACTTTTTCCAGGCAAATGCTGATAGATTACCTTTAAAATTTCACTTTCCTAATCCTGTGTCCATAATTTAGTTTAAGTTGTAAATAGCTTTGATAAGCAGTAAAACACTTAACAAAGATTAATGGGAGGAGGAGTTGTCCTCACTTTCAAACCAAAAAACACTACTTTTGCTTGGCCTTGTATATTCTCAGCCACTACAAGGCTGTCATTAGCATCAAGAAATGGCCCAAAAAACCAAACAACCCCTTATTTGAAGTAGTCTTTTAAATAACCTATCCAACGGTACACTTTTAGACTAACAGTAATTTCTAATGACTTACCCCATATTAAATGAGAGTATAAGAAATACTGCCTTTTTTCAGTTCTATTTGTTTTTGTTTTTTTAAATACACATGACCATTAAATTAAATTAATAATTAAAATAAAAAAGTAGTTTCAGAACTTATATGATAAAACAAAATTTTGGGCCTAGGTATTGTCAAAAAGTTATTTCAACAAGAAATACTAAAAATAAATGGTATATACACAATCATACATACTTTCACATAAACTCTATTGTATAGGAACAAATTTTTTTCAAATTGTTTATCAGTAAACTACTTTTAAATTGAAAACACATTATTTGATAATAATGTGAACATTTTTTTAGTTTACCCCTTCATTTTCAGGTATTTTTTGAATTTAGTGTTTATATCATCACATTTTTTTACTCATTTAAAAAAATTATATTTAACTTAATTTTAACTATGTATTCCTCCAGAAATTTTTGGAGCAATATTTAAAAAAAACCTTAGGACTTATTGATGATTATATATAATAAATGGAGATAAAGCTCCTGAAAGTGAAATCTAGGCAGATACGCGGGAAGCTGCATTGTTGTTTTACTTTACAGCACTGCAAGGCTACAGACGAGTCAATAGACTTGTTTTCTGAAACACTAGACACTTCAGTTACACTTATATCACTACCTGAGACATCGATATCGATTTCATCCAAGTCACTAAATCTTAATCGCTTTCTTCCAACATTTTAAATTATCTAAAATAAATATCAAAAAGCGACAAAATATTACAGGAACACAAGCAAAGCTAAATACTGTCAGCTTATAAGCTATAAGTAGTAAAGAAATTTGCTGCTAGAGTACATTGTAAACAAGGACTCTATATCATTGCTATCTATCGGTCTTTTTATGTACTTTTTGTAAACAAAATAAACCAGGCTAATTTATTTTTACAGTGCGAGATTCATCATATTTGTAATAACTTATGCAAATAACTTTCTACACAAACAGGCTGGCCATAATAACTTGGGCAAATAATTTCCTGCACAAACAAGTGGCCCTTAATAACATAGGCAAATCACGAAAGCAGTTAAACAAAATTATTTTATCAATTTTTTTTAAAATTTCAAATTTTCTAACACTAGTCATTAGTAAATTATCATATACTTAATTAAAGGTCAAGAATCAAAATCCCGATAGGATCTCAAGGTATGACATTTAACATTTAAATTATGAAATTCGGACAACCTCCACTAAACAATTTTGGCTTTATCATCAGGTACAGTCAGTCAGACAGATATTCATAGGAACAGACAAAATTGTAAGATCCCATTTAAGTTTGGCGATACATAAAACAAGTTTCATCAAAATCTTGAGGGTGAAAATGTATATGATTGCAATACTTGCTCTATACGATGAAGTAAATAAAACTATAAACAAAACTCTTTGAAAATATATTTTGTTTAAATAAATGTGCCTGTCTTGTATGTATGACTGATTTTAGGTATCATAAAATACTACATTCAAGGACTGATAAGAGAACTAGTTTGAGACTCATTAAAGGGTGATAACAAGTTAATATTATATATTTTATTTATTTGTTGCACACCTCTTTACTGCCCATTTTTATCATCCTCATCTTGACAGCAATGCTGGGCTAGAGATGAGTAAGATAACATCTAGAGAAAATGTACCCTCTCTTGCACAGATAAAATATCACCCTCAGTTCACCCAGTAAAGATTGAGACCTCGACCTCCCCATCACCAGCAAGCAGACTAGATGAGCCTGCTTATACACATTGGTGGGTGTTTTATTGTTAAAAGGGCTAAGGGGGAAACCTGTCACTGAACAAAGGCTCAATTATGAGTGACAAATTCTAATCTTATCATATACTATCTTATCATGACAAAATACATCAAACGATATGTCTTAATCAAACATTTCAATGCCAATGACTTAAACTTCAACCTAAAGGAACAAAAGGAAGGAATGGAATTTTAAATAGCTACAAAATCATTTCACCAAAGAGAGGATGGGAAACATTACTGTGGGAAAACCACCTCCATGACATTCAGTCAAGAACGAACCCTGAACTCCTTGTTCAAGAATCAATCCCACTATTCGTGAGGATGACCTTGAAGTTATTGAACTAATTTTTAAATCAACAAAATTATCAAATAAAACATCGTCAAGCAAATAAAATGGAGTACTACAATACAGCATATGACCGAATGGGTTTTAAGGTGCGGTGCTTAAAAAATGTACTGCAATAATGTAATTTACTAAGCAAAGCACAGGAGCTATATTTTCATATTTAATTTGCTTTGATTAAAAGTTAATTTCAAACTTGTTTTAAAAGCTGATTATAGACAATCATACTGTTAATTAAAAAGTTACATATCTCATTACAGCCTTTAAAGTATGGAGAGATATTCCATGGTCCAAATATTTTCTCTAAAGACAACTTTAGTCAGTATTTAAATTGAAACTATTTGTTTGCTTTCCTTTTAATAAACGGCAACACTTACTCAAACAATTATTTTATTTATTATAAAAAAAAAACCATGTCATTAAATTTGAAAATGGCCTTGTGCAAGCCAAAAATACAAGAGAACAATATAATTATTGAATAAATATCTATTTTAACTCTAGAGCTACATAATTTATGCATGAAAGGAGTTGCAGGAAAGAAATATAGAAAAAAAATTTAAGGAACAAACATAATATGACTTTCATAGTGAAAAGAGGAACAGAGTTCACACTTTACACTGTTTTGTCAGACATACATTGTCTTTTTTATAAATTCATATATTTATGGCCTATCCTTATTTATCTATTTCTTTATTCCTTTTGTGTTTTATGATTTCTTATTTTGAGGAGTTGTGTTGTACATTTCACACTCCCTCATGGAGAATTCTGATAGAACACTACTAAACAACATTCTTGCAAAGATTGATTTTTTACCAAGTGAGTCATAGATGCTTATTACAATCAACTCATCTTTCTGCCAATAAAGTGAATCACAATGATAACTTTACTCATACAAGTTATTTTATCAATTCTGGTTCACTTTCTCGCAATTTATTTTCATTCGGTTTGTATCATAAGGCACACACATTTTTGTAACAAATAATTTTGCTACAGAATAAAAAGGTGGGTAGCTCATTCTATCCATCTTTCTTGTATCTTCTTCCAAATATAAAAATCTTAAAATTGACAGCTATCATCATTTTTACTAAATTCCATCAAATTTAAAAAAAACCTAATAGCCTACTTGTAAAAAATATAAATTCATAAACATGATTTATAGTAGTCTAACAAATTTATTTTCAGATCAACACAAAATGTATGTGGGCCAAATATATTACTGGCAGCCAATTAATACAAGAAAAATTGTAAAATAAATATTACCATTTAATATAATATAAATCAAAGGTGTTAGTTTGTCACCTGTCATGTTTTCTTTATTAATGTCTTTTGGGGCCTATGACTTGGTTTTTGGTGACTTTTAATGATATTATTAGTAAGGATAAACATTACAACCAGGCAAACAGACTGCCAATCTATCACTCATGAAGTTTTCAATAATAAATATTTGACCTCTGATGAAAATCGAACCTGGGTCACACTCCTGAGACGAGGTGTGTCAGGTAACATATGGCTCTTAGAGCACATAGCTTGACTGAGAGGAAGAAGGGTCTGTTGCAAGATCACCGTTTTTACTTCCTACATGTTTTAATGTTAACAAACAATGTTTGTTACTGTTTCCACATACTGGCCTACTTTGTAGTGATGTTGATATTTCCTGCTTCTTCTGAATAAGTGTAAATATACAATTTTAGGCTGCTACTACATTAGAGCTGGCTGTTTTAATGTTTATATCTGACATAAACAGTTGCCATTTGATCTTTGCTTATAGCAGCTAGAGCTCTTTTTTTTTTCAAAACTCTTTTTGAAATGATAGGTCCTTAAGATTTAAAAAAATATATTATTTTAATTCGGGATAAATTCCACATCACAAATATACTTGCTGTATTTTTACTAGAAATTATATCTAAAAAAATATTATTTTAATATTATCAAGAATTACAGTAATAAAAATCCATACTGTGGTTAATATTCCTAGACATATAATTTATTTATGATGATATACATAGAAGACATTATTAGCTAGAGGAATATAAACACATATTGATATTATATGTTCTCAAGGTCATAGAAAGGGAAAGGGGGTTCCAGACCCTTTGTTTAATTTTATGAACCTTTGGAGGGGGATAAAATGATGAGTGTTTTTAGGACATGTGTCAAATGGTGTGCTTTTCAAGTTGTTTAGATACCATAAATTAATTTGGTTTTTCTAAAAATATAAATTTGGGAAACATAAGCTCTTCATTACTGGCGAGCAATTTTTTTTCCCCCCTAGCTGACTCTTCAGAAGAGACAACATTAGTTACTGCATGTACAAGAAACGCTCTGTGCCACATAATGTTTGTCATTTCTGTTTACATACACATACATACGGGGTAGGCAAGAAACTTCACAAATAGCTCTAAAAACAACACCTCCATACTTAACCCATCCTCTCGCCACACTTTCCTATCCTTGCATATGTCCTTCACTTCAACTACATCCATGCACAGAGTCATACATGATATTTTATTCTTAAAACTCTTAATGCTTCTCTTTTTTAAATGTTAATACAACATTTAACAACATCTTGCATGGATTACCCCTTCTTTTTGATCCTCTCAACAAATATCTAAACTTGTTCAGAAAATAAAAATTGGTTGGATTATTAAACAATTTTAAATCATCAAGAAGAATCAAGAGTAGGATGCATCATGTGACCAATTGAACCTCAACCTCATCAAAGTTATTTTAATTCACTAACTGAAAGTCTTATCAATTTTTTAGTAATCTTATCTGAATTGTTATTTTAAAAAGCAAAGATAAATAATGAGAAGTAATAGAAGAAAATTCACCTGGGAAAAGAAAGAGCTTGTGAACAAAAACACACACACACACACACATGCACCTATATTTTTTTGTTTAAAAAAATACAATTTTAATCACTGTTCTACTTTATACACGTAAAAATTGCTCACTGGCAGGCCAAATGTGGTGGTTTGCGACCTACCTTTAACTCGAGATTTGGGTTCAATCTTGGCTAGATGCGTTAAGAATATTTCTTTTATTGATGGTTTTCCATTCTGTGTACAGAGAAAAACTGTTGCACACATAGCACCAAAAAAAAACCCAATCAAGGCATGTGTTTAATACGCTATGGCTGTATTGAATTAGCTGTCATCTATGTAGCCTTGCTGAGTTTGAGTTTAGTACAGGTACATATTGTTTAAAGTTAAGTAGGTTTACCTTCACCATTTACACTATATAGATATTGCAAGCTACAACATTGTGAAATCCAGTAAGATAAGTGTGATTAATACCTTCCAGACTGCTTTTGATTACTAATAGAGGGAAAAAAGATGTCTTGCAATATGGCTGACTGGCATCCTAACAGGCAGGTTGAGTGTAATTAGTTTCTGGTACTGATCATCCAACACTGAGGAACCATGGTTTGATTCTGGCCAACTCGATTTTTAGCTTCATTTATAGCAGGCAATAGAGAGTGGGATTCAGAGTTAATTATGAGTATGGTTTGATTATGGCAGTAATAATGTACAATGTACTTCTGTTCTTAGGATTAAATACCTAGTTGTTGGGGAATCTTTTTTTTAACAAAATATTTTGATGGGCGGAAAACTAACAAATAAGGTTTAAAGACTAGGTTAAAGCTCAAAGCACTTTATTAAAGTTCTTTCATCTCTTAGGAGTAAGGAATTTGGTAAAGCTAGCAGGATATATAGTTCATAATCAGCTATAAATAGGAAGTCCCTAATGCCTACAAACCTAATCTTAAAAAAAACACCATTTCAAAAACCATTGCAGATAAAAACAAGTTTGTGTGTCGTTTTTGGTGCAGTGATATGTTTTGGATGTTTAATTGTTATTTTATATTTTTTTGCATGTCCCCCTATGTTTTAGAGGGGTCTAATACAAAACCCAAAAGAACATGCCTAAATAATTGACTTATTTGTCTTTGTTTCCAAGCAGAATAATTCCTGGCACTAGTATCAGGTGTGTGTTTGCTATCAGCTGTTCTATCAGTGATAGATATTGCAAGTCACGTGGTGATATAGCCATCTATTCATAATGTTCACATTAAAGTTTTATTATTATTTATTCCATATGTTAAAAAAATATTTATAACTAGACAGTAGTAGAGTTCCACATAAAAAATATTACACACTGATAAGTTTCCTGCAAAGTTAACTATAAACCATAGCAACAGTTGCGTTTAACACCTTCAAGTCTGTTTAGATGACTAATGACTTTTCTTACTTATAACAACCAAGCTTTCAACTTGTCTGTTGCGTTTGTAAACATTATTGTTATATTATATGCTTAGTACTATCAGCTCATTAAGGCAAAATGGTCTGAAAGTGCTGATTCATCTGTTTGAAACACACCAGTGTGGGAATTGGTTTTAGCATATCTTTTGTGTGGTTAGTTTTCTGGGAAGGTGGTGTTGGTGTCGTAGGCTCATTGACATCCTGTCCGCTCTAGTTGATTTGTCTTGGTGGTGTATGATAGAGGTGTCTCCAGTTTGTAGTAATGCTTCCTTCTGGTGTGAATTTAACTGTGTATGCCTTGGGCCTTCACTTGTATTTTACTGACACCATCACTCCATAACAAGGAAGTGTTCATTGTGTGTGTTGTAGAAACGATCAAATACTTTTTACTGTGTCGACTTTTTGTTATTATTTTCTATATTTTATCAGCAATGAAGATATATTATATTTTCTTGTTTGAAAAAATGGGAATTCAAAACTACATTAAATGGATGAAACTCGGTTTTTTTACTATGGAGGTAAAGCTATCTTAAATAAATTGCTGGAGAGTGTAAAATTTCGACAAATGGCTATTATACTATGTAAGTTTTTTATTATTATATTATATCTTATTTTTAATAATTATGTGATTTATCATGTGTTTTTAAATATATAGTATTTTGCTAATGTTAACGTTTAGAATCAACCTTTTTCCCCTTAGTACACAGCATCTTACTATCTGTTTTATCTACATATTTACACTAATGGGCTAGTAATGCGAAAGTTGTAATGTAGAAGAAACAACAGAGATGGAAATGGGGAAACTATTTATGAAAACTGCCCTTATCCCTTAGTATACCAATAAGGATTTGAACACTGATCTCTCTATCACCGGCATTTTAGTTTATTGTGGGAGTGCCTTAGACCAACCACCAAGCGGGTATCAACCTGATTGTTTTTAAGTAGATTACTCAGATTTTTCTTCTTCTTTACTAGTAGCAATATGTGTTTCTATAATCTACTGCGCTAAGGGTCCCTGGCTTAACTCCTAGCATCGCTGAAAAATGTACTATTGTGATGAATTGACATCCAAGGAACTACATTGTAAGATAATACAATGAGTTGATTCAGAAAGTGAACTTAAAACACCTCTAATAAAAATAAATGATACAATGTACTGCAGTGACTTTCTTTCTCATTTATATTAAAATAGAGACATTCACAAATCCTACAAGTTTTTAGTTAAATGAAATAATATTCAGTGTTAGAGAAACACTTCACCAAAGAGCATAAATGAAATAATATACACCTTTCAGTCTCAAGGGTCATGAAACATCAACATTATTTATCAAAATCTTGGGTTTGATTATTATGACAACCACAATATTTCTTTCTCCAAGGAATCGAGAAAGTAAAAAGTAATGTATAGGCAATTTGAATGACAAATCCTTATTTATCAAACTCGTGCTCATTGGTATATATGTAGATATATTTACTGCGGGCATTGTAAAACGCATTCCTATAGCTAATAGAGGTGTAAAATACTATTATATAAAAATATAGATATACATAATATAAATATAAACTGTACCATTTTTTATCATCTGTGCTGGATTTCTTTCTGTGTTTGTGCTTTATTTTTATCTTTCATTGTATGAATTATTCATATTTAGGATGAATTAATTTTAAAATGCAAATAAAAAATGGATAGACAGCAATTGAAGTTTGTGTGAATATTGAAATTAGTAAGTTTAGTAACATGTCTAATATAAGGTTTAAAAAGGTATATTTTTCCCTTTAATAAAATTAAGTATTATATTCTACATGGGATGATCATGGATAGATTAATAATACTAGGGCTAGAGCATCTTTTCAACAGTACTGTGGACCTGGCCAGGTGTTGTCATACATTTTGAAAATACTTACCATAGTGGATTTCTAAGAAACTTCATTTAGAAAGAACTTGTAAAACAATCAGATAAGGTCTCGGTCATGGGGTATGGTCTACCGGTGACCGTCTATCATCACCGGATCAGTCGTCTTAATCTTGATACACTTTAGTACTCTATTGAATGTTTTTTCTAGAAAAATATTCTGTATGAGTTTTCCTAAGTGGCAGTGCAATAACAGCCCCTAACCAGTGGAGATTAAATGGCCAAAGTGTACTGGTCTCTGACCCATAAAGCATAATGACTGAAACTAGGAGGGCATGGGAACAATGTCCCCACCCCCTCCTCTTCCTGATTTATTGCTGGGGGAGGTGGGCAGACTTTTAGGGAAGATAGTTTTGCAACTCTTTACTTGTGATTCTCGTGACTGTTAACATTCAACAAGCTTGTTAGATTCATCGTTTATTTGCATGGTTTAATATTTCTATTTAAACAAAATTGTTAAAGCCATTTCTGAAAATTTTAGAATCACTCATTTGTAAACTACCCGTAAACAAATTTTTACCCAAAAAAATAAGCATACAGTGTTATTTGCCAGGTAAAACACCCCTTAAATAGAATTTGTTAGAACCCTTAAAAAATTTGTTTATACAAATCACTCATTAGTAAAATACCCTTAATTTAAGGGCTAGAATCAAAATTTAAAAATTTGCCTATAAAATCTAAGTATCATGTTTGAACATAATCCACCAAATCTTCTCAGATCTTTGCCTAGGGACACATATAAACAGAAATGTAAAATCAACTTTTTTTTGTTTGGGGGCAAATAAAAGGCAAATATTTATCATAATCTTGAGGGCAAAATTTTTCACGATTACAATCCTTTTCCTTTTTTGAGAAAATAAAAAGAGCAATAAAGATCAGGCAGAAATAAAATATAGACAATATATTCCTGTATTGAGCTATGTTAGCTTCACATACCCATAATATGTGTTGTTTTATTCAACCTAACTTGACATTAGACAATCATCCCACCCCCTCACTGCCCCACACCCCTTTTACCCCCCGCTCCCCCAGCATATCTCTTCTAACCCCCCCCCCCTCCCCTAGTCAAAAAAAAGTTCCAGTGCCCCTGCCTGCCCCAAAGCCAGGGTTGAAATTCTAGCCAGATGCAACACTTTTTTTTTTATCAAAGGTCTTTTCTTCCTCTTTCAAAATGAGTCATTGTTCATTTCCTCCTAATTAACGTTCTTGACCTACCCTTTTAAAGTGTGTTTAAAATAACCTTAATGATAATAACCTCAATAGTTTATAGTTTAAAAAAAAATAGAGTTTCTAAAGTTTAAAAATAAATTAATTTAAAATGCCCAGCTAAAACTGTGGTTTAATCTTTTATAGTTTTATTGTTTGGTAAAATTAAATTAAAGTTAATCTTAATAAATCATTTGATAGGAAATGCAGCAATAAATTATTCTTTCTTGTTTCAATGTTTCATAGTTTTTCACTACAATATGTTAAAAAAAGTGTTGCACAGTATTCCAACCAACATTTTTCCATAGGTTATCAAATTTGAAATCTTATCTTTATTCTCTCTCGACCCCTCAGAGAGGAGTATTGTGACATCAAAAAAATCGAGCTCGCGGTTTTGATAAATGTCAACATTTCATGACCTCCTGAAACTGATGCAATGCTTTCTGTCTGTATCTCGGACTAGAGCCAAAACCATTTTACCAATTGGGCTAAAACTTAGTAAGGTTCCCCCAAGGATTATATGGAATTGGACATCTACAAGGCTGTAGCCAGCCACTAATTTCAGGGGGAGTTAGGTGGGCCCATCCCCCAATTGACGAAGGCTAGAAAAAATTCTAAATAATAAACACCTATGTAAACTTATGGTAACACAGCCCCCTAATTTGTACTTTTACCTTAATTTTGATATTGTTTGAACCATAAATAAAGCCATGTATATTTTGTTCATAAAATTTCGGGGGGGTGGGTGGTTTGAACCCCGAACCCCCCCCCCTCCCGACTACGGCCTTGGACATCTAAGTACTCTAAAATTAAGGGTCGTTTACTGAAGGGAAAAAAGAGAAAAAGTCTATTTTCTTGTCCATTCTAATGGTTTTTATTCAATTTTGTATCTAGATATTGATTAACACGACAAACAAAGTGACAATTTTCATTTTCCCATGAAAATGATTTGAGTTTACTTTATATAAATAGAAGTTATTTTTATTAAATCCTCGCAACTATTTTAAGAATGAAATAAACTTATCATTATAAAGTTCTAGTACATTTAAAATTAAAAATTTTTAACCGGGAAGATATTTTTTATAAATCAATAGTTTTTGAGCCCTAAGCAAACATATATACTTTTCTGAAAATTGAAAAATGACACCTGGACACGGAATCGAACCCGTGACCTTTGGATTAGTACGCCAATGCTCTAACCACTGAGCTATCCAGGATTTGTCCCTGCCCAGTGGTAATTCTTCACTCATATATAAGACAGAGTCTATGATGGACATGCGGAAATCGTCGGCTACAAGTGTATGATTATATTAATATCAGAGCTATCAGATAACGCAGCCATTTTTGACTCGGTAGTTGGCTTATTGGAGTCGAAGGTAGCTGCATTATCTATAGCTCATGATATTAATATAATCACACGCTTGTAGCCGACGATTTCCGCTAGTCCATCATAGACTCTGCCTTAAAATATGAGTGAAGAATGACACTGGGCACGGGATGAATCCTGGATAGCTCAGTGGTTAGAGCATTAGTATACGAAGCCAAAGGTCCCAGGTTCAATTCCCTTGTCAAGGTGTCATTTTTCAATTTTCAGAATATGATATATAGATGGAGTAATCCTCACTAAAAGTATAAATAATAGCCTTGGCTATTTGATTCTATATATACTTTTCACGGAGTATTTGAAAAATGAAATTGATTGTTATGTTTTTTGAAGGACAGATGTATTTTTCTTTTCTCATTGTTTCTGTTACATTTATATTATTTAATTTGTGATCTTTGGTGGAGTGTTTATGCAACAATTTATAATATTTTGTCTCTCAAAACTTAAAGAGTTTTTTAGTAAATGTTTCTATTTTAAGATAAATAGGGTGAGATAGTTTGTGTGGTGCATCGTAGCATTTTTTTTAAATTATATTTACTGTTGGTAAACTACTTCAAGACAAATAATGGCTTAGCTAACAAATGCGTTGGGAGACTAGTCTCAACATTTGTTCCAAAAATTATTTTCATGTTAAAATGCTAATAATAGTGGATTTCACACAACTTGTCAAGTTTATTGAGAAAAAAAATTATTCTGTTTTATTGCCATTACTGGCTATCTAACTAAAGTAGGATTTTGGTAGGAATAAACTTTAAGAAAATACAAACACTGTTTTTTCAGTCAACATTGATATTATTTATCTAAACTGACAACTGAAGATCTTAGCACTCGAATAAATACATTAAAGTATATGTATATGTATATGTGTATATCTATAGTAATTCTTCAAGCTGTCAGATAAGGCTCTTCATATAAAAATTTGATTGTAGCTTCCTGGTTTAAGTCCACTACACAATGAAATTTGTAACACACATGACTGTTCCATGTCTTATTAGGTTTTGTTGATAGACTAAACTTAATTTTTTGTCAATTAAAGAGGTGGCTTATTCTGACTACAGTTTACCCCACCTTGCCATGCACATTTGTTATTATTATTATTCCTATTGCAAACAGCTGTGTTTACCATTTATTTAGCAGAGCCATGACTATGACGCTGGTCTCAAATGAGGTGTAATTATTGACACAACTAACTTCTTGCATAGCGGCTCAAGAAAATTTTGTCAGTGTTAAACAAAGTAATATTTTAAAACACTCCATGTTATGTAACTTTCGTAGAGCTAGGGAACTAGATTATATAAGGAAGAAATTCTTAGCACATTGATTATAAAATCTTATTTATTATCTTTATGGCATGTGTAGGTAAGCTTATTGACATTCCAAACTGTGTGGAAAAACTTTAATAGGTCATGAGCCACTATTGCTAGTTTTGAACCTGTATAAGATACTATGGCTTCATTTCTTTAGAGCAGTGTTCTCCAAACTGTTGTGAATATACGCTCAAGGGGTGCACACCATACCACTTAGCTTTATTAATAATAAAAACATTATTACAAAAAGTCATATAAACAAATTAATACAGATTTTGATGTTAAGCTATGGACATTTATAAGCTTTTCTTTCCCTTTCTCATGGAAAAAGAGATGAAACAAATATGTTGGTTAGATTATGCCTCCAAAAGTGATATAAAACAAACAAGGGTTCTAGAAACACTGCTTTATAGGAATCACAATTTTCTCGCTATACCAATGGCACACCCAGAAATTCACTTCGGGTGTGCATATAATGTATTGAAGATATTATTTCTCTTCTTTCTACTAATTGGAGATTTTAGAGACACTCTAAACATGTATTGCCGCAAACCTAATCGGATTGGAACAGATTGGAATGCTCGGAATCGGAACCCTACGAACGGAAACGAGTTTTGTCCGCACACTTGTTCGGAATTTTTGTCATTCGGAATAAAGCAACCAAAGAGGGCACATATACTTGTATTTAAATTGAAGATGAGTGATAGCACCAGTGAATAGGAGTGTGTGTATGTTATTTCTACCTATCCATGGTCCCTGTTGTGATAAACCTATTTCAGGAAAATAGCAAATGCACATGCAGAACGAGAAGAACGTCTGCTACTCTCGATACAAAGGAATGTGTTTAAAAAAAAGACATAGCATAATTAAAGTATTTATGAAGCTGACCAGATGGCTAAATCCAAACAAAGCCTCCAATAAATTAACAATACTAAAATTTTGAAACACCAGCTACGTCCAATAACTGCCAGAAATTTGAATTAAGATAATTTATATTATAATTTACTTTAAAGTATTAATTCATAATGAATAAAATATGGCCAATATGTTAATGTTTACAAAGTATGACATTTTATTTACGAGTTTCCTTTAAAATTTCCATAATTTTCACTCACGCATTTTCCTTTATAACGCTGTCGCAATAATGGTTGTTACCAATGTCATAAATCACCGGGTATAGTTGAACCAAATTGATTAATTTTTCATCCAAAGACATGTTTAACTAAAGAAAAATCGCTGACGAAGAGGAAATGAAAACCAACAGGTGTATAGCTGAACATGAGCGTGAGTGAGTGTAGGGAATGATACAAGACCTGAGGATGCGCATGCACATAGCTTCGGAATAACTTTGTAATCCATCAAAATATTCCCTTCTTGGAAAACCAATTCATTCCATTCTGATTGGACATAAGATATCCGGCCCAAGCAAGTGTGTGGGCCTCCATTGAAATGCATGTAATAAATAATTTCTGACATATTCTGTTCTGATTGTTCCGTTTCGATCCAATTAGGTGTGCAGCAAGCTTAGCAGCAAACCTTTTGCATACAAATTCTTAAACCAGGTCCTAGAATGTTTGCCAATGCTCCATTAAATTATTGTACTATCAAAAATATATTATTATTGTTATATTAATAAAAACTTGGTTTACCTTATATCCAGATGGAGTTTTGTGTTAGCTGTGCTCTCCCAGACTGGCTTATTTTTTTTACAAGTGAAACTATTTTACAATAATTTAAAAACTACTATTTTTAAGTGACCGATTTCATTCACTCCATTTTCACTCTTGTGTAGTAAATAGTATATAAAAATGCACTTTGGTGTAATTTCTATTCAAAGTGTGACCATGTATTTAATGTCCTTGTTGATCAGCCGTGGGATAGACTCCTAGGGTTTTTATGTTGAATCTTTCACCATGAACATTAAATACTATTTTTGTAAGCCTTAATAGCCCTGGAAATAAATCACTTTCTACTCTTTCAAGGTTCAGAAAGAGATAATTATAACAAAGCTACTGACCCCCAAGTGTTTATCTGATACAGGACTTGTTTCCTAGAATTGAACTGGTTACCTCACGGCTTCACTAATTCAAAGAAAGAAAGAAAGGAGAAGGAGACACTCTGGCAAGGTTATTGTGTACCCAGACTATGTTATCACCTTGTGCTGACAAAGCTGAAACAGCCTAACGTGACTCTTGCAGTGAATATGAAACATGCACATCTTAAGTCACATATCAATGATTTCTTGTTGCTCTGAGTCTAGATACTACTTCACAAGACAGATTGTCTGAGTTTGTGATGAAATTCAGTTAAAAACATTGCTAAGCACGTTATATTCTCAGCAATATTTGTTTAGTTATGTTATCATGATGACCAACAATATTGAGGCATACATTAAATAGATATTCTTAAATAAATTATGGCTAATATTGTACTAATTTAATGCTTGCACAAGTTACTAACAGATATTTTTAATGGAATTAAAGAACAAACACAACCACCAAACTTTAGATCTTTGCCCTGAAAACTCATTTAAATTTAAATTAAATTGTCGGCCAAAAATGTTTAACACAAGCTATTTATTCAATTATAATGAGAAGTTTTTTTGCCATTTTATTTAGTCAAAACAAAGAAAATTTCTAGTAAAGTTACATAAACTGGTGATATTTTTATCCGAGTGTTAAGTTTAAATATAGCTATTAGTAAAATGGGTGACTCTTCACAATCTCTTAAACAAATGGTTTATTCATCTACTTGCTCTGTAAATAACTTATTTCATTTGAAACAAAAAATTTGTTTTGCTTCGCTTGCATCTTCCCTTACCCCAATATATTTTCTATTTCGTCATTCTTATAAGCTCTCTTAATGTTTAATTATGTAGCTTATTAAATTATTAAATGTTGGTTCAACAAATGATGGCTATAGGGTTTTATTAAATTTTTATTCAGATATTTTGCTCTAGAAATGTAACTGTTCACTTGACGTTTTCATCACTACTACCTTTTATATGAGTTATAAGTTTGAAGAGCTTAACTACAGTATGTAAAAAAAATCAGTGACCTTTAGAAGGGTTACAAGTTCAAGCAGAGGATTGTCTATAAACTGAACTAATTTCATCATAGTTGATATTAAATTCCTCTTGGAAGGCTGTGGTTGATCAAATCTTTATTATTTTTGTTAGTTGGCACATCTTCTCATTGGTTCATTCTAAGTAGACTTGTTTGCTATGACAGTCAGCATTTCTCTTATCATCTTGAGCGAAATAAGATAAGACTAGCCAGTGTAATCTCTCACAGTGCCAACAGCTTGCCAAGTACTTAGTTTAGCAGCTCACTTTCTTTGGACGTGTTTGTTCACCAATTTATTCTGTCATTTCTTTATCATGGATATTTTGACAAACTACGTTGAAATTACAAGTAAGTGGCATTTCATTCATTTTAGTAATGTATTACATATATAAAATATGTTTTATTTTCTGTAATTCAACATTATTTTCAAAACCGTTTGTATTTTTTTTTCAACAATATTAAATATATATATATATATTAATATTAATATTAATATATTTAATATTCATAACTTATACTTATTATATAGTTTACTATTATTTGGAGTATTATATTTCACTTATTTATTTTCATTATCTTTATCATGATTATTTATCAATCTATTATTGATATTATTTTAATATAGTGTATTTTTTCATTATTTTATGTAATGTTATCATTATATTAATATTTAATATATTAAATATATATATTAATTATATATATTTAATATTTATTTATTATATTTAATATTATATTATATTATATTAATATTATATTTATTATATTAATATTATATATAATATATATATATATATATATATATACATAACTTTATACTATCACTATCTTCTTGCTCAAAATATAGTTTTACTAATATTTAGGAAGTATTAACTCTCTGCAACTGTTTGTTTTTCTTGACTCTTTCAGAAGTCATGAATGTGGCAGCAATTTCTGGTCAATCCTCAGTGGGGTGCAGTGGAAAGATGATGGTGTTAGAAATACCTGAGTGTTGTTGTCGTTGTTGCTGTTGTTGCTGTTGTGGCACGCGATGTTAGTCAGAGAGATAATTTGTATATTTTAACTACAAAACTGAAGTGAAATTTCCATAATAATTTGAGTCAGTGTTTTTTCTTTTACACTCACTTTTCAAACTATCTTTGATGAGCCTTAAAATAAATTTCAACGTCATAAACTTTTGTTTAAAATTGTGAAGAAAAAGGCAATACGTTTTTATGGGTGATTCGCCAAAATTATTTTGATGTTTGTTGACAATATAATTTTGTCTGGAAAAATGAAGGACTATACGAAGCAACTGCAATATAGTCCATACCACTACATAGGTGTGCCATACATATTCGCTCCGACAGGTAATAATCACTAGCCCTTATTTAACCATTACTTTGTTGGGAACAACTGTAGGTCCAAGTAAACAGGAAGGTTGACTAAACATCTAAGAGACCCTGGTTCATACCCAGAGGATGCATATAATAATATTAAATGTGTTAATGTGTTTGTCTTATTGTCTAAATACTGATTATTATTTATGCTAGTTAGTAGTGTGTACTTTATAGGTTAAGTTATTTGTAAAATGTGTCTCCATAAACAGCTTCCAGTTGTTTGAATTTACATTTGTCAAACATAATAGTTACATATCACCTCCCATGGTGTTGTGTTCACTCTTGAATTTATGAATTTATTTAGCTTTGTTTTGAAAACAAGGTACAATTATTATAGATTGTACTAAATTTATATGTAAGCAATAAAGTTTCACAAGAGTTGCCCTGTCATTGCTAATATTTTGTGGCACTTTACTTTACTGATTCTTGCATACTTAGTCTGCTAATGGTTAATGCAAGGATCAAGAGTCTGGTTTGCGGGAGAAGTCAGAGTTTGAATAATGGCTGGGTATACTGAAATGGTATTTCCTCAATGACTTCCTACCCTTTTTACTTGTAAATGTGGGTTCATGTTTTACCTTACTCATCCCTATACTATTTGTAAGCTATATGGATAGCACGGACATGAATTAAAACACATTACATAAAAATAGTTATTAAGAAACTATCGATCTGATGGATTAAATAGACAAACTATTATATTTGTTAAGTAAGTATGGTTATAGCTGCATCTAAATTATAATATTCTTTAAATTGAAAAATGACTCCCGGATACAATTCATGTATCCAGGTGTCCTTTATCAATTTAAAAAAACTCTCTTTAAAAATAATTGGTTATTAGTAATAGAATTCAATTTTTGATAAAGTTGACAATTGTGTTAATTTAGCATGAAAAAACATGGATATATATATAAATGATGTAATATAACAATAATATAGGCTTTATACTTTGAATTATGAATGAAAAAGTTTTTGGTAATAATAATTACAAGTTATAATATCTTATGATGACGTATATAATACAATCATTGAAATCTTAATAAACATCTAAAAAGTTTGAAACATATTAAAAATTGTGGACTTTTGATTCAATTTTCATTAAAACAATGATATGATAAGATGATGCAAACATGCATATAATATCACTTGTCTTGTGTTGTATTGGGAATTAAACAGAATTATTCATAAAATAAAAATTTTTATAAAGAAATGAAAAAGAAACATAAAAATGGAATTTTTTCCTTAACTGAGTCCCCTGTTCCTTTTTCATTAGACCTGATGATAATTCCGTTGCAGCATTGAAACATGTAGAAGCTCAAAACATTGCAGGGATTGCAGATGTTTGTTAAAACTTCATTAATTGTATTATATATGTCATCATAAGATTTTATTACCAAAATTTTTTTCATTCATAATTCAAAGTATAATGCCTATATTATTGTTATATTACATCATATATATCCATGTTTTTTCATGCTAAATTAACACAATTGTCAACTTTATCAAAAATTGAATTCTATTACTAGAGCTGGGCCGATCAGCTATTTTGCCGATTAGTCCGATGCCAATCATTTGTTGCCGATTAGGCCAATACCAATGCCGATTATTTTTGTTTTCAATTTTAATAAGTGTATAAAGTAAAATGACCCTTAAAGCAAAAAATAGTTACTTTTACTAGTTTTATAATGTCCTATATAGTTTTGTTTTAATAACATTTAAATAGAAAATTTTAAAATGAAATGGTTGTTTAATTATTATTTTATATTGTTATTGTTAGGACAAGTGAACCTGTCACTAAACAAAAACAAATCACAATAATGAATAGCAAATATACCGGTACATGTTAGATAATTAAAATATGATTTAACATTTATGATTAAATAGGCCTACTGACCCTTTCATTAGACAAAGAAAAATCATACTCAGCAAATTTAAATTTAATTTTAATGATAAAAAATAATCAAGGCACACATATTTTTGCACACAAGGAGAATAGGCCTACATTTATTTTGTTTTTAGATGAAATAGGAATTTTTACATCCATTGTCTATTAAAATATGGCTTCAATATTAAACAAATTTTAACGATCGTAATATTTTTGTGAATTGTGATTTATATATATCATAACATAGGTTTTTGTGATTCTACAAAGCATTCCATCATAATTTAACTACTAAATATTAATATCGTATAGAAATAAGTGGTTTCTTAAAAAAAAGTATAATAAAAAGGCATCACCATTTTTAAACAGTAATCCGATCTTTTTATTAACAATTTAAATAATCTTAATGAAAAATAACATTGTTTTAACTACATTTAAATAAAAACTACCTTTAGAAAATCGAATGAACGGTGAACGGGTCAAAATGAATGGATCATTGAACTGAACCAGATACAATGAATCGTTCATTTAAAAGAACGATTTTGCCCATCTCTACTTCAATATGATAAAATAAATAATAAATAACATAATGTGCAACAAAAGTTATTTTTCGTGTTTTTTTAAGAAATACTTTAAAACTTATTTTAATTTACTCTTAGCTATTAAAGAAAATGTAAAATTTAAATATTAATATATATTAATTAAATTCATATTGAAATATGAGCGAAACAAATTCCCTGCCAGTGGAAAGTTTTGTACTTGCATTAAAAGAAAAACGGTTTCCATTTAAAACAAAATGTGCGCATTTGCGAGATTATTACGTCCGATGTTTCATTTTTTGGGCATCTTTAACAAATCGAAATAAAACAACACCAATCTGATAATATTTTATTTTATGATTATTAGATTTGTTACTTGTGAGTAGGTGACCTGGTGGTCTAGGGGTAAGGTGTCAGACTTCTGTGCTGAGGGTCCGGGGTTTAATCCTCGGTCCCGGCACAGATTTATCTGATTGCCAAACCCTTCCTTCACCTCTGACAAGATGTGTATTAATCACAACTTGTGAATGTGAGGAATGCCAGGCCTCTACCGTAGTTCGGATTCCACGTTAAACTGTAGGTCCTCCATTTCATCTCACAATCACCCTACCATTGCACATTAGCGTAAGTGCGTATAATCCAAACGGGTAGTAAGACGCGGTGCTAATAATAATAATAATAATAATAATACTTGTGAGTATCTTTATTTCAAATAACGTGCATAAATTGGAAAAAGACCTATGGTAAATATATTTATTTTGATATATTTTTTTGGAATGTTGGATGTGCTGTTTATTTCAAAACTAAGTCGTTAAGAACAAGCTAATTATTCAAAGATCACATACGAGAGAGCAGAGATAAAATATTATTTTTTTAGGACATAAAATTTTTTTTTTTAGGACTTAAAGTATACCCACACATTTTGAATAATCGGCATAAATAATCGGAGATTCAAACACCGATCATCGGAATCGCCGGTTATGCGATAATCGGCCGATGATCGGATTAATAATCGGCATCGGCCCAGCCCTATCTATTACTAATAATCTTAATCATTCCCTACTATCCATTAAAATGTTTTTCAAAAATAATTGGTGTTAAGCTAGGACTGGATGTTCCTCAAACCTCTATTGCAGATCAAACACTCATGTATTTGTTTTTTGGTGTTATTACCATCAAAACCCTCAAGTTTTTGGCAGTTAAGTTAGTTAAAGACTAATTAAATATAAAGTTTTGTTCATCTTAAACATTGAGGATGTTCATTTAAATAACATCTGAGCTAGTCAGGAGTTGTATGCATTAGTGCTTAATGAATGTGTTTTACTGCTTTTGGCATTGTCAAAGCCATGACTTGTATACTCATATATATCAGCTAGTTCATGAGTTATAATTCTTCACACCAAGTTATGGCACTTTGTGTTTCTAGGTAACACAAAGCTTGACAAGACTACATGTTAACAGTCCTCCCATTTGTTATCCATACTTATATTGAAACCATTTCCAAATTACAGAGTTATAGTATAATTCTGTTAAGTAGGAAGTGTACCAATAAAAAGAAAAAGAAAAAAAATGGGGTGTCAATTGCATGTAGTAAAGCAGGCATGTCGATGATTTTCTACAACTTGCAGAAGTTATGATGAACCATCATGCGACGAGACTATATTCTTATTTTTATAAACATTAAGGAAATACAACATTTTGGAGTGAATATTTAGGAAATTGACAAAACTTGTAGAATTCTTACATGTGAGGATGGTAGACTATATCTAATCTTATTTCGACAAACTGTTGAATTTACTCACCAAATATGTGCGATGTTTGGCAGCACATGTGTATGTTAAAAGTTGTTTTCTAACATGAAGAGGTACAAACACCCGAGATATTTCGGTTTGTGGACACACATTTATAGACAATTATAAAAATGACTTTGGTATCAGTATTAATACTAACATTAACACCATTGTTTAAAATAAAGTTTGCACATTTTTGGCAAAAAATATGGGCTACTCTTATTTATATATATATATCTTTTCTGTTTGTAAAAAAGGATAATAATTTGAATTATGTATAATGTTCAGTGTGGCTCTTGTACTCAAACTAGTTTGACACGTCTGCACTAAAGTTTATGGTTAAACTTTGATTCTACTTTAATTGAACTGCATGGCTTGGGTTCTCATATGACCAAAATTTAAATTGTAATGATTAATGCTTTACTGTTAGTGTAACTGTTAGATGTGTCATTAATCAGTAATTGCATTTACAGCTATAAGTAATCATATTTAGAACTCTACTATGCATGGACAGCCTCACATAATTATATTTTAAACGCTTGCCTGATTTCTTAGGTATGTTTGTAAGCATTGTCTTTTGTTATCTTTATTGGTGTATTATGTTGTTATTAAGTTTTTGTTTCATTTTAAGTTATGTTTTATTATATTCACATTATTCTTTATTCATTGACAAATTTACACTAAAGAGCGTACATAAATAATAAAATAGGCTGGTACAAGTATTTTTATTATAATTTTACTATCGTACTATTACTGGCTCTAATAGAGTTATGAGAAAATTCATTGACCTTGAGATGATGATTTTGAATCTTGATGTTGTATGTGCCCTCGAGCTCAAAAAAGTTAATTTTATAATTATGTCTACCTTTATGTGTGTATGTTACCGTTAAAGTAATAAATTAGTTACTATGCATAATGACCGGTTATTTTCCGTAGTAACCGATATTGGTGGTTAGTGTAATTAAATATGTGATAAATTATAGTATTATGAAGTTTAGGTTAGGTTAGATTAAACAAACTGATTACATATCAAGATAACATTACATATCCACACTGAATAAAAGATGGACCTCCATTGATATGCACAACATATGCCACGTATGACTCAGACAGGGATTCAGGCTTAAACTTGCACAAATGTGAGAGTTATCACTTTAAATAAAGAATGCTAGTTATTTTACATAATAACATGTTAATGTGAATAATTTGACTACACCATGAAAAATTTATCACATTCACCAGAACTGTTGGTTATCGTACATAAAATACGTTAATTATGTATATTAACCTAATTTATTGACTTACCAGTAACATATACCCCATCTTTAGTAGGAGCGGTGGTAACTAGCAGCTATCAGGCTATTTATGGCAAACCTTGGCTGAAAATTACGAATGTCAACCTATTTGGAAATAATTACTATTTGCTTAGTAATATTATATTATCAATAATTATTTCTGAATAGGTTGATATTAGTGTCTTTCATCTATTGTTTGTAATAAATACCTTCTGATAGCTGTCATCACCTCTCCTACCGCAGATTGGCTATACCTGGAACTACAGCCTAATTTCATTCAAACTTAATATTTATATGTTATATGGTCACACCTCGAGGTGAAATCATTATTTTAATTCATCCTCTAAAATTGAGGGTAGTTTACTGATGACTGATTTTTGAAAATGTAAAACTTTACTAAAATGTTTCAGTTAATTTTGTTCAAAATGTAGCCTATACCTCAATAGTGTTTTACATGTTAAAAACCAATTCATACTATATTGGTTTTTCCGGGGGATGGGTAGGAATTCTAAGTTATTTTAATAATAACCAATTTTTGAAAACTTTGTTCCAAACAATATTATACTTACTATTAGAGAAAGTATGTACAATTTTTTCATATCATTTATTTTTATTGTTAGCACACTTAATGTGCACTTTCTGAACCAACTGATTATTACAAGCACACCATAGCCACACTAATCTTACTTTGTTACTTTTATATCGACACCAAGTAGGGGTGTGCGAAGTCCACTTTTTCAATTCAAAGGGAACTAAAATTGAATATATATATATATATGAAATATTCTCAAAACCAAGTCTTTAACTTCGAATATTATTTGTTAATTCTTATATTCTTGAAGAAATATTATAATGTGGGTATTCATACAACTTAATGCAACAAAATTATTTGGGAAAATGTTTTATTGCACAATTGTTTGTAATATTTGGTCTTAATCTGATAAATCAAGTTATCACCCCAACTTTCAATTCATTTACTTCAGAATTTCTTTCATATAAATATTAATTCCTAATATATTATATAGCAGCTCAGAATGGCAATAATTGACCATGTATTGAGTATCTTAACTGTCAATATTTTTACTGACGAATTGTTTAAGCTTGAATTTTTCTTTTTGAAAAAAAGTCCAAGCTGATATTTTTTTCTAAGTCAAGTCCAAGTTTTGCACACCCTTAACATCAAACAAGGAAACCTTTATTTATAAAACCACCATATCATTCCTAATTAGGTCGTTGTCGTCGCCCCTGCCCACCCCCACCCCCCAAAAAAATGGATAGGCTAGTGGCAAACTCGTGAGCGAATGCTATGCTTGCTCATATTTGAACTGTTTCAGACACTCAAGTAAAGCATTATCATTCTGTTCCTAACATTGTCAGTGACCAAGGGACGAACTCTTCAGCCTATCACATATGACCTTTGACATCCAAAGAGTTGTTGTGTACTTCTCTCATTTTGTTACTAAATCATGTTTGTGTGTGTGTGTGTTTGTTATATGTGTCCAGTATGTGTTACACATAGTTATGCTGAACTGTTTTTCAATGAACTTTGGTCCCATGTAGTTTTATATATTGCAGAATAAGGCATTATTTAACTTTTATGTACTTTCATGGTTTTGATTAAGGAAAGCAAACAAAAGTTTGATCTTAATATACCAGTACTGTACTAAAGTCACAGTGTTGTGCTAATTTTAAACTTTGTTTCTACTTTATGCTAAACAAACTATGGGGAAGAGGGGAAGGGAGAAAATTGTACATGACATATACAAATTCTCGGCTATCTGCGCTTGCAGGATTAATGACAAAGGGGTGCATCTCGTTTTATATGGTAACATACGTACATACATACATACATAACGTACATAATGTACATACACTGTTCCCTAAAGGGGTAGGCAAGAAACTGTACATATATCTTAAAAAACACAACGCCGTACTTAATCCTACCTCACTAACTTTCCCCACATTTCCCTATCTTTGCATGTTCTCTTCGCTTAAACAACATCCATACACTGAGTTATACATGCTCTTTTATTATTAAAACTCGTTAATGTTTCTCTTTTTCACACATTCATCTACAACATTTAGCCATTTCTTAAATGGCCTACCCTTTCCTTTTGATCACATACTCTACCTTCATACAATTGCTTTGTCACTCGGTCCACACTCATCCTCTCAACATGCCCAGATCATTGTAAGACACTTCTTTCACATTGACCTATTGGTTTCACTTTCAAACTGCACTCTTCAGCGCCCATTCATTACTGAACGCCCATATGAGTTTTTCCCACATATGTTTCTTAGCTATCTCATTCCAAATGCGTTCACCTTGCGCTTGTGTTTCTCCTGACAAACCCACGCTTCACATCCATAAAACAATGTTAGCGTTAACACACTTTTATATATTGCCATCTTTGCCTCTTTCGTTACTATTTCATTATTTCCAATAGTCCACATACTTTCAACTACTCTCCAAGATGTATCTCTCTCCCTCCCCCCCCCTCCCCCTCCCGGTCTGTCGACTTCAGTATCCATTCTTCCATTTTTACTTAACATTCTACCCAGCTACATAAAATCATTCACTTGTTCTAACAGTTTTCCATTTATACTAAGTTGAAAATCATTTCCTGATCCATTTTGCCTGATGCCACATTCAAATGATTGAATGCATTCTACTAGGCACTGTCATTCTCAACCATTAATATGGTATCATATGCATTTAAGAGCACTCTCACATTCACATTGTCCAGATGTACATCAACCTTTTCTCAGAAGCTTCCCTTACACACTTAGCCATAAAAATATTAAACAACCATGGGGACATAACACAATCTTGTCTAACGAACACCCTGTTCAACACCAAACCATTCTCTCAAAGCTCCACCCACCCTAATGCAAGCTTTGCTTCCATCATACACCACCATAATTGCATTTACTAACCATGTATCCACACCATACTTTCTAAGAACATTCCATAGCATATTCCTATGCACACGATTGTATGCTTTCTCCAGATGAACGAATGCACAATAAACTTTATTCCATTCTGCTTATACATTTCTCATTCACTTGTTGCAATGCATTGATGTGGTCTGTGCAACGTCTACTTGGCATAAAACCACATTGCACACCACAAATCTTGTCCGCAATTTTTTCACATGTGTCGCACTCTCAATCAAAACTCTCCATAAACTTTGCCTGGAATACTCAACAAACTAATTGCCCTATAATTCTTGCACTCACTCTTACTGTATTTTCCTTGGTACAAAGGAACAATGACCACATTCTTCCAGTCATTAGGAACGTTCGAAATCCCAGCGCACACATTGAACCACTCATACCCCATCTCCGCCTGCAGCTTTGCCATTCTCTAATGCATTCATAGCTTTTTACACCTCAGCCACGTTAATTCTTTCACTCATCGTAACCTTTTCCCTATTTTCTGCTAATATTTACATATTTTTTACCATACAATTGCTCAAAATACTCCCTTCATCGATCTCTTATACTGTTTTCATCCCAGATCATCTCACCACGTTCATTCTGAATGCCATAGGTTTTTCCTTGCACTCGTTTCGTTCTCTTTTACCACTTCCAGAACAACTTCTTATTTCCTTCAAAATCATTCTGCATTCTTTCTCCTTCTTTTAATCTCGTTTGCTCCTTACTTTCTTAGCATTAATCTTTTTCTCTCTGTATATGTCCCACAACTTCTTACGTTCTGTTTCACTCTTCACAACAATCATTTGTTTGTATGCTTCTTTATTTTATCTCAAAGATTCTTTCACCTGTTCATTCCACCATGCATCTCTTTTTAAGTTTCCCACACACATCTTTAATACACTCAAATACACCCTCTTTTATTCTATTCCAAGCACTTTCAATACCATGAGCATTTATTTCAACATTCCGTTCATGCCCTTGTAAAGTTAATTTTTCGCCCAGAAATCTTTCATATTGCGCTCTCATACTTTTTTTATCCTTTAACTTTTCCACTTTAACTCTTACTTGCTTAATACTCTTGCACTGCTTCCTCACAAAATTCCTACCTAATTCAACATCAGAGATCACTAGGAAGTTATACATTCCACATTCAGCTCCACGCACAGCCCTAGTATTCTTTACCAAACTTCTCAGTCTCTCATCATACACTACAAAATCAATCATCGTTCTCAAGTCGCCCCTTTGCCATGTATACAAGTGAATAAATTTCTGCTTAAACCATGTGTTAACACAAATAAACCTTTTTCTAAACACAAACTCACTAACTCATTAACAATCTCATTTACCTGTCATCATACTTTCCTAACATTCTGTCTCTGAAATCTCTTTCCAAGGAAACGTGACATACAAGCAATACTTGGAATGTTCAGGAACAGTGTTTCAATAACTAACAAATACACATCCATTACAAGTGCTACCATAAATTAATCATCGATGTCAATTGAACAATAATGTCATTATTATGGTTAGTTCAGTGGTAGATATTTGGCATGCGAAACAAAATATCTTGGGACTCGATTCCTGTAGCCATGGGCTATATTTCAACATATTGTCTTTAAACACAACCTTGTACAGTTTAAACTTTTACATCTGGCAGCATAAATGCTAACCATGAGACACCGTGACTCTGTTACTGATAAAGAGCTGACAATCTTACATGTCCATACATACTCTTGTCTTAAATTATGAGGAATCTATTACCTTGAGCACAGAATGAATCTGAATAACTCTGTTATAAAATTTAATTGCGTTTTTAAAATCAATTTTTTCTAGTCTTTAGAAAATGTTGCTTGTGTTAATTTTAAAGATGAATGTTTTGTAGAATAACAAGGTCTCTTCGTCTTTCCTTTGATTTTACTTAACTATTTCAAGGCTGTTGATAATGTTTGTGTTGTTATTGTTTGCACTAGGCAGGTGAGACTACATAGTATCTGTGTTGGGTGTTACAGGCATGTACTCGATGCGTATTCTAGAGAGTAACAGTTCTAACAATGGCAGCACCACAGTACTGCAGCCCTCCGAGGAACGCATGGATGCCTCCAGTGACAGTGCTGTCAGCTCCATGGGCTCAGAGCGAGTACCCTCACTGTCTGACGGGGAGTGGATGGAGACTGGATCAGACTCGGGACACACTCCCGGGGACCATTACTCTGTGGATTACCATTCCAGGTAACGGACGGCGAGTTATTGTTTTTAAACCTTTTAAATACCAAATATGCTCTTAAATTTAGCTCATGTATTCAACATATCTTCATTGCGCTATATTATAGTTGTACTTAGAATGTTTTAAACTTTTATTAAAATTATTTTCTTTCTGCAAAAGAAGTTGTGAAGTGTGGCCACTTGCTCTGCCACCCCTTTCTAGGTATGCCACCAGCTTAACTTATAAAGATACTAACAAGCACTTTCTCTCAAATTGTACCATTTTTAAATCACTATTTGAGTGATGCCTGAAACACAATAATAATCTGTCATAAATCTATTAATTTGAGATGAACTATTTTCAAATACTTTTACTTATTTTATTTTGTCTAATCTAAGGCTTATGCATAACCAAATAAAACTAAAATGTCATCAAAAGTTGATTTATGTTAACCAGTGTGTATCTGAGATTGTTGGTTGTGTTTCCAGCAGCAAGTACCGGCCGTATGACTATAGCTACACTAGCAGTCGCCACCACTCAAGCCCCACAGTGAGCATACCAGACACAACCCACAGAATGCCTCCCATGGCCCAAAAGAAACACCAAATGTACGGCAAGCGCTACTTCCAGGAGCAGGCCACAGGTCAGTGAAATTTTTTTTAGATTATCATTTATTACATTCAAAACAAGGTTTGTGTGTGGATGACTAATCCATGGGCCTGTGAACCATTCCCAGTGCATACTCAAATTTTAATACAGAAATGCCATAATAAGTGAAAATATGCTAAACCTGGATTTGTAAGCGAATTTAAAATGTTCAGATAATTATATATTTAGGAACCTGCAAAATTCAAATTTGTAATAACGCAAACTTTTACTGTTTTCATACAAATAACATGAATTTAAGTTTTTTTAAATAAACACAATTTCTTTGTAATTTGGCAAATACCACGTCATGCAATATAATTTTTAACGTGGTAACACTGGCGATAGTGCTATGCGAATGCTGCTGTCTATACGGATAGTACCCGTTTTTGCGGATTTTAAAGCTATGAAACAGGTCACAGGATATATGAGTATTTTCATGGCTTTTTTTTTAAGGTTAACATTAAAAATCTCTATATTTACTTTGAACCATTTAGATAAATCGATTCTTTGTTTTCAGCCTTTAAAAAAATTCACACCAGGTCCAATAAGGGCATTAACATATATAAACCTTTCTACATTTGGTTGGTCATGTTTGGTGTAAACATAGATTGACAATAGATTATTTTGATATTGCTATTTGTAAAGATCAAAAGTAATGATATTGAGATAGCAAGTTTGACATAACTAAGTGTGAACCCGTTTTGTGCTATTTATACTTGATTTTTCTCCAAATATGTTATAACTAGCTAAATACACAGTATGAATGAAAAATGTAAACAGTTTTATACTAGTGTCTGAAATCTCTGAAAGTACCAAACTCCAGGCATAGGTAACCACACAGTTGAATATGGCCAAGAAGGAGAAGGATTTGTCATATGAATTGACAAAGACACAGAGTTTGGTTACCATGTGGAAAAGTTGACTCAAATATTTATTGTGATGTACCACAGTGTTTAGGCCTATATAAGAACAAACCTGGCCCTAATGACCTCACTGTGTCGATGGTCCTAAAAGAAAATAATTTGGCCACAATGGCAATGTTTTCATTTTAGTGTTAGTATGTTTAGCAATGTAAGACAAGTTTATTTTACACTTAACTTAGCATGGAGAAATAAATAATAAATATAGTAATCATTTTGGAACAAGTCCAGAATACAATAGCACTGCTTTGATTAATAATGGAGCCATTTATTTACTATATGGGAATAAAATTAAACATCACTGTTTGCTCACCATAGTATGCTAGTATCCTAATGTTGGTTTATACATTTTTGTGTATCCAGAAGCGTGTTTCCGTTATCTGTACTTAAGCCCTTTTTTTAATGAATCTAATTCGACTCGTATTGACGTAAATAATATTACTTTCCACTTGAAATATCATTGCTTTTTGAGAAAAATAACACCCACCACTTTTTCCCTAAAAATAACCTAACCTTCTGCATGTCTCCATCTATAATTGATCAAGAAATATGGTTTATTTGCCTGTCTAAGGAAAATAGTTGTCTTTATTGCATCTTATTAAACAGTGGTTTTTTAATCATAAAGAGGTCAAGAATTTTTTCTTTCCAGAAATATTGTAACCTACTTATTATTATTATTATATATATTAATATTAATTATATTAATATTATTATTATATAATTATTAATATATTATTATTATTATATTATATGATTATATTATTATTATTGATGATGAGATGATGATGATGATGATGATGATGATGATGATGATGATGATGATGTGTGATGATGATGATGGTCAACTTGAAGCACAAATAGTACTTTCTTTACATCCCAGATATTTAATAAACAGAAAGCAACCAAAACTGTTATAAGTTCACAAATAAAAATCACTGTAAAAATTGTAGATTATCTTAGTGTCTTTTTTTATTTTTATTTTCTCCATAATATGTATATGGGCTTTCTTCCTATTAATCTTAGAGTAATTTAACTTTTAATTCAAAATGAAAATAGTAGTGAGCGGTTGTATTCGGATGGTCTGAGGCAATGATATTGTGGGATAATATACTAGTCATTTTATTTGTGGTCACGTATGCAGTATTTACTTAAGGAAATAAAATGAGATGGGTAAATTTTAAAGAAGAAATCGCACCCTTCAAGGGCACCCAGCTGAGATTGAACCCCTGACTTCTAACTATCCTTTAAGTTACATTTCACTCAATTATATAATATGTGATGTCAGGTGGAACCTCCCTAGGCAGCCACGGCATGACCCCAGGTTTACCCGCCACTCCGGTCAAGTATGAATACGAAGAGACTGCAGCTGTGGTCCCGACTAACACATTCACTGGGCCAGTGGAGGGAGCCGTGGGGCCCAAACCTGCCGAGATCAAGTATAGCTGTAGTGTGGAGTTCATGAGGCATCATTCTGGTAAGAAAATAAAACATACCATTAACATATTTATACATTTGTCACCGAATTAACAACTATTATGTTTGTTATGAAAAAGTAGTAAAGGAAGCAAGACTGAGATGATATGGGCTTGTAATGAGGATGGAAAAAGAGAGGATGCCGAAGAAAATGTGGGGAAAAGACCCGAGGGAGGCCAAGAAAGAGATGGGAGGAGCAGATAACAGAAAGTGTTCAAGTGAGAGGAGAAGATGATGATGAGCGGTGATGATGATGAAAACAGATAATGGGTGATTTGCTAATTTCTTGGCACTCCTATGGGCTACACACATGCTTAAATTATGCTAATATATAAAGATTAATAAGGTATAATTTTGGATTAAATATACCCATAAATACATGGAAGGAGTTTGGTAAACCATTTAAGAAAAACCCTTCAATATACCCAACGAGTATTTAAACACCGATCTCACCAGCATCAGAAATAGAGTTTAATATGGGAGTGACGCGTTCGAGCATATGACCATTTACTTAAAGTAAATTCTCATTTTCATATGAATACAAATTTTCCAAGTAGGTGTTCAGACTAAAGAGTAAATACTCAAACTTTTACATCACTAATTCCTTTTTGTAGAATCAAATCAGATACAACACATTCACATGTACTAGTTGTTTACTTTATTTATTTCAGTGAGTTATCAAGATGGTTAAAAGCAGGCATGTCAAACCTCTTTGATCATAGGGGTTGCATTGAAAATTAAAAATAATGAAGAGGCCACATAAAAAAACTGTACTTTATTATCTTAAGTAAAAAGAATTTTAAATCGGTATCTTATTAGTACGAACAGAAAAGAGTAGGTCCCTGTATAAAACAATAAGATAGACATTTTAGATCTTTTACTTGCAACAATCGTGTTAATATTGGGCCTTAAATATTATGCCAAAGTCAATTTTATAGTTTTTGTTGACAAGTATTTGTTCGTTAGCTGAGATCCCTTGGGTGTTTGTTCCTTTCCATCAGAGAAAACAACTTTTAACGTGGTTTTTTTCTGCCAAACATTGCACATAATTGGTACATGAATTCAACAAATTTTGGAAATTGGCCCATGTTAAAGAAAGAGTACAGGTTTGACACACCAACCTCACTCGGTGGAATTCTCCAAATCTCCAAATATCACACCCTAAAATGTTGTATTTCCTCGACGTTTATAATAAGAAGAATAGAATAGGGTTGCATTTCATGACGAGTTCCGCGGTTTGCATAAAATCATGCGTGGCCTGGAACTTGGTAGTTTAGACTCACTTTGCACTTAGCAACTTTCCTATTCTTTTTGATAAATTGAAAGTCCTAAAATCCAAGCCTCTTAAATATCCTTAAGGATTCGAAGGACCTATATATTTCAAATGAAAAGTCTTAATAGCTTAATTTAGTAGACAGTTGAAACCAATGTCATACTTATACCTGCCTGTGAGTAAGTCAGTGTTGAGAAGATCAGATATTGTTTTTGTGACAGAACCAAGAAGCAGCCTGGAACACATCCAACACAACCACACCTACCACTTGCCTGCAGAGAGTGCTGGCTCCATGCAAAGGCCAATTGCCAGAGACAAGCATAAATGAGTAACAACCATTATTAATCCTTTTACCTAGCTCACTCAAATTCAGTAATCATAACCATTGCACCACGTAATAGTTCTTTTCGGGATAATTCTTCATTAATTTGTTTAAAGTGTTGACCAACTAAACAATATACATTCATTTTAAGACATTATTTTTATTTAGAAAAGCTGTTCAACATTCTTAAAAAGTGATTTGAAGGGTAAAAAATTACTTTGTGATGAGAGTTTAACCTTTTTGCTGCGATAATCGGATCTATCCGATCTCAGCATTATAGCCATCAACTGTGGAAATTGACTTTACCCCACGACGTGTAAACTTTATCTACCTTTGCTGCAACAGTCAGAAATAGCCACAAGAATGTTAGAACGCTGAATTTTTCATACTAGCATGCCCGTGTGCCTCTGACATCTGGTGTTAGTTTTGAGAACTGTCAATTACCAGCTGCTAAATCGTAACATTAGTAGCGCTTGTTTACTTCAGCATTTCACTACTTGTAGTACAGGTGCAATATTTATGTGGCAGTGAACATTGTTGAGGGATTTATTAGTGTAGTATTTGTGATATTTACCCAGTTATTCTACTGTGTTAGTAACATTTAATTTATGATGATGAATTCGGGCCATGTGAAGGGTAATAAATATAATATTTCTTTAGTATGGCAATTGGAAAAATTCAATAATTCAGTGAGTTTTAAAATTTATTTTATTTCTTCTAATTGCTATTTTATTTTTGTTTTTAACCTATTTCCTATTTTGAAACCATGCCTAACACAAATATATAATCTTATAGACTACACTGAGGAAAGCACCAATGTAGCACAAAATTGTTCAAGTTGTGTTGATGTAACCTAATTTTCAAAAGTTTTCTTTTATTAAATAAGGCCTATAATAGGCCAATATTAGGTCTGCCAAATCCTCATTTATTGATTGGTTTTACACTATTGTGTGTTTCAAGTAAAATAAATTATGGTTCTGATAGCAGAATAACATTGCATTTGGGTAAAATGTGACATAAATAATTTGTGACGTATGAAATTTAATTGATATAAAATATATATTACTATGCTATTTATAGAGAATGTGGTGCTAAATTTCATATTTAAAATGTATTACTAGTTGAAAATCACATTATTTGATCATAATCATGAACATCATGCAAATTTTCAGATTTTAAATTTTTGACATATAATTTGCATTTCTGAAGGTAAAAAGTAAAAATTAAATACACAGCAAAAGGGTTAAGTAGTAAAAAAATAATCACAGGTGCAAAACATTATGCTATGTTTAAAAAGCACCGTTTTTTTGTCTAAGCAACATACTTTGAAGGCCACCGCCCTAAAAAAATGTAACATTTCTAATAAATGTTATCTAATCCTGTATGTTTGTGTGCAGCTCGCAGGTCTGAAGAGGAGCATCTAAACCGAGATGAGAAAAGAGCCCGATCCATGAACATCCCCATCACCGTCCAAGACATCATCAACCTGCCAATGGACGAGTTCAATGAACGGCTTTCCAAGTACGACTTGAGTGAGTCTCAGCTGTCACTCATTAGAGACATCCGACGTCGGGGCAAGAACAAGGTATATCTCGAAATTCATCAAATAGGGACTAGGTCAACAAAATAAAATAAAACTATTCACTCATTAATTTGGTGCATTACACATAAACACTTTTGTTACAAATTAAATATTACTGTGGGTATGATTGTTATAATATTACAATATATAATATACATACATTGGGTAAAGTGCACAAATGTGGATTAATTTTTTGTAGATGTTAATTTTGTAATACAAACAAAACTTAAGAGAGAAAAAAACTTGAAATATAAGTTTAAAAAACCTACTATTCAGTTGTTTTTTGTTTGTTTTTCCCTCCAAACCTATCTCATTAAGTTGTCATCACATTGAATGCTTAAACCATAAATTAGGCTGCTATGGTGTTTTATGGAAACACAAGCTTGTTTCTATTCATATGCTTCACAAATCACAATTCTACATGGTTTGAACCATCGTAAAAAATTTAAATTCAATTTGATTTAGGGTCATAATCCCTCAATTAAATAAAGCATTTTGTGTCACAAAGTTTAATTCTCAGTTTCTTACAGTTTACAGTGGTTCATTGCATCAAAATAGCAACATACTATGAAAATTTTAATTTTTTACATTTAAAAGTAAGGTTGAATTACTAGCTCGCATGGTCATAGACCATGCAAAGAAAATATGCCCAATATTATTAAGGAAGTAGGGCCTTGAATTCTTTTAATGTATCTATTTTCAATAAATACATGTTATTATAGACGAGGTCTCACCTATGTGGTGAGTGAACATTTTTAACAATTATCTAGCTTGGCTTTATTCACTTTTCCATTTTTGACCTTTAAAATATGTTATTAAAACCCTTGGAAATGTATAAGACAGTGTAGAAACACTGTACAATAATATAAATTGATAGTGAATGAAGCCAACCTGAAAGGATAGCTAGTTAGGTCAGGTCTAGATAGGTACAAAACACTTCTCTCTTCATTTTTTCTCAAACTATTGCACTATATTACACTTCACACATTGTTGAATTTTCAGACCTGTTCCTTTATTATTAGAAAAACACACAAAAAATAGGCTATAGTGTGTTTTCAACGTGTGTCTTCTAATAATAAAGGAACAGCTCTGAAAATTCAACAATGTGTGAAGTGTAATATAGTGCAATAGTGGAAGAAGAGAGAAGTGTATTTTTCTATCTAGGCCTAACCTAACTATCCTTTCAGGTTCACTTCCTTCACTATCAACTGTAAGTGTTTCTACACTGTCAAACCCTTATTATTTGGAATTAAATATCAGTTTGTATAGTGGCATAGAACAAAGTTTTTTGTTCAATTCAATGAAAATAAAACTCTAAAATTAGAATCTATAAATACTTAGTCAAAACAAAAATTGTGCCTTTACACACTTAATAATAACTGTACTAACTAAATAGTTTAATTTTAACATGTCTGGTTATACTTGTTATAGTCCACAAAACTTTGTATAAAAAATATATTTTAAGTCTACATCTAAAAGTGAATATTAATTACTTGAAGGGTTTCCTAATCATAAAAAATACAGTATATTACAAAACTGTAATTAATTTTTTAATGTTTAATGAATCGTTGATTAAATAGTACAAATTTAAGTTGTGTCAGAGAAACAAATAGCTTAACTTGACTTATTTGTTTATGTTCTAGGTGGCTGCACAGAACTGTCGCAAGCGTAAACTGGACCAGATCATGAGCCTGGCTGACGAGGTGAGGGATATGCGCGAGCGGAAGAACCGCCTACTGCGGGAACGCGAGTTCATGCTAGGGGAGAGGCAACGTGTCAAAGAAAAGTTCGGCCAACTTTACAGACATGTCTTTCAGGTAAATATTACAACTCACGTTAATGTGGGTTTTAAATGTAATCTTTTTTCTTTTTCTCTTCCATTGATTTTTTCAATGTTAATTTAATCCAGCCATTTGGTATCTTTTTTCCTTTGATTTTACCGACAACCCTGAACTACAACATAAGTTTGCTTGAAGATTCATGATTACTTTAGCTGCTTCTTAGTAACCAAAATGTACATTTGAATTTTTATAGGAATGGCCTTGTAGAAAATACAAACATGTTACTCAAAAACTTCATTTCGATGCCTCCACTTTCCTGATCTCTCTTGCATCCAATTTACATGTTTCTCTTCTCAGGTGCTATCTTCCCTCAGACGATGACTAGCTCTACTCCATCCAGCTTTATAGCTTTTCTAGGGTTTATCCTATACCTTGTCATTACCATCACGTCATTCCACGTTCTTTCACTTCCTCATCACATTTCAGTAATTGTTCTTGTACTTTCTCTTCCTTCTCACCCCCATACTATAAATTCATCAGCAAACATCATGGCTTTCATTTTTCCTTCCCAAGTTTTCTTGCTACTCTTGCTTATGACATTTCCATTACCATTACAAAGAGTATTGGGGAGAATGCACTTTCCTACTTCTCTCAATTCTTTTTTATTTGGAACCACTCTGTCCACCTTTCTTTCTCTATCTTAACAAAACTCATGTTATCCTAATACATATTCTTTACTCTCGTGACAACTTCTCCATGTCCATAAATTCCATCACCAAGTCTTTCCCAAATTCATGCCTTCTTTCCATAAGCTGTCATATAGTAAAGATCAAGTCTATTGTAGACTTCGTTCCCTAAGTCAATGTTGTTCCTCTCTCCACCTTGCTTCCATTTTCTTTCATATTCTCTTTTACAGTATTTTCTCATATATTTATGTATTGTGGCACATCAGCGTTATCCCACTCTAGTTAGTACACCTCGTTCCTGTCTTTATGAGGGAAACATAAACACCACAGTTCATATCAAAGCCACCAACCATCAACAATACTTCCATTTCCAAAGCAACCATCCTCTTCTTGTAAAACACTCTCTACCCTATAACCTAAAAACCAGAGCCAAACATTTATTTCTGAGAAAGAATGATCTTAACAAGCAATGTCAACAACTCTTCAAGGCTTTCACAGTCTGAGGATACCTTAAACACATAGTCAAATAAAGAGAGCCCTATCCAATCAAGAGCCTATTAACGAAACATCCTTCCAATAACATATCGCCCTCACCTCTCATATAAAATCTTTCAACAGTGCTCCATAAATCACATTCAAACACCCACCCCAAACCCCCCAATCTTTGCAACATTCTGGTTAGCCCTAAATTGCCCGGGCCAACCACAAACAACATCAGGCCAAAGGTCCTCTCTCACTACCCTTGCAACAAACCAAGATGCAATACCAGCAAAATTCACCAACCTTCCACTTCATTCAACAGCAGACTCAGACAAATAGAATACCCCATGAAAGGCCACTATGACTGCTCCACAGATAATCTTATATACCAGTACAATGCAACTTCCACATTGCTGAATACATTGGCCTCACCACAGGACACTCAGACCACGAATGAATGGTCATACATTTTGATACCAACTACAACAACCCTGACAAATCGGTTACACTTCATGCCCAAACACATAATTCAGATTTTGACTCGTGCTATAGTACTAGAGTTATATGAGCCCTCCCCAAAAGTTGCAATGCTTCCCAGCTTCGTAGTCAGCAATTTGTTCACCAATCTTAATAACCTATTAGTTTTCTTCCAAGCAGGCCTACTCACACCAGTCAGTAATTTTTATATAAACAATATTAACGATAATAGAATTTAATAAATAAATTATAAATACAACATTCTTGCCATCTACCAAGAGTAAGGAGGACACAAATTTGAAAAGGTAAATGCAGAATCCAAGCCAAAACTTTTTTTAAATCAAGAATCAGGCAAAAATAGTATCTAAGTGACCATGATCAATCTATAGCCATGCAGCCATAGTCCAGTCTGTGTTTTACTCTATTCTGCTGAAGAAGGGAACTTTAATGTACTTTGAAAATTGCATAATTATGTGTTTTATGTTTGATTGAACTTTTGAGGCCTACATTTTTCTAGTAAGTGTGTAGGCCTTGCCCTTCTCTCTTCCTTTAAATGTTTAATTTAACATAGCCGTTTGTCTCTTTTTTTTAAATTAAGTGCTATGATCCCTTTCTTACAATCCCCTGGTACTGTCTTCTCTTTAGCATCCTGTATACCGTATAACAATTAGTGTAGTCCCATTTCTCATGCATTTCTTATCATTTCCACTGTCATTTAGTCCAAGCCTAATGCTTTTTTTTTTTTTTTCATCCTCTTTAATGAATCTTCCACCTTTTTTTTTATGTGGGACCTACTTCTCTCCTCTTATGCTATTTTCATGATGTTCCGTTTCATTTTCTTTCTGCTCTTTCAGGTTGAATATCTTTAATATAATCCCTCCTTCATTACATATTTATACTATATTATAATTTTATGCATGGAACCAGCACATTAAAATAAACTGAACGATGCACATACTGAAGTCTTATATTTGATTTTAAAAATCAATAATGTGTCATTGACTTAGAAAATTTGAAAACTGTGTATGGACATCACTTACATTAATTAATTTACAGTGTCAACACACTCTTTTCATATATTAGTAGTCACACTAAAACTATTTTCAATAATGTGTGATACATGTGTGAAATAAAACAAAATTTGATATTTTTTAAAAAATTGAATTGTTCCCCTTTTAACTATAAATTGATAACCATTCCTTGTTATAGTGGTCACTGCACCTCTCTACGAACCTAGGGGTCTCTGGTTCATTTCCCAGCTGGTACCACATATATTTTTCACAAAAAGGGAATCATCCAATAATTACAGGGTTTGATCAGTTAGGCTCAAGTTATGTTAAAGATCACGAGACATGGTGTACCCTGGAAATAAGCTGTGCTACCAAATCGGCCAAAAGTCCACACACACACACACACATACGTGATTGAACAAGGATTATAAATATCACCCTTTCGTTCCTCACCCTGTCCATCCTTATCACTTACAGGCTTCTCTCAGAAATTTCATCTCACATGCCTATCTTATCTATTTCCTTCATCACCCAGATTTCTGATGCATTACTACCACGAACAACACTGGCAAGAGCACGCTTCTCTGTTTCAAGCTATTGCTCAACTCAAACTAATCCGTCCACTCAGCTCCCACTTATGCTTCCCTTGTACTTTTCTCTCTTTCTCTCCTCGCTATTCCATCTTCCATCCCCTTTATTTTTCAACGCTTCCCACACCTTATTTTTGCACACACTGTCATAAGTTTTTTAAATGTCCAGAAAAGCCATCAGCAGAGCCTTCTCGAACTCATAATGATGTACTTACAACTGCTTCATGGCGAATATTAGGTGTACTGTGGACTTACCTCTTCTGACTTTCCTCTCCACTCTCAACCCTCCTTCATCTTCTACTTCTCTCTGGACTTTCTACATGCATCTATTTCACATTGACACTAAGTGCTCACACCCCTCAAATGCCCACCTATTCTCTTCCCCTTTTTTAAACATAGGGACAGTCGGCCTCTTCTTCCAGTCCTTTCCGGAATCCTCCCCTAGTGCTTTCCCGGACTGCAGCCTGATTCGTTTTTCCCTTCCCTCCTCCTTCTCGCTTCTTCTCTTTGCATTCAGCAACTCCTCAAAATGCCTTCCAACGCCTCTTCAGTTTTTCTTTTCTATCCACCTCATTTATATTCTTGTTAACCATTACCACACTTCCTTGTTCCTTCTTCTACTGAACCATTTTATACAGCACTTTACTTCCTCACGCTCTTGTTTGCTTCCCTCTTTCTTGCTTTGTACACCTACTTCGCCTCTATAGTCTTAAGCTGTAACCACTCTATGAAGGCTCTCTTCTTCTTACCCACTACCTCTCTCACTCCCTCATTCCACCAAAGGGTTTCCTTCCAGTTCAACCCCTCATCCACATTGTGGGAGACGGGCAACAGCATGAAGTAGGGGTTTGCATGTAGGGGCAAAGTACAGTGGAGACTACGTGTGCCCCAAGACCGATACGGTAGCTGTGAAAGCCTTACATGAAACCTGAAAAGTTGCGGCTGAAGGGCTCTGGTGAAGCTATGTTGAGCCTAGCAAGACAGTAGTGGATGATAAAAATGCTTTCAACAGAAGAACAAGCCTCAGAAAGGAACTATATTGTCTATATATTTAGAGATAAAGAATAATTTTAGCTTTAATCCATCCATTAATAGATTTATACCAGTGGTATTCAATTTTTTTTTGTTTGCGTACCCTCAGATTTAATTTATCTTCAACTTAGTTTTCCCAAAATTAAACTTAATAGCAATTTTAGCGGAAGAAAATATGTTATTATCAAAAAATTTTCAAAATACAAATTTTTCTTTCACCATAAGTCAGTCTTTATATAATATGAATCTTGAAATATTATTTGTTTGCAGTCTCTTCGTGATCCAGATGGAAACCAATACTCGCCATATGAATATAGTTTGCAACAGTCTGCTGATGGATCAGTTTTATTAGTACCGCGGGCCAATACTTCGGCCATAATGGAATCAGAAATGACACATCCTAAACACAAAGATTATGATCGTCATCAAAAGGAATGAACAATTTAGTGTCACTTCAACAGAAATTGCCTCAAGACAAAAGACCTCGTTTTAGTTTCATTGTAAAATTGTATCAATTTTTAATGAGTATATTCGAATCTTTGTATTCATTGAAATACTTATCTTTGTTCAAATTAATGAAAGAAGTTGTAACATGACAGAGATTACTTTTCGAGCTTTCATAGAACTTTAAAGTTAAAGAAAAGACAGTGTCTTAGGTTAATATAACAGGCTGTTTGAAAATATATACATAGTCATCAACATTTTCTACTTAAGGGGAATTGTACATCGGAACATTTTTGAAAAAATCAACTTTTTTTTCAACAAAACTTATTCTAATTGTATTTTGATTTTAGAAGATTTCCTTTGAAAGCTGTTTTAACTGATGAGGTTAAAATGTATCAAATTTTCCAAACTTATCACTGCAAGTGTTTAATTTTATTATATTTAATTTAATAACTTGCTATAGATGAACGTGTAAATATTTTAATATTATAGCTTGAAAACTTCTTAACTATTAAATATATACTAATACACATGAAAATTACATTTTATATAGCGATTTGTTTTTATTTATTTACGTTTTATCTTATTGTGCAAAGGCTTTAAATGTATTTCAAATTAATGGCGGATTAGTTATGAACCATTAGATATTTTATTTTACCCTTAGGAGATCAGGTTTTTAAATTAACTTGACATATATCTCATGGTGTTCATAGTTATTAAACATCATTTTACATAAGATATTTTTTAAACCCTAATGATGACCCCTCACATCCATCTCCAGTCCTCAGACACTATCGCCAAACAAGAGTATATGTTTCGCTAAGGTCACATGTCCTGGAAATATAAGGAACTCTCCAAGTCTTATTCTTGCCAAGTTCGTTCAATTTGCTTTGTTGGCGATGTTGTCAATCACCATTTGAATCATAGTTGTATGTACTGGGGTTTTTTTCCTCCCCTAAATGACTTCTTACTCTTACTCCACCTAAATGGGGGTACATTTAATCTAAGATTCTACTCCTAACGCCATTAAAGCGCAAAAAGACCTGCCGAGTAGTACAACGGGTTTAAAAATAATATATGCAGTGGGCACCTGATTATCCTTCACTCACAGGACTGGGACATGGTCGGAACATAAAAAAAACAAGTAAAAACATGAAATATTATGGTCTTATAAAAATTATTGAAGTGTATCTTTTACACACAATTCATAATTTTGTTAGTAAGTAGTAATTAAGATTAAATATTTAAGGAAAAAAAACTTCAAGTTATTATAATTTAGAAAATTTAATGTTTTGCATGAACAGCCTTACATCAAGTAGCCATGTGATATGTTGATAAATTACCATTAGTAACAAGGTAACAATATATTTATATCTAATGATGATTAAGTCAACGATTGAATATATTGATGATTACAATAATTTAAAAAATTGGTAATAAATAAAATGATAGAATATTAGTAAAATGGTAGAGCACAAATAAAAGTAAAACACACATATTTACACACACTTCATTATTTCAATGCTATTATAGCATCTTCCTCAGGAAGTAGTAGTAATTAGACTAAACAGGATATGCATTTAATGGTTTTTATCATCAACTTTTAATCATAATAATTCTCTGTTATCTGCTCAAGAGCATTCATAGAATTCGAACATTCCTTTTATTATTTAAATTCAAAAATTTACTAAAACTAAACTACTTATCAAAAGTAGTATAAAATTGAAATTTTACAGGAAAGTAAAGAAAGATACCACTTCAAACAACTATAAAAGTATGACGATTTTAAAATGGGTTCCCAAGAAATATAGGAGGTTGGGTTTATAAAAAACTTTGAGTATAGTAAAACTTTTAAATTTGTTAGACAGTAGAAGTATAACTCCAGATAACAAACAAGTCAAAAAATTTGAAATTTCTAAGTGGTTATTGGACAAATGAAGAGAGGTGTGGAAGGGCTTAAAATTTCCAAAATTAATAGAACCAATAAAAAAAAAACAGAAAACTTAAATTCAGAAAGGAAAGTAAACGGGCCACTTAAAACTACCAAAAAATCTCAAAATTGTAAAAGCGATCCCAGGATATAAGGGAATAGGGGTGAGGAGGAACAGTGTATAAAATAAATTTTAGGTTTGGATCATTTAAATTTAGCAACCAGATAGAAGGTCTCCAGATAACAAAATAAAAATAGAACAAATGTGGGTGGGGCTGGTAAAATTAGGGTTTTTTAATGTTCCAAAACTAGAATAAACTACTTATCAATGTGGTGGAAGATTTAAATTGCAGTGGATGGTATAAGGGCCACCCAAACCGCAATGAAGAACATTCTTAGATGTAAAAATTAAGAACTAGAAAACGAAAAGGGCCTCCCCTCGAAATTTACAAAACTAACAAAAAGTGCATACTTTAATACATTAACAATATAAATTCAACTAACTATCCATAAAGCTTACTCGGCTATAGCGTACTAATTTCAGCCAACTGGTCAGTTTGATTTCCGGCAGCATACACTGGGGGTGGTGTCACTAGAGTATGATTTTCTATCTTTGCTTCATGCCCTGTTACACGAGAGGCATTTGTTGATATTCAAAACTATTTCCAGCCAACCTATATTATCTTTAACTAATCCAACCTAACAAATGCAGGTAGTTAAATTCTGTTAAAGTCTGGTCGTGTATAAAAATATTTACCTATAGAATTATCACTACTATACAATTATTTAAATCTGTAAAGCACCATACATAGTTAGCTCCCACCAAAATATTGTACACACCAAGTGTAACATATAGCTTAAAATAAACTAAATTATAACCTAGAAACAAATTGCTTTATTTCCAAAAGTTTCACAATAGTATGATTCGATTAGTAGTGAATAATGTGATTAGGCCAGTAGTTGACTGCACTTCTACATCACTCATGTTCCGCTCACACTGGCCCACTCTGCTCAGTTCTTGCATATCAGCCAAACACCTTCAGTTAGGGTTACCAGATTCAAAATCAAAAAGGAGGACAATCTATCCTGAAATCACTTGAAATGAAGAACATTTAAATTTAATTTACAAAAGAAAATATAAATATCAACATTGAAATAATCTTGCATCATAGTGCTGATACTACTTATATAGGCATCTAATATTTTTTAAATGGTCACACCTTGCTACTTCTGGGATTCAAACTAGACTTCTTCGTCATTAGCAATAAAGTTGCTTGCGAGTTTGAAATAGCATCATCCTCACTGAGCACCAGCAAGAAATATATTATAAAGCAGTAATTAAATTAAATTATTGTGTTGACAAATTGAATGCCTTTCGTCCATTTAGAGCAGGGATTCTCAAACGATGTGCCGCAAAATCGGCCAGGAGTGCTGGAAGATTTTAAGGGGGTTTTGAGAAAATATATTACCACAAAATAATGAAAATAAAGAAATAGAAGAAAGGTTTGTCTCATTGTTTATCTGAATTGCACGTGTCATGTCACACTATGTGAGACAATAATAAATAATTGTTCCCCTTTTGATGATTATATATTATTAATTTTTAGTGATCTCGCATTGTGGTTTAGTATGCTACTCTGATATATTCTACTTTGTTTGAAAAATAAAATTTGTGAAAAACAAAATGCTCACAAAAATTCTTAAATTCAAATCCCCTTCATGGGGGGGTCACTAGCCTAGAAAGGTTGAGAATCCCTGATTTTAAGACCATAAACAAATTTATTTTTTAATCCTCGTCTTACTACTCGTTCAGGCTATACATATTTAACTGTGAGAGGAAGGAGGTAGCTAGAATTGAGTGGGAATTTACTCGAATTTGCGTAGAAAGACAATGGGAAACCATTTAGTAAAATCACTGTAAACACACACAGCTGGGATTCGAGCCAAAGTTTTCCCATCACCATAAAATCAGACCAAGCTTGCTTGACCTTTATTCTACATACTCACCGAAACGAGTAACAAGTATGTTATTCTTAAGATAATATACAAAATCACTTCATTATTGTATATTTATATGGCACATAAACTTGTAATAAATTAACTTTACAAATAAATAAGTTCCTATTCTTTTATTTATGAATTCATTTGGTGGGTCAAGTAGAGTAGGGCTAATTAATATAAACTATATTATTAATATTTATGTTAATAGCTTTCAAAACAAGAGTCCCCAGCTGGGATTTAAACATGTGCCTCTCATCTGTTTAGTTTCTTCAAGCACAACTTGTGGCTTAGACCTGTAGGTAGGCTCAAGGGTAAATGTTAACTCCTCCTGTCCTCATTCTGTTGTTATTATTTAATGTTAGCTGTACTATCCTTGTCTGAATAATTCATTTCTCTCTCTTTCCCCACCTCTTTTTTCGACCGGTGTTTTCTGCCTTACAATAGATAATGATTTTTTGCTTATCTAGTGTGTTAAAAAGACTCAAGTATCTATTTTTTATCGTATGGCAGTTTTTGAGCGGACAAGTAACATAGGTCTTAACCCTGGAAAGACTTAATCGCAAACAAGCTCTTGAGAGCCGCCAAAGCAAATATATTTCAGTGTGTTAGAAGGGGGTCATTTTATCATATTTACTCATTTGGAACTCAATTTGGCCCATGATCAATTTATAATGTGCACAATTCCCCTTAACTTTGAGAATAAGTTTGGCAAAATGTTTTTTTTAATTATTTTTTTAAGCTTTAAATAATATACACCTTCTTAATTGGATTAGTAAAATTATAATTGATACAAACATTAGAATATTTTTTCAATATTATTGTTCACGATGATGCAAGAGTCACTGATCTCATTGCGTAAATATTTAGACTTCTAAATTAGTAAAGTTTATTTTTTGTAACTTTGTAATGAAGCAAAGTAGTATCCTTTAAAGTTAACAGATCTGTTGACTCATAAAATATATTTACTATGAGAACAAATTTGGGATAGTGTAGTAAGAAACAATTAAAATAAGTGTGAATGGGTGAAAGTTTGTGCTGAATTTCTTTGTGCTCGTGTAATTGAACATAAATATAATTCAGAAATGCTACAGGCCTAATGTGTTAACCAAGTTAACATTCTTATGATAGGCATGATTAAGGAGATTAATAAAAAAAAAGCATTGCTTTCATCAGGTTATTTGCCTTATAAAATAAATTGTGCAAGTGATACTAATAAATAAAAATGTGAATATTAAAAATATTTTTGTAAGTAAAAGTTTGGTGATGACAAATGTCTTGTTTTATAAAAATATATAACATTGCTGTAGATTTGGATTAAACTAAGTAAAATAATATTTTTACTTTGGTGGCAGAACCTTTCCAGTTTTGTAGGCACGGGCTGTAAAATATATTAGTTGATTTATTCATTCAGTATGAGCTTCATTTTTGCCTTCTTTTATGGCACCTAAAAACACTGCTTGTATACATAATTATTATAAATAATGTACAAATCTAATAATAAACAGTTTTTATTCTTATAAAAAAACCTTTTATTTGTTTTTATTTTTTACCTTTTTATTGTTAAAATTTGAAGCATGGATGTTATATATAAAATAAGTTCATTTAATAAGGAGCCATTCATATATATGTGTCCAATATTTGCATTTTATTTGTAGCACCCCCTCTTGAATTGTTATTTACCATCCTTTTTTGGGATCATTAGCAGATGGTACATTTTAAATAGAGCCCAGTTTCAGTGGAAAAAGTAGACAATTAGAATCCTATGATTTAAAGTGTTTTTTGTGTGTTACACATCTTACTTTCAGTGTATTTGTGATAAATCAACATTTCATTAAATGAGTGACTCAACTTGAAAATGTATTTCACCCAACTCTTAGCCCCTCCTTTCCTCGTTGTGTTATGATTATTTATGAATGATCCTGAATGTATTCTTTTCTGTTGATCTAAAATTGAATATTGGTAAGGTGTGAATTCTCCACATAATTAACATGATTAAGCAGTGTTTTCGTTATGCAGGCCTACTAAACAAATGTTTATTTTAAACGTACAGGTTTAAAATAAAATATAGGAATATGTTATTGAATGAATAGACCAACAACTTTCCCTTTATTAAACTGTATTTGTTTTATTTTTATGTTTTCACCCTTCCTTCTCCTCTATTGGTTATTGGATTATATACTGTTAATTGTGTTTATCTGATGATGCTGTAAATGGTAAAACTTGTAAATTTGTTTTAAATAAATATATTTACCAATTTTTATTTTTTTTAATAAGATAATCTGGCCAGTTCACGTTCTTTAAATAGCTTTGATAAATAATTGTATGTCATACTAATTTGGTCTATCCGCATATTAATACAAATTGAGTAGTGGAAAAGAGATGAGAAATGTTAAATTTAGAGGAATTGTACCTTCAAATGCATGAAATGAGAGTAGTAAATCATTTAGGAAAGATCATCCAAAATACAACCATTCATAATTTGAAGTTATGACACTACTTGCATCGGTGTAATGGGGTTAGTTTTCCCTAAATGTTTTCTTACTCTCCCTTCATACAAATGGGGGTACATTCCCTCTCAATTATAGCAAAGTAAATATTATCTCATATTTTTAAGGTCATGAAATAAAACACTAAAATTAGTTGCACAACATACCAATTTTTCTATTTGTGTATATTATGATATAGTGTTAATTTATGTTAATGGCAAGCATCTATTTTGATGAAAAATACTGGATTTTGTTTAAATTTTAATAACGTTAGTCTTTGATGCTTCTTGCACTCAAATTTTTACATAAACTAGCTAACATGCTTGCCAATCCAATTATATAATATTTAAATATAATAGAAAAATCACTAGCCAAGATATTAAAGAAATTTTTACTGTTTTATTTAACATTAATTTTTAAGCTTTGAAAATTTAAATGGCTTGAAATAGAATAAATCATTGAAAAGAACATAAAAACTGAGTAAATAACAATATGTACACAAAAAAAACTTTAAATCTTACGCTAAAATTGGGTTATGCATAGCAGCCGTTTCAGTGACCATCAACTTTGGCATGGTTATAGTAATATAAAGTCCAAAATAAATAATTGGTTTGGAATCAGAAGAGGAGTGTGGGGGTAGGAAGACTTCAAACCTGGTACTTCTGCATAAATATGAAGAGGTTGTGGTGGATTATCCAGATCTTCAAGATTTATTTCATCCCAATAGGAATCACTCGTGTTCACACTCACATTATCAATGTCAGCTGCCACTTCTACTTGTTCCGATCTTTCACTTTCATTAGAATATAATTCCTGTTCACTTTCATTACTTACAAATTTAGAATCGCTAAAAAATTAATCACTCTCTCTTGAGCTATCAATAAATATTGCAATTATTTCTGAGGTGTGTGTATGAAGTCTGACTGAACACAGGGCAAATACACAGGAACAGCTATAGAAATGGAATGAAGAAGTGAAAGAGAGAGGAATGAAATTTAGCATGGGGTCGTCCATAACCCACATAATGCTTTGGGGGAGGGAGCTCTAATGTCTACATACTGTTACATGGAGGGAGGGTGGGGTAAATCAAAGTGTTATTTAACACGGATCTTATACTCAAATTCTAATGTTCAAAAAATATTATAATAATATTATTGTTCATGTGTATCGGTGTTATTGTCTACCCGAGACTATGAACACCAATCACATTCAAAAACACATTTTCATGTGCATGCGGTGACATGTTTATACTCATGGCACTTGTTTAGATTTGTTCAATCTACTGACCCCCTCACATGCTTTTGGTTTGATAACAGCTGTCAGTCGAAGCAGCCTTAATTCATAAGTATAGTTGAGTTTGAGTATAATTTAGATTCCTACTGCACATTCTTTTACATAGGCCGTGAATAATCGCTTGTGTTTGTACAGAAACAAAAATAATTTCTTCAAAAAGAGGAGACTTGTTCATTGCTTGTGTATAGAAAGTGATATCCAGAAAGAAAAAAAAAAACGTGGAAGTCTCTAAAAGATGTAGTGAAATGGAAAGAAGCAAAAGTACAGAATTTATCTCGAGTCAAGTTTGAGGAGTCCATCAATAGTGTTATTTCTTCATACCAGTAGCATGTTATGAAAAGTAAAGCTTCAAATATCATTAATTATTCACAAAAGGTAGGTGTATTTAAGCCTGTACCTTTTCCCTTCTGATAAATTAGTGTGTATGTATATAAATGCAACTATTATACACCCTACAGTTGCTGCACTGTCTAAATTGTCATTCTCTCAGTAGACTAGATGGCCGATGTCGGGGGAGATGTGATTCGATTACCAGTCAGGTTTCCTGCTCTCCCTCCATACAAACGCTGGTAGATTTTCTTTAAAATCCAACCTTTATATTATATTTATCTAATGGAGTGAAATGAGCAAGGTAGAATTTTAGAGGTAATCTACCCTCATAAACGTGGAGAGAGAATATAAAACCATTTAGAAAAAGCCACTATGAGTAAACCCGACAGGTATTCGAAACCTGATATCCACTTCATTGGCCAGCTAGTTTTTTTCGAGAGTGAAGCCAGGATCTAGGATCGATGTTAGAACGAAACATGAGTCTAGGTATTGATAAGTTAACTAAAGTAAAATTGTAGATTACTCCAAAATATATCTTAGAAAAGTTGTATGCCTAGAATTGTTTAAATAGCTCTCTATATGATGACAATATGATTATAAAAAAAGTGCACAATATTAAGAAAGATGTCTTCCCCCAGCGTAAAGCATGTATGATTATGTAGTGCCACTACAGAAAAGGGCCATCCTACTCAGCACATAGTAGTGCTGTTTGGTTTATTCTCATGAACCTTAGGAATTTGAGCTCGGCATCTTTATGTCTGTATAAATAATATTACTCTGAAATAATTTAAAATCAAGATTTAAAATGGATTTTAAGAAGTATTAAATCTGAATCCCTCCTTTAGTATCACAAAATTTCCTTATGAAAAAATGACATCCATTCTTGGTGAGAAAAGGTTGAGGAGGGGGAGGCTAAATGTCTACATGGTGTTGTACATAGGGGGAGGCAGGGCTAAGAAGGTTAGAAAAAGTGTTACGTGGTTTATGGACGACCCCCATGGCAAAGTGTCAAGTGATGGAATGACAAGGAAGAAAATAAGGTCTAGTAAAGCTAAAGAGTTTGGTGGAATAGAGCTGAGAAAAGTACTTAACAAAATATCTTGGAAGAGAGAGAGAGTGAAAGGTGTAAGTAAAGAGGATCTAATGAGAAGAGGACAGCAGGGACAGTTGTTCTAAAAGTGTGTGAGAGACCTGATTTAGAAAAGAGAAGTGCCCTTGAGGTGTAAGGACAATGAATGTAAGTACATGAGACAGTAGAGAAAGCAAGAATGAGATAGCATGGGAACGAGGATGGAAATAGAGAAGATGCCAAGAAACAAGAGATGCGATGAGCAGATAACAAAGTGTGCAAGTAAGAGGAGAAGAATGGAAACAAAGGAGGAAGAATGGTGGAAGATTGAGACATTATAGTAATTTACCTGCCACAGTTGGAAACCTTTAATGATGATGATGTATGTATTTCATACCTTGCAGTCATTCATTGTTCATTAATACTTGTACAGCCACCATAAAATTATTGGCTTCTCCCGTACAATTGGGATGAGACTTTTGACATATTTGTAAACTCATGAAATTGAAACACAATGTTAATTTTCATATTTTGTAAAAATTGTTTTTATATTGTTTAAATGTTGCTTTTACTAGATGCATCGTGAATGTTATTAATATAGCATGCTTATTTCATAGAAATATGATTTTCATTTTAAAACTAAAAAATGGCAACTAAGCTTTTAAAATAAAGAACAGCGCAAACAGGGAAACCAATGGTTTGGAAATATTGTAAATAAATTGCCATATGAGCTTGCCTGTATTGCAATTTAAGAGTAGAACGGCCTTTTAGACTTAAAATACAATTCTCTAATATTCGTTCCATTTTCCTGGCTACTAATTTTAATGTAGAGAAAAATGTATAGCATTTATCTTCATATAAAAAACACTATAGAGAGAATGTTATTGGGTTTTTTAGCACCGCGTCTTACACCTCTTTTGGATCATACACTTATGAACTAATTACTCTGGTAGTTTTAGGGATGGTTATATTTATAGGAAATGTACTTGCAATTGCTTAGGCAGGGCGCACCCCAAAAAAACACAGCAAGCAAAGAAAAAGCGTTTTTGCCTTAAAGCAAAACATTTTTACTATAAACCGCTTTGAATTGGCTAAACAAAAACAAAAAAAGCACATCAAACAGAGCATTGGAGGAAAGGGATACTGTAGTCTTTTCCCACACTCCGTAGCAGTGCAATGTCTAACGAGGACGTTGCCGTGGTTGTGTGTTTTTTCTAAAACATCTTGTTAGGATGTTCTTTGGCTGTGTAATCATAGACAGGGGATCTAGCCTGTATCAACACAATTAGCTTTACAGTGCCCAACTCCATTACATGTATTCAAACAAAACAATCCCACCTGTCCTGGTCATCAGCAATACTGGCCATGCACGTACTGTGACCAAGATTGTATACTGTTGGGAGGGCTGGCCCCACATAGGCAGAAATGTTTTACTTCGAAACACCACCATGTTTAGGTCTGAAGCATGACTACATGAGCTTTATTACCATAAAGGGAGAGTGAAAACAATTTTGGAAAAACCACCCTCAGTATTCCCAAGATTCGACCTCTATCTCCCGTCATCGGCAGTAAAGTCTATTGTGAGAGTAGCGCCTTAGACCATGGGTCCACCGAATTGGGTGTCATTGGTTGTATTTATCTTAGGTTTGTATGATGGAATGAACCAACAAGTAATCTCATATAAATTTATCTAATGTACTAATAAAAATGTCCAAAATATATAGCATCTTAGATAGCGAGTTTGAGAGATTTTTTTTTCAAATGATACAAAACCATTTTAAATGGTAAAATTATATTTATTTGAGAATTTTCAAACCTAAATATATTTTAAGAAAATTCAAATATATATTTTCCATAGTGTAGCGGCATATATATATTGAAATAAATTAGGATTGACAAACTCATTTATTCTATTTATAAAATAAAGCGCACCAAGCAAATTATAATATAAATAAACAAAATTAGAATAATTGTAGAAAAATAAGACTGTCTTCCTATTGCTATTTTCTGAGTAAGAAGCAATAAGAGTGTCATGATATTTAAGTGTGTGTAAATGTGTGTTAGTGTTTTAAATTTTATTTGTAATTTATTTTTCTACGATACTATAATTTTATATTATATAAACTCATTTATTCACCTACCTCATTACCCTCCATTCTTAGCTCTTAAATAACAGTAAATTGTATCATATTTGTAAGAAGGTACAGGAAAGGTGTATCATAGAAACGCATAAAAGGGATGAACACAATATGTCTTTTACAATGAAAAGAACGCAGTTCACTTTATATTACTGCCACTGGACAAAGAGTAATGGCTGCCTCTTGAAGAAAATCAATCGGTATAACCCAATCCCCCGACCTAGGTTTCATTCTATCGGAACTCATCGGAGAGGAGTGTTAAAACGTGCAACACAACTTAGTAAAAGAGGAAACTGAAAAACACAAAAGGTAGAAAAAGGAAAATTGTGAAGAACTTAAGAACATTTATATAGGAACATGTAAAAAGAATAACAATAAGGATACACAAAGGAAATGGCATTGGATGTGAATATATATTATAATATAGCTCTATAAGAAAATACTATTTTCGCTTGTCTGTTCCTTTAATATGTTTTATCCACCTTTCCTGTAACTTTTTCCAAATATAATACAATTACCTCATAAAGAGAAAAGAGTTGTTCCTTAGAGAAATCCTATTAAATGAAAGTTCTAACACTAAACCAAATGGCAAAATTGATCAATTGAATAGTTTACCATGGGCTATTATTAGCAATTTTGTTGTTACATTTTAATGGGGACATTTAGGTATAATATACTCAACACAACCTTTTGTTATCTTGGTATTATGAGCAGGATTTTTTAGTTATAATTATTAAGTTTTTTTTGCAAATATAATTAGAAACGAGTCGAATACGAATCTCCACTTTTCTACCTTTGAATTCTGATTTATAATCTTGGATAAAATTATGAACATGAGAGGAAATATAAATATAATATAATAATAGAAAATACAAATATTAACTGTTAAATTACTGGTTGATAAGTTTATACTATGATAAAATTGGATCTGAACCACTAATAAGCAGTATTAGAGCTAAAAAATAAATTTTACTTGAGCAATTAAAAAAAATCTTAACAATGTGAGTTTTGAATTCAAATCTTCTTGAATCTCAAATATCCTTAAGGATTTAAGGTCCCATCCCTAAGAACAATACAGTAGGACATATGCATAACATACTTTCAATGTGAGGTTGGATGCATGAAAACACATTGAAATTGTTGATAAATTGTAATCGAGAATCGAAAAACTGAAATTAAAAATTTGATTTAGGATAACAACATGAATCGTGACTTCCCTAGTATAATTTAATCTACCAGGTTGCATTTCTAAACAACCAATCTCAAATTATTTGATCGGGATGATAAAATATGCACAAATAAAAAGTTTAATTTTATTTCTTTACAATTGAACATTTCACAATTCGAATGATTCACAGAAACAATTTGCAATAATATGGATAACACACAAATGTATTTTATTAAATTATGGGATGTTAGCCAGGTAATCTTTGACATTGGAAGGATCGAGCCGTCGAAATCCTTGAGCATCACAAATTCCAACTTCAATATTGTCAGCAGTCATCTGCCCTTCAAATCCCTCTTTCAATGTCAGAATAGCTGTGTGAACAGCATCATCCAATTCTAGATCTTCACTGTATCTATAATAAAAATAACACAAAAAAAATCAAGTGTGAATTTAATTTCTCACAAAGAGAAGAAATAAATACCCAAGAGTGTCTCAAAGATTGGATTTAAATTAGGGATGGATGGCATTCCAACCAATTTGTTCCGTAAGTCAGATTGGCTATGTTGCGTAAAGTTTTGGGTGGGAAACAAAGAGTGTTTCATGTTCCAGGAGGTACTGCTGACTCATCACTTAATTTCTTTTGTAGACAGTGGGGTGACAAAAATAAGTTGGGAGGTGTGTGATTCAATGTGCTCTGTCTATCAAAAGGTATTTGTTAAGTTCAGCAAGCAAGAGAGCTTAAAAGATTTATAGGAACAGAGATATATTCTAATCTACCTTATTATGAGGTGTGGAAATGAGGGGAAGTAGCTACAATTTATGAGCGTGTAGCTCCAGACAGGGAGTAGAGATTAAGGGGTGTTAAACCTAAGTAACATTTTGCATTCTGAAATAATTAAATATAAAACACCATTTTTGAAAGAAATTAACTAATAAATATAATGTTCATCAAAAATGTAATAAAATCAACTATTCAATTTGTATTATTTGATGTAGTTCAATTTTTTTTAACGATTAGATAATTCTGAGAAAACAAAATCTAGGTATACTTAATTTTCAAATTTTAATTTTAATTGTAGGTGGTTTTTTTAAAGGCTATTAGTATGCCAGACAATTTTTTAAACCATTACTTTATTTATCTGGATATTTGTAGAGTTGAGGAGAGGTGAGGGAGAACACAAGAAAGAGGGTAGTTCTCGGCCGTATATCCAAGGTCAGCAACTTAGCTGATTATTTTTTAAAGAGAGAATGTTAGGAAGCATACAATGGCATCTCCGTCCAGAGATGGCAACACACTAATGCTTGAGATGTTTGTGTGTGGAATCGGGTTGTGCAAAGTCAAATCAAATATACAAAATATTATCAAAGCAGACTTTAGTTTGATTATTATATATAAAAGTATTTTATTGCATTAATGTGAAGACTTTGTCCAAAATTGATAAATTATCATCATCATCATCATCGCGTCTTACTACCCGTTCGGGTTATAGGCACTTACGCTAATGTGCAATGGTAGGGTGATTGTGAGATGAAATGGAGGACTTACAGTTTAACGTGGGATCCGAACCACGGTGGAGGCCTGGCATTCTACACATTCACAAGTTGTGATTAATACACGTCTTTTTAGAGGTGAAGGAAGGGTTTGTTAATCAGATAAATCTGTGTCAGGACTGATGATTGAACCCCAGACCCTCAGAACAGAAGTATGACACCTTACCCCTAGACCGCCAAGTCACCTGTGTTGTTATTAAAACGTTTAGTTATTACAAATTGTTGTCATGTGCCCTCTGTTTATTCTGAAAGGTAGCAAGCAGTCTTACCTTGACGGATTACACTATGACCCTATCTTATAAGTTATACCATAGTGGAATAATGCAAACTTATCTTGGCTACCTTACTAAGTAGACATAGGGTACATAGCAGAAAATAAAAACGCTTTAAAATATATGAATATTTTGAATACCAATATTTGTATTAGCAAAGTTTTAAAATTGTTGTTGAAATGAAGTAAAAGTTTCTGAAGCTTCACATGCCCCTAATGTGGGATAGTGTCAAGATCAGCACCAAGTGAAAAGTTACACTCCAAATGGCTCGAGAATTGGAGAGGTTATTTTCAGGTAAACTTTACACCTTCCCCAAACCTTTTTTTTATGAATGCTTCTTTAAACATAGTAAAGAATATAAAATTAAATCATTTATAATCGTTTTGATTAATTTTAAAGTTATTTATTTGACTAAAACTTGGGAGTTTTCTGAGAATCACTAAGTAGATTTGAATGAAAAAGCTAGAGTTTCTGGGCCTGGATTTATTAAGACTGGCTGCATATTTAAAGCAGTGCAGGGTAGCAGAGCACATTGGAGGGGATATAGGCATAGCCTTGAAAAAGAGATGGTGGAAATTCTCTCTAGCGTACTGGATTTGGAGTCCAAATCAGATGCTGATTGTTTACATTTTATGAGTGTAATTAATGCCAAGAATAAAATAAAAACTAGAGTGAGAAGTAATTTTTTTTAAATAAAAGGAATAGTTATGGTGAGTTCATTTTAAGTAATGAATTTACTAATGATAAATTTCAGAAATATTTTCGTTAAGCTAAAAGTCAGTGTGATGAAATTCACAACTTAATTGAAGGTGATATTAAAGGAAGTGAATGCAATGCTCTAAATCTCGTATTTTAGCTTTGTTGTCAAGTAATCTTCATGAGTGGTGTCATATAACAATGAGTATTTTCTCACAACTTCTATTAACCACTCCAAACTTAATTTTTGTTCACATTGACTCTGCAGAGAAAACTGTGTCCCTCGCACAAAAGAGCACTGCACTGTGTCCAACATGTGGTGCCTCATTCTATCCTATAATTCACAAATTTCCCAAATAGGCTGTCCTCTACTGTGCCGCCCTGCGCTGCCTTAAATATGTGGCCGGTCTAAAAGGTGCAATTGTGTTCCAGTGCAAGTCTAGAAATGGTGTGACTTTGCAACCATGATGTGCCTTTTTATATGCTCCATTTCTCTACGCACTAAACAAGGAGGTGACAAAATTTATGGTAACGTCACCAAGTCATCATTTGGGCTTCTTTGTTACCAATTTGTACTAAGAATTTACTTTCAAGTCAATGAAACTTTATTTTAAATCTTTAATGAACATGAGAGAAAATACAGATATTACTAAGCATTTTTCTTATAAGCTAGCAATTTTATTTTTTAGCAATGCGTCTCACTACCTTTTCAGGTTATATGCATATGTGATAATTAATCTAATGGGGTAGGGATGAGGAAGGTAGCCTTTTAGAGGTAATCTAATCGCATTTGCGTGGAAGGAAAGTGGGAAACCCTCTAAGAAAAAACTCCCACAAGAGATCCAACCAGGATTCAGACCCTGATCTTCCCGTCATCAGCAGGCCAGTCCAACACGACCATTTGGCTAATGAAGCAGGTATCCCAAATGTCCATGCAGTCTTTACACAGCCCATGTTTCAGGCGGGAAAATGGAGAAATAGTAGAAGAAATTTTTGAATCAGTGTGCTTAGTTAAATTCACTGTTTTTTCAATGTAAAAACATAAAAATTAAAGTTTGCAGTTGAATGATACAAATTCTCAAATATTCCTGTTTTTTTATAGTTTATTTTTTTAATTTCCCTTTTTTTCTAGACACAAAAAATTCTATGGATTTTCCATGTGTGTAGAAATTCTGATATAGAAATTGGCTCCTATTCATTTTGTTTAAAGATGTCAAATTCGATTCTTCAAAAACTCAATACTTTCTATTCTTACTGCTGTCAAGACAATTGTGAATCGATCTAAATAACACTATCATCGTTATCTCGATACTTAGCTCTTAAATCCCAGAAAATGAAAATTATGGAATTTAACAAAACAATAATATTAAGAATTTGGTTACTTTTCATTGCAACTATTATTAGGTTTTTTTCTGTATCTCTTTAGTTCTGGCAAACAGTAGATGTACTCAACATGGCCTTTGTCTTATACCTTGCACAAATCAAACACAACCGTACAAAGTTTTATCCAGGCTTTTATATTTAAACTTTTTAGTTGTTTTTATGTAAATACATTATACAGTAATGTGGTTTATAAAAAAAACTGTATTTTTTAACGTGCGGTTGTGTGCTTTGAAAAATATTTGAAATATAAATGTTGCGAAATTGGAAGTGTGTGTCGAAACAATAAAGTGGAACCTTCTAAAAATCAAAATTGAGAAAAACAGGAATCATGTGATGACTCTAATTTGCATTTCTCTGGTATTTTTTATAGAATTCAATTTGTTTTTCAAACTTAAGGATGTTCATATAAAAGAAACGATAAAGTAATACTATTTTACCTCTTTTCAAGGAAAGTTTTGCCATTGACATAATTTTTGCCCATGGCTGTCGCTTTCCAGGCAAAATACGCCCCTGAAGGATCACATTGGAACAAATATGGTCTATCATTGTCCCAGCCGCAAATCAATAGAGAACGCCAAATGGTCGCACGCCGCTGAAATATAAGAAAAAACAATTATTAATTAAATTCCAATAAGTTTGATAATTCTAAAATATGATCTTTTTTCATTCACCACCTAATTTCTGAACACAACATTCACACACACTATCTATGAGCATGGATTTCTAATTTAAAGGAATTCACACACCACTTTTTCTAGCTTAAGATAGCCCGAGACTAGACCTAAAAGTGATGATTAATGATTATTTATTTATGAATGAATAATACAAATACATATTTTGTTCATAATGGGTATTAGAGATGTGCAATGTCCACTTTTTTCAATTTGAAGCGAACTCAAATCAAATATATTAAAAATTCTCAAATTCCTTTTTTCTCATTTTCTTGATGTCAAAATAGACAGTGAATCAAACTATTATATGGAAGAATAAGGTCCTTTGATTTGTGAAAGAATGAGCATATTTTTTTTATCTATGAGTTAAATGACCGAAATATTCCTAAAAACAAGGAGAGATCTGCCGTGGGTGACATTGTGTTCCCAAATGATGATTAAACCCACTTGCCTTGTAAGTGTCAAAAATTCCACAAACACAATTATATGAGGTGTAGGGATCGAGAAGATAGTTTTAAAAGTGCACCTGCAATAATGGGACGAGATAATACGGTGATGAACTGAATGTAAAAAACCACTAGAGCACGTCTGTCCTATTGTTACTCACAATGCAGTAATGTACTGTCCCCTTAAAATTTCAGTGCACCAGCACATAACTTACAAACTAACTTAAACAATGCTAAAACACCTAAGTCGACCCACTATTTATTGAAAAGTTATCTGTAAGTTCTAAATGTTACCAAGTCTACTTTTATGTTATATTTAGAGATGGGACGCTCTAATCTTTTAATCCTATGATATTAAGAGATTAGAGATTTGTAAAAATCATAAAAAAGAATATCTAATACAATTTATGAAGATATTGACTACAGATAACAATTTTACACAGTTGGTAAAAAGAATTACAAAGACTTGTGTAGCTGTGAGAATAACAAAATCACAAAAAAAAAAAAAAAAATGTATTAATATAATTAATTTAAATAAAAATTGTTATCTTTATTGTTTAAGATGCAATAGACATGACAAACAAAATCGCATTGGTCAGTGGCACCAAGTCTTAAACAACTTGTTTAGATTAACTTTTAAATATTTTAACTTTAACCAAAATTGTACATTTTTTAAAGATTTGAGGATGTGAATTAGGAATCAGATTTGTAAAATATGGGGTCTGACCCATCTCTAGTTATAATTCATGAAAGAGGGATAGGAACAAACAAAAGAAACAAACACAATTTAGGTCTTTAACAATGAAGAGATAAACAGAGTACACTTTACATTGCTCGCAATGGGAATCATAAACCTGGCACAGGCGTGATTCAACGTTCCATTACAATAAGTTATTCTAATGTCATCTATCAATAAACCACTGTAATTTTAGCCAGCCAAAATACTTCATATTGGAGCTGAAAGATTGTTACGAGTTCAATGCTATACTACACAATGAATAAAGTAATAAATGAGTAGCAAAAATATTTTTCAGAAAAGAGTATCCAATTAGATAAATGGCTGCCAACCTACGACAGGTAGCTGTGCTATTTGCTGCATGTGTGCCAGGGAATGGGTTAAGTAAATCAATCGTCACCAGAAAGGATGTGTAAAGGTTACTTTTTAAATGTAAAGCAAAGTCGAAGGGAAGCTAGAAACATGTGAAGTGAAGGTGAAGCCGAAGATAAAGTTGTCGTTGTTGTCGCATAACACTACATTGCATTATCCATTAATGCATCTAGGTAAATAAATGTAAATAAAACATCATATTTAGTAGGATGTTTAAGAAAATCCATAAAATATCAAAAATGTCACCTTACTTCAAGATGTTTTTCCAAATGTGAAGGTTATTGTGGGTGTCGAAGCAAGAAATTCAGACTTCAACCTTGACTTCAACATTTTGAAGCGTTGCACATCCCTAAATACCACTCAATCCCTCAACCTAGGTTTCATTCTATTAGACCTTTCAAGGAGAGAGGGTGAAACATGCTATACAATTTCATAAAATGGGGAGGGGAGGATGGGGTTCACAATGGGGATAAAAAGGAAATTGGTAAGGAATGATTGGAGATCTAAATAGTAATATGTAAAAATAATTTAACTTAATTGACAAACACAGGAAATGACAAATAATAAAGTAAAAATACTAAAATAAATATTATTAAACATTGTGTTGGCTTCGTTTTTAATTGATCATATCTTATTTTTTGTTAAGGCTCTCTGCATATTTACACTAATGGAGTAAGAACGGGAAACCACTTAGGAAAACTTCCCTACAGTACACTGCACTAGGATTCAAACCTCAATCTCCCTGTCACTGGCAATCCAGTCTAATATGAGAGTGAAGCATTAGACCAAGCAGCCACCAATGTGTAAAATGTTTGCTATCCTTCATTTATTTGCACATACTCTAAAAGCTATGATACAGCAAGACACTAACATTATCTGTGCGTACTACCTGGAGACAAGAATAAACACAAACACAAATATTATTTCTAATATGAGTTTTGTCCTGGGATCAACTCAGCAACCCGGGTGTACTATGCATGTAACTCACCCTGACTGAGTGTACTCCTGCATCACCATGGCAACCCTCTGTACCAGCTGTGCTGTGGGGATTGGCTCATTGTACACTAGGTAATACTGTTGTGCCATCTTTCTCGCTCGCTTCACCAGCAGGCGGTAGTCTGGACCCATTCCTGTTCACAATGTATCACAAACATCAAACCAAACATTACCTTGAGGAGAATAAATCCTTTTAAAATGAAAGATATAAACAAAACATTTATTACTATTTTAAATAAGATAAGGTATTATGAAGAAAAAATTGTAGGGATAGACAGGAATGACATGTTTATATCAGGAAAGGAATGGGAGGCGAAATGAGTCAAAACATCGGGATCGGAACGACAAATTATAATAATGATGCTTTAGAATAATTCTATATTAAAAATATATGTTGTTTTTAAACTAATATGGTAATATTTGTAAAAGCTTTGACGTTATTAAATATAGGCCTAATACAAATAATAAATCATAAAAACTTATCAATATAGATAGGAATGTGAGAATAGCATTTTTTATTGAAACAAATAGCCAAATTTTGAACAAATATTGAATAATACAAATCAATCATTGATTTTAAAAATTGTGTAAAGAGCTGATAGTGATAATTTAAATGGGCTGCCTACCCGAGCACTGAGACATGTTGCAGACATCCAAAAAGTGGCTAACTATTTAAAAATAGGGTTCACGCCAAATGAAGGCATGTTCCTATACCAGAGATGGGGAACCTTTTGAGGTGTTGGATACTGCCTTCACATATTTTGTTCATTATGTTTCTTCATTGATTATAAATTAGCATCATCTAACTCAAATTGTATTCCTACAATACAATAAAATGAAGTGTTTTATTAACTGTTGAGATGTTTAGTGTGTAGAACTCTATTCATGAGTGATTTTTTAATCCCTATTACATGCTGATATATATTTTTAAGCAAGCTTGTACAGTAGCTATCTAGAGTTGAATTTAAACATGAATCAAGATCCATTAAGAACAAACTCAAGAAAAAGTGAAAAATTGTTTCTGTCAAATAATTTATAATGTATACATTAAAAAAAAGCGTTCCTCTAAAAATATACATTAAAAATAAAAACATTGAAATCTGTCCTAAGTGAATAATAGGAAAAAATGTCGAGTAAAAAACAATTTGTTCCTTTATGAGTTTCTAAAAAGAGGCCTACATTAATTTATATTTATGTAAATTACGTCTTTATAGTTTTGGTAAAATTTACTGTACCTACATGATGTGCAGACTTTTGAGGAAACTGGAAGGGACATGCGGCCTTACAATGTCACAAGGTTTCCCACCCCTGTCTTATAGCTTACATTTTAAGTTTTATTATGTTGAAATAATTCTTGAAAAGGTGGGCATGGATAATTTGTATTAATGATTGTCACTAAAATGTCAAAGGTCTGAGATCAAATTAAATGGTTAGAAACATAAATCTAATCCTCTTCAAACAAAAAGTTACTTAAAAGGATTAAACAGAAATTTATAAAATAAAATAAAATTGCTTTAGTGAATTTGAAGCTCAAAATCTGCCATTTTCATTAGAAATAGTGTGGTGTGAGTAAATTTCCTTCCAAGTAGGTGGAGCCCTTAGTCACAATATTTCATGGTATTTTTATTAGTATATAATGTTAAAAAAACAGTGTGAATAAGCTTACTAGCCAATCAATTAATGAGTAATCAGAATATAGCATGCTGCAAGTGGCTAGCTTCATATTTTTTTAGCACTGTGTCTCGGGTAGCAAGGCACGGTGCTGTATTGATGATGAGGAAGGTTGAGTTTAAAGAAACTGTATCCATATTTGCATGGAAGAAGAGTAGAAAACCATTTAGGGAAAACCACCCTCAGTACATGTGGCCAGGATTCAAATCCTCAACCTGTCATATTCAGTCTAATCTATTGCAAGTGTGACGACTCAGACCGTGCAACCACCGAAGCGGGTTATATTATTTTAAATCCTTATCTTATAAAGTATCAATGGAATTTTTTTAAAAAAAACCTCATTTAGCTTGTACTTTATTGTGAAACTAATTAGATTTTTAAAAACACTTTTAGAGTAAAAAATAGTGAAAGTGTGATATTAGAAACAATGAGAGTTACTCACCACTGTAAACCATCCCAATGTGATTAGTTATCATGACAACCTTGTGGACGCTATGCTCTTCATACAAAATTGACTTGTGCTTGTTTTCCGTTGCGACGACAATTCCATTTGATGCTACACAAAAGTACAATTTATACATTCTCAACAATATTTTACCAATTCTTTTTAAAAATAGGGGGTGGGGAGGATTAGGTTATTATTACATCTCTTGGAACACCATATCTTGGAAAGGCTGCTAGGGATCCAATCAATTTAATGAAATAGGTGAAAATATTCATCGTCACAAAGAAACTTTAGAGGACCTCTGAAACACATTGAAAACAAATGCTAGCAGGGTTATAAACAATAACCTTACATTTTGAGATAAACTAATTCAAAATAAACATTATAATGAAAAGAAAAACTTATTTTCAACCAAAAAATTATCTAAATTATTTGAGTTTTAAATTCAAGGTCAAGGTACAGGCAGCTAAATATGGTCTTTTATAAACAAATTAAAAAATTATGTGTTACTAAGTATTATTTTTGGTATGCATTTCAAGGGCTAGCCAACACAATTACATTATTGAGAATGACGTAGAAAGTGTTTAAAGAAAACAATAAAAAACACACAAACACATTTTTAAGGACAAGCTTTCACTGTCACAGACAGCTTCTTCAGGTCTTGGTTGGACTGCAAAGGTTGACTGTCAACAGCTGATTGTTTTTCAAACTGAACCAGTCCAACCAAGAGCACCCTAATTTTAACCATGATTTAACCTAGTGTTTTTTCTATTCCAACTAAGTATTATTTTTGTGAATTTGAAGTATTGAAAGTTGTTTAATCTCATTGGATAGAGTGCAGTAAGAATTTCTCCCTTTCCACTGCCCTGATTTGGTGTGACATAAATAATTATTTTGACTAGGACATAATGTTTTGAGGTGTAGCAGATAATGAGTCAAGAAAGCCATGAAATTAAAATTTGGTAATATTATAAGTTCACTAGTCTCTAGTAAGAATAATATTAAGGTCAAGTAGGGCATTTATCATGATGGCAAATGATCTTATCTGCTTAAGCTAGCAGGGTTTGTATTCAAAAATATAATACGAATTTCAGTTTTAAAAGTAATGATAAAAAATTATTGTATCATGTTTGCCCTCTTAAAAAGGTAAATGTAATATAGGGATAGGGCAAATATGATACAATCCTTACCATATAGGCCTTAGCTATTGGAATGAAACAGTGGGGTTACATTGATACAGGTAGGTACAGTCGATTCACGAGTGGACTGGTGGTAGCTGACAGCTAGAAGATAGCAAATATTGGTTGGAAGTCACTAAGATTGTGGAAATAAATATTATTTTCTAAGTAATACTAGATTTAATCAAAAGTGTTAATAAACACTTACTATAATACTTCCCTAAAGATTACTGTATAGTTGGCTTTTTCGTAACTAAATGAAAGAACAAAATATATTAATAAAACTGCTAGATGTTTTGATTCGAGGTTTAGAAGATTATACTATGTGACCACTGGTTCAGCTATTGTGTGTTATTATAGATTGTTTTGTAAGTAGTGTGTTCTACTTATTTAGTTAATTTTAGCATTAAAAAATGTAATATACTAAGCCAGAGGGACATTAAATCAATTTATATAGGAATTGGGAAAATATTGATCCTTTACATTTATTGTTTTGTTCACAACAGACGTGCAGTGTACATGGGAGACAAAGCCTGCTTTCAAAAAGAATAGGTTGCTACTGACCAGCAAACTGAACCTGAAGATGAGGAAGAAACTGGTGAAGTGCATTGCTTAATATGGACCATAAGGAAAAAGGAAACATTTTTGAAAGTTTTGAGACGTGTGATGGAGGAGAATATGGAAGATAACAAGGACGGATCTGTTGATTAATTAAGAGGTTCTAAGACGAATAAACGGAAAGAGAACCATTACCCAAATGATTCTATGAAGCAAGGCCAACTGGATGGGTCATATGATGAATAATTTTAAGGTTAATATTTAGCTTACAATCATGTATATTCATACATGCATGAATTAGAAAATTGTAATTTCAGATAAACAACACTAAGAAAAAAATCAAGATATGTTTTTATGTTCCAAAAGAAGACTCTTTTGCACGATTTGTGTTGAAGCATACAACTAATATAGTATAATATGTATCAATCTTCAAATGAGTGTGGGAAATGGTGAGAAAGAGCAAAACAGCAACTTTTGTTTATTTGAAAAGACAGCAGGTAGCAACAATCTGTCCCTTCCTCAACCTGCTATCAAATATTCTGTTTATCTGTGTTGTACATACAATTATTGTTGCAGTCAAAACAATAAATTTAATGAAATAGAAATTTCAAATATATATATATTTGAAAGGATCAACTCGCTCACATTATTAAAATTAAGGAGTAGGGTTAAATAGACTTAAAAAAATCGTAATAACGACATTGCGTACTACAAAATGAGATAAAATCAAACTGTCTGGGTATTAAAGGAAAAGGTGTTATGTATAATATGATTAAAAATGATGTAATTTTATCACATTTAAAATTACTATGGATTAAAAAATATATTTTTATCTAACACACTATAAATATTTCATTGTGTATGCCTACACTTCATATGTTTGTCGAGGTATACTAAATTTCAGCCTCATACATTCTAGTTTAACTTAACTGGTACCTACGTAAAAACCATAAAATAGCAAGTTGGCCACATTAACACTCATGAACTATAGTGATTTTAAATCATTGAGTCACTATTTATAGCGTGTATCTACATACTTGTTAAAATACCACAATCAAATTTTTATTGGCGTATGGCCTTAAATATGACAAACCTCGCCATCCAGTATCATCACAACTAAAGCATTACAGACATTTCCAAAAATAACATTCACAACTTTAAATACCCGTCCATACTCATCACAGACGACAGAAGACTTGGATATGAATATTTACATGTGCTGTGTTTAAAGTTAGAAATTTCCTTGCCAACTAATGTTTTTATTCAAGTTTTACACCTTTTTTGGGGGATTTAACTTACCCACAGCATATTCTGTAAATTTAAAAATGACCCCTAGACAAAGCAATCGAACCCGAGACCTATGGCTTAGTAGACCAATGCTCTAACTACTGAGCTATACAGGAATTGAACTGTGCCCAGGGTCATTCTTCACTTATATTTTAAGGCAGCCTGGTGGGGTGGGAAAGTTTCTCAGAATAGTGCTAGGAAGTGCTTTATCGCGGTTAGAAGAAATGTGCACAGTTTTATGTGGTATCGAGGCAGTGATTACTTCTCATCCAGTTACATGTGTCAAAAGATTCTGAGGACTTGATGCCAATGAATCTAGCCATGATTTTATAGTTAATCTGAGAAGTAGGAGTGACTTTCTCTAACTTGCAGAGGAAAGTACTACAAAAATACTACAAAATGACCCGCGTCATTGATTTGAAGTGGAATACCTTGAGATCAATTGGTTGAATGTGCAAATAAGGGAGATAGTCCAGTGATAGAAATTGGTGAAGTAGTGCTTGTTTGCAGTGACAATGTTAAAAGACTCGATTGGCCCATAGTGATAGTGAAGGAGTTGAGTCCTGGTCCGGATCTAGTAAGTCTCAAAACTGCCTCAGGAGAACTTTTGAGGCTTGTTCAAAGTGTTTATTCCCTGGAGGTGTTCTTAGAAGACTGCAATGGAAAAACATTCTGATGGTCAACACACTATCGCAACAAGAAGTGGCAGGAGGGTAAGTCTACACAGTAAACTATTACGTTAACTGAGAGGTAAACTCAAGGTAGGAGGATGTTGGAATTGACATTTATATTTTGTCACAGCTTTGAGCTAATATTATGAGATTTGTTTTTGATTTTTGTTGTTAAATAGTTTTCTGAAATAAAATAAGTGGGCGCCTAGGTAGGCGAGAAATTCCCACGCATACGTACAGCTCTAATGCAATATTTAATTCTACAATAGATTATTTCAAAATATGGTTCACGCCAAAATAAGGTTGAAAGATTCCAACAGGGCTCTTTTCCTTAGCAACCCTCTTTTCTAAATTTTATTAATATAAATTTAAATGTGTGAAAATGTGGACATTAGCTAAAATTTAATGACTTTTTAAGTATCTTTGCGGCTGGATTAAATAGTAAAGCTGTATTTGATAGTTATGGTGGTAACAGCATCTAAATATATTCTTTAAATTTAAAAATGACACTTGGGTAGAGAAAGTGAACCTCGGAACTTTGGCTTAGTACACCAATGTTCTAACCACTGAGCTATCACAATAGTAAATATTAAGATATTTGACTACCAGAAAACTTACCTTTTTAACATAAGATAAGAATTGTCTGTCCCCTCTTTCTTATTGAAATTACAAAGGGTGGTTGTAGGTGTAGGATTAAAGGGGATATAAGCTTAGAAAGAATAAAGAGGCAGTTCCAGAAAATGCCACAGATCATTGTATTTTAAGCGTGTGGCCCGACAGCAAATTATACTTTCTCGCTGAACAAGACGGCCACCTTAATGCAATCAACATAAGAATTCTAATATTTTTATATTCACTCATAGCTAGTGATAGTATTTGGTAGGTTTTAGACCGTTATATGATCGTCTGCATTTTAACAAAGTAACAAAGATAGTCTAGATAGAATTAGCCCAAGATTGGGATAGATGACATACTTTTGAAAGTGCGGTGATAACTTTTAAGTTACTAATGCCATATAATAAGTAAGTTTGAACTTTTTCTTATCGGTATATCATATTGTTTCAACTATATTATATGAGGTGTTGCGTGCAAGAAGGGCAAACTCAACATCAGACCTTTTTTTCTCTCCGTCGTGTTCAGGAACACCTGCGGTACATGCTCATAGTTCTAATTTGTGTGGTTTAACCTTCTTTACCCCTCAAAATATGGCTTTAAATAAACATATCACATTCAAGCATTCAGCGTGCGGGCAATAAGGGCGAACTCACAGCTTCATCCTTAACAATGAAGGTCCGCCCCCCCCTCGCCAATGAAGGTCACAAGCAAAGAGAATGCTCGTTGTCACAAGTCAGTTATCCTCTCAACTAGTGCGAAGATTGTGTTTTTCTGTTTATGGTATAAAGTGTGATTAAAGATGCTTGGAAATTATGTTGCCAAGAAGAACCGGAACAAAGAGAAGGATTATGTTTCTCAAACCATGAAGGGAGTTGTAGCACCTGTGAAGTGGAGAACTGTGCTGCTGTGGGTGCTTTAATAAGGTAGGCCTACCTAAATTTAAAGTATTTTTATCACATTTTGGCAGGTGGAAAATTACAACCTAGAGAACGCTTATTTGTAAAAATAAAAGAGATAAAGCATGCAAATGTGTAGTCTTAAGATCACTATGCATACTCCATACAGAAATGCCTCAAAAAAAGCCTTTTAAAGTAGTAAAACTCCCTCAACATCTTGTAAAAAATTTCACAGCTCTGCAAAGACACGTCACGAATACCCATTTAACAGGAGTAAAATCTGAAGGAGCAGTATTTGAATTCAATCAAAACTACAAACAGGGATTTTACATCCACAAAGCTTACAAATTATACATCAAACTTCCCATAAAACTTCAAAAGGGAAAAAAACCCTACTTACAATGCCCATACATTCAACTTTGGAAACAAGATTTTTAAACCCAACTTTATGATTCTCCTGTTGTTGTGGCTCCTGCAAAATTTAAAGACATCAGAGATCTGCTGCCGTATATCGCTTTGCCTTGGAGTACATACTTCGCAGGCATATTGGAAGCACAACAACACCTTGCAAACATCACAAACCAACGATGTCAACTAAGAAAACGATGACGACCAACTTGATTATGACATTTAAATAGCTTTTTTTTTTTCACAGACAGTTCTCTGAACAGTATTCTTGTATTCAAAGGTTCTATTAAGGAGTATTATTTATTTCTCATTAATTCTGTTTTTTACTAGTTTTGTTGTTGTTGTCATCCCTACACTGACACATTAGAGATAGGAGGGGAATAAGGAGAGAGGAGTGAGGGGATGTATCTCGACTCTAGGCAATTACATAGGTAGATTATATTATTGCTCCTAAAATGAACAAAATGAGACACAAGGACTTTTTGTTGAGTTCGCCCAGTCCAAAAAAAGTTTTAAAAAGATTTTTCTCAAAACATGCTTTTGTTGATTTCACCCTTCTCATATTTGCTCTAATCAGTTTTTTTAATAGAAATAAAGTTTGGAAAGTGATGGTGGAGGCCATAATAAAAAGAGGAGTTGTAATGTGAGTCAAAACGAATTTATGAGGATAACAGGAGTTGTGTTAAGACAGAGTTGGAGGATGGAGTGGTTTCAAATTTTTTTTAAAAATTGAGTTAAGAGGGCAAGCGCCTTCTCACCACTACTATTTGAAATGGTCATGAATAAAGTGGCAGGAAAAGTCGAGGAGGAAAGAATGAAAGCCATGATGACTTTATGGTATGGGGAGGAGAAGGAAGAGGAAGTACAGGAACATCTAAAGGTATGGAATGAGGAAGAGAAAGAGTGCAGAATGAAATTCAGCATGGTGAAGTGTTGAGAGTAGAGTAGAGAAGAGTAGAGAAAAGTAAAAAACATAAAATATCTTGTAAGTGTGATTGAGGCGGAAGGTGGAAGTAGAGAGGATCTAATGAGAAGAGGAAAGCAGAAAGAATTGTTCTATAGGTGTGAAGAGACCTGCAATGGAGAAGATAAGTGTAAGAATGTGTTGTACAGTGCATACTTTGTACCCATAGTCACATACACAGCAAAACATGAACATTGAATGTAAGAGTGAACTTAGGAAAGTGGAGGCTATGGGAAGAGCACGTTAGCTGTCACAAGGAGAAACAAGATCAGGAAAGAAGTTATCCGGGAAAGAGTGGGAGTACAAGAAGTAGGCCTACATGAGATAGTAGAGGAAGCAAGACTAAGATGGAATGGGCATGTAATCAAGACGGAGAAGGAGGGTATACCAAAGAAAACTTTGTAAATTAAGTATGTAGAAAAAAGACAACAAGAGAGGTCAAGAAAGACATGGGTGGAGCAGATAAAAGAAAGTGTGCAAGGGAGAGGAGAAAAATGGAAGCAATTAAAGGAGGTAAAATGGTGGAAGGATAGAGGAAGATGGAGGTATTTTACTTAAACTGACCCAAACAAAGGCTGGAAACAGATTATTATGATGACTCGGGTATCACAAATTCATCAATATTCCAACATTTTTTATCAATTTTGGTGGAATCCCTTTCGTTTTCCCAATTTTCCAAGTGACTGGCAGTCCTGTTTATTTGGTGGTGCTGGTTTATGAAGCTCCACGACTGTGACCAAATACCCACCTTTGATGCCAACAGATGGTGCCCCTGCTGCAACAGCTGCGAGTGCATATTCAATCTGCACCAACTTCCCAGAGGGACTGTAACATCAAACACAATAAATTAATAATTCTAAGGTGTTTTTTTCAAATAACATTTGAAAATATGTGGAATCAAGAAGTTGTAATAGCTTATCTGTGGACCTCATCAAATGTTTCCAGCCTGCGGCCGGATCAGTTTGGTAGAATGCCTTCATTTTACTCTATCCCTCCACCTCTCTCCTTTAATCTCTACCATTCTTTTCTCACTTACACACTTTGTTATTTGCTCTTCCCATTTCTTCCTTAGTCTCCCTTGCAGTCTTTTAACTATTTCACCTCCACCATTCTCTCCTTTTCACTCCTCATTACATGACCAAAGGCCTACCATCTCAGTCTTGCTTCCTCTATTATCTCATGTATTCCTGTACCTTCACTCTTTCCCAGATAATTTCAATCCCAAGCTTGTTTCTACTCGTGACAACTAACATGATCCTCACAAACTTTATTCCCATGGCCTTCACTTTCCTAGTCTCTCTTCCATTCAATGTCCATGTTTTTGCTGCACATGTGACTATGGGTACAAAGTATGACCTAATAAGCATGTTCTTACACTTCAAGATCCCTTCTCTTTCCGGTCGGGAATAATGAGGATTGATTTTCCCTAAAATAGTTTTCCAGTCTCCCTCCATGCCAAGGTAGGTACACGTCCTTTAAATTCAACCTTCCTCATCCCTAACTCATTAGCGTAATTAGTAGGCCTACATGGTGTGGTGTAAAAAAAACTGGTTAGTAATAGAAGGAATATTTTTACCTTTTTTTAAAAAAAAAAAGTGAGACCGTTCCCCAACCACTACTTTTGATGATTTAGACTGTTTGTCTGTGCAAGTAAGGATGTAACAATACATGTGTGGCATAAATCTATCTAGCAAATAATAGGTAATTTTAAAAATTGGGTCATAAAAAATTAAATACAAATTTGCATGCAGACATAATAATGTATAAGTGGAGAAATATAAGTGTAAGCTTGGTAGGCCCCTATATATGAAATTTACTTAGCCTACCTAAATCTTGTCAGAAAGAAATTATTATTGTTAAGATTACATGATGGCAATGCAATAAAATCAACGCACTAAAACTCAAAGATACTCTATGGCTGTATCCGAATAGTCTATTTATGCGCTGTAGCCTTTATATGTATCCTTGAGAGTTGCATTGGAAATCATGTGATAAAGTATGGATCCGTCCGAATAGTTACGAAGGATGCCGATGCATCCCTCTTCACGTCCTTGGATCCAAGGATGGAAGCCACACGTCGTAGATATGTCTTAGTTCGGCCTTGGTGCAGAGTTTGACTGGCAACTGTTCTATTATTACCTTATTTGACTGTCAATTGTCAATAATAGAGACAATGGTTGGTTTCTTACATGCTCTTGATTCCGAGTTTCTAGCATTGCCATTATAATAAATTGATGATTTTTCAAGTTGAATAATCAATCTACATCTAGCATTTAATATTGCCAAAACTATCAACTTGTTTCTTAGCATGATGTACAGTAAACAAACGTTGCAAAGAATAATATCAAATGAAATGGTGCAAATTTTACGACCAACAATTTAAAACACGCCAATTTTTGTACGCCGGAATAGTTTTCTTTAGGGCTAATAGATGAAGTTTACATAGTTTCTAAGATCATTGCTAGAAAGCAGCACTGCGGACCCAGGGATGTACAAGGACGTTGGCGTTCGAATAGTTTGATGCAGTCTTCGTTTGGGAAGTGCGTGGCGATTGTGAGTTCATCGAGACTGCATCTCACGGATCCTTGACAAGGATCCTTGTACTATTCGGATACAGCCTGGGTTTTAAATTTTAGGTATGTAATTTTTTTAAATTTAACCTAATAGTTTGCAGACAAAAAAATTAAATGCATTTTTAATCAAAAACAGCCCTTTTCAAAGTTATTACACTGGCAAAATAATTGATTTTCAATAAAGTCTACCACTTGAGCACATTAGGACGACATAAAGGATACCTACACAACCTAGATACTAAGAAAAACATTTAAATAAAGACAATTCAGAAAACTGGGTTGAGATAATATATGGCATTTTACATTTACTCACCTAAATGTGGTCAAAGAGAAACTATACCTCTCAGATGCCATGATTACGATGCATATAAACAAAAAACAAGGCAATACAGTGAGACCACAAATAAAAAGAAAACAGATTAACCAACCTCTAAAACTCAAGTTCTCTCAATATATTTTGATCAAATGTTAGATATATTTAAATATTTTTACTCTCAAATTTCATTTAAAAAAAAGTAATTTATAGTTTGGTTACCGATTTTATAGAACAATAAAAGTTTAATTTTACAAATTCCATTTTTTTTTCTAAAGCCTTCATCGATTCGATAATAATTATATCGACTAGGGATGGGAAAAACTGCTCCTTTAGTGGAGCAGGAGCAATCTGCTACTGCTCCACCACTGGACCTGTTCCTTTTACCTGCTCCTTTTTGTCACAGCTCCTATATACAAAACTACTCCCTGCCTAATTTTTTTTAAGCATCGTGTCTACTGCCCGTTCGGTTTATAGCCATATGCACTAATGGCGCTAATTTGTTAGGGACGGAGATGGCTGATTTTAGAGGAAGTGCACCCACATTTGTGTGAAATGAGAGTGGAATATACGTAATTTACGTAAAACCACCCTCATTGCAACCAACCGGGATCGAACCCCAATCTCCCTATATCGGCAGTTCAGTCTATCGCAAGAGTAACGCCAGAGACTAGGGGTCTGCAACCTTTTTGATATCGTGGGCCATATGTGTTTAAAAAATAATAATTGTTGGGCCTATTCGAAACAAAAAGTTCAACTTTACATTTTTCATGTAGCAATTAGTTATTAATTCTATTGAACACAATTGTTTTCTAAATATTTTGTGGGCTAGATAAAACCAGTCAGTGGGCCGTAGATTGCTGAACCTTGCCTTGAATCATTTGATCACCAAGTGGGCCCTTTCAATGTTCAACATTAACGTAACAATTTATTGTGCGAATACATTACATACTGTACTTGTATTGTGGAAATATTATTCTTTACTACAAAAGCTTTCCTCCTAAAAACTCATTTGTGACTCCCCAAACCATATCTAAACTAAGCCTATAATAGATAAGTAAGGTTGCACTGGACCTGATCTCAGCGCTATGACAAGAACACAACGTATCCACTTCCTTTCTACTGTACGACTGCTCCAAAATATCTCAGGAGCATAAAGGAACAAGGTTGCTCCGGACCTGTTACAGCGCAGCCTGTCACAGAGACGAGGAGCAAGGTTACTTTGGACCTGTTCCAACGCTGCATGTGACAGAGAGACGAGGAGCAAGGTTACGCCAGACCTGTTACAGTGCAGCCTGTCACAGAGACGAGGAGCAAGGTTCCTCTGGACCTGTTCCAGCGTTGCCTGTGACAGAGAGACGAGGAGCAATGCCAAGCGTTGATAAACACTTCTAATACGTAGCTGTTTTGTGCTGACATCTACCGTACAATATTGTAACGACGCAGTCTCGACTGAGAGAAAACAGTAGAAGCTCGGAGAAAACAAATGGGAATACAGTAATAGGTTTAACGTTTCAAACTGACCTGTGACAAAAAGGAACAGCTCCTTTCGTCTGTCAGGAACAGGTTGTGAATGTGACGTCAGAGGAGCAGTGACAAAGGAGCAGGTTGTGATTTCACAACCCATCCCTAATATCGACTATGAGCAGCTTCTGCTATTTGTTTACAAAAGAAAGAGTTTGTATTCCCCTTATTTACCAATTAAATCTCAAAAGAAACACAATTTTGTATCCACAATAAAATATATCTACCATGGTGAACATATATTTTATTTGTTACAGACTTTACTTTCTGGAGAAATGTCAACTTTACCAAATTCAAGAGCATCCCCAATGTCTGATGTTGCTTCTGAGACAGGATTTACCACCCTTTCTTTGAGAGACAAAGCTTTGATTAAACGAAATATTACTAGACAGCATAACAGTAATTTCAGGTAAACAACTCTCTATTAGAAAAAAACTAATTCCTTCTATCATTTTCTAAAAATTATGTCTTTAACTTAATATCTAAAACGTCCATAACTTAGAAATGATAGTAGTTTTTCCAACCACTATACCGGAAAAATAACTTAAAACTTATACTTTTAACACAAATTTTATGGGGAAAAGCGTGAAAACCTTACTGTTTTTAAACTCACACTCATAAATAAATGTTATTTGGAATAGTGTGCATTAGATTAGCACTAGTTCCTTGCCAAACAATAATTATTATTTTTACTAATAATAGAAACAAAAAGAATAGGAAATTCAAATTGTACCAGTATTAAGATTCTTTTTAAATTAAAAAAAATTTAAAATATACTTAGTAAAGTGACAGGGAAAATGTTGATAAATATTTTGAATAAAGATGAAAAACCATGACAGCTACAACATTTTACTTTTTTTTCATAACAAGCACAACTTTTGCAAATGAATATATTTTATCTTAGCGTTGATATTGGGAGAAGAGTATTTCCAATTATTTTCAATATTTATAGAGCATGGCTTGCTAAGGAATTTTCCAAATAGAATGTGTGTGTCATGTGCCACAAAATATAAAATCTACTTGGTGGTATTAAGGCTGCCTTGCACTATGGCAACAGGAGGCAATATGTAGCATGCTCTCATTTTGCCGTATGCAACCTTGCAACAGAAGTAGTGTTTTGCCGGCAGTGGGAACAAGGCAATAACCTCTTTTGACTTGGTGTATTGTTTGTTGTATTTCATACTACTGTTTTGTGTATATTATTGTTTATATTTCAGTGTTTCAAGATGTAATTACTAATCAAATAAGAAAACTGTGAGGTTCATCATAGGATTTGAGAATAATGACATAGGTATCAGTACTTTAGGATCACCGATTAATTTATTGTAAAAATAACATAAATGAGGTATAAATTTTCCAAAAGTTGTAGGAGAGCTATGAATTTGATGTCCTTAATTTGAAGAGGAAAATAAAAAATCTTTCTCCCCTCCCATTCTTCACCTGTTTGACAAGAATGAAATAGGTCACTGCTGTAATCGTTCTTGATGACATCTTAGCAGCAGACTGGTGACTGGAAACAAAGGTAATTTTATTGCTTTGGTTTAGATGCTTTGTAGCATATTACAGAAATCGCAAAGAACTGCATTCTTCGACAGGCAACATGTTGCATGCTACATGTTACCTCCTATCACCTTAGTGTAAAACCGCCTTTTGGGAGTGAAGAAGGGGAGATTCAAACTGTTGAACAAATGAGTTGAAACTGGAAGAGAGTATGGAATCATGGAAATTAACATCCAGAAGTCAACGTTAATGAGTATATACCAAATAGAAGAACCAATGAAAATGGTGGTGCTTTGTATAGAGCTGAAGCATGAACCCAAAGGAAAAAAAAGAAGGAATATTTGAAAAGCTTTTAAATGTGGTGCTGTAGGAGAATAGAGAGGATAAAGTTAACGGACCAGGCGACAAATGAAGTTCCAAAAAGAGTATTTGGAAAGAGAACCATACGCAGATAATTCTACGAATAAAGGCCAACTGGTTGGGTCAAATAAGAAAAAATGTCAAATTGAGTAATGATATAGAAGGCAAGGTGGAAGAGAGAGAAGGGGATTGGAGGACTCACTTTGGATAAGGCAACAGATTTGTCGAAAGAAAGAACAAAAAATAATTTAATAATCTTGATTAAAAAAGTTTTGAGCATCTTCTAATTAATTTTATTGTCACCACATCTCACTACTTCTAAGGGTTATAAGTAGCCTATGGAATAATTAAACTAAAATGTTAAGGATGAGTAGAGTTGAATTTAGAGGAAGTTTACCCACATTTACATGGAGGGAGAGTGGAAAACCATTTTAGAAAATTGTCCTCGGTCTACCCAACCAGGATATGGAACCGGATCTTTCCGTCGTTAACAGTCCAGTCCATTCCAAGAATGACACCTTAGACCAGGTATGTCATACTTGTAGGTCGCATTAGGCCTGATCCATGATTCTTTGCAGACTACAGTATTGTTAATGAATCAACATAAAATCTATCTTATTAGGTGTAAATAGTAGAAAGGCTCCAATTGAGATTATAACATAATATTTGGAATTGGTCATTATTTAGATAAATCTAACAAGCACAGTTGGTGTTTCTAATTTTTACTCTTTACTCATCAGATATTGAGTCCCAAAACTTGTTAAATTTGCAAACCAAATATGTGCAATGTTTGGCAACACATTTAAGTGTGAACAGTTGTTTTCTGTTACAAAAATCAACAAACACCTGAGAGATTAAGGATTATGGATACATATTTGTCATCAATCATGAAAATTATTTCAACACAAGATGTAAAGGCTAACACTTACACCCTTAATGCAAAAAAATAAACTGCTTCAAATTTATATCAAACAATATAGAGAGTAAATCTTAGCATTTGATATGATTTAAATTTTTTAATTTTTTTCATAATTATTTTAAAATTGAGTTTTTTGACTTAAGATGGTAATAATATTTAATTTCCTGAAATGCAGCTCCCTCATTATTTTCAATTTTCAATGAGACCCTTATAATCAAATTAGTCCCTTAAAAAACATTTTACCATCGAATACTTTCCATCCTTGCATCAATAAATAAAAGTAATTATTAAGGTTAAGTTGGAATGTTTGTACTGTACATATTTTTAATTGGAGGTATTGAAATTTGATGGCAAGTTCATGAATACATTATTTTATAAAACATTTGGTTGTCGCATGAAAGATTTAAGTTTTGTTTGGTTGGGTTTTGCCAAGTGTGTCCTTAGAAGGGGACCATAGACTATTGTCGCCGACATGAAAGGCTGGAGGAGGGGGTGCCAGATAGTGAAGCAGGAAAAGATGATAAGAAAATGAAAGCTCAGCCAAGTGAAGTAGAGAGTGAGCTTTTAAGCAAGAGTAAGAGGTTAAAATAATATACAGACTTAGATAATGCTTGATAATATAGATAAATGAATGCTAAAATTGAATATAATGAAAATGAAGATTAATAAGTTAAAACATATTTAGTTAAAGTCAAAGCATAAAAAGAATACAATGAATGAGTAAAAATTAAGTAAATAAAGTGATGTCATATAACTGTAATTTCATGAGAATGAAAAAGTTAATGTACACAATAGTAGATTAAATAACAGACGTTATTGACCATAAACAAGCTTATAATTAAATAAAGTATAAATTGTAGTTGAGTAAAAATTAATTTAATTTAAAGTCAAAGCATAAAAAGAACATACATTGATATGAGTAAAATTAAGTAAATAAAGTGTTGTCATATAGCCGTATTTATAAGAATGAAGAATTAGTGTACACAATAGTAAATTAAATAACAGACAGACCAGAACAATCTTATAATTAAAATTTAATAAAGTATAAAATGTGGTTGAATAAAATGGATTAACCCACAAGTTATTTTAATTTAAAAGTTAATAAGAGTTTAAGCCAGTTCTAAATCTTGAAAATCAAATCAAATTGAATACAGTAGAATTATCGTGAAAAGGAATAAATACAGAGTGTAAACAATCAAACAGGAATTAGAATGAATTGAAATTTGAATTTCAATTATCATGAATTATAAACCATACTTGAAAAAGTTAGTTGGAAAATAGTCAAATGATGTTGATATTTCAATTGAGGTAAGCCTGACTGTTTACATAACACTATAAATGGATAGTAGAGAGTAAAAGCCTGGTGTAAAATTTAAATTAGAAGTTGAATAAAATAGGCTACATAATTACTTAATGTTATATGAAAATTAAGATAGCATCGTAAAACCAATTATCTAAGTCTTGTTGTAATTGTTTAATGTTTCTGTAATGATGTTGTTTACAGTTGCTCTATTATCCCGACATGTTTCGGTGCTAAAGTGGACGCACCATAATCATGGAGCTGAAATTAAAATTAAGAGACTTGCTATAAAGTTGGTGAAAATAAAACTAAAATTAAATTAAGAAAGGATAAGATCTATTAGATTGACATAAAGTGAAAACAAGCAGACTTACTCCGAATAGGTGATGAGACACAACGGTTATGGACTGAAATGTGAGGAGTGTTGTAGATGTAATATATAGTGGAGAAAGCAATGCAGCCAACCTAATTGGGAATGTAAATAGCTAAGTGGGTTTAAATTATTATACAAAAGAAAGTGTATGAGATACTACGGAGGATGGAGAAAAATTGGTTAGGATTAAGGATAGAAAAATGGTCTATGTCATCTCGGCTCCGGCTCGGACGGGCCATTAAGCTACGATAGAGGGTAGAGCAGGAAAAGTGGGTTATATAATTTTAGTGAATTTAGGTAAACGTTTTATAGTATTGACTAAAATTTGTTTGGACGATTGAAGTTGTTCATTGAGGATGAGCTTTTTTTGCAGAGTAGCTTCATGAATGAAAAAGTTTTCGGCTATGTTTAACTTAGGTCCTTTGTGAGCGAAATATAGGGGTTTAAAACACTGTTCAATAGGTTTTGGTTGATGGTTGGAATATTTTAGATGTTCGGCAAACTTCGATTTAGTTCTATTAAATTTGAAATTTGAAATGTGTTCTTTATAGCGTGTTCTAAAGTTTCGTCCAGTTTTGCCTATGTAAATGCTGTTGCATTCACATGTGAGTTGATAAATTCCATTTTTCTTATAAATGTCGGTTTTATTTAGGTTACTAATAGAAAAGAGGTCCGAATGATGGATGAAAAAGGAAGGATAATGGAGAAGAATGAGGAGGTAAAGAAGCTGTGGAAATCATATTTTGAGAGATTGTCGAACCCTGAGGGGGAAGGATTGGTACAGTAGAAGAAATAGAGAAGGAAATAGATGGAGAGATTGAGGAGGAAGTATCAGACCTAACCTGGAAGGAGGTAGAAGAGTCCTTGAAAAGGATAAGGAATGGAAAGGCACCAGGAGTGGATAAACTCACGTTGGAAATATAACAGCAGCAGGAGAAATGGGTCTACACTGGTGGTATAGAGTAGCAAGGGCAATGTGGATGGAAAAGAATGTGCCAGAGGATTGCACAAAAGGTATTATATTACCAATATTCAAGAAAGGGAATAGGAAGAGGTGTGAAAATTATAGAGGTATAACATTGATGTGTCAATGTGCAAAAATGTATGAAAAGATTCTGAAAAGGAGAATGAGGAAAAGCATGAAGGTAAGATGGAAAAGGAGCAACATGGGTTCAGAGAGAAGAGGTCAACGATAGATTTAATATTTGGAATTAGACAGTTGACGGAAAAGAGATATGAGTTTGTAAAGGATCTGTAATGGCATTTATGGATGTAGAAAAAGCCTATGATAGTGTGGATAAAAAGAATGTATGGAAAGCAATGGAGGAGGTGGATTAGAAAGAGGAGTGGTAATGAGCGTAAGGAATATTTATGATAATAATGTGAGTTGTGTAAAGACAGAAAGAGGGTGGACAGAGTGGTTCAAATTTAAAAAAAGTGAGTCAAGCAGGGAAATGCCCTCTCATCATTACTATTTGTATTGGTGATGGAAATAATAATGAATAGAATGGCAGGCAAATTGGGTGAGGAGAAATGAAAGCAATGATTTTGCAGATGACTTGATGGTTATAGGGGGAAAATGAAGAGGAATTACAGGAACAGTTGCAGGAATGAAATAAGGAGTCGAAAAAGTGTAGAATGAAATATGATGAAAAGTGAAGTGATGGTGATGACAAGGTAGAGAACAAGGCCAAGAAAGGTGATAGAACTGGATGTAGCAGATTTGAAAGAAGCAAAGAGTGTGAAGAATCTGGGTAGTATGATTTAGGCAAAAGGGGGCAGCAAAGAAGATTTAGGGAGACGAAGGCAGCAGGATAGGTATTCTATAGTTGTGTAAGAGAGCTACAATGGAAAAGAGAAGTGCCCCTAAAGTGTAAGGAATTGCTGTATAGACCATACTTTATACCTATAATAACATATGCAGCGGAAACTTGGACTTTGGATAAAAGAGAAACAAGGAAAGTGGAGGCCATGGGAATGAAATTTTTGAGGAGCTAGCTGAGCTAGCTGTCACAAGTAGAGATAGGATTATGAAATAAGATGTAAGGTCTAGAGTTGGGGTACAAAGGGTACATGAGATAGTAGAGGAAGCTAGGATGAGATGGTATGGACACTTAATGAGGATGGAAGGGGAGAGGATTCCAAGAAGATTGATGGATATGAAGTATATAGGGAAGAGACCGCAAGGGAGACCAAGGAAAAGAAGGGAGGAACAGATAGCAGCAAGTGTGCAAGTGAGAGGAGGAGAGTGGAAGAGAGTGCAGGAGGAAGATTGGTGGAAGGACAGAAGGGAGATGGAGCCATTTTACTAGACAGACCTGGCCATAGGCTGGTAACAGTAACTGTTCATGATGATGATGGGATATTTTCTTCTTTCCTACATAATATTTACAAACCACCTTAATATTGTATTTATTCAAATCTTTATATTCCTTTAGTTTGTATTAATATTAAAAACATTTATTTATTTTGATATGACATAGCAAAAGTGCCTCTAGCTTGATTAAGTTTACGCTCTGTTCCCAAGCTATTATTGACTTATGATAATATAAGGTGTCAGTATTAGGAAGGTAATTTTGAAAAAATGTGCATACATCACATGGAGAGAGAATGAGAAAACCACAGTGATTAAATCACATTGAAAAATATTAATAACCTATACCAAGTTAAAATTTGAACCCTGATCCTGACGCTGACTAATTTTGGGTTTAAAATGCTTGTACTTCCTTTTTTTTAAAAAAAAGAAGGGTATGAGGGGGCCTTATAAAGATGAAATTACTAGCACACAGTATTATTAATTAAAACACTCTACATACTTATCACTGCTACATTTCAGTGGAGAAAGCCATATAATAGCTGAAATAACATATCAACATTTTACAGCCTGTTTAACTCACTGCTTCTCTCAAAAAATTCTTACAGGAGATCCAAATAATCTGCAGTTATACATATCAACCAAAAAATGGAAATCGATAAAATGTATCATGTATTATGATATGACATTGAACTATTGGTTTAATATATTAGTTAATAATGACAGTGGCGCAGGAACGTTTTTATTTGAGGGGGTAAAAATAACCTGTGCTCTTATATGGGATAACATTTTTGAGATTAAAAAAGAACAGAAAAATGTAATACAGCTGTCGCTCACACTACGCAAGTGATTGGTTCTGATAAATAATCACGTAACACGAAAATGCAAGTGAAATAATTTTAACATGAGCGATATAGGGATTACTCCAAAGGAAATAAAAACCTAAAACTTATAAATGAATGCCATTTTTTTAAATTTATATAACTAGTAAAATGCATTAGATAGCCTACACCTATTGTCATTCTTCAATCCCCTGAATTTTGTAAACAACACAATTTTTGATCAATGTATCTAATTAATACAATGTTACAGGTACACTTACTGTTAGTCTTCAATCGCATGATAAAATAACTGGATTTGGCAAATCTGGATTATCACTATCTTGCTCTTGACGGCCCTTGGACGGGAAGCTCTTGATCTCTTGAAAGTCCTGGGACGGTAAGCTCTTGATCTCTTGAAGGTCTTGGGACGGTAAGCTCTTGCTCCCTTAAAGGCTCTGGGATGGTAGGATTTAGCTCTTCAGAATACCCTTGGACGGTAAGATCTTGCTCTCTAAGGCCCAGGTAAGGTAGACTCTTGATCACTTGAAGGCCCTTGGACAGTAAGCTCTTGCTTTCTTGAAGGTCCTGGGATGGTAAGCTCTTGCTCTCTTGAATGTCCTGGGATGGTAGGCTTTGTCTCTCCTGAAGGCCCTGGGACGCTAAGCTCTTGCTGGCATGAAGGCCCTAGGACGGTAGGCTCTTACTTTCTTGAAGGCCCTTGGATGGTAGGCTCTTGCTTTCTTATAGGCCCTGAGATGTTAGACTCTTGCTTTCTTGAAGGTCCTGGGACGATAAGCTTTTGCTTTTGTGAAGGCCCTGGGTCTATAGATTGATGATTTTAAATGTCTTTGATGAAATGGTAAGACTCAACTGACGGACAGCATTTTCTCTCTCTATATATATAGAGTTATTTGTAGCAAGCCAAAGAACTCTGAATCTCTCTGGCAACTTTGGTACTTCTATCCATGTTAGGGTCATTCTCTCAATGATTCTAATTGCACTGTCAATGTGCTTAAATAAATCAGCAAATTGTTTTGTTGAAAGTTGTTTGATAGGCTAAACAACATAAGGCTCTTCCTCTTAATTCTTTATGCCATTCTCCATTTCTAGAAGATCTTCTTTGGTGAGTTCTGTTGAGTGGGATTGGAACAATTTATCCACATTTGCCTGATCTATGTCCTCAAATCCAACCTCTTGCTATGTCAACGATGTCATGACTTGAATTGGAAAGCTCGTGGTCAGGATCAAAATCATGAGAATCAGAAACTTCAGGCCAAACATTTTTCCAAACTCCTTTCATACAGGACTGTTTAACTTCTGCCCATGCATATCCAATGTTGTCAATACCACCCCCCTAACACCAAACTGTACAGTAAAGATCAATGCTTTCACTGGAATGTGTGTACACAAGGTCACCCCATCACCGCACAGGATGACTGCGAAATTCCAGCTGACCATGCACTATTTTTGTATTTCTTTAACTTGTGTTATAGCAAAAACGTGTAAAGTGATATCACATATAACGAGGGATACCTGTATTTAATGGTCCCACTGTGTATTTTTCTTATTTATTTTAGTCATTCCAAACATTAGAATTAATACACACAAAACATATTAAGAAAAATGTTATCTGATGCAGCTCAACTAAAAATTATGAAACACTGAAAATTAAAGTAGATTTCCATACACCTTTGCCCTATATTTGTTCTAGCTATAAAACCACTAACCAGTTTTTCAATTTCAATTTTGTTGAGCCTTTCAGGTAATTTAGTCTACATTGCTTCATCGTGGAGCGAAGATAGTTTTTAATGCATCCAAGCATTGAAAAACTTCTTTCTGCAGTAGCTGATGTAGCTGGTATCACTATCAGAGTTTTCAAAATTTCTTCAGTGTATGCTCCAAGCATATTTTATTTTTACTATGTTAACACTATGTTACAATAAGATGTTTACATTATCTCAAAGTTTTACTATATAATTTTGGGGGTAAAAATGATACTTTTTACCCCCTCAATTTTTTTTGGGGGTGGGGGTAAAATTTACCCCCTTACCCCCTAGTTCCTGCGCCACTGAATAATGAGTTCAACCAGTCAATTCATTTGAGTTTGAGGAATCATTGGGGAATGCATTAAGGGACCATTTTGAGTATGACTTAATATCCACAGTTTATTACAGGTATGTAAACTATTTATTTAGTTGGCTCTAAATTTCTTGCTATACAACAAATTAATATGAAGCTTAGAGGGTTGCAAACTAAAATGTTAGGCTTACAAATGCAATACCGGTACTTGTACTCAGGAGATGTCATCCAGTTGAAGATTAAAGATCAAGGATGCCAAAAATCACACATTCAGGGGGCTCAGCATATAGTAGACAAACACTACCGAGCAATCAAATTAAACCAAGTGGGAAATTATCATGCTGTTCAGGATCTGGCAGAAGGCATTGCTGTAAGAGACCTCATGCAAAAAAATACCTGCCCAGAAGAACAATGGATGTGTTTCACAAGTGGGAAGAAGACGGGACATTTATCTTTGAGTATTTAAAAAAAAATAGGGACAGCGAAGGCTGTCAGTAATTTTCTCTTGGCAGTGTTTACTGTAATCAATCAAATATTAACTATTGAAATTGATGCTGGAGCCAGTCATGTCAATCAAGACTTATAAGGATTTATTCCTAAATTCTAAATTTGAATGTTGCCCTCTAAAGTACATGTGACAATAACTTAAGTGTTGTAGGTCATCTTCTAAGTGAGTGGATAACTATGCAAATTATCATTCATTGTAATTAGATGAAAGTCTCTTGCATTAGGGTTATTGTGTAGGTCAGGGTTAAATCCATTATACCCAAATTGGAGTGAAAGGTGGAAGGTAGGCCTGTGATACCCTATTGTTGAAGGTAGGCCTATGCTACCTTATTGTTGAAGGTAGGCCTGAGCTACCCTATTGTTGAAGGTAGGCCTGTGCTACCCTATTGTTGAAGGTAGGCCTGAGCTACCCTATCGTTGAAGGTAGGCCTGAGCTACCCTATTGTTGAAGGTAGGCCTGAGCTACCCTATTTTTGAAGGTAGGCCTGAGCTACCTTATTGTTGAAGGTAGGCCTGAGCTACCCTATTGTTGAAGGTAGGCCTGTGATACCCTATTGTTGAAGGTAGGCCTGAGCTACCCTATTGTTGAAGGTAGGCATGTGATACTTTATTGTTGAAGGTAGGCCTGAGCTACCTTATTGTTGAAGGTAGGCCTGAGCTACCTTATTGTTGAAGGTAAGCCTGAGCTACCCTATTGTTGAAGGTAGGCATGTGATACTTTATTGTTGAAGGTAGGCCTGTGATACCCTATTGTTGAAGGTAGGCCTGAGCTACCTTATTGTTGAAGGTAGGCCTTTAGCACCCTATTGTTGAAGGTAGGCCTGAGCTACCTTATTGTTGAAGGTAGGCCTGAGCTACCTTATTGTTGAAGGTAGGCCTTTAGTACCCTATTGTTGAAGGTAGGCCTGAGCTACCTTATTGTTGAAGGTAGGCCTTTAGTACCCTATTGTTGAAGGTAGGCCTGAGCTACCTTATTGTTGAAGGTAGGCCTGTGCTACCCTATTGTTGAAGGTAGGCCTGAGCTACCCTATTGTTGAAGGTAGGCCTGTGATACTTTATTGTTGAAGGTAGGCCTGTGCTACCCTATTGTTGAAGGTAGGCCTGAGCTACCCTATTGTTGAAGGTATACCTGTGATACCCTATTGTACAAGGTAGGCCTGATCTACCCTATTGTTGAAGGTAGGCCTATGCTACCTTATTGTTGAAGGTAGACCTGTGATACCCTATTGTTTTAGGTAGGCCTAAGCTACCCTATTGTTGAAGGTAGGCCTGTGCTACCCTATTGTTGAAGGTAGGCCTGAGCTACCTTATTGTTGAAGGTATACTCATACGCTTCAAAAATGTATGGCTAAAATGAATCCTTGAATGTTTTGGAAAGGTGAGTGATTTGAAGTAAGCAAACAATCACAACAAAAGATTACTATCAATAATCATCTTAACTTGTTTCACTGAATTACATAATGTAGTTGCAAGTGCATCAGCAATTTCCCAAAATTTTACATATACCATGCCATGAATAAATTTCAAGGTCTACATAAGGCGAATCATCTCCAGTGGATTCCATTAAACTGTGGGTTAAAGGGTAAATGAGAAAGCACACTTCCTAGTAAAATAAGTCACAACAATTCTACAGGCAAGCCTCAAAGAAATATCACTCCCCACTGCAAAACTTATATTTAAGAAAACTTTAAAATCATGGGAAAAACAAAAAAATGTGTAAATGCAAATAAAAGGTGGGAATTATTATCAACGACAAGATAATCATCCCAGAAAGCCTAAGGCCATCTGGTCTTGTTCTTTTCCGGCTATATACAACTGCTTGGCTTCCTGCCTTTACAGACATAAACTATTTTTTCTTCTCACTGTGTACTTTGTAAAAACAAACTTTATTGCATACCTATTATGCACTTCTATTTACAGTAATTTAGATTTGTTTCTATGCCCTTCACCCTCTTCCTTCACGTGTTCCCATATTATCCGACATTTCGATAATCCGACCACCTGTCGGTCCTGTTTAGGTTGGATTATTGAGACTCTACTTTACTTATATGTGTTTATCATGAATATTAATGTTGTTGGGAAGTGTTTTTGTTGCTATAAACCCTTTTTTCAAAAGAATATGTAAGTTTATGGCATGTTACTTCTTTTCATTATAATTTTCTTAGCTGTATTATATTCATTTTAGTCTTTATTTATATTTAATTAGAAATTTATGATTATATTGTTTCACTCTTATTTTGCTGTCAGTCAATTTATTTATAAGTTTTTTATACTTACCTTCTAATTTTCTCTATTTTACATTTATTTTACATCACAATTATTATTAGCCTATTATTAATGTAAATTAACCAATCATCAAAAATGTTACTTTCTTTATAATATTATGCAAAAATATACATAGCTCATATAAAATAAAATAACTAAGAAAATAGCTTGTATAAGAACAATTGTTCTTGTCTTTTGATTATGTACATACAAACCTTCAAATAAAAAGATAAACAAAAGATCACTTAGCCCTCATTATGGGTATAATGAACATAACTAAGTAAATGTTTTTCTATTTTTTGAGAATAATTGAAGATAATCTGGCCCAAGGTAAATTAAATATGTTCCACTAATTTTATTTAGGTTCACTGAATATTTTAAACCATTTTGTTTATGTCACCCTATGTTTCTTTTTCAAATGTGAATGTATATCATTAAACTAGTATGTAATATACCGATTTCAAAGATATTTTTTCAAAGGATTAAAAGCATTATAATTTAGTAAAACTGCAAGTACTAGTCTACGGAATTTCACAGAGTTGTGAAAAAATTGGAGGTGATAAATGCAGGGGGGCAGGGTGGTTCTACCTGCATTGCAACACGTATGAAAACAGGTGATATCAAGGAGATTTATTTATGTTAAATATTTCTAAAAGTGTTTTTATTAACATAAGCTAAATTATGTTTTAAGGCTTTGTGAATGTTGTGAGTTACTAATAAACCCAAGCATTTAGGAGGATTAAAAAAAATACATTATTAATAATTTTTAGAGGTGTTTGAACCAACAAAACATCCTACTCAGTATAGCCCTGAAATTTAGATTACAATAATAAATTCCTTCATTTCTCTTTAAAGTTAATTAGAATTTTTCACTATCATATATAAATGCTCTGCTAACTTGGTATCTCTGCTACTTTAGTTTGTAGCTATAATATGTTGTTTCCATGTAAGTACATAGACCATTTCACCATGACACAATATTGCACATATGTACTGCTTCAAAAGTAACACTATTATATAATAATAGTACCTGGTGTCTGGTAAGGTGTCTGATTCTGTGTGAGGTCTGGGTCAATCTCGTCCCGCACAGATTATTGATACAAACCCTTCTCACCTCTGCAAGATGTTAATCACAACTGTGAATGTGAGAACCAGCCTCCACTTGGATCCACGTAACTGTAGTCCCATTCATCTCACAACCACCTACATTTAACATAGTAAGTGTATACCGAACGGTTAGACGGTGCTAAAATATAATAAAAATATATAAATAATTAGAATGTTGCAATCAAGAATTACTTACTAATTATGAGACTGTCAAATTGTTCATACAACCCAAGTAAAGAGCACTAACTCCATTTTTATTGTTTATCAGAGCTGGATATGTCCCTGTGCATGAACAGTCTCTTCATAAGACTGGTTTACGAGGAAGGAAAACCTATGCTTTCTGGACATTAGTGATGTTGCTCTTTGTCTTGGCATTGGGGAACCTACTGTTGAACCTTTATCATCCTGGGTGTGCTACGACTAGGACAAGGCATGGAGAGCCTTGAACTAGTTCCAGAAGAGTCTCTTGTCGTGTTTTATGGAAATACCGACTTGGATAACATTTACAAACGAGATGGCAAACTGGAAGGATTTGACGAATGTCCTGTTGAATTAACTGGTGACAATGGCTCAGTTTTTATTAATGTAATAGACAGTGGTGGAAATGGAGATCCTAAAATCACTGTTGGACTTAACAGTACATTCATTGCTGGTATTAAATCTTTTGAAGTACGAGACCCAATGACAGGACACCCCATTTTCTCTACGGGTTTTCCAAATTTTGGCCTTCCTCGAGGAGTTGAGCATTTGGATGTAAAGATGGTCCAAACTCACCGAATAACGAGTCCTGTATCATCCAGTCTTGACTTACAAGCGGATAAATACGCTTTCCTGCGCGGTAATGAAGGCACACACATCGATGGAAGGGAAATTGTTTGGTCTGCTGATCAAGATATATTTCTGAAGAGTGTTAATGGAAGTGTGATCCTGAGTGGGCGTGAAGGTGTGTCCCTGGATGTTAAGAATATCCCTGTTGCCCAAGTCAGCCACCCAGGAGGAAACTCTAGGGCTGCACAGTTCAAGGTCTGCGTGTGCATGCCAGGAGGCAAATTGTTTCGTGTTCCTGTACCTGCAGGAAAACGCACGCAAGCCAGTTGTAATCATGTAGACATCTCAGCCAAGGTCAATCCTTGCATGTAAGCTGATATAAACTTAGTAGGTAAGGTTTATATTAACATTTATTTACCTAATACAGTAAGCAAAATTAATACTCCTATTTATGTAGTAAAATACATATAACCTACTGTGCATTGTTCATTATTGACGGATGTAAACCTATCATGAAATTTTGGAGGTCTATAAGTGTCCAAATGCAAGTTTATAATGCTGCCCTAATCTTCCTCCCCAGTTTCTGTTAGTTAGTGGATATGTTTTATTTGATTTCAAAACAGTGTTCTGATCCATGAGCAATGTATTTTATATAATACACATTCATGGTTGAGGTTGCACAGTTTGAAATCTACACTAACTTAATGCAATGAGTTCAAAATCAGAAGATCTAGATAAGTATCAAACATAGGTTCTTAAATGTTTCCACAAATTCCCATTTTAAGATGTTAGTGTAGACGTAGACATAACGCTGTCAACAACTTTCCAACATCAGTATTAGCTTAGCGCTAGCACATTCAACTCAGAGTAATTTTTATCCTATTTCTGGATGAATTTTATAGTAGTTTAGACTTCATACTTGCTAGCTGTAGGACATGGTTTTGAACATGGTTTTGAACATAGTTTCATGTTGGATAGTGATGTATTATTACAGCAAAAAATTAAAAGATTTAACAGAAGATCTCTGACGGTAATTTTTATCAGAGTACACAATCTTATAGAAATAATTAACAGGTTTTAGACTTGACAATACATGTTATAATAACTAAGAACATGACTCAACTGTTACAAAAGTTCATAGGCATAGACATAGATCAGCTAAGAAAAAAAGAACGACACATTTAAAAGTGGTACCAACCTAAACTAGAATATCCCCGCATAAAATTGCCTATTTTAACGTACAGACTCTCATAATGACTTTATATATTATGGATTTGAAAATACACACACTGGATGTATGGTATTGGAAATATACCAGAATTTCAAAACTTTCGTCCAGTAGCCCTGGTTTTACATTTATATGTTTTATTAACAATTTTCTTAAGTTATTATGTGTATAATTTGAATGCAATAAAAAAAATTGTTTTGTGTTTTTTTTTGTACCCTATGACCATAAAAACTGAATATTAAGGAGTTCAAGTGAAGTTTTAAGATTACTTTGTATACCAATAAATGCTGGAAACTTTACAGTCCAATGTTCATAGGAAGGGCCTTATTTGACAGCTGAAAATGTTACTAAATCTACTTTTACGTAATTTTATTTATGCTTTAACTTTTGAATTTTATTAACGCCTATAAAATAACACTAATAATATAATTAAATATAATTAATTGTTGGCCGCAAAAAAAAGTTTGTATTTTCTAAACGCTCTTCCTATGAAAATTGAAACTCTACACAAGATATTCAACCTGAAAAAGTTAAGTAGGCCTATTTACAGAAAACATTTGTATTTTATTTTATATCTAGTCATATTTTAATGTTGTTAAAATAATCAAATACTCTCTTTTATTTTTTTATAATGTATATAATGACATCAAAAAGTCATTTATTCTAGTCTACATTTTTGTGATCTGTGAGAATATTTTCTAGTCATATCAAAATATCTGCATAGTGTGAAGCTGACTGTTGTAGTGAAAGTTTGAAGAGTAACATGTGTTTGAATTTAAATATTGTATGTTCTATTATTGAACCTCAACAAAAATAATCTAGACTATGATCACTTCATTTGTCATTCATTGAATTTGAAATGTTATTTTATCAAGAAATGTTTATTTAGATTCAAACCAAGATTTTGTTAAATTAATTTATATTATGGTTATTTAATAAATTAAAATGTCAAACCTCTTTTGTTGTAACTTTCATTTCTTTTCTAAGGACACTGATTAACAGGGCCAGGATTTTGTCATCTTTTTTTTTGCTCTTCACAGACTAGGTACATACAATCTGTTCATGATTCTCTGGCTGTGCAAATTTATATTTTATAGGTCATATTTGGTCATTTTTGAATTTTGGGTAGGTAGTACTTTCTTGGTTTGAGTAATTTTTTAGGCATTCCTAGGACATTTTTGAGTAATTTTAAAGAATTCATGTTGATTAAGAATTTTTTTAAATACCAAATTCAATATTTTACTGCATACATTTTTAAACACACATCTTCCGGTATGAGAAGATAGTGTAGACAATGAACTTTGTATCTTTTTGCCTCAGGGATTGTAAAATACACATTCCTGGTGAGATTCTGCAACTAGGTTGGCGAGGGTTGTGTTGGTCTTCTACTTTTGAAGCAGATATTAATTGTAAATAATATTATATTTGGCAGAATGGAATAATTTAGTTTAAAAAGACTTTTCATTGGATATGTATTTTCAGTAAATGTTGTAAAGTATGTGTTTTTGTCCAATTTATTAGGTAATTTTTTTGAAATTCAAGTCATTTTTTAGAATTTTTTGATCATTTTCAGGTCATCAAAAATCCTAGCCCTGCTGATCATTAAGATAAATATTTGTTTCTATTTCTTTTTTTTCCTCTCTCTTTCTCTACCCTCTATAGTATTATGTAGCCTATACTTCAAATAGTGTAGAAACAATGTACAGGGTGGTTCTCAGTCCCAATATTCGAATTCGAGATTCCAAGGTAAATTAGAGATAAGGATTCATAAAATACTGGATCGACCCAACTCTAAAAATAATTCAATGTAAATGATGATAGGAAAGGAAGCCAAACTGAAAAGATAATTTAGTTAGGCCATGAAAGAAACATTTAAACTTATCTTTTTCTTTCTTCACAGGTACATTGTGTGTGAGGAAAAATATGACTAATATATATTATGAATAATGTGTGAAGAAATGAGAGCTAAGTTTATTTATTTCAAGGCCAAACTCAACTATCATTCTAGGGTGGCTTCCCACCCCAATCCCATTACATTATTTTACAGGTATATATTTGGGCACTTTTTAATGTTTATGATATAGGTAATCAGTGTTTTTCCTTTTAATTGAAACAGTTCAGATATACATTTAGATTTTGGTGGACAAAGAAATTTAGATTGTTGAAAAATCACAAAAAATGTTACCTCTTTTTATATACATATATATATTTTACAAAAACATTGAAGGTGGAATGGAGCGCGGGAGGGGGCAACCATTGCCTCCCTTCTTCCATTAGGAATTAATTATATATATCCCCCCTGGAAAAAATTTGCCCCCTTCTATAAAAATGTTATTCCCCACTGATACCAAATACCAAGCTGAAAGATGACCTTTCCTCACTATAAATGCTAGAGGCATCCTGTTTTTAAATCTTTTGCTGAAAAAAAGATCACTCTAAATAGCATCTAGAGGCATATAATTTTCTAAATATTTCCAGTTGAGAACTTCAAATAGCTTCTAGAGCAGCCCTGGACAAAATGGGGCCTGCAAGTTCTAACTATCTTCTACAAAAAAATTAGTGCTAAAAATACCAGAATCAAACACTATATTATTTTGGAAGTATAAGCAATTTATATTCAACACAAATCTATGTGTGAGCTTCAACTTGAAGATGATAGACCTGCAAGTAGTGTAATCCAGATTGGAGAGAATTACACTATCGTTAAATAATATGCGCATTTTACAATCCTCTTGATTCTGACAAATTTGCGAACACTTAAGATTTTGCTCAAAAAATGGTAGTTATTTATGGATCAAATTATTTAAGTGAACAAACCCTTTCTACTATTTCAATAAAAACTCCTTACAATTAAGCATTAACGATGAACATTTAGAAGCCTTTATTAACCTCAACTACTTAATTTACACCTAAGATTAAATAAATACTAAAAAGATATGAAAAAATTGTGGTTTTCTCACAAAGCTCTGTTTTATTAGACAATCACTTATTTTTACTGTATTTTTTATGTTATCTATAAAACTTTTGTTATTTATACATCAAATTCTCGATACAACCCTTCAGCTAACAAAAGTTGTCTAGGCCACAGACAAGGTATACACCAGAACCACAGCCTCCAGGTTAAAATGGCTGGGCTCATTGGAAGAGATTATCCAACACAGGGATTGCTATATGCAGTCCTAAGTGACAACAGCTCTCGAGTAGGCATTTTAAAAAAACAGTTCTCTTTTAATAAGATTTTACTAGACACACAATAATTGTCTTCTAGTGTAAATAAACTTTTCTTTCACAAAGTTAGGTTCGGGTAGCAGCTTCACCCCCTTCCCCAGCCAACCATCCCCACCCCCGAATGAAGTATCCAGGCTGCAAATTACAAAGATGAAATAAAATACAAAAGTCATTTTTTTTTTGTTCAAGTGAATTCTTGCAAAGTTTCTTGTTGTAAACAATCTTCAAATAAATACTGTTGATTATGAGTTGGGGGCCTTTATAATGAACAATTTGGAAGTGGGTTATTTCTTTTGGAAGTGCTGTTATTGATGAGGACTGCAATAGCACTCCCCAATGCCTAAGGAGTCAATCTAGCTCATGGAGTGTAGCGAATCTCCCGTATAGCTGAGTGTCTGGTGCATACCTTGTCTGTGTCCTAGGCCTGTTCTAGAGGCATCTAATATTTTCTTTAATCCAGGCGAAGGTCACTCAAGACTAAAGAGCTTTTTTTAACAGCATTCCATTTTCAAAGAATTTCCAGTTGATACTCCAAATACCTCAAGACACATCTAATTTTCCAAAAATGTCCAGGTAAGGTCTTCTCTAAATAGTTCAAGGGTGCATCCAGTTTTCAAAGATGTTATGAAGGGAAGGCCACTTCAAATAAGCTTCACATTTGCTGGGGCAGTGTCCCCAAATCCCCCTTTAACTTGGTGTGCCAAGCCCCCCAAAAAAACCTTTATATTTAATCGCCCCCCAAAAAACACACACAAACAAGGTTCCACCACTAACTGTATAGTGATACACATTATAGGCTTAAATATGTCAAAATATCTGTTTTTTAAAGTTTTGTTATATTTGTAAGAAGATACAATAAAGGTGGATAAAAACACATAAAAGGGAAAAAACACAATTTACAATTAAAAGAACATAGTTCACACTTTACAATGCTGCCACTGGACAAAGAGGTAATGGTTGCCTCCCGAAGAAAATCAAATGTTATCGCCCAATCCCAAGACCTAGGTTTTATTCTATCGGAATTCATCAAAAGTCAGTGTGAAATGTGCAACACAACTTCCTTAAAGAGTAAATCAAAAAACACAAAAGGGAGGAAAATAAAATTTGTAAAGAATGATAGGACACTTATATTGAAAAATGTAAATAGGAATAACTAAGGACAAACACAGGAAATGCATTTAAGGTGTAAACAATTATTTTTGACAATGATTCCCAGAGATATTCCCAACTGATATTCATAAAAAATATAAATTTTTATAATTGCATCTTACTACTTGTACAGGTTATATGCACATGTACTAATAATATGCTAATGAGTTAGGGATGAGGGAGAGTGAATTTAAAGGAATTGTAAGGACATTTCCATGGAGGGAGAGACTAAAACCATTTAAGGAAAAAATTAGTAATCAAATGAAAGCTTATACATTCTAGGATGTTCCCATACATTTTGAATTTTAAAAATGTACTAACAGGAACTGCAGTTTCAATCATTTTGATAACACAAGTATTTACTTTGAGGAATATTTAGACACATTCTTATATAAAATTTAGCGTTATATTTAGCCACATGGTCTAACGCGCTACTCTCGTGTTGGCTTAGACTGCCGAAGACAGGGAGATGGGGTTCGATCCCAGTCGGATGCACTGAGGGTGGTTTTTCCTAAATGGTTTTCTAATCTCCCTCCACACAAATGTGATTACATTTCCTCAACTAAGCCTTCCTAATCGCTAGCCCATTAGTATAATTAGTATATATTCATATCGCCCGGACCAGTAGTAAGACAGTGCCAAAAATTAAAAAAAAAAAATTAAATTGTTATTAACTAAACAATTGATTATTTTCATTCTCTACATTATAAAATTCTAGGGGTGTTTGAGGCTTCAAAATAAATGCCAGCTTAGACAATCATGAAGCCTCGCCAATCAAAATATTGAGAGCTAAAATACTTAATTTATGGTCAAATAATCCCATTCTGAGTTGTTACATACTTTAAAAATTAATATTCATATGGGAAAAATATGAAGTAATTGACTTATTATGTAAGTTGTGATAGAACTTAATTTCAAATTGAAAATGTAGACTTCGCACATCCCTATAAAAGTCCAATAAAAAAATAGGAATGAATGGGATGAGTCAAAATATCAGGAACGGGAAATTATAAAAATTACACCTTAGAATTATTTTAAATTAAAAATATATTTTGATTTTTAAACTAATGTGGTAAGACTTAGGGGAGTGCAAATAGCATTTTATATTGAATCAAATAGCAACATTTTGAACAGATCATTTTACTACTTTTTGATGGAAATTTTTTTTATTAGTTAATTTCGTTTGAAAATGGTGTGTTATATTAATCTAATGGAAGAGTGCCAAAAATTAAAAAACATAATTTTTTATCATTTTTAAATGTCCTATAGTTTTAACACCTCTTTAAGGTTATCTAGGTTTGAAACACCTTAAAAGTTACCTATGTTAAAAAAACCTTTAAACTTCTGTTTGAAGCTCTTAAAATGTTCTCTATAAATGACAACCCTTAAAGGTTCTTTAGTTTAGCACCCTTGTAATCTTTACTCGCTGTTTGGTTGCAGGCTGAACACTCATAAATAGTTTACCTTGGCAAGCAACTTCCTACCCCCACTCTTTCATTTCCATATCTCACAATATCTCTGTCCCTCTTTAAATCTTTCAAGCTGCCTAAGATGGGTAGATCAGGGTTTGATCCCAGACAGGTGTATTGAGGGTCTGTTTTCCTAAATTTCCATTCTCCCTCCATGCAAATGTGGGTACACCTCTAAATTCAACCTTTCTAACCCCTAACATATTAACGTAATTAGTACATAGGTGTATAACCCGAAAGAGTAGTAAGATGCTAAAAAAATCTTTAACTTTCAATGGCACAAAGCTGATGACTGTTTTCAAGAAATTAACAGTGAACAGTGATGAGCCAGCAGTACCTGCATTGTTTCCGAGAAAGACCAAGGAAAGGGCCAATCCCAACCAACTTTCAGGAATAGATGAATTTTCAACATTTTTCCAAGCACTTAATATCCTGTTCAACCCTACAAAAAAATCCTCACTCTATGAAATGATTTTACCTCAACCAAAGAACATTGGTCAAAAAATGTTACCGAACCAGCTATTATAATAATTTCAATTTCAATTTCCTTTATTATAGTGCCGGCCAACAGTCGTAAGACCTATAACAGGCCAGCACTGAAAAGCACACAAGTACATACCCTACAATACATACATTTACATAAGAAAACATGATAGACAAAAAATGGCCAAATAATGCCATATACCGATAAACAACCACGAGACAAAAAGGTAGTTAATAATGATAAGAATAAAAGTAACATTAAAAATAAATAACCAAATAGTGGTTAAAAGCAGTAACATAATGCAAAAAATAAATCAGAATATTGTAAACTTAAACAATGTAAACTTAAATAGTATTAAATAATATAGGCAGAACCTCTACAAGATAAATTATTGATACGGGATATCCTTAAATAACTCTCTGAGTTTAGCTTTCCTTTTATGATAAAAGTCGAATTCAACAAATCTAGAATTAACACTATGGACACAACGACCTATAGGGCTTACCTTGTAAGAGCTATTAAGAAAAATAATTTTTGATTACGAGAAGCCCGAGAAGGGATAAGAACGCCTACATGATCAAGGGCAAATTTGCAAGAAATTATGTTATTGAAAATATTAAAAACAAAAAGGGCATCACAATAAAGTCTACGCGAGAAGAGAGTTTGGAGCCCTAATAGGTTTCGAATTCTATCATAATCATAATAAATCCGGTTACTAAAGTATTTATCATAGCATGCAGCAACAAATTTTCTTTGAACGTTTTCTAACCTAAGAGAGTCAGTTAAGGTAATGGAATTCCAAGCAACAGTAGCATATTCTAACTTAGATCTAACCAGGGAATAATACAGACATAAAAAACAGTCAACTTTCTTAAATGATGAAGTAATAAATTTAATAAGCCCAAGTAGTTTCAATGACTGGGAAATGACATGGTCAACATGATAGTGGAAATAAAGTTTGTTATCCAGGAGGACACCAAGATCATTAATACAAAGGGTGCGAACTATGTTATCACTGCCCAATTTATAAGTAAAAAAGAAAGGATTAGTTTTCCTAGTGAAAGATATAGATTTGGTCTTAGATTTATTGATAGACATTCCATTTCCCAAAGACCATTGTAGAATACCATTTACATCATTTTGTAAATCTATACAATCTGCAATTGATTTGATAGTTTTAAATAATTTTACATCATCAGCAAAGAGTAAATAACTAGAAGAGTTCAAATATTTACCAATGTCATCAATAAACACATTAAAGAGAAGAGGACCTAAATTAGACCCCTGTGGTATGCCACAGGGTGCTAAAAATGTATTTGAGCAGTGTGAATCAATTTTAATAATGAATGATCTTTCATGCAAATAACTGCTGAACCAATTTACATATGAGTGAGAAAGTCCAAAATTACCAAGTTTAGCGAGAATAATATTATGCTGACATAAGTCAAATGCCTTACTTTGGTCAAAATAAATAGCATCAACCTGACCTTGGGCAGAGACTTGAGGGGCAACATGCCCAAGGAATTCTACTAAATTAGTTACAGTAGATTTATTTTTTATAAAGCCATGTTGATTATCTGAAAATTTATTTTAAGGTGGTGAAAAGTATGCTCATGTATGATTTTCTCGAATACTTTGGAGAAAGTGTTTAAGAGAGAAATTGGTCTATAATTACAAACATTTGTTTTTACCCCCTTTTTATAGATAGGTATGACAACAGATTGTTTCCATGTACGAGGAAAAGTTTCATTTGACAGGCTAATGTTAAAGATATAGGCTAACAAAGGGCTGAAAATGCTGGCACAGCCTTTAACAATAAAACTTGGAATTCCATCTGTCCCGGCACATCTAGAAGAACTCAATTTTTTAATAGCATTAGCAACATCCAAGGGTGTAATGTGGCATGGATACAAGGGCGCGCTAGTTTCAATAACGGGGCAGGGTAAAACAGGAATAGCTGAATTATAAACGGAATGAAAGTAGGTCCCAAACTCATTAGCGATTAATAAAGGATCCGCTATAGATTTGCCATCAATTTCTAGGTTGGATGGGAAAACTTTATTCGTACGATTATTTTTAACAAATTTCCAAAAATCTTTAGGTTTGCATTTAATACTATTTTCAATTGAGTTCATCCAATTGGCTCTGTCTATAATCAAAGTAGTTTTAACTAATTTACGAAAGTGTGAAAAATGTGAATAGAATACACTATTATTTGTTATTTTAAACTTTTTGAAAAAATTGTTTTTTTTCCTAATATAGTATTTGAGTGTAGAAGAAAACCAATTAGGATATTTGGATGAATTAAGAATATTAATTTGAGGAATATTCGTTTTGATTTTCCTTTGGACTACCTTGGTAAAATTATCTACAGCCAAATTAACATCCGTAGTAGAATAAACACAAGTCCAATCTGCAGTTGCCAGGTCATTGTAGAGATTAAGATAGTCACCGTGTGCATAGTCAATATATGTTTTAGAGGTGTCATTAATTTTAGTCGCAATAGGTACATCTAGTGAAATCAATAAGGGTGGATGAGCTAAATCAATATTGACTAGTGGTTGAGAGCTTTGAGTAATAGTAATAGAGGGGTGGTGAAAATTAGCAAAAACGAGGTCAAGGATGTTAGTGTCGTTATCAGCTTCATTGAGTTGTTCTAATCCCAATATATTAGTCGAAGCGAGAAGTTGAGTAGCTTTTAATTTAATGTAGAAATGCGAAATGTTCTGAGAATGATGATAATTCCATTCAATTTTGGGGCAGTTAAAATCTCCGAGTAGTATTATTCTATAGGGGTAGCTAGCCAACACACCTTCAAGAAATATAAAGTAATTGTTAAATGCTTCGACTGTTATTTGGGGAGCAAGATATATGTTCCCAATTAACAGTTTTTGGCGATCAAATGTTGGAATCTCAATCCAGACACATTCCATATTATTCTCTAGGTCAGTTCTCCTGACCACACCAGAAATAGTATCAATGACAGAAATGAGAGCACCACCACCCCTTGAGATAGTAGCTTCGTCATATAACCTGTCGGCTCTATAGACATTATAATTAGGGGGAAAGTAATTTTCATTAACAAACTCACTAGAGAGCCAAGTTTCAACTAAACAAATAATAGAGAATTCATTCAAACAAACATTAGAAAATAATTCCCTTGCTTTGGTTCGCAGACCCCGAACATTTTGATAATATAGTAGAATATCACTACTAATCACTGGGAGATGGGTTGGGAGGTAGCCTCCAGACCTCCATTGATAGACACGAGTGGGGTTCTAGTTGAATCCTCTTGTGAGCCAAGGTCAGATGCAACAGCTGCGTTTACAGGGGCAGACACACAGGGAGACTCCTCACAGACTATCTGCTCTGGCAGCAACTTCCCATAGTAAGGTGCAATGAGACAGCCAGACGGCCAAATATCACTAATGTTTATCATGGGAAAATCATCTTCTTTGACTGAAATATGGAAGGAGGAATATGAATTAAATTTAGTTTTCAATTTTGAGCAGACAAGGTAGTCAAGATTGAGTTCTTTGGTCAGATAAGATTGAATGGCCAGGGAAGATACTTCAGGAGAAAAGCGAGTAACGAATAGCGATTTTTTTTTAAAAACTTTGTTCACTGTTTGTAGGTCAGTGGCTATCTTATTACCAGTCAGCAACTTTCTGGCACGCGAGCGCTGAACCGGCGGATCCTCACGCACGTTGGAATTCGATGACTTGTTTTTACGACTCGACACCACCGTAAAACCGTCATCAGCGCTTGCTGACGCAGACTGTGACCCAGCTGGTGATTTCACAACAGACTTAGAATCAACACCAGAGCTTTTATTATTAGAAGTTAAAGCTTGGCTAAATGTTAATTTGGGTGATTTCGGAGATTTAGATAGGAGAGATGTAGAAGGAGAAGATTCACTTGGAATAGAAGATTGTGAAGATAATGAGCATTGAGTTCCAACTGAAACCAAGCAAACCGGGGACCTGAAAGCTATAAGCTCCGAAATTTGAGATTTAAGCACAGCGTTATCGCTGCTCAGATCTTTTACCTGAGTCGAGAGATCGTAGACCATGTTAATCAGGGAATTTAACAGCTGAATAGTAACTGCTTCCCAATCAGCTGATGGAGCTTTAATTAACTCCTCAAAAGTCTTCTTAACTTGAGGCGGCTTCATCGGCCACTCTGGGAGAGCGGGAGCAGATATAGATTTTGTAAGGGTGGCGTCCCCAAATGAAGCCTTAGCCTTTTTAATACATGGGTCACACTTAAAAGTAGATACCCCACTTTTCATAAATATCTCATATTCTGCATCATTAATTTTGAGGCAGTCCAGATGAAACCTTGCTTTGCAAGGGCCAGAGCACCAAATGAACCTTTGTCGGCCAAAGAATGCACGGGAGCATTTCGCACAATTGTCCTCACTGCCCGGCATATTGAACCCACCAGGCCTAAGGATAGGCAAACTCACACAAAACACAACACTCAGCACACGGAATGAGGTCACTTGCGGAGCTCCGTAAAAACACGTCCACTCACGGCAAGCGCCAACTGACTAATGATAATAATAATAATAATAATAATAATAATAAATAATAAAAATTAATAAATAATAATAATACTTGAGATTCAAGGATTATTCTCGAGGAGTATCAACTAAGCTTTAAATATAGCAGTTTATGTTTTTTTAAAGTACCAATTCACACTTTGAATGTGCACCAGCCGTGTTACTAGCATTAACACTGAGCTGAGCGTGCCGCTACTGACTTTTGATCATAGATAGTTATAAACGTGGATTAGAGAAGGGAGTTTATTTCATATGGGATCTTATCTACTCTCATATGGGAAAAAGAGGGAAAAACTCAGAACATACTGGGTTCATGTTTTTTAAGTTTTTAATATTGAATTTTTCTTATCTTCTAAAAGATTTTTTTAATGAGATTGTCATAATCTTTATACAGTAAATTATATAAGCATTCATACACTCATACTTGTTGACCAAAATTATTAAGCTTTCTTCATCCATAATTAATGGCTTATTGCTAGGGGCGCGCAAAATTCACATGTGATAATGCACATTTTTATGCAAACTTTACTGTTTTTATGTGAATAGTACAAATTTAATTTTTTTTTCTAAATAAATGCAATTTCATTATAATCTAGCAAATACGTCATGCAATATAATTTTCAGCGTGTGATAGCCCTATGCTAGGGCTGCTGTTTATACAGGTATTAGTTTTAGTAGATTTTAAAGGTAAAAAACTAGAGGTGGATGGAATCCCAAGCCCTCGGGAAAATGTCGAGAATTTATCCATTCCCGGCAAGGGTTTGGGCGGGAAATAAAGCCCGCTTTTTGTTCCAGCAGGTAGTACTGGCTCAATCTCTATTGGAGACACCCCCTTCATTGTTCTGTAGCAAACTTGGAGGGGAGAAGGAGGGTATTTTATTGCCTTTGGTGAGGCAAGCCGGGAAGCTTGAGTAAATGTGCTCTATCAACAGTTATATGTTAGATTCAGCAAGCGAGAGAGAGCTTGAAAGATTTAAAAAAGGACAGAGATATATTATATGCTACCATCTTTTGGGGCATAGAAATGGGAGAGGAAGTAGCTTGCCAGGGTCAACTATTTATGAACATTAGCCTGTCTGTTAGCAACCAAAGATTAGAGATTATAGGGGGTAAACAAAGAGGAGTTTCAAGGGGTTTCAGACCTTAAAACAAGATAACCTTTGGGGGTTTCAAACCTAGATAGCCTTTAAGAGGTGTTAAAATAGAGAACATTAAAAAAAAAATTTTTTTGCACTCTTCCAATAGGTAGTTAAATATAAAACACCCTTTTCAAACTAGATTACCTAATAAATATAATATATTAGAATTAATTATTCGCTTTGTATTATTCATTATTTGTTCAAAATTTAGCTATTTGTTTAAATATAAAATGCTATTCGCACACCCCTATATTTTTTATGATATATAATTTGTATTATATTTAATAATGTGAAAGATTTTACAAATATTACCGTATTAGTATAAAAGCAATATCTATTTTTAATCTAGAATTAATCTAAAGCATAATTTTTATAATTTCTCGTTCCCATCATTTTGACTCATTTTCCGTCCTGTTCCCGTCCCGATATAAAAATGTAATTTCTGTCCATCCCTATAAAAAAGTGATCACAGAATATTTGAGTATTAATGCTTTTTTTTAAGGTTAGCATTAAAAATAACGATTACTACTTTTACACATTACAATATTTAAATTTCTATGGATCGATTCTTTGTTTTCAGCCTTTAAAATAATTCACGCTAGGTCCAAGCAAGCACATTAATATATAATGTGGACTTTGCTATGGGTGGTCATGTTTGGTCCATCCATAGATTGACAATCAATTATTTTGGCATTGTTATTTGTAAAAATTGAAGGTAATGATATTGAAATATCAAGTTTGATATTACTAAGCCTGAAATGTTTTGTGCGTATTTATATTTGATTTTTCTCTGAATATGTTGATAAATAGTTAGATACAAAATGTGAATGAAAAATGTTGACAGCTTTATCCTAGTTCTGTAGCGTTACTGTATCATGGGACTGCAGGTATTCCTGCATGAAACACATAAAGAGGAGAGAGTCTAAAATGTTGGCAAGTTAAATACAGCCAAGGAGGAGGATTTGTATTAACTCGGGGAGGAAATAATAGGAAGTAAAGGAACAACTACAAGAATGGAATGAGGAAGTAAAAGAGTGTGGAATGAAATTTAGAATGGCAAAGTGTGAAGTGATCGTAATGACAAGAAAGAGGCTAGGCCTAATAAAGCTATAGAGTTGGATGGAGTAGAGCTGAGAAAAGTACATAATGTAAAATATCTTGGAAGTGTGATTTAGGAGAAAGGTAGAAGAAGAAAGGATTTAGTCTGTTCATGATAGGTTTTTATTTGGATGACAGTTCAAAGATCATATGTTTAGGTTTTGGGTTGCCAACACTTGTAAAAGATCACTGTTTTGTTATAAATGTGTTATTTTAATTACCTATTATATTTTACATTTAGAATAACGTAAACTTAAGCTTTCTCACACTATTTCATTATTTTTATCCAACTCGAAACAATATTTTAAACATAATTAAAAGTACTTAGTCTTTGTTTTGGAATGTTATCTATGATGTGTAATATAGTGCAAACATCAATACCTTTTAATACAGGCATCGTATTTACTTGGAAAAGAGAAAATACTGGTCTTTTTTATATATATAATAAATTATTTCATGATGATTTTAAATTATTTCAAAATATTTAACTGAATAAAATATTTTTATCCAATGCGTGGGTGCATCATTGTAAAAAACTTGTTTCTGTCATATTCAACCACATGGTTTAAATTCATCGGGCACCATTTTGAAGCTATTTTCGTTAGACCTTTAGTGGAAGTGCTGTGAATAATATTTTTTTAAGTGGAATAAAACGATAAATAAGCTTTGTGTCCGACCTCAAATAAATATATAAATAATATTGGCCAAAATTACTGTGGTTAACTATCACATTCATATATTACCATCTGTTTTCATTACAGTGATCTAAAGTGATAGATGTCAGCTGTTGGTGTAGGGATGTATTAGGGACTATTTCTAGTAACTTTTTGAGCTGTCATCCAAGTAAACCTAGGTCATGAATAAATTATAATTATAAGAGGACAGCAGGGAGAGTAGTTCTATAGGTGTGTAAGAGACCTGCTATGAAGAAGCGAGAAGTGCCTTTGAAGTGTAAGAAAGTGTTGTACAGGGTATACTTTGTAACTTTGTCACATATGCAGCAGAAACATGGACATTCAATGTAAGAGAGACTAGGAAAGTGTAGGTCATGGGAATGAAGTTTGTGAGGCGCATGTTAGCTCACATAAGGAGAAACAGGATTAGTAATGAAGTTATCCGGGAAAGAGTTGGAGTACATGAGATAGTAGAGGAAGCAAGAATGAGATGATATGGGCATGTAATGAGGAACACCCATTTTCCCCTTTAAATAGCCTCACTTTTTGCATGTCTCTACTTATTGTCCATTAATATAATTGGAAGAAATTTGCATTCATTGTCACACTATAGATAACATGAGTTTGCACTAGCTGGAAGAAGCTGAACTATGAGCAACAACACATGTCGTTCATAGTGCACCACATCTCAATTCCCGTACACAGGACTGTGCACATTGAGCTTGGGAAATCATTTTTGAAACAATCCAAGACAAAACAGTCTGAGCACTATCAGCAAGTTTGAATCCAACTTACAGTACCTTTTCAAACATAGAGGTTATTTGAAGATGATCACAATTAATAGTATAATATTTGGAAGAAAGTTCAGGAAAGGTGGATAGAAACATATAAAAGGGATGAACACAATATGTCTTTCACAATGAAAAGAAGAACACAGTTCACACTTTACATTGCTGCCATTGGACAAAGAGGTAATTGTTGCCTCTTAAAGAAAATCAATCACCACCCAATCCCCCAGCCTAGGTTTCATTCTATCTGAACTTATCAGGGAGGAGTGTGAAACGCGCAACGCAACTTCCTAAAAGAGGAAACAAAAAAAAACACAAAAGGAAGAAAATGGAAAATTGTAAAGAATGATAGGACACATAGATAGGAACATAATATAAGTACAGTATATAGTATAAGACAGTTTACATTAGAATTTTAATCCAAAGAACATGATACAGACAAAGAGTAATAAAATAAGTTTCATTATATTCATAATACATTTCTTGAGGGTTTGCTCTATTGTATTAGATGTGTGTGAAGTCTTTTTTTTTAAGCCAAATAAAATTTACAAAATATTATTTTGGTTGCCTTTAAAATGGTAGACATAATTCAGTTATTATATGATGTTAATATATTAAACTTAATAGTAATGTAAATGACAAAATGATAAAAATAGAATTTGAAGGTTTATTTTTTCCATCAATATTTTTTTGAAACCGAGTAAACAATTTTGTAATTTCACACACCCCAATTACACAAAAAAACTCGTGATGGTGAAGATATTGTTTGATCAAAGGAAAAATTTAGGATTTCCCCATGCATCGACAGAAATAAAGTAATGTATGAAGCCAGTAATATATTAAATATATTTAAAAAAAACACAAGACATGACTGTACAACACAAATGAGAGAGTCTTGGATGAACCACAGTACACAAGTCTTAATTGTCTGTTGTTTCCATGGCTTCATCACCGTCGGCATCCATTTCATCTTCCTCGCCTTCTTTCCTCGCAGGCGGCTTCTCATAGGCTTTGTCTAGAGGTGAAACCACAACACCCTCCCACACAGACATCTCTGTGGCAATCTCTGAAAAACAAGACAATTGTTTGATTGCACATAGCAACTTACTTATTCAAATGCAAAGTAAAACTTAAAGCTCATTATAGCCTGCACAGTGCTTCAAAATTTTTAATCAAAATAGATCTCAAATTCGGATTCAACGTAATGTAATTCAAAATTCTAATCTAGTGGTCAAACTTTCCAATAATTTAACTCACTATAAAAACTAAGCTTGAATGTAAACAAGAATTTCACTTTTGAAACGAATCATTATATATTTTAAAATAAAAATAGTTCGTATCGAATCCAAATCAAATATATCAAAAATTGAAATCTTTAGAATCAGAATTATAGGGGTGTGTGAAGCTTTAAAAACTTCGACTTCAAATCAAAAGTAAAATTCTAGATTTGACAATTATGAAACTTCATCAAAAAAAAGTATTTAAAGTTAAACCACACATTTATATTTATTTAGCTTATATTTTCTGCTGGTATTTCCATTACAAATTGGTGTTAGTGTAAAAAAATAAATAAATTACATGTTGTGATAGTATCATTTTTAAAATTATATTTAATAATTAAATTTACACAGTTACACAAAAAATATTTTTATCCAACATTAAACTTTTTTTTAAATATTCAAACTTCAATTTGGCTTTAAGAATATCTCATATTATTCGATTTAACTTTGCACAACCCTACCGAACTGAATATTTTAAAAATGAAATGTTTTGAATCCCTAGTGAATATTTTATAATTAAAATTTTATCAAATGTAAATTGAATAGCAGCCAATTTTATATACGTATATTTTATAAGAGTCAGCGGGAGATAAATTGCCCGTAGTGTAAATACAGGCTAATCTGTGGGAAGGAATATTTCAATATATTTTATAATAAATAATTCACTGTCAGTTTTTTCTTTTCTCTTCTTTTCTATTTATAGAAATTAACAATATCGATAATATTGTTTATTTTTGGAAGAAGGCACAGGAAAAGGTGAAAAGAAGAACACAGTTCACACTTTACATTGCTGCCATTGGACAATGAGGTAATAATGGCTGCCTCCTGAAGGAAATCTATCTGTACCACCCAATCCCCAGACCTAGGTTTTATTATATCAAAACTCATCAGGGAGAGTATGAATCGCGCAACGCAACTTCCTTAAAGAGGAAATCAAAAGACAAAGGGAAAGAAAATGGAAATTTGTAAATAATGATAGGACACTTAGATAGGAACATCTCTTAATCTTTTCAATGAAAGTTGTATTAAATGCTGTTTACAGCTATCTCAATATATTATTGGTTTTTAGCATTTTCTTTGTATTAAGATAACAATATATTGGTGATAGATATAAAGTGAGGACATTGTCTGTACCTCGCCCCTCAAAGTCATACTCAGGAATTTAATAAGAGGGAGAGTGCAGCTGTGATGACACTCGAATGTCAACCCTAGATCTAAGACGGCAATTAGATGGAGGAGTTGGGGGGAAAAAACCATGTTCAACATAATGTAAAGTTAGAGGAATGGAGGACAAGGAGAGGTCAAGGGGGTATTCTCCCCTTTCTTTCCCAATACAAAAAATTATTGTAATACAAATGTAGATCATTTGAAATATAACTAAACTTTATAGAGCACTGAAGATGTGTCGAAATTATAGGCTACAATAATTTAAGACAAAGCTTATGACTTTATATTTATAAATTATTACCGTTACACACATTATAAGTGCACTTAAAATGGGGAGTGAGGATGGGTTTAGTGGATTCAAAACTTATCCAAAACTTGATATAAAAATATATTACCTTATTTATTGCTAAAAAAAACCCATCAAATGTAAAAGAAACAAATCTATAACAAGTTATAGTTTTCCACTCTTCCTCCATGCAAATAGGGGTTCACTTCCTATAAATTAAAACCTTCCCAATTCCTAACCCATTAGCGTAATTAGTACTTAAGTGTACAACCCGAACGGGTAGTAAGACGCGGTGCTAAATAAAAAATATATAAATAATTGCTACATTTCTGAGTACATTATATAAATTAAATTCTTATCACAACATGCAATTCAATTACATATGACCCGGTTCAGTGGCTGCATGGTCTAACGCGCTACTCTCGTGTTAGACTAGGCTGCCGATAACGAGATCAGGGTTTAAATCTCAGTCGGGTGTATTGAGGGTGGTTTTTCCCAAAATGGTTTTCCACTCTCCCTCCACGCAAATACGAGAACACTTCCTTTAAATATAGCCTTCCTCTTCCCTAAAATCATAAGTATATAACCCAAACGGGTAATAAGACACTGTTCTAAATAAAATATTATTTTCTCCAAATGAATATTAATTTGTAATGTACAGAACAGCTCAAAATGGCAGTAATTGAATATAAATTGAGTATTTTAGCTGCCAATACTTTTTATTGACGAAGCTAAATTGAAGCTGCTGATTGTTTTGAAGCCAAGTAAAGGTTTCTAAGCTTCGCACAACCCTACTAAATAATAGCATTAACTAGTAGACTTTTCTTGACGCAAATGAGTGTGGTTAGAGTGTATTTTGGGCTTAGTTTGATATTTAAAACCACAGTTATCATTATTTTGCGCCAAACATGTTTTCCTGCCTTAACCCTCAAGCATGAGCACTGGGGTATAAAGTATACCCCAATCTTATATTTGTTAGTATGGTAACACTGTCAAATGCCTAAGGAGTGTAATCTTTTTTTTCTATTCACTCAGTGTGACCTTGACTATCTGATGGTGTAGTTGGAATTTCATTTATTTAATTGATCATCTGTAAATTGACATTATTTCAAGTGGCTGCTCAAGTAACAAAAGTATTATTTATTAAATTGATTTGTTTTAAAATCAATCAACTATTACACGTGCATCTTTATTTTTGTTCATCTATTGAAACAAGAGTCCTGGGTTTGATTCCCAGTGGTTCTATAAAGTTATCACTGGTGTATTTACAGTCTTAGTTATGAGTGTTTTTTATTTCTTAGTAACAAATTAGTTTGTAAGTCATGTGTTGATGTAACAAATTATAATCTGGGAGACATAAGTCAGAATTGTTTTCCCCAAGTTACTGTATGAATAAAATTGGTTGAATTTACTGCCATACACATTTCAATAATAATAGAGCACTCCATTTATTCCATTCAGATACATAAATGACATTATTTCGAATATAAAAAAAAGTAACACAATAATAAATTTTATTTTATTTTATTTTATTTAGTGTCTTGCTGCCTGTTTGGGTTATATGCTTAAGTACTAATTACAATAATGGATTAGGAATTTGGAAGGTTGAATCCAGAGGAAGTGAATCCACATTTGTGTGGAGGGAGCATGGAAAACCACCCCCAGCTCACCAGACCAAGGTTTGAACCTTGATCTCCCCGTCCTCGGCGACCTAGCTTAACACCACTAGTGCGTTAGCCAACTACGCCACCGAGGCGGGTTCACAATAATACAGATTATTACTTCATTAGTTTAGTAGTATTTAGTAGGGTGTGTTTAAATTGACTAATTAACACAACACATAAAAAACAAATTATTTCATTCATTCATTCAATAGTTCAGCGAGGACTCAATGGGGTATAATATGCTATGCGCGCATTAACTTGTGTTAAATATATACCAACTCCAGTGCACCCGCTTGAGGGTTAAATTTATTCATGGATAAATATTACCATCAAGTAGCCTAGTGTAGTTATGTTGTTTAATGGTACTAGGCTGTGTTAAAAAGGAAGATGTAAAATAAAAGCAACTGAAATTTCGGGTATCTGTCTATGGAAGGTAATAAATTAATTAGAGGTGGCTCGAATTCACTATTTTACAAATTTATATCTAAAATTTACCTTTGGATCCCAACTCTGAATCCGAATCTTGGAAAAAAATTATTAGTATAAGAGAAAATACAAATACAAAAGATTAATTTAAAATAAATAAATAACTAAAAATAACTAAAAATAGCTAAAAATTAATGTTATCGTTATTTCTTATAATCCATTCATTAAAACATTCATACATTCAATTAAGAATTAAATTATTGGTCTGGGGCTTGGTTGTCGAATCTCTTTAAGGATTCTAGGAATTTAAGTTCCATCCCTAAAATTAATCAATACATCTTTATTATTCATTGACATTAAATACAAACATAACATTTATAAACAATCTAAAATTGTAACTTTTTTATGTTAATTTTTTTCTGAAAAATCCCAGAAATATTTTTTTTAAATTATTTTATTTTAAAAACATTAATGAAATCTTTTATTTACTGACACATGAAAGGTGAGGTTAAGTTAGGTTGTAATCATTTTCATATAGCTATATTAAACATCATGCACCAAAATACTTATTACTATACACTTTTAATATGTCTGACACTATTGAAAATTACAATAGTAATTTTGTTATCACCATAAACTTGATATTGCTGTTGTATATAGAGATGATACCAAATATAATTATTATAAGAATTTCACCCTCTTTGCATACTATCCCCATAAATTAATAAATCTATCAATACATTAAAATAAAATGTGACAAAACCGAATCACATGGTCAACGAGTCTGATATTTTTAGTTTAGCAATGAAAATATTTATCAAATCACTTTTTGTATTATTAAGTTAATTTGAATAGAGCACTAGGCTAAATATGGTTTAAATTAGGAGGGATAGCCAGCACACTTACCTTGGTGATACGTGAGTAGAAATTGTTTGGATGGAACACTAAAAAACATACAAACACATTTTTAAGAACAAGCTTTCACTGTCACAGACAGCTTCATCAGGTCAAGAGAGTAGACTGATGCTCTTGGTTGAACTGAAAGGTTGACTGTAGCATCAGTTTCTCTTGACCTGATGAAGCCGTCTGTGACAATGAAAGCATGTCCTTAAAAATGTGTTTGTGTTCTTTTTAGTGTTCTATCCAAACAATTTATACTCCAGTATTACCAAGCTAACAGTTTTTGTATTATAAAAAATTATGCAATCAACATTTGATTTTAAAAACTTTCTCGTACTGAAAAGAAAAATGGGTAGCAATTAACTTAGATGTTGGAGTATTGTATTTTGAGCAGATTTATTACTAAAAGCTTTTGTGAAAACCCCACATAATTCCGATTTACTCTTCTTTGTTTCAGACATCTTTAATATTGAAACTAAAACTATCGAGACATTAATGTGAATTATAGTAATACAAAATAAAGCAAAAAAGTACATAATGACGAGAGGCCATAAATAGTTAAAGAATTTCCATGTCGAATGTCGCCAACATAAAGTATAAAATGTATTTATTGAATTAACTATCAACTTTTTGATCAGTAATTAACCAGTACAAAATTACTATAGATACATATACTTTTATATATCATTTTGATGCAAAATTTACTTTTCAATTAACTTGCATTAGATTTTTTCTTGTACTGTAATCACTTAAATCCACTCTTTCATTTTTTCACTCGTTCTCTTGTCTTCTGATAAAGGGTTAAACTTTAAATCCACCCTCAAGAAATGTATATATGTATATATCACTTGCAAGTTGCCAAGAATGAGTCAACACAAACCTCCTTTCCAAACACTTTTTTTTTCACTAACCAGTAAACAACCTCTTATCCTTTCAACCTGAGCATAAGGTTGTCTGCTACCCAGCTTAAAACTGATAAGTCATCATTAATCGATTCTGGGCTTACACAGTTCTAAATATCTATATAAATAATCAGCTTCCAAACCCTGATCATCAGCTTAACTATTGGCCCCAGTCCTACTTTTGTTTATATCCCTATTTTTTGTACCATCTTTAATATGTAATAGGGATGTGTGAAGCTTCGAAACTTTGATTTGGCTTTGAGACAAATTTCAGCTTCGACTACCGCTTCGAAAAAATCCCGGCGTCTATAATTATTTCACCAATAAATATTGACAGCTAAAATAATCAATTTTTGGTCAGTTATTGCCATTCTGAGCTGTTATATACATTACAAATTAATATTCATATGCAAAAAACCTGAAGTAGTTGAATTGTAAGTTGTAATAATAACTGGATTTATCAGAATAAAACTAAAATATTAAAAACAATTGTGCAATAAGACTTTTTCAAGCAAATCTAGTGCATAAAGTTACATAAATAAGCAGAGGTTTATATTTTTTCAAGATTAAAACAAATGACAAAAAATATTCACACTTTAAATTGGCTTTGATAATATTGCATATATTCAATTCGATTTTGCTTCAAATTGAAAAAGTGGACTTCGCATATAAAGGTGAAACTAGGTTTTCCTTAAAGAACACTATTATTTTTAATAGAAAGTTATTAAAATATAATTAACGTGTGAGGAAATTTCAAAGATTTTAATTTTTTGTGCATTAAAATGTTCAAATAAAGGTGAATTAATTCCAAGCAATAACTTACGTCGACTATGTCCTTCGATACCAAGGATGCGCTTGTATCCTCCATGAGCGAGCACCCGCAATAGAGTCTGTGCAGTCAGACACACCATATCTTGTTGCTCCAAGCTCAATGCTGTGTGGACACGAATGTTACCACCTTCGCAAGGGTCTGAAATTCCTGCAATAAGCATACATTTTAGATTTTCATTAGTTCCAATAAATAAAATACTAATAAGGGTGTTCAAGATCGACTTTTTTTGGTTCGAGAGACTCAACCATCAAGACGAGATCGAGAACAGGAATTTTAGAATCCCTTACTTCGAGACCAGAACAGGAATTAAAAATGTAAAACTAATTATTTATAAATTTGCTAATATTATGTACCTTAAAACACTGACAATATTTAATTTGTTAAATGAATACATAGGCCCTAACAGAGGACATTTAAACAAATTGAAAATTGAAAATTTAAGCAATTTTTAATACTTTTGCTATAACTTAGGCTACTTAAATTATTAACATTTATGAAACACATATTAAATCTAAAAATTTACATCTAGAATAGGTTGACATACATATATATATTTAAATAATAAAGGAAACATGAAAAGTAAGTTTAAAAGTAAATTTAATATATGGAAAAGAAGCAATTCCCGAACTTTTCCCAAAATTTTCGGGATTACAGAATAGGTTTTCCGACAATCGGGTCAGGAATGGGAAATATTTTTTCCCGCGGGAATCCCGAAATTCGGAGATCCCACATGCCCCTAAATACTAAACAACTGAGAATACTATTAGTGTCACAAAACCACTAGAGTACATTTCAAATTAGGGTTGGGATGGTCATCTATTTTGTCAATCCGGACAGATACCAATATTTTGTTAATTATCATGAAGGTAATATGCAGTAATAACACTCAAAAACAATAAGTGTTAACATATGTTATTTTTATTTTGTTAAATAATAATAATAATAATATTTAGCACCGCGTCTTACTACCCGTTCGGGTTATACGCTTAAGTACTAATTACTCTAATGGATTAGAAATTGGGAGGGTTGAATTTAGAGGAAGTGAACCCGCATTTGCGTGGAGGGAGAGTGGAAAACCATTTAGGAAAAACCACCCCAGTTCACCCGACCGAGTATTTTGTTAAAGATAGCAAGTTTGCTTACAAGTCTAAATGAGAACTTCAAAAGTTAATCAAAGTGCAATTTTTAAATGTAAATTGATTCCACTTTTCTAATAGTAAAGTTTGTGATAGTTGTGGATAAAATTTATTTTGAAAAATCTGAAGTGCATTGAAAGCGTGGTAATAACTTGATTTACAGATTGGAAGAAAAAAAATGCGATAAAATCCTTTCAATGTAATTTTAGTGCATAAAGTTGCAATTTGGGTTTTTATTTTTTTTATAAACAAGAAATATTCAATCCTATAATCGACATCGAGAATATGTCACATATTTGATTCATGTTTGCTTTGAATTGAAAAAGTGGACTTGGCACAACCCTAACCATGATGATTATTGTAAAGTGATAATACAAAACAAGAATAGTTATTTATAGGTATAAGTTCTTGATGTTTTGTTTGTCTTTTACAAAAAAAGTGTGGCTAACAATCATCAGCCCTTTCCAGCTTGTGACTGGGTCAGTTTATTAAAATGTGGCTAACAATAGCTGTTCTTATTTATATTTTAAAATTATTTACGTCCATTACTATTTCCAGCCTGTGGTCTGGGTCAGTTTTTTATTCAAGTCATATATTTTCCACTAACGGCTGGCTAGGCCTGTTGTAGCTTCATGTACCTTATAATAGAACAAGACTAGGTCAGGCACAACATCCAGTCCCCAGATGTTAATTTATCAATGTGAAAGGATAAACTCATATTTCTTTCCCCAATTGTAAATTTTTCAGCCATGCCGGGAACCCTTGACTCGGTAGGCAAACACTGCTACTGACTGAACTAAGATGTCGGAGTATATATACATTTTTTTAAATAATATATTTAAAAAGTAAAAACAAAACAATACTAAAGAATTACATCAATTTTAAAATAACTTGAGAAGAATTGAATGAAAAATAAATTTAAGTATTGAGATAAAGATGTTAGTTACTGTATGATTGGATGTCTATTATTGGTCCTAACCTGAGACCGGAAATAAACAAACATTCCCATATCACTATGCTAAGGACCTACTTGATTGGTGGAACAAGAGTACAATATTTTAAACAAGTGCAATCATGTATAGTCATTATCATAGCAAAATAGGTTACTATGAATTTTTGTATTTTTTAATACTTTTAAATTTCCTGTCTTATACTTAAAAAAAAACTCTGGCCAGACTCAGAAAACGCTATAAATAGACAAGAAGCACTCAACACTCACAACCGTTACTTAACGCTGCTGAGATGAACTGTCGACTGACCGTTGCTGACTTGACGTTAACATGTGATAAAGACTGTACCAAGGGGTCCCTCAACGCTGAGTGAGAAGTTTGTTGGAATTCGACTAGTGCTTGCAAAGCTTAAAGTATAATTTCTAAATCAAATGAATTGAAAATTTTAGTTATAATAATTTTCTAATGTTATGTTAAAACAAGTTTAATACAAAACAAAGGAGGGACTATTTAGTGAAAGGATACCATTAAAGTCTATTCAGTAGCAAATCAGAGCATACGTGGATTTGTTTACATCAGGTCTCAGCTTAGGGTGAATCAATAATAGTTCTGGTGTTTCTGATGAGGTCGCAATGTTTGTTGAAGTTACAATAATACAAAATAGGGCCATCAAACTCGATACCTCGATAACCTCGATTCTTACTGGTATAGAAAGAATAGAGAATCAATCTTAATATTACAATTCTCGCTATTTCGATTCTTAGCTCTCAGTAAAATTGGCAACTAAACAAAAGTGCAACATTAATAATAGGTAATAATCGATTATCTCCCATATTAGTTTAGTTGTCATTTCACTTAAATGATGGAAAATTGTAAATATACTGTAGTGGTCCAAATATAGAACGACCCCGAATATTATATGAATTATACAGCCCTAACATTTTGAGGTGTTCTACATGAAAAATAAATGGTCTTGACTAGAATATAGCAAGACCTGACATTATGACAGTAAAAAGATGAAAAAACTTAACAACTTTGACACATTTTTTAAAAGTAAAAGTTGAGTGAGACTGTCAGAATTCATGAATAGATTCTAAACAAACAATAAGATATAGGTATATATTAAGTATAATAAGTAGACTAGGGATGGCAATTTTCCATAATATATCGATATATATCCATCATTACTTGATATATCACAACATTTGTGTATCGAAAGCCAAGATATTCCTATCAAATTAAAATGGCCGCTCTGCTGTAATTATATTCTTTGTTGCTTTTCAATTTTTAATGTTTTATTTAGCTCTTTGAGTATGACAAGTTTAATATAAATAGAACCAAAATTGACGTAGTCAATAAAAATAAAGCAAAAATCATATTTACTTTAATTCGATAGATTTAGATTGTAGCCCAATAGATTAACTATATCAATATATCATTGCCAAAAAATCATAACTAATTTGTGGCTAGCTAACATACGTAGGGTCAGTTGTGGCAGGCGACTTTACATTTTTGTAACTTTTGAAATGTGTTCTTCTATCTGTTATAAAATCCACAATTTGTTGTGTTAATTTCGGGTTTATTTGAACTTTTTGTTTTGATTTTTTGAATACTTTTAGTGGGTTTAATAAATATCTATAAGATTGTGAGATTAAAGTTTCATGCGACCATGTGTTTTAATAGTCGAGTCCAAGTTTCGCATTGAGGGGGGAGTAGGGTATCAGGCACATTAGATTTTCTATACAATAGTGCTTGGAAAAATAATGAAAAAGGTAATGTTCAATAATCAAGTTTAAACTTAAGAAATGGAATTAAAAAAAACCCAGGTATCGTGACATCTCTTATACAAACTGTTATGTGAGTACTTAGAATCCTTTTGTTATAAAATATGACAGTTGCTTGCTGACTTTGTTTACTGTAGCTGTCTTCTATTTAAGCATGTTTGGTCGAATGAGTGTCTGCTAGCTGTGTGTTTCTCTTTTGCGACATTTTATTACTTAATCATTATGTAAACAAGTTAATTAATTAAAACAAGCATCATTGGATGGGTACGGCATGAGGGCTTAATATAACACTTGTATGGTTTGATTTGTCGAGGAAAGGGAGGTCACAATTTGAAATTCAGCTGGGCGGTGATTTTTTCCTAAGCGGTTTACTCCCCTCCCTGCATGCAAATAAGGCTACACTAAAGTCTTCTATCCCACTAGTGTTGTTAAATTTGGATAGTAGGATAGAGTGAAAAAAATTAATTTAAAAAATAAGCTTAGGTGTCATAATGGTCCCACATACAAAAATTAGGGTTAACTCTGCATAAGGTTGGAAACCACTATATGTGAGTCACCGGCACATGAATTTGCCCTAAAGCAAAATTCAAGGGATTTGCGCACACAATCAACACAATGCTGCTCATCATCTGATTGTGCCATAGCCGGCCAATGATTGCCATTGTCATATTGGCTAAGCCCTAGTTTAAATTTACATTACGCATAATATTCAGTTAACCATTTATCCATAAATTCTCTTGACTTGTTTTGATGGGTTTTTAGCTGTAACTTGGGCAAAGATTTTTTGAAATTTTAAAGACTCAAATATTTTTTCATCTATAAATAGGATGTTAGCATGATTGAAAGTCATATCTTAAAAGAAACACCATAGTAAAGAACCATGGAAGGTAATACTGCTAGCTTTCAGGGTAAACTAAGGATTCATTATGTTGCCATCCTAATTTATTGTGTGAATTTATTTAAAATCTTTTAAAAGGTATGACACAATATGGCTTTTATACAATGAAAGGAACACAGTACACGCTTTATATTGCTGCCATTAGACACATGATAAAGGCTGCCTCTAAGAAAATCGATTGTTACTGCCCAATCCCTCAACCTAAGTTTGATTCTATCGGAACTCATCAGGAAAGAGTGTGAAACATGCAATGCAACATGTTCCTATCCAAATGTCCTATAATTCTTTACCATTTTCCTTTTTACTCTTTTGGGTTTTTTGATTTCCTCTCTTAGAAAGTTGTGTTGCTCGTTTCACACTCTTTCCTGATGAGTTCCGATAGAATGAACCCTAGGTCTGAGGAAAGGGCAATAACAATTGATTTTCTTCAAGAGGCAGCCATTATCTCTTTATCTAATGGCAGCAGTGTTGAGTGTGAACTGTGTTCTTTTCATTGTAAAACCCATATTGTATCATACCTTTTATATGTTTCTATTCACCTTTCTTGTAGCTTCTTCCATATATAAGACATTTACCTCAAACAGCGAAAAGAGGCTTTCCTTATAAAGATATTTTAGAATCTTTAAGATATATGGTACATCAAATAAATAAAAAACACATTAAAACTTATCAAATATGTTTGTAGAATCCTTTATTTTGTTGAGAAACTTTAGGTAGCATTGTTAAAATGTACTTTGTCCTAAGCCCTTTGACCTTAAGATAACATAAAAGCAAGCAAACACATAACATAACACAGTTTTTATGAGGTCTGAGGACATCATAAACACATGGTAGGATTCTGGTAGGAAGGAACTTTTAGGAGAAATACAAACACATTTGCAGTCACATGATGGAATTTTACTTTGTTACTAGTATTATTTTATAAGTAGTTGTATTATTTGTGAAAAATAACAGTTGCAGATCACATGACATATAAATGTGTAAAAATTTAGGGCTGGGCCAGTGCAATTATGTGGCACAGTTGGTTAAGCCTATAGACAGCATTTGCAGGAGGATTATTTACACAGATCTTATGAACTGTGTAAGAACAAAGTCGGGGCAGAAGTGACTTGCCAGTTTTAAGCTGGGTAGCAGACATTAGACAACTTTGTCCTCAATTATAATGCTGGAAAAGGGAAGGGATTGCCGAAGGAAAAGTAGAGAGTGGGGTTGTTTACTGGTTAGTAAGGTTAGTGACACAAATTGTTTGAAAGGACAGTCTGGGTTGACTCATACTTGGAGGCTTGCAAGTGAGACAAGGTGAGTAAGGGAGGGAGAGGGAGATGTTGCTAGAGGCTGGATTTCAAGGTCAAGCTTTTGGGATCAATGGAACAAGAATGAGCCGGTTTATTAAGGGGTGACAGTACAAAAAAAAATTAACACTAGTTCATGAATACTGGATTGATCAAATATTTTCTCCCTTAATTAATTACTTGTTGTATTGGGAAGAAGGTACAGGAAAGAGAGATAGGAACATATAAAAGCAAACACATAAAATACAGCTTTTACATTGAAAAGAAGAACACAGTTCACACTTTACATTGCTGCCATTGGACAAAGAGGTAATGGCTGCCCCTTAAATAAAATGGTTCATTACCACCCAATTCCCTGAACTAGGTCAGGGTGGCTACAGAACTTCTATTATAAAATTCCCTGACTTTTCCAGGTTTTCCAGAAATTTTTGTCTAAATTTCCCTGACTTATTTTTCCTCACTTCACCTCGATGAATGGCGATTTTTCTATTTATTACATCAATTACATAGGCCTATATTTAAAAATATATCCACGCTTAAACATAACAATTTAATAAGTTTTTTGGTTTTAAATGGCTTAGATACTATTTATGACACTGTGTAAATATTGTAAAAAAAAACCAGCAAAGAGAGAATGTGAAAAGAATTTTTCCCCAGTTCACCTCAATGAATGGTGATTATTACATTAATCAAATAGGCTACCTAAGCCTCGGAAAACTTTAAAAAATATGAGGCATAAACATAATAAACAATTTAATAAGTTTTTCAGGTTTAAATGTATTAGACACTATTGTGACACTGTGCAAATATTTTATTAGAACAAAACAGAAAGTAATTAGCTAGAACTGTGTCACCATTGTTTAACAAAACATCAAAAATAAATCATTTAAGAAATATATCACTTTGAATAAGTGTGCAACTTACAGTAGTTGGTTTGTAAAACTAACAGATTTGTTAAATTGCATCTATTTCTTCTTCAAAGATTCTATTTCTTCTTGTAAAATATCGGCTTGTTTTTGTGCCTCTGCCAAAATTTTCTGTTTTTTAGCTTGGAGCTCTTTTTGCATTATTGCTGCACGTTTCCGATCCCCCTTTTGTTTCTCTCCGTTCTGCTTGTCCTTCATTTTTTGTTCCAAACTATCCTTATATCTTGAACGGGCATTGCGGACAGAATGAATCAAAGACTTGGTAATGTCTACCTTCTCTATTCCACCAATTGCTTTAACTGAATCATAAATCTGCCTTTGTGCTATTAGAGAAGCTTCATTTAAGTTTTCCACAATACATTCACGATTTATCGAAAAACCTCTTTCCAAACTGGCATTCCCATGAGAAAGAATGAGAATTAATCTGAGAAATGATACCAACTTCTGGTTGTCATCATTACTTGGAATAATACTCATCCATAATGTGTCTAGTCTATCATGTTGTTTTGAAAAAGCATTCATTTTTTCCAAAAAATCAGGTTGGTTACACACACTATTGAACTGGCGATCCACAAGGTCAGCTGCAACGCCAGTTATCCAATTGTTTGCTAGAAATATCTCCAAAGTAGACTTCAGTCGGGCGCTACGTGTTGACTTGAGCACAGCTACTCCAGGGTCCAAGAACGATATGGCCTTGGTTAGTTTGTATTTAAGAGGAGAACGCTCAAAAAGCTTTGCACATAGCTTCTGTAGACATGTCTTACAATCTTGTCTAAAGAGCAGAATTTCCTTTTCTGTTACACCTTTAGTTTTTCTAATGGCCTCTCTGGTTGCATATCCAAGATCTACATGCTTTGCATTTAAAAGGTTGGTTTCATTGAAAATGTCCAACTCAAGCAATGACCTAGCAGCATCCAGCTTATCGCTTTTTACAAATCTCTTCATTAGAGATTTCATAATAGACATTAAAGCCTCATTCAAGAAGGGTGCAAGAGGAGCATCTGATTGAAATTGAATGAGGAATGGTTCTATCTCGATTGCAACAGACTTAAAAAAAGCAAGTTTAGGTGCAAGTAGCTTGTCTTTCACAGAAGTCGAGATAATATGAAAGCTACGACAGTTGGGTGCTTTCTTTGCTGCAGTGGATTCATTTACATATGTGACTACATTGGGGAGAATAGTTTCTGCTCGCTCAGCAACTTCTATATTTTGCAACCACCTAACTGCACAGAACTTTTTAGGATAGAGTTCACTGCCACCATAATGTACATAATCTGCTCTACGCGCAGGAACATTTTTTAGTAAATTATACAAAGCCCGAAGAAATTCAACAAGCCCCCAATTGGTTGAATTTATTGCGCTTTAAAAGCACAATGAAGACTATGGAGGCCACAACTTCCGATATCTAGCAATGTAGGACTATCTGGATCAGTAGTAGATTTTAGCTCTCGAATGAACTTTTGATTGACATTAGGTCCATCCATTGACACCTGTAACAACTTGACATTTTTCAATTCTAGAAGTGCATCTGAAAAAGCCTTTAACAGGTCAGCAGCTGTTGCATGGCCGAGGAAGGTCGATGTGAAGTAGCGTGTTGAGACTTCATTTGTTTTTAAATTCCAAAAGCGTACCATAATATCCATTTGACCCTTTTGGGCAACCTTGTTTAGAGACTCGTCAAATCCAATCACTATTTCTGGACACTTTAAGCACATCTTTACAAGGTCTTCATGAAAGTATGGGGCCAGACCATACAAGATTGTGTAACCAATTTTGGCCCTTCCTAATTGTATTTTGTTTGCAATTGTACTGTCTGGAAACATTGCTTTAAAGAGATTAACACTTTTTTCAGCTGCCCGCATTGAAGTGTGTGACATTATAGAATTCAAGCACCAAATAATTTCAGATTTTGTCACATCATCGTTCACAAGAAAGTTTCTCAGTCTTCCAGTTTCCTTAACAGCAACAGCTGTAGACACGATCTCAATCACATTCTGTAAAGAGAAAGAAAATATTATATACTAGCCTGCCTATTTATTTTACCTAATTTTGTAACAATATTGTAGAAGAAGCCTGGATAAATTGTTGTAGTTAAAAAGAATATAGCTATGATATGGCTGTATCCAAATAGTCTACCTATTTACTATACCCAACATTTTATATAAGGTTATTAAATAATTCTAATTTCCCTTCTCGTCATAATTGGTGAAAAGAAGCCATTTAAAATCTGTTGGTATCTCAAATAATTGTACTTTTAATTTTTAAATATTTAATTGAGGAGACATTGATAGATGGTGTTTACATAGTTTCTAAGATAAGTGGTAGGTAGCAGCACTGCGGGCCCAATGGCGTGGCCGTTTGAATAGTCTGATGCAGTCTTCGCTAACAAGAGCAAGAAAGGTCTAAAATTCAAGACTGCGACTTGGGACCCTTGGAGTATTCGGATACAGCCTATGAAACAGTAGGCTACCGGTTCCATAGTTAAATGTTGGCGGCACTTTTCTGAATGAGGCCTAGGTTAGCTTGCATATAACATAACTTGTCCTCCCCCAGCAGAAAATACACAAATAAATAAAACTTAGGCCTACCTCATTTTTTGATGACTCTGAAGATGGTGGTAGTAGTAATGGCGCGGTGGAATTCACAACTGCCTGGGCAGCAGTTGTAATGGTGGAATTTGAAAAATTTCCTTTTAAAAAAGCAGTCATTGAATAACTCTGCGTTTTATTCATTATGGCAGCTTGATGTTTTTTGCCCAGAGCGTGACTTGTCAGAGCACGTTTACCCATGTTGCTTAATATGAACTTTGAATTGCACAAATTACACACGGCAGAGTAGTTATCATCTTTTGCTGGCCTAACCCACTCAAACTTCGAATCTAATAGCCACGATTCATTGAAACACGTCTTTTTATATTTCGACATTGTCCGGATATTAATCTATATCAAATATATTTATCACACACGCGCGCCTATATACTGAACAAAGGTATAACTTCTAAATCAACGGGTTCGACTTGAATGCCTCAGTTAAAAACCACGTGTACGAATTAGCGCGACCGGTGTGGCAGGAAATCTTTAGTCTAGGAAATTTTTAGGTAGTGGTTCTTTGACAATGCCGCCTGTCAATACCGCCAGTTTTTTTTTTTTTAATTTCTTTGTCAACATCGCTCTCAAGTTCTTAGGAAATCTTTAGACTGGGAAATTTTTAGGTAGTGGCTCTTTGTTAATGCCGCCCTTAGGAGGCGTGTGTTTGTGTGTGTGTGTGTGTCAGAACAAATCAAAACTCATTTGTTAGTGTATCTTTTCGGACGTTTATTATTATTATTTAGCACCGTGTCTTACTACCCGTTCGGGTTATACGGTTAAGTACTAATTACGCTAATGGATTAGAAATGGGGAAAGTTGAATTTAGAGGAAATGAACCCGCATTTGCGTGGAGGGAGAGTGGAAAACCATTTAGGAACCCCCTCCCCCCAGTTCACCCGACCGAGATTCGAACCTCGATCTTCCCGTCCTCGGTAGTCGAGCTCAACACGACTAGCGTGTTAGCCAACTATGCCACTGAGGCAGGTTGGACGTTTATTAATTTGATTGCATGTATTTAGTTTATTATTAGTATGGATAAATACTGCCTATTCAGGCCTTGGGAAGAGCTGCCAACATCAAAAAGTCAAGATTCTCTTTCACCCGAAGATAGCAGCAGGGATGAAGGTACAAATTCTTCAAACTATGCCAATATTTACTTTAGTTTGTATCAAAATAAGACAAGACTGTCAATAATGGGTAGATTGAGTTTCCAAAGGGCTTTTAAAGGCATCAATTTTTTTTAAAAGTTAAAGACTACTTTAAATAAATTCTTAAGCCTTACGGCATTAGATTTTAAAAAGATTTCAGAGGAAGGCTTTTTTAAATAACTTATAGGGGCGTGTGACTACTCTATAATTATTATTATATAATTTAGAATGTTATATATTTGTATGTGTGTTTAAATTTAAATCATATTTATGGAGGGTGCCCGAGTAAGAAGCCTCCTGGGTGTCAAATATTCAAAGGCTTTTAACATAATATGCTAATTAATTGTCTTTCTTTTTTCCTTTTTAAAATAGAATTAAAAAACAGTGGTGTTGATGCGGTGAAGGCGTTGGCAAATAACTTAGGTGTGAGTGAGAGGTTTAATAAAGTAGCATTAATATCGACACGAATTTCCTTGTCAACATTGAGATTATTATCGGTGTCAAAGAGATGCCGTTCATTTGAGCGCGTGCCGATGCTGTACTAGAGTCCTTCTTGCATTCAGACTAATAATATCCTGGACTAATGTTTTCCTCTTACACCGGAACGGAAGGTACGGCAGCATGAACTAAGGAACATTATCACTTTAAAACTGCGTTGTTACGATTAGAAACGATGGAAATGGAACATCACTTCGGCAAACTGTTTTTTCAGTAAAGTTAACATTTTAACAAAAATCTAGTAAAAATAAAATAAAATTGTATTAGTTTTTACGTCCTTTTTTGAATTAAAACAATCGTTATTTGTTAAGTAATCCAGGAATAATGGTTTTAAAATTTGAATTAATATAATGTATTTTTCAATACTTGCGCATGCGTAAGATGTATTAAACGAGTTGTTATTCCAGCACTTGCTCATGCGTATGACAACTTGAATATCTAGTTTTAGATTCTCCTATGTTCGTACTGAGTGACGTCATCAAATTATCAAGGTCAAGAACCACCCCTACATCCCTCTCGCTCACACATCAGTTCTGCGCCCGTAAAGTTACACTCACTCTTTGTTCAGTTCCGACTTCAGTCTATTATTAGACGGGCTTACGGGATGGCCTAACAAGTACAGTCCAGCTTGCTACAAAATATAACTTTGTAGGAATATTTGCGACAATACAGTAAACTACTCATGTTTTAGAACACCGTTTATTGGCATTTACATTTTGTCTCTCTTGCAGTCTATAAATTCCCTGACCTGTCAATAATTTTAAGCTAATTCCCTGACTTTTCCCGGTTTTCCCTGACCTCACAAAATTCCCTGACTTTTCCGGTTTTCCCTGTCTGTAGCCACCTGTAGGTTTCATTCGATTGAAACTCATCTGGAGAGAGTGTAAAATGCACGACTCAACTTACTAAAAGAGGAAACTCTTTTATGTTCTTTTGTTTCCTCTTTTAGGAAGAACAATATGTGAAGACTAAAGAGTTAAGAACCCAAAATTAAAATAAAGATTTTTTAATGATTCTTAAAATATACTATTTTAATAAGTACACAAATGACAGGTAGAGTTGATGGTTTTTACTGTATCTTAGAACACATCAACACAACTATTGATAATACCATATTTACCCAAATCTAATATGACCCTCAAGTTTTCAGTGGTTCGGGATAGATTTTTTTTAAAGTGGTATTTATTTTATCATGAATGAAGAAAATAATAATTATGGTAGACTTAATTTGTAATGCTAACAAATGTTTTTTTTATTTACAAAACAAAACACCTATGCTAACTTTTAAAATCTAATCACAGAATTGCTAAAGGAAGTTATTTTTTTGTCACAAATCTTGCTTTAGAAGGTTTTGAAAAAGTTTCATAAAAACAATGATAAGTTAATTTATATTATGACAAATGATAATCGATAGTGAAAATCCGAGTCTCATATATACCCTACTCCCCCTAATTATGAACATTGAACTCAACAATTAACACACTAGCTTCTAAAACATGAAACTTTCACTTTCACAATAGTATACCGAAAATAAAATCATATAAAGTAAAGCGATATAGGAAGAAATCAAACAAAATGTTGTTTTTATAAGAAAAAGATAAACACATTTCACACGTTACAAAATATCTAACCGGTAAAACACGTCTGCTGTAAATTACCATAAAAATCAGCCGCCATGACAGCTAAGCGTAAAAAATTAGTGATAATTAAACAAGCATCTTTATTCTTATTTCAAAACCGATGATCTAGGTACATCTAATCAAGGATAATAATTTACTTAATATTATTCAAAACTTAGATATTTTGTGGAGTTTTACGAATTAAAACTAATGTTTGACATCGCTAAAATTGTCTAGTAAACTCTACGTCTTAACTATTGTTTGTTTAAAATTGATTCGAGTTTTCTTATCCCATCTTACTTGTCAGGTGCTATGTAGACAAAGATTTAAAAATCAAATAAATAACAATTTAATAATTATTTTGTTTTTAAATCTATTTTGATTATTGTGAATGGCCGAATTTTTAGTATAGTAATGAAGTAATTAGAAAGGTAATCAAAAACAGAACTAAATAAAATTCAATTTGATTATTTAAATCATTCGATTATGCCCATCACTATCCCCCAATCCATTTGAGGAGTTAACCATGTTGAATACTAAACAGTGGTATCGAGATTTTTGTGTATAATATCGATTAATGCGATACCAGTCGATACTATGGGTATCAAGGAATCAAGTATCGGTATTAGACCATAACTAGCTAGGTTATTTTTAACGATAACCTTTAAAATTCATGAAAATGGATAATTTTTTTAAAAAAAGGCAGGTCTACACTATTGTATTAATATAAAATAAAGATGTAAAATGTTACCTTTTGATGTAACCCAATCCTTAGTCTGCAATTTTAAGATGACCTCTAGATTTTGAAACAACAAATTTGGGGGAAAAACTTGTTTTGGATTCAGATAAATATGGTACCTAATTATTGAATAGAAACAGACCTGCAGATCCTGGTAGGAATAGCCCTGCAGAAAGCAACTGTAGAACTCTCCTGTAAGCTTGGTTAATGGGCAGAGCTTGTCGGCTTGGGTTGTTCATGATGGCAGTGTGCGCCTTGAAAGAATAACAAAGCTTTAAACTGCCGAATATCAGATCCCAAAATAATGTTTACACTAGAGTTGGGTCAACTTTTCTCATTTGTCTCAGGTATGTTTAAGTAATGAGTCTTACTTTCCAAATACTAGCTGATAAGACACAATATGAAAAGAGAAAAGCAGGAGAAAAAACAATGATGAATGTGTATTAAAAAGAGCTAACCACCCGTCAGTCATGATGTGGTCAGTAAGTGGTCAATGGGAAAGTGCTTGGTCGTCTTTATATTGGTCAGGGATTATGTGACAATATCAGTAAACACACGTACTTAGAACACGATTATTGCCTCAAATCAATGACAAGCAGATATATTATTCATGCCATACAGTAAAATCAGTAAAAATTAGTTTTTAACTCAAAGTGGGATTAACCCTTACTAGAGTAACCAAAGAAATCCCCAGACTTAAAACCAATAGAAAATGTATATGCAAACTTTTAAAATTAGAAGTTTCAAAGAAAAGAATTATCTCTTAAGGAAACTCAACATGATTTTTACAATGTTAAGACGAACACAATTCACAATTTACATTTCTGCCACTGGACAAAGAGGTAATAGATGCGGCTTGAAGAAAATCAATCGTTACCGCCCAACCCATCGACCTAGGTTTCATTGTATCTGAACTTATCAGGAGGGAGTGTGAAACGCGCAACGCAACTTCCTAAAAGAGGAAACAAAAAGGCGAAGAGGAAATTGGTAAAGAATAATAGTACACTTAGATAGGAAGAGGAAAAGGAAAGAATTTTTAGCAAAGGAAAGTTAATAGAACAAATAATATGGCATTGTACTCACAACAAACATTTAGCCGAGCTATTAAATATATTGAGAGCAAGCTTCATAAGGTCCAACCGGTAATTAAAGTTAAGAGAAATTTATGACATGATTGCAATAATTTTAAGGTGAAATTGTTTTTTTAACTATAAGATAATTATTTAATAGCAAATTGTTGACTTTAAAATTAATTTTTTTTAGTAAAGAAAGAAAGAATAAGTGAAATAAAGAGAATGAGGAAAATGGAGAGAGGAAGTCCCCTCTTACCATTACTATTTGTATCGGTGATGGAAATGATAATGAATAGAGTGGCAGGCAAATTGGGTGAGGAGAAAATGAAAGCAATGATGTTTGCAGATGACTTGATGGTTATAGGGGGAAAATGAAGAGGAATTAAAGGAACAGTTGCAGGAATGGAATAAGGAAGTGAAAAAGTGTAGAATGAAATATGATGAAAAGTGAAGTGATGGTGATGACAAGGTAGAGAACAAGGCCAAGAAAGGTGATAGAACTGGATGTAGTAGATTTGAAAGAAGCAAAGAGTGTGAAGTATCTGGGTAGTATGAAATAGGTAAACAGGGGCAGCAGAGAATATATAGTGTGGGACGAGGGCAGCAGGGAGAGGTATTCTAGAGGTGTGTAAGAGAGCTACAATGGAAAAGAGAAGTGCTGTATAGAGCACACTTCATACCCTTAGTAACATATGTAGCGGAAACTTGAACTTTGGATAAAAGAGAAACAAGGAAAGGGGAGGCCATGGGAATGAAATTTTTGAGGAGCTAGCTGAGCTAGCTGTCACAAGTAGAGATAGGATTAGGAATGAAGATGTAAGGTCTAGAGTTGGGGTACAAAGGGTACATGAGATAGTAGAGGAAGCTAGGATAAGATGGTATAGACACTTAATGGAAGGGGAGAGGATTCCAAGAAGATTGATGGATATGAAGTATATAGGGAAGAGACCGCAAGGGAGACCAAGAAGAGATTGGAAGAACAGATAGCAGCAAGTGTGCAAGTGAGAGGAGGAGAGTGGAAGAGAGTGCAGGAGGAAGATTGGTGGAAGGACAGAAGGGAGATGAGGGCATTTTACTAAACTGACCTGGCCACAGGCTGGAAAAAGTTCATGATGATGTTGAAGTGAAATTAGTGTTTTTCCCATTTTCTGTAAGCTGGGATAGTAAATTGTCCAGGGACTGTGTATATTTAATATTTTAATTATAAACAATGTAAATATTTGACATAGGCCATGCATTATTTAGTATACCTATAAAAAGAATACTTTTCATGGTTTGCTAATCTAAAAAAAGGATTTTTACTGAAATTATTTTTTAAATGTAAGTCAATATTGTGATGAAGTGTAATTTTTGTGATTTTTACAGGTGTTTAAAAAGCATGAGGATAATTTTTTTTTACTTGATAATTTTAAATCTAAATCTAATTATATAGGATCTGTACTAATAGCAGCTAATAAATGATAATTTTGTTCTCAAAGTTTAATAGATAGTTCTTATCAGAAAAAGGATATAATGAATATTTAATATGTTAATATTTTCTGATCAAGCAATGTTTTTAAAAGGAAGGTATCAGAATATAATATATATGTTCAGTAAAGTGGGAATATTTAGTACAGAATCGAGTCTGTAAATTATCATCCAAGACAATAATTTTAATTAAATTGTCCATATTATATAAGTTTCACTTAACTTGCCCTTATCTTGTGTTCTTAAAATGTTAAAGTAACATACCAAGCAATCAAGCATCCACGGTGAAAGAGGTTCAAAACCAACAAATCGGACACGCAGATCTCGAAGAAGACGAATCAAGACCTTAATGGAGGAATGATGAGCATTTTCTTCAAACCATCGACTGAAATGGAAAAGAAAAACCTGACAGAACAGTGCAAAACCAACATCAGGGTGGTTACATAACATCAATAATAAAATTCCCTGAATTTCCAAGCTTTTCCTTGGTGAATGTCGATTTTTCCATTTGTTACAATTATCATATAGCCTTTTATAAAAATTCTAGCAGCTACTAAACATAGGCCTACACATTTATAATAGTTATTTTCCTAGTATTAAGTGTTTTGGATATTATTGTGGCTGTGTAGATGGGATATAAAACATTAAAAAATAATAAAATAAAAATTAAATAGTCCATAGTTTTTACATTTTCTAACTAAACATTAAAGTACATACATAATAACTTAAAAATAAATAGCCTAAAAACTAACTTAGGTCAATTTGAAAAAAGTGTGAGGTTTATTTGTAAAGTTAAGAAAAGTATTTGAAATATATTTATTTTTTATTCAATAACTCTGTTTCCTCTTGTAAACTGTCAGCTTGCTTTTGTACTTCTTCCAAGATTTTTTTATTAGATTCAAGTTCTTTTTCCATCACTGCAACTCGTTTCCTAGCCCTCTCTTCAACTTTTTCTTTTTTTTTAATATCTTTACTCCCAAGCTATCCTTGTATCATTAATGGACATTGTGAGCAGAATAAATCAAAGATTTTGAAATTTTTACCTTATCTATTCCACCAATTGAATTTACCGAATGTGCAATGAGATAAGCTTCTTTTATGTTTTCCACAATACACCTCTCTAAATTGGCGTTCCCATGTAAGTATTAATATGAAAGCATACCAAATTCTGGTTATCTTCATTATTTGGAAGAATACGCATCTGTAACTCGTCTAATCTGTCATGTTCCCTTGAAAAACTTAATTTTTTGTACAAAATCTGATTGGCTACACACACCATTGAAATGGTGATCCACACGCTCAACTGCAACACCTGTGATCCAATGTTTGTCACTAGTATTTCTAAAGTAGACTTCAGTCATTCCCTATGAATTTACTTAAGTACAGCAACATAAGGATCTAAGAAAGATATGGCCTTAAATTTGTATTTAAGGGGGGAACAATCTGTATGCTTTGAATAAAGCTTCTGAAGAAACCTTTTGCAATTTTGTCTAAATAGCAACATATATTCTTTTCTGTAACCCCCTTTGATGTCCTAATGGCTTCTCTGATTGTATAGCCAAGATCCACATGCTTAGCATTCAAAAGATTGGTTTCATTAAAAATATATAATTCAAGCAACAACTTCAAAGCATCAAGGTTATCACTTTTTATGAATCTCTTACACTAACAATTATAATGGTTTAAATTAGGAGGGATAGCCAGCACACTTACCTTGGTGATACTGGAGTAGAAATTGTTTAGATAGAACACTATAAAACACACAAACAAACACATTTTTAAGGACAAGCTTTCACTGTCACAGACAGCTTCATCAGGCCAAGAGAGTAGACTGATGCTTGGTTGAACTGCAAGGTTGACTGTCCACAGCTGACTGTTTTTAGTTATGATATCACTGTATAGATGGTAGCACTATGAGTAACTAGATAGATAGAAAAACTAAAAAATTGTTTTATATACTGTATTATTATTGTTGTGACATTGAATATAATAATAATAAGTGTGCTGGTAGGAAGGAGAGGAATTATCTGAGGTTGAGGTTAGGGGCTTGTCTGGATTTGATGATATATTGATGGGCCAGTTCCCATATCCTTAGTTGTGAAGGGTTGCATATTTCTTTATTCAGGGATTTAACCACCTTAGTTGTGTAACAGTGATTAAAGTCCAGATTATGGGTTTCGGCATGTGCTGCTACAGGCTTATCTTTATTTTTCATTTTTGTGTCATGTCGATGACCATTCATTCTCCTTCTTAGTGTTTCTGTTGTGAGACCAATGTATTGTGCTTGGCACTGGTTGCATTCCAGTTGGTAGATGAGGTTTTCAGAATCACAAGTATGGTGGCCTTTTATAGGATAATTTATTTTAGTTATGTTGCTGGAGAATGAATTTGTTGGTTTATGTATGGTGCAGGTTTTGCAGGGGGTGCGGTTGCAGGGAAATGAACCTGATATTTGTTTGGGTTGTGGTTGAATAGGGGGGTCCGGCAGTTTGGGTTTTACAAGTAAGTTGCGTAGATTGGCTGGTTGTTTATAGGTTACTTTTGGGGGCTCCTTGAAGATATGTTGTGTAGTGGTGGAGGATTGCAGTATGGGGAAACCCGTTTTCAAGAGATTGTTGAGTTTGTGGAGTCCAGGGTGGTATGTAGTGACCAGAGGGATGGTGTTGTTTGTTGCAGTTGATGTTGTGGGGCCGCTATTTTGAGCTCTCTCTATTTGACTACACACCAGTGCTTTGGGGTAGCCTCTGTTCATAAAAGCATGTTGCAGTTTTTTATTGTATTGTAAAAGGTCATTGTGGTCAGAGAAAATTCTTTTGGCTCTAATGGCTAGGCTATGTGGGAGTGATCTCTTTGTGCTCATGGGGTGGTAGCTGTCATAATGGAGGTATTGTTGCTGGTTGGTTTCCTTTGTGTGCACAGTTGTTTTCAGGTGTCCCTGATGGAGTGTGATGTCTACATCCAGAAAAGTAATGCTGGATGTGGATATTTTCCAGGTAAATCTTAGCGGTGAAAATTTGTTGAGGTCTGCCAGGAAGGATTCGAGTTGCTGAGTGGTGTTGGTCCAGATCATAAAGATGTCATCGATGTATCTGAACCAACAAAGGGGCTGTAGCGGTTGTCTGCCCAGGAACATACGTTCCAGTCTCCCCATATACAAGTTTGCATATGGGGGGGCCATGCGCGTTCCCATGGCAGTACCTTTAATTTGTAGGTAGATTTTGTCCAGAAATCTAAAGTAATTTTTCTCCAAAATGAAATTTGACAGTTTTATCAGGAATGCGGTAGTGGGTCTGGTACCAGAAGGACGTGTGTTGAGATATTCCTCTATTGCTGCGAGTCCGTGGATATGGGGGATATTGGTGTAGAGTGATGTAACATCAATTGAGACCAAGATGGCATGCTGTGGAAGAGGAGTGGCCAGTGTGTGAAGTCGTTCTAGAAAATGATTTGTGTCTTTGATATAAGATGGTAGATTCTTGACCAGAGGCTGAAGGTGTGAGTCCACAAGTGCCGATATGCGTTCCGTGGGTGAGCCACATCCTGATACAATTGGTCGGCCTGGAGGAGGGAATGTTCCCTTGTGGATCTTCGGAAGTAGGTAAAACTGTGGTGTGGCTGGTTTCTGGGTGGTTAAGTTTTGTATAGTCTTTTCATTGAGATCTTGATGTTGCGATTCTTGTTGGATAATCTGTTGTAGTTGTTTGTTATAATTATCGGTAGGGTCTTGATTTAACTGGCTGTAAGTTTGGGTGTCAGATAGTTGCTTCTCAGCTTCAATGATGTAGTCCTGGCGGTTCATAACAACGGTAGTTGACCCTTTGTCTGCAGGTAAGATAATGATGTCTTTGTTGTTAAGCAGTGATCGGAGGGCTTGACGTTCTTGGTTTGTCAGATTGCTATTTCTCCCAAGTTGGTTTTGAAAATCTGGGGTTGAGACATTTTGTATAACAAAGTTTATGTATTGTTCTACCGGATGGTCTTGTGGTAGTGGTGGTGGGTCCCACCACCACTACCACAAGACCATCCGGTAAACTTTGTTATACAGAATGTCTCAACCCCAGATTTTCAAAACCAACTTGGGAGAAATAGCAATCTGACAAACCAAGAACGTCAAGCCCTCCGATCACTGCTTAACAACAAAGACATCATTATCTTACCTGCAGACAAAGGGTCAACTACCGTTGTTATGAACCGCCAGGACTACATCATTGAAGCTGAGAAGCAACTATCTGACACCCAAACTTACAGCCAGTTAAATCAAGACCCTACCGATAATTATAACAAACAACTACAACAGATTATCCAACAAGAATCGCAACATCAAGATCTCAATGAAAAGACTATACAAAACTTAACCACCCAGAAACCAGCCACACCACAGTTTTACCTACTTCCGAAGATCCACAAGGGAACATTCCCTCCTCCAGGCCGACCAATTGTATCAGGATGTGGCTCACCCACGGAACGCATATCGGCACTTGTGGACTCACACCTTCAGCCTCTGGTCAAGAATCTACCATCTTATATCAAAGACACAAATCATTTTCTAGAACGACTTCACACACTGGCCACTCCTCTTCCACAGCATGCCATCTTGGTCTCAATTGATGTTACATCACTCTACACCAATATCCCCCATATCCACGGACTCGCAGCAATAGAGGAATATCTCAACACACGTCCTTCTGGTACCAGACCCACTACCGCATTCCTGATAAAACTGTCAAATTTCATTTTGGAGAAAAATTACTTTAGATTTCTGGACAAAATCTACCTACAAATTAAAGGTACTGCCATGGGAACGCGCATGGCCCCCTCATATGCAAACTTGTATATGGGGAGACTGGAACGTATGTTCCTGGGCAGACAACCGCTACAGCCCCTTTGTTGGTTCAGATACATCGATGACATCTTTATGATCTGGACCAACACCACTCAGCAACTCGAATCCTTCCTGGCAGACCTCAACAAATTTTCACCGCTAAGATTTACCTGGAAAATATCCACATCCAGCATTACTTTTCTGGATGTAGACATCACACTCCATCAGGGACACCTGAAAACAACTGTGCACACAAAGGAAACCAACCAGCAACAATACCTCCATTATGACAGCTACCACCCCATGAGCACAAAGAGATCACTCCCACATAGCCTAGCCATTAGAGCCAAAAGAATTTTCTCTGACCACAATGACCTTTTACAATACAATAAAAAACTGCAACATGCTTTTATGAACAGAGGCTACCCCAAAGCACTGGTGTGTAGTCAAATAGAGAGAGCTCAAAATAGCGGCCCCACAACATCAACTGCAACAAACAACACCATCCCTCTGGTCACTACATACCACCCTGGACTCCACAAACTCAACAATCTCTTGAAAACGGGTTTCCCCATACTGCAATCCTCCACCACTACACAACATATCTTCAAGGAGCCCCCAAAAGTAACCTATAAACAACCAGCCAATCTATGCAACTTACTTGTAAAACCCAAACTGCCGGACCCCCCTATTCAACCACAACCCAAACAAATATCAGGTTCATTTCCCTGCAACCGCACCCCCTGCAAAACCTGCACCATACATAAACCAACAAATTCATTCTCCAGCAACATAACTAAAATAAATTATCCTATAAAAGGCCACCATACTTGTGATTCTGAAAACCTCATCTACCAACTGGAATGCAACCAGTGCCAAGCACAATACATTGGTCTCACAACAGAAACACTAAGAAGGAGAATGAATGGTCATCGACATGACACAAAAATGAAAAATAAAGATAAGCCTGTAGCAGCACATGCCGAAACCCATAATCTGGACTTTAATCACTGTTACACAACTAAGGTGGTTAAATCCCTGAATAAAGAAATATGCAACCCTTCACAACTAAGGATATGGGAACTGGCCCATCAATATATCATCAAATCCAGACAAGCCCCTAACCTCAACCTCAGATAATTCCTCTCCTTCCTACCAGCACACTTATTATTATTATATTCAATGTCACAACAATAATAATACAGTATATAAAACAATTTTTTAGTTTTTCTATCTATCTAGTTACTCATAGTGCTACCATCTATACAGTGATATCATAACTAAAAACAGTCAGCTGTGGACAGTCAACCTTGCAGTTCAACCAAGCATCAGTCTACTCTCTTGGCCTGATGAAGCTGTCTGTGACAGTGAAAGCTTGTCCTTAAAAATGTGTTTGTTTGTGTGTTTTATAGTGTTCTATCTAAACAATTTCTACTCCAGTATCACCAAGGTAAGTGTGCTGGCTATCCCTCCTAATTTAAACCATGATTTAGCCTAGTGCTCTATTCCAAATAACACTAACAATTATAAAAAAGTAGTCAAACTAATAATTGCATGATCGCTTGGAAATGTACAATAAGATAGTGTAAAAACACTGCACAATAATGTAATGTAAGGTAAGTGATAGTGAAGGAATTCAACCTTAAATGATAGGTTAGGCCTAGATAAAAAAAACACTTCTCTTTTCATTTCTTCAAACACTTTTACACTAAACACTTCTTCAGAACTTCCACAGTAGCACATTGTTTTGAATTTTCATTAATGTCTCTTAGCCTGAAAAATAAATATTTCCGAAAATTCAAATCAATGTGCAACTGTGGAAGTTTGAAAAAGTGTGAAGTGTAAAATGTAAGAAAAAATAGAGAAGTGTGTTTGTTTATATCTAATCCTAACCTAATTTCCTTTCAGGTTGGCTTCCTTCCCTATCACTTAACATTATTGTAGAGTGTGTCTACACTGTTTTGATAAACGTTAATAAAGTTGACATTTTAACAAGCTAATATTTCCCCAAAATATGCTTCAGTAACTTAATTTACCCTATATGAAAACATAAGCATTATAAACAGTTAGAAATTTAAAGTGTTGTGTATTTCGATTATTATTCCTTAGTGTAATCGTGCATGAAGTCTTCTGTTCCATTTCTATTGCTCTATGCACAGTTGCACATGCGTGTTGTACGACATCTCGTTAGACATTATTTTATCGAGAAATTTAATTCAATTTTTAATTCTTATAAAATTTGATGCTCATACTTTAAAATTAAAAATAATGACTAAAATAATATTTCTAACAACAATATTAAATAGTAAATGCTTTTTTAGTATAAATGTGATAAGTTTGGTAAAATATGTATTGCAATAAAGAAGATCAACATTGATTTTAGAGAGGTTAACCAACATAATTCTATAACTAAATAGTAACTAAACAAGTGCTAGTTTTGTAGCTATGCATATTAATTAATATGAGTTTTAAATATTTTAAGTTTGAAAACATTTAATATAATAATATATTCATGATATTACATTTTTAATTTAACATAAATTATTATTTTAGAAAGGGGCCAGGTAAAAATAGTAAAAAAAAAAATCATTCAATTATATAGTAGTCTACTTAGCTATTTTTATTTTCATTGCTTTGTCATGGCAATACAAGTAAACAACTTCTATAAGTATAATTCAAAATGGACGACAATATTGAATAAATTTACCAAACAAGAGTGGTTTTAAGGCTTTATTACATTATTAATGTGAAAAGTGATATTACTTTTTAATAATTTGTTAAGTAACCGAATGATTTATATGCCGATATTATCTCAATTAAATATCCTATGCTTACTATTATGTTTTAAAAATTGATTATTAAGTACATCAAGTGAAAGCTCGAAAATTAGGAGCCTACAAAACTTTTGATCTCGATCTCGAGCTTAGAGGACAAGCTCGACTCGAAGCTCGAAATTAAAGTACTCGCAGAGCTAAGATTCATTGAAACATTTTTTTTATATTTAGACATTGTTCAGAAATAATCAATATCAAATTTATAACTGAAGCGTACAACCATGTTAACACTAAATAAAACTTTAAAATTCAAAACAAAACACTTGAATGCCTTTCAGGTAATACCATCACCACGTCAACACTGAATAAAATTTTAAATCTTAAAACAAAATGCTTGAATGCCTTTCAGTTAAAGCATACGTGTATGGATGGATCTAAGTGAAAGAAGGTAACACAAAACACAATCCATACCCCTTCGACTTCAAAATCACATGGCTATAATTAGAAATGATGGAACCCGAACAGTGTTTTAATTTCTACCAGTAAAATTAACAAAGAGCGAAAAATTTATAAGAAAAGTACATGTAAAATGTTTTAGTTTTTGTCATAGTTGAAATTAAGACGATAGTTTGGTATTACAGAGTTTTAAAAATAACTTAGATATTTTTTATGAATCACAAAGGCGCATTATGTATAAACGAGTTTATTGTTTTTCCAGTATTTGTGCATGTGTATGACACAGTAATCACCACTGTTTAAAGACTCTTGGAAACCAATGTCTTGTTCTAGATTTTTCTGTTTGCCGTGCGACATCATCAAATTCCTTTATGCCCAAAGTCTATAACCACCCTTGCTTATCTCTTGTTTACATAGCACTCAGCAGTTAGCGATGGATATGCAAATGAGAAAGAAACCACTTATTTGTGTTTGGATATGAAATAAATGGAGTTTCTCTAGCCAAGTCTATAAATTCCCTGATTTGTCCTTAATTTTAATTGAATTCCCTGACATCAAAATATTCCCTGACTTTCCCGGTTTTCCCCGTCTGTAGCTACCCCAAACATAAAAAATAATTTTATAGAGAAAGTTACTTTATTTATAAAATAGCAAATTGCCAATGTATTAGTTACAATTTCACACTTCCACAGTTACACATCATTTTAATTTCTGGAATTGTTCTTTTTTTATATAAATAGACACATAAAACACAAGTGTGAAGTGAGTGTAGTGAGAAATAAAGACAGAAGCGTGTTCGTTTCTATCTAGACCTAACCTAACTATCCTTTCAGGTTGGGTTCTTTCACTATCAATTTATATTATTGTACAGTGTTTCTACACTGTATTATTATACAATGTTTTGATCCCAATATTGAATTTTCGCAGAGGTGCTCTGAATTGAAATGACTGAATTGTATTCACCTGGAATGGTCTAAATTCTAACAATTATATCAAACAACTCTAATGAAAATGCTAAATTGTATCCACTAAGTCCTGAATTGTAAGAAAGGTTTCATTCTGACATTTTGCTAATAACTAACACTAATGAAAAACCTGAATAGTATTATGTTCACAAAAATCCTGACTTGTATCCAATTGGAATGTTCTCCATTCTGACATTTCTCAAATAAACCACTATTAATGAAAGTCCTGAATAAATTCACAAAATCCAGAATTATATCCGGTTGGAATTATTTCCATAAGGACATTACTACCAATGCAGATATTAAGCTAATAGGATGATACTTTTAAGGCTCAAGGGAAGTGCAGAATGGAGCGAGGAAATTAATAAGTGTGGAATAAAATTGAGCAAGGCGAAGTGTGAAGTGACGGTTAATGACAAGGAAGAGGATAAGACCTAGTAGAACTATAATGTTGGATGGAGTAGAAATGAGAAAAGAACAGAGTGTAAAATATCTTGAAAATGTGAGATTTGAGGCAACGGGTTGGAGTAAAGAGGATCTAGTAAGAAGTTGGGGGGTTATATAGATATGTACAAGACCTGCTATGAAGAAGAGAAATGCTCTATCGGGCATACTCTGTACCCAGTGACATATGCAGCAGAAATATGGACAGCGAATGTAAAAGATATAAGGAATATGGAGGCCATGGGAATCAAGTTTGAGAGGAGTAAGCAAGGCTGAGATGGTAGGGTCATGTAATGAGGATGGAAAAATAAAAAGTACCAAAGTTAATGACAAAGATGAAGTATGTAGGAAAAGACCATAAGGGAGCCCAAGAAAGAGATGGGAGGAGCAGATAACAGAAAGTGTAAGAGTTAAAGGAGAGGATTGAGAGTAATTAAATAAGGAAGAATGGTGCAAGGAAAGAGGAAGATGGAGGTATTTTAAAAATTGACCTGACCACAGGCTGGGAACAGTTAATGATGATGACGGTAAAGCGGAATTATACATCCCTAATGATGAAGCATTAATGAATTGTCATATCAAAAGATAGAAGAACTGTGCTGAAAATTAAGTTAAATACGGTTTATTATATACTCTTAATATCATACTGAAATGAACGATTTCAAGGAATTGAATCAAATTTTGCTATTATTATTTTTATGTTCCAACCATATTTTATTATGTCACTGATTACAATGAATCATCACCTGTGCCTGATGGCTGCTAGATGGCTTTGCAGAATTTTATGGTCCAAATGCACCTCTGGGTCCAGCTTGCGCATGTTTTGATGTACTGTCGTCACCAATACTCGCACAGTGGCATCAGAGCTGCTCACCTCAAAGCCACGGTCATTTGTCAGCATGGAAAGGACTACAAATATATTAGAAATAAATATAAAACTTACAGCTTAGCAATAATATCTAAGAAGCAAATAAATGTCAAATGAGTAGTAAATATTTTTAACTTCATAATCTCCTTGATTTATATAAAGAATAGCCAATTTTCAAGATATTTTAAGCACCATGTCTTACTACCCATTCAGGTTATAAGCTCATGTACTAATTAGGCTAATGGTTTAAGGGATTAGGAAGGTTATATTCAATGGAAGCATACTCGTATTTATGTGGAGGGAGAGTGGAAAACCATTTAAGAAAAACCACCCTCAGTACACTCGACCGAGGTCATCGACAGTCTAGCTACTGCTAGATTAGCATGTTAGACCCAGGTAGTTCCAGAGATTGCTACAAGATGGCAGTAGATGTAGTGTTTAAAACAAAGTACATCCAGTCCGCTCTATAATTTTAGTTAATCGCTAATAATTATATGAGTGATTTTTGTTTTGTTGTATTTGAGAAATAAATTTCCCCATGGAAAATTACTCCATTCAATTTGAACAGTAAGTTTTATTTATTCAAACATCTTATTTAGAAATGTATTAATGCAGTTCTAACATTCATAAACAATAATTTTTTAAAAGTTTTAAAGTAAATTTGAATATTTTTAATCGTGTTGATACCAGAGATGTATAGATTTATGTGTTTTTTTAAGGACACTAGTACTGCATTTATTCAATTTTAAATATCTTAGAATAAGATGATTCCTTTCAAATAAAATGTGCACATAACATCGCACTTCCAACAAATGCATGTGATGACATCACAGATGAAGACTCTGAGGAGGAGGATTAAGTGAAATTAAATAATCTTCCGGCTTCACAGCCGAGCTAGAAATATTTGATTCGTCACAGGATGAAGACAATCAACTTCTCTATAATACAAGTTTGCCTAGCACTAGCCATGAGAAAGAATCGAATAGACCTAAATCAAAGAGGGGAAAAAACTTACTCTTGGATAGACGCTGAAATGAATAAAGAAACTATTAATGGCCAAAAATGAGTGAGGTACCAAATAAATTATCACCTACAGAATTATTTTTTTAATTTTTTTATGAAGTGATTGCTCTACTTGTTACTAAAAGTAATCAATACACAGCGTTGAAAAATAAACTAGGAGACATTTCTGTGGCTGAAATGAAAGCCTTTATTGGAATTCTTCTCCTCAGTGGTTACGTCACTGTTCCAAGACGACATATGTAACGGGAGTGTTCCCATGACACTGGTTATGTCTGCTCTTACAAGAGATCAATTTAAATTTATCATGTCACACATCTATTATTGTGATAACTATTCATTAGATAGCAGTGATTGCTTTGCCAAAGTATGGCCCCTTTTTGAGTTGCTAAATAAAAAATTTCAAGAGTTTGGGTCCACTTGGAAAATTATAGTGTATTTGGTGCCATATATTGGAAGGCATGGCTGCAAACAATTTATAAACGGCAAACCTATCAGATATGGATTCAAGTTCTGGGTAGGTTATGTAATCTGGATTGAACCTTATCAGGGCACTAGCTCATTTATTCCAGAAAAATATAAAGAGTTCGGTCTTGAGCAAGTATGGTTTTTCAATATGGAGATGTTGTTCAACAAATTAATAATTTCCCTTTTCACATATTTTGTGACAACTTTTTCACATTGAAGAACTAAAGAAAATAGATTTGTGTGCAACCGGTGCAAATGTCTTTAGACTGTTAAAAAAGAAATGACCAAAATGCATCATGGGTCATATGAGTATCAAATAACTTCTGAAAGATATTATAATCATCGGATGGAATGACAACAGCATTGTCACAATGTTATCTAGTGTGGAAAGTGTATACCCAGTTCATTCTGCACAAAGATATTCTCAAAAAGGGAAGAAAAAAAATATATTACTACCCAGCCACAAGCTGTACATGTTTACAACCACAATATTGGTAGAGCTAACTGATGTGGTCAGAACACTGGCTTATATCATACGGGTATTAGAGGAAAAAAATTATATTTCTCTCTTATTATATACTTGAATGATTTGTCAATTCAAAATGCTTGGCAACTTCAAAAGGGACAACCAGGATTAATTGATCAACTAACCTTTCGAAGAAGAATCGCCATCCCATTGTTGGAAACAAACAATAAAGTCATCTTCAAAGAGAATGAAAAGAGTTTTTAATTTAGGAAACTAAGGCTCCTTTCACATGTTCCCATTTTCAGTCGGCCGAAATCGGGTATACAGAAACATATTAAGAGATATGGCTCCTTTCACATGTTCTGATTTTGCTATCGGACGGGAAATAGTTGGCAAGCGAACGGGTAGCAGTCAGATTGAACCTCGATTGCTGTTCGATGTCGACCGGGCGCCACAGGGCAGTCGCTCATTATTTTAAATGGGCATGTTTACACAGGCCGGTATTTAGTCGTCCGACACCCTCCTGAACGAACATACGTGCTGTGCAGTTGGCGGTAGAGTTACATCTGAAAATGAGTGATATTGATGTAGATACTGAATTAACAATTTGAATCACTGCCTCTGTTGTGGGACAAAACTTTAGAAAGTTGTAAGTTCAGGAACAAGACAAAAAATGAGTGGTGAGAAGTTTGTGTACATCTAAAAGAAATTATTCTGTCTTATTTATCCAGAAAATTTAATTTAACTAGAGATTTGATTATTAGGTTTTGAGAATAAGAACTTGCTTGGGGAGAACCATAAAATATATTAGGAGTAGAGGAGGTGAACGAGAGAAGTTGAGTGCACTAGCTTTTACTAAAATACTTGCCGTCTGGCAAGAATCGGAATGAAATCGGATAATTATCTTTGCTTAAATTGTCGACGATTTGCGGTCGGCTGAGCCTTAGACTCCAGCTACAACCAATTAGACAAGCTTGTTATGTCATAAGGTTAACAAATAAGATGCCGTGTTTGTCATAAAACAGCACCAAATGTGAAAAGTGTGATGTAGTTCTTCATATCAATTGCTACACCAGTTATCATAAGAAGTGTGTACAAACAATTTTCAGAAGTTTATAAGTTACCTATATCACCTAAGCTAATAGATTTTTAAATATCTAAATTTGTTAAATTTTTACTTAAACTATAATTAGACAGACATTTAAATTCATATATGGTGGAAAAAAAAAGTTTGAAAACACTACTTTACATACAACGTCATGCTTGTGCCGAATGTCCTTTAAAAAGGACACAATATTTAATAATAATAATAATAATAATAATAATATTTAGCACCGCGTCTTACTACCCATTCGGGTTATACGCTTAAGTACTAATTAGCTAATGGATTTGGAATGTGGAGGGTTGAATTTAGAGGAAGTGAACCCGCATTTGCGTGGAGGGAGAGTGGAAAACCATTTAGGAAAAACCGCCCCAGTTCACCCGACCGAAATTCGAACCTCGATCTCCCTGTCCTCAGCGGTCGAGCTCAACACGACTAGCGCGTTAGCCAACTACGCCACCGAGGCGGGTCACAATATTTAAGTGTTTTAAAAACCTTTAACAATATATTCAATAAAAACATTAAAAATTTAGATTTTCAGGCATATCTGGGTTAATTATTTTATGGTGTAGTTGTAGCCAGAGCGAGTGAGAATTGTTTCAGATAGTTCTAGTTACACAAATTTTAAAAATAAATAGGCTAACTAAATGGTCATTCTTAATACAAATTCATTAGTTTTAAATGTTAAGGTCCTTACTCTCATGCGGGTCTGTGATCTTCAACTCTTCCTGAACTTTGTTCCCTAACGCTTCCACAGCCTCTCGCATGGGCAAAGTCTTGAGAATAACTACAATGTCAGCGACATTGTGACCAGTCATCATGGTGCCTTTCTTGAATGAACCTACTTGTCTCACTTCTTCAAGTTGCTGAAAAAAAAAGTATATTAGTATGGTAAGTTTTAGCCAACAACCATCACATATTTTCATTCCTACCTCAACATCTTCCAAACCCAAAGAACACATCTAATTAGTAACATTCCTCAGCTTACCTGGATTAGAATTTTTTTTTTCTTTTTAAGGATTACAGCATTTTACAGAAAACACTGCTGAGTTGGTTTATTTTTCTTGATTTGCCATGATTAAATAAAATAAAAAGTCTCAATAAAACTAAAAAGTTTTGTGAAATCTGTTTGTTAACATTGAATCTGACCTTAAATTTGACACACACTTAAAGTCACATGAAATTTTCCAGGCTAGTTTAAAAAAAAAGAAAATATGAGAAAATAATTCACAAAAACACAATTTCAAACAAAAGTTGAAAAATATAAATCTTCACATGACACAATGAGCACTGTGAATAAAAACTAGATGTAGCAAGGTCTTGGATTTTTTTTAGATGTATCTAGGTTTTATGTGAATAAAAGTTGTAGACTCTAGAATGCTTAGATGTATCTTGACTTTTCCGTACGGGCTAGATTTATTGGGTGAATAAAGAGTAGAATCTAGCGAGAACATCTAGCTCTTGGACTATATCTACTACTGTAGAATCTACTTTTATTTCCGGATTGGGCAGGATACATCTACATAGACTTAGCTTCTAATTATTCACTTCGACATTAGTTGGCGCTAAGTCTAAGCCCTAGATTCTACTAAGTAGACTATCTTTTATTCACTTCACCCATTACTTTAAAAACAGACATAAATTTAAAACCAAGATTGGATCAACTTCATGACACTATAACACACAGCTAACCTGAACAAAGAATGAAAAAGAAATGAGCTGAGATAGACTAGCAATTTTGTCAAATGATCAAATTGAGACAGGCTCATTTAAAACCCCTTGCACACTCACATACATGCACAGACCTGTTTCCCAGTGCAATTACTTTAAACAGATATTTCCAGAAAGTTTGTATTTAAGTGATTCATGTTCATGTCTCTCACCTATAATATTATAATACACACATTTAAAAACACATTTCAAGCACAATTTGCCCCCTTAAGATGGTCAATATTACATGTGCTTGTATTCTTTAATAATTTATTTTCTCATGAACCCATCTTTTCTCCATCTTCAAATTTGGTATACCTCTAGCCAATACATGTATGAATGGCCTATATTTTTTAGAAAACCCCCCCACAAAGATGGTGTTTTTGAGATTTTCAAAAATCAAAATTTGGAAATCTGGTTAGAATTTTTTTTTAAAAGTATGTTGTGTTGCATATAAAATTAAAGCCCTTCAAAAGAGCTTTAAAATGAGCCATATAAGAGCTCTCTAGCGCCATCTATTGCAGATATATACATGTGTTTTTCTTTCTCAAAACAACACGTAATTAGCCTATTTTTAAAATTTTTGGAAATTTATTTTTAAAAAAACTACTGTGGCAAAAAATGTGAAAATTTGCATTTTTTGTTCTTTTGATAAGCACCATAAGACATCAAAAATTCTTAAAAATCTGAATTATTCAGGTCCAAAAATATCTTTTAATTTGTTGATTTGGCATGGGATGACCCTGACATCAAATCAAGACACTTATGTCATAAGGTGATACTCAATAATTTTGATTCAAGTTAGTCAGTGAGACACATGACATTCATAGATATAAATATACCTAGGTATGTACAATTTCTAGTACAATAAAATATATCAATACTTTTTATATTTTATTAAATCATTTTTAATTTTTCCAAGCTTTGTGTACATTTTGTGTATTCTTTTCAAATGTAATATTATTTTCATAGCTATTGACTAATATTCTTTAAAGTGGGGTGTTTGGCAAATGAAACCACACTAATGATAAATTATGAATAAATGACAATATGTTACAATTAAAACCACTTACACAGGCATCAAACGTTCCAGGAGCAACCACCAGGTTGTCCATGACAGTTTGGATCTTGGTGACAAGATTAAGTACAGCCGTTTGTTCGTGGGGGGATGGAGAAAGGTCGGTGTTCCTCTTCAAAAGGGCCTAAAACCAAAGGTATAATTTAAGACAAAGTTATCTTTGGCTTTGTTCACAACTCCTCTGATGTTGCCATAATTACTCTTCGTATTAATCAGCCAAAGATTGATCCTTCCAAGTACACCCGTCCTTCGTCCTTAAGGGAAGGACGTGTAATATTAAAACAAAATAAGTAAATACAGAGTGACCTGTTGTATATTATAAGATGTTGTGTATTTGACTAGAGTGGTGACTAGTCACATGACTGGCTCAGGAGATGTGATATATAAGTGAGTGCAGAGAGGAAGAGAGATGTTTTTGTTCATATTTAATTGTAGATTGTAAACCATATCGATGAATAAATAAATTACTAAATACAAACATAACATGGTGTCAGAAGTGAACGTCGTCGCGTTTGTTAAATTAGTTTTCTAATGGAAAGTTGGACACGAATATACAGCCAAGTGGATAACCTTAAAAAAAAATTTTTGTTTGTAGTAAAACGGAGTTTTTGATGTTGCGTCATTGAAGTTCGCATATAAAAAAATAAGTCTGGAAGAATAAGGTTATCATAATGGACACGGTTTTTTCGCCCACCTCAACCATTAGAACTAACCGGCAACGTATCGGAAAATTGGCGTAAGTTCAAACAAAGATACACACTATTTATGGAAGCAGTAGGAAAAACGAAAGCCGAAGAAACTACTAAAATAGCCATTTTACTGAATCTGATTGGTGAAGATGGACTTGAAGTGTACAACACTTTTAAGTATGCAACAGGAGAAGATAAGGATAAACTTGAAACTATCCTGAAAAAATTTGAAGCCTACTGTCAACCACTTAAAAATGTAATTTTTGAAAGATATAAATTCTTCAATGTGTACCAGAAAGAAGGACAAACGTTTGACAGCTTCCTAACAGAATTACAAACCTCTGCATCTACATGTGAATTCAAGGAAGAGGATTCTCTCATAAGGGACAGGATCGTCTTGGGAATCCAAGATAATATTCTTCAAGAACGTATGCTTCGAGAGCCGGACCTAACCCTAAAGAAGGCTGCAGAGTTCTGCAGAGCCGCTGAAGTCAGCAGACTACAGGTGAAAGCCCTTCAGGAAAAAAGTGTAGAGTCAGTGAAAGTGCATAATAAAAGTGTCAAAGCTGTAAAAAGGCCCAGTGATAAATAATAGGCCTAGTGGGAGTGTTCAAAGTTATGAATGTAAAAAATGTGGTTATACACACAAGCCCAGAGCTTGTCCAGCATTTAGGCAGGTATGTTCTAAATGTAAGCAATTGAATCATTTTGCTAAGCTATGCAATTTTAGACCTAGAAATAGGCAGGTACATGAAGTGTTAGAAGTTGATCCAAATAATGTAATAGAAAATGATCAAATATCTAATGGAAACTGGAAAAATGAAGCAGGCCCTAGGCTAGAAAGTGAATTTTCTAATCATTTGTTTATTGATAAAATTCAAACAGGCTTAACTAATAGTGATAACTTAGAACTAAATTCTGAGGTTAAAATTGACAGCGTAGGAAACACTGTTTCTTGGTTTGAAACCATTTTGTTGGATGAACAAAAAGTTAAATTTAAATTGGATACAGGAGCAGAAACTAGCATTCTTCCCTTAAGTGTGTACAATAAACTAGAGAACAAAAACAAGTTAACTGAAACTAATGCTATATTGGTAGCTTTTGGGGACAAAAATAAAATTAAGCCTGAGGGAACAGTAATAATAAATTGCTCTTCTCGTAATGAACAAAATCAACAGATTAAATTTGTAGTAGCAAATGTAAATTCAGTACCTTTACTAGGCTTAAGTGATTGTCTTAAACTTAACTTGTTAGCTAAAATAGGAATAGATTACATTACAGAGCATATAAGCAAAGCAGATGTTATCGCTAAGCATACTGAAGTTTTTAATGGACTGGGGAAATTCCCTGGCAAACTTAACATAGAATTAAAAGATAATGTCATTCCAAAAATACATCCTCCTAGGCGTGTGCCTCTAAGCTTGCACATTAAACTTAAAAATACTCTGGATGATCTTAAAGAAAAAGATATTATTACAGAGGTTACAAAACCTACTGAGTGGGTCAATAGTTTAGTTATAGTGGAGAAACCTAATCACACATTAAGACTATGTTTAGACCCTAAAGATCTTAATAATGCGATAAAGAAGGAACAGTTTTTGATTCCAAAAGCAGAAGAAATAATGTCAAGGTTAAGTGGGAAAACAGTGTTTTCAGTGTTAGATATGAAAGAAGGTTTTTGGCACATAGAGTTAAATGAGCCTAGTTCATATTTGTGTACCTTTAATACACCATTTGGCAGGTATAGGTTTAAAAGATTACCCTATGGGTTATGTTCAGCCCCTGAAATTTTTCAAAAAAGAAACTTTGATATTTTTGGTGATATTGAAGGATGTGAAATCTACTTTGATGATTTAATTATTGGTGGCTCTAGTGAAAAAGAGCATGATCAGATTTTAAATAAAGTCTTACAAAAGGCTAAAGCAAACAATGTAAAGTTTAATAAAAACAAGTTTCAGTTCAGAGTAAAATCAGTAAACTTTATAGGACAAATTGTTTCAAATGAAGGAATTAAACCTGATCCTGATCATGTCAAAGCCATTATAAAGATGGAAAGACCTAAAAGTAAAAAAGAGTTAATGAGGTTACTGGGGATGTCAAAGTACTTATCGCAATACATACCTAACCTATCTAAGATAACTGCGCCTTTGCGTTATCTTACTAAAAATGATATTGACTGGCAGTGGTTACCTGAACATGAACAAGCGCTTAATCTGTTAAAAAGTGAGTTAACAAAAGCACCAGTATTAGCTATATTTGATAGTTCCAAACCGTTAACGTTACAGTGTGACTCCTCTAAGGATGGCCTTGGAGTTTGTATTTTACAAAATGGACACCCTGTCTCGTATGGATCTAGAAGTCTTACAGAAACTGAACAAAGATATGCTCAGATAGAAAAAGAACTTTTAGCCATTACCTATGGCCTTGAAAAGTTTCACCAGCTAACCTATGGCAGACTTGTACATGTTCAAACTGACCACAAACCTTTAGTAACCATTGTAAATAAAGACATTTCTAAAGTGTCTTCTAGGTTGCAAAGATTATTGCTTAAATTAATTAAGTATCAAATCAAAATTGCTTATGTACCGGGTAAACAAATGTTTATGGCAGATACCTTATCTAGAGCTTACTTAAAGGACCCAGTTAAAGATGATCCAGAATTAACATATGTAGTTCACTCACTAAGTAATTACTTACCAATGACTATGGAAAAAAAAAACTAAGTTCAAAATAGAAACAGAAAAAGATCCAGATTTAAGTTTGCTCAAATACTTTTATGTAAATGGCTGGCCAAACACAAAATCCAAATGCCCTAATAATGTTAAATTTTACTTTAATTTGCAGGACAAAATTACTGTAGAAGATGATTTGTTATTTTTAGATGATAAACTAATTGTACCAATTTCATTAAGAAAAGCCATGTTAACCTTAATTCATGAGAGTCATTTAGGGATTGAAAAATGTAAATCAAGAGCACGACAAGTGCTGTTTTGGCCAGGTATGTGCAAAGAAATCCAAGAAATTGTACTTAAGTGTAAAATATGTGAAAAATTTCGCAAAAGTAATGTCAAACAACCGATGATTAGCCATCCACCACCTGATAGGCCCTGGCAAAAATTAGCCACAGATCTATTTGAATTTGGGTCCAATGACTATTTGGTTGTAACTGATTACTATACTAGATGGATAGAAATAGAAATCTTAAAAGGTAAAACAGCTAATCATGTAATTCAAAAACTCAAATCTATATTTGCTAGATTTGGAATACCAGACATTTTGATCTCAGATAACATGCCTTTCAACAGTTTTGAATTTAGAAATTTTGCCTTAGATTTTGATTTCTTAAATGTAACCTCAAGTTCACTTTACTCTCAGTCTAATGGACTTGCGGAAAAGTCGGTTTCAATAGCTAAAAATATGCTTCGAAAAGCTTATGAAGGAGGTCAAGATATTTTTATATCACTCATGGAATACAGAAACACTCCAATTAAAGATATAAATTTATCTCCAGCACAACTTATGCTAAACAGAAGGATTAAAAGTAAAATACCCACTTCATCTAACTTACATAAACAAAATAATTATGATATCAATATCAAAGATAAACTTATAGCAAAAAACATTAAGACAAAGTTGTGGTAGGATAGGGGTGCTAAAAATTTACCTGATTTAAAACCCAAAGAATCAATTTTAATACAAAAAGACAAAGTTTGGGAACCAGGTCAAATAGTAACTAAACACTTCACACCCAGATCGTTTATTGTAAAACAAAGTGATGGTAAGGAAATTAGAAGGAATAGGAAAGGGTTAAGGAAGTCATTGAATCCACCTCCATCCTTTTATAATCCAGAGCCCAGCATAAATGATCCAATCCCTAAAACTTCAATATGTAGTCCTAGGCCTATCCAACCCGAGACTATTCCTACAATACAACAAACCAGTTCTCAACCAAAGTCACCTCCATCACTAACTATGCCTGAACTTACATCTCCTAAGATAACTTCCAGATCTGGTAGGATAATAAGAAAACCTATGAGACTAGATTTATAAAAATAAGAAAAGTGTTTTTTTTTTATATATACCAGTGCAATGTTTAAATTAACTTTGTTGGAGGGGAGATGTTGTATATTATAAGATGTTGTGTATTTGACTAGAGTGGTGACTAGTCACATGACTGGCTCAGGAGCTGTGATATATAAGTGGATGCAGAGAGGAAGAGAGATGTTTTTGTTCATATTTAATTGTAGATTGTAAACCATATCGATGAATAAATAAATTACTAAATACAAACATAACAGACCCATTTGAACAACACACAAATATATATGTATATTATTTAACTGTATCCAGCCAGATCCCTTCTCATACAACACATAGGTTGCCAATAAATAAAATGTTTATTTATATTTTTGCTAAAAGGGAACCTCAATGATAGCAGATCTGTGCAGGGAGATAACATAACATAAAAGTCCAAATTAGAATATTTCCTTTGATATTTATTTATCAGAAGAATATTAAATAAAAAAAAGAATAGCAATATATGTTCAGATTTAAACAATGAATCGAATTTAACAAAGACCTATTTCAGCATCTTTATACTACTAAAATATTATACATTTTCAATTTTATTTATACATGTAAAATATATGGTAGAATATTAAATAATTCCCGTTTTCATAAAACATACTAATCTATCCAAATGATTCTAACATCAAAACAGGCAATCATTCATAAACAATAATTAAGAAACTTGAAATAACATTTATTATCGAGTCCAACTGACTTTCAGATCAAAATGCAATTACTTTAAAATCATATCAAAACTTGCAACTATTTATAGTATGAATATGTTTTAAGAGACCATTCTTTAATACTCAAAAGGAATAAAGTTCATGTTATGAGTATACAAAAAAGAAAAACTTTCATTTAAATAAAACCTATTTCTTAAGGAATTATTCATTTAGTCACAAAAGGAACAAGTTTACATTTTACTATATCCCAAAAACAAGTTCCACGTCATAAAGACAAGATTGTTAATTGTGACACGATAATATTTCCAATTCATATAATTGAAAAAGTATTTAGACATGCTATCTATCATGAAATCAAAAAATTATCTGTATAACATTTATTCAAAAACAAAATTTTATAACCTACATCATTATGTAAACTTTAAAAAGAGCCCAATAATCACTCAAAACTATCAAAGTAGAAAGCATTATTACTAGCTCTACCATAGAGTATTTTACTGAAGAAATCAATTTATTTCTTTTACTAATTATTCATTATTATTATTTATTAATATATATTTTAAATAAAACAAGTTTAGAATATTTGTATCCAGCAAAAATTATGAGTAAAAAGGTTTTGAATTAAATATCTACATTCCGAAACGATAATTTTGAGAGGAGAGGCCGAAAAAGAATTTAAATGCTTACATTGTATTGGACAAAAAGTGTCCTCAACAAAAATCCAACCTAATTTTCCAAGGCAAATACAGCGATATATATTCCCTCTACAGCTCAGAGTGAAGATTGCAAGAAAGGAAAGATATGGGAGGAAGGAAAAATAATTGGACAGACATGTGAAGGAAGCTTGGTCTGCCTTCTATTCTGCGCCAGAGCCTTGGAGAAGGTCATTCTAGATAGATCCACGTGTTTCTGGAAGGTTGTAGTCGAGTTCATGGTGGATGTGGCGGCAGATGAGACCGGAACTATTCCAGGATTAATGTGACTCACTCAGTCAGCTGGGCTAGTTGATTGACATCGGGCGTGGTTTTACACATCGTGTGTTATTTAAGGTTATATGGAGTGGGATTGCTATATAATTTATAGACAATTGTAATGTTCTTATTCTTGTAACATTGAAATTTTTAATATTATCTTTTGGCAGTTATGTTGTTTGAAACCTCTCGATTATAATGGCTTCTCTCTGTTTAAAATATATTGTCTCCACGCGAACTTCCAAGCATTTGATTTGGATCAAACATTGTCAATATCGGTTAGAGTTGCCGCCTTTCCAAAATAAAATAAGGGTATTTTTCAGTGATGGTGGCAAGGGGCTTTTGCTCCAGATTTATTTTTGAATACCTAATGCCACCATAAAACTATTTTGATGTTATTTTTGTCATTTCATTCTTTTCATTTATGCATTTCTGAACTTTTACTTTACATCCACTACTGTTTCCAGCCTGTGGCCTGGGTCAGTTTTTAATTCAAGCATGTATTTTCCACTGCCGGCTTGTTAAGCCTGTCATAGCTTCATAACCCTTATAATCAAAATTATATCTATAACAGACACAACATCCAGCCGCCCGGCTGTTTATTCATCACTGTGAAAGGTAAAGTGGACATATCACCACTGATAAATTTGTCGGTCATGCCAGGAATTGAACCCAGGAACCTTAGCTCAATAGACAGACACGTTACTGAGTAAGCTAAGGTATTGGAAATTTTTATTGTCTTTGAGAGAGAGAAGGTGTAAATAATTCAGACCAAATTGTTTCCGATATAGATTTTTCAATCATATTTATGGGTTATTTACTTACTCTATATGGTATTAAGAACTAGAAAGTACATTGCCACACCTACAAAAGCATGCCACTTATGAATTAGGTCTAAATAATAATGATCCTGTTATTTATGTTATTTATGTTAAAATGTATTCTTACCCACCTCGGTGGTGTAGTTGGCTAAAACGCTAGTTTTGTGTTGAGCCAGAGTACTAAGGATGGGGAGATCAAGGTTCGAATCTCAGTCGGGTGAACTGGGGGGGGGGGGGGGAGGGTCCTAACAGTTTTCCACTCTCCATCCACGCAAATCTAGGTTCACTTCTTCTAAATTCACCTCACCGATTCCTAATCCATTTGTATAGTTAGTACTTAAGCGTATAGCTCTAAAAGGTAGTTAGACATGGTTCTAGATATATATAAAAAAAAGTATTCTTGTTGAAGTAAATTTTAATTTTAATCACAAATGAGCCTTCACTTAGTGGTAAGATCCTTACCCTTACACTTTATTCTTAAATTTAATAACATTTTCCATGGCTGTTAAATTTTAAAGTCTCATAATATGAGCATCCTTATATGCTTGTGTCACCAAAAGACATAAATTTATGCTCCACATCATAAAAGGGAGGACTATAAAGAATTGTTGTGAAAAAAAAATTGATTTTTTTTTGTGTCCCCGATCCCTCTTTTTAGGGAAAACATGCATTATGGGATGATCCTGTAAAATGGAGCAAGGATAAAAAACCATAATAGTGGGATAGCCTACTAGTGATTTAGATGTCCGACATAGCAAGTTCAAGCTGTACTGACACTTAAAAAAATTTGATAATGAGTGATCAATTTTAATACACACAAACTAAATAGATTGAGCTTTCTCTATGAGTTTCCTTTCTATCTACCATACCTGTGTAAATGCAGTTTCATCCACAGCCGGTTTCACCCTTGGAAATGCAGTTTCGCACAGAACCAAATCAAATGGATGCCGTGGAACAAATGTTTTAAAAGGCCCACCAGGTCGGCCCATACCACCACGCATTCCTCCACGACCCCCCCTGCCTCCTCCACGAACTCCCATCTTCATCCTTGTAATAGGAAAGAGAAATATCAATAAACAAAGTATTTCTCAAACATTGTAAATTATAAGTAATTTGGGTTTTATTATACTAATTTAAAAGGTGTACAACATAAAAGTGGGATTAGAAAACGGGACTCCACCTTTTGTGAGTCTTTGCACCAGTATAATTAATATATTGTTATTATAATATTATATTGTTGCAATTTCTTTTTTGTTTGTGTTTAAGAGTAATTTCATATCAAAATGAATGGACCCATGCAAAAAACTGGTACACTTAGTTTTTTGATGAAACTGAGATTAGTTGTTTATCCTACAGGGATAGTTAAGAAAGTCTCATTTTCCCCCTTAAAGTCAGTCTTTGATCTGCAGATTTTTAAAATTTTAAAAATCGTATATTTTTAACATCGGTGTCCATGTTTTACTTAATTTCTTCATTTAGAAATAATATATCGAAATTAAATAAAAAACCTTTTATAGGGTTTTTATAAGGATTTAAAATATTTCACATGACCAGATTAAGGAGTTCATGGTACCAACTCAAAATTTCAACTTGAATTGCTCAAAAAGTATGTGTTTGAAATGTTAAAGAAATACATAACCTTATGCATTCTAAATTTCAAATTGTGATCTCAATAGATAACATTTAAATTTATTTTGAATAATATTAGGGTCACTAAAATAATACCATGACAGAGGGAGTCATCATAATAAATTTAAAATATCTAAGGTTTGTAAGCTAATCAAAATGAATTTGTGCTTAATAGCCTGGATGTTAATAGCAGATAAAAAGAATAGTGTATTAAAACTCATTAAAACCCCACAGAACATTTATATGTTTTGTCTTTTATATGGTGTATAAGATAGTAACATTTAAATTACATAAATATCACCCAAAAAAATGAATTATATATATATTTGAAATTGGTCATTCAAAGTGAATATGGCAGGAAAAAATATTTTAAAGTTATTGTGTATGTATATATATCTTATTTGGTCAGTGTATTATATATATTATGTATTATATATATTATGTATTATATTAATAATATATAATAAAACACTTTAAATATTTTCTCTTGCAATATTCACTTTGATGACCAATTTCTCTAAACAATATATATATAAAAATAAAACAATAACTTTAAATATTTTCTCCTGCAAATTCACTTTGAATGACCAATTTCTCTAAAACATTATTTGCAATTTCCATTTCTTCTTTGGTCAGTGTATATGCCCATTCCAGCCAAATGCTGTTGTTGGTTCAGTATTGCTTAGAATTGGTTTGATAGAAACAGAAAATGTATCTGGTCTGGAAGGAAACATAAAAAATGGTGTCCAGATGGATGTAAAAATGTTAGTACCGTATTTCACCGCATAGTGGTCGCACCCTGTTTTTCAGTCCAAAAAGTTGGTCTAAATGGCTTCATCGCATAATGGTCGCACCCTGTTTTTCAATCTGAGTTTTTATGTTTTTTACCCATAATGTATCACAAGCAGACATTCACTAGTTTGGCTTGTACTGGAAGATTTGAGTATTTTCATGTAACTGATTTCGCCTGCCTGCCCATTCCCGTCTACAAACCATACAGCTAGACTAGGTGTGTAAAAAAATTACCAGTTGTTTTGACCTTGAGCTTATTATTAGACTCACTCGCCACACTGTTCCAGCCAGAGCAGCTGCATTCAAGGAATGAAGAGGGGTAGGGGAAAATTCCTCTCTTTGTTTTGACCTTGAGTTGACTAGATTTATTTGCTCGTAGTAGCTCCCTCTCACACTTTGTTTTGTCATTCAGTCTATTTAGAGACGAGCGCACTGGACCGGCCAGTACAGTTCCATTGTGCTATAAAATTTACTTTGGAATCTGGGTTTTTTCCTATGGAAGATGTTAGAAAATGCATATAATACAAGAACTGTTTTTGAAAGGGTAATTTTAGGAGAAAAACATGGCATTATATTCAGGCCAATACAATATTAAGAAAAAATAAAAGCTTCACATAATGGTTGCACCCTACCTTCCCCAACCCAATAATTAGGGATAAGAAATGTGATGATTAAGCGGTGAAATACGGTATTAACTTTTTCACTTTGATAATTTACAGTCAAAACATGAGCCAGCCACATTATTGCCTCCATTGCCATTAGAAAATTTTAATCTGTTTAATTTTGCTCATAACTATTTTTATTGGAAAACTAATTTAAGAGATATTGAAATAATATTTAATTTTGACTTTTTTTTTTCACTGTATGCCGTGAATGCAGACCTTGCAAGAGAGAGAAAAATTAGTATGTTAAAGAGCCCCAAAATAAAGCGATCAAAACATTTCTAGCTTTCTGGGATTTTTTTCTGATCTAATAAAAAAAATACCTAACGCCTGGCCTACCTATATATAAATATAACTATTCTTTAAATGCAACTATCCAAAATTGTATTTCAATAGTATTTAAGAGTTTGACTAAGCTTGGTTATTTAATTTTAGTTATATTCATTTAATTGTAACCTGCCTCGGTGGCGTAGTTGGCTAACGCGCTAGTCGTGTTGAGCAGACCACCGAGACGGGAGATCGAGTTCGAATCTCGTCGGTGAACGGGGTGGTTTCCTAAATGGTTTTCCATCTCCCTCACGCAATGCGGTTCACTTCCTCTAAGTCAACCTTCCCATTCTAATCCATTAGTTAATTAGTACTTAAGCGTATAACCGAACGGTATATGACGCGGTGCTAAATAAATTAAAAAATTTATTGTAGTAAGGTGATATATGAAATTTATAATATAAGAACGTACTTAGATGAATAGCTATTGGATTAATGATACAACTTCTTTGGTAAAATTGAACAATATAAATTAAGAAACATAACAAAACAATATATTCATTTTTTGTCTATCTGTATTTAAAAGCGCTTAACCAACCAACACACTAGCGTCATCTCAAATATCAAATTTTAATTTTCCCAAAATTTTTACGTTGGTCACTTAGTCTTTTCTAGAACACTCATCACAAAGGTTATAAAATTAACAATTTACTGTACACAAATCTATTGCACTGTGTTAACATCGAGAATAACATCTTAATCCCAATCTAAAGGTAAGCTTGAGAGTCTGGTTGTGTTCCCTAAAAATTAAATTTTTGTTCTCTCATTTTATTTTTACAACTTGATTATTTTTTAGCATCAGTTTTTTTGGTTAATATCTCAGTGTATTCTCAAATCCTAGTTTGATTTTTTTGAATCTTTTTGTTTGTTCTTTATCATAACTTAAAAATTTACTATTTTTGCATTGGTCTGTCTCAGACCTGATGATGGCGTAATCACCGAAACATGTCGTCACTCAGCCAAGAGTTGCAACAAATTTTATAAGGAGAGGAATTAAAAAACACACAGATTAAAATGCCACTTTTATTCAAACCTTTCAAAACGACAATAATTTTTCCTTTTTGGTTATAAGTCAAGACCTTCACTAACCTAGTGTCTTTATCTCAGGTATTCAAAAATTTTGTAGACTCTTTAATTATAATATTAATAACTCTAATCTAGTCAATTTGCTAATTTAAAATTTGTCATTGCTTATCAGTTAATGCTTTATTCTGCTACTGCTTAGTAGTGTTTTGCACAAAATTACATTTTTACTATTTTTTAGAGTTAATTTTTTTTGATCTTTATTACATAAAAATCTCTATGATGATTTTTAGAAATGTTATTATGCCTGTTTTAATTGACTGAATTTCTTGATGTAATTGTTTCTCTTTGAATAAATTATCTTGTTATGTTTCTTAATTTATATTGTTCAATTTGACCAAAGAAGTTGTATCAATTAATCAATTAGCTATTCCATCTAAGTATGTTCCTTATATTACAAATTGGTTAGTTAAGTTTAGCTCTAATTTTTTTGGAAGGTTTGGTTGAACTTGTTTGATTATTTTTTAAATATACACACATAAAAGATTATTTTTTATCTTAACCCATTATTTACTTTATCAAACATAATTGTAAATTTTTTAATGAATTAACATTAATCAAAAGCTCACACATATATTTATCCAACCCTATTACAAAAAATCAATTTTAAGTAACTATGCAAAAAAAATGGTTATGTAGCTACAGAATAGCTAACTTAAAAAACCATTATAAGTTAATATAGGCCTACTAAAACCCCTATTATATTTATTAATCATAATAATTAGGGTCAATTGGGGCTAATATGAGACAAAAATTTTAACTTTACATTATAACTTTTGATCTATTGACTACACAGTGCACACCGAAATAAAAAATACCGAAAAATGTGTTTTTGCTTGTTTTATCTCTATTTATGGATCCAAAAAATAATGTAAGTCATGGAAATAATAATAAAAAAAATAAAAACCCTGTATCACATTAGTCCCACCAAATGGGGCTAATATGATACGGCTATTGGGCTATGGTGATATAGCCTACCCTTATTTCTCAGTGGTTATCAACACTAGAGAAACCCGCCTCGGTGGCACAGTTAGCTAACGCGCTTGTCGTGTTGAGATAGACTACCGAGGATGGGGAGATCAAGGCTCGAATCTCGATCAGGTGAACTAGAGATAGTTTTTCCTAAACGGTTTCCCATTCTCCCTCCACGCAAATGTTGGTTCACTTCCTCTAAATTCAACCTTCAGAATTCCTAATCCATTAGCGTAATTAGTACTTAAGCGTATATCCCGGATGGGTAGTAAGACGCGATGCTAAAAAAACTAGAGAGATGGGAGTCCTGTATTAAAACGGCCCCGGGTCTAATCTATCACCCACACATTTTTTTTCATTATTATTTTTTGCCTAAACTATGGGCAATTGTTTATGTGCTCACCACTGTGACTAAAAAAACCCCCCCTAAAATATATTAAATCATAATTTAGGGTAAAATAACTAAGCAGAAAATTATCTACAACAATCAAACGATATTTTTAGAATTCTGTGAAATAATTTAAACTTTTTTTTTTTCAAAAAAGAAAGATAAGAGTATACTTTGGATTTTTGGCTGGTCATTGTTCATAAACATCTACATGACCAGGGAAATGTTCCTTTCTTCATGTTCTTTTGGAATATTGGTGTATCATAGTCAACTTGTTTAGCGTGTTCTCTTGTGACATTTTCAATTAAATCAGTCAATTATACATCATCACTCTCATCTAGGGATGGCAACTCTTCACTGTCTGTGTTATCTCCATAGTAATTTTATCAATCAATTTCTTATTTTTCTTCTGGTTCTGTTTTTGTATTTGTATGACTCCATTTTCTATTATCTCTTTCATTCTTGTGGTAGTTTCAATTCTTGGGCTATCCCCTACATCATTCTTTTTACCTTCATGGTTTTTATGTCTTGTCCCAGTCATGATGTCTTCATTGGGTTTAACTTTTTTTCTTGTTAAGACGAGTCTTTCTGGGTTTACTTTCCTTACATATGGCATTTTGAAAACAAAAAAACACAACAAAATATCATCAAACCAATTATTCTTTTTGATGGACTTGATGTATTGTTATCAAGTAGTATCATATTAGCCCCAAAACTTTGAAAGCTTATAAATAAGGCTATGATTATCATATTATAAGTTTCATACGCTGAAAAGACTCACCCATTTCTTTCTGAATAGAGCGCAATTTCAATTATTCCAAGTTTACATTTAAGTGCCCACAACAAACTTTTCAAGTTGGACGGAAAAGTTTTTGTCAAAAAAAAAAAGTAAGTTTAGTTATTTTTGTGTGTTAATACAGTATAACCTTTTTAATTCGAATCCAAGGGATATCTAAAAAAATTCAAAATATCCAAATTTGAACTAACCAATGGGTATATAAACTGTTTGTACACAATAAATAAAGAACCTCAAAAGGAAAAATTGTAAAAATTAGCTCACGGTGCAAAAAATGCAGACTTATCAGTTTTTGCACTTAAATTACATTAGGTACTTTGGAAAAAAATTAGTGATCTTGTTTTGTTGTAGCTTCCTTCTGTGGACACAATTAACAAAATCTTCAATGTCTATTTGCATTAAAAACTTTGTCTTTTACATCTGGTTGAGTTAAGTCGATAAAGTGTTAGGCTGTATTCCATATTCTTTTGCGATATCACAATTCTTTTTCACTCCCTTTTCCACTTCTATAATCACTTCAACCTTCTTGGCTAAGGTTAACGTGTGTTGATTCTACACTTAAGACATTTTTAAAAAACACCGCAATTTACACTTGTCAGATGACAATGAGCAGCTGTCACTGAGAGACAAAGGTGCCAGATTAGGACAAGCAACATAAACCTCACCTCTTCCATGCTGGGTGTCATGTGATGGCATTGGCACATAGAAGCGATTAAAGCAAAGCCAAAACATCCCCTATTCTAGGAAAACCGCTTGCAGCTGGTGCAAAATTCCCCACTTACTCTTTTTACTATGAGTCAATAACTCTTAACTGTATTTGTCATTCCTAGGATTCTTGGGCTTAGTTGAGATTGTGAAGTTAGGTTTGAAGGGAGTAGAAACTTGAAAAAATTAACAATATACTGTATAAACTTCGAATTATCCAAATGTTTTCTTCTAAAATTCAAATTTAAATATTATTTTTTACCATTTATTTAAAAAAGAATTTCGTGGGGAATAATGGTGGGTTTGAATTATTCAATTCAAAGGCTATTTGAATTAATCAACTTCAAATTAGCCAGATCCTACTGTAATTGTTTGATTTTAAATGCATTCATTATGGGCAACAATTAAGGAATATACCTATTTTCTGCAAAATGCTTATTTTTTTATAATTCTATTAACCACGCTAATTTTTTTTTTGTTACCTATCACACTAGCCCCATTTGCTTGTGTGTCTCATATTATTCCCAATTTACCCTAGATAAAAATAATCTATTATGTGTTAATAATAAAAATATATTATT